>CAMTDV010001634.1:3360294-4756614 GCA_947069175.1 Scalesia atractyloides
TGTGTGTGTACATATATGTGGTTAGGTTTATTTGTGAACAACCTCCTTAATTGTGAACAGTAGTAAACTAATTCTAGCCCTTGATTGTCAATACACAAGTATAAATCAATGGTCAGGATTTGTTCACTCGGTTCACAAATATATTAGTGTTTACTTTAGAACCCCACACATACATATATATATATATATATATATATATATATATATAAATATATTATATAATAACTAGTGGTTTGAATGGCTTTATATACTTTTTTCCACTTTATTTTGATTCCATATTCTTGTATTCCATGTGTATTTGCATTTTATCCTCAATAGTTATATTTTCCTTTTCCTAAAAGAACAATAAAGCCTATAAATTTTGTTTGAATATAAAGAACGTGTTCCTCACATAAATAGTTTATATTAGCTTCAAAGAACACAATATTATGGAATTGATTTCCTTCGTCTAAAGTGAATAATTTAGCAAATTTACGATTCCACGTCAACACAAAACAATAAAGTTTCATAAGGGAGAGAATCAAATAGGAAGACTGGTCCATGGAAGTGTAGGAGCAATAATAGAAAGATATGTCGCAAATAACAAAAGATATAGGGAGGGGCATTTTAGTCAATATCAAATCATCTTCTCTTTCTCTGCATATTCAAAACCTACTATCTTCAAAAACCCATCATCTTTAACATTTTCTTTTCCTTTCTCTCTCTATAATCACTACATTATTATATTGCGATTTTCTTCATTAATCAATGATTCAAACACTAAATCAACGTGTTGAAGAAACCTAGTTCAATTTCACATGATCTTCTCATTTTTTTCTCGTGTTTTTGAAGCGAATCAATCGATTGATTCGATCGTTAGTGTTTCTAGCATTCAAATTTCGCCAATCGTTTAAGAAATCCTAAGAAATCAGCTTGTAAGGAATCTGAAGAATTTCCTCAATCATTGCGATTTACGATATGGGTTTTTTAATTGCGTTTGTACGTTCTGGGTTTTCCAATTTCGTTTTATGATATGGGTTTTACCTTTGTGAATTTCATTTTACAACCTGGGTTTTCGAATTTTGTCTTACTATCAGGGTTTTACCATTGTTAAATGTGTTTTACGACCTGGGTTCAACAATTGGGTTTTACGATCTAAGGTTTTATCATTGTGAATTGCGTTTTACGACTTGAATTTTAACATTGTGTTTTACAACCTAAATTTTAACATTTTGTTTTACGATATGGTTTTACCATTGTGAATTGCGTCTTACGACCCGCGTTTTTTAATTGCATTTTACAATCTGGGTTTTACCATTGTCAATTACGTTTAACGACCTGGGTTGTTTAATTGCGTTTTACGACCTGTGTGTTCGAAAAAAATTCAAAAGTATAGCAATAGTATAATCATTTTAAAGATAAAAAACACTCGTTTCTATGTCACAATTTTTATAAAAAATAATAATAATAACGTCCTAGGAAAGTGTTATTAATCTTTTAAAAAGGAGGGAATTGGAGGAGAGAAACTATTTACTTGGATGGGCTAGAATACCTTTAAAATAACTCACGCGTCTCTTTTTTTGTTCAATCTCACATATTTAATCTTAGCCCTTGATTACTTAATAGATGGTCAAGATTTCTTCCTAACATTCCTACTCAAATAAACTTCCTAGTATATCCTGACCCAGTTTCATAAACAACTAATAATATAACTAAAAGAACTTAAAGAATATCTTTAACATCAGGCACCTCCATTTGATTCTATAAGGTCACATGTTCTCTTGTATGCTCACCATAACCAACAACAAGAAGATAAAAGAACTACTAGATCTTCCTTATCCTCTCAATATCACTTCATCCTGAAATGTCGTCCTATTACTCAAAAACCAAAACTGATCTCTCAATGATTGGGGCGGAAGCATTTGCGCTCCTGGACGATAGCTTCTCCGCAACATCTATTCCACCGAGTAGAACTCAACCGCAGATGTTCCCATGTCAATATAAACCGCAACAATCTTATGCTGTTCAACAAACCCAAAGGACTGGGAAGGTGATTAATTGCTATGAGGCGGTTAACAAGTATGGTGGTGCTCTAATTGTGGACTATCCTAAAAGGAAGACTAGTGCTCATAAATGTTTCTTTTATTAATCAGTTGGTTAATTAGCTAGTTAAAATGTGTGTGTTTTAAAACTTGTTGTGTGTAACATGGAATCCATCCCTTCCCACAAAGTGGTTTGGAGGGTGTTTAAAGGTAACTCGAATGATCAATTACCATGTTGTAATATTAATTAAATTCTGTGGTAAATCTTTTCTCCCTTACACCATTATTTTATCACTTACTTAAGAAACTCATGTATTACACTACACGGCTTAAATAAAAGAAATATTAAATCATCAGTAATGAAGATTTAGTAGTTATAAAATGATATTTTGAGATAAATTAAGAAAATGAACGTGAATGTGTGAAATAAAGAACTTTTGGCTCACAAAATTATTATAACATAGCAATACTTATTTATAAGTATATAGAATAGACACGCGAATAGAAAAAAGATACTTATATGATATTAACATAGCCAAAATAAAGAAAAAAGAAATAGCCATCCCGGAATATAGCCTTACAAACAATAGTTATATGATATGTAATAACATAACAAAAGAAAAAAAGAAAGTCCATCAACTCACGAACTTACTAGCCTTCATTTCAGGCTAGAAAGAAGCTCGAGTTAACAAAATAAAAATTAGACTATAAAATGTAGAAGTCTTTTTTAAGTATCCTAGTCAATCTAGATGTTTGATAAGTCTTGTCACCATTGTGGTATAAGTACTGATTAAAAAGGTTATTATATCGTTTTAGGCCTTAAAATTTTAACCTCTAGTTTTAAAAAGCTACCATAAACCGATTTTTTAGCTAAAATAACCTATTCAAATTATATAACCGTAAATTTTGGCGAGTTCAAATAACACGAACTTTAAAAATGGTCCAAACGGACGAGACGAGCAATCCCACGGCCATTGTTTTTCGCCACCATCTATTGTGTGTCACCTCAACCACATAATGGTAGCCGTCATTGTCACCACCGCTATCATTGCCACCTCCTTCGCCAGGTCTTCACGGGCGCCAATACTCGTCGCCACTTGCCACCATAAAGATAAAGATAACGGGTTAACCCGTTCCGACACTTTTTTTTTCTAAAAGCAACTCAACCCAGGCTATATTTTGCAAACCCATTTTGATCCCACCCGACCCGCATATTTTGTCGTGCACTAATTTATATTGCTGAAGCATTAAATGCAGATTGCTTATTGAACCCATATAATATAAAACTAATCCATATCAAACGAATCCATAAGTAAATGGGTCGATATTGTCACCATTAAAGGATAACAAACAAGCTGCTGAAACAGGCTAACAATTCTGAAAGTTCTTTCCAACAATATAACCTCTTAAACAAGCAGCATTCGAACAGAGGGTTTTATGCATTGTTAAGTAACAAAACCGCGACTGGGGAATATGAAAGCAACGAATTCCCGACACCATATCTCATGTTTTCAATTACTACCTTCATCAGCCACAGATTGAAGATCATCAATAACTTCCGGAAATTCCGCAGGTCCAATATGCCTGCTTAATTCAGCCTGTGGAAAAAAAACCACAAACTCTCAGTGAGAATTAACTAGTAATCTTGGTTTAAAAAGAGCGAGACGTTCCAACGTGTTTAAGGTGTCGTTGCTCTATGTACAACCATATAAGCTTTTATTTGCAACCAGAGCTTGCGTCTGCTCATTTGTTTTACATAACCTTTTACCATATAAACCCTTCATGATTTCTTTCATTCCCTTTGGTTGTTTTTACATATCAGCTATACACCGAAACTTTGACCCATAAGTACATGACGGAGTTTTCCAGCTCGTCACATGTGCCTCGCACCTCAGGCCAGGCGTGCCTTTTAAAACCAAGCCCATGATACCGAACACAAACATATAGTTGAACACATTTTTTTGTTCATGTTCGTTTATTAAGAAAATGGGCATGTTCGTTGTCGTTGAGGTTCGTTTGTTTAAAACCTAAACGAACAGTTTACAAACATAAACAAAGGTAAACAAACAACTTAAAGGATGAACATAATTTAACAAACAATAAAAACACAAATGAACATAATTTACTAAATATATACGGACATAAAGTAATTTTTAATATAAACTAGTGATTGATTACAATAAATTTCATTGGAAAACCCCTTTTTATTACTAGAAAGCCCAATTACCAATTATTATGGTCTTCCTAGGCTGGCAGCAAAGTAAAATCTGGACAGCAGGAATATTGACTTGCACTTGGTTCTTTGTTCCTCTAAATTGTGTGAATCAGAAATTCAATCAATCACTAACTTGTTAGTTGCATGCTCCTGGTCTAGTTCCATTTGTTCGTCAATAGTTTATTATATTTATTTCCTTTATTAATTGTGGTTTATATATTTTAAAAATATATACTTTGTTAGATTAATTATTCATCTATTTATAGAATCTTACATGTTCTTCTTTCTTTCTGGGCTCGCTGGCCATTGTTGTTAAGGAGTTTTTCATGATATATAGTTCACATATCTCTTCTGATCATTCCTCAACCGCGTTTTGAGAGAGCTTGCATCTGGTTCCCAAATTTAGGTTTGGCTTCCATTTCAACAAAGCTTATTGTACAGTAGTTAATCAACAATTTGCTTCCAAGAATACTAGGAGAATCATACGTGTTGGAGGAATAAACTTTTAACACCTGAATCACTTTTGTAAGAATTAAGCATTTTAAATGTTCCACTATTCTTTCTGCGTCTTTAATTTTAACTTCTTGATATCTAATCAATTTACTTTACACATATACTGGTTATACATATACATTCACTACTTGATTACCTCTCTGGGATGTGAATTAGACCACTCGGTGATGGGTCCATTTTGCTTGTAGTCAAATCAAAGCAGGGACATTTCAATCTTCAGTCTGATATCATTGATTGCCAAAGATGGAATCAAAGCAGATACATTCCAATCTTCAGTCTAATTTCATCAATTGTCAAAGAAAGAATCAAAGCAGGGTCTGATTTCATGGATTGTAAAGATGATCCCCAAAAGAGTGAGCATTATTCTGGTCTTCCTAGGCTGGCAGCAAAGTAAAATCTGGACAGCAGGAATATTGACTTGCACTCGGTTCTTTGTTCCTCTAAATTGTGTGAATCAGAAATTCAATCAATCACTAACTTGTTAGTTGCATGCTCCTGGTCTAGTTCCATTTGTTCATCAATAGTTTATTATATTTATTTCCTTTATTAATTGTAGTTTATATATTTTAAAAATATATACTTTGTTAGATTAATTATTCATCTATTTATAGAATCTTATTGTTAAGAGCAGGACCAAACTAAGTGCTGCTATAGGTTTGAACTATCACTAGGAGAGAGCAAGTTATGGTTCTAGAACCTTAGAACCTTGAACCCAAAATGAACCACAATGGTGACCGACCAGTGGGTACTAAATTAGAACTATCAGATAAACAACCATGGAACTTCCACCTATTCCTAGTTCCTTGTATTTCTTCTAAAACGCTAAAAGTCATTAAAACATCAAATTTCCTTACGCAGAAGTACCCTTCTAAGATCAAACTATTGGCCAATGAATAGTTTGGACTTCATCCATTGAAACCACCAGCCATTGAAACCATCAAAGATCAATCCTTCCAAGATCAAACCATCAAACCTTCTGTGATTTCGTTTTCAGGGATTGAATCATGTGTATGCTTTAGGGTTTCTCGTAGAAAGGTTTTTATGTTTTTGTTTTTAGATAGATGTTACTATTGTCATGGAACTTTTTTTTAGTGTAATGCAACCGAGTTCACATGCCCAAATTAAATTAAGGTTCTAGTCCACCAAAGACTTTACCCGACCCATGAGACCATTATAGACCCGGAATCAAATAAACATATAAGGATCAATTCATGGTTCTCAATATATAGGGTGAAAGGGTAAAGGTTCCAGAATTTTGGATCCAAAAGGGTCGGGTTTGACCTTTTGTACAACCCTAACTATCAACACTTAGAGGCACCTCTTATTGATGATGTTCTTTCCAATAATATACTAGTATCACTTTGTTTAATGAAGCATAGACTTAGGAAGAAGAGAGACTTTGGAAGAGGAGATGATCCTTTACCTTTGTTGCTAAAAATCAGTTAACACTACAAACATTGCACAAGGATTTTTTTATGATCTAAAAGATGATCATGACTCTTTCTGGGTTTATTGTTTATACCATCAAAAACTGAATACAAAAGGTCAACATTTAAGCTACTTGAAATAAAACTTGAACATTAAAAGCCTCAAAGGTGAAAGTAAAGTAAATAGAAATCAATACAAAATGAAAACTTTTAAGATGACCAAACAAAAATAAACCTCCTGGGTCAAATAATTAGCCAGGTCAACAACCTCATTTCTGTTGGAAAATTATCAAGACAAGTTGACCAAGCAAGTTATCAAAATAGACATTGAGTATCGGCTATAGCTTAGCCGGCATTGCGGCTTAGCCTTTAAATTCTCCAGCTTAGCTTGCGTTTAAAAAACAATGTCTATTTTGTTAAAAAGTGCGTCAATTTCCCTTTTCTATTTTTCTATATACCTTTTGTTGGAATGTAATCTCTCGTTCATGCACACATACACACTCTCACGTCATGGGCTGCAATATAAACTTGTTTATATTTATGTTATTATGGGTCAGAAACAATTTGATTATTATTATGTGTTGTATTATGGCTGAACTTGTTAACAGCCCAAGTTATGTCAAACAATGGGGTCTAAGTTTAAATGTTAGCGTTGTATCCTATCCTGAAGCGGTTGTATGGAACAATCGCATCGCTTCAGTTATGTATATGTATGGTATTGATGGAATGATTATAGGCAGATCTATATGATCACCGTAATCAAAACATCTCACTTAGTTTTATCTCTTCCACCATATTCACATTCAATTCGTTTTCAGTTTTCCAGTTTGTAGTTTGTTTGTTCGAACAACACCTTTGACTGTGTTGTTGCTTGTATACTTGACTGTTTTCTTTTGTTTAATTGCTATAGTTGAACGACACCTTTGTTTTCTATTTTAACAAGTTATACAAAATTTGGATTATGCATATGGATATACAAATGATCATTAATAGTCTAATAAATACAATAAATTACCAAACTTGAAAAGGAAGGAAGTAAAGCATTTCTGCAACACGTAATCCAAAAGGAATAGTTCAAAAAGATATATTCCACGGCCAAACAAAAGAATATTAAGTCTGGTAAAAAAGCAAGAAAGAATATTAAAGTTTCCAAGAATATCAATAATTTCTTAACAGTTTCATTAAAGCATTCATGTCTATATAAACGCATGTTATCTCTTGCATACACCCACAGCAAACACTCAACCAAACCTAACTACAACATCACTTGTACCTTCATCTTCACCCCAAAATGGCATATACTTCCAGTTCCAAGTACAACACTGACCTTGCTAATATTGGGAAAGAAGCGTTTGATGCCATAGATTCTTTTGGGCGTCACAACTCGAAGCAGCACGTGTCTCACTATCATCCGTACCAACCCCAGCAGGCTTTTGTGGTTCAGCAACAAGTGTATGCTGCCCCAGTGACTAAGAGAGTGATAACATGTGACGAGGCTGCTAAGATGTACAATGGGAAATTGTTTGTGGAGTATCCAAAAAGGAAGCCTGCTCGTAAAGGTTTCTTTTATATGTAATTCTAGGTAGATATATATATTCTATATGTATATACATCTTGGATTCCATCCCTTGCCAGTGGTTTTACGTGGATGTGCCAAGATTGTTAAAATCAATCACCTTATGATATATAATAATATTACTGGTGGCTGTATTAACATGTTTGTGTCATCGTTTCGTGCCAAGACCTCAGTCTCTTTGTTTCGATTGTATCACTTCTCGCATAAGGCAGGATGAAATGATTCTATTAATATTAGACTTCGGAAAACCAAAGCAAACGAAAGTCCCCAAAGAACAGTTTGTATGGGGACTTGGCTGGCTAAAGTCAACATAGAAAAAAAGTTTTTTCTGGGTGTATAAAGAGAGCACAGAAAACCAACCTTTATGTGGCATGAACTCTACAAGTCCCTAATCAGCCTCACTATACTATTTTCATATTAAACTATGTATTTCATAACCAATTTACTTATTTAAAATCAACTAATTATCAGCCTCACTATACTATTTTCATATTAAACTATGTATTTTATAACCAATTTAATTATTTAAAATCAACTAATTATTATCATGATGACTACTAAAAAAATTATTATGTTAATTAAAAATAAGAGAATTACCAAACTTTGCTAATCATTAATAGATTTAACAATTATTATCAACTAAACTAAACATTAAATATATACATTAGATAGGTAATACAATAATGTTTTTCTCAATTTAGTGTAATAAAAAACTTTATTTAAAATTGCATATATAAAACAATAACCCTTAACCCAATAGTCTAGTGCTATAGTGTTTACTTTCACAAACAAAACTGGTGTAAGTTTAAATTTTTGCACATGCAATATTATATGGTATTTAGGTGGAAAAGGTTGTTAAAAATATATAAAATAATAAATAAACTATGAAATTTAAATTTTAATACTTGAAAGTATGTATGAACTTATTTTTTTACAGTGGAAAACTTACAACTTTTTATATATAATATATATATATAATATATATATAGGGTAAGGTTATTGTAAAAAAGACCAAAACTGTGAGAAAGGTAAGAAAGAATCTCAGCCATTAGATCTAAATTAATTGAAAAGGGTAATCAAGTAATTTTATCATTGATTTAATTAATTCAAAACCTTTCATAAACCGCCACCCTAATTTATAGGAATACCGAATAACACTGCAAACATCATTCAGCATGTATATAACACCATTCAATAACTATATAACACCCTTCAATAAGTATATAACACCATTCAATAAGTATATAAAACCATTTTAAAGATCTCTATAAAAATACTACGAATAACACTGCAACAAACAGCGCATATATAACCCCATTCAATAATTATATAACACCATTCAATAATATATAACATCATTCAACACATATATAACACCATTCAATAAACAAAAAAAACCATTAAACATTCGATTGAACGTAATTTTTTTCTGTATATAAGTATAGTAATATGGTACTCATATTAAAGATTAGAAAACACTCATGGTGTAATTTTTTTAAAAAACGAGTTACGTGTAAAAAGTTATTGGCGTTTAAAAAATAAAAGGGGAACTTGCATGTGGATAGGGAGAAAAGCAGAGGTGAAGGATGGTGATTAGTTCACAGGAAGAGCGAGGGGTAATTAGGGCAGTTTTCATTCAGTCATGTTTTAAATCTGAATTGGTAAGAGGCCCATTGGAGCGTTTAGATGTATTATTTTAGTGAACCAAACACTCTTAACTCTGACTGAATTCCATTAAGAGGATCAAAGAGCTCCTAATTGACCTAATACCTAAAAACTTAAACCTTAAAACTTATTGGCAATATTGATCTATAAAGCCTAGCTCAAATATGAAATGCCCAATATTGTTCCATTTAGTTAATAATAATATGTAATAACAACATTAATAAAATAAATAGTTTATATAATTTAATTCATTTGGGCCTCAGGGCCCTTTTCCGGCTCATAGGACACTTGATCCTTGGGACTAGCCCTGCCTACAATGGTCATCACCATATTGATGTTGATATCTTGGAACCCGATTGTTGATCACACAAGCACTTCACTAAGCTTGCTCCATGGGTGAAACACCCTGGGTGTACCCACACATTCTGGATCCAATGGATTAGGATATTGTGCGTTGAACCGAACAGAAACACCTGGTCAAGTACCATATCTCCTTGGTTATAAATTTACGGACATGTCCAAATTAGTTCCTTTAATATATTCACAGAACTTGCATCTTTAACTTAAATCACAAAGAAAATAAAGCCTAAAAGACTGCACTATAATGAGATCTCTTGAAAGGATAAAGGAAAAGTTGTTAAAAAGCCAAAACGATGAATTTCTAAGAGCTAAAAGCAAGTTCAGAAAATATGTCCCTGAAGCTTTTTTACTTTCTAAAGTGACGTTTGCTACTAATGCGTCAGGAGATGGCACGTCACCCGTTTGTAAATGATTGATCAAGGTTTGCAATGGGAAAGGAATAAATATTAAATTATGAGATTGTAGAGAATCAATATCTTTTCAAAATTCTCTTTTTAACCAAACACGCATTCCAGTTTTATTGGTACAACTACCAGCCAAAAAGATAGACATGGTGTAGAATTCTACCAGGCGGACAAAATGTATGGTGGGGCGGCTGTGCTTGTAGATTATCCGAAAAGGAAGCCTTCCCGTAAGGGTTTCTTTTTTTAATAATTCAAGCTAGCTAGCTACAACTATAGGCCTCTCTTGTTTATTTCAGTGTTTGGTGTGTACCTTGAATCCATCCCTTGCCAATATTGGTTTATGTGGATGTGGGAAGATTGTTGTATACATTAACAATCAATTAATATGCATACTACTTGACGGTGTTCTCTATCTTGCCTGATCCCACTCTTTGTTGAATACATAGCAATATCAATGACAATGATAAATAAAACCAAGAGAGGAACATGTATATAAAACTACAACGATGTCGTCCAGCAATATATAATTTTCAAACTGATACTTGTATATAGTACACAGAGAACTCCAGGTAGAAAGATATTTCCTAAGAGAATCAAGCACCAGAAAGACAACTGGAATTAGATATATGATTAATGTTGAATTATATCTGTATTTTAAGATTATTAGAATTGACAGTGTGTTGCGAAAGAATCATGACAGATTTTATAAAGATTTAACTAAAATTTCAAATCAAATTAAGAGTAAGTATTGAATGTTTGAAAGGATTATAAGCGGTAAAATCTAAAGTTCAAGCTTGGAGACCAAGGAATCTGGTCAGAATTCAAGAAAAAGATGGAATATGTGAATACTTAAGTGATTTGATTCAAGATAAAGCTCAAAGATATATTCTTCAAGATGGATATAACATATAAGGATCAAGAATTGAGTTATTAAAGTCGCAATTCAATTTGATCTAAACAACTTTAATTATAATGATCCTGGTATAATGAGAAAATTCATAAAACTAATCATTTTTATGTGTATGTCAGAAAGAAATCACTGTTTGTAGTTAAGTGTTACTAAACACATATGTGGGGAATCACTCTTGTGTATAACTTCTCATGTGTCATTACAAAAACATATGTTTTCCATGAATTCAATGCATACTAAAATCTATGTGGAGTTAATTTTCTGTGTAATTTCCACATATTAGGCTCTATTTGATGCATGAAGTTTTTCCCAAATTTATTATTGATTTAAATTTATGAGAGATGATCTGAGAATTTTAATTCTGCACATTAACAGGATCAATCATAAGTGGTGTTGTCCAACACTATCAACTTACCAAAGGATGAGAGCATGAATAGTACCACTTTATATCCGCAAGTTTTCATGATACCTGTCTGAAAATGGTGTGGCATACATCTAAGTTTGTTGCTCCTTTAAAAATAAGTGAGTCTTCTTGCCCTTTTGATGATATTAAATATGTTGATGCAATTTTGTGGATGTATCTAATGATTGATTGTTCGTGATCGATGTCGAAACAACTTTCCTCCGTTGTTGAGTCCAAGTACAAAGTTCGAGTGACATGAAGATAAAACAAAATGAAGATCAAAGTAAGTTATAGATCAAACGATATGGTTGTAGATTCTGTTGTTTGATTCTAAACGTTATAAATGGGGCCAATCACCATCGTTTGGGCTTGAGCATTGGACCATCTTTTGGACCCAAGACATGACCTTAACCATCGTTTGGAGAAGCTTTACATGCCATCGTTTGGACCAAGGGACTATCACTTGGTTCATCCAAACCACAATGTAGCTATCGCTTGGAATTGGGCCACTATCGCTTGGACAAGCCCACCTCCGTTTAGATTATGTACTATCTAGTATAAATAGTCGTTCACTGACCCTTAGAATGTAATGCTTACAAGAGCAATAGAGAGTGTGTGTGAGAGAGAGTATTGGAGAGCATTTCTTTGTGTAAACTTGTAACCATACTCTGTCGAAATGTGCGTTTAATCGTTGATATCTTTGTTTATTGATTAACACTCCCGCTCAGTTGTGGTTACACCATTTGAAACAAGAAGTCCTTGTGTTTAAGATCCGAATTGGACCTACAAAATTTGTGCCTTTGAAGCTTTCAAGATTCCCTTACCAATGTATCGAATGGGGATATTGGGTTATATTACTAGAAAAAGGACCTTTAATGGCGTGCATTGCGCGTCATTAAGGGTATTTGTAGCGTGTCAAGGAAGCCCTTGTCAAAAAAATCGAAGATGACATGCATTTGTAGCTAATTTGCTAGGAATGGTGTGACTAAACCTCATCTTTGATGTCGATGGAGTCTTGCCGTCTCACCTTTTGCTATATATTCGTTTTATTTTCATATCCTAATCAAGCAACTAACTGATACTAACAACTTAATGCGTCCTTTGTAGTCTATTGTAACACTTTTTTAACATAAAGATGTCTTGTTGAAGAATATAAAAGGAAAATCACTTTAGTAGGAGCTTATATATCTTGTCACAATAGACGGCTATACAGATATGCTAAAGTGCTTACTCTAGGTCATTTTCCACTAAGATGTATTTCTTTCGAAGAAATATTTAGTAAACTTCATCCAATCCCCTATATTATGCTACCAAGGTTGTATTATTTTGTTAAAACCGCTCACTTAGAATTTAAATGTATATTTAACAATCTCTCTATAATTAAATACAATGGTCACACAAATTGTAACATCCGTCAAAAAACGGATTTACCAAACCCGCTCCGTTTATCAACCGAACAGTCAGTCAAATTTTTGGTTGCGAATTAAATGCCCAAAATAATTTTAAACGATCCGTAATCAATTATTATGCGGGAATATGTATTTAGTTTTTGAAAATCTATCAAAAATAACAAAATAAAAATGATTTACTCATGCCGGGGTTCGAACTCGGGTCTGTACTGGGTCAAACCAACGCTTAACTCACACACCGTAAACCACTCCGCCACTTTGATTTTCTGTTAATGAAGAGAATCAATTAATTCAAATATTCAAGTTAGGAAGTCAAATTCAGTGAATTGCCGCCCAAAAGAACTTCACGCGTAAACAGCCTGTAACTCTTTCCTTTTTTCACGAATCTTGATTGACCGGGACGCGTAATTGTGATTTCCTTTCCGTGTTTACGCCAATCATGAACCTACCTTTGGAACCGACTCGATTCGGTTCGGAAAACACCTATAAATAACCGACGTCCACAAGGTGTTTAAACCGCACAACTCATCTCATCACTCTCACACCTCTAAACCATACTCTCATCTCTCGCTCTCTGTTTTAACGCTAGTCGCCGGAAACACAAGAATCACTCGCCGGAAATTTTTATTGCACTCGCCGGAAAACCGTATCAGTAATCTCCGAGGTTACTGAACCCACTAAACTTTCACCGAAGACACCCACAACCTTTGTAACCTTTCGGAAGACTCCCTTCTGCAAGAAACTTGTCGCCGGAAAAAGGTTTCTGTCGCCGGAGTTCTGCCGGAAAACAGAGTAAAACCAGTCGGTACATCTCACGCCTATTTCCTTCTCTTTTTACTTTTATCTCGTCTGTAACTGATCGTTAAACACTAAAAGAACATGAATTAACTTTTCGAGCCAGTCTGTCGTCACTTCCGGTTAAAACCGGTGAAGAAGACGAAGTTCAGTAATGGTTAAGTATATTTTAAATCAAGATAATTACCGGGTTAGACACACAGTCCAGCGGTGGACTGTGTGCACTTTTAAAGCTATGGTCACGAGTTCGATTCCGGTTTCACACACGCCGCCTTGATAAAAATCCTATTTTTTAGCAAACTGAACCGGAGTCGCCTTGAGTATATGTTAAGTATATTGATAACCGAGTTATAACCAAGTGTGACACACAGTCCAGCGGTGGAGTGTGTGTCCGCTAACCCACAGGTCCCGGGTTCGAGACCTGTGGAGCGCACCGGTTCTCGAGTCTTAATCTGTTTTTAAAATAAATTGATTTCTGTTAAATCTAATTAATATATATATATAATTAAAATCGGATATATAACGGGTTAGACACGTAGCTCAGTTGGTAGAGCTGCGTGCACGCGTACGGGAGGTCTCGGGTTCGAGCCTCACCCGGCGCACAACAATATGCTATAAACCGGTCAACGATAGTCAAAGTCAACGGGTCAAAGTCAACTGTAGCAAAAATAAAATATTTTTTTATTATTTTTATTTAATTATTTTAATTAAAAATACTTAAAAATAACATTTTTAAGGTTAGAAAATAGCCTCAAACTCACAAAAATACACCCAACAATCCTACTAAAATAGATTCATAAAACCCGTTTACTTACCGAACCGTAATGCGATTTATCTAGGTTAATTTCACTCGTGGTTAACACCATTTCGCGTACATCCAACGTCATCAACCGAACGCACCCAATGTGAGTGAATTCTTACAAACTCCCCTTTTTTTTTATTTCATGTTTTGGGGTGTATCATGTGTCGCTTAAACTAATTCTCTTATGCAAATTCGTGCTATACCATTATATGAACTAAATTAGAATGTAACTATTGTTTGTTTGTGATGTATTTCATATTGTCAAAGTTGTATACAAATTATTTAGGCCCATCAGTTCGTAAGAACAACGCGTGCCTCAAAACTCATTTATTAGGCCCATCAGTTCCTCGTGTGAGACGAGAACAACGCGTGCCTCAAAACTCATACATTAGGCCCATCAGTTCGTAAGAACAACGCGTGCCTCAAAACTCATTTATTAGGCCCATCAGTTCCTCGTGTGAGACGAGAACAACGCGTGCCTCAAAACTATCATTTGGTGTTTGTATGTTCAATATTCAATATTATGTGTTGTGTGAATAAATTTACATCTACATTTACTCATATGAGGTATGCACATTATTTATAATCAATTGGATAAACTCGTTCAAATGTTTTTCCATAGGATTCACTCGCCAACATTATGTTGATCCAAAAACCTTTTTACACATGATACAGGTGGACAGGTTGAAGCAAGGAAAACATAGGATATGCCTTAGAAGAGAAACAAGAAGCTTAGACTGATAGTTAGAACATGTTGTATCATTTATTGTAAATTTCCATTAAATTGTATTAATGAATATGAAACATATAATAAATGTCATGAGCTTTGATGATAACCCAATTATGCCCCGATCACCTTTTCCGCTGCGGGTCGGGGTGTGACAGATTGGTATCAGAGCCATGACTATAGGGATATAGGATAGGTTATTAGACCCTTAGAACCTATACTATAGTCTGCCTAAATTTTAATTGATTAGGTGGTTACATACAAACTTGTGATATTTATTTGTTTCATATTTGTTTACATTTCAGTCAAACATACATGCTCATTCGTTATACATATATACATATATCGATGTTCATGTATTCAATTTATTTTCATACTCTCAGTATCCAAAGATTTTATGCAATTTTCAAATCTCATCAAAGTAAGTTCTGCGACGGGCATGTAGTAACTGGAAGGGTACAAGTACCGGTAGTCGGAACGTCCTGTCTAGGTTGGCATTCGTATAAATCCAAAATAACGGACCAGTTTGCCTACCTGGGGACTAACGATGAGAGTACGACGGACCTATTAGGCCAAAGCATGCCACACCAAACGTCGTTCGAATTAACCTCACTTTGAGATGTCACCGTGTCTACACCTGGACACATTCCGAATATCACACGTTGTATACATATTTCTCGATTTTCTCCGGGTTTTGTGTACGCAATCAGGTAGAAACCGTGCGAACCATATGAAAAACCGGTATTCATGGGGGCCCACATGATTACACAGGTAAAGTATGGCGGCATGACGGGCCTAACAGCGAGCAAAGCCCAAGACATCCTATGGATGTAGTAGAGTTAATTTTTCTATAATTATTTTATGAACGTTCAATCCCAAACACGACCCACGATCCCAAAGGCATTCAACTCATACTCTTGGCATGTATTCCTTGTAGATGTCTTCTAGCCTCGCTCGTAGGAAAATGAGAGCAGGAAAAGCCCGTGAACGCATGGCTACCCAAATCGCTCAGCAAATGGCGACCGTAATACCCAACATCGTAGTTCAAGTTCAACAAGCCCTTACCGCTAATTCCGTTAACCCAACCCAACAAGAAGATCAAAACACTATCAATCCTTCAGTCACTAAATGCACCTACAAACACTTCAAATCCTGCGATCCTCCAAAATACGAAGGTACTGAAGGTGCACCGCTCTCCTCCATTGGTTCGAAGAAATGGAGAACACTTTTCTAAATTGCGATTGCCCCGATGATCGCAAAGTGCGTTATGCTACCGGTCGCTTACTTGGAACGGCACTCACATGGTGGAATACAGAAAAGACCAAACGTGGTATTGAAGAAACTATGACCTTGGCTTGGGAAGAGTTGAAGGGAATCATGACAAGACGGTTTTGCCCAAGAAGTGAAATCAAGAAATTGGAGGATGAGTTTCATGCTTTAAAACAAAAGGAAGGCGACCACACCACATACAACAAGAGATTCCTTGAGTTAAATCAAATGGTTCCCAACTTGTTTACTCCCCTCTACCGTTTGATCGAGCACTACATTCGTGGTCTTCCATCAAAGATTCAAGACTCTATAATAAGTACCTCGCCTGCAACTTTGGAAGCAGCAATGGAGCTAGCAACCGCGCTCACTGAGAACCGAATCCGAAACAAAGACTTCAAGGAGGAGAAGAAGAAGGATAAAGCATCAACCGAAACCTCAAACCACACCCGAACCGAATCCTTTGCACCACCTATTTCTAAGAGAAAACGTGATGGGCAAATCTTCGCCGTCACCCAACGTAACCAACCAGCTTCACAAGTTGTACCTCCTCAAACTATCCCAAACGCTCAAGTAGCACCCAACTCAACTTACCCAAACAAGAAACCTTACATTGGACCTCACCCTCAATGCAACACCTGTTTCTATCACCATCCATCTACCTTACCCTGTCGACTATGTGCGAATTGTGGACGCTACGGTCATTTGAGCAACGTTTGCCGCACCCCTCAAAACCAAACCTCAACCCCTACTCAACCCATGATCCAAACATATCAACAACCTCAATACCCCATGTACCCATATGTTCGAGCTTGTTTCAATTGTGGCGACCCTACCCATTTTAGAAACACGTGCCCTCGTTTGGTTAACATCATAAATGCCCAAGCTCAAGCAAACCCAGTTAACCAAGCAAACCAAGCAAATCCAGCTCCACCGCCAGCAAGAGGAAGAGTTTATAACATCAACGCCAATCCTGTTGAAGATGTTAACGGTCCAAACCAACCACTTAACTAGCCTTCTCTCACCAAGAATCAAGATTCAACTCTAATCACTTAGTTTTTATGTTTTTATCTCAATTTTCACGTATCTCAATTGGAATTTTATCCAAGAATTTTAATGCAAATTACTAGTTCAGTTGGTTTTATACTCATTGATTTAATATTCATATCATCATACTTCACGACATATCTCAGAAGTTGAGTTGTGTCTCACATGCAATACATTTCATTTCATTTTACATTTCAATACGCTCGGCTCCGTTTGATTGAGCCTTGAGCTCACAGATCAATTTACATTTCCAGTTCATGCAATACGTTCGGCTCCGTTTGATTGAGCCTTGAACGCACATACATTTTCATTATCAGTATCTTGTGGTTGTGGTGTTTGTTGTAGAGTCGCATAGAACTAATCATAACGGGCGGATGAAGCCAATGAGAATTTGACAAGAATACGGTGGATACGCCGCTGGTACTTCCTATATATAAGTATTCTTGTCAAAGGATCAGAGGCATTATCAGGCGGTTATGAGAAGTTCCATGTAGGATTTACTATTGCCTTGGTTGAAATTGTGTTACATTTATATCATCTCACTATTTAAAGAAATTGGATTGTGATCCATTTCTATATAGACTAACCTCTCCATCATAACAAATGAGAGAGGAACCATCATCATTCAAACATATACGCTATCAGAATGTGGATACAATTGTTAGTTGTTGTGTTTATTTGTGTAGAATTTCTGCCTTAGGAAATAACCCTAAGCATATTCAAACTCTTATGCATGTTATCATTTTAGCGAATCATTCCTGCTTAACAATACCTATACAGTAGGCAACAAAAAGCGATTCCTGTATTAGGATACTTAACCTTTACAAGGAACGTTACCGCCTCAAACAAAAACTTAAACCCTTATTTCTTCTAAGTATGTAACAGTCAAAACTAAACACCATCATTCTTTTAGTCAATTATATCCCTGTTTAAATTTCGGGACGAAATTTCTAAAAGCAGGGGATACTGTAACATCCGTCAAAAAACGGATTTACCAAACCCGCTCCGTTTATCAACCGAACAGTCAGTCAAATTTTTGGTTGCGAATTAAATGCCCAAAATAATTTTAAACGATCCGTAATCAATTATTATGCGGGAATATGTATTTAGTTTTTGAAAATCTATCAAAAATAACAAAATAAAAATGATTTACTCATGCCGGGGTTCGAACTCGGGTCTGTACCGGGTCAAACCAACGCTTAACTCACACACCGTAAACCACTCCGCCACTTTGATTTTCTGTTAATGAAGAGAATCAATTAATTCAAATATTCAAGTTAGGAAGTCAAATTCAGTGAATTGCCGCCCAAAAGAACTTCACGCGTAAACAGCCTGTAACTCTTTCCTTTTTTCACGAATCTTGATTGACCGGGACGCGTAATTGTGATTTCCTTTCCGTGTTTACGCCAATCATGAACCTACCTTTGGAACCGACTCGATTCGGTTCGGAAAACACCTATAAATAACCGACGTCCACAAGGTGTTTAAACCGCACAACTCATCTCATCACTCTCACACCTCTAAACCATACTCTCATCTCTCGCTCTCTGTTTTAACGCTAGTCGCCGGAAACACAAGAATCACTCGCCGGAAATTTTTATTGCACTCGCCGGAAAACCGTATCAGTAATCTCCGAGGTTACTGAACCCACTAAACTTTCACCGAAGACACCCACAACCTTTGTAACCTTTCGGAAGACTCCCTTCTGCAAGAAACTTGTCGCCGGAAAAAGGTTTCTGTCGCCGGAGTTCTGCCGGAAAACAGAGTAAAACCAGTCGGTACATCTCACGCCTATTTCCTTCTCTTTTTACTTTTATCTCGTCTGTAATTGATCGTTAAACACTAAAAGAACATGAATTAACTTTTCGAGCCAGTCTGTCGTCACTTCCGGTTAAAACCGGTGAAGAAGACGAAGTTCAGTAATGGTTAAGTATATTTTAAATCAAGATAATTACCGGGTTAGACACACAGTCCAGCGGTGGACTGTGTGCACTTTTAAAGCTATGGTCACGAGTTCGATTCCGGTTTCACACACGCCGCCTTGATAAAAATCCTATTTTTTAGCAAACTGAACCGGAGTCGCCTTGAGTATATGTTAAGTATATTGATAACCGAGTTATAACCAAGTGTGACACACAGTCCAGCGGTGGAGTGTGTGTCCGCTAACCCACAGGTCCCGGGTTCGAGACCTGTGGAGCGCACCGGTTCTCGAGTCTTAATCTGTTTTTAAAATAAATTGATTTCTGTTAAATCTAATTAATATATATATATAATTAAAATCGGATATATAACGGGTTAGACACGTAGCTCAGTTGGTAGAGCTGCGTGCACGCGTACGGGAGGTCTCGGGTTCGAGCCTCACCCGGCGCACAACAATATGCTATAAACCGGTCAACGATAGTCAAAGTCAACGGGTCAAAGTCAACTGTAGCAAAAATAAAATATTTTTTTATTATTTTTATTTAATTATTTTAATTAAAAATACTTAAAAATAACATTTTTAAGGTTAGAAAATAGCCTCAAACTCACAAAAATACACCCAACAATCCTACTAAAATAGATTCATAAAACCCGTTTACTTACCGAACCGTAATGTGATTTATCTAGGTTAATTTCACTCGTGGTTAACACCATTTCGCGTACATCCAACGTCATCAACCGAACGCACCCAATGTGAGTGAATTCTTACAAACTCCCCTTTTTTTTTATTTCATGTTTTGGGGTGTATCATGTGTCGCTTAAACTAATTCTCTTATGCAAATTCGTGCTATACCATTATATGAACTAAATTAGAATGTAACTATTGTTTGTTTGTGATGTATTTCATATTGTCAAAGTTGTATACAAATTATTTAGGCCCATCAGTTCGTAAGAACAACGCGTGCCTCAAAACTCATTTATTAGGCCCATCAGTTCCTCGTGTGAGACGAGAACAACGCGTGCCTCAAAACTCATACATTAGGCCCCATCAGTTCGTAAGAACAACGCGTGCCTCAAAACTCATTTATTAGGCCCATCAGTTCCTCGTGTGAGACGAGAACAACGCGTGCCTCAAAACTATCATTTGGTGTTTGTATGTTCAATATTCAATATTATGTGTTGTGTGAATAAATTTACATCTACATTTACTCATATGAGGTATGCACATTATTTATAATCAATTGGATAAACTCGTTCAAATGTTTTTCCATAGGATTCACTCGCCAACATTATGTTGATCCAAAAACCTTTTTACACATGATACAGGTGGACAGGTTGAAGCAAGGAAAACATAGGATATGCCTTAGAAGAGAAACAAGAAGCTTAGACTGATAGTTAGAACATGTTGTATCATTTATTGTAAATTTCCATTAAATTGTATTAATGAATATGAAACATATAATAAATGTCATGAGCTTTGATGATAACCCAATTATGCCCCGATCACCTTTTCCGCTGCGGTCGGGGTGTGACACAAATGACGTGAAAGGAACATGATATCACAATGTTAACTAATAACCGCAATACAATATGTGAACTAGTAGTATACATAGGCATGATACAATGTTCAAATATATGAACTACAACATAACAATATGACCATTTTACTTGTCATGTTTTGATAGTTGCATTGTTGGCACAAACACCTCCTTAGTTTATTGATGTTATGAACCACGATTGATCTTGTTGTTGTAAAGAGCTTCACTATGCTTAAATCATTCCAATAAAATAACACTAATATGTAGTGAACTTTGTGTTTGTATTGTTTAGAGGGGTTGTGAAACGGGATTTATATATGCGATGCTTATTCATGTTTGGTTTAAATTTCATCATTAAATTGTAAGTTTTATTGATAATACGTGACGAAAGTTTAATACGCAAAAATTGTTTCATTGATGATGAGAATTTAATCACGCTTTTAATGTAACATGCGAAAAAAAGGTGATACACAACACATATGTAACACCTGGACACACCGGATATAGAGTGATTTCTATTTGGCACAGCTATGAAGGTATATCACTATATCACACCCAAAAAATACTATTTACGTATTTTTATCTGTACATAAATACTTCATGTTCAGTAAGTCAAAGTGTGCAGATATTAAAAATCCAGAATTATAAAAGGCAAATTGGAAATAAATAATTCCACCTAACTCAATTTGTCCGATAATAATCCCAAGTCAGTTATTGGAAATAAATAATCCGAAGTGGTCAATTTTTTTTGGAAATAGTCCGTCGTTAAAATAGCTTAATGGAGTTAAGTTTTTTTCCGAATTACAAACCGATGTTTTAGGGCTTTTGATCAGAACGAGGATACTAGTCGATTGATGTAAAACGTACCTCGAAATACCGCCTTAACCCGCGAAAAAGGTGCTTCAATTCGTGTGTTTAAACTTCCAATTAACAAAAATCAAGACATTTCGAGTAAGGTACAAAATATTGAACTTTCAGTTGATGAGATCCCCTCCCGTGCTTTAATGTGGAGGAAAGCAAGGGAAAACAAAAAACGGAGAATACAAGAATGTGGTAAAAGACATAGCTGATAAATTAGTAAGTTTAACTTTAAACTTTTTTGGTTTATTTTCTAATTATTATAATACATGTTCATTTGTTAAAAAATATATAACTATAATTTTTTTGCATTTTTACAGATTCAGAGTGAAACACAAATTAAAGATGGAGTCCTAAACCTTGATCCGGGCACGGATGCACTCACAGTAGTATTTGGCAAAGAAAAAGGTGGGTTTTTAAAAGGTGTTCCTTATGGAGTGACTTCCAGTAGATATTAGTAGATATTGGCACGTTCCTAAAACAAAAGGATCATCAAAAGAACAAATTACACAAACTGGACTTTCAACTACACAATGAGAGAATTGAGCGTGGAAAAAAAGATGATCAAATTAAGACCCCTATCGATGCAGATGGCAGAAACAAATAACACACTTAGTCAAGTTTTAGCTCATCTGGCAGCACAAGGACAAATGTTACCAGTATGTTCATTATCTGCAGATAAAATGTCACAGACACAAGTAAGTGACTTATTTTATTAGCAAATTAATACCTTGATAGTTATAAAATGTTAACTATTGTTAGCTATCGTATATTGCAACCTATTTATATAAATTTAACATGTCCATTGCAATTTTAGAACTTGTCTCTGTTTCACCAAATGGTATTTTTTTGTATTTGCTCCCTTGTTGCATTTTGTAGGTAAATTCTGTGGACAAACATGTTGGATCAACACATAATGCTAGTGCTACCGCATCTAAAATAGTACAAAAAGAAATGGCAGCAACAGTAAGTATGATAATTTCATTTTTTTTTATAATTTCACATGTAATTGTTAACATTTCATAACATAATTAATTGAATTGTAGGTAAACTCTATGGACAACAGTCCTGGATCAAAGGACAATGCTAATGTTACTACTTTTAACATATCATGTAAAGTAGTGCAAACAGAAGTCACTCCTCATGTTACCATATCTAAAATGGTGCCAAAAGAAATTATAACAACGGTATGTATTTAAAATTTCATATTTTTTTAATTGTTTTTATGTGTGATTGCTTATTTTCCATAACTTGATTAATTAAATGTTTAGGAAAATGTGAAAATAAGAAGAGAAAAAATGTTCCGTCTACGGATGAGACTTCACTTCTTAGGTCATCAGAAAATGTCCTAGAGGTATGTTACAAAATACACATTTCTATTGATGCTGATATAACATAATTTATTTATGTAGAAAACCAAGTGTACTTTGTATACTCTAATTTGAACAATTATGTGGGATATGGTACAATTTACTTGTCAATGGGAAAACAAAGCCTTCATTGTATTCCACTACAAGATAATTGCTATAAAGTTTCTATTGATAGAGTTGTAAAAGCAACAGCATTTTTACCAGTAGAATCAGAATCAGGGGAGTTGAAAACAGTTGGGGATGCGCTAAATACTTTTGTTGTTTGGCCAAAATCACTTGTTAAATCTAGCCAAAAGGTTTGTTCTTTATTAATATATGATTAAGATTAATTACTCTAGGTATTGATATTTGTTTTCATGTTTTTTTTTGCTTTAAGTACCAAATCTATCAAGTATTCAAACACAAAACACTACAACTCAAATGGCAAAGAAGCAAAAGATATGTTTTACAACGCTAGATGACATCAAAAAAAAAAGACAAGGAGCAAGAAGAACATGAAAACGCTATGAACTAGTTCTTACTTGTGTACAATCATTTACCTTTCCAACAATGGTAGAAAGTTTTTGATTAGAAGTTTAAATTTTAGTATTTAAATTAGAAACATTATGCACAACTTTTTATGAATTTAATATTATTTGGTTTTAGCTCTCATGTTTCATGATGTTTTTATTGTACGAGAATGGCCACATCGAACCACAATATACATGTGTGACCAAATGTTAGTCATTAGCCACACTTAAAAGCACAACTTCATGTGGCTTTACATATGCATTAGCCACACTATTGTCACTTTATTATTTTATGTGACAAAATGATAGCAAATGTCATGTAAAAACAAATTATGTGTGACTAAAGGTTAAACATTAGTCACACTTAAAATTACAAATTTTCATGTGGCTTTACATAATCATTAGTCACATCATCGTTACTTTGTTAATTTTGGTGTGACGAAATGTTAGCAATTTTCATGTAGAAAAAATATAATGTGTGGCTAAAGGTTAGACGATAGTTATAAAATTTCATGTGGCTTTACATAACTATCGGTCACGCCATGGCCATTTTGTTTATTTTTGTGTGATGAAATATTAGCAAACGTGATGGATAAAAAATATTATGTGTGACCAAAGATAACACAATAGTCACACTTAAAATTACAACTTTATGTGTGACTAAAGGTTAGACAATAGTCACATTTAAAATTACAAAGTTGTTTTGTGTGTCTAGAAATAGATTTTAGCCACACTTGTAGTAAACTCATGTGACTAAATAATGGAAACGACCATACTTATAGTGAGTTTGTGTGACCATTACACCATTTAGTCATACTTAATGAATGAAATACTTGATTACAATTTGCCAAAAGTTTTTAAAATAATGTGGCTAAAACAAAGTTTTTAGTGACTACATAATATAAATGGTCACACTTATAGTAAATTCATGTGGCTATATAATAGAAACAACCACAATTGTAAAATATTCTTGTGGCCATTGATACGATTAAGTCACACATAATTAACCATTTTCTTGATTACAGCTAACTTTGCCACATTTTTTTAAAATTGATGTGGCTAAAACAAACATTTTAGTGACTATATAATACAAACGGCCACACATACAATAAATTCATGTGACAACTGACACTAAAACCATTTAGCCACATTAATAGATCATTTGCTTGATTACAACTACCTTTTTGCTACAGTTTTTTATAATTATTGTGGCGAAAACAAACTTATTAGTGACTATATAAAAAAATGGTCACACTCATAGTAAATTCACGTGGCCGTGACTACCACTTTAGCCACACTTATTGGACAAAATGATTGATTTCAACAAGACCTTTTAGCCACAGTTTAAGTTGCTACGGCTACATATACGTGAATGTGGCCGTATGTATCATACGATGACTCGACCTTTGGTCACACTTGGGCTAAAAAAAAGTGCGACGAAAGACATATGGTCACACTTTTTTATGTGGCCGTAAGCCTTTTTTGACGTAATGTCAGGACTTCATTTTCCTTTCAAAATGTTAACTTTTGTTATCGTTTTTTAATAAGAATCAAAATCGGCCTGTACATTTTCCCACACATCAGTGGTGGAGCTTGAACTTTAAAATATTGGTGGGGGTGGGGGGGGGGGGGGGGCAGGTGGGAGTTTTAAAGAAAATATAGGAGAGGCCGGACTCAATATAAAATTTTCGGTAAAATTTACATTAGGAAGCGAAATAACAGGGAGGGTCGGGCCACCCCTGATTCACACTAAGCTCCACCCATGCCGCACATGCATGTTCTTCTGAGTCTTTCTTACAGCATGCATTGTATGTTCTTAGAACTCAAGTGAGCTTGTAGGAGACATCCTTATGAAGTGCATCTCCAAATATGAATGGAATAAATCATATTATTTACAAGATTTGAAATGCAAATATCTTTTAATGATTTTGTTTATCAATCAAATTCTCATCCAAGATATGATCACAGACTTAATAATTAAATATCCAACATCTGATATGGATGGATCTCTCTAAAGTGTGAACTATTTTATATATGCATCCATTTACATCAAATGATGAACTACATATATAAATTATATAACCAAAGCTTTAAATGGCTTTTATCTGCTTTTTTTGCCACTGTATGTTGATTCCATATTCTTGTATTCCATGTATATTTGCTTTTTATCCTCAACACTTACATGTTCCTTCCCCAAATATTGTTCGAATATAAAGAACGTGTTCCTCACATGAATAGTTTATATTAGTTTCAAAGAACACAATATTATGGAATTGATTTCCCTCCGTCTGAATTGAATAATTTAGTAAAATTATGATTCCACATCCAACCAAAACAACAAAGTTTCATAAAACAACTAATAATATAACTAAAAGAACTTAAAAAATATCTTTAACATCAGGCACCTCCATCTGGTTTTCTATATATATGGTCACATGTTCTCTTGTATGCTCACCATAACCAACAACAAGAAGATAAAAGAACTACTAGTTCTTCCTTATCCACTCGATATCACTTCATTCTAAAATGCCGTATTACTCATATACCAAAACCAATCTCTCAATGGTTGATATGTCGTATTACTCAAATACCAAAACTGATCTTTCAATGATTGGGGCGGAAGCATTTGCGCTCCTGGACAATAGCGTCTCCGAAGCAACTGTTCCATTGAGTAGAACTCAGCCACAGATGTTCCCATATCAATATAAACCGCAACAGTCTTATGTTGTTCAACAAACCCAAAGGACTGGGAAGGTGATTAATTGCTATGAGGCGGTCAACAAGTATGGTGGTGCTCTAATTGTGGAATATCCTAAAAAGAAGACTAGTGCTCGTAAATGTTCCTTTTATTAATAAGTTGGTTAATTAGCTAGTTAAAAATATGTGTTTGTGTGTGTTCCTACGTATTTTAATGCTTGTGGTGTGTAACTTGGAATCCATCACCCCTTGCCACAAATTGGTTTTATGAGGGTGTTTAAAGATTACTGGAATGATCAGTTACCATGTTTTATATATTAATTAATTACTTTGTGATAATCTTCTCTTCTTAAACCATGTTTTATGCTTACATATATATTAAGTAGTTTTCATTGATGATGTCTTTGAATTTCTTTTTTATCAATATTGAGGCAGATGATTGTATGGTGTCTTGCCACTACTACAAAAAGGAGTTGTGATGGAAAAATCTGTGGCTAATAATGTGATGGTTTCGTCAAAAAAGTTAGTGACGTGGTGGTTCAAAATAAGGGAAAACTCGAGGCTGCTACATGCGCGAGCTGGCCAACTTGGGCATGATGCACGTCTCTGTTTTTTGGTTCCTATCTATAATAAAATGTTAACACTTCTAATAAAAAATATAAAAAAAAATAAAATTATTAGTAAGTGATTGGATGACACTGACCCCAAAGTAGTTTAAATCATTACTGTTTTAAAGAAAACCCAACCCTTTTGCTTGTAATAGGCTTTTTCTGTAGTAGTGTGCAAACCTACTTAGTATAGATTATTAATTGGCTATATTTACTTGGGTGTAGTTGACTTTGGAGACATCTGAACTCAAGTATCCAAAACAGTGATTACATGTTCTTCTTTCTTACTGTGTTTGCTGGAATTATTGGTAACAAGTTTTTAATGATAGTTCATATATCTCTTCTCGAAAAATTTCTTGTCATTTCTGGACCACGTTTTGCGAGAGCGTGCACTTGGTTCCCAAATTTAAATTTGGCTTCCAATTCAACAAAGCTTATTGTAGAGTGGTTGATCAACAATATTTTTGCTTCCAAGAATACTAGGAGAATCATACATGTTGGGGGATAAACTTTTAACACCTGAATCGCTTTTCTTTCTGCTTATTTAACTATTTATGTTAATTGATATCTAATAAATTTACTATACATGACACCATATATACATTCGATCACTACTTGATTACCTCAATGGGATGTGAGCTAGCTAGGCTGATGTAAAATATGTGTTGGTAACATATGAATTTTTGTAACCAGTATCGTTTTAGCATTGGTCTATAATGATCAGATCCGTGCATGTATCCTTTCTATTTTGCATGATAAACACTAACCACTGAGGGAATTAGAAAATAAAAGGTAATTTGGTTTATGGATATCATAAGTAGGTTATCTCTCAAAGTTCTGAGATATTTTTACACAAAAACTGCGATAGAATTATGTTGTTTCTAAGGTATCTAAGTGTGTTATTGTCTTATTTCTTGGACTATCATGTATTTTTTTCTGTCCTTTCTATCTGTATTCGAATCAACTAAAGCAGGGACATTTCAATCTTCATGGGTCCGATTTCATTGGATTGTCAAAGATGGAATCAAAGCAGATACATGCATTCCAGTCTTCAGTCTAATTTCAACGACGGTCAAAGATAGAATCAAAGCAGGGACATTTTAATTCCAGTTTGATTTCATGGATGGTCGAAGACGGTCCCAAAAAAGTATACATTATTCTGGTCTTCCACGTTATTCGTGATCATAGGCTTGCAGCAAAGGAAAATCTGGGCAGCAGGAATATTGACTTGAACTCGGTTCTTTGCTCCATTTGTGAGTCAGAAATTTAATCAGTCACTCACTTGTTAGCTCCCAGGGCTCCTGGTTTAGTTCTATTTGTGAAGAAGTCTTCTGGTAGGATTTCAGCCGTCGTCGTTATCTTTTATTTCAAGCAAACATTTGTTTTCACATAAATACTACCAAACCTTACACTTGCAAGAATCTGAACCCACACACCACTTCTGCAGGATTTCAGCCGATCTCGTTATTTAAAATAAAACTGATCTGCTGTTCAAAAAGAAAATACTAATTTATGAAGTAGATGTAAAATTGAACAACTTAAAAAAAATTTGGATTATGCATATGCAAATGAATATTAATAGTCTAATAGATACAGTAAATTACCAAACTTGAAAAGGAAGGAAGTAAAGCAATTCTGCAACATGTAATCCAAAAAGATTATTCCACTGCCAAACAAAAGAATATAAAGTCTGGTAAAAAAGGAAGAAAGAATATTAAAGTTTCTCAGAAAAATAATAATTTCTTAATAGTTGCACTAAGCATTCAATTCTATATAAAGGCATGTTTTCTATTGTATACACCCACAACAAACACTCAACCAAACCTAACTGCAGCTTCATTTCTTTACCTTCATCTTCACCCCAAAATGGCACATAACTTCAAGAGCACAACTGGCCTTGCTAAGATCGGGAAAGAATCATTTGCTGACATAGATGAATATTTTCCCTGTGGGCGTCAATACTCGAAGCAGCAGGGTCTCACTATCATCAGTATCAACCAGAGGCGTCTCACTATCATCAGTACCAACCCCAACAGGCTTATGTGGTTCAGCAACAAGTGTATGATGCCCCAGTGACTAAGAGAGTGATAACATGTGACGATGCTGCTAAGATGTACGGTGGGACTTTGTATGTGGAGTATCCGAAAAGGAAGCCTGCTCGAGAGGTTTCTTTTATATCTAGTTCTGGCTAGCTATATATATCCTATATGTATATGCATCTTGGATTCTAGTTCTGGCTAGCTATATATATCCTAATGTATGTTTGTTTTATCTTTTTCACGTCAAGGCCTTGGTCTTTTTGTTGATGAATAAGAAAACCAAATCTAGCGAAGGTCCCCAAAGAACAGTTAAAATGGCGACTTGGCAAGGCTAAAGTCAACAATAGAAATTATATATGTAGAAACGGTTACTTGACTATTATGTATCTCAAATTCAACGGTTACATAATTTTAATTGTCTTTTGCATACATTTGAAGCAATCACTATATCTAAAGTGAGCATCACTGTCGAACTAAATATGTTGGTACTTACAGACGAATCCCCTAATACCCAATAAAATTTAAATATTATAAAGAAATTATTCATTGGTAATCCATAGGTAAATCCAAGGGAGAGCCTAAACCAGGAAATAGATTTTGCAAACGGATTACCGAGGTACCTGTCGTGGGTAAGTCCAAATTTGGTCGTTGGTGGGATTGGGAACCAATTTTCAACGCAAGTTCCCTTGTAATTTGTCGCTAAAACTAATAAAGATAAAGAATTCAGATAAGACTCCCAAACATTTTCAAGTATTTATTAAGAATATTTTGATGGATTTCCCCTTGGTGAGTGTTAAAGATAAGCACTAAAGGAATCGGAACTTTAGCGGTGACAGGTGTCCTCGCAAGTAGTAGCAAAAATTGTGTTGGTGCTAGAGGGTCGACGCAAAATGTTTGTTGCAAATAGCCGCCACAGACTCCCTAGACATTTTCAAGTATTTGTTAAGAGTGTTTTGACTTTTGGCCGCCACAGACTGTTTTGACTTTTAGCTGCCTCGACCGGGGTGTGGCTCTCCCACCCCTAGGCTGGCCATGCTTAAAGGTTTTTTCCCCAAGGCGCATGTAGTGATGGTTAATTACTAGATGTAGATTAGAATTATGTTAGTTTGTCGTTCGTGTGTGTGTTGTACATATATGTGGTTAGGTTTATTTGTGAACAACCTCCTTAATTGTGAACAGTAGTAAACTAATTCTAGCCCTTGATTTCAATACACAAGTATAAATCAATGGTCAGGATTTGTTCACTCGGTTCACAAATATATTAGTGTTTACTTTAGAACCCCACACATACATATAATATATATATATATATATATTATATATAATATATATAACTAGTGGTTTGAATGGCTTTATATACTTTTTTCCACTTTATTTTGATTCCATATTCTTGTATTCCATGTGTATTTGCATTTTATCCTCAATAGTTATATTTTCCTTTTCCTAAAAGAACAATAAAGCCTATAAATTTTGTTTGAATATAAAGAACGTGTTCCTCACATAAATAGTTTATATTAGCTTCAAAGAACACAATATTATGGAATTGATTTCCTTCGTCTAAAGTGAATAATTTAGCAAATTTACGATTCCACGTCAACACAAAACAATAAAGTTTCATAAGGGAGAGAATCAAATAGGAAGACTGGTCCATGGAAGTGTAGGAGCAATAATAGAAAGATATGTCGCAAATAACAAAAGATATAGGGAGGGGCATTTTAGTCAATATCAAATCATCTTCTCTTTCTCTGCATATTCAAAACCTACTATCTTCAAAAACCCATCATCTTTAACATTTTCTTTTCCTTTCTCTCTCTATAATCACTACATTATTATATTGCGATTTTCTTCATTAATCAATGATTCAAACACTAAATCAACGTGTTGAAGAAACCTAGTTCAATTTCACATGATCTTCTCATTTTTTTCTCGTGTTTTTGAAGCGAATCAATCGATTGATTCGATCGTTAGTGTTTCTAGCATTCAAATTTCGCCAATCGTTTAAGAAATCCTAAGAAATCAGCTTGTAAGGAATCTGAAGAATTTCCTCAATCATTGCGATTTACGATATGGGTTTTTTAATTGCGTTTGTACGTTCTGGGTTTTCCAATTTCGTTTTATGATATGGGTTTTACCTTTGTGAATTTCATTTTACAACCTGGGTTTTCGAATTTTGTCTTACTATCAGGGTTTTACCATTGTTAAATGTGTTTTACGACCTGGGTTCAACAATTGGGTTTTACGATCTAAGGTTTTATCATTGTGAATTGCGTTTTACGACTTGAATTTTAACATTGTGTTTTACAACCTAAATTTTAACATTTTGTTTTACGATATGGGTTTTACCATTGTGAATTGCGTCTTACGACCCGCGTTTTTTAATTGCATTTTACAATCTGGGTTTTACCATTGTCAATTGCGTTTAACGACCTGGGTTGTTTAATTGCGTTTTACGACCTGTGTGTTCGAAAAAAATTCAAAAGTATAGCAATAGTATAATCATTTTAAAGATAAAAAACACTCGTTTCTATGTCACAATTTTTATAAAAAATAATAATAATAACGTCCTAGGAAAGTGTTATTAATCTTTTAAAAAAGGAGGGAATTGGAGGAGAGAAACTATTTACTTGGATGGGCTAGAATACCTTTAAAATAACTCACGCGTCTCTTTTTTTGTTCAATCTCACATATTTAATCTTAGCCCTTGATTACTTAATAGATGGTCAAGATTTCTTCCTAACATTCCTACTCAAATAAACTTCCTAGTATATCCTGACCCAGTTTCATAAACAACTAATAATATAACTAAAAGAACTTAAAGAATATCTTTAACATCAGGCACCTCCATTTGATTCTATAAGGTCACATGTTCTCTTGTATGCTCACCATAACCAACAACAAGAAGATAAAAGAACTACTAGATCTTCCTTATCCTCTTCATATTGTGCGTCCTATTACTCAAAAACCAAAACTGATCTCTCAATGATTGGGGCGGAAGCATTTGCGCTCCTGGACGATAGCTTCTCCGCAACATCTATTCCACCGAGTAGAACTCAACCGCAGATGTTCCCATGTCAATATAAACCGCAACAATCTTATGCTGTTCAACAAACCCAAAGGACTGGGAGAAGGTGATTAATTGCTATGAGGCGGTTAACAAGTATGGTGGTGCTCTAATTGTGGACTATCCTAAAAGGAAGACTAGTGCTCATAAATGTTTCTTTTATTAATCAGTTGGTTAATTAGCTAGTTAAAATGTGTGTGTGTTTTAAAACTTGTTGTGTGTAACATGGAATCCATCCCTTCCCACAAAGTGGTTTGGAGGGTGTTTAAAGGTAACTCGAATGATCAATTACCATGTTGTAATATTAATTAAATTCTGTGGTAAATCTTTTCTCCCTTACACCATTATTTTATCACTTACTTAAGAAACTCATGTATTACACTACACGGCTTAAATAAAAGAAATATTAAATCATCAGTAATGAAGATTTAGTAGTTATAAAATGATATTTTGAGATAAATTAAGAAAATGAAAGTGAATGTGTGAAATAAAAGAACTTTGTGGCTCACAAAATTATTTTGACATACAATTACTTATTATTAGCTATATAGAATGCACGCGATAAGAAACAATGAACTTATTGATGTACATACACAAAAAAAAGACAAAAAAATAAATAGCATCATAGGAATTACTACGCATAACAAACAATAGTTATATGATATGTAACATACAAAAGAAAAAAAAAAGTCCATCAACTCACGAACTTACTAGCCTTCATTTCAGGCTAGAAAGAAGCTCGAGTTAACAAAATAAAAATTAGACTATAAAATGTAGAAGTCTTTTTTAAGTATCCTAGTCAATCTAGATGTTTGATAAGTCTTGTCACCATTGTGGTATAAGTACTGATTAAAAAGGTTATTATATCGTTTTAGGCCTTAAAATTTTAACCTCTAGTTTTAAAAAGCTACCATAAACCGATTTTTTAGCTAAAATAACCTATTCAAATTATATAACGCGTAAATTTTGGCGAGTTCAAATAACACGAACTTTAAAAATGGTCCAAACGGACGAGACGAGCAATCCCACGGCCATTGTTTTTCGCCACCATCTATTGTGTGTCACCTCAACCACATAATGGTAGCCGTCATTGTCACCACCGCTATCATTGCCACCTCCTTCGCCAGGTCTTCACGGGCGCCAATACTCGTCGCCACTTGCCACCATAAAGATAAAGATAACGGGTTAACCCGTTCCGACACTTTTTTTTTCTAAAAGCAACTCAACCCAGGCTATATTTTGCAAACCCATTTTGATCCCACCCGACCCGCATATTTTGTCGTGCACTAATTTATATTGCTGAAGCATTAAATGCAGATTGCTTATTGAACCCATATAATATAAAACTAATCCATATCAAACGAATCCATAAGTAAATGGGTCGATATTGTCACCATTAAAGGATAACAAACAAGCTGCTGAAACAGGCTAACAATTCTGAAAGTTCTTTCCAACAATATAACCTCTTAAACAAGCAGCATTCGAACAGAGGGTTTTATGCATTGTTAAGTAACAAAACCGCGACTGGGGAATATGAAAGCAACGAATTCCCGACACCATATCTCATGTTTTCAATTACTACCTTCATCAGCCACAGATTGAAGATCATCAATAACTTCCGGAAATTCCGCAGGTCCAATATGCCTGCTTAATTCAGCCTGTGGAAAAAAAACCACAAACTCTCAGTGAGAATTAACTAGTAATCTTGGTTTAAAAAGAGCGAGACGTTCCAACGTGTTTAAGGTGTCGTTGCTCTATGTACAACCATATAAGCTTTTATTTGCAACCAGAGCTTGCGTCTCGCTCATTTGTTTTACATAACCTTTTACCATATAAACCCTTCATGACTTCTTTCATTCCCTTTGGTTGTTTTTACATATCAGCTATACACCGAAACTTTGACCCATAAGTACATGACGGAGTTTTCCAGCTCGTCACATGTGCCTCGCACCTCAGGCCAGGCGTGCCTTTTAAAACCAAGCCCATGATATGCTATGATATATAATGAACCGAAAGAACACGAACAGAGGCATGTCCGTGTCCGTTCATTTAACTTTAACCGAACACAAACATATAGTTGAACACATTTTTTTGTTCATGTTCGTTTATTAAGAAAATGGGCATGTTCGTTGTCGTTGAGGTTCGTTTGTTTAAAACCTAAACGAACAGTTTACAAACATAAACAAAGGTAAACAAACAACTTAAAGGATGAACATAATTTTAACAAACAATAAAAACACAAATGAACATAATTTACTAAATATATACGGACATAAAGTAATTTTTAATATAAACTAGTGATTGATTACATAAATTTCATTGGAAAACCCCTTTTTATTACTAGAAAGCCCAATTACCAATTAGTTATATATTAAGCAGTTGGAAAGTTCCTTTTATGTTTAATATTTATATACATATAACTACTTATGTATATCTAAACTGAAACGAACATAAACGAACGATCTAAACAAACGTAAATAAAACAAACATAAATGAACAAACATAAACGGATGTTCACTAACAAAATCTGTGTTCTCGTTTGTTCCTTTAATCAATGAACAAAAAATTGTGTTCATGTTCATTCATTTATTTATTATTAAATAAACGGACTTTACATTGAACAAGTTCACGAACAGTTCATGAATATTCGGTTCGTTCACAGGCCTGATAATAAATGTGTAGAAGTTGGCATATATATACCTTTAACGAAACATTTTGAGATACAAGCCTCTCACATTTGGCAGAAATCCTCTTCAGCTCTTTTTTAAGAACGTTTTTCTCATCGATTAGTACCTCTACATGCATCTCGAGATGTGCTAGCTCAAGCTAAAACAGATATAGGCAGAATACATAAGCAGCAGACAGAAATAAAACATAAAGAAATAATTGAGTAAAATGCCATTTTCGACCCTGAGGTTTGGCCAGTTTTGCGACTTTCGTCTAGAGGTTTGTTTTTACGCATCTGAATCCAAAAGGTTTGAAATCTTGCCATTTTTATCCAGCTCGTTAACTCCATCCATTTTTTTCCGTAGGGATATTTTCATACATAAAGTGAAAAAGACCGAATTGCCCTTTAAGTGAATACTTGTACATTATGCTAAATGCTTGTACATAAAGTGAAAAAGACTGAATTGCCCTTTAAGTTAACAAAAAAGACGGAAATACCCGTGACTTAACGGAGAAAATTGGATGGAGTTAACGAGCCGGATGTAAATGGCAAGATTTCAAACCTTTTGGATCCAGATGCGAAAAAACAAACCTTTGGACGAAACTCGCAAAACTGACCAAACCTCAGGGACGAAATTGGCATTTTACTCGAAATAGTTTAATACATAATAATTAGAATGAGAAAAAAAATGCATTACTTGCTTGCGTAGTCGAGACCTTCTAGCCGAATCTCTATTACTTTGCTTTCTCTTCTCTCGTTTCTGTATGATTTCCTCCTGCAAAAATACATGAATTATAATTATTGATTTTTTTGGTTGATATACGGATTAATGACCAAAAGGGTCGTCATACGTGTGAGGATACCTGAGTCAAAGGGAGTTTTTTATACTTAAGACGAAGTGGTTCTTCCTTTGCTTCCATGACTTCCAACAAACACCTGGAAACATATATATATAAGTACATAAATATAGCATACACCTAGACAACATAGCAATCGAGACAATCCTACATGAACTAAGAGTGATTAGCTTGGTGTACAACATAGAACAGCCACATCATGCAAATGAGATAATATTATGTGGTATTATACAGTATACACATTGAGGTACTGTATTCTAGAAAAAATACTTATAGAAGACATGTATTCTAGAACAAAAACTTATGTCAAACAGGTTTATAAATGCATACGTGCAGCCTATTTGTATAAAAAATTTAAACTGGTACATACAAAATACCTATATGTATATGTAGGGGAGGACTAATGTGAAAACCTTGGTGAGTTAAGAAAACCCATGAAAACATATACATAACATTCTGTAACAAACTGTTTTTAAACTGGTACATCCAGAATACGTATACGTATATGTGTACATGTATGCATAAGTATATGTATATTTAGGGGAGGGCTAATGTGTAAACCTTGTTGAGTTGAGAAAACACGTGAAAATCCTGTGTAACATTATGTAACAAACCGTTTATAAATGCATATGTGCAGTCTATTGTATAAAATTTTAGACTGGTACATACAGATACGCATATGCATATGTATATGTAGGGGGAGGGCTAATATGAAAACCTTATTGATTTGTGAAAACCTTATTGAGTTGAGAAAACCCGTTAAAACCGAATGTAACATTATGTAACAAACCGTTTTTTTTTTTGGGGGGGAGCTTGTACAGTACATATTTTCGGTCGTCTTGAGCAAAAATAAAAAAAAAAAAAAAGCGCCAACTAGATTTGTTGTTACATAACATATATGTGATGTTTTATATATATAATGTTACACACCTTTTACGTTAAAACATGAAATTTAAAAACAAAAAAGGAATGCAAAAAACTGCCAAGTTTCCTTATCAGCAATAGTCCTATATAAGTTGATACAACATGTAAAGATGACAGGAATTAAGGTAGACATATAAACCAACACAATAAATCAAATAAAATTTATACCAGTTCTAAAGATTTATATAGCAAGCATCATGGATGGTCATACATCATCATCATCATACTCAGTAAGTCCCACCAATAGCAAAGCTAAGATAGGGTCTGAGGAGGGTAAGATGTAGACAGCCTTACCACTACCCCGTAAGAATAGAGAGGCTGCTTCCAGTGAGACCCCCGGCTCATAGTAGTTTTGCATCAAGCCTTGGACATAAGGCACATAACACTCAGCAATTGAGACAAACGCCGATGAGTGCATGTACCCCCTTGTCTTTCAGCTATCAACGCCACCACATGATGCATGATTAACCATCCCCCTCTTTTAACGTTATTTTCACGAAATAGTAAGATAACGTTAAAATTAGGTAAGATGACACTTAAATCTTACCATCTAAAACATAGAATGACACACTTAAACAATGACTAAAAGCAAATCAGATCTCTTAACGATCATCGCAGACACCTGACATAATACTAAATGCAGCATACATTTTCAGAAGTAACATAAACTCATTAAGCATCTTTGTTAATACTAAATGCAGCATACACTTTCATATGTAACATCAACTCATTAAGCATCTGTAATGAAAGTCATAACAGATAGATCTTACCACAAACAGATTGCAAAAGAGTACAAGAAATGCAGAAACACTCCACCCAAGTCCTAGACAAAATTTCAAAATCTAACACAGACGGCGGCGAACAAGATATATGCAAATGCAAACCCTTACACGATGTAATCTGGGCCGGATAATAATGGGTCTTACGCAAATTTTAATTTGGGCTGCGACCAAAAGTTGGATCCCAATTTTGACAGTATAAATGCGACAATTAAGACTTCAAAACGCGTCTGATCTAGATAAAGAACTGAAAAATATTTGCCATTTCCATAAGGAAGTTACTTTGTAGAACACAATTCAAGAATCCAATTAGAGTATCTCAAGATGGTTTCTACGGTAGTAAAAATATAACATCTCGGATATTGGTCAAGGACCGATATTTGAGAAATTGGTTATCGCGGTGGGATATTGGTGATTTATATACACCCCACTTGCGGTGTGCACATATAATGTATATATGTGTGGGCCCTCAGGGGACAAAAGTGAAATTGCACTAATTTTAACGTTATTTTACTAATTCGTGAAAATAACTTTAAAAAGGGGGGACGGTTAATCATGCATCAGGTGGTGGCATTACTAGCCGAAAGACAAAGAGGTACATGCACTAATCGGCCTTTGTTCCGATTGCAGAACGTTATGCGCCTTATGCCCAAGGCTTGATGCAAAACTACAATCGAGCCGAGGGCCTCACTCAATGGAAGCAGCCTCTCTATTCCTACGGGGTAGAGGTAAGGTTGTCTACATCTTACCCTCCTCAGACCCTACCTTAGCTTTGCTAATGGTGGGATTTACTGAGTATGATGTTGATGATGATAATGATGATGATGCAGAATTTATATATATAGCAATTTAACACTAACAATTCAGTATACTCTCTTACCATTAACAAATTAACTTTTTGCAACTTTCAGAACACTAACAATTGTAGCAAATATGAACTAACTAAAAGTTAAACACAAACAATTAACAATTAAGACTTAAAACACTAATAGCAGCAATAAGAAGACAGACGAATGGTAGAACTAAGATGAAAGGTACTGATATAAGGAAAATCGGTAATAAATATTTGACAACGATATTTTACCTGTGGACCGATAACCGATACATCGGTGATATAACTGATATTAACTGCATAGTTTATGAATTAACAAGTATCCATCTGCTCCATATAGTTGATATATATGTCTCTAAAATTCCAATTTGAATTCATACCCGTGGAAGATTTTGATATAAAACTCAGAATCTTTTCCTAATTTCAACACTCTAGGTTCAATAGGCGGTAGCAACATAATTGTGGTAAATCTGACCAAGGTTTAAAAGAACGGAAACGAGTTTCAAGGCGTTTTCCCTTCGCCTCACAAGGCGTAAGGCCGAGGCGGTATTAATAAATAAATACAAAAATTATATATGTTATAAAAATAACAATACTAACTAATTTCATCATCAGATGCATCAAAATCATCAAAAACACACATAAAAAAGACACGAAATGCTTGAAATTGACACAGAAAGTCAAAAACATTACAAACAACTATCAAAATCCCCTGAGGCGCAGCCTTTCTTAGCGCCTCAGCCCTCTGAGACGCATATACAGTAAAGACCCCATGAGGCACGCCTCAGACTCGTTTTTGCTGTTTCGCCTCGAGCGGCCTGGAGCCACGCCTCAAGCGTTTTTTAAAACCATGTATTTGACTAAATTTTCATAACACCATCCTCAACAGGGGAACTCGAACTCACGGATGCCTAAAAACAAGGCCACCTCACCTTGTCTATCTTCAATCTCTTCCTCTTTCATCCCTCACTAACATATGTCGTTTTTACTCATCCGTGGAGACGGGTGAGTGTCTCCGTCTCTCTTCCATCTAATCGAAACGCCTACATTGGAGGGTTCTCTAAGATTTTAGGCAGGGAACAGGGATACACTGCTTGAACTCAAAATAAAACTATATTCAGTTAATATACACTACATAACATGATTTCCTCTGTTATAGGAAATCCTCAGTCTTCAAACCCATAAAGTATTTTCATATGGATCAATGTTGAGTCTAACTGAAAAGTTTGTTCAAAGATATTATTAATTATAAAAGAAAAAAAAACTGAACATGATTCTTATCAGACATTCATCATACTCAGTAAATCCACCAATTGCAAAGCTAAGGTAGGGTCTGAGGAAGGTAAGATGTAGACAGTCTTACCTCTATTCCGTGCTTCCAGTTAGACCCTCGGCTGGATAAAAGTTTTACATCAAGCCTTGGACATAAGGCACGTAACACTTAGCAATCCCGGACAAAGAGAATGCATGTACTCTTTTGTATTTCAGCTATCAACGCCACCAGATGATGCATGATTAACCGTTCTCCACTTTTATCGTTATTTCCACAAAAATAGTAAAATAACGTTAAAATTAGTGCACTTTCACTTTTACCCCGATAGCAACACATATATACATTATATGCGCATACAGCAAGCGGTGCGTATTCTTGATCAGACATTGTAAGATAGAAACAGAAATTAAAAAAAATGTAAGATTGTTTATCAATGCTAAAAAAACTTACCCAAAAGTTCTGAAGCATTGTGATGCACTGGTTGAATCTAACAAATCTTCAAAAAGATGATCATCAACCCTAGTATAAATCCTTTGAATTCATACCCAAAACTCCATTATCGACAAGAGTCATAAAGATGAAAGCTTTTCAATCTAAATCGCAGTCGTGCTTTATTGGGTGACATATTTGCTCAAAGCTCAATACCCCCTGTTCACGACCCAAGATTTATTTAGAAGCAAACGTGTGATTTTGTTAGGGTTTTGTACTTTTGTTTGTGTTCGGAAAAGTGTCAGATTCACAGATTTTCATTGATGATTTAAAAAACATTTATATTCTTTTTCGTCCTACAATTAATTTTATAAAAATATTTACATTATACATATATCCACTATTTTGATTTATTCTTTGGTTGTCTGTAAACTGTAATTTGCGTTCATGTAATTTGATAGAAGGATAAATTTACGTCCTTATTTTAAAAAAAATACACACTTGAGTTCCCGTTGTTTGTTTTTCGCTACGCATTGCGTCGTTTTTTAGCACATTGTAACTAGAACTCAACAAAGAGACTATTTTGCCCTTTTGTCCTTTCAATACGTATCCCTCTGCTTTATTTTTTTTTTCCTTCAACTCTGTCTTTGTGCTTTACATATTTTATTATCCTCTAAATTTAAAAGTCATATATTATGTTAACCACTAAAACGAATTTTGAATTGTTATAATTGGTTTACTTTAAGAGTTCTTAACGGCAAAAAGTCGGTTACATACTCTTTACTAAAAATCTTAAAATTGATGAGGTCCAGTGACCCCAACCTCTCTAAGGCGGGTCCGCCCTTGCGAATAACGCCCTTGGATACCGGCTTGGTTTATCCGTAAAACACCCCCAACGCCACCCTTTTGATTATTTATATGTCAAATTTGATTTTGGCGCTTGTTGTATGGCATAAAATTTACAAACACCAAACAATAATCAACTAACATACTAATTTAACATTACTCTTTAAGAGGAAAACCATACACACTTCAAATTAGGGTGTTGTTTTTAACCATAACCAGGTTACCGAAGCCTCCAGAAACCCAAGTAAACAAGAACCGACTCCCCGAAACCCGATTAAACAAGGCCTGACTTACCCGAACCCAATAGCATGTAATCAGTTTAGTTAATGGGTTGAAGACACCTTTATCGGGTGAACACGATTAACCCAAAGACCACACACCAAAAAAATTGAATAACATTTTTTTCTAGGTTGTGAAAAAAATGATATATGCCACTACTAGGCTTCTCCCAGCGACGGGTCCCACGAAACAGTTATACATTCCAAATACTTTGATTCAAATGAAACAATTTTTGCAATTAGTGTCATTTCCATAGTTTTTGTTTATTTATATCTCATTCATGAACCGGCCTGAAAATTTTGACACCTGTTTGTTATAAATCCGAGTATCAAAAAAATTGACACTACAAGAAAAAAATTTGGCCCTTGACAAGAAACGACAATCATTGTTTGTGCGGTAGCTTGAGAAGCGGGTCTTTGTTATCATGGTTTCGAACTTGATGATATTACTTTTCACTGATGAGTGATTTTAATCATTCTTTCAAATGATCATCGTAACTCTTTTTACCCACTTCATAGTTGGGTACTTGAATAACGTATAAGATGTATTCATTGCATTATATTACTCTACACATTAGGCTCTCAATTTTTAAATATCTATACTTGTCAAATTTGGATTTCTAATTAAAATGCAGCTCTTTTTAACGGCAAAAGACTTCATTTTATCACCAAAACATGTTATACAGATTACATAGATATATGGTTAGTAAGCTACTAAGCCAACCATCTCTATTATCATCACCAAAATTTAAATCGAAAACAGAAATTTACACATTAGATTTAAGATTCAACACCTCAAAACGTATCCATTTGTTCCATTCCATGTTCTTATTCGCTCTATATTTGATCCATGGGAATGTTGTTGCATGCATCTCCCTCAATATTGCGTCTATGTTAACCCACTTACCACTAAAGATATTTTCATTTCTCGCTTTCCAAATGCCCCAACACGTTGCCAGAATTATTGCTTGTCTGAATTTCCTTTTCGATTCTTCAACCATCGCATTTTTATGAAATTCCAATAGGTCTTTCATTCTTTTTACTTTACACCATATACTCACCTTGTGCCATAGGACCGATGCTACATAAGATTCTGTGAATAAATGATCATTGTCCTCTTCCCTTTCACCACAGAGTTTGCATGTTGTTGAGCCCGGTATCATGCCTCTCCTTTTTAACCCCATCCTTGTTGCCAACCGATCTTCTACACAGCGTCACTAGAAGATGTTAACCTTCTTTGGTACCCATTTCACCCACTCAAAAGGATTAAACGGGACAACAAATTTGGTTATCTCTAGTCTGACCGATGAGACTGAAAAAGCTCTGTCATCCGCAAGTACCATATTGATTTATCCTTCTGATTGCTGAGATTAACTGATTATATCATTGTCTCTATCCATTGAATTTGGTTGCATATATAGTTGTCAAAACTGGAGTGTCTCTCCATTCCCACTCTTCTTTCCTTTCTTCAACGCTCGCTCTTTTGTGCCTTTCTAATGCAAATAGATCGGGAATATGTCCTTTAGCGGACTGTCCCCGACCCACCAATCTAACCAAAATTGTATATCTCTCCCATTACTTACTACACCCTTCATCAACTGAGACATATTTAAATTATACTTTTCGAGTTCTTTACCCATCTTCGCTATATTGTTCCACGTTCCCTGTATACCTTCCTTGATCGGGATGTATGACATTGAATGTACATGTGATTGAATTGCCTTAATGGTTCGGCCCTTGATGTATTAGTTTTGCAACTTATTAATCGGCTAGGAGTTAGCTACAAAGTCTAAATTTTGAAAAAGTGTAAAAAGTCATAAAATAACATAACGTCAACCATAAACACACACAAAATCCACAAATAACATAATAAAGATTACTAAAACACTATACCTATGGCTTTTGTTTTGTGTATTAGATGATAAGGCTCGGATATTATCCGATGACTAACATTATGTGTTCTATGTTGATTATCATGCTATATTTTATATTTATAGTTCTACGATGATGTGTTTGGAGTTTTTTATGAACTTCTAGGGATTGAATATAGTGTTTTAGTAATCTCCACTGTAACGCCTCGCGTTTCGTAAAATTTTATTTTAGAAAATGCGTGTCGTACCGCTAAATTATTTATTTGTCTAATTTTATCATTGTTATTATTATTTATTTACTCATTCTTTTATAAATAATAATAATAACAATAAAGATAACAATAATAATAATAACTAATAAAATAATACGTCATTTATACGAAACTCGCGTTCGAACACGGGACTCTTAACTTGATCGGGCCGTTCGTGTATCCTAGAAACTAGCTAACGGGCTTTAAGCCCAATACAAACCAACCTAAAAACCCTAATCCTATTAAACCTAATACACACACACACACACCACAAGACACTCACACACCCCACTGTCCCTCTCATTCAGATCTAGTGACTGAAGTCGAGCTCCGGCGGCACTCTTCCGGCGTGCCAGCATTCCGCACCATCACCGGCCTCTTCCTTTCTCCTTAAACCACCACAACACAACCGCACACCCCTCTCGCCGTAGATGAACAGCCGACCACCTTGAGGGTGGCAGCGCATCACATCAGTCAGCGGCGGAGCCGCCTTAACCTGCTGCAGCGGGTCCTCCAACGACGGCAGCTGCAGTGGAGGTGGTTCCTGGTCGGGTCACGGGTTTGGGCTTCCAGTTGGGTTCAGGTTTGTCTGGTTCCAGGTTGGGTTCGACTCAGGTCATATTTCAATTTCAGTTTAGTTTCAAGCTCGATTCAGGTTCAAGTTCATTCAGCTCAGTTTTATTTTGGGTTCGAATCTCAGTTTCGGTTCGGTTCTGTAACATCCGTCAAAAACGGATTTACCAAACCCGCTCCGTTTATCAACCGAACAGTCAGTCAAAATTTTCGTTGCGAATTAAATGCCCAAAATATTTTTAAACGATCCGTAATCAATTATTATACGGGAATATATATTTAGTTTTTGAAAAAACTGTCAAAAATCGCAAAATAAAAATGAATTGCCTCTGCCGGGTTTCGAACCCGGGTCTGTACCGAGTCACTCAGCGACTTATCACCTCACACACAAACCACTGCGCCACTTGTTCCGTTTGTTAAATAATAGAATCATTTAATTGATAAAGTGTCGTTACGAATTCAAAACCGGCGCCCAAACAGTTCAGTCGTCGGAATCCCGGAAATCTCGCGAGTCTTAACTACAATTTACGTTATAACGTAAACCATTAACCAGATATCGGTTATAACCGATGTTTGAAGTCCGCGACCAAAATCAAAACCGCCGGAAAATTTAAATAAACGAACACAGTCCGAAATCAGACCAAATACATCTCGTTTTTCTCCTATAAATTAACCCACAACCGACGACAAACACTTTCGCTCAAAAATCACACTTTTTCTCGGCGTAATTCCACTCGCCGGAATAAACCTGTTCGTCGCCGGAAAACCGGTTTCCCCATTGCCGAGCTTTTCTGAACCTCTGAAGCTTATACCGGAGATACCCATACTATTTCCAAGCTTTTCGGAGACTTGCTGCTGCAAGACACCTGACGCCGGAGTCGAATCCTGTCGCCGGAGTTCTGCCGGAAAACAGAGGATCCAGTCGGTATACCTCTCCGCCCAATTTCTTTTCCTTTTCACTTTTATCTTACCTTAATCGACTGTAAAACACTAATAAACCGATAAAAAAAAACCTTGAACCAGTCAGTCGATTTTCTCTGGTTATACTTTGATGAAGAAGACGATGTACTCGTTATATTATAAGTATAATTAAAATCATGAAATTAATCGGGTTAGACATACAGTCCAGCGGTGGACTGTGTGCACGTTAAACATGCAAAAGGTCTCGAGTTCGATTCCCGTCTCACACACGCTGCCTTAATAAAAACCAATTTTTTTGTTTAAATGAACCGGAGTCGTCACTAGTATATGTTAAGTATATTGATAACCGAAATAATAACCAAGTTAGACACACAGTCAGCGGTGGACTGTGTGTTTGTTTATATCACAGGTCACGAGTTCGAGTCCGGTCCTCAGCACCGACTCGGACAATTATCTCTTCTTTTTAATTAAGGCAGAAAAGGAAATAACTAATTAGTATTTAAGTATAATAAAAACCGAATGATATAACATGTTGAACACACAGTCCAGCGGTGGACTGTGTGTTGGATTAAACCACAGGTCCCGGGTTCGAGACCTGTGGAGTGCATGACCGTTTCGCTTAAAATGTTTTTAAAATAAAATGAATTTCAGTTTAATCTAATTAATATATATATATAATTAAAATCAGATATATAACGGGTTAGACACGTAGCTCAGTTGGTAGAGCTGCGTGCACGCGTACGGGAGGTCTCGGGTTCGAGCCTCACTCAGCGCACAATAATATTCCATCGAACCGGTCAACGGTCAGGTCAACGGTCAACGGGCCGGTCAACGGTCAGAAAAAAATAAATTTTTTTATTATTTTTATTTAATTATTTTAATTAAAAATCAATTATAAATACTTAAAAATAACATTTTTAAGGTTAGAAAATAGCCTCAAACTCACAAAAATACACCCAACAATCCTACTAAAATAGTTTAATAAAATCCGTTTACTTACCAAACCATAATGCGATTTATCTAGGTTAAATCTCACTCGTGGTTAAAACCACTTCGCGTGCATTCAACGTCATCAACCGAACGCACCCACTGTGAGTGAATCTTACAATTCCCCCTTTTAAATTACACGTTTTGGGGTGTGTCATGTGTTATGAAATTAATTAATTTATTTATTTAAACTTGTGCCATACCACATCATGACTTAAACTTAGATTGTTTCTATTGTTGTGATTTACTTATATTCCTTTTGTCAAATTACATGAAACTCATACATTAAGCCCATCAGTTCCTCGTGGGAGACGAGTAGAACATCGCGTGCTTCACATCAAATTCATTATTGTTCATGTGTGTATCATTGAGTTTATATTGTTTGTAGTTGTGTTATTCATATTATCATGTTTATGCAATTCATTCATTAGGCCCCTCAGTTCCTCGTGAGAGACGAGTTGAGCATCGCGTGCCTTTAATTGTTCCATTATTGTTCATGAGTGTTTCATTTAATATCTTATGATTGTTGATCAAGTTACATCTAATTTTACTCATGTTTGGTTGTGCACATATTTCATAATCAATTTAAATAAATTGTTCAAATGTTTTCCATAGGATTCACTCGCCAACATTATGTTGATCCAAAAACCTTTTTACACATGATACAGGTGAACAGGTTGAAGCAAGAATAACATAGGATATGCCTTAGAAGAGAACAAAGAAGTTAGATTGTTAGTTAGATCATGTTGTAACATTATTGTAAATTTCCATTTAATTTGTATTAATGAATATGAAACGTTTAATAAATGTCATGAGCTTTGATGATAACCCAATCATGCCCCGATCACCTTATCCGCTGCGGGTCGGGGTGTGTGACAGGTTCGGCCAGTTTGGTTTGAGTTGCAGTTCACGCGGTTCGTTTGGGTAGTTGTTCTCGGTTCAGATCTGGTTCGGTTAGAGTTTTGGCTCAGATGCGGTTCGAGTCAACCCAAGTCAACTGGGCAGTCTCGTGTCGTGTCAACGTCAGTCAATAGCAGACTTGGTTCGGTTTCGGTTCGAGTCAAATCTGGTCAACTGTGGTCAAACCAGTCAGATTCGATGTTCGGTAAATTCTAACGCCTTGAAGCTTATCATATTACCATTGTTAATGTTATTTTAATCGCAAATCGACTTTACGTATCATGTAACAAAATATACATACATAAGTTATATCGACACGTTTTGTTACTATTGTTTATATAATTACTGTTTTGGTTCATAAGACGTTAATTACCTGAACCATACATTAATCGTGTCGTCATAACTCGTATAGATGAATATATATTGTTTCACATATTGTTGTTGAGTTTTGAAAATATAATCGACACCTTGTTTGTCGGGATCATCCAAAAACAGAGGAAACTCTGCCCGTTTTTCGTTAGAATCCTCAAAATAAAACGCGCTAAATAATAAAACGAGTCTATCGGGTCCGATGAACTTTTAATAATATATATATATTTACATATGTATATATGTATGTGTGTGTATATATATATATATATAAGTATAATTATTCTAAAACACATTTCATTGCTTACGTGTACTCATGTGTGATGACCCCGGCATCCATCGTCAACTCTTCCACTCCTCGCGGACGTTCCAAGGGAAGCTTTGCTAAAAGGTGAGCATACTCGACCCCTTTTTACACTTTAACGCATTTTGGGGTGCAACATGTATAAATTACAAAATTTATTTTAAACAAAATTAAATGTGTTCACAATACCAAATGTGCCATTAGTTACGCTTATGTGAGTTATATGTGTTAGTTTAAACACATCTATACATGCTACTTGTTATGCTTGAGTTTGTTTATGTTTATTAGTTTTGACTTGTATTTTCATGATATCGTTATGCTTAGAATACTATGCATGCTAGTTAAGGAATTCGATTATATGCTATTGTTATGCGAAAGTGGTCTACATATTCTTGCGATTCGACTTGAATATATACTTGTCACAATCAAAACAAACTTTTATACTTATAATTAATTTCAAACTTGTATGCTCGGCAATACTTTTGTATTGATCTATGCTTTTAATACATGTTGCAGGAATTTTGATGACACATGAAATCTAGTAGGATTGCATAGAAACGCATTTAAACTTTAAATACTTATTGTATTGTATTTGTTTCGAACGTGTATTTCGTTTCAATATCTTGTATTAAATCGTTATCAATGAAATGAAATTATATTTGTTACGTGTCGGGATCCAAATTTTGTATTATTTGATTTAAATTGTGTAAAAAGGTAATTATTAAACACTTGACACAATTAGCGTTATGAAGCCTCTTGCAATCTAGTTTTCGTCTCATCCTGATGTTTCCGCCATCGGTTGGGGTGTGACAGATTGGTATCAGAGCCATAACTATAGGGAATTAGGTAGAATTGTCATGTTCGACCTAGTCTATAGTTTGAGTACCATACCATTGACCATTTGTGATACTTGTCTAAAATGTTATTCTTTCTATCATACTTCTCCCCATTTTGATCCTAAAACTTACAATATGTCTTTCCTAAGACACGAAACACAACATACGCTTTTAAGTATATTCTTGTTCCACAATCGAAATAACTCATCAATACAGGGGTGATTCCCGCCATTGGTGACGAGTTTCAATCCGTTTTACATGTTATTTCGCACGAAATTCACCATCAAGTCAGGAGTGATATCCATATCTTGATGGGAGTTTCATTTCATAATCTAGTGGATCCTTATTGACGATTCGAGATTATATCTTGATACATTCAATAAACCACAATTTGGGGACGAAATTGTCAAGCCAGGATTGACATCCACACCTTGATGACTGGTTCCGCTCCTCAATTTTCAATCTCGCCAAAGTTTCGTATTTTTCGATCAAATTAGGGACATGTACTAACTGGAAGGGTAAAGTACCGTTAATCGCTTGGCGACGAGAGTATTACACCTATTAAGCCAAATCATGTCTCCCTAATTCGAAAGGACTTACGAGTCACTTTGGAATAGTCGAAGTTTCTAAAACCGAAACACTCCAACATTTTAACAAGCCTCTCTTTTATGCTATCTTACATTTTATGCTATTAATTCTTATTCCTTCTTTTTTTTTCAATGTCACACTATACTAAAATCGAATTTATGCACGACAAACTTCGCATTTATACTAAATCTGTTACACAACGATTCTATAGGTGCATACTAAACATCATACTTGATTTGGGATTACTGGAACATTATATGTGATAAACTCATTATAAAACCACACCTTAACATGTATAGCACTATGCGTAGTGCTATAGGAGTAGCGCACCGCCCTTGAGACTTGGGGGCATGTTAAGTAAACTATTTCATACTAAGTAAACTATTTTACACTATGTTTTGACAATATTGACTAGTCAACATTGCGTACACGATGGTTTGACTTGTTTATTCACATGTTTATGTGGTAGACTCGTCATTAACTCTGATCAAGCCACACCTTAACATGTATAGCGCTTGTGTAGCGCTATAGGAGTGACGTTCGCCCGTATTCTTGAGGTCATGTTAAGTAAACTATTTTACACCCTCTTCGTTTTGACGATGATGGGTAGTCTACATTGCGGTACACGATGGTTTGACCTGTTTATTCACATGCCAGTAATCCGTTAATCTTGATTAAACTAAAATATATCATCTGTATTGTACACGAATGTGCGAATACGCACACTTACACTTATACTCATACTTATACAGTATACTCTCTCATACTTAAATACAATTATACTTACATACTTGAGACTCTATATACGCTATCAGACTTACTCGTAATACGCAAACAAGCCTGATTATGACACGGAATGTAACATGGCATCGACTAACGAAACGAACATAATATGGTATGAACATGGTGGATACGCCGATGGTACTTCCTATATATAAGTGTTAATACCATATTGCTAAGGTCTCGTGAAACGTGCCATGAAAAATTCGGTGTTTCGTTGTTATGTTGAAATACAAACTCTAATCACTCACCACCTGTTTCTCGATCATACCCATACATACTTCGAACTACCATCTTCCTAAAGCCATCCTCTTGAACGAATTTCGGGACGAAATTCCCTAAAGTAAGGGAGACTGTAACGCCTCGCATTTCCGTAAATATTTTATTTTAGAAAATGCGTGTCGTACCGCTAAATTATTTATTTGTCTAATTTTATCGTTGTTATTATTATTTATTTACTCATTCTTTTATAAATAATAATAATAACAATAAAGATAACAATAATAATAATAATAACTAATGAAATAATACGTCATTTATACGAAACTCGCGTTCGAACACGAGACTCTTAACTTGACCGGGCCATTCGTGTATCCTAGAAACTAGCTAACGGGCTTTAAGCCCAACACAAACCAACCTAAAAACCCTAATCCTGTTAAACCAAATATATATACACACACACCACAAAACTCACGCAGACACTCACACACCCCACTGCCCCCCTCGTTCAGATCTGGTGACCGAAGTCGGGCTCCGGCGGCACTCTTCCGGCATGCCAGCATTCCGCACCATCACCGGCCTCTTCCTTTCTCCTTAAACCACCACAACACAACCGCACACCCCTCTCGCCGTAGATGAACAGCCGGCCACCTTGAGGGTGGCGGCGCATCACATCAGTCAGCGGCGGAGCCGCCTTAACCTGCTGCAGCGGGTCCTCCAGCGATGGCAGCTGCAGTGGAGGTGGTTCCTGGTCGGGTCTCGGGTTTGGGCTTCCAGTTGGGTTCAGGTTTGTCTGGTTCCAGGTTGGGTTCGACTCAGGTCATGTTTCGATTTCAGTTTAGTTTCAAGCTCGATTCAGGTTCAAGTTCATTCGGCTCAGTTTTATTTGGGGCTCGAATCTCAATTTTGGTTCGGTTCAGCCAGTTTGGTTTGAATTGCAGTTCACGCGGTTCGTTTGGGTAGTTGTTCTCGGTTTCGATCTGGTTCGGTTAGAGTTTTGGCTCAGATGCGGGAGTCAATCCAAGTCAACTGGGCAGTCTCGTGTCGTGTTAACGTCAGTCAATAGTAGACTTGGTTCGGTTTCGGTTTGAGTCAAATCTGGTCAACTGTGGTGAAACCAGTCAGATTCGATGTTCGGTAAATTCTAACGCCTTGAAGCTTATCATATTACCATTGTTAATGTTATTTTAATCGCAAATCAACTTTACGTATCATGTAACAAAATATACATATATAAGTTATATCGACACGTTTTGTTATTATTGTTTATATAATTACTGTTTTAGTTCATAAGACGTTAATTACCTGAACCTTACACTAATCGTGTCTTCATAACTCGTATAGATGAATATATATTGTTTCTCATATTGTTGTTGAGTTTTGGAAATATAATCGACACATTGTTTGTCGGGATCATCCAAAAACAGAGGAAACTCTGCCCATTTTTCGTTAGAATCCTCAAAATAAGACGCGCTAAATAATAAAACGAGTCTATCGGGTCCAATGAACTTTTAATAATATATATATTTACATATGTATATATGTATGTGTGTGTATATATATATATATATATATATATAAGTATAATTATTCTAAAACACATTTCATTGCTTACGTGTACTCATGTATGATTACCCCGGCATCCGCTGTCAACTCTTCCACTCCTCGCGGACGTTCCAAGGGAAGCTTTGCTAAAAGGTGAGCATACTCGACCCCTTTTTACACTTTAACGCATTTGGGGTGCAACATGTATGAATTATAAAATTTATTTTAAACAAAATTAAATGTTTTCACAATACCAAATGTGCCATCAGTTACGCTTATGTGAGTTATAGTTGTTAGTTTAAACTCATCTATACACGCTACTTGTTATGCTTGAGTTTGTTTATGCTTATTAGTTTTGACTTGTATTCTCATGATATCGTTATGCTTAGAATACTATGCATGCTAGTTAAGGAATTCGATTATATGCTATTGTTATGCGAAAGTGGTCTACATATTCGTGCGATTCGACTTGAATATATACTTGTCACAATCAAAACAAACTTTTATACTTATAATTAATTTCAAACTTGTATGTTCGTCAATACTTTTGTGTTGATCTATGCTTTTAATACATGTTGCAGGAATTTTGATGACACATGGAATCTAGTAGGATTGCATAGAAACGCATTTAAACTTTAAATACTTATTGTATTGTATTTGTTTCGGAAATGTATTTCGTTTCAATATCTTGTAATAAATCGTTACCAATAAAATGAAATTATATTTGTTACGTGTCGGGATCCAAATTTTGTATTATTTGATTTAAATTATGTAAAAAAGTAATTAGTAAACACTTGACACAATTAGCGTTATGAAGCCTCTTACAATCTAGTTTTCATCTCATCCCGATGTTTTCGCCATCGGTTGGGGTGTGACATCCACTCTGTTATTTATGGGTTTTGGTTGCATTCTAGAGTTGAAATTTTGACGTTTTATACTTTGTATACTTTTTAGGAGATTTAGACTTTGTAGCCGAACTCCACACTTTATTAATATTTCAATTTTCTTTCAAGAGTTTTTTCTTTTGTATTTGTGGTGTTGATTTATGAAGGTTAATTATGTTCATTTTAACAATTTTTTTACACTTAAATACCGCTTAACATTGTATTTAATTTAAACTCACACTATTTTTGTGATGGGCAAAACCCTAACACTTTTGGCTGAGTCTAGAACACGAGTAAACATATGGGTGTTTGTGTTCATCAGTTTCAGCATGTCACCCTGCTAACATGATTAACACCCTAAACATAAATTAGAATGCAGTTTAGATAATATTACATAAATAGTAAGACAACAATTTGTTTTACTTTATTCTTTCTAATTAACGTTGTTGGAATCTCGTCAACCAAGCAGGCCTTCACATTGACTTTTGCATTTTCTCTTACAGTCTTTCTCTGAACCGTAACATTCAGGACCCACATTATTGTCATAGCAACAATACTTCTGTCCATGAATATCATCACTCTTTTGTGTTTGTTTTGTCTCGTCGGTAACACTTATGCTTCCTATAAACAAACAAAGAACTAGTATCAATTGTCATACATGATGTTTGGATGGGTATTTGTATGGCTAGGATTTTATCATTAAATCGTAAAATACATAGTGTATTTCATCATTAGATCATGGGAATTGATTTACACATATGTATGGCCAGAGTTAGTTTGCTCAGTTCACAAATACATTAGTGTTCACCTTGAACCTAATCCTCTCTCTCTCTCTCTCTCTCTCTCTATATATATATATATATATATATATATATGTAGGCCTCGCTTTAAATTAAAACTACCACGAGTTGTAAGAACCGTAAGAATTCCTCCTTGCGTGAGTTAGGCCAAAAAATTTTTGCACAAACATAGATAAAATTATTATAAACACATCTGTAAAAAAAATTGTCTAATCTTTAGTTTTGATTTATGCATGTTTTTTTTACGCGCCGGTGTAAATTTTGTACGAAGATATATACTTTTTTACGCCTCATGTAAATGTGTGCGGAATTTTTTTTACTTTTATTTTGCCGAAACAAGTGATTTTTTATGACTTTTGAGAAAAATATCGAAAAAACCTTTTGGATGACCTAGTTCTCACTGTTTACACAACTCAAAGTGGTTCTCATTTTAACCTATCCCTATATATATATGGTTAGGATCATATGAGAAGCACTAGGCTAATTTAGAAATTTGAGAAGCATTCTGGACCACACATTTTTCCAAAGCTTTTCGTAATACACACTATGTATAGGTTAAGTTTAACTATATACATATGAGTATAATTCAATATACATATATGTATATAGTCAATTTTAAGCTATACATATGTGTATATTATGAAAAGCTTAGGGTAATGTGTGGTTCAGAATGCTTCTCAAGTTTCTCAAATAGAGTGGACTTCTGTAGGAGCCCTACCCTATATATATATATATATATATATATATATATATATATATATAGTATATATATACTGAAAGTTATTGTATAATTAGGCATTAACAAACGCTGTGTACGCTGTGATTTTATAACATGCGTGATTATTTTTATAACATGCGTGATTAAGTTTTTTACCCCATGCGTAATTTCTGATTTTGTACGTGCGTGATTATGGTTTTCAACATACGTGATTAGGGTTTTTAAGTTTTATAACGTGCGTGATTTCACAGCGTACACATCGTACGTTAAGGAACATTGTACGTTGTTAACCAACCCCTATATATATATAGAGAGAGAGAGAGAAATAGACATACATTTACAATACATCATTCACATATTTACTTATGTATATGAATATGATATATGTATTCCTATGACGAATAAGGCTATTAGATAGCTTACCTTTAGCCAAACAAACTAGAAGAAGAACAAAAAGTGTAATCACACTAAGGGTCTTCATGTTAAACTCTTTCAACCAAAATTTATTCAAAACTAAAAACATAACATTACAACTATTAACACAAAATAAAAGTAAAGGCTCCACGAGCTTTGCGTGAGTAGTATATGCGAAACAGAAAAGGCGTGTTCCTTGAATTGAGGCACACATTTCCTTTACTTCATGTCACATACATAATATATATATATATATATATATATATATATATATATATATATATTATATAAAACAACAATACATATATTGGTGAATATAGTAATAAACTAATAATATATGAGATATTAGATTTAAATAACTTTGACTTTCACTATTTGACTGATAACACTCTTAACTTACGAATTGTATCACATCATTCTTAACTTTAACTTATTTTACTATAGCACTCTCAAACTAAACCCTAACTCAATTAGTTTTTTGCTGAGGTAGCATGTGACGTGGAACTTTTGCTGACGTGTCATTTGGACGTGGAACTTTGGCTGACATGGCATCTGGTGTAACTTTTTTTTGTTGTGGCACTTGTTTAGTGACATGGCATCTAACGTCAGCTAACTGGGTTAGGGTTAAAGTTAGTTTGGGAGTGTCAGAGGGAAATAAGTGACGTAGTACAATTTGTAAGTTGAGATTGTTATTGGACAAAAGTAAAAGTTATGATTATTTAAATGCAATATCCAATAATACATTTATAATGAATTAGCAAAATTATATTTCCATTGAAGTGGTTGGCAATAAAAAGGTTTATCTTTCTTGTGGTATGTTGAAGATTTTAAAGTGTAAAACTATTCCATAGAAGAGAATGAAATGGTCCATAAAAACGTTTAATGTTGGCTTTATTAAATGGACTGTGATACAAAACCTAAGTATAAATAGAGAAAGTTTTTTTTCTTCTTCTCCAACAAGCACCTTCAACTTCTTACCACTCCTGAACACAAAAATAGATCAAAAAACGAAGTTTGATTTACATCCTTTTCACCTTTCTCTCTAGATTTAGTCGATTAACTTTTTATGTATAAAATTTTAAAAAATATACGTTTCGCCAAAAAATTAAGGGGTATCTCGGCAACCCCTGGATACACGTAGATCCACCCCTGTCCTGAATTCACACACACACACATGTATACATACACCGGTAATCACGTAACATGTTAATATTTTCAAATTAGAAAAAAAAAACTATATAGTCAACAAACTCTGAAATTTTCTGCCACTGTTAAAAAAATTCCTAGGTCCGCCACTAATGTTTGATACGTTACCCCTGTAACATTTGTCTAGATCCATCACTGCCGACCAACCTAAACATTTTTGTTATATCTTGTAGTTGCAGGGAAGCGAGAATTCACAGCTGGTTTGGGTTGAGTTCCCACCAATTCTACATTCTCACATAATAGGAAGTAAGTATGATCAGGAGCAGAGGCCAGGGGCGGATTTAGCTCTTTGGTAGGGGTAGCACCCGCTACCCCTCAACTTTTACGTCGAAGTGAAATTTTTTTATTCTTTTTACGTTTTTTTGTATTTTGTTACCCTTGAAAAATATTACGTTACCCCTGAGATTATTTTAGGTTACTCCTTAATAAAAAGATAGATGTTTATTGAAACTTAATCGAGAGCAGTTGATGGCTTGAAGCGAACATGTGAAGAAGATGATGACTTTTCTTTTATTTTGCAGGTTAAATTAGAATAGGGGTGTTTTTGTAAACAACCAAATTCACTTAAAAAGAAAAAGCAAGGACACCAATGCATAATATAAATTTGACTTTTCTTAGAATTTTTCATGTTATAAATATGGAATATTAATATATCTGTACTTGAAGTTTTTACTTAAATGTTTGGTTAGTCCTGTGGTTTGTGAAAATTACAGATTTAGTCCCAATGGTTCACTAATTACACACTTGGTCCTAATAGTTGTAATTTTTACACTCGGGTGGTCCTTATCACTAACCCATGTTAAATTTCTCAATTAAATTAATGTTAAATGACTAGATTACCCCTAAATAATTAAAATAAATTAAACTATCTTCTTCCTCCCCTCTTTCCCACCCTCACAAAAACCCTACCAACACACCTGCAAATCTCCACTTCAACAATGTCTGCAGAGCTTCCTACCCTCCTCCGCCGCACGCCCTCTCTCATGCGCCACCACTTTCCACCAACAACAACAATCCGACGGCGTTTCACTCAAACTCTGGTGCGTGGCCAAGAACAACGTCGAAGATTCTGCCCTTCAATCCGTCATCGACCGGGCCTGTGGAACCGATGGAGCCGATTGTTCCCCGATCCAGCCGATGGAGTCGATTGTTCCCCGATCCACCATACACAATATCCGCGATGTTGGATAAAGTATCAGAAGGACTTGTTTTGTAATGGGTTGTTACGGATTTGCGAATACCATCGATGCAAGAAAGGTTGGGAAATGTCGATTGAGTTGGCAGATAAGAGGTCGATTGGGTCGATTTGGAAGGGGGGTGCGAGTTCAGAGATTTTGAGCAAGGTTCGATTGTTGATTTGGGGGTTATGAATCTTATGATGGACGGCGTATTGGTGGTGGAGGGAGTGCTCAGTGGTGGAGGGAAGATGGTGGTGGTGGTGGGTGTTCTGGCAGTGGTGGTGGTCTAGGGTAGAAGAAGGAGGTAGGAGATATATTGTTTTATTTTCTTTAACACATAAGGGTATTATAGTCATTTCATAAAGATTTAATTGAAAATTTTAACATGGGTTAGTGATAAGGACCACCCTAGTGCAAAAATTACAACTATTAGGACCAAGTGTGTAATTAGTAAACCATTGGGACCAAGTCTGCAATTTTCGTAAACCACAGGGACCAACCAAGCATTTAACTCCTTTTTTATTTACTTTTATTTTGTTATTAAATTTAAATTAGCTTAAAATATTTGCAAATTTGTATATATTTATTTACTTGAATAAGTAAAAAAAAGTTATTATTGTACACTAGTAGGATATATATTATATATATATATATATATATATATATATATATATATATATATATATATATATATATATATATATATATATTAGGGGACTCTCTTGCTAAGAGTTTTGGTTCTACCACTCTGTATTGTGTATATACTGTTATTGCTTTATTTTTTTCAGGTGTACGTTTTTTATTACATAGTATTCTTAGTATTTTTATTATGTGAGTAACTCAACCCGAACTGTTATTGGGTGTGTGTATATATATAGTGTTTATATTCTTGTTTTGTTTACATTGTATGAAAGTATGGTAAAGAAAATTTTTGAACGTTACCCCTTAATTTTTTGTCTAGATCCGCCACTGGCAGAGGCTGTTGTTTCTACCCAGTTACTTCACAACACAACTAAATACTTTATAGATTCAAGTGAGTTATCATTAAATAAATAAACTCTACATGCACTATACTTAGATTTTGTGTTTAAAAATATGGATTTTATGCACATTCATTACTTTTTTTCTAATTTGTATTATAATACTACCTACGTATAATGCTTTATAACTCCAACCGCAAACAAAATCCTCGCCGCAACGTGCCACATGGATAAAACTAGTTAACACAAAATAAAACTAAAGGCTCCATGAGTTTTGGGTGAATATATTCAAAAAGAAAAGGTGTGTTCCGTTAATTTTCCTTTACTTCATAATTCATATCACACACATAAATATAAAATAACAGACGAATATTGGTTAATATCGTAATAATACATTGGTTTTTTGTACTTAAACTAGTAAAATTCCTCCTGTGATGTGACAAGAATTTATATTTACATTGTAAAAAAAACTATAAAAATGAATACTAGTATCAGTGCCAATGTTATACGGTCGGTATGGTATTGTTAATTAAACTTATAGGAGTTAATGAACACAAGTTATTTAACAATAATTATATTTAAATGTGATATTATTAAATCTGGAAATCATAAAAATGGATACCTGGTACCGATGTTGTTCGTGCTCACGGTAGTGTTATAATACTTGTTGTACTTTACGATACCCAAAAATACTTTATTTTGAATACAACTTTGTTTTTAATACAACCATTTTGACATGTATTTAAATCTGAATGTCAACAAAAAGAAATATTTGAAACTGAAACCAGAAATGAGTAAAAGCACAATCTGAAAACCGTAACTCTTGTAACAATACAATACCGGTGCGGTATCGGTAGACGACAAAATGTTGATAAAGAATAAGCAGAATCAAGAGGAAAAAACCATAAATAATGGATACAATACTTTAACACTTTGTACGTCTAAGCTTTGATAACTTGTATGTTTAAACTTTAACGTCATGTACATTAAATTATTATGCACAACTTCATTCTGAATTATGTTTATGTCGAAACGTAGATTAAATCAAATACGTTGCAACAACGTATCTAGAATTTTATAGGACTTTATATCTATAAGCTAATTTTTTTAGAGTCATGTGTCAAAAGGTGGTTGGAAAAAAAACAAGAAAAGGAAATGCAAAAGTATAGGATATAAAAGATAATTATATATAATATTAAAAAGAGAAGTTCTCCGGTGGTCATGAATAGTTTTTTTTTTTTTTTTTTTGTCTTTTGTGTTTTTTTAGTTTTAACCTTTAATTCTTAACGTTGACTCTTACAATCCCTTAACTTTCTAAATACTACAACCCCTATACTTTCTAAATACTTTTTAATCAAGTTTTACACAAGTTTCTATCGTTTACCTTATTTTTTTACCTTTGTTATTTACTATATCGTTTTACCTTTTGTTATTATTATGATGTTTAGAGCCGAGTTACGGCGCAAATAGCGCAACCAATTAATATATAAATTTAATGAGTTCTACAAATTTATTTCTTGGTTATTATGGTGTGCTATACGTTTTGAATTCCAACCGCGTTTCTGTGCAACGTGCGGGTAACGACGATCCTAGTTGTATTTAACTCAAAAGGTGGTCCCCACCTGCGTAAGTTTATGATTGTTGTCTGGAAGGGTGAATGAATGAGCAGAAATTAAAAAAAAAGAGAGAATCTATTTTTTTATTTACCAACTTATAACATCTTATCTTTTGTAGTATAGTATTGGTTGTTCGGATAAGTGTTTGATTTGGCCAGAATACGATGATCGATACCAGTCGCTACTTGACGTTAGAATTAAGTGGTAAGTTTTGTCGGCCAATGGCGGTGGTAGGTTGTTGGTGGTGGTTGTGATGGAGGGGTAGAAGAGATTGATTTATGATATTATACATTAGCAAATGCACCACTTGTATTTAGAGAGAGAGAGAGGGGGTGAGAGAGAGAAAAGAGTTTAAAGAGGTGGCAGTGGTTGTCGAGGCGGGGGATGGTGGTGGTTGTAACCGGCGGTGGTGACGTCTCTGGTGGCGGAGGTTGTTTTAATTTAGAGAGATAGAGAAAAAGTTTAAAGAAGAGGAAATGAGATGTGGTATATATGTTTAATGAAAGAACGAAATAACCAAAATTCCCTTAATTTTAATAGGTTAGTGCTAAAGACGTATAATGTAATGGTTTTTACAAACAAATGATTATAACCGATGGTTTTTACGAACAAATGATTATTGACTGTAATTAGTGAAGTCAAAGGGTATCCGTTACAAACAAAAAGAAATAAATGTAAATTAGCTTGATTACTCTATATAGTAATGAGTGTGGACATCTACTTTGAAAACTATTAGTGTAAATAATACATGAATTAACAAATTTATTATATTAAAATGTTTTGTTGAATTTTAAACCTAATATAAATGGAGACACGCCTCTCAAAGGGGTGACCGCCCAAATAGAGCAATCAAAACAAAGCACGAAGAGAAACACTGTACATTCAGTTTCTCTGTTAATAGATAAAGATTTGAAAATTAACTTTTTATTTGTGTGTATGATACCTTTATACATGTTTGATTGTAGACTTTCTTAGGTTAAAACTTGCAAGTTAACCCGTATGCATGTTAAGCCGGGAATCTTACATTTGCATTGGACCGAAATCAAATATCGACATTTACGTTAAGTTTTATTTAATCATTTCTCTAAGTATATATATATATATATATATATATATATATATATATATATATATATATATATATATATATTAATTTGCATGTATTAGATGCATAATTGTGTTGTACATCATGTTTAGAGTGTATATTATTATTATTTTTTTACTTTTACTCTTAAATCAAAGGTGTTGTACATCATGTTTAGAATGATTATTATTATTATTTTTGACTTTTTACTCTTAAATCAAAACATTTCATATTTTGCAATTTAACCTGACAATTTGGTCTCTTCTACCTTTCATCTTTAGCAAATTTTCGTTTTAGGTTTCGTTTGAAATTTTGCGAATTAATACAACGCAACATGTGGGTGGTTCATTGTTATTATATTTCATCATACATTTTGCGAGTTAACAAGGCACAACATGCGTGTGTGGTACAATGTTTTACATCTATTGTTTCCCGTTGGATAGGTTTGTTGCAACGAGCGAGTCCTAAATCGACTTAGTTATTCTTTTCTATGTTTTACGTTTCGGTCTAATTTTTTCACACTAACACGCTGTAACCTCAGTGTTGGTGCTCGCTGGTGGTGGTGTGGCATTGACTCTATTTGGCATGATGGTTTTACGCCACCCCGCTGCAACACGGGTAACACTAGTTTAATTTAAAAAATAAAAAGACTCCAAAAGAGAAACCCAAAAAAAATTCTTAAAAAAGAGAGCAGCAACAAAAGTCATAGTTGTCCAGACTCGAACCCAAGTGGAAGCTAGGGAAGGGAGGTGAACTACCTATTGTTCCAACCGCTATCTTGTTAATGGAATAGATCATTCCACAAGGGTAACATTTGGTATGAAGAAATTTAAGGCTAAATAGAATGGATCATTTCGAATGAATGAAAAGAAACATGTTTGGTTATCATATGGTAATGGAATAGATCATTCCACAAGGAATGTGATTCCTTCAATTTTAGTTAAGAATTTTCATTTCTTAATAAGTGGTTTTTTTTTCATTCGTCAAGGAATGAAAAGAAATCTACAATTCTAAGAGTGAATTGCAAATTTTGTCCTTTCTCTATATAGCAAATTTCAGGCGGTGTCTTTTGTCTTTAAAATTAATCATCGGTTTTATACTTTATGTTATTAAAATTCTATACATTATAACCTTTTAGGTCTAACCCTAAATTTATTTTTGCGGTTAAATGTGACCACTTGTAGGGCACATGAGGGTACATAAGTCATTTGTTACACCCTTCACATTTCCCACAATATATGCCCATCCAAATCCCTCATCCTTCATATATTCATCAACTTCATCCTTTAAGTTCGATTATTAGGATGAGTGATCAAGAAGGCTAGTACATTTGTAAAATACTAGACGATGTTGAAGTTGTTGATCTATATGGTAAAATTTCACAGATTGTAAACCCTATTTTTGTGTTTTGGAGTTGTGCAGATGGGTTTCCTCATCTATTAGCATACACATGCGTCATGGTGGCAGGTTAACATCACCTCCACGTTATATATATATATATATATATATATATATATATATATATATATATATATATATATATATATATGGGAGGTAAGATGGATTATGTGTAGTTGATAGACATAGATAAATTCTTAGTACTTAGTAGTGACCAAGATTGTCTAAACTTGGCTAAATATGTGGAAGAGCATATGGTAATTAATGTTTATATATCATATGGGATAAAAAACATTAAGGAGCTTTTTTCATCAACTAAGTCTAAACCTATTACTATATGGGATATTGATGAACTTGGACCTTTTTCTCTTGTTCCTTCAAAGCTAAATCTAGATGGTCAAACTAGTGGGGTTAGGCAAGACAATATTCTTAGGCAGGATACTCAATCAATCAATCATGAATACACGTTTTATATGCAAACCGAACCATGCTTTATGTTTATTTTATGTTCGGAATATTATTCATACACATTCATACATTACACATACTCATACGTAACTTAAAATTCCCTATAAATGCATAACACAATAAAGGCATTGCATAGACGGACAAGTGATCAAAAACATAACGAGCGGAATTTGATTGCATTAAAGATAACATAACATGAAGAGTAAAACAACAATTTGCTTACATTTTATTATTTTTATTGTTTTTGAAATCTCAAGTTCTCACACCCCAACCGATGGCGGAATCATCGGGGCGAGACGAACGAGATTGCTCGAGACTTCATAACGCTATAACGTGACAAGTATTTAACGTAACAAAATTTCATTTCATTAAATAAACGATCAAGTACAAGTTTGGAAGCAAAATACAACAATATGTTGGAATACAACAAACTAGTCTAGAATTCAAATTACAACATAAATCTAAAATTTAATTGGTTTTCTAGCCATCCTACTAGATTCCATGCATAGTCCTCATCAACATCAACCTGCAATACATGTTAAAGTATAGTTTAACACAAGGCATTGGCGAGCATACAAGTTTTAAGTAAATAGCATAATAGGAAAGTTGAAACAATTCTCAATGCATTAACGTCTACACTGGAGGCTAACATACATTAGATTAACAACACTATACAAGTCAACCCAAAGTTTCCCGCTAGCATAATCTTTTCATAACATGAAAGGACCAGATGTGTATAACTTAACATGACCCCAAGTTTAATAGGTGGTGCGTTACTCCTATAGCACTATACATGTTAAGGGAGGCTTGATCGAAGTTAATGACTAAGTATAGCAGTTCAAGTATAAGCATGTGTGAATTCAAGTTAACAAATAAATCATGTGTAGAGAATGTTTCTGATTTAAGAATAAGCATGTTTGTGTATTTGATAGATTGCATGTATTACACCCGAAAGTGATGAAAGTAAAATGGGTCGAGTATGCTCACAGTTTTGCAAGCTTCCTAAAATAGTCCTAGAGTTGTTGAGTTGGAGTTGTTGAAGTGATGCAACAGGAGCCACCCTACAATTGGGTAAACCGAAGTGCATGAGTAGACTGTAATCGGTAGAAGATTCTGTTCGGAGTTGGGAAGTATGGAAGAAATTGCGATAAAATGGAAAAAGTCCACCTCATACGAGTTTGACTAGCAACTCGTACGAGTTGGCTGCACCTCGTATGAGCTGGCCTGTAACTCGCACGAGTTGACTCTTCACCTCGTGCGAGGTGGCAGCCCTGGGGTGTTTTTGCCTGTTTTGTACCCATTTCAACACTGATTTTCATGAACGGGAACTGTGATAATGAGATAGAGGAGTCTGGGGCCATAACACTAGATCAGAATGTGATTAATATTATGTCCAGATCAGTTTAATAAGATAATTACATCATTTACGTATAATTTAGTCTATATATTAATAGAAGTCAAGCATGGGGTGCGAACACCTCGTTATATAATTCACCAAAGCTCAAAGTTTATCAACATAGTTGATAAACTCGGTTGGTCATGAATGTACAAAAATAAGAAAATCTTCAAGTGAGGTGTGGAACTTAATTCGGGTAGCCAAGGCTCCAAACGTTCTCACCAGCTAGAACACTAATCCATCTTATGAGGATGTTGAACCAGGTCAGCCTTGCAACACTCGGTACAAAGAACTGGAAAGAAGATGTAAGGTAGAAGAAAGTTATAAATTTGCAAGGTGTTAGTGAGTTAAACTCACTTAGAAAGATCTGAGATGATTCTGCCTGAAATTCAGAAGTTTGAGAGTGAAGGTGAGAGTGTACGGAAAGTGTGAAGTGTGGGGGTGGGTCAACATTTATAGGAAAAGTTGCTGGCAGCACCACTCTCGTACGACCTCGTACGAGTTGGGCATGCCTCGTACGAGTTGGACATACCTCCTACGAGTTGGTCTCCACCTTATGCGAAGCGAGCTGTTTTGGTTTTTTTTTCGCGTATTTTAGCTAGTTTTAGGTATTTGGAGTATAAGAGAGCAATGTATAAGTGTAAGGCATATAAAATCTAAGTATTCGAGCATTCAAGTATGAGTTTCTTGCGTAAAATTATGTATTTAAGATGGTAAAGTGTAAATCAAATGTATAAAGATGTATAAGTGTTGAATAAAGTTTCCATCTAATCTCGGATTACAATGATTGAAATGAAAGATACAAAGTACAGTACAAGTTTCCAAATATTGAAATATGATTACACTTTCTAAATAAGGAAAATCCAGAAATGTGGAGCATTACACAAGTCAACCCTTACAATACCTTTTGCAGCTCGCCTCACATTGTTCATTTGAGGGGTAACATATGACCCACTTCTTATCGTCTAGGCAACAATTATTCCTCTCATGAATTTCAACATTATTTTGTCTTGTTAGTTTCTCATTGATCTCACTTCTGCTTCCTATAACAACAAAAAACTAGTGTCATTTGTCATAAATAATGATATGATGTTTGAATTTGTTTATGTTATATGCGAATAGTTGTTAAAGAAATGCATGCTACTTGGGCAAACAAAAATCATTTTCAGCATGCAAGCACAAACCTAGGAGCGTATGTGCTAACATCGGCATGAATTTATATGCTTGCTAATATGCACATAAACACATACTTAGTAAATTGTTTATATAAAGGCAAATTTACTATTTTACATTTTAAGTATAAAATATAAATCATGCTCCTAATATTATGCACGCGGTCATTGTAAAAATCAACTTCCACATGATCCATCATATGGATCTAGGTGGCTCGCCATGCTTATGGGTTATGCCTGTAAACAAAAACATGAGGTTTGATGATGGGGATGGATTAAAACCCACTTCCCCTCCCATAATAATGGAAGGAGACAAAGAAATAATTCACACAAGTACGGTCGAAGGAGACATCCCCTTGTCACCAGAGATAGAACACAAGGTCAATAAAATGATACACCTCTAGGAATAGGCAAGGAGAGGTCATCTCTATGCTAGCAAGGCAACAACTCAAAGGCACCTAGATCGGGAAGCTAGGAGTCTCACAAATAAAAGACAAAAAGTCAGGACAAAAGTAATTGATGCAACACTAAGGGACAAGAAAAAAATGAGTCGCTTTCAGCAGAAGAGAAGCCAAGGTATTACCCGATATGGCATACAAGAGAAGAACACAAAGCTAAAAGGTAAGAAAGGAGCCTGCTACACTTCCTCACCTAGAAGTGTCATGGGTCACCTTAGGGAAAGGAAAGGCCCATTGGCTGGCTATACATACTAGCTAAGGGTTCATTGCAAGACACTCTGGATGCAAGACTTGCACCTTAGACTTGTAGACCTATCGCTATTTTACTCCTTTGTAGTTTACATACTCTTCCATTGTATTTCAGTTGTACTTCCCCAGTTGTAACCGATACTCCTCCTGTATACTCATGCCACTTAGCCTTGGTCTTCTAAGGAGAAGCGTCTCACTATATCAATAATACATGCTTTATTACCACCTTTTAATTGTTGTCGCAACAAGGTTGTTGTATATGCTTCTTCATTAGTATAAGGTCCATTATAATAAGAATTTATACATTAGCTTTATTCATTGCCAAATCCTTGTTTACTGGCTTTAGTAATTGTATGTTAGACCGATTTGAAATGGTTAATCTCCTAATAGACTCATTGAGTGAGTTAGTCTCTAAGAATTAGATAAGGAACAAAACTGCAATTTGTGCAATAATTTTCTTTTGATTAATGCAAAAATGAATGATTACATATATAAGGAAAAGCAAAAGTGAAAATGCTCCTAAACTAATGCAAGAGATGGAAAAGTGCAAATGTGGAAGAGATAATGCAAAGGTTGATAAAAAACTATTAAATAAAAACTATTAAATAAAAACTATCTTATTATCATGCATAAACTACGTGGGCATCAAAGTGAATTGCTATTGCTTCTCCATTGCTACATGGGTACCAAAGACACGTATGAATGCCTTGCCCCTTCAAATCGTCCTTGTATTCAAGGACAGCATGGTTTCTTCACAGTGGTTGCCACTACGTCTTCAGTGGCATTAAACTCAGTCATGACATAGCGCTCTAGTGGTCCCATGGCAGGCGCCACTCACGTCGTTGTCCGGCTTCATCCCTTAAAGGTTTGCATGTTACATTTTTGGAGACAAAAAGGGTGCTTGATGGTTGTTGTCCACTTGATCGTAAGAAACCAATTCCTTGATGGTTGTTTTTGGAGAGCAAAGCATATGCAAGTAAGGAAGGCTTAGGTTTGAGACAATAGACTTATAATGAAGAAGAAAGGCTTTTGCAACTGATGCAAGAGGCAAGTAGCTCAGTTTTTTTTATAAGTAACTCGTCTTAAGCTCGAGGGGTAGCACGGTTTTGATGCTGTGAGGGGTTGAAGCATGATATAGACCAGTTTGGTAACTAGCACATTTTGGTGTCGGTTTTGGTAGATGTATTTGTGTCGATGTAAATGATGGGAGCGCTGGTGGTGTGGGTTTTGTGTTGTGCATAGTTATTAAAGGCGCTAGGTGCACTCAAGGTGCATAGGCCTTGCCTGGGGCCTAGACGCAAAGCACAAAAAGGGAGATGACCTAAGAAAAAAGAATGCGCACAATGAAAATAAAATCAATATATCTTATGTATTAGAAATATAATACTATTCTTCAAATAAAATAAAAAATAACTACTATATCATCTATTTAGAACCAAAATTTCTAGAATCTTCATGTTCTTAGTAAGCAAAGTAGTTTTCCTTAGATACAAGTAAAAAATTTGTCCGGAATCTAGGAATCTCGTCGGAATGTGCACATAAACTATCACCTGGAGAATTAAAACGCAATTTCCTCGACCTAAAGCACAATTGTCGCACCTCCCCTGGAAAATGGGCATATGCGCAAGAGACAATGGCTTTTAAGAATTATAGTATTGTGGCGGTGCCAGCGTTGGAGGTGCTGATGGGTGGTGGTGCATATTTTTTTCCAAGGACTGTGTTGGTTTTGATACCGGGTTTGGTATCGATATTTTGGTTGCGGTTAATGGTGAAGGGGGGTTTTGTTTTATGGTGATATGACGGTGGCCATCATATCATCGAATGTTGGTTTTTCCTTGTGTTGGAATTGATGGAGCTTGGCCAACATCTCTTTGATTGATGGCTCATCCTTGAGTGAAGGCATTTAGTTTGGGAATGAAAGCATCATTATTAGTGACCAATTCGAGATGATCAATCTTCCAACATACATGTTATGTGGGTTAGGCTCAAAAAAATAGATAAAGACCAAAACTGCATTTTTGCAACAAGTTTCTTCTTCTTTTTTATGCAAAACCAACGGTTACATTTACAAGGAAGGGTAAATATGAACAGTAACACGGATTGAAACTAATGCAAGAGATGGAAACGTGCAAACGTGAAAGAGATAATGCAAACGTGAATAAAAAAACTATTACTTCTTCATTGCTACGTGGGTACCAAAGAAATGTTGGGAAATCGAAATTTGCTTGATAAATGTAATCACTTTCTGATCAAACAATTGGAGTGGCTACCAATCTTTAATCGGATAAAATCAGATTTGATTCTAGATTTCTGTATGGGATTTTGATTGTGAGATTTTGGGGATTAGTTACGAATCAAAAATTCGTCCAAGGGTTTTCTCTAAAAATTTGGGAGCGTTTTTTCAGTTTTTCACAACTGATTGCAGTTTCAGTTTTGAACAAAAACACCTTTAGTCCCTCAAGTTTCAAAATTGCACATTTTGTAACATCCGTCAAAAACGGATTTACCAAACCCGCTCCGTTTATCAACCGAACAGTCAGTCAAAAATTTCGTTGCGAATTAAATGCCCAAAATATTTTTAAACGATACGTAATCAATTATTATACAAGAATATATAATTAGTTTTTGAAAAACTGTCAAAAATCGCAAAATAAAAATATTATACCTCTGCCGGGTTTCGAACCCGGGTCTGTACCGATCCGGAACATGTCTTAACACACACACACACAAAACCACTGCGCCACTTGTTCTGTTTGGTAAATAATAGAATCATTTAATTCATAAAGTGACATTACGAATTCAAAATCGGCGCCCCTTTAGTTCAGTCGTCGGAATCCCGGAAGTCTCGCGAGTTTTTATCACCATTTTCAGTTATAACGTAAATTATTATTAGGACATCGGTTATAACCGATGTTTGAAGTCCGCGACCAAAATTATAACCGCCGAAAAATTTAAATCAATGAACCCAGTCGGGAATCAGACCAAGTGCTTCGACGTTTTCCCCTATAAATTCACCCTCAACCCATTGCAAACCTTTTCGCTCAAAACCACACTTTTCCTCGGCGTAATTCCACTCGCCGGAACTTTTCTGTTCGTCGCCGGAAAACCGATTTCCTTATTTCTGAACCTCACTGAGCCCCTGAAGCTTATACCGGAGATACCCATACTTTTTCCAAGCTTTCCGGAGACTTGCTGCTGCAAGACACCTGACGCCGGAGTTGATTGCTGTCGCCGGAGTTCTGCCGGAAAACAGAGGGTCCAGTCGGTATACTTCTCCGCCCAATTTCTTTTCCTTTTCACATTTATCTCACCTTAATGAACTGTAAGACGCTAAGGAACTTGAATAAAACTCGAAACAGTCAGACTTTATCTCTGGTTATATTTCAGCGAAGAAGACGATGTATTCGTTATATTATAAGTATAATTAAAATCAACTTATTAATCGGGTTAGACACACAGTCCAGCGGTGGACTGTGTGCACATATAACGCAAACGTCTCGAGTTCGATTCCGGTTTCACACACGCTGCCTTAATAAAAACCATTTTTTTTTGTTTACTGAACCGGAGTCGCCTTAGATATATGTTAAGTATATTAATAATCGGAATAATAACCAAGTTAAACACACAGTCCAGCGGTGGACTGTGTGTATGTTTAATCGCACGTCACAAGTTCGAGTCCGGTCTCCTACATCGACCCGGACAATTATTAACTTTTTAAATAGAGTCAGAAATGAAAGCAGATAATTTGTATTTAAGTATAATAAAAGTGGAAATATATAACATGTTAAACACACAGTCCAGCGGTGGACTGTGTGTTAGATTAAACCACAGGTCCCGGGTTCGAGACCTGTGGAGTGCATGTCCGAGTCGCTTAAACTGTTTTTAAAATAAAAATGATTTTCGGTTTAAACTAATTAATATATATATATATAATTAAAATCAGATTTATAACGGGTTAGACACGTAGCTCAGTTGGTAGAGCTGCGTGCACGCGTACGGGAGGTCTCGGGTTCGAGCCTCACTCAGCGCACTTGTATTCCGAATTGAACCGGTCAACGGTCAGGTCAACGGTCAGTCAAACGGTCAACGGTCAGAAAAAAATCAATTTTTTTATTATTTTTTTATTTAATTATTTTAATTAAAAATACTTAAAAATAACATTTTTAAGGTTAGAAAATAGCCTCAAACTCACAAAATACACTCAACAATCCTGCTAAAATAGTTTAATAAAATCCGTTTACTTACCAAACCATAATGCGATTTATCTAGGTTAAATCTCACTCGTGGTTAAAACCACTTCGCGTGCATTCAACGTCATCAACCGAACGCACCCACTGTGAGTGAATCTTACAACTCCCCCTTTTAAATTACACGTTTTGGGGTGTGTCATGTGTTATGAAAATAATCAATTTATTTATTTAAAACTCGTGCCATACCACATCATGACTTAAACTTAGATTGTTTTTATTGTTGTGATTTACTTATTTCCTTTTGTCATATTATATGAAACTCATACATTAAGCCCATCAGTTCCTCGTGGAAGACGAGTTGAACAACGCGTGCTACAAATCAAAAATTCATTATTGTTTATGTGTATAACACTGAGTTTGTATTGTTTGTAGTTGTGTCATTCATATTATCATGGTTATACAATTCATTCATTAGGCCCCTCAGTTCCTCGTGAGAGACGAGTTGAGTATCGCGTGCCTCTAAATGTTCCATTATTGTTCATGTGTGTTTCACTTAATATCTTATGATTGTTGATTAAGTTTACATCTATCTTTACTCATGTTTGGTTGTGCACATATTTCATAATCAATTTAAATATATCCGTTCAAATGTTTTCCATAGGATTCACTCGCCAACATTATGTTGATCCAAAAACCCTTTTACACATGATACAGGTGAACAGGTTGAAGCAAGGAAAACATAGGATATGCCTTAGAAGAGAACAAAGAAGTTTAGATTGTTAGTTAGATCATGTTGTAACATTTATTGTAAATTTCCATTTAATTTGTATTAATGAATATGAAACGCTTAATAAATGTCATGAGCTTTGATGATAACCCAATCATGCCCGATCACCTTTTCCGCTGCGGGTCGGGGTGTGACACATTTAGCCCAAAAATAGACCCCGCCAGGGGCTGCCGCCCTTGGACCCTGGTCCCAGGGGCGCTGCCCTCGGACCCCCGTTAGTCCCGATGACATTCAAATAAGCGTGCACTCTTATTTGAATGTCACACGCAATCTCAAATTACACTAAAACATCCAACAAGAAATGTATCATTGTGTATGTTTTTTTATCTAAACAAAATAATTGGTTTTGCATTCTTGTTAGTTAACGGGCTTAAACGGCCCAATTATTGTTTTTCACCCAAAAAAACTCAATATACAACCTACATTCAGAAAAAGACAAAATCATTGTATAGCTACAGTGGCTACTACAGTGTTTACTACAGGGATTTTGAGTTGTTTTTTTTATAATAGAGTAAACTTTTGTTTTGTTCCATGTGGTTTGATCACTTTAATGGTTTTGCTCCAATCCTTTAAAAATAGCTAGTTTACTCCCTAATTTATGAAGCGTATCTCTATTTTACTCCCCGCCTCTAATGCCATCCAAATTCACTGTTAACTAAAAGGGTATTTTGGTAAATTTATAAATAAGATTTTAATCATTTAACATGAAATACTTAACTCCAATTATTACTTATACATATATTTAATTTAATTACTCTCACTCTCTCTCCCCTCACCATTTTCTCTCTCTACCAAATCTCCACCATCCAACCACACCACCTGCCAACCACTACCCACATCACCTGCCAACCACCGTCCACATCACCTGCGGACCACCATAACGACCGCTCCTTCACCGGAAACATTAATTGAAAAACAGTTTCTCCAAAAAAAACTAGACTTAAAAAGGTGATTCAAGCCTAGACCTAAACAGGGGATTCAAACCAATTGAAATTATCGAAACGGTATCGTCTCATTTCATCATTTTCCCCCAATTTTAGGGTTTCCAGTGCAATCGAAGCCTTAAATAGACCAATCTTCATTCAAATTCGTGTCCATTCGGTTTCGAATCCTCTATTTCGACTAATTCATCAATAATCTTCACATTCGTGATTCGATTGATTGTTTTTTGTGCCAAATTTGAAGTTGCAGGAGAAACCATCAGTTTCAGGAGAATCTCCGGCGAGCTCAAAGTGACGTCACTGAAACCGATTCTACGACGTTGTGCGATGCTGTTGCGAAGGCTTTGAAAGTGATTCCGGTGGAACCCCTGGTGTCTTCGCTGGGGTGTAATCTGGAACGGTTTTTGGAGTCGGTTACGCCTTCTGTTCCTTCTCAGTATAAGGTTCCTTCTCAGTCGGTTACGCCTTCTATTCCACCTCGTTTTTCCAATTCTGATCTTGACCTTTGCCATGTTACACCTGTGTTTCACTTTGCTGGTGATGGCTATGGTTGTTGGGGATAAAGAGAGAGGATATAGAGAGAGAAGAGAATTTTGGTGGTGATGGCCATGGTCGCTAGCAATGATAATGGGGCTAATGGTGGCTGGATAGGGTTGAGAGAGAAGAGAGAGAGTGCAGTGAGGGTAAAAAGAGAAGAGATAATGGTTTTGTTATATAATATAATATAATATAATATAATATAATATAATATAATATAATCTTTTATTTGTAGTTTTACTGAAATACCCTTACTTTTAAATTTGAAGTTACTAAAATACCCTTTCAGTTAACAAACAATTTGGATGGAGTTAGAGGCGGGGAGTGAAATCAAGAAGGGCTTCATAGATCAGGGAGTAAACTGACTATTTTTAAAGGATTGGAGCAAAATCATTAAAGTGACCAAACCACAGGGAGCAAAAAAGAAGTTTACCCTTTATATTATTTATAACAATTATAAATTTCTCATATAGTCTCTAACCTTACTCGATTGTGAAAGCCTGCGGAAAAAAAAAACATAAACCAACTGAAAAGTTGAAAAAAGTCATAATAATTAAGCAAGATCGGTCTAAGATAAAATGGCATTAATTGCTGGTTTTTTATATAATTTAGTATGTTAAAGTCTTTATTGCTTTATAGATATCTCAAAAGGAATGAATCAGAAATTTGAAAGTAAAAAAGAAGAACAAAAAGGTATTTTCTAAAGGAGGGAAAGATAAACATATTCTTCAAATTATTCACGTGTTCTTTGAGAAATAAGAACAATATATGTGATGACATGAGAGATTATACCTTAAACTTCAATTTTCTAACAATGGTGTGGTCACACTTAACTTAGATCAATAAATAATATATAGGCTATAGGTCTAGCGGCAGAAGGTATTTACAAGTGGTGCGGCTTAAAATCCAACAAGTGGACTCAGTGGATTTTAGGAGTAGTTTAAGTGGTTGTGCTTACCATTCAAAACAAACAAATAAATAATATGAAGATATTTCTAACCAATTCTATTGTGGATGCAGCTAGTGATTGTTCGTTTGTGACCGAAGTAACGACATTTCTCCGTTGGTTGACTAGAATATCAAGATCAAGCGACATCAAGTTCAAGAAATATCAAGAGCCAAGTGACATCAAGATGTTAAACGACATGACTGTTGTATTTTATATATTAGATGTCCCTTAGATTAGAAACCAAATGAAATAGGAATGTCACTTAGAAAGAATCCAAATGACACCCCTTTATAGTTTGGATATGGTCGTTTGGATCTTGTTCAGTGTAGTTTAGATTTGAAGCCAAACGACTTGGGTTTGTCTTTTGGTTATATGTATTGTCGTTTGAGCTTTGTATCCAAATGACACCCTTGTCGTTTGGACTTCACACTTGACGTTTGCGATATGGGTATTATTGTATATATATACCCAACTTGTCACTTGGAATAGGAAGCTTGAATGAGCATTTGTAAGACACAGAGGTTTGAGAGTTTTTCATTGTATATCATAACTATTAACGAAACTCTATCGGAATCAATATATGAGCATTTAAACATGAATATCTTGCGTTATTGATTCTCGTTTCACTCGGTTGTGGTATAACATGGATTCGACACTTATACATTCGAATAGGTGAGATAAAATGGAATAAAGAGTACCGGATATTTCGATAGACTCATAAACATGTTATTTTATTTTTTTAAATTTAACTAAAATACTATGTACAATGGCTATTGGGCTATCGATTTTGTCAATGTTATTTTGATTTAAAAAATAACGCTTTATAGACATTTACTGCCATTTTGTTGCAAAATCATATTATACATCGCTCGCACATATTTCACTATATGCATATTCATATGACGAATAAAGTTGTTAAATATATAGTTTACCTTTAACCATATAAACTAGAAGAAGAAGAAGAAAGGAAAAATCACACCAAGGTTCTTCATGTTAAATTCTTTCATCCATAATATATTCAAAACAAAAAAGAAAATACAATACTACCTATATTAACACCAAATAAAATTAAATGCTCCACGAGGTTTGCATGAATATATCAAAAACCGAAAAGGTGTGATCCGTGATTTGAGGCATCCATTTCCTTTACGTCATAGTTCATATCACACACATTAAAAATAACAAGGGAAAATTACTTTTTAGCTAAAAATTTGATCAACTTATCGTTTTAGCCACCTAATGGGTCTTTGGAGAGCCCTTCACATTGCATAGCCAAATATTACGTCCTCCTATGGCCATTTGACACCTGGAAAGACTCATCACATCCCACACATGAAAGACTCATCCCATGCCTCCGCGAATTCATCCCATGCGTCTGTCTATTTTTTATTGGGTTTCGCCCCAATGACTCATCCTATGCTTGAGTGGCCTTCCAAGGACTCATGAGGTGGCTAGATTGGTAAGTTGACAAATTCTTGGCTATATTGGTAATTTTCCCAAATAACAATACAAATAAAAAATATTGGTCAATGATACTCATATAAAAAAACTAAATAACCGTACCGATACCCAGTGGCAAATCTTGAGATTTCTAACCGGGTGGGCGGAAGTCACCGGACCTAAAAATTTCTATAAAACTGGGGGGTCGGAAACGTATATACCCAAAATTTTCAATACAAAAACTACATACTCTCCACTACTTAGCGAAAAGTTCGGGGGGATCGGCCGCCCCCTCCGCCCCTTAAAAGCTTCGTCCATGCCGGTACCATATTGTTTAGTTGGTATCAATTTGGTTAATTAAACAAAACGTAAATGTGTACTAAGATTGCAACTAAATAAAAAATAAATGTTCTCAAGAAAATTGATAGATTTTTAATACACAAACTTAGGGATGGTACCTGGTACCAAATTTACCGAACCGGGTACATTTTCGATACCGACTTTTAACATTTTCGATGGCTTTTATAGAGGTTCTCTAAATTTGTCAGATTTGTCAAATTTTTGAAAATACAAATTGACTAAAATAAATTGAAATAATAAATAAGATTGTAAATCATTCTAATAAGAGATTTACGCATTAATGGCTAAAAAAGAAAACCATGAAAGATTGAAAAAATTCTGCGAAAATCTTCGTTGACAAAATCGGATCCTTGAATCATAGAATTCGGGTCTAGTAATTGGGCCAAACCACCTATGGTGTTTGTCACAAAATCGGCTACTCGAGACCTTTTTGTCCACTACTTATGGGCCCCTAATTAACTACAACCATAAGTCCGTAACCCAAGTTACACCCATTTAAAGTTTAAGCCTTTTTGTGTCATGTTTTCTTTTATCAAGCTGGTCCATGGAAGCAAGTAGTTCTTGGGCCCGCTCATCATCATTATAGTAACCACATAGAAAAAGCCAATCGTTCGTTTTTGCTAACCAATGGTATCAATGAATTATCTCTTCCATCTTCACTTCTTCTGTTACAAACCAGTGTTTCTTTTTATTTAACTTCACTTCTTCCTCTTCAATCTTAAAGTTAATAATCAGTCAACATAAGTATCAATCCATTTATGAAATTTGTAGTTATACTAATTCAATGTTCTTAAGGTTATTTTTCATGATTTTGTTATTTTTCAAGGTTTTTTTAGTTATACTAATTTAGAGGCACATGTCATATATAGTTGCAGAGCTTTAATGTATACATGGAAAAAATACTAGGAATGAAGAACATATATGTTAAATGCTTGATGAGGATACAATAAATTAATTAACCTGTATTATTTTTATTACTGGAAAAAAGTAAAGTGTGATGTTTTTAGGTTTACTCAGATTCAAAGTGCTTTGATCATCATTGAATGTGTGAAGAGTTCCATATCTGTTGTAAAGTCCATATTTACTAATTAACAACTTGGAGTTACTTAGACGAGTTCAACGGGTCATACATTGTAAATAATTGCCCTGCTAGCCTTCTATTTCAATGTAAGGATGGTATTGTTGTTAAGATAAAAACTATGATCTACATTATCGGATAAAATATTATTACATGGAAATGAATTAGTGAAAGTTTTTTATTCTGATTTTTTTTTATTTAAGCACTATGTCATGGTTTTGGTTGATTAGTGGCTAATCTTTCATAACATGAGAGTCCCACATGTGTTACTCACCTACTCTTATACCTTCAATAAATATATTTGTGGTTGATTACTATCTAATCTTTATCTTTCCTAACAACTTTTATTTTGGACCATAATATGTGATATTTTTTCACTTAGCAACTGTTAATGAGCATAGTGTCTCAATGTTCATATACATTTTTTGGTAGCGGCTGACAAGTGAAACTTACCAAAATGGTCATTGACCATTATGACTTTCCAAAATAGCCAGCTCATGCGTTGTTGGAACGGGGCATTAGCCCTCTTATGCGTCCTTCATTCATAAGCTAACACGTGTTAGCCTTTAATTCTTTGGGATGAGTCTTTGGAGCGACGCATCAAGCGGGGTCCTAGACGCATCAAGTTCTTGTCCCAGACGCATCATTCTTGTCCCAGACGCATCAAGTTCTTTCCGGCGAGTTCCATGATGACGTTGGTGGTGAACTATGCTGATACATAACCAATCTTTCTGTTCATCATCTTTTTTCTTTAGCGACAAATGGCTTCCACAACCTGTGGAATTTCATCTACTCCTCTGCCTTTTTTCCACCTTCACAAACCCGTAGCAGATTCCCCATCATTAGAGCTCAGGCCGGAAACGATAGCTCCATCAATGTCCAGGTCAGTAACAGCCATAACAAAGATGGTGCAACCGCTCAATGTTCCCTAGATCGCCGGAAATGATCTTTCAAACTCGCCAGAAACCTGCAACTCGCCGGAAACCTCGTCGGACGCTTCAGAAACTTGCCCGACTCATCCCGTGCATGATGCCTCACTCCAAGGACGCATCCCGTGGCCACTTGTCCATTTTTATTGGGAGTCGCTCCAAGGACTGGTTATTTTCGTAAGTTATGGTGATCAATGGCTATTTTCGTAATTTTCCCCATCATTAACTTGTTTGGTCAAAGATGCTGAGTAGTTTCTCTCAACTATGAAATCCCATTTTAGAAAAGGAAGTTTCATACTCATGATGTCAATCCAAAGATTCCTACTAACATAGAATGACACTGGATATGTATCACCAGTTGCAAACTTTATCATAAAAAGAATATAAAAAAGCTTTGTAGGATTTTTGGGATTCTTCATATCTAAGTATAATTTTATATCTAATTAGTATCAACTCGTGTTGTGTGTAGAAGTCTGCATGGACATGATGGATGTTGGAAATCAACCCTTTGCAAGGTACTTTTTCCATGTAGCATCTAATTTGGTAATTCTTCATTAAAGTATTTAAGGGATTCTTTAACATATTTTACATTTTTAATGTTAAACAACTGGTTCAATTATTTGTTAAAGTATTTAAGGAGTCCATCACTTCTGTAATTGCATAAAAACGGCAATTTTATCATGATTTACTAGGATAGAAAGCAAAATAACTTTTTTTTTACGACGAGGCCCCGTTTTAGAAGTTGATTTTGGCCCTCAAAAAGGTTGAGCTGCCCCTGTTACTATGCATACAGTTGACGTCGGGAACACAGGAAGTGATATCAGGTATGTTCCAAATGAATTCTTAAAGCAAAAGTTGCAAGTTACCTACATGCTATGTAATATTTGAATATGCAATTTCAAGTTCCCACAAGACATATTTGATCGAATCTGGAAACCTGGATCAGATTTGAACCAAACTGGCAATTTTGGGTCACTAGAAACAATAGTATGACATAAAAATATGACCTATACCCCGACTGCGACAAACAGCTCAAACACATTTACATGGTTTAAAATTTTGGCATAATTTTCATTTGGCTACAATAACTATATTTTCAACCTCCATTTTCTTGAAGTTGATAGCGTGGTGCAAACTGGGCAACGAGTGTTTGATATAGCTGTGATGTTAAAAAGCAGCAAATTAATCAAAGCACCTTTTCAAAATTAAGAGAAAGTAGAATGATGAGCTACTTTAATAAACAGGTTAAATTAATCATTTTAGTAAGTGGGTCAAATTCATTATCTTTATCTTTAGTGAACGAATCAAAATTATATTTTAGTTAACGGATCAAAATTGTTGTTTTTAGTAAACGGATCAAACATGTCAAGATTGTTGTTTGATGCTGCAGAGATCGGCTGGGAGGTTGACCTTGATGTTGTTGACTGTAACACCCCAAAAATTAAGTATGGTAAAAGGTTCAAACAAAAGGAAAAATGGGGTAATTATGTGGAAATTTCCATAGATGGATTAGGCCTAAAATGGAAGGCACAAACCGAAGCTTTCAAGGATGAGCATGTGAAAGAAGAAAGGGTGTTTGGACTAGAGGCATAGTTGACAGAGAATGCACATTGCGTCAAGGTATAGGAAAATTGGTGCGGATACCCATTTACGGTGGGTATAGGACTAAGATCCTCTACGAAGCATACAAGTCTCGTTACTCTAATCATCCGGGCACCAAAAAGATGTACCATGACTTGAAGAAGAATTATTAGCCGGGTATGAAATACAAAGTGCCATAGTACGTAAGTAAATGTCTAACATGCCTACAAGTTAAAGCACAACATCAAAACCCTTATGGAAATATGCAACTATAACGCCTCGCATTTTAGTATCCTTATTTTAGATTATTAATATAAGTATTATAAATCGAGGCGTTAATCTAATATATATAAATACCGACCCTATTTGACGCATCGTTAATTTTAAAAACATAATATAGATATTATACGATATTTTAAGAGTTTGCGTGCGAAAACAGATATTAGAAACGTGAACGGGCCACTCTAGAACGCGAAAAATTGATTTGTGGCCTTAGGCCCGACCTACCAAACCCTACCTAAAACCCTAATATATATAGCTAACTCACACCACTCCACACACACACTAGCCGCATATACACACACCGGCCTCCTTCTCTCTCTCAACTCCGGTCACCGGAGTAAGTCCGGCCGGCTGCCGGCGAGATACCTTCACCACCTTCCTCCTCTCCCTTCAACACTCTCCTAATCGTCTCCATCTCTCTCCCTCACCGTCACTCGTCTCCCCTTCTCCGTTAAACAGCTGGCCGGCCACCACCATTTGGTGGCGGCAGACGACAAGCAACGACAACACCACCACAGGTGGCGCGCTGTGGTGGTTGGCCTGGTATTATCGTCCTCAACAGACAAGGCAACGATAGCGACGGCGACTGACGGCAGAGCCGTCAGTCCGGTGGGAGCCGCGAACGGGGACAACCAAGCGGCAGATCCGTTTTCCGCCACAACTCCGGCAGACGGTGACGACATTGGTAGTTGTCTCGGGCCTGTTCAGGGTTGGTTTAGGTCCCGGTTGGTGCGGGTTTAGTCCTGGTGGGTTGGGTCATGTTTGACTCAACTTATGTTCAGCTTCGGGTGTTCGGGATACGGATAGTTTGGGCTCAGATATGTCTCGATTCTGTCTCAGTTTTAGTACGGGATTCAGGTCGACAGTCAAAACGCGGTCAACTGGTCAGTCGCGGGTTCGGTCAACGGCAGTCGACACGGTCAACAACATGACTCGGTAAACTAATTACGCGTATTCATTCATATTGTCTTATATATATATATATATATATATATATATATATATATATATGGTCGAGTTTTAGAGTGAACACTAGGTTGAGAGTGAACTGTGTGAACTAATCTGGGCCATTGAATTACATCATATAAAGATTTTTAAACAATGGCAAGATTGTAATTATAATGTTGTAACTTCCCTTTAAAATACTTAAGAGAAGGGCATTTGCGTCTTTTGTAAATTGTATTTATTAAACAATATAACCAAAATCCATAAAATCTCGCTAGTTTCCATATATACAAGATACACAGCTGTTGTTGTATCCACATGTGTAAAGTCTCGCTAGTATCAGTTTATACAAGATACCCAGATGTTAGTTTATACACATGTGTACAGTCTCGCTAACTACCAGTTTATACAAGATATACAACTGTTAGTTTATACACATGTGTATAGTTTCGTTAACTATCGGTTTATACAAGATACGCAGCTGTTATACACTGTTGTACAGACTTTTATACATTTGTCTATTATATTCAGAAATGGTTACATGTGTGTATATTAACAACATATAGTATATTATGCATGCACACGAATAGATTCATATAAAAATTATGAAATTAATTAAAATGAAACTAGTCACATGTATGCAGAAATAAATAACTTCATCACAGATTTAAAAAAAGTTAATGCCCAAAAATAATTACAATTTCAATAAAAAGGAATTTTTTCAATATTTATTGAAAATTATAAAAAGTTAAAAACAATATATTATGATATTTATATATATTGATAATAAAATAAAAAACAATATTCAAGTTAAAATAAAAACAAAATCTACGGATAAAGATATGATGGAGAAATAATTAAAAATGAGAGAGATGGAGAGAGTTAAGAGAAGAGAAAATATTGGTTTGACTAATGTCAATCTTACCCTTTTAATCTAAAAAATGATCAAAGGCCAAAATTAGTTCACTCAGTTCACTCTCAAGAAGTTGTTTACTCTTGAACCTAATCCTTTTTTTATATATATATATATATATTGTTTAAATGGGAAATCGAGCCTTAAAAACCGAACCGACTAATAACCGAGGTAATATTATGAATGTATAGATATTGGATTTACAAGATGAAAAGTGGTGTTTTAATCGGAAATCGTAAGTATACATGTTGCCATTGAAACGGTGAGTTTTGAAAATATAACGGCACGAATATTAATGATTGCGTTTTCATATTTATATAGCGTTTTAAATCGCGGAACCGAACCTTATAACTTGTAAATAAATATACATAGAATTATATATTCACATGTTGATTCGTGTATTGTTGAGTTTTGAAATTTTGATCGACACCTTGATTGTCGGGATCGTCCAAAAACAGGGGAAACTCTGCCCGATTTTTGTTAGAAATGCATATATATATTTACATATATACATCTCCTTTATTGCCGTAACATTAATGAAAACGTGACGAGACTCAGTTGAAGTTATAAAATAAAAACAAGAGTATATTTATTTAGTAAACATTTTTATAACTTTCTTTTACTATGCGAGGTGACCTCGGTATTCCATCTTTCGACCGTCGACTCTTCACGAAAATTTCAAAGGAAGCTTCGCTAAATGTGAGCATACTCGACCCTTTTTACACTTTAACGCGTTTTGGGGTGCAACATGTATCAATTAACAGAATTCGTATTATACGAAATCAAACGTATTCAACCACACAACCCATCAAACGTATTATCTGATATGCTTATGTTAGTTATGCGTGCTAGTTTCAACTTGTACATACATGCTATTTGTTATGCTTATGTTAGTTATACGTGCTAGTTTCAGTTTGTATGTCCATGCTATTTCGTTATGCATTAGGTTGTTTAAGTATGATAGTTTAAACTTGAATATAAATTGCCATGATGGATTTGTGACAAACTTTTGCTTATACTTATTTCAAACTTTATGCTCGCGAATACTTTTGTATTGATCCATGCTTTTAATAGATGTTGCAGGAATTCTGATGATGCAAGGAATTTAGTAGGATTGCCTAGAAACGCATTTAAACTTTCAATACTTGTTGTATCGTATCTTATTTCAAACATGTTGTATATTGTTTCAAAATCTTGTATTAAACTGTTATGAATGAAATGAAATTATATTTATCTTATACGTGTCGTGATTCAAATTTGTATTATCTGATTCAAGCAATAAAAAAGGTAATTATTAAATACTTGACACAAATAGCGTTATGAAGTCTCTTGCAATCTATTTTCGTCTCATCCCGATGTTTCCAACATCGGTTGGGGTGTGACAGCAACCATTAGAAATCCCTGAGTGGAACTGGAAACACATCACTATGGACCTCATTACCAAGCTGCCAAGGACTATAAAGGGTCACGACACCATCTGGGTGGCCGTGGACTAGTGGAGTAAAAGCGCTCACTTTATACCGATACGGAGACCTACATATTAGAGATATCGTTAGAATGGTTCATAAACGAGATAGTAGCACGACATGGGGTATCGATGTCTATGTGACGGATAGGGACATGAGGAGTTGAACTTTTGAAAGGGATTCTGGAGGCTATGGGAATGAAGTTACACATCAGTACCTAGGGATGAGCTCGGTATTGATATTGGTACTAGTACCAAATGTACAGATGTCGAAAATCGCCAAAATTGGGTACCAATACTGAAAATTCTCGGTGCCAATTGATAATTGAAGGTAAAATCAGTAAAATACCAGTACCGTACTGAACCTAAAGTACCGATCCCGAATACGCCAAAACATGGGTACCGAATTGGTACCAAAAATGATTCCGTACGATAAATTTGGTATCGGTTCGGTTTCGGGATTTGGTACCTGATCGATGTTGTAAGGTCAGTCAAAAATATGTTTAAAAAGTGTATCCTATTCACCTTTAGTGGTAAAGAGCAAGTATGGTGTCAAATCCATGGAGAATTTGTGAAAAGTGTCAAAGTTCATTATTTTAATTGATTAAGTAATTCTAAAACTATTATTCTTTTGTTTGATTGGGAGACTTATTTAAAAAACGATTTTGATTGCTTTTGTTGTAAACAATTATGAGAAAAAGGTCAATCTCTGGGTTTGGGTTGTGAAACAAATCGAATAACCTAGTTATTACCAACCGGAAATCACATAGACATCATTTTTTAACCTACTTGTTTTGATAGATAATTAATAGATAATTTATTTGGTTGCAAAGATCCACGTTACAAAATCGAATGATTAATGTAATTGAAGAATAACCTACTTAATTACCATTTATAGGTGTCAAAAACACAATCGAGTTCAATGGTTAATGGTAAAAGAAACAACGACAACTTAGAACTTAATCCGAATTGTTGATGAATGAAACCAAATAACTAAAGCAAACTAATCATTGTCTAAAATCAGAAAATAGTTAAACAACACAAGTAAACATAAAGATTTAACTAACCAAATTATTAGAACAAAATCCAAATCCAAAGGTAAGCAAAAACCGGGTTGAACACGAGTACTAACACAAACCCAGCCCTGATGATGATCACATGTGGTTTAGTCGCTCATCCTCATGTATGATCTTCAATGGTGGTTGTTGATCGTCATTGCATGAAGGAATTGAAATAATTGAGGTTTGGAACTCTAAACTCTGTACTTATGAGGTAAAAACGGCTAAGGTAAAGGTTATTTTTGTTTTGGGGAAAGGGTTATCTTTAAATAAATAGAGTGAAAACCCAAATTCCGTGTTTTAAACTAACAAACGGCGAAGGTTGAGCCACCCCATCGTGACCTACACCTACTGGGGGAACCTTTCCCTCTGATTTGCATTGTGTCTAACACATGGATGCACCCTTGATGCAGCTTCCAGCGCAAGGTTGCGTTGACACCAGCGCCTCCTATGCCGGTGCCAACTTTTCCCATGTTTTCCGCCTTTTCAACTCCCATCTTGCGTACACGCTTCTAATCCTTAGTAAGGCCTCCAGAAAACCCTCTATTAAGCTCTAAAAGCCATCTGTTAAGCTCCAGGAAATGTTGTAAAAAAAGGTCTCAAATGCCGAGTACTCGCCGAGTAATTGCTACAAGGTAGGCTCCGAGACAACTTTCCTTAACTCTGACTGATTACCCGAAATCGATCAAACACGGTCAACTTCGGTCGGAATCAGCTTTAGTTGGTTAACTTGGGCCGAGTTTAACTTAAAAATAAATAAAACATCATTCCTATGTCTATTATATTAAAGAATGAATATTATTTTTCAAGCAATGAATGTCAATTTTAAAAATACTTGATGTTTTAGAGGCAATGTTTTGATTCATTTTGACATGTAAAAAACCGTTATTGTTCCGCTGCATTGTATGAGAAAGTTTTATAATGAAATGTTTTTATTTCAAACTATTTGTCAAAGAGTAAATCCAACAGACGAGACCCTCGGGTTTGGAGCGATTTATTGATTTATTATTGATTAACTAGAAAACTATTGCTATTGTAAGTATTAACCCTGGGAATCCATGTGTGGAAATGTATATAGTTATCAACATTTAAAAAGGTATTTGCATAATTTCATACCACAAACATGATTCTTACTATAGTATTTCGCACACTTGGATAAAGATTTGAGTGACTAACATTGGTCAGATGAATGTAGGTTGAGTCTTTGGAACAAACCTGTTAGTGTAATGGGTGTCTTTGGATCCATGATGTATGTCCTTACACTTGGATCTATGTCAAAGGAAAAAAAAAACAGATGGCGCAAGGTTGACGACTCAGGTTGTTTATCACCAGTGATGATGCTATGTGTATAGAAATATATTACATGAGACATGTGTCTAAATTTGAATATTATATTATACATTTTTTTAAAAAGCAACTTTGATGATGGTGTACTTTTTTTTAAACTTTAACTACATCACTCTTCTATTTTACGTGCCACTCCTCAAACAATTTATTTAAAGTAATTGTTTTAACTATCTTAGTTTTCCTACTTTTAAACTTTAATAAAGTTACCATTTGGCTACTGAAATTTCACCGCAACTAGGGTCGCAAATAAACCGAAAGAACACAAATAAGGCTTTTTTCATGTTCGTTGGTTAAGGAAAAATGTGTCCGTGAACACTTACCGAACGAGATTTTATGTTTGTGTTCGTTCACTAAGGAAATGAAAGTGTTTGTGTTCGCTTGTGCTTGTTCATCATTTAAGGTAATGAACACTTATGAATACAAATGAACACAAACAAGCGTTCATAGACATAACGAATACAAACATATATTAAATTTCCATATAAATCAAAATTCAGCACAGATTATACACATTTATGCACTTGTGTTTGTCAATCTTGTGTGAGACGAAGAAATCGACGGTGATTGAGAAGACGAAACCAATGGTCCTAGAGAAGACAACGTCGATGATGTAGGTGCCTATGAGAAATTTCTGAAGGCTGTGATTTGCAAAAGTTGTGAACCCTAAATTTTTAAAAGGCGTGTAATATATAATACACTAATATATAATAAATATTTTATTAGTGTGAATTTTAAAGTATCTAAATAAAATATAAAAATTAAAACATAATGATCTATCAAACAATAATAGGGCTAACACTAAGCGGGAAGTTTGTTTATGTTCGTTCGTTTATTAATTAATAAACGAACGAACATGAACAAGAAATTTTGTTCGATTAGTTAAATGAACGAACATGAACAGAGTTCTCGTTCATTCAATTGTGTTCGTGAACGTTCGGTAAGGTGTTCGTGAACGTTTGGTAAGGTGTTCGTGAACGTGTTTATGAACATTACAGAGTTCTCGTTCGTTCAATTGCGTTCGTGAACGTCGGTAAGGTGTTCGTGAACGTGTTTATGAACATTCATTCATTTGCGTTCGTTTATGTTCGTATGTTTGGGGTTGAATTAAAAATTTTTGTATTTTCATATATTTTGTCTATACTTTTTATATTATTAAACTTTTATTTATTTTATTACCATTAAACTTATATTTATTTTATTACTCTAATAATTAAACTAGAAAAATCCTATTTTACATTGCTTATGCATTGTTTCCCTTTTATTTCTCATTATTTATATTGACGAATACGATCGACCTCCGTTCCACAATAAAGGATCCATCCACCTTTATCGTTCGTCACGTTCGTCAAATTTATTTGTGTTCGTTTGTGTTCGTGAACCATTCGTGAACGCATTTATTTCCTTAACAATCGTCACGTTCGGTTCGTTTACAACCCTAAACAATAATGAACATAAACAAACACGTTACCGAACGTTCACGAACATAAATGAACGAACGCGACCTATGTTCATGTTCGTTCCTTTAACTAAACGAACTTCTCGCCGAACGATTCATGAGTTGTTCGCTTAACGCTTGATTTATTTGCACCTCTAACCACAACTTTTATAATTTAAAGTTTGGCCGCAAAGGGTTTTCCTATAAAAACTCCCTACTTTTTATTATTTTTCATTTACAATTTCGAATATACCGTCATGGTAGGATTTTTATTTACGTTTCGATGTTAAAAATGGGCCACCTACTGAACAACATATTATGTATTGTCGTAATTTTCTTATTTTTATCTACGTTTCGAACCCGTCACATACATTCTTTTATACGATAATGTTTTACGTTTTAGTCTAAATTTGATGACTTAACACTCCGTAAGGTGCATACTTGGTTCAACATTTTTACGTCTATTTTTCGGCTTAATTGTTCCACATAACGCACGGGTCCAAAAAAGTAGTTATTTAAACACGACAAGTAAATTAATCAGTGAGGTTTAAAGAGGCTTTGCTTGTCTTTTTTGGTGATTTGGCTATAAATTAACAACTTCATCAAGCCTCTTGCATCTCCTCATCAAATTTTGTCTCTAGCAACAGCAAAAATGTGCGGTGGAGCAGTCATCTCCGATGCCGATCCTGTCTTCAAGCTCAACTGGAAGCTAACAGCCAACGATCTTTGGTCCGAGTTCGACACCTTCGATTGCTTCGGCTGGGATTTAAACCACAAACCCAACCTTCCTTCACTGGAGCTGCGACCTCAAACTCAAAAGGAGTCACCAACAAAGGTATTTATCATACTTTGATTGAACACATACGCTACAAGAAATCGCTATTTTTAGTGGCGATCTCTATCGCCGCTATTAGTCCCTTTTTCGCCGCTATTGACCTTTAGCGGCAACATGTGGCCGCTAAAACGTCGCCGCTATTGCAGGGACGCTATTGCTCTTCGTGTCGCCGCTAAGGTTACCGTCGCTGCTATTGTCCTATTTTGTCTTTAGTGGTTTTGACTTTAGCGTTTTTTCGACGGAAAATGAAGGAGGAGGGAAGAAAGGCGCTGATATTGGGTCTGTACGTTAAGACCATTACCGGCGACACCCTGTCGCCGCTATTGGTACTACCGTCGCCGCTACTGGTTGAACCTGGATAACATTTGTGTGGCTAGGGTTTATTGTGGCCGCTATTGCCTGTTAAATCCCCAACTGTCAGATCTAGAAAATGATCAACGGCTGAGGTTTGGTCTGAGGGCCCGGGACACGGATCGACCAATAGCGGCGACACTTGGCCTGTCGCCGCTAAAACCGGTGGTTTCTTGTAGCGATACACTCATTCGATAGAAAGAAATTGAAATACATGTTTTTTTTCAATCAAGTCTATTCAAGAAATAAAGTAAAGCCACACTTTAAGCAAATTGAAACTTTCTATTTTGGTTTTTCTTGAAGGTAGTGACGTGTGAACCACTGGTTTTCGAATTTTGGACGTGTTATTAGTTCTTTTTCTACTTTTATTCCTCTAATAATTTGGAATTTTGAGCTCAAAAAGGAATTTGATATTATTTATAAAAGATATAATTCACGAGGAAGATCTGAAAATTTGAATTAAAACTCAAACATTAAAAAGAAAATAGCGGTTCGGCTTTCCAAACTTACATAAAAAGATATTGAAAATATGGAAAGTTCATAAACCGTTAAAACTGATCAAACTGTTTAAATCGAAGCAAGTTATCTTGTTTGTCGATTTGATATTGGCTTAGATACCATAAGTAATAATGAGTATCTAGGATTGTTTTAACAAAAACAATTTTACAAATCATAAACTGTCAAAAGTAGGTATGATTTTACAAAATTATAAACCGTCTAGTTAGTTTATAAGGCATATTAAAACCGTTCACAAATTCCCTAAAATTGTCTTTTAAAATTGGGAAGCATTTAGATGAGGTTCCCTTAAATCACTTTAGTGCCACTCTATGTTAATGTAAAACTGAAACAACCATTTAACATTTATTGTCATCTTTATTTTATTTTTTTATTATAGAAATATAAAGTTAAGTATATGTATGATATTAATCAAACAATTTGCTTTATGAAATTGAAGAGCCAGAAGAAAAGACTCCGAAACCAAAAGAGAAAAAAGCTAAACCAAGAAAGAACAAGTTTAGAGGGATCAGGCAGAGGCCATGGGGCAAATGGGCAGCCGAGATACGGGACCCGCATAAGGGTGTCCGAGTCTGGCTAGGTACATTCAACACGGCTGAAGAAGCCGCTCGAGCCTATGACGAAGCCGCCAAGCGTATCCGCGGTGACAAGGCTAAGCTCAACTTTCATTCACCACCACCCAAGAAACCATGTACCGAGTCAACTGTGTGGACACCAGCATTGGTGAGTTATGATCAGTTGCAAAGCCAATCTTACTACTCCAACAAAGTGGCTGATGATTATGAGTTCAAGGAACAGATATCCAACCTAGAGACATTTTTAGGACTCGATCATGAGTCGACTCAGCTTGGTGAGCTTGGTGTCGACTCGAGTCATCTTTGGATGATGGATGACTTCCCGGTTATCATTTGAGTCATATAAACAGAGTGAGCAACCGAGTTAAGTTGGTGAACCTAGCAAGTAAAGTAAAAGAAATTGAAAATAAGTTGTGTTGCCGGCCAACATATTATATTTGTGTTTTCCAGACTATTTGTGTGTGTTTCCTTATGTGTTTTTGTTTTCGTTAGAATATGTGTATATACAGTTTATAAGCATGTGGTATTTGGCTTTTTATTACGGCTTGTATAGTTGCATGTCATCACCTTTCATATAAGGTACCAAGATTAAATAATCAAGTATTAAATATATGAAAAAATCAAGAGAGCGTCTTTCATATTGTATGAAAAAAAGATAAATCGTTTAAAAATCAAGAGAGCGTTGGTTTTAAAGTAAAAATAATTACTGAATTAATTTATTTTATCTTTGTATAATCTTCTTTTAAATGATAAAAATTAAAAAGAAAAACTCAAAACGATGAGTGGTCTAGATTTGTTCTCATGATACTCAATTGCATCTAAACATTTTAAACGCCCAAACACAAAGAAAAAATATAATTATAAATATTACTTGTTGGAACGATACGTGGCGTCAAACGAAATCACATCACCAAACACGTGGTAATTACATTTGCATTGATCATCACACCAAAAAAGTCCCTTCAAATGATTATCATCGTCTGTGAAGTAATCGTACGAGAAATTAGGCTGCGACAGTTTTTTTTATGCAAATGTCTCACAAAGCGTCATATTCCCTTATAAACAAGTTAGTTTGCCTCTTGTAGTTCTTAAAATCAACTTTAATTGCATCCACGTCTTCAGAACCGTCAAAACAAGTCTTCATAACATTAAACGCCTTAACCCGTCCGAAATTCAACTTAGAAATGTTGTGTATAACATGCTTCTGGAGCAGGGTTAGCTGTCGTTGAGAAGGAAGAAAATGCTTATCAGGCTCTTCAACAAAATCATGGTTTGTGCTCCTCAACAAACTTATAGACCTTCCATACTCCAGCCTCAAATATTACACATAATTGTGCTCCACAACCAGTCCTCTTTGTAAAGTTGGATCACATAATCCTTTCCTTTTAATTCGGGTCCAACGTATCAACTTTCTTGTCCTTATATGTAACAACTCGGAAATTCGTTTTTATCTTTTTATTTGTCTTTCCAGTGTACCTATCTTTTGTAATCCCGAGATTTGGTTGATAATAAAGTTTATGTTAATTAATTATGATTGTGTACCTTATTATCGCATCTAATCGATTATTAAATCTCATCGCTATCTCATCGCAATCGCAACGCAATTACTTATTTTGTTTATTGGAATTATGTGGTAATATTAGTTACGTGTTTATATGATAATTACGTGTTTGTGTGTGTTTGGTTATGATTACAATCGCTATCGCATCGCTCTCGCACACTCGAATCGCTAAATCGCACTATTACATCAATTATAACGCTTAATATAACTATTTAATACGAACCGAATAGCCAAACGAACTTTTAACGCAAACAAACGAAGAAAACCCAATAATTGGGTCAAGTTCGGCCGAACTTGACTGGTCAATCAAACTCCTCAGAAACCTCAAGTTCGCTCGAACTTAATCTCAGGGAGGTCAAGTCGGTCAAACTTGGCTCTCTTTCTCTCAGAATCTCACAAGTTCGCGCGAACTTGCATGAAAACATGCAAGTTTGGCTGAACTTGACTCCCAGCAGCTCAAATCTTGCCTTCACCTATAAATACTCAGCTCCATTCTCTCATTTGAACTCGCTGCAACTTCGCTTAGAGCTCTCAAACCCGAAACTTTTGTGTTCTAAGTAAGAATCAACCCGATTTCAGCTACAACAATGTTTATCAACGTTTTACAAAGGTTTATAACGATATTGGCACAAGGCATAGCCTTCGTTTTCATCAAATCTTCTCCGTTTACGAAAATCTTCATCTTTTTACATAAAACTTCTGTTTTTCACTCAGATCTATGCTTAGATCTGAGCAAAACCTTTTGAATATTGATTTTTACACAAAATACAGACTTTTGATGATGTTTTGTTCATTTTCTTATATGAAACGAAGCATTTATCATTCAAGATCCCAGATCTGGAAGCACAAGGACTTTATGTTGATTTACACAAGCCAGACTGACCCGAACGAACCCCGAGTTCGCCGGATTAGCCCACGCTTTTGTAAAACGGCTAAAACCGCTCTAAAAGACCTCTCCGACCTAAGTTTGCTCAGTAGCACAGGGTTGGAGGGATGAACACTCAATTTACTCAGCAAACGACGCGAAAACCAAGATTTTGGATCCGAAAACATCAAGTTCGCTCAAGAATCACCAACTCCCCAGGTCAAGTTCGACCGAACTTGGGCTATTTTCACCAAACCTTTCACAAGTTCGACCGAACTTGTCTAGTTTCTTAGGAAACTATACAAGTTCGCCCGAACTTGTCATTTCAGTAAGAAATTCTTACAAGTTCGCCCGAACTTGACGCTAAACCACCCAAAACCATACAAGTTCACTCGAACTTGTGTGTTTACCATAAGTTCGCCCGAACTTGGCTACAGCTCAACTCAAACTTCACCGTTTCAGTTTTTCGGAAGACTGATGCACTTCTGTTCATTTACAGGCTGATCCGGCGCACTTTGCAACTCTCCTCAGAATCTTAAGTCTTACCAAAACGCACCCACAGTGAGTATACTTGACCCATTTTTGCTTTAAATCACTTTTTGGGTGTTACATACGTTTCTATATCAAAATCACTTCACTGTCACACCCCAACCGATGGCGGAAACATCGGGGTTAGTGACACTAGGCGACCAGATTGATTTCACGAGATGTTCCATAGCAACCATTTAACATATCACAACCTGCTTAAGATCCCATACTATTAAACGTAACATTTAAACAATTATTACAAAACAGAGATTTCTCATAAAACTCAACAAGGTTCGATATCCCCTAGATTTATTACACTTGGAACTAAACAAAATAAAGATAAAACTAAACTAAGCTAAGCATGCAGCATCTAAGCATCCATAGCTAAAATCCTCAACCTGTTACATACGTTAAAATACAAGTCAATATAATTAAGTAAAGGTGAGCATACGAGTTTTGTAATACTAGCATAATAAAGAAACCATTCGCGAGATAACCTAACTACATATCATGATACACCGAAACATTTCACACAGATTAACATAGGCTTATTTCTCATGCTAACTACCGTGAGAAGGCTTGTGCGTCCATCCTAACTAGACACCGTCGGGTGTAAGCCACACTATAGTACCATACTAGCTAAGGAGGCAAGTTAATGAAAATAAGTCCTAGTCACATGTTTCTAGTATCACGTATTGAGCATATATAATCAGATTATTCGCGTGTGATAAACAATTTGATTTTTGTGATGTGATTTTGATATAGGAACGTATGTAACACCCAAAAAGTGCGTTAAAGCGAAAATTGGTCAAGTATACTCACTGTGGGTGCGTTTAGGTAAGAGTTCGGGATCTGAGGAGAGTTGAGAAGAGCGTCGGATCAGCCTGCATACGCGAACGGAAGTGCATCAGTCTCCGAAAAGCTGAAACGGTTAAGTCTTGGTTGGGCAGTAGCCAAGTTCGGCGAACTTGTGTGTAAACACACAAGTTCGAGCGAACTTGTATGAATCTGGGTGAGGTTGAGTCAAGTTTGGTCGAACTTGAGGAGTTTCTTTGAGAAACTTGTCAAGTTCGGGCGAACTTGTAAGAATTCCTTACTGAGATAACTTGTGTAGTTTCCTAAGAAACTAGACAAGTTCGGTCGAACTTGTAGAAAATTTGGTGAAAATAGCCTAAGTTCGGTCGAACTTGACCCATCTGGGTGCAAGTTCGGTCGAACTTGACCTGGGGAGCTGGTGATTCTCGAGCGAACTTGATGTTTTCGGGTCCAAAATCTTGCGTTTTCGCGTCGTTTGCTAAGAAAAATCGAGTGTTCATCCCTCCAACCCTGTGCTACTGAGCAAACTTAGGTCGGAGAGGTCTTTTAGAGCTGTTTTAGCCGTTTTACAAAAGCGTGGGCTAATCCGGGCGAACTCGAGGTTCGTTCGGGTTAGTCCGGCTTGTGTAAACCAACATAAACGTCCTTGTGCTTCCAGATCTGGGATCTTGAATAATAGATGCTTCGTTTCATATCAGAAAATGAACAACACATCATCAAAAGTCTGTATCTTGTGTAGAAATCAATGTTTATCAAAGGTTTTTCTCAGATCTATAACTTATAAGCCGAGATCTTTTAGATCTCGTGTTTGGGAAGCCTCTGCTAACACCAAACGAACTCGTATTGTGTAGATCTAAGCTTAAAACAGAAGTTCTTGGAGAAAAAGATGAAGATTTTCGTAAAAGAATGAGTTTTGATGAAAACGAAGGCTATGCCTTGTGCCAAAATCGTTGTAAACGTTTGTAAAACGTTGTTGAACATCATTGCAGTTGACATCGGGTTGATACTTACTTAGAACACGAAGGTTTCGGGTTTTGAGAAGTAAGTGCTTTAAATTTTTGTTTGTTATGTAGGGTTGAAAACGAAGAGGATTGGCATGCGGAAACTAGAGTTATATTCCGATTTCATGATTGAGGATGAGACCCCATGGGTGTTCGATGGGAGATTTTCAAACAACTCGGCTTTCAACAGAAAACAATTACTTTCATGACTTGTTTTGTAGCGAAATGACATGTAAATCTGACAGTCAATATGGATTAGTAGTGGTAGGACTGGTAAATCATGTCTTAGCGGGTTTAACAGGTCTCTGACGACGCTAACAACACAAGTTCTAAACATAATCAGGTAAGCCAGATATGTAAATAATAAACACTATATGTTCCTAAAGTAACAAACATCCGCCCCTCTACTATTATTTAGTAGACAAAAGATTAAATACAAATACCTTTAACGTACAAAATGTACGAACTTAAGGTATTTCTGAAAAAATGCGATGACATTTTTGTAATTACTTTACTCGTAGAGTAATTATCAAAATTACTCTATAAATGATCTTGTAGGGTAATTGTCACACCCCGACCCGCAGCGGATAAGGTGATCGGGGCATGATTGGGTTATCATCAAAGCTCATGACATTTATTAAACGTTTCATATTCATTAATACAATTTAAATGGAAATTTACAATGATTGCTACAACATGATCTAACTACAATCTAAACTTCTTTGTTCTCTTCTAAGTCATATCCTATGTTTTCCTTGCTTCAACCTGTTCACCTGTATCATGTGTAAAAAGGTTTTTGGATCAACATAATGTTGGCGAGTGAATCCTATGGAAAACATTTGAACAATTTATTTAAATTGATTATGAAATATGTGCACAACCAAACATGAGTAAAATTAGATGTAACTTGATCAACAATCATAATATGTTAAATGAAAACACACATGAACAATAATGGAACAATTAGAGGCACGCGATGCTCAACTCGTCTCTCACGAGGAACTGAGGGGCCTGATGAATGAATTGCATAAACATGATGATATGAATAACACACTACAAACAATATAAACTCAATGATACACACATGAATAATAATGAATTTGATGTGAAGCACGCGATGTTCTACTCGTCTCCCACGAGGAACTGATGGGCTTAATGTATGAGTTTCATATGACTTGACAAAAGGCAATAAGTAAATCACAACAATAAAAACAATCTAAGTTTAAGTCATGATGTGGTATGGCACAAGTTTAAATAAATAAATTAATTATTATCATAACACATGACACACCCCAAAACGTGTAATTTAAAAGGGGAATTGTAAGATTCACTCACAGTGGGTGCGTTCGGTTGATGACGTTGAATGCACGCGAAGTGGTTTTAACCACGAGTGAGGTTTAACCTAGATAAATCGCATTTTGGTTTGGTAAGTAAACGGATTTTATTAAACTATTTTAGTAGGATTGTTGGGTGTATTTTTGTGAATTTGAGGCTATTTTCTAACCTTAAAAATGTTATTTTTAAGTATTTATAATTGATTTTTAATTAAAATAATTAAATAAAAATAATAAAAAAATTATTTTATTTTTGCTACAGTGACTTTGACCTGTTGACTTTGACTGGCGTTGACCGGTTCGAGGCATATTGTTGTGCGCTGGGTGAGGCTCGAACCCGAGACCTCCCGTACGCGTGCACGCAGCTCTACCAACTGAGCTACGTGTCTAACCCGTTATATATCCGATTTTAATTACATATATACATTAATTAGAATTAAACAGAAATCCTTTTTATTTTAAAAACAGTTTAAACGAACCGGCCTTGCACTCCACAGGTCTCGAACCCGGGACCTGTGGGTTAATCTAACACACAGTCCACCGCTGGACTGTGTGTTTAACATGTTATATATTTCCACTTTTATTATACTTAAATACAAATTATCCGCTTTCATTTCTGACTCTATTTAAAAAGTTAATAATTGTCCGAGTCGATGTAAGAGACTGGACTCGAACTTGTGACCAGTGATATAAACAAACACACAGTCCACCGCTGGACTGTGTGTCTAACTTGGTTATTATTCCGGTTATCAATATACTTAACATATATCTATATCGACTCCGGTTCAGTTAAACAAAATTTGATTTTTATTAAGGCAGCGTGTGTGAGACGGGAATCGAACTCGAGACCTTTGCATGATTAACGTTTTATGTGCACACAGTCCACCGCTGGACTGTGTGTCTAACCCGATTAATTTCATGATTTTAATTATACTTATAATATAACGAGATACATCGTCTTCTTCATCAAGGTTGAACCAGAATTCGGAAATCGACGGTTTCAAAGTTTTTATCGGTTTGATAGTGTTTTACAGTCGATTAAGGTAAGATAAAAGTGAAAAGGAAAAGAAACTGGGCGGAGAGGTATACCGACTGGATCCTCTGTTTTCCGGCAGAACTCCGGCGACAGGATTCAACTCCGGCGTCAGGTGTCTTGCAGCAGCAAGTCTCCGAAAAGCTTGGAAAGAGTATGGGTATCTCCGGTATAAGCTTCAGAGGTTCAGAAAAGCTCGGCAATGGGGAAACCGGTTTTCCGGCGACGAACAGGTTTATTCCGGCGAGTGGAATTACGCCGTGAAAAGATGTGATTTTGAGCGAAAGTGTTTGTCGTGGGTTGTGGTTGAACTTATAGTGCAAATCGTTGAAGAATCTGGTCTGAATTCCGACTGTATTCGTTTATTTAAAATTTCCGGCGGTTTTGAAAAGTGTCGCGGACTTCAAACATCGGTTATAACCGATGTGTGGTTAATGGTTTACGTTATAACGTAAATCGTAGTTAAGACTCGCGAGAATTCCGGGATTCCGACGACTGAACCGTTTGGGCGCCGGTTTTGAATTCGTAACGTTATTATATCAATTAAATGATTCTATTATATAACAAACAAAGCAGTTGGCGCAGTGGTTTGTGTGAGTGAGATAAGTTGCTTAGCTGATTCGGTACAGACCCGGGTTCGAAACCCGGCAGATGCATGATATTTTTATTTTGCGATTTTTGACAGTTTTTCAAAAACTAAATATATATTCCCGTATAATAATTGATTACGGATCGTTTAAAAATATTTTGGGCATTTAATTCGCAACGAAAATTTTGACTGACTGTTCGGTTGATAAACGGAGCGGGTTTGGTAAATCCGTTTTTTGACGGATGTTACAGTAATTTTGATCTTGTAGAGTAATTTTGTAAAATGATCTTGTAGGTAATTTTAATCTTGTAGGGTAATTTTGTAAAATGATCTTGTATGGTAATTTTGATTTTGAAGGTAATTCTAATCTTGTAGGGTAATTTTGTAAAATGATCTTGTATGGTAATTTTGATCTTGTAGGGTAATTTTATTGAGTATCATAATTAATCTACAAATGATTTTGTATGGTAATTTTGATCTTGTAGGGTAATTTTGATCTTCTATGATAATTTTGTAGGAAATCATAATTACTCTACAAATGATCTTATAGGGTAATTTTGTAGAGTATCATAATTACTATACAAATGATCTTGTATGGTAATTTTGAATTGTATGTTGTTTGTTAAATTTGTAAAGTATTTTTGATAATTACCCTACAAGATCATTTTACAAAATTACTCTACAAAATCAAAATTATCCTACAAGTTCAATTGTAGAGTAATTTTGATAATTACCCAACTAGTAAAATAATTGCAAAAATACCACCGCGTCTTTTTACTTTTTCATGTCTTTCGTACGTTTTGTACGTTAAACGTATTTGTATGCGAACTTAACTCTTATCTAGTATTAGTATATTCATCCAACATATAAAAGGATATTCTTTCTTTCTTATTTTGAATAAATAAAAGTGATAAATAAGCAAAATTGTCATTTTTATCTATTTGCGATTGAAATTAAAAAAGATTAGGAAATAGGAAAAGTATATGATATAGAAAGTTGTAATATAAATGAAAACCAAACTATAAAAGTAAAAAAAAAACTACGAAGGCAAATAGTACCAAATTAAAAAAAAAGTGACATTAAATGATCATAACCAAATTACATGCCTGCATTCTTATTCGTTCGGTTCATTCACAGAGTTAGCACAATGTTAGGCCACTGACTTTCCTCTCTAATCTTTTTCTAAGGGCAATGACAAACACCAACATGAAAAGTAGGTATTTTCAATGTTTTATTTTTTTTTCAACCAAGTGTGAGTTCAGTTCTGCAGACCAGCTCGAGCTTGATCGAGGGCCAATGGCAGTTAATCTTCACAACAAGACCCGGAATCACCTCTCCGATCCAAGCTATACATCAACTTATTATTTTTATGTTTGTATTTATTGCGTTGTTAATATGTAATTTTAAAGTAGGGTTTTTGTACTTTTTATATATATACATTTCGTATTTATTGTTTTGAATCTGTAAATTATTGTTTAAACGCCAACCAATTAATATTCATGTCATGTTCAGGTTAATATGTCTCACGTATCATGTTTGGTTTCATGTAAGGTTTGACATGTGATAGTGACATGTCAACCCATTTAACAGTAACGATTTAGGATTTGATGAGCGACGACTATATCCTCACCCTCGACCCTCACAACCATCGCCACCCGTCCATCTCAATCCACCACCGCCACTGCTATCTCCTTCTTAATCTCCATCACTTCCACCACTACTACTACCACCGTCGTTGATAAGAGATCATGAAGATTTAGGTGGGGTTTTTTTATTTTAAGTAAAATAATATATACTATTCTTTAGTTCTTAAAGACCATATGTCAACACCCCGGATTTTCGACACCCCGGGTGTGCGACCAATTAATTGGTATCAGTTTTGAGTAATTGCAGCGGAAACATTTGCCTTTCTTTTGTATAAAACTACTCGTAAGTTGGATAAAATATTCTTTCATAAACGGGGATTTGAATACCCTTTGTTCATACAAAATGTTTCTTTTCAAAATGTAATCTTTTACATCATGTTCCGTCTTCTTGACAGTTTCACCAAATTCATGCCACAAGGTTTTACCGTGCCTAAGGAGTCGTAATCCATTCAGCATCTACCCTTGTTAAATACATACATTCATGATATCCTGAAAACGTTTTGAAAATTTTACGTCAGCGAAAAGCAAGCTGGTGAATAACATTTAATAGACCTTAAACCATTTTTAGCATTAAAGCTATTTAAAACATACAAGTAATCTACACATTTAGCGAGCTCTCCGCCCGTTTTACTACCGAACTTCGTGCCCGGATTTACACATGAGGTATCATATGGATAACTTACTTGCTTCTTAAGGTAAACAATATTTATCCATTAAATGATTTGCCTTACATAAAATTGACACGTCTCACAAATGGAATGAAAGGCGGTTATGCTATTTGGATATTTTAAAAATTAAAATCTAATATAACTTTTCTTTGTGCGTATGATTACTGTGCCCATTATCTAGTTAAGTTATTATTGTTGTAGAAATTTAATTTATTAATTAAGCACTAAAAATATATATATACCTGCACTTTATCAGTGTATCACATAATTTATTAGTTTTTTTCTTAAAATAACACTATTTTATTTATTGCTTTCTTTTTCTTTTGTACGTACGAAATTATAAACTTGTTGTAAGTTTTGTTTTGTTATTTTAAAAAAATAATTAATTTAACGCAAATTTTATTTTTCTCTTATAACTTTTAAAATATAGCTTTTTATAAAATTATGAGTATATAGTTGAGACCTGCTTAGTTTTTTTTTTCTACATATCAACCTAAGTTTTAATAAAAACAGAGCATGACCAAACATAATATATTTTACTATTATTATTAAACGATTCCTATAAAAATATATGCTCGTCTAGATATTTCACATTTATATTTTTGATCTTGGACTCGAGCTTTGGCTTATTACAACTAAGTCTCTATAAAATTATATTTTAGGCCTCTTTTACATTCTAAAATATATTTTTGAGCATGAAATTTTAACGGATGTTACTCCATAGGTTTCTTTTCTATGTTGTAAATAGAGATGGGCATAAAAACCGGTTCCGAACCCGAACCGGTAGAACCGAACTGGAACCGGTTCCAGTTCCTACCCGACATTAAGTAGAACCGGTTCCGGGTTCAAAATACCCGTTGGTTCCAACCTGGTTCCACAATTTTACCATTTGAATCGGGTCGTACCCGGTTCCTACCCGTACCCGGTTTCACTAGTACCGTTCAAAGTACTGGTGGAAATAAAATCTTACTGGAACCGGTTCTGAGTAATTTTTTTTTTTTTTTTGTAACCGGTTAATTTTTTTTTATATATTGTAACCGATTAATTTGTTTTTTAATTTTAACCTATTATTGTTACTATTTTTATTTATCATGTAACTAATAATAAAAATCAAACATAACAAACACAATAGAAAGAAACATTACACAAACTTTATTAAAACACCAAACTAAACGGGTTACATCAAACATTTGAAGAACCGGTGCCGGAACCTTCTCCCGTCTCATTTTTCTTTGCCTTCGTCGCTGGGCAATGCCGCTAGTGTGTTTCTTAAGGGTTGAGTTGGTTTCGGCCTTCATAAATTTTCCACAATCTTTGCATCTAGCCATCTCGTGGCTGTCAGACATTAAACAGAGATCAAAATTCTTCCATACAGCTGGGTTTCTTTTCATCTCTAAGACCATAACAACTTCGTCGTTGCATGCCATAGGTATTTTGCAAGAACTTAGAAGTTGATTGATTTTGTAAGTTGATGATGGTGAGTGTTAAGTTTAGAAATGGTAAGTAGGAAGGGGTTTATATAAAAAAAACGATTTTTTAATCAGGAACCGGTTTCCAACGGTAACATTTATCAGGAACCGGTTCTGAACAGTAAATGGCAGGTTTGACTGTCAGGAACCGGTTCCCAATAGTAAAATGGCAGTTTTGACTGTCAGGAACCGGTTCTGAACAGTAAATGGCTGTCAGGAACCGGTTCTGAACAGTAAATGGCAGGTTTGACTGTCAGGAACCGGTTCCCAACACTATCAGAAACCGGTTCCGCATCATACCCGGTTCCACACCATACCCGGTTCCATAATACCCGTACCCGGTTCTACACGGTTCCATATTCTTGGGTGTGAACCTGGGTAGGAACTGGACCCGGTTCCACACCATACCCGGTTCCAATAACATCCAAGCAGAACCGGGTCCGGGTTGAAACCGGTTCCGGGTAATAATAAAACCCGATTATACCCATCTCTAGTTGTAAATATGCCATGCATTTAGTTTGCAAACGTGTTGGGTTATTGATGGTGGGTTGATGATGTATGTAGGAAAAAAATATATATATCCTGAAAGGCCCACATGAGCCTGGACCAAGGCTTACTAAGCCCATCCAGCCCTATTAGCATTTAGCCGGTTAACACCAGCATTTTTGTTGTATGATTGGATTTGGATGCTTAAAGTTAACATCCTCAATTCATCCGATTTCTTTCGGCATCTTTTTCATCCACGTTAACACCACATCAAATTCCATCCATGTCATCCACAATTCAATGGGATGTCCATCCCATATTCAACGAGGCAATTTGTGTGGAGGCAGTACGATTTCCGGAGGAACGACGTAACTAAGTCTGACCAATCCAGCACATGCCCGGTTAAAACAATGTAATCTGGGTAGAGTTTGGCTAAGACCGTCGTTTAGACGGTGTGATATTGGTTCACTAAAAAATAAAGTCATGATAAAAAAAATCCCATATTCACCAAATCCCCATAACCACTTTTAAATAATTAATTTAAACTATTTAAAAAACGAGGTGGCAAGACCTAATTGGATATCATCTGAAAGTCAAAGATTTTGAGCCGGTACCCAAGGCCACGTTGAACAAAATTTCAGTACCCACATGAATTTCATTTCCCACACTGTGCACACTTACGGCTTACGCTAGAGGTGTACAAAAAATTCGTATCTGAAACTGACCAAAAAATGATTCGAAACCGATCCGACGGGAAAACCGGATACAATCCAGTAGGATCCGCAGTATTCAATCCGAATTTTAAAATTTCAACCCACCGGATTATTCTGGATCTCTCGCATCCGATTTTTTGGATCCGGATTTAAAAAATCCAGTTTCTTATTTTTCATAACAATCTTATTGAGTTTATCTTATGTGTGTATTATTTACTTCGTGTATTTTTTATCAAGCTATGTTATATTTAGTAGCGGACCTAGGAATTATATGTTGGGGGTGCAAATTAGTGGTTCAAGCATATTTTCAGGAGGTGCGGTTGGGTTTTTTGCCTAAAAAATGCACTATTTTTTTTTCAAGAGGTGTGCTGGCCCACCCTAGACTTCAACTAGGACCGCCCCTTGTCATATTACTTGTAAAAATCTATAAAGACGAACTCTGATGACTTTATTTTATTATTTATTAATTTTTATATATTATATTTTTAATGAATTTATGTTATATAACTAACAAAAGTTCAAAAACAAAATAATATATAATTTTTTAGTTTAAATATTATATATTTGTTTTATATGTTTATTTTTTTAAATCTAAAATCCCGGATTTTTTTTATAAAATCCATTTTCGATAATCCGATCCAGGTATATAGGATCGAGTTTTATGGACCTTAGAACCTGATAAATCCGATCCGGATTTTCACAATCCGGTTTTGACCAATGTTTGACTTTATCTGAGTCGATAAAATCCGATCCAATTTTTTTTTTAAAAATCCGGTTTGCGCACCTCTGACTAACGCTATACCAAATGCTAGTTTAAAAGAACACCCATCTTGGGCATGCTATTGGGTTCTGACCCATTCTGTTTGGGCCATCACCCTCTCAAGGAAGACTATCTCTCTCCCTCATCATTGCTCTTTACATCACATACATTTTATACATACAAATGCTTAGAGCTCCCGTAATGGTTCGCTTGTGAGCCCAGGTACTAAGATCTAACACACGACGTAGGACTTCCACTTGGAAAACCTAGTACGTGACCACATCCGTGTGGCATTTTTTTATGTTCTTTCATGTAGATACGGACGGAACTTCGGCTTCTTTTTCTAAAGAAAAAAGTTGGTGTGACAATTGATGATGATGTAAAAATTTTAAGAATAAGATTGAATCATTTCTTGAAAAAAGTTATGAAGATGTGTAACGGTGTTGCACCATTGCTATGTAGGTTTTATCACTACACCTGCTTTTATATCATGTCATACTGATGCTGACTTGACTGTTAAAACTAATAAAACACGGAGATTTAAAAAGTAATTTACTCTAGCTATTTTTTCTTTCTACTTTTACACTAATTTGGGATCAGCCAAACATAACTAGTATAAACATAAATTTATTATATACAATGGTAAAGAAGAGTTTAAGCAAATTATATACATAATAATTTACACCATACCCAATTGACATTCATGGGTTATAAATCAAGAGTGCAAGTGATGTTACCAAACTGAAGCAACCCTTAGGAAACAACCTTTTCTCTCTCAGCATCACCCAAAATCCTCATCACCTTCTTAACCGCAAAGTGCAAGCAATTCGAAAAAACAATCCAACAAAGCACTTCATATACAAACTCAAAAGCAGGATCTGGTGTCGAATCTGGCAACGATTCGTCCCAATTAAACCCTGTGTAAGGTTAAAATACATGAATATTTAAGAGTATTTTAGTTTACTGTTAAAAATAAATAAATAAATCCAGTCCCAATTAAATCCAGTAAGGTTAAAAACTAAGTAGTTAATGCGGTAAAATATCAAATATCGGTCAAGGACTGATATTTGAGATATCGGTTATTGCGGTGGGATATCAGTAATTTTAATATGATGCAAAATTTATATATATAGCAAATTAACACTAACAATTCAATATACTCTCCTACCATTAACAAATTAATCTTTTGCAACTTGCAAAACACTAACAATTGTAGCAAGTAGAAACCGACTAAGACTTAAAAATTAACGTTTAACAATAACAACTAACAATTAAGACTTAAAACACGAATAGCAGCAATAAGAAGAAAGACAAATAGTAGAACTAAGAAGAAAGGTACTCATAAAAAAAAACGGTGATATATCGGTCAAATATACGTCAATGTCGATGATATTAACGATACCGATATTTTACACCAATATCTTGACAGTGAATCGATATTAATTAAACAGGTTAAAATACATAAATATTTAAGAGTATATTAGTTTATATAGGGTGGGGTTCAAGAGTGAACAATAGGCTTTGTGTGAACTAAGTAACTGACCTTTTATTTAGTTGATTTATAGTTTTATACCAATTGCATGATTGTAATTTTATTATTAGTAATTTCCTTTTTTTAAAAACCTAAATAAATTCTTTCTCCTCATAATTATGAGAATTGTAACCATTTCAGAGATTTGAAAAGAAATTTGTATTTTTTTTTAATTTTCGTTAAGGTTATGTGTACACAAGTGTACAAGCCGTTGTTCCTACAACGTACACAAGTGTACAAGCTGTTTTTAAACTGTTGTACATTTGTGTATTGAACTCATGTACACCTATGTGTATAAACAGTAAAACGCTGAAAAAACGAAACTTCATATGTTTTTCGTTTTTATTAAAAAAAACTATAACAATATTATACTCAAATTAAAGATAATAAAAAACCCGTTTTTATGGTGTATTTAAAAGAAAAAATATTAACATATGAAAAAATTATAACGATTTAAAGATCGTAAGGTTAGTTAGTTTAATGTTATAACTTTAATATTTAAATTGATTAATTATCACAAACAAGGATGTTGTTCACTCACTCACACTCACGATCCTTATCCTATTAGTTCACTGCTAATAAATAAATAAACAAATCATCAAAATTACCACCCAATTAAATCATGCAGAGAATATTTAGAAGTAAATTAGTTTGTCGTTAAAAAATAAATAGATAAATCTATCATTACCACCACCGTCGCCACCACCACCGAACGCACCATCACCACCATCGAAAAACCCGCCACCGTCTTCACCGAAAAATGCATCACCATCACTATCTCCTCCATAGGATTTACAACTTCTTTTAACACGAGAACGCTTCCTAGCAAATTTCTTAGGTGCTGTTCTGGGTTTAATTGTAGGTGGAGCCATTAAGGGTAGATGTGGAGTTGTTGATCGGAGTGGCGATCAGTGACGAAATTGGAAAGGCCTAATTCTAATCCATGGCCGTATTTGGTGGCGATTGTTGTCAGGGTGTCGAAAATTAATGAAATCTCCATTGATTTTGTTAGATGATGAATGGGTATCAATCAATGTGTTATATTGAATTATTGATCGATCGGATCGGTGGGTGGGTGGAGGAGATATCGAAATTGGGGAGGGGATATTCTAAGAAGTGGCGTGAGGATAGAGATAAGTTGCAAGTCAATATCGGTGATTCGGTTCAGACCATTCATATTATTAGTTCCGGTTTGAAAAAAAAAAGATATTTCTTTGAAAATTATTACTTATTAAAAAATAATATATATTTTTTTTAAAATAATTACCAAGTAGTGTTACGCCCCGTCTATGTTGCGGTCGCTGTAATATCCGTCGAAAAACGGGTTTCCAAACCTGATTCGTTTGTTAATCGAATATCAAGTTATAAAATTTTGTTGCGTATTTATGGTTAATTTTAATTTTAAACAATACATAATTAATAAACATTATAGAATTTAAAAACTATAATTATTAAAAAGTAAAAATAAATTAAATAAAAAAGAAAAGGGGCTGCCGGGTTTCGAACCCGGGTCAGCCGAAAGACACAACCATCAAACATTTAACCTACTCCGCCACTTGCTGTTTTTGTGTAATCAAGGAAACAAATAAAACTTAACTTCTACCCGAGAAATTATCTGTTTGCGCCAAAACTGAAACCGATAATCGGCTTTCAACTTTCCAGACGTTTGAGTGTTCGCTATTACTGATAACCGATGAAACCATTACGACCCACGTTCTTAATCAAATGCAGTCGTCATTGAACTCGATTCATATGATTTTCGGGTTTAATAACCGAAATCATTTACCTCCAGTTTACACCGGTCAATATCATTATCTCACAACTCAGAAACACTCGTAGAACATCCAATTTCACTTTCGCTCTAATTTCTGTTCGTCGAAACGCTTTCTGATATCGCGACGCGAAAACCGTGACATTCATCGAGGTAAATTTCTCAATTCTTTCATCTTCTATCCATTGTTAGACTTTTACTAACTCAAACCCTTCAATCAGAATCAGTCCCAGACGACGTTGTCGGATATTCAGCACTCGCGGAAAATTTCTGAAAATTCCGAAATCACGTTGTGAATCGGTATGAGCATCTAAACTCTCTGATAACTCTTGTTTAGTCATTTAATTTCATAATTAGTTAATCAAAACTGTTAATTGGTCCGCTCAGACGGAGTTCATAAAACAGAGCCGAAGACTTTGCCGGAGTTCTGAGAAAAATCATCTTTCCGGTACATTCATTCCCAAAACCTTCTCTATCCATTTCATTTTAATCATTTATATGTCCGTCAATCGGATTAAACAAGAACAGTAGAATAAATCGTTGTCTGTGTTTTTGAACGAAGAAGGTGAAGTCGAACATTAGGTATAAGTTTAATTAAAACAAGATGTTAACCGGGTTTAGACACACAGTCCAGCGGTGGACTGTGTGCGCAAACAAAACAAACGTCTCGAGTTCGATCCCTGACACGACCATATCCTCTGAAATAAAAATGTTCTTTTTAAACCGAATCGTATTAATTCGCTGTAAGATGTTAAGTTTAATAAAAACCAGTATTTTAACCAAGTTAGACACACAGTCCAACGGTGGACTGTGTGCAATGTTAAACAACGGGTCCCGGGTTCGAGACCTGTTATGTGCACCGGTTCGACATAATCAAAATCCTTTTTAAAATAAATGAATTCTGAATAAATTAAATAGTATATAAATATAATTAAAAACAGAAATATTTCGGGGTTTGACACGTAGCTCAGTTGGTAGAGCTGCGTGCACGCGTACGAGAGGTCTTGGGTTCGAGCCTCACCCAGCGCAAACAAACATAAGTCCGAACCGGTCAACAGACAAAGTCAATGGTCAGTCAACGGTCAACGTCAACCCAAAAAGTCAACATTTTTTTATATTTTTATTTATTTATTTAATTTAAAAATCAGTTAAAAATACTTAAAATAATGTTTTTAAAGTTAGGGAAAATAACCTTAAACTCACAAAAATATATCTAAAAATCCTATTAAAATTGTTAATAAAAATCCACTTATTTACCGTACCTTTTCGTTACTATTTAGGTTAGTTTTTCCTTGTCGATCAACCCTCTAAACTCGTGGCATTCAACATCATCAAACGAACGCACCCAATGTGAGTGAATCTCTACAAATTCCCCGTTTTAATCACTTTTTGGGGTGTATCATGTGTCCTATATACATTTAAACACTTGTGCATTCATCATATCCATGATCAAATGTGTATCCAATATGTATCAATTGTTTGTGTGGTTAATGTTTAGATTTAATTTATCATTTTCAGTACATACTTCATCATAGGCCGTCTGTTCCCCATTACCTATGGCGGAACCGTTCCCCATTACCTATGAGCGTGAACGAGGCATTGCCAACATACGATCGGCTCCGTTTGATTGAGCCTTGATCGCACATACATCATCATAGGCCGTCCGTTCCCCATTACCTATGAGCGGGACGTGACGTTGCCAACATATACATTATCATTCATATCATATACTCATGCAAGGTGGTTTGTTATTGTTTGTTATTGTATGCTTATTTACGTTTGCTCACATATGATTATTGCACAATTTTTCCATAATAAATACAACAAGAAATCAATAATAAATGTTTTTATAACAAGGTTTACTCGCCAACTTTTGTTGACCCAAAAACCCCATTTTTACACATGATACAGGTGATCCAGTTGCAGCAAGAAACATATAGGACACTTAGAAGAATAAATCGGTTTAGGTTTTGGATTGTTTATTTAGTTACTTTTTCCTTGTAATTGTATGAACTTGTTTGGAATATTGAAGTTGAAATTTTGAATTTAATAAATATGAAACATATTAGTAAACATCATGAGCTTTGGTGATAACCCAATTATGCCTCGACTCTTATTCCGCTGCGGGTCGGGGTGTGACAGATTGGTATCAGAGCCATGACTATAGGGATATAGGATAGGTTATTAGACCCTTAGAGCCTATACTATAGTTGATTAGAATTTTTAAATTGTTTGTGTGTTACAAGCAAAATTCATGATGTTTATATGCTTTATGTTTATTGTTACATTCAATGTTATGCAAGCATGTTCATAAGTACATATTATTATACAATGCCTATCATGAATCATATTCTCATAACATATCATATCCATGAGAGCACACACCACACAATTTCCATGACTTTTGCAACGATTTTTGTATTTTCAAATCACATCAAAGTGAGTTCTCATGACGGGCATGTAGTAACTGGAAGGGTACAAGTACCGGTAGTTGGAACATCCTGTCTAGGCTTGGCATTCGTATAAATCCAAAATAAAGGACCAGTTTGCCTACCTGGGGACTAACGATGAGAGTACGAAGGACCTATTAGGCCAAAGCATGCTATACCAAACGTCGTGTGAGCTAACCCCACTTTGAGTTGTCATTGTGTCTACACCTGGACACCCTCCGACCATACATCTCGCAAACATATTTCATGGTTTTCATTCGGGTGATGCGAGTGTTAAACCGCCAACACCAATGTGAATCCTACTAAGCCAATAGTCATGGGGGCCCACATGACTATACAGGCGATGGTATGGGGGACATTGGAGGCCCAAACATGAACAAACCCAAGACATCCTATGGATGTAGTTGCATTATTGATGTTTATGTTATTTTTTTTAAGACATATGACACCTAAAAAGACTCCTTAAACTCACAATCTTCTTATGTATGTTCCTGTAGATGTCGGCTAGGCAGCAACGTGGGAGTAGAAGGTCAGGAAGGTCAAACGAACGCTTGGCCACCCAAATCGCAAAACAAATGGCCGCGGTGCTTCCTGACATCGTAATTCAAGTCCAACAAGCTCTCGCAACAAATCCCCTCAATCCTCCCCATCAAGAAGACCAGAACGTTGACAGCCCTCCCTCCAAAAAGTGCTCTTACAAACACTTCAAGTCTTGCGATCCCCCGAAATTTGAAGGGACCGAAGGTGTCACTCCTCTCCTCCACTGGTTTGAGGAAACGGAAAACACCTTCCTCAATTGCGATTGTCCCGAGGATCGCAAGGTACGTTACGCAACCGGGAGATTATTTGGAGTAGCTCTTACCTGGTGGAATACAGAAAAAGGTATAAGGAATCGAAGATGAATGCCTTAAATGAGAGTTAAGGAATATGAAGAGTTCTGTCCAAGAAGCGAGATCAAAAGTTAGAGGATGAATTTCACTCGTTGAAGCAAAAGGAGGGAGATCATACTTCCTACAACAAAAGGTTTCTAGAGTTGAACCAAATGATCCCCAACTTGTTCACCCCAGTATACCGCTTAGTCGAACACTATATTCGAGGCCTCCCCTCGAAAATTCAAGACTCAGTTCTAAGCACTTCGCCTGCAACACTTGAAGCTGCTATGGAACTAGCTACCGAGCTTACCAGAATCGTATTCGTAATGGCAAATTTAAGGACGAGAAAAAGAAAGCCCTTATTGAGGGCCAAACTTCAAACCATTCCACCTCCTCCTCAAAGTTTGCTAATAAGAGGAAACGAAACACCAGAAACTTTGCTGTCACACAAACAAATTTCCCCATCCCTGCTGCACCCATCACTCAAGTTGCCCCCTCATCTGCACCATATAAAAAGCCATACTCCGGCCCGTACCCAAAATGCAACCGTTGCCAATACCATCACTTTCCTGATCATCCCTGCCAACATTGCACCGGCTGTGGCCGGGCAGGTCACACCATCCAAACCTGTCGCTCACTTCAGCGAACGAACCGCAATCAACCCTCAACCCAAACCCACCATCAGATAGTGGGTCAAGCCCAACAACCTTTACTCCTACCACCTGCCCAACATGTAGCCCAATCCTACTACCAACCCAACTATCCCATGGTGCAACCTATGCGGGCTTGTTACAACTGTGGAGACCCGAACCACTTCAGGAACACCTGTCCACGCCTAGTGAACATCATCCATGCCCAAGCTCAAGCTAATCCAGTAAACCAGGCTAATCAAGCTCCTCCACCTGCAAGAGGAAGAGCTTTCAACATCAACGCTAATCAAACTAGGGCTGACAACAATGTGGTTAACGATACGTTTCTCATCAATGGTAGTTATGCATCCATGTTATTTGATACTGGCGCCGATAAGAGTTTTGTGTCCTTAGAATTTGAACCCATCCTCAACCAAACTCGTGATAAACTCATGGAATTCATAACGGTAGAAATTGCTGACGGAAAACCGGTCTCATTAAACTCTATTATACGCAATTGTACTCTCACTCTAAACGATCACGATTTTCCAGTTGACCTCATACCTATGAAGTTGGGAAGTTTCGACATTATAATTGGTATGGACTGGCTCAGCCAACATCATGCTGAAGTTGTATGCCGCGAAAAGTTTATACGCATTCCTCTTGCAAACGTCAGACTCTACGAATCTTTGGAGAAACCCCTTCGAAAGGACTCAAATTAATGTCCTGTCTTCAAGCCCGAAAATATCTCCGCAATAATTATGTCGCATTCCTAACTCATGTCGTCAAAAAGGGAACCAAGGAGAAGAAACTTGAAGACATCCAGTAGTAAAAGATTTTCCGCAACTTTTCCTGACGACATTTCAGGACTTCCTCCCGTGAGAGAAGTCGAATTCCGCATTGATCTTATACCTGGAGCTACACCAGTTGCAAAATCTCCTTATAGGTTAGCCCCATCCGAAATGCAAGAGCTAGCAAGTCAACTGCAAGAGCTGACTGACAAAGGATTCATACGTCCTAGCTCATCGCCTTGGGGTGCACCTGTCCTTTTTGTGAAGAAGAAAGATGGAACGTTTCGCATGTGTATCGACTAACAGAGAACTCAACAAGTTAACGGTCAAGAACCGCTACCCATTACCTCGCATCGATGATCTTCTAGACCAACTTCAAGGCGCCACCTGTTTTTCAAAATCGACCTTCGTTATGGTTATCATCAACTCAGAGTACATGAAGAAGACGTCCCAAAAACCGCCTTCCGAACTCGTTATGGTCATTATGAATTCATGGTCATGCCATTTGGTTTAACCAACGCCCCAGCTGTCTTCATGGATCTAATGAACAGAGTCTGCAAACCTTATCTCGACCGTTTTGTTATAGTCTTCATCGACGACATCCTCATCTACTCAAAGTCTAAGTCTGATCATGAACGACACCTTCGACTCATCCTTACGCTCTTAAGGAATGAAAAGCTCTACGCCAAATTCTCTAAATGCGAATTCTGGTTAAAAGAGGTACAATTCCTTGGACATGTAGTCAATGACAAGGGAATACATGTCGACCCCTCAAAGATCAAAGCAGTACAAGAATGGCAAGCGCCACGTACCCCTACCGAAGTAAGATCATTTCTTGGTTTGGCTGGTTACTATCGCCGCTTCATTTCAAATTTCTCCCGTATTGATGTACCACTCACGACTTTAACACATAAAGGAAAACCCTTCATATGGGGACCCAAACAAGAAGAAGCCTTCCAAATCCTTAAACAAAAACTCTGTGACGCACCTATCCTCACACTTCCTGAAGGTTGTGATGACTTCGTGGTTTATTGCGACGCGTCAGGGCAAGGACTAGGCTGTGTACTAATGCAAAGAGGAAAAGTGATAGCTTATGCTTCTAGACAACTCAAAATTCATGAGAAGAACTACACCACCCACGACCTAGAACTTGGAGCCGTTGTGTTCGCTCTTAAGATATGGAGACATTACCTCTACGGTACCAAGTGTGAAATATACACTGACCATAGGAGCCTCCAACATATCTTCAACCAAAAGGAGTTAAACATGAGGCAACGGAGATGGGTCGAACTTCTTAATGACTACACTGTGAAATTCGGTATCATCCTGGCAAGGCAAACGTGGTGGCCGATGCGCTCAGTCGAAAGGGTTATGCGAACTCCATTCGTCTTCTATGTTCGCAAATCATAACAGACATCAAAGATCAAATCCGAGAAGCCCAACATGTTTCAGTAACGGAAAACGACGTACGCAAGGAGCTGTCTTGTGGAGCTGAGCTTAAAATCGAAACTAAATCCGATGGTATTCTGTACTATCTAGATCGCATATGGATTCCCGATCACAATAACCTTCGTGATTCCCTTATGAATGAGGCACACAAAACACGATACTCTATACACCTAGGAGCCGACAAGATGTATCAAGACCTTCGATACACCTACTGGTGGCCTGGCATGAAGAAGGATATCGCTGTTTTCGTTTCCAAGTGCCTTACATGTTCCAAAGTAAAAGCTGAACATCAAAGACCCTCAGGACTTCTAGTCCAACCTGAAAACCTGTATGGAAGTGGGAAAACATAACCATGGATTTCATTACCAGGTTACCTCGCACCTCCAGTGGGTATGACACTATTGGGTAATCATTGATCGTCTTACAAAATCAGCTCACTTCATTCCGATTCGCGAGGACTTCAAGAATGAGAAGTTAGCTCGTATCTACATCAGCGAGATCGTAAGCCGTCATGGTGTACCGTTAAGCATTATTTCAGATCGTGATGGTCGTTTCACTTCACGAACATGGCAAGCCGTACAAGCCGCTTTGGGTACACAATTAGACCTCAGTACCGCTTATCATCCTCAAACTGATGGACAATCTAAACGCACCATCCAAACTCTTGAAGATATGCTTCGAGCATGTGTCATAGACTTAAAGGAAATTGGGACGCTCATCTACCATTAGTTGAATTTTCGTACAACAACAGCTATCATTCAAGTATCGGCATGGCACCTTTCGAAGCTTTATATGGTCGTAAGTGCCGATCTCCAGTATGTTGGCACGAAATTGGAGAAGCTCAAATCACCTGTCCAGAATTGATTCAAGAAACCACAGACAAGATCCATCAAATTCGAAACAATCTTCTAGCGGCACAAAGTCGTCAAAAGAGTTATGCAGACAAACGACGAAAGCCTTTGGAGTTTAACATTGGTGATCATCGTACTTTTAAAAGTATCACCGTGGAAGGGAGTAGTTCGTTTTGGCCAGAAGCGCAAGCTAGCACCACGCTACGTAGGACCTTTCAAGATACTCGAAAGAGTAGGATCTGTAGCATACAAGCTTGACCTACCAGAAGAACTCAACAGAATTCACCCCACATTCACGTATCAAACTTGAAGAAGTGCCTCGCCGATGAAAACCTCCATATTCCCCTAGAAGATATTCAGATCGATGAATCTATGCACTTCATTGAAAGACCGGTAGATATCATGGACTTCGGAGAAAAACGTTTAAGACGGAGTCGTATTCCAATTGTTAGGGTACGCTGGAAGTCGAAACGAGGACCTGAGTTTACTTGGGAACGTGAAGACTCAATGCGCGAAAAATGTAAAATTTGTAAAAATCGGGTCTTCAAAACCCGCTCCGTTTTGTAATCAAGTGCCAAGTTATAAAAGTTACATTAAATATTTATGATTATTTTGAGTTAAAACGATACAAAATTAATAATTAAACTAAACTATAAAAATTATATTTGATAAAAAGTTAAAATAAAATAAATAAAAAAATTATGAAGCTGCCGGGACTCGAACCCGGGTCAGCCGGTTACACATCAAAGCCTTAACGCACACTCACAAGACCACTCCGCACTTGTTTGTCTTCTGTCATGTTTAGGAAACAAATAGTTTTTATGGACTAAGGTAAATCAATCGATTTTATACATTGTACTGAAACCGGTTATCAATCACCCAAATCGATTTGGATACTCTCGATTCAGCAAGTATAACCGATAAACGGACGATTCCAATCAATGCTGCCATGAGTATAACTGGAATTCGGAAGTAGATCGGTTTAATAACCGAAAGTCTTCAATTCTCGGATTACTTCAATCCTAGACTTTTCCTGCGACTCAAATCACTCTGCAAGACTCCCAATTGCATTTTCGCAACCTTACAGTCCACCGGAGAAGCTTGAATCAGACCGCCGGAAAAATTCTGCAAGTCGCCGGAAAACCGGGACTCACATCCACACGGTATTTCCTCCGACTCTTTCTATTTCAATCATGTGATTAATCAGTCTCTAACACAACTCCACCATCAGAATCGATCCTAGTCAACGTTTGTCGAAAATTTACCTTCGCCGGAAAACTCCTGAAACTGCCGGAAACACTCCGTGAACGGGTATGATCTCCCAAACTTCTGTTAAACCTTGTTTAAGTGACTCAACTTCTTAAATAATCGAACAAAGCTGTTAATTGGTTTCAACAGCCGGAGTTCACCTTCAGTACCGACAAACCTCTGCCGGAATTCTGTGAACAACATCAATCGGTATATCTTTTTCCTCAAACTCTCTCCATTCTCTACTTTTAAATTACTGATAATGTCTGAAAAGCGTATATGTCATGAATCGGTCATAACAGTCGAAATAAGTTTGTCTGTGTAAAATCAACGAAGAAGATGAAGACGCAACATAACATAAGATTAATTAAAATCGGTATTTTAAACGGGTTAGACACACAGTCCAGCGGTGGACTGTGTGCAAAATACACACGCACGTCCCGAGTTCGATCCCTGCTACACGCACACCTTATATAATAATGCGCCTTTTTGTTTAAAAACTAAACCGGGATAACCCAGTTAGTTGTTAAGTATAATAAAAACCGAGATAATAACCAGTTTAGACACACAGTCCAGCGGTGGACTGTGTGCAACATGAACCACACGTCGCGCGTTCGAAACCCGTCACGAGCACCGGTCCGATTGAATTAAAATGTTTTTGCAAATAAAGGAAATTCGGTTAAATTGAATAAGTGTATAAATATAATTAAAAACAAGATTATTTCGGGTTAGACACGTAGCTCAATTGGTAGAGCTGCGTGCACGCGAACGGGAGGTCTCGGGTTGAGCCTCACCCGGCGCAGATTAATTCGCTGACCGAACCGGTCAACGGTCAACGCTAAATAAATAATTTTTTTCATATTTTTATTTATTTAATTTAATTTAAAAATCAATTAAAAATAATTAAAAATAACATTTTTAAAGATAGAAAATAGCCATAAACTCACAAAAATATATCTAAAAATTTCATTAAAATCCTTAATAAAATCCATCCATTTAATATATTTTTCCATTATTATTTAGGTTAGTATTCCTCGTTGATCCGCTCATCTAATTCGTGCGCATCTCACCATCTCCAATCCAACGCACCCAATGTGAGTGAATCTTACAAATTCCCCGTTTTAATCACGTTTTGGGGTGTATCATGTGTCTTTGTATATATATTATTACTAAACCATTGTGCATACTTCATATCATGAATTTGTGTATTCAGTTTGTTGCTGTTAAGTAGTTATTATTGGATGCAATTTATTATTCAGTACATGCAATTTCATAGGCCGCCGCTCCCCATTACATTATGAGCGTTGAGCATGTTCCCCATTTTATTATGCGGTTGAACCTGGCGTGCCCACATACGATCGGCTCCGTTTGATTGAGCCTTGATCGCACAGACATTTTCATTTTCAGTACATGCAATACGATCGGCTCCGTTTGATTGAGCCTTGATTGCACAGTTTCATTTATGTTATTTACAGTATGATGTTGGTATGTCCATGTATGCTGTCATGTGTTATTGTATATTATAGTTGTGACTGCTATTTGACATTGCTTGATTATTTACACTTGCTCATCTATGATTATGCACAAATTTTCATTGATAAACTAACAATTAATTTATTAATAAATGTTTATCTAATAAGGTTCACTCGCCAACTTATGTTGACCCAAAAACTCCCATTTTACACATGATACAGGTGAACCAGCAGCAGCTAGGAACACATAGGACTTGGACTAGAAGAATAAAACGTTTTAGAGTTGGGATTGTTATGTTTGGTTTATTTCCTTTGTATTGAATGAACATGTTTGGATATTTGAAAATGTAACTTTGACTTTATTAAATATGAAACATAATAGTAAATGTCATGAGCTTTGGTGATAACCCAATTATGCCCCGACTCTTATTCCGCTGCGGGTCGGGATGTGACAAAAAATACCCGCATCTTTTTCCTGTTACCACTACTACTTAAATTTCAGGACGAAATTTCTAAAAGTATGGGATATTGTAACATCCGTCGAAAAACGGGTTTCCAAACCCGCTACGTTTGTTAATCGAATATCAAGTTATAAAATTTTGTTGCGTATTTATGGTTAATTTTAATTTTAAACAATACATAATTAATAAACATTTTAGAATTTAAAAACTATAATTATTAAAAAGTAAAAATAAATTAAATAAAAAAGAAAAGGGGCTGCCGGTTTCGAACCCGGGTCAGCCGGAAGACACAACCATCAAACATTTAACCACTCCGCCACTTGCTGTTTTTGTGTAATCAAGGAAACAAATAAAACTTAACTTCTACCCGAGAAATTATCTGTTTGCGCCAAAACTAAAACCGATAATCGGCTTTCAACTTCCAGACGTTTGAGTGTTCGCTATTACTGATTATAACCGATGAAACCATTACGACCCACATTCTTAATCAAATTCAGTCGTTATTGAACTCGATTCATATGATTTTCGGGTTTAATAACCGAAATCATTTACCTCCAGTTTACACCGGTAATATCATTATCTCACAACTCAGAAACACTCGCAGAACCTCCAATTTCACTTTCGCTCTAATTTCTGTTCGTCGGAAACGCTTTCTGATATCGCCGGACTTTCGCGGAAAACCGTGACATTCATCGAATCGGTAAATTTCTCAATTCTTTCATCTTCTATCCATTGTTAGACTTTTACTAACTCAAACTCTTCAATCAGAATCGGTCCCAGACGACGTTGTCGGATATTCAGCACTCGGCGGAAAATTTCTGAAAATTCCGAAATCACGTTGTGAATCGGTATGAGCATCTAAACTCTCTGATAACTCTTGTTTAGTCATTTAATTTCACAATTAGTTAATCAAAACTGTTAATTGGTCCGCTCAGACGGAGTTCATAAAACAGAGCCGTCGACTTTGCCGGAGTTCTGAGAAAAATCATCTTTCCAGTACATTCATTCCCAAAACCTTCTCTATCCATTTCATTTTAATCATTTATATGTCCGTCAATCGGATTAAACAAGAACAGTAGAATAAATCGTTGTCTGTGTTTTTGAACGAAGAAGGTGAAGTCGAACATTAGGTATAAGTTTAATTAAAACAAGATATTAAACCGGGTTAGACACACAGTCCAGCGGTGGACTGTGTGCGCAAACAAAACAAACGTCTCGAGTTCGATCCCTGACACGACCCTATCCTCTGAAATAAAAATGTTCTTTTTTAAACCGAATCGTATTAATTCGCTGTAAGATGTTAAGTTTAATAAAAACCAGTATTTTAACCAGGTTAGACACACAGTCCAGCGTGACTGTGCTGGACTGTGTGCAATGTTAAACAACGGGTCCCGAGTTCGAGGCCTGTTATGTGCATCGGTTCGACATAATTAAAATCCTTTTTAAAATAAATGAATTCTGAATAAATTAAATAGTATATAAATATAATTAAAAATAGAAATATTTCGGGTTAGACACGTAGCTCAGTTGGTAGAGCTGCGTGCACGCGTACGAGAGGTCTTGGGTTCGAGCCTCACCCAGCGCAAACAAACATAAGTCCGAACCGGTCAACAGTCAAAGTCAATGGTCAACGGTCAACGGTCAACTAACCCGAAAAGTCAATATTTTTTATATTTTTATTTATTTATTTAATTTAAAAATCAGTTAAAAATACTTAAAATAATGTTTTTAAAGTTAGAAAATAGCCTTAAACTCACAAAAATATATCTAAAAATCCTATTAAAATTGTTAATAAAAATCCACTTATTTACCGTACCTTTTCGTTACTATTTGGGTTAGTTTTTCCTTGTCGATCAACCCTCTAAACTCGTGCGCATTCAACATCATCAAACGAACGCACCCAATGTGAGTGAATCTCTACAAATTCCCCGTTTTAATCACTTTTTGGGGTGTATCATGTGTCCTATTTATATTACATCTAAACACTTGTGCATCCATCATATCCATGATCAAATGTGTATCCAATATGTATTAATTGTTTGTGTGGTTAATGTTTAGATTTAATTTATCATTTTCAGTACATACATCATCATAGGCCGTCTGTTCCCCATTACCTATGAGCGGAACCGTTCCCCATTACCTATGAGCGTGAACGAGGCATTGCCAACATACGATCGGCTCCGTTTGATTGAGCCTTGATCGCACATACATCATCATAGGCCGTCCGTTCCCCATTACCTATGAGCAGACGTGACGTTGCCAACATATACATTATCATTCATATCATATACTCATGCAAGGTGGTTTGTTATTGTTTGTTATTGTATGCTTATTTACGTTTGCTCACATATGATTATTTCATAATTTTTCCATAATAAATACAACAAGAAATCAATAATAAATGTTTTCTAACAAGGTTCACTCGCCAACTTTTGTTGACCCAAAAACCCCCATTTTTACACATGATACAGGTGATCCAGTTGCAGCAAGAAACATATAGGACGGCTTAGAAGAATAAATCGGTTTAGGTTTTGGATTGTTTATTTAGTTACTTTTTCCTTGTAATTGTATGAACTTGTTTGGAATATTGAAGTTGAAATTTTGAATTTAATAAATATGAAACATATTAGTAAACATCATGAGCTTTGGTGATAACCCAATTATGCCCGACTCTTATTCCGCTGCGGGTCAGGGTGTGACAGTCGCTAGGTCAAATATTTATCAACTAATTTAAACAAAACACTATCATAGGTTTGCTAGAAAGAAAAAAAAAACTAAAATGATGGCCAGACTGGAATTTTGAGTTAGGGACAAAATTGTAATTTGTCAGGACCAATGAGTGAGTGTTAGTCAGTTGTGTGATACGAATAAAAAGTACATCGAATCAAACATCTAAAACAAAGCAGTAACATAATTTTGAACTGGGGAAAATCCTAATTTTGACTGGGTAAAATCGTAATTTGTCGAAAGCTACAACGATAAGGAGACTATAATTTTGAACTGGGAGCAAAACCGTACTTTTGACTAGGGAAAAATCGTAATTTGTTAAAAGCTATAACGATGGCAAGACTGTAATCCTGAACTGAAGGCAAAAACGTAATTTAAAAATGGTGGTGAAATCATAACTCAGAATTGCGGTAAAATCTTCATTTGTACAGGCCAATGGGGAATGTGTAGCACAATACCCTAGCATGGTTTTATGGATAAAACCGTAATTTGTCAAAAGCTACAACGATGGCAAGACCATATTTGAACTTGGGACAAAATTGTTATTTTGATATGGGGGCAAAGCGTAATTCTGAACTACGGTAAAATCATAATTTGTATGAGCCAATGAGAAGTGTCAACCATGAGACTATTCTCCACCATGGCTTTTAATACAATTTGTTTCCAAATTCTTATGTATCCACTTTACTAGCGAGAAAAGCAAAAAAGAATTACTTTGGTGGCCGCCCACCTTAACCAACGGGAACAAAACACTGTTCTCGACCATGGTGTTTCAATATATATAGGCAATTAGTGGGATTACCGCGTTCCGCAACATACTTTTAATAGGTATCAACTTGGTTTTTTACTGTATTGATTCATCCTGTTAATATATTGCTATTGGCATAGGTATAACAACCGAAAAAATATATATCAACAGTAAAAAACACTATTTTTTTAAAAAAAATTACTAAACAAAACACTGTTCTCGACCATGGTGTTTCAATATATATAGGCAATTAGTGGGATTACCGCGTTCCGCAACATACTTTTAATAGGTATCAACTTGGTTTTTTACTGTATTGATTCATCCTGTTAATATATTGCTATTTGCATAGGTATAACAACCGAAAAAATATATATCAACAGTAAAAAACACTATTTTTTAAAAAAAATTACTAATTTTAAATTTGTGGTGCTAATTTAACTAATCAAGTTTTGAATTACCAAATTTTAAACAACGAGAATGTGAGATATTGAGTTACATACGTTTTGTGTGCTTTATTGTGGACGAGAGAAGAGCCTCAAATTAAGTTAAGCGTATGTCATGTTTGGGATTCCATTTAGAACCTGCTTATTAACTTTCCAACAGTCATTTATAAAAGGAAAAAGTCATTTTGAAAGCTAATACGTTAATAAGAAGGTGCTAAATGGAATCCTAAACATGGCATTAGTACCCAAATATATACTAATGGGTTAATCAAAAGTAAGTCATGAAGCTGAATTAAATGAAAATGTTTTATACGAAGGGTTGTGTTAAAAAGACATCGCAATGTTTTATACACTAAAATACTTATCGCTTCACATGATGTTTTGATTAAGCCTATGAAAAAAATTATGATCCGCCACCAAACAAAAAAAAAGACTTTTTCTCTCTTTTATTGAGCTTGCTTCTGGTAGGATTTACTAAGTATGATGATGATTTAGCTTGCTTCTACTAGGAAAAAGAAATTCTTTTCTTTTTTTGCTAACAAGAGCAACATATTTTTTAAAGGTAAACTTGAATCACTAACGGAACACTGGAGTATCATCGTGCAACCAACAGAATCATACAGATTTACCGAAGGGTATTTACGTCCTTTTATTAGTCAGACTTAAAATAAGGTGAAAATAAAAGAAATATGAAAGGACAAATACCATTCATTAAACCTGTCTGACTTAACTGAGTTTTAGTTTTTGCACTAAAATGACACGTTTCCAGTATGCCAGGAAGGAAACTGGTGTATTTTTTAAAAATTAGACTAAAAATGGCAAAAATAAACAAACCAATAACCATAGTGTTGAATTAAAAAAAACACACACAAGATAAAAGACTTGTTGGTAGGGCCGGCCTATGGCCTGTGGGCTGGGCCCTGGCACAAATAATCCAGTATAACATAAACAAAGCAACCACAAAAAAAAAATCCACATTCAACCAACCCGACCCGACCCAACAAGAGCAGACGCAAAGATCGGGACTCATCCAAAATGCACTCCATACCATGACACCAACGTACAAAGTGCTCCGGAACACAATCAGAATCACTTTCCATACTTTCTGTTTCATCATACAAATCCATGCATACTCATAATCTTCTTCTTCCATTTCATTATTATTATTATCATTATGCCATTGTTTTGATCTCAATTATTATGTAAAAATACAATGGCAACGTCAGAACAATTCATGCGTGACGGGGGAACTGGCCCCCGTTACATGCAAATGCAACCGGAGCCATCGTTCTTTTCGCTTCAGAATCCGCCTGAGGCTAGCCGCATTTTCGACGAGCTTCCAAAGGCTACCATTGTTCAAGTTTCACGTCATGATCCGAGTGATATTATTAGCCCCGTGCTTCTTACATACACTATTGACTTTCAATACAAACAGGTCTTATTATTATTGTATTGTATTGTATTATATTATATGGAATTGCAAATTTGCAATCTATGTGTTTTATTCTTTGAAATATTTAATAATGCATTGGATCAATCAATTTATGTTCATGCTCAGAGCCGGACCTGAGAATTTGTGTACCATGTTCGAGCTCGAAAAAACGTGCCCTTAGGTCTTAACGAAATTGGGTATTGGGCTCACTAAAGGTCTAAACCTAATGCCAATGCGTTAATAACTAATCTGACCATAAAAATAGTTTTGTAAGTGGGCATGTGTTGGTGTTTGTATGGGTATACCCTATTAATTTTTTTACATATACATATTCGATTTTTTTAAAACAACGTGCCCTTCGAAATATCGGAACCTGCCGGTTGTCCCCCCGCCCACCCTCGTGGCCGGCCATGTTCAGATGACATTCATGCATTTGATTTGGATTTTAATAGTTTGAGATTCATACTTTTAAATTGTGTGAAAATCATGATTATAGGCATGTTGACCAAACATATTAGCAAAATAAGCATTCAGTTTAATTGCCTAGTGTGGATGGATATGATCGGGTGGTTCCGCTGTGGCACGATGATACTCTAGTGGTCTGTTAGTGCAGTGGCGGATCCAGGGGGCTCGGTTTGGAAACAAAATAGTGAGAGTTGTTTAGAATCTAGCAAAAGGAATCCCCTGAAAAAAATTTATGGATCCGCCACTGCGTCAGTGATCCAAAATTTGCAATTATTAAAAAAAAAGTCAATCCGAAACAAGCAATCAGAGTGGGACAAATAAGCAGACACCTTCCTAGCAGGGGTGTAGCTTTCAAGGGGCCGGGGGGTGCCTGACCCCCCGAACTTTTTGCTCAGTACTGTTACGTATGTACGTTTCGTATAGAATTTTTTAGGTATATACGTTTTCGACCCCCCGGTTTTATAGAATTTTTTAGGTCCGATGACTTCCGACCCCCCGATGAAAATTTCCAAGCTTCGCCACTGCTTCCTAGCCCACACTCATAGTCACTGTCACCTTCATAGCCTGCACTCAGAGTCACCGTCACCTCTTAGCCACCACTCTGATATTCTGGGACCGCCATAGCTCACACACATAGCCACCGGTACCTCATAGCCTACACTCCGATAATCCGACACTTTCATAGCCCATACTCAGAAAAGTCAATGCACATTTTAACTAATGTAGAAGTTAGTGTCTATTTTGCTAATATGTTTGGTCAACATGCCTATTCTCATGATCTACCCTTAAATTGTGAACTAACTGTTCAGTTTGTATATACTGATGGCAGTTTAAATGGCAACTAGTGAAGAAGGCTTCACATGTATTTTATCTACATTTCGCTTTGAAAAAACGAGCCATTATCGAAGAAATTCATGAAAAACAAGAACAGGTGAGTTTAAGTTTATCTTGTTTTTGGATCGATACATTAAAGTTGCGGAAAACGATTAGATTTACCTTATCAGCGGTCTTTTGCTCGAAGGTGAAAGAATGGCTTCATAACATAGGAATAATGGACCATGCAGCGGTTGTGCATGACGACGATGATGAACCTGATGATGATGTCACACCCGGGGCCAACGATGACAGTGTTAAAAACAGGTGATTGTTGAATATCTTGAGTTTTCAAGATTGGTGGGTGTGATGATTGATGATTCATCCTTTCTTGCTATAATGATTATAGTTCTTACAGGTGGTTTTTTGTTCAGAGATGTTCCCTCAAGAGCTGCGCTGCCGATGATTCGACCGCCACTTGGCAGGCAACATTCCATGTCAGATCGTGCCAAGACCGCAATGCAGGGGTATTTAAGTCATTTTCTTGGCAACCTAGACATTGCAAACTCCAGAGAGGTAATTTTCTAGTGGAAATGTGAACATTCGCCTTAAAAAGTTAAAATCTTGTTACTAATGCGGACGAAAAACGTTCATTACAGGTTTGCAGGTTTATGGAGGCTTCGAAATTATCGTTTTGTCCAGAATACGGGTCAAAACATAAAGAAGAATATGTGTTGGTGAAACATTTACCAAAAATCCCGACAAATGATGAAAGTAGACTATGTTCTGTTTGTCATTGGTTCAATTGTTGTAACGACAACTGGCAACAGGTATAACCGCTCGTAGATGCTGACATGGCTTTGGTTAGCTGATGTGGCAGCTGACATGGTTTTTCTCGTCTGCAGGTTTGGGCTGTTTTGAAACCGGGATTTTTGGCCCTGCTAAAAGATCCATTCGACAAGGAGCCGTTGGATATAATTGTATTTGATGTTTTACCGTCACCTCATGGGACCGGAGAAGGCCAGGTGTCATTAGCAAATGTAGTAAATGATCGTAACCCCTTACGCCATTCGTTTGAGGCAAGTACAATGCAAATTTTTAACGTAAATTAGTGTCGTGACGCTTATGCTTGTTAACTAAAATGACATTAGGTGTCAAGTGGAAACCGAAGAATAATGATGAGAAGTAGAAGTAAAGCTAAAGCAAGAGCATGGGTTACCGCAATTAATGATGCTGGGCTTCGGCCACCCGAGGGCTGGTGCCACCCTCACCGGTTTGGGTCATTTGCACCACCACGGGGCCTGACAGACGATGATAGTCTGGCTCAGTGGTTCGTTGATGGTCGTTCAGCTTTTGATGCAATTGCTTTAGCAATCGAAGAGGCCAAATCCGAGGTTTTAAATCAAAGTTGATTACCTGTTACTAGTTTTCGACTTTTCGTTGATCAGTTCAAAAGACTTTAACTTGTTAATTGTTGTTTCATGCAGATATTTATGTGCGGGTGGTGGTTGTGCCCGGATCTTTATTTGCGGCGCCCTTTTCATACCAATGCGTCTTCTCGCCTTGATAGTTTACTCGAGGCAAAAGCCAAGCAAGGGGTTCAGGTTGGATACATGCTTATAATAGCACTAAAAGTTAAGGGGCATTTTTTTATATTTTTTAAATGGTATTTGGCCTGCAGATTTATATTCTGATGTACAAAGAGCTTGCTCTTGCACTCAAGATCAATAGCTTTTATAGTAAGAAAAAGCTAGCGGCACTTCACGAGAACATAAGAGTTCTACGTCATCCGGACCATTTCTCCAGTGGTGTCTATCTATGGTAAGCATTCTACATTTCATGTTCATGTTCCTGCAGATCTATAAAACTAATTATTTTTTTAAAATATAGGTCTCATCATGAGAAATTGGTCATTGTTGATTATGCGGTTTGCTTTATTGGCGGACTAGATCTTTGCTTTGGTCGTTATGACTCGTATGAGCACAAAGTGGGCGATCACCCGCCTATGATATGGCCCGGAAAAGATTATTATAACCCTAGGTAGTGTTTATATTATGATACATGGATATGAGCCATTAAGATATTATGGTATAGTATCTTAACTTTACAGGGAATCAGAACCGAATTCGTGGGAAGATACTCTAAAAGACGAGTTGAATCGTGAAAAATATCCTCGTATGCCATGGCATGATGTCCAATGTGCGTTATGGGGACCGCCATGTCGTGATATTGCTCGACATTTTGTTCAGCGTTGGAATTATGCCAAGGTTTCTTATTTTTCTTTAGAGTAAAATGTCATTTTCGTCTATCAGGCTTGGCCAGTTTTGCGACTTTTGTCTAAAGGTTGGTTTTTTCGCAATCGGATCCAAAACGTTTGAAATCTTACCATTTGCATTCTCCCCGTTAACTCCATCCATTTTTTTGTTAAGTCAGGGGTATTTCCGTCTTTTTGTTAACTTAAAGGGTAATTCATCTTTTGAATACTTGTACATTATGCTAAATGCTTGTATATAAAGTGAAAAAGATCAAATTGCCCTTTAAGTTAACAAAAAAGACGGAAATACCCCTGACTTAACGAGAGAAAAAAGGATGGAGTTGAAAGAGCTGGATGAAAATGGCCAGATTTCAAACCTTTTGGAACCAGATGCAGCAAAACAGACCTTTGGACGAAAGTCGTAAAACTGGCCCCAACCTCACGGATGAAAATGGCGTTTTACTCTTTTCTTTAAGGGTAATATTTAAGGTCCAAAGTGTAATTGTTCTCATGATATGGTTTTTGTTATTATTATAACTATTTTAGAGAAGTAAAGCTCCCAATGAGCAAACAATTCCACTACTTATGCCTCATCAACACATGGTTATCCCACATTACATGGGTAACAATGAAGAACAAGACGGAAAAACCCGCAAACATGAATGTACAACAAGCAATCAACAGACAAGATTCTTTACCTTCTTTTTCGGCTTTTCAAGACATCCCATTGTTAATCCCTCAAGAAGCCGACGGACTAGAAACGTCTAGCGGACATCCAAAAAAAACGGGCCAAGTAAATCCCAAAATGCGCATGGTCAGCCCAGCAGGCCGCCTCGTGTTCCATTTTCTTTTAAAAAATCAAAATATGAACCTCTGGTTTCCGACATGCCAATAAGAGGGTTAGTTGATGAGCAAGGGAGTTCCAATGTAACTACCGTGCACCAAACCATGAAGTCGTGTGATAGAGAATGGTGGGAGACTCAGGAACGAGGTAACCAAGTTGTTTCATCAGATGAAACCGGACAAGTTGGTCCTCAGTGTGCATGTCGCTGCCAGGTCAACTTTATTAGATCCATAACATATGTACATTAATATTGTATACCATTGATATGTTTTATAATTTAATAATTTGGTTATAATTCTTCATAGGTTATAAGGAGTGTGAGTCTGTGGTCAGCTGGAACAAGTCAAGTTGAAGATAGCATTCACAATGCTTATTGTTCCCTTATTGAGAAAGCAGAACACTTGGTTTACATTGAGGTATGCCATGAATTCATAAATTATGAAATTGTTACATCTTTTTAACGGGAACATGACGAAAATGAACATTGACCAAACCATTTTTACCGAAAAAATATCTGAAGCTGCTAAGGTTAGGGAATACACGAAAATCCATTCGGTTCAAAACTTAACACGTGTCCAAAGCGTCTAAAAAATTACTCTTAAATAATGGTGGCCCCACACTGATATCCAATAGGAAATAGCCACGTGTTTAAAGAGCCTAGATAGACTTTTATCTGTTGATGCGTCTAAAATTTAGACTCTATTTGAAGAGGTAAGCTTTTCAACTGAACCGGCTAGACTCAGATTACTGAACCTAGCGTTCAGTTGAAAGCTTAGCTCTTCAAAGTAGAGTCTAAATTTTAGACGCATCAACAAATAAAAAGTCTATTTTGATGTGGCTATTTCCTGTTGAATATCAGTGTGGGGCCACCATGATTTAAGAGTCTATTTTAGACGCTTCGGACACGTGTCAAGTTCTGAACTGAATGGATTTTCGTGTGTTCCCTAACCTTAGCCGCTTTAGATGTTTATTTTGGTAATAATGGATTGGTCAATGTTCATTTTCGTTATTTTCTCTTTTTTAATAGTTCGACATTTGTAGACGTTATTGACGTTTCTCTTATGTACCCAGAACCAGTTTTTCATCTCGGGTCTTTGTGGTGACGAGATCATACGAAACCGTGTGTTGGAATCTTTGTACAAACGTATCATACAGGCGCATAACCAAAATCAGTGTTTTAGAGTCATCATTGTTATACCATTATTACCTGGATTCCAGGGGACTAGATGATGGTGGTGCCGCATCAGTAAGAGCTATTATGCATTGGCAATATAGAACAATATCAAGAGGGCCCAATTCTATATTGCATAATCTTTCGGATCGCATCGGGCCCAGTGTTCATGACTACATATCGTTTTATGGTCTTCGGGCTCATGGTCGAATTTCCGATGATGGGCATGTGGCGTCCAGCCCGGTATCTATTTAAACTCGTTATATTTTTTAATATTTAATAACGAGTAAAATGCCATTTTCGTCTCTGAGGTTTGGCCTTTTGCGACTTTCGTCCAAAGGTTTGTTTTTCCACATCTGGGTCCAAAGGTTGGAAATTTTGTCATTTCATCCGGCTCGTTAACTTCATCCATTTTTCTCTGTCAAGTCAGGGGTATTTCTGTCTTTTTTGTTAACTTAAAGGCCAGTTCGGTATTTTGAATACTTGTACATTATGCTACATGCTTGTACATAAAGTATAAAAGACCGAATTGCTCTTTAAGTTAACAAAAAAGACGGAAATATCCTGACTTAACGGAGAAAAATGGATGGAGTTAATGAGCCGGATGAAAATGACAAGATTTCAAACCTTTTGGATCCAGATGCGGAAAAACAAATGTTTGGACGAAAGTCGCAAAACTGGCCAAACCTCATAGACGAAAATGGCATTTTACTCGTTAATAATCTTTAGATATATTTATAGGTGGTATATATGCTACTGCAGGTATATGTGCATAGCAAGATTATGATTATAGATGATAACACAGCTCTTGTTGGATCAGCTAATATTAATGACAGGAGCTTACTTGGATTACGTGATTCGGAGGTAATTACCGCATTCTTTTTATCACTATTATTTGTTTCATGTATATTAACTAGTAAATTTCCCTTGCACGTCGCAAATTTATGCTGTCTAATGAAAACGTATTATATTTGACCCAACTCATATCCGAACAAAATTTACGTCAAAACGTATACCAACTGAAAACGTACATAAAAGTAAGCACAAAAACGTTTTATATCTGACCCGACTTATTTCTTTTAAAAAAATTACGTTGAAACGTAAGAAAATAGTGTTTTTTAAGTTAAAGGATGGTACCGCGTTGCGGTGGCGTCAACGTAAAGTAACTCGAAAGTTATATTTGACCCAACTCGTTTCCAAACAGCATTTACGTCAAAACGTAGACCAACTGAAAACATATATAAAAATATGCGCGAAAAAGTATTATATTTGACCGGATAAAATTTTCATCCAAACGCAAAACAACTCGAATTTATACCGACACGTACATCATATATACTGTAGCTCTGATGTGACGGACGCTACATTAACTCAAGTTGTTCTTTTATAATATTTATAATTTTAATTTGGTTGCAGATTGGAGTACTTATTGAAGATAAAGAAGTTGTTGAATCTTATATGGGAGGCAACCATACAAGGCTGGAAAATTTGCATTGAGTCTTCGGCTTTCGCTATGGTCTGAACACCTCGGTCTTCATAGTAGTGAGGTTGTTCTTACTTTTGTATGATATTAGTTTTGTATGATATCCTATTCCTAGTAAAACAATCTTATGGTTATGTTTTGTCTTTCTAGATTAATAAAATAGCTGACCCTGTGATTGCTTCTACTTACAAAGACATATGGATGGCAACTGCAAAGGTAAAATTTGAATATTTATTAGATTTTAAGAGTTTAGGGTAGAAGTTGTAACTTTGGTCAAAAAAATAAAAAAATTAGCTTAAATAACAGGTCAAATGGGTCTTGCGGGTTAAAAGTCGCCTGAAAGTGTATTTTTGAAACTTATAGTCTTTTAAATCATTGTATTCAAACACTTGGTGATTACGAAATAATATAACTTTTGTAATCATATTAGATACTTATTAAGGAACTAAGGAGTAAAGTACACGGATGATCCATGTGGTTTATCAAAATTGTAGACTAGGTCCCTATCTTTCTTAAAGTACACAGATGATCCCTATGGTTTGCATTTTGTAACACAATTAGTTCCCAACTTTTTCAAAAGTACATGGATGGTCCTTGTCAGATTTTAACGCATTTAGTCCATAACTTGGACATCCTAAAACCTTTAGATTTGTTGGCTGGGGACTAAACGCGTTACAAAATGCAAACCACAGGGACTATCCATGTACTTTTGGAAAGCTGAGGACCCAATTCAAGATTTTGGTAAACCACAGAGACCATTTGTGTACTTTAGCCCGACCAGACTAGTTTCTACTGGTACCAATAAATCACCCGTTTTGACCCGTTTCACAACCCAGAGGTTTTTAAAGCGTTTCATACTTGCGCTCTAAATACTTTGCTATTGACAGACAAATACCATGATCTACCAAGATGTCTTTGCTTGCATCCCTAATGATTTTATACATTCCAGGTACAATCTTCCATTTTACAATTTACACCCCTTCATTTTTCTTTTTATCACTTTTATCCTTTTTTTATATACTTTATAATAATATCACTCAGAGCAACTTTGAGGCAATGCATGGTTGGATTAAAAGAAAAATTAGGACATACAACTATTGACCTAGGAATATCTCCAAAGAAGCTGGAAGCATATCAAACTGGAAATTGCAAGAGTTTTGATCCAATGGCTAGATTAGAGGGCGTGAGAGGGCATCTTGTTTCTTTCCCTTCAGATTTTATGTGCAAAGAAGATCTAAGGCCTGTTTTCAAAGAAAGCGAGTACTACGCATCGCCTCAAGTTTTCCATTGAATGGGTTGTTGCTATCTTGTTTGTTTTTGTTGTTACGCGCTAGAGAACATATATAGAACATAAGAGACATGCATAATGTTCATACCGGGCTTCGATATAATTGTATAGAGTCTATTTATATACTGCGACTATTTTATAAAAATGTTTGTTACTGATTCTGTTGCGGGTTTCACTTTGTTTTCTTTTTCTGAATCGTATAAGCACTTGTATATTAGTGTAAAGAAATAGTTATAAGAAAATCAAATATTTTTTAAGGCAAGAAATGTTAATCAATGCTTTAATCCAAGCTCGCCTAAGCTCAAGATTGGCCCATTTAGCTTATAAGAGCTCGGATTATGAGCTCATTTACTATCTATTAACTATTTTTATTTGAACACACACGTTTGTTTATCAAAAGAACTCTCATATAGACGCGTGATCAACTTCGAGCTTGCTTGTTTAAACTGGGTTTGATTTAAACAGTTAGGGAGTTGACTAGTTATGACCAATTAGAAATTTGTATAACTCTCTGTTGATGTGGAATATGTAATCATTACTTTAAAGGTATAGAGATCAAATGTTGGCGCCAACCGATTTATTCTGTGACAGAGTGACCTCCCTCGTGTTGGCCGTGAGACTGGTCGGTGAGAGAAGCCTAGTGGTGGCATACACCATTTTCATATACATTAATAAAAATATATATGATAAAAGTATAGGGTAAATTTAAAACTTATATTATTACTATATTTTGTGTAAAATGTAGTATTTAAAATTAAGATTATTTTGATGACACAAGTTATATTATGAAATCGGGTTCATTAGTGGTACGATTCGATCCTAGATATCTACTAATATTAAAGCAGTACTATATGGTACAATTTTTTAAATGACAAATTTGAATCACTAACGGATTACTGTAGTATCATTATGTACCAGCGAAACCATCCGATCATTTCCATCTCCACTAGCCAATAATGCATATACACCATTTTAGAATGAAACTCAATAAATCTGAGAAAAAAACCCCCTTGTGAAAATCGAACCCAAGACTTGTCATTTGGTTTAGATTTCAATATGTGTATGGTATAGTCTGATGGTGCAAGACTCCGTTTATCATGGCTTTTTCGTTCAGACACATCCTCGAGGAGCATAACTGGTGCGGATTGACTGGTCAGGTGAAGGAGGCTTACCACGGCATTGTCATCCTCACTTGTTGGAGTATTTGGAAAGCCAGAAACAACTTGATTTTCTCGGGCAAACGGTAAATATTAACGACATTTTCAACGAGATTATATCGCTAGGCTTCTTATGGTACAAAATAAGGTCGAAAAATAGAAATATCACATGGAGTCATGGTGTAAATTTGTTAATATGTAAGCTTGTTTTGGCCGCTCGGTTTTCGAGTTGATGTTAAGTTTTCCTTAAAAAAACTATTCTACAACAACAAATAAATATCGTTAGATTAAATTTAATATATTGGTTATTAATGGTGATACGAGGTCAAATTCTCCTAATGAAATATTTTAATAAAATTTAAATTAAATACGTATATATAAGCGTGGGTGTCTGAAGCAGAATCAAGATCCACATTCTTAGTTGAAAATTCCAAGACTTGAAAATATAAACAAAATAAAACTCGTATTATAAGAAAAGATTCGTATCGTTATGTTATTAAACATATTATTACACATTAATTCACCTGTTTTTGTATCTGATATTTTTAAACACCTCTTTAATGCACTTGTCCTAATTCATTCTTTGTCAGCTTCGGCAAAATCAAAAGGCTTCTAATTTTTATTCTTTATTAATATCTATTTTATTCATTTTAAAAATGTTTGTTATGAATTTTCTCTATAACAAAATATTTGAGGCTAAACGATGGCAAAATATGGTTGTATCTAACTATTAGACGCCATGTCTATGTTGCGGGACGATATGCCGAATATTTCTCAACCAATTAAAAAAAACACTATTATAGTTTTGCTAGAAAAAAAAAAACTAAAACGATGGCAAGATCGTATTTAAAGTTCGAGACAAAACAGTAATTTGTCAGGACTAATGAACGATTGTTAGGCAGTTGCTTGACACGAAAAACAATAAATCGAGTCAACCAATATAAAAACACTTCGATAGTTTTGCTAAAAAACTAAAACGATGCAAAACGTAATTTGAACATGCAATACTGTAATTTTGAACTCTAGGCAAAATTGTAATTTCTGGCTGAGGGTAAATTCGTAATTTGTTAAAAGCTAAAGCGATAACAATACTGTAATTTTTAACCAGGTGCAAAACGTAACTTTGAAAAAGGGCAAATTCGTAATTTTTAACCAGGGGTAAAATCGTATCATACTCGGGCCAACGTGGGGAGTGCGAGGCAACAGCCTGGCACTCTTCCACCAGACACCTTTTAGAAAAAAAACTAAGATAATAGCAATACTCTAATTTTTAACTTAGGGCAAAATTGTAATTTTAGGCTAGGGTAAAGTTGTAATTTGCCAAAAGCTAAATACTTTAATTTTTAACCAAGGGTAAATTCATAACTTTGAACAGTGCGTAAATTCGTAACTTTAACTAGAGGTAAAATCGTAATATACCCGAATCAATAGGGAAATGCCAGGCAACAGCATAACACTATTCCTCCATATAGATAATTTGTAGTTATAGATAATGTGCTACAAATACTAGACGAATTTTTTCTATGGTAAATACATGTTGTAGTGTACCGGTGTCACACATAATCATAGGTTTCAATAGATCCACTCAATATTTAAAAATCATTTTATTCATTGTGAATACATGGATTCGCTTTTGAAGACATTAAAGGTTATAAAATAGTACGGTATTCACCGATTTAAACATGCATATAATACTTAATGCACTATATATTTTTAATAATTGCAGAGAGTGTATTCATTGATAAATACATTTGTTAACATGTGAAGCAAATGATTTCTATTAATTCATAACTATTTAGTAATAATAATAATATTTGAATACACGTACAATTACCGCTACATGTGTAATGTATATGTGTCTATGGTTAACTAAAAGGTTTTCTATCACTACAAGAATGTTTGGCTTTAGTGATGTCGCCGCTAAAGCTTGATCCGCGTCCCAGCCTTTTTAGACCACATTTGGCCGTCCGATGAAGGGTTAATCCAACGTTTAGGTACGATGGTCGCCGCTAAAGGCTTTTAAGCGGTTAACAAGTGGATATATAATTGAAAGATTTTGAGCTACGAGCTAATGAGCTATTATTAAGTTAATTGACCGCCATGTTTCTCACCCATACAGGCAGGGGCGCAGCTTCTAGTGAGCGGGAGGGGGCGGCCGCTCAAACTTTCGTGCAGCAGTGGAAAGTATGTAGTTTTTGTATAGAAATTTTTGGTATATACGTTTCAACCCCTGGTCGGAAATCTCAAGCTTCGCCACCGCATACAGAACGAGATGCCGATAGTGATGTCGCTTATATGCCCAACTTTCATTTGGCATGACACCCACAAGCACAAGGGTATATTTAAATCGGTGAACAACAACCAAACTACTTCAAACCAAAGTTCCTTTAAATAACAATTTCATTTGAGTTTTTGGTTTACATTAAACATAAACCATTTGAGCCACGACTTTGGTTCTTTAGTTTATTAGTCCATGCTTGGTTTGCTTTATATACAAGTTGAAGTAAGAAAACAAAGGTTACAAAGAACATCCGTTCCTACTATGCACATGTAGCTTTTAAAATATTGGTAATTCTAGCGATTCCTTATTAAGCGATACAAAATAAAACTTCATAGCCTAACAAAAGGTCTAATCATACGATAATCATAAAAAAGCAAACGACTCACCATTAAACTCATCTCAAAATGGTAAGCTTTTTGAGGATGAATGTAAAGTAACCGACGACTTCAAATGTTCTAATGACACAAACTCTTGCCGTAAATTTGCCCTTTTCACTATCTTTCTCATATTGTTTAGCAAGCTTTGTTCTACCAAGTGCTTTACCGCATTTCTATTTGAAAAACCACTTGATGAGTTGGGTGATTCAGCATTATCACCGGAACCACAAAGGGGCGCTGATAAAGTCGTCCCTGCACCTCCTCCAGTGTTTTCAGAAACTTGTTTTCCTTTGTCGGTTCTCAAGATCTCTAGAATCCTAGATGATCTTTTTTGTGCTAAAGTACTACCCAAAAGAGTTAATTCTAGTAGTGAAGACTTGATCCCCGCCTCGATCATGGCTTGTTGATCTTCACTCGACTTATAAGCCATCACCATTAAAATGTATGCCACCTTTTCTTGGCAATTTGGCGAATCCATCCAACTTAAAACATCTACTAAAATTGTAAACGCATCATGCACACCACTAACCGCCCGTCGACCCTCAAGGGTCGACACAATATTAGACAGAATCAAAAGTATTCTCTCAGTTATCTCCGCATCTCCTCCAATCGCACTCAACAAAAATTCTACAAAACCATCAATCTCAATCATCCGCAAAACATTTGTCGGCAAAATAGATAGATTGTATAGCGCCCTTAAACAATCTTGAACCACTTGCGAATCCATGTCCTCGGTTTCGGTTTCCGCCTTGATCAATCCTCTTAGGGTTTTGATCAAGAATGACACAGCCCCAGAAGACCCTATGACAACTTTGTTTGAATCAAAGGCACTTAATCCAAGAAAATTCGCAATAACTGCAGCTGTCACATCAGGTGAACACTTATTCGGAGGTGTAACTAGATCAAGCATCTTGTGTACACCTCCCGCTTCAACAATAGCGGATTTATTCCTGAAAAATAATATAGCATTATAACTTATAAACATTAACACGAACTCAAAGCCACACATCAAAACCAGGGAAGGAGCCTACTTAGGGACCCTGCTGTTTTTCTTTCGTAGTGTTAATTTTATCAAAAATTTCCGAAATTTTATTTTATGTAGTTTAAAATATTTGATTTTTTAAGATTCCGGGCCCTACAAAATTTTTCGTTCAAGCTCCGCCACTTATCAAAACGGTAACCGAATCAAATTACACTAATATCAACCAAACATCTTACATATCATTTCCAATTCCAAGATTAAGCAAAGCATATAAAGCCTCTATTTGTGAATCAACATCTTCACAATCAAGCATTGCAAAAAGCAATGGAATCACTCCGATCAACCCGAAATTCGTTCGAGCATCCGAATCTGTTTTCGCCAACTCTCTAACTTTCTTCGCTCCTCGTAACACGACATCGTTTTCTCCACTCTGCAACCGCTTCATGGTCTCTTTCATCATCACATTCTTGTCCTCCGATGAAGGTTCCGGCAGCTTGATCATCGCCGGTGAGTTGATGGGTTTGTTGTGGCGGGATATTCCACAGCTGCAGCGCATGGTGGCGATGAGTTTGCGGCGGCAGGAGGACCAGAGGCTGAAGTTTTGTTGTGGGTTTGGCATTTTGTTGGGATTAGAAGTACATTGTGGTTATGAAGAGAAGTGAATATTATTGTTTGGTGATGTTGAGGTGACAAAGTCACATGGTGGTACGTTGGATTCAGGGCTTGTGTGAGGACTCAAGTAAAGTGTTAAAGGGGAAGTTTATTGCAGAAGAAGACAGAGATAGATTGATGATGAGAGAGAGAGAGAGAGAGAGAGAGAGAGAAGACCTTCAAGAAGATGATTTTATAAAGTGGCATGAGTTTTACTTTATAGAGAAAAAAAGTAAATAGGTTGGGTGTTATAGTGTATAACTTATAGGTGCGGGACGCCACGTTAGGGGTAACAATCAAACTCCGAACCCGATCAGGTAAATTCAAAACCCGACACATATGAAACTGGTTTAGGGTTGGTTAATCGGGCTTGGGATTAGATTTTACTTTTTTTTGCAGGTTTGAGATTTGATGATATACCATTTACTCGATAAAGTGTACCCGTTTACTCGATTGTACACCCGGTATACTTTCTTTTACGTTTTAAAATATGTATATGTATAATACATCCGCTTTTTATATTCTAAAAACCCGCACGATATACCTGATACTCGATGGGTATTTACCAGCTAGAAACCCGATGGGTTTTGAGACAAGCTTATCTAACCAGGTTTGGGGTTTGGGAAATTACTAAACCCTCCTAAACCAGACCAATTGTCATCCCTAGCCCACATGGCATGTGGTGCCAGTAGTGCCGGCCGTGCGATTTTGCTTTCGTACCGGGAAAATTTCCTCGCAAACCCATGTCTTTCATGCGGCTCTCTATTCCCTGTCTCTTTAATGTATTTTACCTTTTTAGAAGAAAAAAAAGACTGGCGAACAGTGAATGATACGCATAACATATGTTTGAAAATAATAAATGCTAATAAGACGTTGATAAAATTACCCTATAAGATTATTTGTAGTTTAATTATGATGTACAAAATTACCCTACAAGATCATTTTTAGAGTAGTTATATTATAATACTCTACAAAATTACCCACATGATCAAAATTACCCTACAAATCTACAAAATCATTTGTAGGGTAATTTTAATAATTATTCTACGAGTAAATGATTACAAAACTGCCACCGTGTTTTTTTTTACCGTTTCATGTCTTTCGTGTATTTTATACGATAAGGCTATTTGTATTTGATCCTTTTGCCTTATATTTTTTTTGTATATTTTTTGTGGTTTTATAGTTAGACCAAACAAAGTGAATCTATTAGAAAAATATTAACACTTAGAATTATTTTCCTTTTATAAAAATTAGGATTTGTAATAGTTTCAGTCAACATAATTTCATTTATAAAATGTTGAAATAAAATACTACATAGATTTGTTTCCTTTCAAATGATGAAATGAACCCATTTATCCATGAACAATTGTTATAAAACATTACTAGGATGAATATGGTCTTAAAACTTTGTTGGCTTTGACAGAGAAAAAGTTTGCTTCCTTCCCTCTGTCAACTAAACAACAAATAAAACTGGAAGAAGAAGAAGAAAACAAACACAATGTCATCCATGTATTTGGTGAACCCCTACACTTTGATGGCTAATTAACAACTTTGTTTTACAAAAGATGTTAACCACCACAACACAAGGCAAATAATATATACTTTTTTTTAGATGTTCTTTTCATCATTTCAAGCTGTTTGTCACTTCACAAGTACTCATGTTCTTTTCAACTTTCGGTCTATGATTCGAAGAGACAAATAACTCATTGGAAATAAAATCAAATCTAACCGAACCAAAGTGAATTAAACCGAATATATTATTTATAGAAAAAATCACTAAACTATAATTGTTTTTATAAGTGTGCTATACTACTATATATATGTGTCACATGATAGCTATCAGATACACACGAGTACTTGTTGGCATATCTACTTTTGACTCGCGTAAGAGAGTTTTATTCGAAAATAGTACATAAAATATACCAAAAATAAATTACATTCGAATTGGATTCAAATATCTAACTTTCATACTTGTGTATCCTGATAATGAAAATGTCTTTTCGTCTACCCATATTACAGGATAGATGAATCTGATTTAAGTATCTCATGAGTATGTATGTGATTATACTCTTATTATTTTTATATATATATATATATATATATATTGTATTATGTGTAATTAGTCGGTTTTGTTTGCTAGATAATTCATAGTAAGTTTGGTTTTAAACTATGAGAGATCAAGATTATAGATTGTCAAGAAAAATTACAATTCAAAATTGACTGGACTGGGACCACTGAGAACTACCATTGATTTACCTTAAGTTTTATTAGGGTGTATTGTAGTACAAACTTGAAGAGAGAAATCAAACCGAAAAGTACATGAATAGTTTTTTTTAAATAAATTTTCATTAATATGTTGTAATAAAAAATTTGTCAAGTTATATCAAAACAGAAGGTAGACGGGCAACAAATTGTGCCGCTATTTCCTTCTGAATTATAAACCCTAATCTTCCAAAGAGTAATCAAAGTTTTGGGAAAGCAGTTTAGTTGGATTACTGGGGGAAAGTTTATAATCTATAATATGCAATTCATAAAAAAAACTATATTGAATAAGTTTTGACTTTGGAGATGACAAACTTATAAACACACGAGCATTGATATTAAAATATGAAATAATTTTAAGACAATCCAACCAAATCTGCCACCTCCATACCTACTCATTTAACACAATCATAGGCTACTTGCAATCACCAAAACACAACCCCCAGTTTGTCTCATGTTAGAGAAATATTTATAAAAAACAAAACAAAACAAAACAACCACTCCAATTTAATTCAATACTGGAGACCTTTTTTTAAAAAAGAAAAAAAGAAAATTAACAAGTATTGATATCTCAGGTAGGATAAACATATAACCGGAAAAGAGTAAACTATCAAAATGGTCCATGAGGTTTTGTCACTTTTGTCACTTTAGTTCAAAACTCAAACTTTTTGACACTGGGTACATGTGGTTTCAATTTTGTTGTCATTTTCATCTAAAATCAAAATCTGGTCAGATTTTTCAGTTAATATCCAGTTTTTTGTCTTTTTCCTCCCTTTTAATGAATGACAAAATGATCTTTTAACGTTTTATTATAGCAAATTAAAAAAATGTAACCATTTTGCCTTTCATTAAAAAGGAAGAAAAGACAAAAGAAGCCGGATGTTAACTGAAAAATCTGACCAGATTTTGATTTTGGATAAAAAATTGGCAACAAAATTGAAACCAAAAGGCCCCTAGATCTAAAAGGTTTAAGTTTTGGACTAAAGTGGCAAAAGTGACCAAAGCTTAGGGACCATTTTGGTGATTTACTCAACCGGAAAATGACTATTACTTTTTAGCCATAACAAAGAGGTGGGGACTCAAAAACACACCCCATCACATTAATAAAAAAGACATGACGGGAAAAATGTACTTTTTGGACAAAGAATACATGGTAGCAACAATCTCCGTAACACATGTACCTTTTATTCAATTATTTTCAAACTCAACATCTCCTTGTAATCCAAATTTATTGAAGCACTCCTACTGCCTGACGTAGTGACATGTCCAAGTTGTAGTGTCATCTTTATTAAAAACTCCTCGTGACATTCCCACCGAAATCTCATTCTCAACTAACTGTTGCATCACTATTTTCACGATCGTGCTCAGAAGTTTGGATGAAACCTAGATTCAACTGCAATAACCATGAGTTGTTTCAATAACCATGCATGTTATATAGTAATCACATGTTCTTCAGGAATGTCAAGTGTATCGAAACTAAACTATTAAGGGAAATTAAGGGACTTAAATGTGAGTGTTATGAGGTTTGTAATGAACATTATCCAAGCTTAACAACTTAAGAGATTGTTAAAGGATAGTTGGTGATAATCTATTGTTAAGCTTAGCTTGATGATTGAATATTTCTTCTCTATGAACTTCTTCATCTGTTCTATTTCTGTCATATGCATATTTTCCTTTCATGTAATGGATGTTTCAATTTATTATTTGATGTTTCAGAGTATTTCTAAGTAGTCACATTTTGTAACCGCAAACGTTATTCCCTCTTGCCAGGTTTGAAGAGACCTCCCTTCTAATAAGCATGTGCCTCACCAAGTGGGCCAGCCCCACATAATCCAACTCGACCCGACATATCAGGGCTTAACCATTAGAATTTTCTTAAAACCACACCCATTGGCCACCGGCGTCGATTTACTATAAAATCTGCAAAATTACATCAAGGACACAGTTATCCGCAATGAGATTAAATATTGGCAGCAATTATTTTATCAGTAACCAGAAAACATCTCACACTCCTTTTGCATGGAAAAAGAGATGTTAAGCTGTAGCATAGAGTCCCAATACAAAAACATTGTGGAACAAAAATCAAAGCTGCACAAAAACATAACTACTAACACTAAAAAACCATCTATTAACAACCACATTCCCTTTATTCAATTATTTGCAACCATGGCCTCTTCCTCTCCAATTTCCTGATATGAACACCGTCCTTAACCGCTGCTGACGTGTCAACAATTATAGTATCATCTTCACTAAAATCTCCTCGAAGTATCCCCATTGAAATCTCGTTCTCAACCAGCTGCTGAATCACTCTTTTCACGGGTCAGGCTCCAAAGTTCGGGTCAAACCCTAGCTTCCCGAGAACATCAATAGCTTCTTCTGTGTAACGAAGATCGATTTTCTTCTGTTTGAGTCTATCCTTCGCGCGATTCAACTGCAGTACAACAATAACCATGTTAAGTAATATTCACATTATCTTCTAGATGATCAAGCTATTATTGTATATAACAATTTTTTAAGGGTTAGCTGAAGTAACAATTTTGTCATTTATTTTTTTGGTTTTTGTCTTTTCGTATCGATTTTCTTCTGTTTAAATCACCCTTTCAACTTTATGCAAAATTTTGAAAATGTCATTTTAACCCCCCTCGAATTTCTAAAGTTTCACGTTTACCGTTCTTTAACTTAAAAAACACTATTTTCTTACAGGCTTATCGTATGTGTGTGTAGGTATAACAATTCAAGTTGATTTACGTTTCCACGTATTTTTTTCGGAAAACGAGTCACTTTAAGTATGATACGTTTTTGTGCTCATTTATATGTACGTTTTCAGTTGGTCTACGTTTTGACATAAATTTTGTTCGGAAACAAGTAGGGTCAAATATAATATGTACGTTTTCAGTTGCTCACTAGACGGTATAAGTTCAAGCTACTTTATGTTTCGACGCCACCGCAATACGCGGAGAGAAAAATTACTAGTTAATGTCTAAATGAAGGAATTGTACCTGAATTTCGACGATATTTCTGATTTGTGTCGAATCAAGTGGTTGGAACACGATATACTCGTCGATCCGGTTCATGAACTCGGGTCTAAACGTTTGTCTGGCTAAGTCAACAACCTGTTTCTTCATTAAATCATAAACTGCATCCTTGCTGCCTTGTGTGCTTTGAAGAGTCTCGAGTATATAATGCGACCCGATATTGGATGTCATTATAACAACCGCATTCGTGAAACTAACAGTTCTTCCTTGCGAATCCGTTATCCGCCCATCATCCAATAATTGTAGCAAAATGTTGAAAACGTCATGGTGTGCTTTCTCAATCTCATCAAAAAGAACAACCGAGTACGGCCTTCGGCGAACGGTTTCCATAAGTTGACCGCCTTCTTCATAGCCGACGTAGCCAGGCGGCGCGCCAACTAACCGCGAGACCGCGTGTTTTTTCCATGTATTCACTCATATCGATTCTCACGAGAGCATTTTCTGTGTTGAAAAGGTAACTCGCTAAAGCTTTTGCAAGTCCGGTTTTACCGACACCGGTAGGACCCATGAACATAAAGCTTGCTATCGGTTTGTTTGGATCAGATAAACCGGCTCTTGACCTTCTTATTGCGTCTGCCACAGATTTGACCGCCATATCTTGACCGATAACGCGTTTATGGAGAACGTGTTCGAGGGACACAAGTTTATCTCTCTCTGATTGTTGAAGATTTGATAAGGGTATTCCCGTCCATTTGCTTACAATTTCAGCAATGTCGATATCGGTAACTTCCTCACGAAGCAAAGATTTTCCAGAATGTTGGTAATCAGAAAGATTCCTCTCGGCTTCTTCCAGCTGGCGTTGAAGAGTCATTTGTGTTCCGTATTTGAGCTCAGCAGCACGGTTAAGATCGTAATCGCGTTCCGCAGCTTCCATTTCTTGGTTTACCCTATCAATCTTTTTAAGAAAATTATAATGAATTAAAAGATCAAATACCAAAATACGATAATATAATAACTGGGAGAATTGATGCTAACTGTTAACTGTCAATTACTTAATTACCTCCTCCTTGATCGACCGAATGCGGGTTATCAGTGACTTTTCACGCTCCCACTGTTCATTAAACTCTTTTTGTTTCTCTTTCAAAGACTGCAAATCACTTTCGAGTTTAGTCAACCTTTCCTTTGAAGCTTTATCGGTATCGTTTTTGAGAGATAGCCTCTCCATCTCGAGTTTTAATGCGGCCCGATCTATCTCGTCTATTCAGTAGGCTTAGAAGTAATCTCCATTTTTAATTTTGCAGCGGATTCATCGACCAAATCAATTGCTACAATTAGGAAGTAATATCGTCAACAAATTAAATATTAGACATTTAGATTATTTAGTAGTGTTGTGTATTCTAACCTTTGTCAGGTAAAAACCGTTCGGTTATGTATCGATCTGCAAGAACAGCAGCTGAAACAAGAGCACCATCGGATATTTTGACACCGTGATGCAGTTCATACCGTTCACGCAATCCACGAAGAATGAAAATTGTGTCTTCAACAGATGGTTGATCACAAAATACTTGTTGAAATCTACGTTCGAGAGCTGGGTCTTTTTCGATATATTTCGGTATTCGTTTAATGTTGTTGCCCCGATACATCGAAGCTCACCTCGACCCAACATCGGTTTAGTAAATTTCCAGCATCCATTGCTCCACCAGTAGCTCCTGTAAAACAAGTAACCATCACATTACATCAAATCTAAATTAAAAAAGAGTAAAATGCCATTTTTGTCCCTGAGGTTTGGCCAGTTTTGCGACTTTCGTGCAAAGGTTTGTTTTTACGCATCTAAATCCAAAAGGTTTGAAATCTTGCCATTTTCATTTGGCTCGTTAACTCCATCCATTTTTCTCCGTTAAGTCAGGGATATTTCCGTCTTTTTTGTTAACTTAAAGGGCAATTCGGTCTTTTTCAGGGGTATTCGGCCTTTTTACATAAAGTGAAAAAGACTGAATTGCCCTTCAAATTAAAAAAGACAAAAATAACCTTGACTTTACAGAGAAAAATAGATGGAGTTAACGAGCCGGATGAAAATGGGAAAGATTTTAAACCTTTTGGATCCAGATGCGGAAAAACAAACCTTTGGACAAATATCGCAAAACTGGCCAAATCTCAGGGACTAAAATGGCATTTTACTTTTAAAAAATAAACAAGAAGAAAGTAAATTAAAAAAAAATGAACAATAAGAAAGTAAAATTTCTTACCTGCACCAACTACTGTGTGAATTTCATCGATGAATAAAACTATTTGCCCGTTAGAAGCTGTAACCTCCTTCAAAACACTTTAAGCCGTTCCTCACAATCTCCTCTGTATTTAGCACCAGCAAGCAACGAACCCATATCCAGAGAGATCAACTGTTCAAATGATCAACAAAAAATTTGTGATTTTGGCAATAATAAATGCTAATATATAATACCTTAAAAAGAAAAGTCCCGTTTCTACCCTTTAACATATTTTTGGTTTAGAAACGACTCGGGTCAATTATATGATTTTTATTTTTATGTACGTTTTGAGTTGGACTACCTTTTGATTTAATTTTGTTTGGAAACAAATCGGGTGTAACATAATACGTTTTCATTCGAGGGTATAAATTTGAGTTGTTATATGTCTCGACGTAAATTTAGTCGGAAACGATTCGATTGTAGTCTATACGTTATCACGTCACGTACGACGCCAAAGCACATGTTTACTTTATGTACGTTTTGAGTTGGTCTATGTTTCAACCTAAATTTTGTTTACAAAACAAGTCGAGTCAAATATAATATATTTTCATTCAACGATATGAATTTAGATTACTCACGTTCACCAATTTAGTTCGGAAACGAGTCGGGTTGATTGTAGTCTATAATTTATCCCGACGCGTATGGCACAGCCACAACGCGCGGCGGGTAAAAAACCTAGTTTAGTAACCAAATAATAGATTAGACCTCGAAAAGTTGTTCTAACCTTACGATTCTTGAGAGGTTCGGGGACATCTCCACGCACAATTCTTTGAGCTAATCTGCATGATATATAAAACTCCATAGTTAATAAATTATTGTGTTACCAAAAATGAATACATGTACATGAAAAATTCAAGAACGATAGCATACCCTTCAGCAATTGCGGTTTTCCCAACACCAGGTTCACCAATAATAACAGGGTTATTCTTTGTTCTTCTTGATAATATCTGGATACACCGTCTGATTTCATCATCTCGGCCTATCACCGGATCAAGTTTCCCCTTTCTAGCAAGTTCGGTCAAGTCATTACCGTATTTGTCAAGTGCCTCGTATTTCCCTTCAGGGTCTGTTCAATAATAGAGATATTATGAATTATGATCATAAGTCTGTAATGTAGAAGAAATAAAAAGTATTAATCTTTGAAGCAGAAAATATAATGTTAATACTTTGATCAGTTACTTTCTGATTTCCACGAACAGCTTCAACGGCTTCCTTTAATGATTTCTCACTTAGGTTCAAACTTGTGAACAAATGTTTTCCAAATCTTGTATCTAAAGGAAATGCTAATACAAGATGTTCGACAGATATAAATGTCTCCATTTTTTTTAAACGTTCTGCATTTCAAAAGAACCGAGACTTGTCCCTAATCGAGGATTACTGGGGTCACTGACCTGTAAAAAGAGTCATCAATCATCATGGGTGCACTCAAAAACTCACATTGATAGCATAGAGACCATAACAATACCTTTGGTTGTTGAGCTATGAAGTTATCTGTCGCTTGTAAAACGGATGTGTTGTCTAACCCAGCCTTTGTTAGTATCCGTCTTGCTAATCCATCTTTTTGCTCCAAAGGGGCTTTCATTAAATGTTCAGATTCTATAATTTGTTGCTTGTTACGCTGTGCTGCATCTGTAGCACCAACGATTCCCTCCCAGGCCATTTCGGTGTAACCTTGCGAATTGTACTAATGTTTGTAACAATAAAAACATCAAACAGTATCAGAAGAATGCACCAGACATGCAAACAAATGGTATATCAGCATACCAATATGCATTAACTTTTATTTTTATTTTTTTAAAAGATACAATATCCACATTCCTCATAATGGCTACATTTTTTCTATTGAAAGTTTTCTTCTAGACACCCCTATCAAGCTACAACAGTATCAGATAGAACGATATTGTTCTGAAATGTCATGCTGATCAGGTTGTACAAGTAACATTAGAACACTAATCCATCATCAACTATATTGCTTATAGTTTTTCTGGCTTCTCATTCATCTTCAAATTTGTAACTAATCTTCAATCTGTAACTTTTGATACAAAGACACCTTCAATTTTAACTATTGACACTTTTAGTCCCTGTACAATTTCTACTCATAACAGATTAATAATACACCATTTACAAAATTCCAGACTTCCAGTATTTATTCATTATCATTAATCATTATCAATACAGTAAAAACTGAAAGCTTTGAACAGTGATTTTAATATAAAAAAATAATAGCAGGCAGCTGGCCTGGCACTCTCTCATTGGACCAGCCGACTATTATATGTTAATGCTAAAAATTACAGGATTGCCCCCGGAATAGTGCCAGGCAGCTGGCCTGGCACTCCCCCATTGGACCAACCGTTTATCATTTGTTTACCTGTAAAATTACGGGTTTGCCCCCAGTTTAAAATTACGATTTTGGCCCCTGCTAAAAATAAAAGTATGCTTTTGGCCCCAGCCAAAAATTACGATTTTGCCCACGACTCAAAATTACAATTTCGCCCTCAGCTCAAAATTACGTTTTCACCCCTGTTCAAATGAAAAAAATTGTTCTCGTACCCACCTTAAAATTACGATTTTTCCCCGTTTAAAAAATTATGATTTCGCCCTCAGTTAAAAATTACGTTTTTGCCCCTGTTCAAAATAAAATTACGCTTTTCGCTCCAACTCAAAATTACGATTATGCCCTTGGTCCAAAATAAAAATATCGTTTTGCCGCCGGCCTAAAATTACGGTTGTGCCTTTAGTTTAAATTTATATTACTGTGTTGCCCTAAGTTCAAAAGTAAGAATTCGCCTTTGCGCAGATTTACACTTTTGCCCCTGGTTTCAATTTCCAGTATTGCGATCACTTATCAAATGGTATCAAAGCTAGGGGCCGAGCAGATGTGCCAGCGAGGACATTGGCTCCCTAAGAGAAGGTGGAGATGTAAATTCCAAATCGGTTTAGGGTGACACTTAAACCATTCTTATAAGAGGATGGAAACCTTCTCTACCTAAATACATTTTGCTTTTTACACCAGTGAGAAAAATATAACTTTAATAACAGTATTGCAATTGTTTTAGTTTTCTTTGCGAAATTATAAAAGTGTTATGTTTTTATTGGTTTACTCGATTTAATTGTTTTCCGTGTCAATGAATTGCCTAACACTCGCTCATTATTCGATCATCGCCCGGCAACGCGGGCGGGGCATTAACTAGTTGTTATAATAAATGCAATCCGTACCAACTTCTAACAGAATATGGCACAAGCGTATAAACTGTAACTCCAAATACGTTTATCTTATAAACCTAATTCAATCAAACAATTAACTTTATGCCTAGTGGAGATAGATATGATCGGATGGTTTCGCTGGTGGCAAGATGATCCTCCAGCGGTAACGGTCCGTAAGTGATCCAAATTTGCCGTTAAAAAAATAACAAAACTATTATAACCTCAGATTAGTGAAATTACCAGAGACGAATCGACAGCAGTAGAATACCGACGAGGAGTGGAGAACAACCTCCTGTTGTGCGGAACAAAACCTCCATGAAAGAGAAACCGTACATCGTTGGCGGCAATCTCCGGCCTGGTAAAACCGGTGGCGGAAGAGAGGATATCGGATGCGCGAGCTACGGTGGAGAAACGGAACCGAGATAGAGAGCGAGAGGTGGAAGGAGGGCCATCAATGGCAGCAATAGGGGCGGATTTAGTGAGCCTGACGGTGGTTCTTCGAATTATGAGTGCAGCCATGTGAGATTTGGTTGAGTTGTTGTTAATTGGAGTGTTGGTGTGTGTTGGTGAAGATGAAATTGGAAATGGAAGGATGTGTGAGATTTGAGAATGGGGGATTTGGGAAGTGGAAACTTGGAGGAGACGAAAGAAGTTCTAGAAACTCCTGTTGCGAAATTCTCTCGGTTCTCGGAGGTTTGCACGTGAAGCGTGCGTGCCTTGGTTTTGCTTTTTTTTAACCGTCAACTAAATAACTGGATAAATATGTTGGATACTCTCAGTCAAGCAAATACATCCCTCCCTCCATTATAGTCAGAGAATACATACCAAAACCACCAGTTTCAGGGAAAATCCGCTCGCCGGAAGGCCTAGTGCAGCAAAACCCTGTGGGACGGTTTCTTCGTTTTATAGAAAAATAATGTTAGTGGGAATACTCATTCCTGGGATATTTGTTTCAGCAACACCTATCGGCGCTAGTCACTAAGCATAACTAGGGATAAATATTTGTTATTGGGTACCGATATCGAATTTTTCATACCGAAATATCTTTGGTATCGGAGTACCGGTGTTGAATTTTTCATACCGAAATGTTTTTGGCATCAATTTGTTTATACTTTTTAGTGTTTTTTGTATACTTTCTGTTTAGTATGGTACCAGTATTTTACCCATTTTAACTTTGAGGTACCCGTATCGGCACCAAGCAATTTTAGTACCGGTACCCAATTTTGATGATTTTCGATACCAGTACTTCATGTACTGTTAATGATGCCGATCTCATCCCTGTACAATAACAGAAAGACGCAAGTTATCAGCAAAAATAAATAAATTAAATGAAAGGTAAATGTGTAAAGACTTAGGGGTTGTTGGGCAACTTCTTGATGGTTAAGTAGTAAGAGGCCTGAATCATTAAGAGCCAGTATAATGTTAACCGTTTAGAGGCAAATGTCTGACCAATTCAGATTAGAGGTCTTAACCATTCAGAGGCAAATTTCTGAACCATTCAGACATCTGCTCGCGAAACAAACAGTCTGAACCATTAAGTGTTGAACCAGTAAAATGTCCGAACCATTAATAGCTCCATTAAAAGTTAAACAAATAGCCCCTTAGAGTACAAGTGATGAAATTGTAAATTAAAAGAACTAGGATTTTCCCATCGCGCGTTGCGGCGGGAAATCCGCATACGAACCAAACGTTAAAAACCAACATGAAACTACAAAATATAAATGTATAAAACAACCAAAAACTAAATAAAATGTAACAAATACAAGAAAAAAATAGTGACATGGTATCTATGATGTCGTGTTACGACTCCACGTGCCGGAGATTACAAACTCGCAATAATCACCACCGCGGTTATGGCCGGCAGGGTATGCTGAATAGGAAGTTATGTTTTAATATAACTATTATAGAAGCGGTGACCGACAAGATTTTTAATAAATTTTAAAATGGAAACATATTTAGTTTTTGTATAAAATTAATATGCAAACATATTTAGTTTTTGTATAAAAAAAGTTAACAAATTTTTCGATGGGTACTGGATTTGTCCATTTTCAAAGTAATTTATATCTCATATTTAGTTTATGTAAACAAAACTAACGAATCAAAATTATAAAAGAAAAATAAAACTATTTGATTAAATATGTATATTATTAATGGCGTAAGAGGTTAAATTAGAACTAAAAAACAACAAACAAAATTCCTACCTAAAAAAATATTCAACAACAAATAAACCTACTCTAGATACTATAGTGAAATTTATGATGTTATTTCATATATACACTGAAATGGATATTTTTAAAGTGAAACTGATATATCTTAGTGGTAAAACAAAAAGTAAAAAGAAGTTTGTGGCTAAAACAAAAATTAAAAAAGGACACTCTTGTAGTTAACAAGATGTTCTTTAATATATATATAATATAATAATAAAATAATAATAAATAATGTTAAAACATGTGGAGCCCGTAATATTACGGGCCTTTTTTCTATCCCCTCCTAGTTTATATCTGTAGTTCTGTACTCACCATAGTTGTGGTCCTGATTCCTGTGGACCCAAGGCCCAATCTAATTTTTCTTCATATTTGCTGAAATTTGGGTAACTTGTCTTGTAGAAAGTAGGAAGCATCATAAGTCAGGCCCATCTGATAGTTCCAGCCCGTTAAGAAGATTAAGTAATTCCGCTTGTTGCTCCGGTTCAAGCCCAAAATTTGATGGATTTCTGATAGAATCTGAAATTCAGATTTGATTGAACCAAGAACAAACAAGATAGATAATCCAATTCGAGAAGGATTAGGTCTCTAAATACAAGGTTTAAGAACCCTAATTTTTATAAAAAAACACCGACTCCCTTCAAACAAAAATAAAAGATATAAATATAAACATAAATTGCAATAACTACCCCCTAAACTTCAGCTATCCAATTACCCACAAACCTACACTTCCGATAACTACTTTTTAACCCAAATAATTCCCTAAATCTTCTGACCCAATACAAGATTCCACCTGATTTGGGCCTGGGCTGCTAGCTGGGTTCGTATCAATACTTCCGGCCCGAAAATCGACTTGTCCTCAAGTCGAAATCAGGGAAAACATTTTGCCAAGCAATCATCCATTCAATTGTAGGCTGACCTGCTTCGATGACCCATCCAGAAGCGAAAACAGATTGTAAAGGCCTTGCAATTTCCTTGTCTTTTGCAACTTGACCCCACCTAGATGACCATTTGATAGCACGTATGATTCCAACGATTTCCTCATCATCATATGTCCCCCTTCAATTACAGTTAGTTGTTTAGAGTCGGTATTCTTTTCCTCCTCCACCGATTCCAACGGTTTGCTTGTTGGGGATTGCACATGCTTCTTAGAAGCAGAAATGTGAGGATGGAGTTTAGAGGTGGTTTGTGATGGCTGAGGTATGGCCGGTGATTTGGGTTCATCGAAATTAGCTTCCAAAATCTGATGGTGACCTTTCTGGTTATCAGAGTTGATCATCTCATCTCTTTTGTCGGCCATGAAATTGTCCCCTGCCATCGTGTTCTTCCGATCCTCATCTGATTCTTCACAATAACTGCCATCCTTGATCATTTGAGTCTTGATTTCTGCAATATCATCCTTCATGGCTGCTAAGATGGTGTCTAATCGAGCCACAATGGCTAATAACTAGGTAGAGATAACCGAATTCCGGGTTGTAAGTGCCATTCGACTTCCCGGCAATGGAACCAAATGATAGAATCTGAAATTCAGATTTGATTGAACCAAGAACAAACAAGATAGATAATCCAATTCGAGAAGGATTAGGTCTCCAAATACAAGGTTTAAGAACCCTAATTTTTATAGAATAAACACCGACTCCCCTCAAACAAAAATAAAAGATATAAATATAAACATAAATTGCAATAACTACCCCTAAACTTCAGCTATCCAATTACCTACTAACCTACAATTCCGATAACTTCTTTTTGACCCAAATAATTCCCTAAATCTTCTGACCCAACACAAGATTCCACCTGATTTGGGCCTGGGCTGCTAGCTGGGTTCGTATCAATACTTCCAGCCCGAAAATCGACTTCTCCTAAAGTCGAAAGCAAGGAAACATTTTGCCAAGCAATCATCCATTCAATTGTAGGCTTACCTGCTTCGATGACCCATCCAGAAGCGAAAACTGATTGTAAACGCCTTGCAATTTCCTTGTCTTTTGCAACTTGACCCCACCTAAATGACCATTTGATAGCACGTATGATTCCAACGATTTCCTCATCATCATATGTGCCCCCTTCAATTACAGTTAGTTGTTTAGAGTCGGTATTCTTTTCCTCCTCCACCGATTCCAACGGTTTGCTTGTTGGGGATTGTCCGTGCTTCTGAGAAGCAGAAATCTGAGGACGGAGTCTAGAGGTGGTTTGTGATGGCTGAGGTATGGCTGGTGATTTGGGTTCATCGGAATTAGTTTCCAAAATCTGATGGTGACTTTTCTGGTTATGAGAGTTGATCATCTCATCTCTTTTGTCGGCCATGAAATTTTCCCCTGCCGCCGTGTTCTTTCGATCCTCATCTGATTCTTCACAATAACTGCCATCCCTGATCATTTGAGTCTTGATTTCTGCAATATCATCCTTCATGGCTGCTAAGATGGTGTCTAATAGAGCCACAATGGCTGATAACTGGGTAGAGATAACCGAATTCCGGGTTGTTAGTGCCATTCGACTTCCCGGCAATGGAACCAAATGATAGAATCTGAAATTCAAATTTGATTGAACCAAGAACAAACAAGATAGATAATCCAATTCGAGAAGGATTAGGTCTCCAAATACAAGGTTTAAGAACCCTAATTTTTATAAAATAAACACCGACTCCCCTCAAACAAAAATAAAAGATATAAATATAAACATAAATTGCAAAAACTACCCCCTAAACTTCAGCTATCCAATTACCCACTAACCTACAATTCCAATAACTTCTTTTTGACCCAATTAATTCCCTAAATCTTCTGACCCAATACAAGATTCCACCTGATTTGGGCCTAGGCTGCTAGCTGGGTTCGTAATAATACTTCTGGCGCGAAAATCGACTTGTCCTCAAGTCGAAAGCAGGGAAAACATTTTGCCAAGCAATCATCAATTCAATTGTAGGCTGACCTGCTTCGATGACCCATCCAGAAGCGAAAACAGATTGTAAAGGCCTTGCAATTTCCTTGTCTTTTGCAACTTGGCCCCACCTAGAGGACCATTTGATAGCACGTATGATTCCAACGATTTCCTCATCATCATATGTGCCCCCTTCAATTACAGTTAGTTGTTTAGAGTCGGTATTCTTTTCCTCCTCCACCGATTCCAACGGTTTGCTTGTTGGGGATTGCACGTGCCTCTTAGAAGCAGAAATGTGAGGATGGAGTTTAGAGGTGGTTTGTGATGGCTGAGGTATGGCCGGTGATTTGGGTTCATCGGAATTAGTTTCCAAAATCTGATGGGGACCTTTCTGGTTATCAGAGTTGATCATATCATCTCTTTTTTCGGCCATGAAATTGTCCCCTGCCACCGCGTTCTTCCGATCCTCATCTGATTCTTCACAATAACTGCCATCCTTGATCATTTGAGTCTTGATTTCTGCAATATCATCCTTCATGGCTGCTAAGATGGTGTCTAATCGAGCCACAATGCTGATAACTGGGTAGAGATAACCGAATTCCGGGTTGTAAGTGCCATTTGACTTCCCGGCAATGGAACCAAATGATAGAGTCTGAAATTCAGATTTGATTGAACCAAGAACAAACAAGATAGATAATCCAATTCGAGAAGGATTAGGTCTCCAAATACAAGGTTTAAGAAACCTAATTTTTATAAAATAAACATGACTCCCCTCAAACAAAAATAAAAGATATAAATATAAACATAAATTGCAATAACTACCCCCTAAACTTCAGCTATCCAATTACCCACTAACCTACAATTCCAATAACTTCTTTTTGACCCAATAATTCCCTAAATCTTCTGACCCAATACAAGATTCCACCTGATTTGGGCCTAGGCTGCTAGCTGGGTTCGTATTAATACTTCTGGCGCGAAAATCGACTTGTCCTCAAGTCGAAAGCAGGGAAAAATTTTGCCAAGCAATCATCAATTCAATTGTAGGCTGACCTGCTTCGATGACCCATCCAGAAGCGAAAACAGATTGTAAAGGCCTTGCAATTTCCTTGTCTTTTGCAACTTGCCCCACCTAGATGACCATTTGATAGCACGTATGATTCCAAGATTTCCTCATCATCATATGTGCCCCCTTCAATTACAGTTAGTTGTTTAGAGTCGGTATTCTTTTCCTCCTCCACCGATTCCAACGGTTTGCTTGTTGGGGATTGCACGTGCTTCTAGAAGAGAAATGTGAGGATGGAGTTTAGAGGTGGTTTGTGATGGCTGAGGTATGGCCGGTGATTTGGGTTCATCGGAATTAGTTTCCAAAATCTGATGGTGACCTTTCTGGTTATCAGAGTTGATCATATCATCTCTTTTTTCGGCCATGAAATTGTCCCCTGCCACCGCTTCTTCCATCCTCATCTGATTCTTCACAATAACTGCCATCCTTGATCATTTGAGTCTTGATTTCTGCAATATCATCCTTCATGGCTGCTAAGATGGTGTCTAATCGAGCCACAATGGCTGATAACTGGGTAGAGATAACCGAATTCCGGGTTGTAAGTGCATTTGACTTCCCGGCAATGGAACCAAATGATAGAGTCTGAAATTCAGATTTGATTGAACCAAGAACAAACAAGATAGATAATCCAATTCGAGAAGGATTAGGTCTCCAAATACAAGGTTTAAGAAACCTAATTTTTATAAAATAAACATTGACTCCCCTCAAACAAAAATAAAAGATATAAATATTAACATAAATTGCAATAACTACCCCCTAAACTTCAGCTATCCAATTACCCACTAACCTACATTCCGATAACTTCTTTTTGACCCAAATAATTCCTAAATCATCTGACCCAATACAAGATTCCACCTGATTTGGGCCTAGGCTGCTAGCTGGGTTCGTATCAATATTTCGGCCGAAAATCGACTTGTCCTCAAGTCGAAAGCAGGGAAAAATTTTGCCAAGCAATCATCATTCAATTGTAGGCTGACCTGCTTCGATGACCCATCCAGAAGCGAAAACAGATTGTAAAGGCCTTGCAATTTCCTTGTCTTTTGCCACTTGATCCCCACCTAGATGACCATTTGATAGCACGTATGATTCCAACGATTTCCTCATCATCATATGTGCCCCCTTCAATTACAGTTAGTTGTTTAGAGTCGGTATTCTTTTCCTCCTCCACCGATTCCAACGGTTTGCTTGTTGGGGATTGCCGTGCTTCTTTGAAGAGAAATGTGAGGAGAGTTTAGAGGTGGTTTGTGATGGCTGAGGTATGGCGGTGATTTGAGTTCATGGAATTAGTTTCCAAATCTGATGGTGACCTTTCTTGGTTATCAGAGTTGATCATTCATCTCTTTTTTCGCCATGAAATTGTCCCCTGCCCGTGTCTTCCGATCCTCATCTTATTCTTCACAATAACTGCCATCCTGATCATTTGAGTCTTGATTTCTGCAATATCATCCTTCATGGCTGCTAAGATGGTGTCTAATCGAGCCACAATGGCTGATAACTGGGTAGAGATAACCGAATTCCGGGTTGTAATGCCATTGACTTCCCGCAATGGAACCAAATGATAGAATCTGAAATTCAGATTTGATTGAACCAAGAACAAACAAGATAGATAATCCAATTCGAGAAGGATTAGGTCTCCAAATACAAGGTTTAAGAACCCTAATTTTTATAAAATAAACACCGACTCCCCTCAAACAAAAATAAAAGATATAAATATAAACATAAATTGCAATAACTACCCCCTAAACTTCAGCTATCCATTACCCACTAACCTACACTTCCGATAACTTCTTTTTGACCCAAATAATTCCTAAATCTCTGACCCAATACAAGATTCCACCTGATTTGGGCCTAGGCTGCTAGCTGGGTTCGTATCAATATTCCGCCCGAAAATCGACTTGTCCTCAAGTCGAAAGCAGGGAAACATTTTGCCAAGCAATCATCCATTCAATTGTAGGCTGACCTGCTTCGATGACCCATCCAGAAGCGAAAACAGATTGTAAAGGCCTTGCAATTTCCTTGTCTTTTGCAACTTGACCCACCTAGATGACCATTTGATAGCATGTATGATTCCAACGATTTCCTCATCATCATATGTGCCCCTTCAATTACAGTTAGTTGTTTAGAGTCGGTATTCTTTTCCTCCTCCACCGATTCCAACGGTTTGCTTGTTGGGGATTGCACGTGCTTCTTAGAAGCAGAAATGTGAGGATGGTGTTTAGAGGTGGTTTGTGATGGCTGAGGTATGGCTGGTGATTTGGTTCATCGGAATTAGTTTCCAAAATCTGATGGTGACCTTTCTTGGTTATCAGAGTTGATCATCTCATCTCTTTTTTGCCATGAAATTGTCCCTGCCACCGTGTTCTTCGATCCTCATCTGATTCTTCACAATAACTGCCATCCCTGATCATTTGAGTCTTGATTTCTGCAATATCATCCTTCATGGCTGCTAAGATGGTGTCTAATCGAGCCACAATGGCTGATAACTGGGTAGAGATAACCGAATTCCGGGTTGTAACTGCCATTCGACTTCCCGCCAATGGAACCAAATGATAGAATCTGAAATTCAGATTTGATTGAACCAAGAACAAACAAGATAGATAATCCAATTCGAGAAGGATTAGGTCTCCAAATACAAGGTTTAAGAACCTAATTTTTATAAAATAAACACCGACTCCCCTCAAACAAAAATAAAAGATATAAATATAAACATAAATTGCAATAACTACCCCCTAAACTTCAGCTATCCGATTACCCACTAACCTACACTTCCGATAACTTCTTTTTGACCCAAATAATTCCCTAAATCTTCTGACCCAATACAAGATTCCACCTGATTTGGGCCTAGGCTGCTAGCTGGGTTCGTATCAATACTTCCAACCCGAAAATCGACTTGTCCTAAAGTCGAAAGCAGGGAAACATTTTGCCAAGCAATCATCCATTCAATTGTAGGCTGACCTGCTTCGATGACCCATCCAGAAGCGAAAACTGATTGTAAACGCCTTGCAATTTCCTTGTCTTTTGCAACTTGACCCACCTAGATGACAATTTGATAGCATGTATGATTCCAACGATTTCCTCATCATCATATGTGCCCCCTTCAATTACAGTTAGTTGTTTAGAGTCGGTATTCTTTTCCTCCTCCACCGATTCCAACGGTTTGCTTGTGGGGGATTGCACGTGCTTCTTAGAAGCAGAAATGTGAGGATGGTGTTTAGAGGTGGTTTGTGATGGCTGAGGTATGGCTGGTGATTTGGGTTCATCGGAATTAGTTTCCAAAATCTGACGGTGACCTTTCTGGTTATCAGAGTTGATCATCTCATCTCTTTTGTCGGCCATGAAATTGTCCCCTGCCACCGTGTTCTACTGATCCTCATCTGATTCTTCACAATAACTGCCATCCCTGATCATTTGAGTCTTGATTTCTGCAATATCATCCTTCATGGCTGCTAAGATGGTGTCTATCGAGCCATAATGGCTGATAACTGGGTAGAGATAACCGAATTCCGGGTTGTAAGTGCCATTGACTTCCCGGCAATGGAACCAAATGATAGAATCTGAAATTCCGATTTGATTGAACCAAGAACAAACAAGATAGATAATCCAATTCGAGAAGGATTAGGTTTGTTTAAAAAACCTAATTTTTATAAAATAAACACCGACTCCCCTCAAACAAAAATAAAAGATATAAATATAAACATAAATTGCAATAACTACCCCCTAAACTTCAGCTATCCAATTACCCACTAACCTACACTTCCGATAACTTCTTTTTGACCCAAATAATTCCCAAAATCTTCTGACATAATACAAGATTCCACCTGATTTGGGTCTGGGCTGCTAGCTGGGTTCGTATCAATACTTCCGGCCCGAAAATCGACTTGTCCTCAAGTCGAAAGCAGGGAAAACATTTTGCCAAGCAATCATCCATTCAATTGTAGGCTGACCTGCTTCGATGACCCATCCAGAAGCGAAAACAGATTGTAAAGGCCTTGCAATTTCCTTGTCTTTTGCAACTTGATCCCACCTAGATGACAATTTGATAGCATGTATGATTCCAACGATTTCCTCATCATCATATGTGCCCCCTTCAATTACAGTTAGTTGTTTAGAGTCGGTATTCTTTTCCTCCTCCACCGATTCCAACGGTTTGCTTGTTGGGGATTGCCCGTGCTTCTTAGAAGCAGAAATGTGAGGATGGAGTTTAGAGGTGGTTTGTGATGGCTGAGGTATGGCTGGTGATTTGGGTTCATCGGAATTAGTTTCCAAAATCTGATGGTGACCTTTCTGGTTATCAGAGTTGATCATCTCATCTCTTTTGTCGCCATGAAATTGTCCCTGCCACCGTGTTCTACTGATCTCATCTGATTCTTCACAATAACTGCCATCCCTGATCATTTGAGTCTTGATTTCTGCAATATCATCCTTCATGGCTGCTAGATGGTGTCTATCGAGCCATAATGGCTGATAACTGGGTAGAGATAACGAATTCCGGGTTGTAAGTGCATTGACTTCCCGGCAATGGAACCAAATGATAGAATCTGAAATTCAGATTTGATTGAACAAGAACAAACAAGATAGATAATCCAATTCGAGAAGGATTAGGTCTCCAAATACAAGGTTTAAGAACCCTATTTTTTATAAAATAAACACCGACTCCCCTCAAACAAAAATAAAAGATATAAATATAAACATAAATTGCAATAACTACCTCCTAAACTTCAGCTATCCAATTACCCACTAACCTACACTTCCGATAACTTCTTTTTGACCCAAATAATTCCCTAAATCTTCTGACCCAATACAAGATTCCACCTGATTTAGGCCTAGGCTTCTAGCTGGGTTCATATCAATACTTCCAGCCCGAAAATCGACTTGTCCTAAAGTCGAATGTAGGGAAACATTTTACCAAGCAATCATCAATTCAATTGTAGGCTGACCTGCTTCGATGACCCATCCAGAAGCGAAAACAGATTGTAAAGGTCTTGCAATTTCCTTGTCTTTTGCAACTTGACCCCACCTAGATGACCATTTGATAGCATGTATGATTCCAACGATTTCCTCATCATCATATGTGCCACCTTTAATTACAGTTAGTTGTTTAGAGTCGGTATTTTTTTTCCTCCTCCACCGATTCCAACGGTTTGCTTGTTGGGGATTGCCCGTGCTTCTTAGAAGTAGAAATGTGAGGATGGAGTTTGAGGTGGTTTGTGATGGCTGAGGTATGGCTGGTGATTCGGGTTCATCGGATCTAGTTTCCAAAATCTGATGGTGACCTTTCTGGTTATCAGAGTTGATCATCTCATCTCTTTTGTCGGCCATGAAATTGTCCCCTGCCACCGTGTTCTTCTGATCCTCTTCTGATTCTTCACAATAACTGCCATCCCTGATCATTTGAGTCTTGATTTTTGCAATATCATCCTTCATGGCTGCTAAGATGGTGTCTATCGAGCCATAATGGCTGATAACTGGGTAGAGATAACCGAATTCCGGGTTGTAAGTGCCATTCGACTTCCCGCCAATGGAACCAAATGATAGAATCTGAAATTCAGATTTGATTGAACCAAGAACAAACAAGATAGATAATCCAATTCGAGAAGGATTAGGTCTCCAAATACAAGGTTTAAGAACCCTAATTTTTTTAAAATAAACACCGACTCCCCTCAAACAAAAATAAAAGATATAAATATAAACATAAATTGCAATAACTACCCCCTAAACTTCAGCTATCCAATTACCCACTAACCTACACTTCAGATAACTTCTTTTTGACCCAAATAATTCCCTAAATCGTCTGACCCAATACAAGATTCCACCTGATTTGGGCCTGGGCTGCTAGCTGGGTTCATATCAATTTCTCAGGCCCATCGACATTTTTATTAAGCCTTAGTGTCACCAGGAGGCGGCAGTAGAATGCATATAGATTCGCGATGATTTAGACATCCGAGAGCACCACCTAGCCACGCTCACGGTGAGATACCACTTTGTGGCAAGTGGGGGTTTGTAAACCGTCCATAATCTAGACCGTAAGTGTTAACGATCAGGTACAAGGGTAAACCGAGGGTGGTCGGTGATAAAAGAGTGATCATATTGTTTGGTAACGCTGTGAAAAATGTGACAGGTTTGCGTTTTAGGATGCACATCACATCGATACATGTAATAATAAAATAATGATAAGGTCAACCGTGCACCCTATTTATTGGTACTGCCCTTACATGAGGGTTTGTATAAGCAATGAGTCTGTCATTATCATGATAATTATGCACTGAAGTTGGCAGCTCACTGGCAAAGTTTTTGGATTTATACCCTAACTAGTTCATGATTGCTTTATTATTTTAATTTTAATATAGTTAGGTGAACACTATAGTTTTTGGATTCTATCTTTCTACTTCTTCGGATATGGAAAGCGCTACTCTATGTGTGGCGGGGCGCAATGGAGTGCCACCATTATGGGCACGGGAGTGAAACACCACCACACGCTGGTTGGAAAAATCAAGTTCATAATTGTACAGAAAAAACACGAGATCTAATAACTGGTTAGACTCTTTTTATCACCAACCAAAACACTAATTATGATTATTAAACCCAAACTAGATAAATAAATAAAATAACAATACTTATCTAGACTCAGTAACTAAATAATAATAAATAAACCAAACTTCATCTTCAACTCTTATTAATTATCTTGAACCAACTTCAACTCCAATTAGGATTAACCCTTTAACCTCCCCCTTAATCCTGATCCCTTGATCAAGCCCTGCTACTCCGGGCAATCTCGACCTTTCCTGAACCCCTGACCACAAGCACCATAACCCGGTGACCATTCTAGCAACTTCGAACTCATCCAAAATCATGAAGAAACCGCACCAACAAGTTTCTTCCTAACCGGGAACCCATAATCAAGATCTTATTCATAACCACTACAAATGTCATGTTCGATTATCCAGCAGCCTAAATTACACATTTCATCCACGCAAACTGGATACAGGGATGGTGGATGTTCAGTGAGATCAAAAACTCACTTTTAAGTCAAATTTGGTAAAAATTCATCATAAAACTTATATGCTCAATTCTTCAATGAGGTCATATATTCAAGCTCAGTGCATTTCGACAACTTATCAACACCATATGTGATGTTTTACACACATGGATGTCTAGTTCTGTAAATGAGCCAAACGAACACGAACAAGGCCTTGTCCGTGTTCATTCGTTAAGGAAATAATGTGTTCATGAACGGTTCATTAACATTTACCGAACGAGATTTTTTTTCGTGTCCGTTCATTAAAGAAATGAACGTGTTCACGAACAGAAACATATTGGCGAAGGCTAGAGGTGAATGGCGGGAGGGAGTGGCGCTAGACATTGAAGCCCTAATCGTGCAACGGAGGTCAAGAGTATTTATCATGTGAATGAAAAGGAACGGGTGCATACACAAGGTGGGAATAGGGTGTCTTATTTATTTGTTAGGGTAATAAATAAATAAGAATTCAAGAATATAAAAAGTTTAAGTAAAATAATTAAATGCACAAAAATCTTTAATGATCAACACAAAAGGGACATGAACGTATGTTCACCAACACATTTGTAACACCCCAAAATACATATATATGATTATGTTAAATTAAGAATGCATGTAAAGGGTAAGATTCAAATTTAAAAGGGATAGGTTGGGCCATAAAATATAAAACACCAAAAATGACGGACCAATGTTGGATAAGTTGAAAGATGAATTATAAAAACATAAACAAAACACATACTCACACATTGATGTGTGTGAGTGTGTCGACCAAAGCTAAGAGGAACAAGGAAAACCCTTGTTATCACAAAAATCTGCCAAATTGAAAAGGAATTGAAGCTAGATTCGATGCATGTGCTAAGAATTACGATCACCTAAGTGTTCTTACCATCAAGTAAGTTGAATTTCATGATTTCATGATTTTTGATGAAGTGGGTTATGTGTAATACGCGAATGTATTATGAAATTGAACATGAATCTTAGTTAATATCAATGTGTAGAAGTTATAATGTGCTTAATTTTGATTATATTGATGAGTTGGGGTAAAAACCCACTTGGAATTTGTAGATGATGAAGCTTGGTGAAGTTTATGTGTAATTAGTGTAATGTTGATGATTTAAGTAGTGTTGTAGAAGGTATTTTGGTAGATAATTTGATATGAAACATAGGATACATAATTATGATGATGATTTGTGAAGATTCAATGATTATGTTAAACCATGGATGAACTAGAAAGAATGTGCTTAATTTACTTGTACATTATGCTTTGTGGATGATACACACACAACGTGTTCGATGAAATGCCTTAATCAATTTAATTACAATTTGATGCAAATGCTTTCTAAATTGATGTATTATGATGATGAAAGTAATGTATATGGTTTATTAGCATCATAATGTACAATGAAGAATGCACAAAATATAAAATTAAAAGAAAACTAAGAATGTGAAGTGGAGCGAAGAATGAAGAAGGCACGAGCCATTCCAAGACACAAGCAACGCAAGACCACGGTAAGTTCATGTGAACTTCATTTTATCATATTGTAGATTATGGCATTGGCTTCATGTTATTGTCACTAGTTTGTAAATTATAGACTCCAAGTATGGTAATTGTGAAATATAGAATAATGAAGTATCATGATGAATGTATGATGACCCGTCATGAACGGGTCAAAACGAATGTATAACAAGATTCAGAAAGAGTACGAAATGAATCGTTGTAAACGGGTCAAGATGGATAAAGTTATGTGATGATGGAATGGTTTAATATTGACATGTTATGAATGGGTCGTATTAACCGTGGATGATAAATCATGTTGATGGTTCAAGACTTTGACTCGTCATGAACGAGTCGGATGCGTTAAAGATGACGATGATGGAAGGATAAACGCAATATCTGTTTTGAACGGAATTGTTATTCATAAAGAACTATTTGGTAAATGGATGAATTACACTTATGACCTTGCTAACGGGTCTTATAATGAACGAAATGGTAAATATAATGGTTATGTTAAAAGACGTGCACTAACGTATTCATTTTGTTATGAATGTTAGGTAAATCTCACCTTTGAAGATGGCGAGCTTGGATCGAACACGCTTCACCGCCCTTTTTCGCTTCCGGTTTATGTTTATTTTCAAACGGGTCAAAACTCTCTATTAGTTGTAAATGTTAACTAAATATTTAGGATTTTCGTAAGTAAGTCTAGGAACTTGTATTTTGCTATGATAGTTCGGGTTAACACTTGTGATGAACTTTTGATGGTTGCGTTTACTCGAACTATACAAAAGGGCATTTTGGTAAAAAATGTAAATGATGAAATGAAAGTTTTAATTTTTGACGTTTTTACACGTTGTTTTGACCTTATGAAATTATGGGCGTTACAACATTACCGAATGTTTACGAACTCAATTGAACGAACGAGACATATGTTTGTGTTCATTCATTTAACTAATCGAACAAAATTTCTTGTTCACGTTCGTTCATTTATTAAACGAACGAACATAAACGAACTTTTCGCCAAACAGTTCACGAACTGTTCGATAAACGTTCAATTCGTTTACAGCTCTATAGATACCTTAATTACCATCAATTTTTAGTACTTTGTAATTCACTAATAATATAATACAATAGTATACTGGAGTATTGTTTTTTTTAACGACAAGAAACGACGTGTCAACCACGGTGACATCAGGCGTTGTGGCCAAGGTCACTCGACCGCCGCCAACCCCTTGGCTCTCCCCAGATGCGCAGAAACCCGACCTCCATCCGTCCAAAGGCACGACAATGGAATAATCAGTAAAACATCGTCTCCCATCTAAGTCAAACCGACACCACCCGTATTCGGTCATCACCTCTAGAGTATTGTATTTTAATAGGTATTTTGCTAAATAAATGATTGATAATTAGTGGCTGTCAGAAATGAAGCGAAGACTAAAATCAAATAATTTTTGGATGATGACAAAAGGTGTTTAGGTAGTTGGTTTACTATGAAGTATAAATTGCATTATGCATCTCTAAAACGGTGGTACCACCGATGTGGACTTCCGTATCCAACAACCATACCCTGTCCGCATTCGATGCTACTTTCATTGTTCTCTTCCTTTTTTTTTCCTTTTCTTCTTTTTTTTTTAACGGCTAGCTCAGTTGGGAACTACCCAACATATTGCAGACGCGACCCAAGTTCGAGACGGCACCAAGGTGCTTGCAACTAACATACCACACCGAGGCCCGACCAAAGGTAACTCGGGGCTGCCAGGAATCGAACTAGTGACCTCACAGGATGGGAACCACCTTATGTGTAAACCCACCTACCTCAAACCAGCTGGGCTGGAAATCATTGGCTCATTGTTCTCTTCTTATTTCTTACATACACGTGATTCAGTTGACAATTTGAGATGCAATTATAGTGACTGGTTAAACAGTTTTACAAAAAATATAAAATAAATTAAAATTTAAAAAATGATTAAGAGCATTCACAATCGAGTCTTATTCTTCATCTTTAGGCCAGGCGTAGTGGTAACCTCTCGTAACCCCTTGTGATGTGGGGTTATACGACACGTGTCAAATGTGTAAGAAAGGGGGTTATATAACTTGAGTGTGTAGTGGTTAATCCCTTCAATTATATATATATATGGGTAGTTTAAATGAGAACGCTAAATATCGCGAGAACCGTGAGAACGAATGAAAAAACCACGAAAACTTGGTCAAAAACAATTCAATTTTAAAATTTGTTTTTACACTTTTCATTATTATTCGAATACAATGTTAGAAATTTAATTTACACGTTTAAAATTACGTGAATTCGTAAGTAATTTTTACGCATGTGTAAGTTTGTCATTTACACATGCGTAAATTTGTTAAATTTACACATGTGTAAAAAATTTAATAAGAGTGATTTTGAGGGGATGAATGAATTATTTGATGTTGTAAATTCTTATTTTGATGTTGTATTTTAATTACAATGAGTTTTGCATTAAAAAATTGGTTTTGATTGGTTTCTTCATTCGTTCTCACGGTTCTCGCAATATTTAGCGTTCTCAAGATAATCTTCCCCTATTTGAGAAACTTGAGAAGTATTCTGGACCACAAATTTTCCCTAAGCTTTTCTAATATACACATATGTATAGTTTAAAATTGACTATATACACATATGTATATAGTCAATTTTAAACTATACATATGTGATACTCGTTTAACTACACATGGTCTTAAATTACACTAAAAAACACAACATTTTCTCCTTTTCTTTTTCAATTAAATATATTTTTTTATATTTTGTTCATTATCTTTTCTCTCTCATTCATTCATAGCCATTTTAAAAAATATTAAAAAATTATAGAGGTGAATAGTATCTTCACTAAATTTAATGGTGAACAGTAATTTTTTCTCTTTGTCTCTCTTCTTCACTCGCAACTATTTACAATCACTTCAAAAACATACAAAGGTTATACTCACGAAGGATCCATTGTGAATGCTTATTAGAAAAAAAAAAACAAGTTGAACAAATCATCGGGGTTGGTTGGGTCGGCAAAAAGTTGTTTTAAACAATTTTTTTACAAAAAAATGATATGAATTGTTTTACAAAAATAATAAATGTATAAAAAATCTAAAATGAATTTCTTCTATTAAACAACCGTTTACAACTTTCAAACTATAAATCGAACCATAAGCTATTAAATTGTTAAAATTAAACCTTGAACCGGACCATAAATATTTCAAACTAGTCAAACTATCGACTTTTTTTCGCATTAGAAGGTTTCGAAGATTTATGACACGCCTACAACCTATATATTAATGATAGATGTATAAATCAAAAGCAAGATACAGAAACAATTGAGTGTCTAATTTTGTTTCAAGTATAATTTTGTTTCAAGTATAAGTCTTAAGATACACAAACAATTGAGTGTCTAATTTTGTTATAGTAAAACCTAAAATGTGTGTGCTATAATTCTCGAAAATAGTATTTGATCTAGTCTTAAGTTATATAAGATCTAGTTTAGAATAATCCATCAAAACATTCTACAAATTTGAATGAATTAGTTATACTGGTAAGTATGAAGTACAGAACAATATATACAATTATTAATTCATATTGCTTTAACTAAAAGTAGGTGTAGATATAAATAAACAGTCTACTATAGAAATTAGATTTTTACACGTGTAGTGTGTTACAACGACAACTTCACGTTTTACAACTTCGTTACACGGGTTGCAATGCTTGCATTAACGTTTGGTGCATACACGTGATGTGATGCATTTTTACTTTGATACACACGTTAGGTTTATGACATTAACGCGGTTAGACATAGATAAAAAATAGAATGTTTTGCTACGTCGTGGTGTAAATTCATGAAAGTAAATTAAACAAAAAAATTAAAATAGAATGTTGTGCCCGCCAGCATTGCGGGGTGCTAAACCATAATTTAATTCTTGGTTTGGTAACATGTTGGTTTTTTTCGATTACTTGTACATACTATTCATAAGTCAATCTCAAAAAAAAGTATCGAGATGTAAATAACAATACGCTCGTCAAACAAAATATATTTATTAAATTTAGGCATTGTAGAGTAATTTTATTAAAATCAAGAAATTGTAGCGTAAACTGACTTAAAAATGATAAAGAAAAAACTGGGTAAACTTTAGACATATAAAAATGTAATATTTCTGGAAAAACCAAAAAAATCACTGAAAGCAGGTCTCTTGATTTGTTTGGTCAACAAACATTAAAACCGCTCCACCAAATATGGTTTTAATGCTAGAATGCGCGTGCAATTGTTTAATACTAAATTTGAAAACGCAAAAAAATAAAGAAAGCCAATGATGCCACATCCACTAGTTGAATGCTGCTCTTTTCTATGATAGAACGTAGAAACTATTCCTACTCATGGTTTTTATGTACATGTAGGTAATTGTTGTAGTCAACCATCTTTAAGGTGCACCTAACAACCCAAAGTTTGGACTATTCTCCTCTAATTCTCAAATAGACCACCTAATACTCTTCAGTACACTATAAAATCGTCACCAGTAGAAAGTCTGAATCATTAAGTGTCAGTATAATGCTTAACCATTCAGAGGTAAATGTCTGACCAATTCTGATTAGAAATCTTAACCATTCAGACTTTGTATACTGCTTTAACCATTCAGAGGCAAATGTCTGAACCATTTAGACATTTACTAACGAAACAAATAGTCTGAACCAATAAGTTTTGAACCAGTACTCGCGAAACAAACAGTCTAAACCATTAAGTGTTGAACAAGTAAGATGTCTGAATCATTAAAAGTCTCATTAAGAGATAAACAAACAGCCCCTAAGTTTTAGAAGCGTCTATTTTATAATCTTCTACCTTTAGAAGCGTCTATTTGAATGAAGAGTTTTCAAACCTAAGTTATCATTTTCTTCAGGGTTTTTTTACATATTTCCCTCCTAAGATGGCTTATTACATATTTCCCAAACAAAAAATTCAATTACATATTTCCCTTCCTAAGCCATATGAATTACATATTTCCCATTTTCATCAAAATCGCTCTTGTTAATTACTATTTTACCCTTAATGAATTTATTAAATGACTAATTACATATTTCCCTTTTCAACCATCACCATTTTTATTATTTTCCTGATTAATAATATTATTTTTCATGTCAACGAATAACTATGAGATGGTTTAGCTCTTAAACAACATTTATTAATAATTTGTAGTTTTATTTGTATCGCTTAAAAGTTTTTATAATTTATAATGACTTTTAGATAAAACTTAGATTTTTATTTTATGTTTATACCTTACAGTAATGTCTTTTACAATATACATTCTTTACACGTGTCATTAATTTTTTTTTTTCTCTGTTTCACTTTATTATCAAGGACTGATCAAATAATAACGGAAAAAAGATCATAAAACCCTATGAATATAGGGAAAGATATATTTAAAAGGTAAATAATAGAGTTTAACTTATGACTTTTTATCGTTGATTTACCATATTTTTAAACCGGATTTTCGATTTCACGAATTTACATCTTAACTGAAGTAATGAGTAATTGCTATAGGTTTGCTACAAGCAAATCACAGAATTATAAGAATTTACGAAAAAAATAAATATAAGAAAAGAAAATTATGCGGTAAATAATGTACGTTAGCTTATGAGTTATGACCTTTTACCGTTGGTCTATCTTTTAACAACAAGTATTAAGAATTTATAGTTTTAATTAATCACCTTAAAGTTTTATAATTTATATGTAATTAGTTATTTAATAAGTTTATTAAGAGTAAAGTAGTAATTAATAAGAGTGGTTTTAATGAAAAAATGAAATATGTAATTCATATAGATTTGAAAGGAGAAATATGTAATTGAATTTTTTATTTAGAGAAATATATAATAAGGCATCCTAGAATGGGAAAATATATAAAAAATCTTATCTTTAGAATACAGAGATTTGGACACACATGACACATTGTCTTCGGAATTTGGAAACAAAGATGTACATCATATCAATCTTTTTTACACTGTTATAATATCTTCAACACAAGCGTTTATTTGAGTGAAGAGTTTTCAAACATAAGTTGTCATGTTCTTCGTGTAAATTGCATTTTACGTTATTTAAGTTGTCAACAAAATTTTAGGCGTTGTCATTTAACTAACGGATGTCATTTATGTTCTAATTTATTTACCGATGGTGTCCTTTTTCCCTAAAAAGATTACAAAAATAAAGGATATAGGATGTAAAGATATTAAAAGATAAATGATACCGCCTGTAAAGAAATTAGAAGATAAAGAACACCCGTTGTAATTTCGTTAGTTAAAGGACGACACATGAAATTTTGCTTAAACTTAAATGATATAAAATGCAATTCACCATTTTCTTTAGAGTACCTATAGGACACACATTGTCTTAGACTTGGGCTGCAATATGTCTAATAAGTACCTTTTTCATGATTTGATTAAAACTGTTAGTTTTAAGTTTTAGCCTTTTGGATGACCAAATTCATGCTTTCGATTTGAAATGGAATTTATCAGTAGCAGTTTAATTAATTTAAGTGTATAGGAAATGTTTAAAGAATTAAATGTAGTGAAGATTTGGAAAACTATGTATCTCATTTCAAGTAAAAAAAATAGGAATATAGCGATCGGTACTCAAGCAAATGGTCTAGTTCATATGAAACTATCTATGGGTAATGAAAAGATAATTTTCTCTTGGATGTCACTTCAATGCCTAGCATTCAATGTTGAAAAAAATTGTGAAAAATAGAGATTTATCACAAAAAGGGTAATGGTTTTTTTTCTCTAATTCTGGGCACAAATAATTGTATTCAATTGATGTTACATGAGTATTACTTTCTGGTTTGTGTTCTACTATGTAATGGCTTCGCAATAAATCAAGCTGTATTCAAAATGAAGCCAACATTAATGAGATAATATGCTCAAAACTAAAGGTTTAAAGCTATGAAAACTACATAAATTTAGAAGGAAAAGAGTGGAAACTTTTCTCATATGGTGGAATATAAGCGCGAGCCTCCCTCTATTTTTTCCCTAGAAGCACACACAAGTGAGGTTTCAAATGGTGCGAAGAACACCCAGAAATCGCACTCGCACACGCACGCATGAGGAGTGGCGATGGGTGCAATGTGGCGAACTTTGTTGTTCGAATCGTAGTGAGCCACTTCAGAGTTGCCTTTGTGTTTTTGATCTCATGCGCGTTGTTCGATAAGTGGTATCACCTAATCTCATACCTGCGATTTTTTTTCTAATCCCATAACCATTGGGTATATCTGTACCATATGCTTCGGGTTTCGCTATGTTTTGGATCTCGGGTATATGCGTCGAGGTCATTTTGTTTTGTCATCCCTAATAACGATTGCTATTCAAGTCACTCATTATTTCAATCTTATTCAAACTCTAGTAAATCATAAGAAGTTTTCATAAAACAAGTTATTATTCAGTAAACTGCTAAAATGGTTCCTGAGGTTTGGTCACTTTAGTTCAAAACTCAAACCTTTTGAATCTGGGTCCCCGTGGTTTCAATTTTGTTGCAATTTTCATCCACAAGTAAAATCTGGTCAGATTTTTCAATTGACATCCTGTTTTTTTGTCCTTTTCCTTTCTTTTAACGAATGGCAAAATGGTCTTTTAAGTAAATATATAGGAATGAAAAGACAAAAAAATAAAATAAAAAAGTGCACGTTAACTGAAAAATCTTTTTGCTTTTAGATGAAAATGACAGCAAAATTAAAACCACATACACCTGGATTTAAAAGTTTTGAGTTTTGGATTAAAGTGGCAAAAATGACCAAATCTCAGGGTCCATTTTGGAAGTTTACTTATTATTTTAAATATACAATTTAAGAAAAACATCACTATACAATAAAGAAAACAAAACCCTTAATTATCAATATTGGGGTGCAAACGAGTCGAGCTGACCAAAGCATAAGCTGGGCTTGTAAGTAGTTTTTAAGGGTTGAGTTCGGCTCGGGTTCCGCTCATTTATTATTTATTAATTAATTTATACTAATTATAATATTTATTTTACAAATAGTAATTAATATTGTTTAAATATATATTTAATATATTATTATATATATAAAAGGTTGACCAATTAGCTACAGTGAATTTGACCATCTTTTTATTTTTGATTTTGAAAATTACTCTTTGATTTTTAGTATTAACATTAACATTTAGACCTTCTTAATTGTTTAAAAAGTTTATAAAATGTCACTTTACCCACTCGAGTTTTACGTGTTTATTTTTATCTGTAGATTGGTATAAATTCAAATTGATTTATGTTTTGATCGATATGCAATTGCCAAAACATTCGGTATGCGTAAGTCACATTAAAAATATCAACCCCGCAATGCGAGGATTTAATTATAGTTAACTAAAAATATATATAAACAGTGGGCTTGTTAAGGCTCGTGAGCCAGCTCGAGTTCGATAAGCAAAGCTCAGACTTATTTACTAAATGGGCTTGTTTCTAAGCCGAGCTTGTTTAAGCTCAGCTCGTTTCGAGCTTTTTTTCGAGCCTAGCTTGAGTAGCTTGGCTCGGTTACACCTTTAACTACCACTATTGTTTTTTATTTGGAAAAATTACAAAAACAATCAAAGCTGAATAAAAAAGTTTGAAAATAGACATTGACTTTTAAAGTGTAGGCTTAGCCGGCGCTTTTTATCAAAAGCGCGGGCTTAGTCGGCATTTTTAGTATAAAGTATAGGCTAAATCCTAATCATCTCAGTCAGCGAAACTAATGTAACGATTTTGATCGAAGAAAATGTGGGGTCGATGAAGCAAAATTTCCATGTCTATTTTTGAAATTTCTTGTTCAACTTTGTTTGTTTCAGTAGTTACTCCTTTTTATTTCCATGGCCACCGTAGAGTGTTATAGGGGATGAGAGAATGATATTGGTTCTTATATATTGGCCAAAAACAAAAGATGTGCCAGTGAAATAAAACGGACAAGTCATGATCGTGACATAAAAACAATTAAACTTTTTTTCTTTTAGAACCGTGATGTACGGGGTAATGACTACAACTTCTGGTCCACGTTTGACTGTCAGTTTAGTCTATTATTTCAATATAAACGATAAATAATGAAAAGATTGAAAATTTAGAATTGGAGGTACTATAAACTAAGTAGATAATGTCCTAAAATATCATATATCAGATATCGGTCGTCAAGTACTGATACTTGAGATATCATTATCACGGTTGGATATCAGTAGGATATTGATAATTTAATATCATGTTAAATTTATATACATAAAGCAAGTTAACATTAACAATTGAGTATACTCTTATACGATTAAAAATTAACCTTTTATAACATGCAAAACATTAACAATTATAGCAAGTAGGAGTTAAGACTTAAAACACTTACATTTAATAGTAACAACTAACAAATAATACTTAAAACACTAATTGCAGCAATAAGAAGAAAGACAAAAGGTTGAAATAAGAAGAAATGTATGATATGTGGAAAATCGGTGATATATCAGTCCAATATCGGTCAATATCGCCGATATTATCGATACAGTATATTTTCACCGATATCTTGACAGGGGACCGATAACCGATATATCACTGGTATATCGACATATTAACTACATAAACTATAACACACAAATCAAAACTGGATAAAAGCTAATTAAATCCGAAGAAACCCACATTTAGCATAGTTTACATCAAAACACACGACATTTATTATTTTAATTATTATCCAATGTAATTGTCACACCCCGACCCGCAGCGGAATAAGAGTCGGGGCATAATTGGGTTATCACCAAAGCTCATGATATTTACTAATATGTTTCATATTTATTAATTTCAAATTACATCCTCAATATTCCAAACATGTTCATACAAATACAAAGAAAGATAATCAACTAAACAATCCAAAATCTAAACCAGTTTATTCTTCTAAGCCATCCTATGTATTTCTTGCTGCAGCTTGATAACCTGTATCATGTATAAAAAATGGGGGTTTTTGGGTCAACATAAGTTAGCGAGTGAACCTTGTTAGAAAACATTTATTATTGATCTCTTGTTATCTTTATCATGGAAAATTGTGCAATAATCATATGTGAGCAAACGTAATTAAATCATACAATAACAATAACAACAACAAACAATAACATACAATAACAACCAACTTGCATGAATATGTAACATGAATGAAACTGTATATGTTGGCAACGTCACGTTCACGCTCATAATGTAATGGGGAACGGACGGCTTATGATAAATGTCTGTGCGATCAAGGCTCAATCAAACGGAGCCGATCGTATGTTGGCAACGCCTGGTTCACGCTCGTAATGTAATGGGGAACAGCTCAACGCTCATAATGTAATGGGGAGCGGCGGCCTATGATAATGTATGTACTGAAAAATGATAAATTTAATCTAAACAATAACCACACAAACAGTTGATACATGTTGAATACACATTTGTTCATGGATATGATAGATGCACCATAGTTTAAATGTGATAAATAATAAGACACATGATACACCCCAAAAACGTGATTAAAACGGGGAATTTGTAGAGATTCACTCACCTTGGGTGCGTTAGGTTGAAGATGATGAAATGCGCACGAGTTTAGAGGATTGATCGACGGGAATTAACTAATCTAAATAATAACGAAAGGTATGGTAAATGAGTGGATTTTATTAATAATTTTAATAGGAGTTTTAGATATATTTTTGTGAGTTTAAGGCTATTTTCTATCTTTAAAAACATTATTTTTAAGTATTTTTAATTGATTTTTAAATTAAATAAATAAATAAAAAATATATAAAAAATGTTGACTTTTGCGTTGACCATTGACCGTTGACCGTGAGTGTTGACTGTTTGACCGGTTCACTAGTGTGCATGTGTGCGCCGGGTAAGGCTCGAACCCGAGACCTCCCGTATGCGTGCACGCAGCTCTACCAACTGAGCTACGTGTCTAACCCGAAATAATTCTGTTTTTAATTATATTTATATACTGTTTTAGTTTATTCAAAATTCTTTTATTTTCAAAAAGGATTTTAATCATCGAACCGGCGTGTGTAACAGGTCTCGAACCCGGGACTGTGGGTTAGTGTTGCACACAGTCCACCGCTGGATTGTGTGTCTAACCTGATTAATATATCGATTTTTATTATACTTAACATCTTCCTTGAATTAATCCGGTTCAGTTAAAAAAAAGAACTTCTTTATTACAGCTAATGAGTTTGTGTCAAGGATCGAACTCGCGGCTTGTGATTAATGTGTGCACACAGTCCACCGCTGGACTGCGTGTCTAACCCGAGTTATAATCCAAATTATATTAAACTTATATACAAACTAACTTCGCCTTCTTCGATACAATATCACAGACAACGATTACCCTACTGTTTCTTGTTTAATTCGATTGACAAACATTCAAATGACTAAAATGAAATGGCAGGGAAGATTTTGGAAGTAAATATACCGGAGAAATGATCTTTCTCAGAGTTCTGGCGAAGTCGTCGGCTCTGTTTTTATGGACTTTCTCTGAGCGGACCAATTAACAATTTTGATTAGCTAGATGTGGAATTGAAGTACCGAACAAGAGTTATCAGAATGTTTAAAGGTTTATACCGTTTCACAGCGAGTTCTAGAAATTCTCAGAAATTTTCCGGCTAGTGATGATTATCCGATATCGTCGCCTGGAACTGATTCTGATTGAAGGGTTTGAGTTAGCAAAAGCTTAACAACTGATAGAAGATAGAAGAATTGAGAAACTTACTGTTTTAATGGAAGACACGGTTTTCCGGCGAAAGTCCGGCGAGTTCAAAAAGCTTTTCCGACGAACTGAAAATAAAGCGAAAGTGAAATTGAAGGTTCTGCGGATGATTTTGAGTCGAGAGAGGAAGCTATTGTTGGAGTAAGTCAGGAAATGAATATCTTCGGTTATAAAAACCGAACATCACCAGAATTCAAGTTAATTCAAGACTGAATTGATTAGGATCGTCGGTGCATCGGTTATAATCTAGAATCCGCGATCACTCAAACGTTTTGGACGGTTGGAAGCCGATTACGGTTTCAGTTTGGCGCAACAGGTTGATTCATGGTTGTTCATAAGTTTTAATTGTTTCCTAAAACTTACAAAAACATCAAGTGGCGGAGTGGTTATATGTACGCGAGTTAAAGCTTTGACTCACCCGGCTGACCCGGGTTCGAATCCGGCAGGCGTTTTTTTTATTTATTTATTTTATTTTCACTTTTTATTAATTATAGTTTTTAAATTATAATTTGTTTATTAATTATGCATCGTTTAAAATTAAAATAAACATAAATACGCAACGAAACATTTATAACTTGATATTCGATTACAAACGAAGCGGGTTTGGAAAAACCCGTTTTTGACAAATGTTACAGTAATACCAACGAGAATACAAATTTTAACAAGGTTCCCTCTATTTGTGAAACCAGTAAATACCCTTCTTCTCTCCATTATCCTCATCAGGTTCAATAAAAATGCAATCCTTTGTTTCTCTCCAAACAGCCTCTAGAATAGGTGTATCATCATACTTGTAGTATTCACCCAATATAGGCTTCACAGCTTCCCTAGCCTCGAAGGTATGGTAATGTGGAATTGTGGGGAAAAGATGGTGAAGGGTGTGGGTTCGGGTTACATCATGGAAAGCATGGTTCAAGAACCCGAAGTTTCTGTCGACCGTTGCTAGAGCGCCTCGAAGCCAGTCCCATTCGGTTGAGTCGTAGTGAGGGATGGATGGGTGAGTATGGTGTAGGTATGTGAGTAAGATGAAGAAGCCACTCATGAATAGGATGGGCATTCCATAAATGTTGATCACCCATTGTGTCCCCATGATGGCTGCAGCGCGGTATATAGCGTAGCAAGTGGCGAAAACGCCTAGATCGGTTAGGAAAATCTGAAAGCGTTCGCTGTCGTTGAAGATAGGACTGTATGGGTAAAAGTGGCTAGTGATTCCCTTCTCGTATTTCCTTCCATAAAGATTGAAAACAAAGTACAAGGGGAAGCCGAGAAGGATCTTGAACACGAATACAACGAATGCTCCGGTTGGGTTGTTTAGAATTTCAGAATAGAGTTTATCCGACTTGCGTTTGGGGATCCAAACCTCGTCGTACTCAATAGAGTTGGTGTTGGCATGGTGAGTGCGGTGGCTGTATTTGAATCCGAAGTATGGAGTGAGGATCAACGAGTGGACGATGAACCCGATGGTGTCGTTAAGCCATGGGTATTCGCTAAACCCATGATGGCCGCATTCGTGGCCAATGACCCACAAGCCCATAAGATAAGCACCTTGGAAGAACCAATAAACGGGCCATGCGACATACGCTAAGGGTTTAGGAAGCATGGGTATGAAAGTATCTGCGAGATAGTATAAGGCGCCGATGATGATAAAGTCACGAAACACTGCTGCGAAAGAGCGTACAAGAGAACGCTTGAAGCAGTGTGGTGGGATGGCTTTTTTTAGGTCGCTAAGCTCGAATGGAGGTTTGGAGACTGGAACGCGTTTGTGGGCGAGTGGTTTGTCGGCGGTGGTAGCGACATTCAACCGACCACCGGCACCCATGGTTTGGACTTGTAATAGAAGTGTAGCAAGTGAAGAGATGGTTTGGATGGTGGAAAAGGAGTGAAGAGGTTGAAGGTATATATAGTTTGGAGTTACAACTTTGGCTGGTGCCTTTGTTTGACTAACGACAGTAGAAATTAGAGAAACACATGATGAATGTTAAATTGTCACAATTAAACTTCTAAATAGTTGATACCTAACCTATATTTGTTCAATGAGTTAACTTCTTATTATGGCAGTTATAAAAAATAAAGTTATAAGTTTTTTTTAGATGGTAGTCTAGTTAATTTTTAAGGTATTCTCTCGTGTACGTATTTCCTTCAAAAAAAATTATGAAATTTTCCCTTTTCTAGTAGTGTAGGCAATGATAATAGAGACAATGGTTTAGGATCTAATACAAAGTCTTCTAAAAATAAGAAGCCGTACAAAGGGTATCAGATGAACTCTGATTGACCTCCTTTAAAAGCGACATTGTAACTGTTTTATCAAACCCTACGATATGAGATTTTAGCTTCTTTTCTTTTGAATTTATAGGTTGCAGATTTTAGAATTTTTTTACTATCATTGTGTCATTGTATTTTTTTTGCGACTCATTGTTATATTTTTCGGCATAATTTTGCTCGACATTGTGTCATCTTATGTGATCCATAGTGTTTTTTTACACTTATTACTTTTAGCAGCTTTGTAGAATAACTACATACCATAGAGAAAAAGAATAAAAATAAAAATTGAAGTTCATTGACAAATGCGTATTAAATATTTCTTAATTAACAAGTGACTTAAGGCCACTTATAGAAATCGAGCTCATCCGTAGTAAATACCTTGAATATGTAATTCTAAATTGATTTATAATTTTTTTTGACGAATATTCAATCTAATATTATATTCTGTCTAAAATAAGGATTTAAGTAATTTTAAGAAGACTATGAGTCAAGGATTTAAGGGACGTTCAGAAGTTGTCTACGTTCCAAACTACCAGGTTTTTGGCACTTTGTTTGCAAAAAGAAAGTTTAATAATATGTTCGGGGCAATCCTTTATTTTAGCCCTTTGTTAGCAAAAAGAAAGTTTAATATGTTCACTGCTATCTTTTAATATGTAAAAACAAATATCAACTTTGCTATCAAACGTTTTAAAAAATGGTTAATGCTATATATTTTTAAGTACTTTCTTATTACATCAAACGTTTTAAAAAATGGTTAATGCTATATATTTTATTTTTAAGTACTTTCTTATTACTAATTAAACATAAGTATGAGATTATGTACATGACAAAACTTTCATACGAAGTGTAGGAGACATAGAGAGAAGGACAAGTGGCATTGGCTTGAAGGTAATTTAGTCTTTTCTCATTTGAAACTTCCTCCACTGATTTTCAAACGGCTATAACTTTTTCATACGTTAATATTTTTTAAAATAAATTATACCGTATTAATGAGCATTTCATTCTTTTCAATTCGAGCAGCCCATTGCTATAGTTTTCTTAAAAAAATTACAAGATTTTGAATACCCATTAGTCCATTACGTGATTACGTGATTTTGAATACCCAGCATATGACTACGTGATTTTGAATACTCATTACGTGATTACACATTCAACTTAAACCATTACGTGATTACACATTCAATATGATTTGTTATAACTAATGTTATTACAATTGTGTGTATTACATGATTACACATTCAACACAAACCATTACGTGATTACACATTCAATATGATTTGTTATAACTAATGTTTTACAATTATGCGTATTATGTGATTACACATATAAATAATAAGAGCTTGATTGTCTATGCTTTATTATATTATTAAATTCCTAATATACGGCATTATGTGGTTATTATAGGTTGATTTTTCACTATGTTTTGTATATAATTTATCTTTAATAGTTATTAAACATGTAATATTAGGTATTTCATATGAGATATTATGTATTGTAATTACGTAATCACTCAGTAGGGTTTCATGTAAATACTATAATGAAATCGCGTACGAAATAAGTATTTAAAATAATGTAGTCACATAATAATACATAGTCAACTACTGTTACTTAATTACATAATCACTTATGGGTATTCAAAATCACGTAATGGCTATTTAAAATCCTGTAAATTTTTTTAAGGAAATTATAGCAATATGCTGCTCGAATTAAAGAGAATGAAATGCTCGTTAATACGGTGTAATTTTTATAAAAAAAATATAAACGTATGAAAAATTATAGCCGTTTGAAAATAAATGGGAAATGAGTATATGAGTCAACAATATTGGATTTTCCTATTTACCCTTTCCTCACTTGTTTCCCTTGTTTTTAGTTACGTGAATTTTATATTTGGGGACCACTTAATCTCAACCATTAATCTTGCCAATAAAGAGCCAAACTTGTCTCCTATAATTCGTACAATTCTTTCCTCTTGTACAATAACCTCTCTGTTTAAATGTGTCTTAACTCAATTTTAGAATATTAATGTGTCTAAACATATTTAAAAATATAAATATTTATTAAATCAATTATTATAAGTCAGTTATTAGAATTTTCATTACATATTGAAGATTATTTAGGTGATTTTTTTTTCTATTTGCATAATTGTTATGTGAACTCTATTCCTATTGAAAGAGTGCCTTATCAATTTTGACCACTCAATTGCACATGTATACCATAAGTAAAAATGGTAGCGTTAGTGGCGAAGCTTGCCGTCGAAAACCGGGGAGGGGAGGGGGCGAAAACGTATATACCTAAAAATTTATATAGAACCGGGGGGCGAAAACGTATATATCCAAAAATTTTCTATACAAAAACTGCGTATATAGAACTGCTGAGCGAAAAAATCGGGGGGGGGGGGGGTCCCGCCACTACAATCCTGCACCCCTGGTTACGTAGCAAGGTTTTGGGTGGTATCGATTCTGTTTGTTACGGTACCGATACAAAAATTGAAAGAATAGATCTAAGAGGATAATGACACGTTTTTTTACATATTAGAATGCCGAAAATGAAACACGAAAAAAAAACTAAAGGGTAAACTAGCTTTGGAAAAATCAATTATATTTTACTTATTCGGATATATAAACATAAACAACACACACACATATATATATATATAGTGTAGGGTTACTATACAAAGAGCCAAACATTACAAAACATAGGAAGAGATTTGGCGTTGACATGTGCCAATGGTGTTGACTTACCCGGTAAGGCAGTCTCGTCTTTTTAGGGTTTTTTTTTCGGTTGTGAAACATTCCTTATATCAGTGGCCTCACCTTTTTCAATTTAATTTATCTCGATTAGCAGTTACCTCCTGCGCAAGTTTTCATCTATGACACTTGTAATTGGAGAAGATTTGCATATTGATATCGTGTTCAAATCGATGATAGTTTCCTACTTGTTTTCTTCGTTTAAATATTGCTTGTCATTGGCGTTTTTTTTCATAGTGTTTTCACTTTTTCAACTCACTGAATATATATTTTGGTTGATCTGGTCTACGTCATTGGCCTTTTTGATTATCTGATAGGGTGATCACATTTCAAACCCCTAAATATGTAGCCAAATGTGGCATTTTGTTTATAGCATGCGGTTATATGTTATGTGTTCATGTGTTTTTCATGCTTATGTCCGTCTGTGACGTTTATTTAAGTAATGTATGTTTATGTAGGATTCAGGTGGTGTTTGTTTTGTTTATGATGACAATTTGCTAAGTTTGGTGTTATATGTTTGTGTGTTCCTTTTTCTTGTTTGGTGTTTTTACGGAGGATAAAGAATCAAATTACCTGAATATATAATCATTTGTGGAGTTTGGTCTATTGTATATATGTTTGAACACGCAGATGACGTTTTTGTGTTATGTTGAGGATGCGAATTTTGGTGTTATATGCTTTTTATATCTACAAATTGGTCTTTTTTTATTAATGATTTTATTACTGATTACTTTGTTTGACACTCTATATATCATATTAATTTATTATACCAAACTATGAATTTGATGTAAAATAGTATTACATATATGTGGTTTATTTCTATATGGCATTCTCTTTCCTATATAATCAATGTATTATATTTATGGAGTTTCCTGTCTTGATGATTTGCATTGTTGCTTATATTTTTATATGATCATAGCGCTTATTTCTATATCATATTTTTAAGCTGATATTGTCACACCAACTGAAAGAATCAGTTTAAAAACTAGATTAACATTGCACATTCCCAATGTTATAGAAGATTTAAAGCCCTATATTGGAATGACATTTGACAGCCTTGATGATACATGTTGTTTATATTAGAAGTATGCTTTAGCCGGTGGTTTTGCTATTCATAAGGGTACTAAAACTTTTGATTCATAGGGTGCTAAAAGACTTAATTAAGATGAAAATGGTTGATACACTGGATGAGAACCCGAAGGAGAGGAGTTCAAGATCAAACTTTTCTAAAAGGACCGGTTGTGATGCTCAAATTCGTCAATGTGTTTGAGAACGCTATTATGGAAGGTTTATAAGTTTGTTGAAGAACCTAATCATCAGTTTGTCAATCAACTTGATAAGCATTTGTTACCATCTTCAAGGCATGTGACTCAGCTTCAAAAGCATGTTATACATAGTATGTCAAAGATGCATATAAGGTTAGGATAAAATGAGAACCACCTTAAGTTGTAAGAACCATGAAGCAACTAAATCTTTTCATTGGTGAATGTGATGTTGACATGGTTGTCAGACATTTTTATGGAGAAGAAAAGGTCTTGACCTAAATTTTCATATGATTATTTCACAGATGATGAAAATAGTTTGAAGGGGTTATTTTGGGCTGACGATTAATGTAAACGTAATTATTATGTATTTGGGATGTGATTTCGTTCAAGGTGACATACCGTTCTAATAAGTATATATTAATTTCTCTTTTTGTAGTGTTCTTATGTGTAAAGTTAGTTTTTTTTCATTATTATGTTTTCACATTTGATGTTTTTTGTGCAGATTTCAATGGTGGTTGTATGTCTTACTGGAATAGATAATCACCACAACAATGTCACTTTTGGTGCTGTATTATTGGCTTGAAATTGTTGATACATATATAAGCATTTGTTACCATCTTCAAGGCATGTGACTCAGCTTCAAAAGCATGTTATACATAGTATGTCAAAGATGCATATAAGGTTAGGATAAAATGAGGACCACCTTAAGTTGTAAGAACCATAAAGCAACTAAATCTTTTCATTGGTGAATGTGATGTTGATATGGTTGTCAGACATTTTTATGGAGAAGAAAAGGTCTTGACCTAAATTTTCATATGATTATTTCACAGATGATGAAAATAGTTTGAAGGGGTTATTTTGGGCTGACGATTAATGTAAACGTAATTATTATGTATTTGGGATGTGATTTCGTTCAAGGTGACATACCGTTCTAATAAGTATATATTAATTTCTCTTTTTGTAGTGTTCTTATGTGTAAAGTTAGTTTTTTTTCATTATTATGTTTTCACATTTGGTGTTTTTTGTGCAGATTTCAATGGTGGTTGTATGTCTTACTGGAATAGATAATCACCACAACAATGTCACTTTTGGTGCTGTATTATTGGCTTGAAATTGTTGACACATATATGGTTGCTGGGAGGCTTTTTTGGAAGCTGTTGGAAAAAAAGCCAAAAATTGTTATCGATCAAGACTCAGCCATGAAAGAAGCCAGTATTTCTTAACATTGGGCACAGGTTATGCGTGTGCCATGTGATGCACAAACTTTCAATCAAAGTTTAACAAATATTTCCCCATGCTTGATGTTTTTCAATTATTCGTCTCAGTCAATAGTCAATATGACTCACTAAAACATCTCATTTACTCACTAAAACATATGTAGCTTTTTTTTTTCTTATTGGTGTAAGGCTATCACTACTAGAAAACTTGGCAATTGTCACCAATATTTGCTACTGAAAAAGCAGTAGCAAATTTAGCTATGACTTCTCGCGTAATGCAAAATAAGTGGAATTATTATGATACTATGGCTAGTGGTTGGAAACTTTGCGATCGCTAATTTTTGGCGTTAGTTTTGGGTCACAAATTTGTGTGAAAAAAGCACAATCTTGAGAAAAATACTGAATTGTTACCATCTTAGCGGTGACAACCATGGAATTAAGACAGTACTGTTTTTATCGAGTGCAAGCCCTTTATTCTTCAACGAGCGCAGGCCTAATTCTTGAGAAGAATACGTAATAGCTTTTGATAACCGCTCCACGTTTTTCTAGGGTTTTGAATCCAACTGACTGGAAATCCCCATTATTGATCACTCTTTGTTGTTTATCGACAGATTGAATCCCTAGCTCCTACTAACAGCGCCTACAGTCTCCCCTGATCAAGGTATGTTCATAATTATGTGATATATATATATATATATACATATATATATAAAGCATCTAATTTCCACCCTATATATATATATATATATATATATATATATATATATAGAGTTAGGATAAAATAAGAACCACTTGAGTTGTGAGAACCATGAGAAGTATGCCTTCCAAAAGGTTTTTCCAAAAAAAAAAATCTCAAAAATCTTAAAAAAATCACTTGTTTCAGCCAAAAAAAATGTCGCATGCACAAATTTACATGAGGTGTAAAAAATTCACCGCCGTAACAAAATTTACAACAGCACGTAAACAAAACTTACATCAGGCAAAACCACCAACTCGACAATTTTTTTTTTGTTTTTTTACAGATATGCTTATAATATTTATATCTATATTTAGGCAAAAAAAATTGTGGCCCAACTCACGCGGAAAATATGAGTTCTCATGGTTCTCACAATTGGTGGTTTCAGGTATTAATATCATTTGTTTGATTTTAGTTTGATATCATCTATCTTGATTTTGAACGACAATTTTGATTTTTATTGTTGTTAATCCACTTCGATCAATTTTGGATGTTGGCAATAGTTCTTGTGCAATCATCGTTTATTTCTACCAGAAGGAGTAAAATCAATAAAGTATGGATGGGCCAGGGAGTTGAGGTTGTTTTTGAGAACAAGGTTATTGCTATTTTTATTCTTATTGTTGTTTAATCGTCATTTTTGCTGTGTGCGTCAATTTTGAATATGCTTATTCTTGTATGTTATTAGGTATGATAGATCGCTTTTTGAGTTCTGATTCTTTGTAATTAGGTATTATCAACATTATAACATTAGACTTCTAATTAAAAAACCTTAATAATCCCATATGCTATAATCTTCTGTCAGAATCTTCTCTTTGGTTCTTTTATTGTCATATCTTGGTGTGATTAAATCTATTTTGTTTTTGTTTTAATCATAGTTATTAAAGGCGTTAGGCGCACTCAAGTCGCATAGGCTTCACCTGAGGCCTAGGCGCAAGACGCAAAAAAGCGCAGTCCTGAGAAAAAAAAGCTCACCACAAAAATAAATTTAAATTTTTTATATAATAGAAAATAATACTATTCTTCAAATAAAATAAACGAAAGCTATTATATAACATGTAATATCGTCTATTTAGAACCAAAAGTTATAAAATGCCGCTTTATATTAGTATAGAAAGGTAGTTTCGCTAGATAAAAGTAGAAATCTAGCTGGAATCTTGCCAGAATTTAGAGAATTTGGCCAGAAACTCTCAAGAATCTAGGAATCTCGCCACAATCTGCGCATGAACTATCACCTGGAGAATTAAGGCGCAATTGTCTTGACTTAAGGCGCAATTGTCTCGCCTCGCTAGAAATTAGGCCTAGGCGTAAGAGGCGATGGCTTTTAACAACTATGGTTTTATGAATTCCAAAAAAGCTAAGGTAGCAACATCCAAGTGTGTACTTTGCATTTGATTGAATTATGAAAAATTAATGTATTTTATTGAACGTGTGGGTTTGTTTTAAGGGTTCTAAATAAGTGCAAGAACTCTAAAAGAGTTTTGAATATATCACATAACATCAGGTCCTGCCTTTAACCATCTATGCATAACCATATGTAAAATTTGTTAAGTAGGTCTAAAGTCAAGATGCAGATTACGTAACTAGGGGCAAACGAGCCGAGATACTAATAAGCTACTCGAGCTCGGATCAAAACAGCTCAAACAAACTGAGCTTAAACGAACTCAAGTCCGGCCCAAGTCTAAAAACAAGTCCGTTTAGTAAGCGAACCTAGGCCCCGATCTTTGCTTATCGAGCTCGAGCTAGCTCGCGAGCTTAAACCCGCCCATTATTAATATAATTTTTAGTAGATATATTATATACAATAATAATTATCATTTATAAAGTTTTATTAAAAGTAAATGAATTATATTTAACATAAGTTAATTAATAAAATAATAAACGAGCCGAGTTTGAGCTTTGGAAAGAAAGCTCAAATCAAGCCAAGCTCAAACTCGAGCTTTAATAAGCTAAATGAGCTCGAGCTTGAGCTTAGTCCAACGCGTGCTCGGATCCGCTCCTTTATACTACTAGATGTAACAATATACTGACATCTATTAAAGTTGTGGAAATTATAGTTCTTTGCCTGGAATCTTTGAACCTTGAATTGTAACTCACAATTTTTGTTCTTTTGTAACCAATTTGGCCCGTTGTTAGTTTTCTTTAATTTTGACTTCTTGATTCTATTCATTGGTTGTTTTGTAGATTGAAAAATTTGAATTTGGTTATCAAGGAGCTCGTTAAGAAAAAGGACGAAGAAAAGAAAAAATAAATGGAATTTTTGCGGTGTTGTTTGCTAAAAAAGACAAAAATAAGATGTTACAGATACTATGCTCAACAAGTTGTCTCAAATTGAAGCTATGTTAACAGTTATGGTTCGAAGATAGGCTATAAACACTTGGTTTTGAATGTTTTGATGATTATTATATAAGGATAATTTCGGTTATTTGATGTTTTAGTTGGTATTTTCTTAGAATGTTTTATATGTTTGAAACATGAAAAACTGAAACATAGATGTTTTATATAATTTTGAGATTTTATAATTTTATTGGCTTGTTTTATATATAGTTTTGTAATTTTATTCATATGTAATGATGAAAAAAGCAGGCAAATATAAGGTAATATTGAATTCCAGTAGTCAAATAGTAGCAAATTTTCAATGAAAGTGGTGGCTTAACGGTAACAATTTTAATGAAAGTGGTGGCTAAAATGGTGGCAATATCAGTGGCTAAATAAGAAAGTGGTGGCTAAATAGTGACAATTTCAATGCAAGTGGTGGCTAAGAGGTGGCTGAATAATGAAAGTGATAAATGGTGGCAATGTCGGTGGTTAAATGGTATCCAAATAGTGGCAAAAAAAAACGTCACAACTCGGTAACAAACAAGGAGCGCTCATAAATATTTTTTGACTGTTTTTGTGGTGGCAGAAATTGGTAACAAAATATCAAAGTGGTTGGTGACAACAGGGCAACTGACACGGATTTTTTGCCACCGCATTTTTCATTGCAAAATGGTGGCAACAAGGCAACTGCCACAGTTTTGTGAACGAAATTGCGGTGGCAAAAACCCTAAAATTCTTGTAGTGTATGCAACTCCACCAATTTCAAAGAAACGGATAATTGGCGTTGTTTGGACCGATGCTCTTACACCTGAAGAGTTTGAAACTGGATGAGCAAATGTTATTGAAGAGTTGGCCATCTGATATTTTTTCCTTATCATTGATTCCTGCATACTACAGGTGGAGTTTTTGAATGACTTGACAATGATCATCTGGTTGGCGTCGTTACTTGGGAGCTAGTGCACTTGGTATTATATTGTTTTGTTTGATTTTTCTTTAGAGTTGTTTTACATATTAAAATCCAAAAATATGTTAAACCCAAGAAATTTGTGAGTGTGTTCACTAGAAATCCTCATGAGACTCTACTCATCCACTTGGTCTACTGTGGGGTTTTAAATGACTTGTTTCATACGCTAAATACAAGTGATTCCTAAGTTTAAACTTTTTTTATTATAATTTTTATTCATATTTATTTTTAAAAAGTTAATCATTTTCAGTTAAACTCTAACTTAGAGTTTTCATTAGGCATAATGGATAATGGCAAGGCAACGCTTTAAGTTAGGAAGATATGTTTATGTTCTTAATTAGAAGTTGTGGTTTAAAATTCTAAAGCATGTTTTAATGAAAAAGTGTAAAACTTTTGAAAAAATTATGTGTTAATCACAATGTGAGAAGTTTTCTTCTACATGATTTTTGATAACTTTTTAACTGTTGAAGGGAAATTTTTAAAAAATTCAAACAAAAGTCCATTAAGTAAATCTTAATTGTGCATTAAAACAAAGTTTTTTCAAATTATTAATTCATTAGTTGTTGGTGCACATATATATGTCCTTAGTCATGATTAATTCTTTAAGATTCAGTCTAAAGTTTCTCATCAAGTTGTTTTTCAATATAATTAGAAACGCCTGATTACCAAGTCATTTGTAACTTAAATCGGTTGATTATAAGATTTGAGAACAAATCTAAAAATCGATAGTTTATGAAAATCTAACCATATGGCAATATTTGGCACATAATCTTGAGCTCATCCTCGGTCTGATAGTCAAACATAAAAGGTTAACCTTACACCAAGCGAGAGATCCAAGCCAAAATGAGCATTACTTTTGAGGTTAGGGTTGTGAGCCTCATAAATACGATGCATGCGGTATGGAAACTTAATTTTGATTATGGCGATCTTCTCTCCAACTTTTATGATTTTATTTGCATTTGGGCAAGGAATGTTATTTAAATAAATGGTCTAAAGTAGTTTAGGAGCAAGTTTTGCCGTTAGAAAAATGTATTAAATCCTAACATGTTCACTTTCTCTTATATTTGACAATTTTATTTTTCAAGATATGTTACTAGTGCAACAATTTTCCTAATTCAATGATTGTTCATTCAAAGTAATTTTTTTCCTCCTTCCTAAAGAGGTTTTCAGTTGTGAAATTGTATTTCTGCTCTAAGACAGAAAGACGAAATGAAAAGCATCATTTTACCTTAGAATTATAATACATATAGAAAAAAGGTATATCACGGAAGCTAATATCTATGCCCCCCACAAGGTGTCAAAAACATGGTGGTTAGATTCTGAAAGGTCATGTACACATAAGCATGATTGGAAGAAAAAAAAACATTTATCATTGAAGTCATTAAGAAGAATAATGTTTACACTCTAAACCAATATTTTCTTGAACACATTTAAAGTTTCATAAAATAACATGCTATCAACTAAAAGCATAGAAGCTAATATCATTGTTAACTGTTTTCACTCCAACTTTAAAATCGATAAACTTGTCATCGGTTTAGCTTTACGAATGATTACTTTTCAAAACTAGCAACTTTCGCTTTCAAACCATGTACCAAACGGCTTGATTAATGAATTGGTTTAAAACTTAAAGGTTTCCTCGTATCAAACCATAACATATTACTAAAAATGTCTGATATCGTTTGTTTGTTTGTAATCTAAAAATAAAACAAACCCAACTACTTAATAAAAATACTTAACCTTAAAAAAAACTATATATACATCCTTTTCCTTGAAATTTACGTATTTATATTGTAAACTTAAGCTAACATTCTTGTAAGATGGGACAAACACACGTTAGGTTAGTAAAGTACGTGGCGTGTAACATAATAGATATTTTATGACTTGTGTGCCTTTAGATTGACTGCACTGGCCATAGTGTTACAGCAGCCAAAGTTGAAACTCCAAACTATAAATACCCAACACACCTTCACCTCTTCAGAACACAAACCATCTTAATTAACTTGTCTTCCAAAACCATCTTCTACTACTAGTCGAAATTAACCATGGGTGCTGGTGGTCGGATGAATGTCGCTACCACCGACGACAAACCACTCGCCCACAAACGCGTTCCAGTCTCCAAACCTCCATTCGAGCTTAGCGACCTAAAAAAAGCCATCCCACCACACTGCTTCAAGCGTTCTCTTGTACGCTCTTTCGCAGCAGTGTTTCGTGACTTTATCATCATCGGCGCCTTATACTATCTCGCAGATACTTTCATACCCATGCTTCCTAAACCCTTAGCGTATGTCGCATGGCCCGTTTATTGGTTCTTCCAAGGTGCTTATCTTATGGGCTTGTGGGTCATTGGCCACGAATGCGGCCATCATGGGTTTAGCGAATACCCATGGCTTAACGACACCATCGGGTTCATCGTCCACTCGTTGATCCTCACTCCATACTTCGGATTCAAATACAGCCACCGCACTCACCATGCCAACACCAACTCTATTGAGTACGACGAGGTTTGGATCCCCAAACGCAAGTCGGATAAACTCTATTCCGAAATTCTAAACAACCCAACCGGAGCATTCGTTGTATTCGTGTTCAAGATCATTCTCGGCTTCCCCTTGTACTTTGTTTTCAATCTTTATGGAAGGAAATACGAGAAGGGAATCACTAGCCACTTTTACCCATACAGTCCTATCTTCAACGACAGCGAACGCTTTCAGATTTTCCTAACCGATCTAGGCGTTTTCGCCACTTGCTACGCTATATACCGCGCTGCAGCCATCATGGGGACACAATGGGTGATCAACATTTATGGAATGCCCATCCTATTCATGAGTGGCTTCTTCATCTTACTCACATACCTACACCATACTCACCCATCCATCCCTCACTACGACTCAACCGAATGGGACTGGCTTCGAGGCGCTCTAGCCACGGTCGACAGAAACTTCGGGTTCTTGAACCATGCTTTCCATGATGTTACCCGAACCCACACCCTTCACCATCTTTTCCCCACAATTCCACATTACCATACCTTCGAGGCTAGGGAAGCTGTGAAGCCTATATTGGGTGAATACTACAAGTATGATGATACACCTATTCTAGAGGCTGTTTGGAGAGAAACAAAGGATTGCATTTTTATTGAACCTGATGAGGTTAATGGAGAGAAGAAGGGTATTTACTGGTTTCACAAATAGAGACAGTATCATTTTCTTTGTGTAATAATGGCTAAAGCTATTTACTACAAACATATGTATGAGCATTTTGTTTCTTGAATTAATGAAATGCTGGTAATTTTATTACTAGAATGATGGTGTAACATCCCACCCATGAAACGGTGTACATGAACAATTGATAAAGACTTAGCTACGTCGCAAAAAAAATATCTATATATTATTTAAAAAAAAGGCTACACCACGAGCCGATGTAGTCCTGAAGCGTCCCAAAAACACATGTATATGCATGTTTATCTATAACATATCACATGCGTACATTGTCATGAGATGTCAAGACATGTTCATGAACTATTACAGTTTGACTATCATGTTGTAGGGCTATCCCCGAGAATTCTTAAAAAATTGGGCCTCCAACGGGTAGAAAAAAGAGACCCCTATAAGGCTATAGTATAAACCAATATTACTTCCACAATCTTTTCAATAGTGGGAGGGCTTACCAACAAGTAAATGACAACTCTACTACTCAAAGTCAAAGACGACAACATAATAACTGCAATTATCGACGTATCACGAAGGGAGAGGTGAAGATAACACTTAGAAAGATAGGAAGGGCTAAGGCACTTGGCCGGACAACGTACCAATTGAGGTGTGGAAGTGTCTAGGAGATGAAGGAGTCTAATGGCTAACTAATTTGTTCAGTCTTATTTTCAAGTTTGGAAGAATGCCTGATCAATGGAGAAGTAATGTTATAGTACCTCTGTATAAGAACAAAAGAGACGCCCAATATTGTGGGAATTATAGAGGGATAAAGTTGCTAAGCCATACTATGTAATTATGTAAGAGGGTAATTGAGACTATACTTAGAAGGGAAACAGAGGTTACGGTTAACCAATTTGGTTTCATGTCAGGGCGGTCGACTACCGAAACGATACACATTCTAAGGAGATTGATGGAAAAATAGAGGGAGAAGAAGTGCGATCTACATATGGTATTAATTGACCTTGAAAAGGCATATGATAGTGCACCACGTAATCTGGTTTGGGATAGTTTAGAGGGTAATGGGGTGCCTAGGAGGTATATAGACATAATTAGGGATACATAAGTTAAGACTGAAACTAGGGTTCGTGCTCCCGTAGGGGAGTCTGATTTCTTTCCCATGGAGTTAGGACTCCACCAAGGGTTTGCATTGAGTCCGTTTCTCTTCAAGGTTATCCTAGATTAGCTGCAAAGTTGATTCAAGAGACAGTTCCGTTGTGTTTGCTTTTTGCAGATGATATCGTGTTAATTGCTGAGAGTAAAAAAGCCTAAATGCGAGGATATAGGAGTGGCGAGCAGCTTTAGAGGGAAAATGTTTACGGATTAGTCTTTCTAAGACTGGGTATTATACTGTAATTTCAGTGTGGCAGGCGATGACGAGGAAACTCATATTACCATTGAGGGCCAGGTGGTACCGCAAATAACCAAGTTCAAGTATTTAGGATCGTTTGTTTAGAGTGACGGGGAGCTAGATAATGACGTAGCCCACCACATCCAGACTGGATGGTGTAGGTGGAGAGCTGTCGCGGGGATATTATGTGCCAAGAGGTTCCCAACTAATTTAAAGAGGAAATTTTATAAGGTTGCAGTGACACCGGCTATGGTATACGGAACAGAGTGTTGGGCCATCAAGAAGACACAAGCGAGCAAGATGGAGGTAGCACAGATGAGGATGTTGTGGTGGATGTGTGGGCACACCAGGTTTGACAAGATAAGAAATGAGATATTTAAGGAAAGATTAGGGGTTGCTACTTGCTAGTATTTCAGATAAGATAAGGAAAGGGAGGTTGAGGTGGTTTGGGCATATTAGGAGGAGACCGACTTTGGCCATAGTTAGAACCGTGAAAGGCATCACTGTGGAGGGAAGGAGGAGTATCAAAAATGACTTGGGATGAGAGGATTACGCGGTAGTTGCTAGACTTGCACCTTTTCTAGGACATGGTTGAGGATAGAAGTTTCTTGGAGACGTAGGATTAAGGTTAGCGACATTTAGGAGGATAGTTTGATTTTATATTAGATACTTGACTTAGTGGTTTAGAGTTTCATCTTATAGTGATAGCTTATGTTTGTTATCATTGCTTTTGTGTTTTGTGCTTTTGTATGTTTATTTGACTCTTATGTCTGGATATGGTTTAGGCGTTGGGGATCTCACTCGAAACAGCATCTCTATCCTCTAGGATAGAGATAAGGCTTGCCTGCATCTCATCTTTCTCATACCTTAACTATAGGTGAGATTTTTTGTAACTCAGTTTTAAAAAGAAAAGAAAAATATCTTTGAATTAATATATTATTTATTAGTTAACATTTTCCAAACAAAACATATATACTCAATCTATATATATATATATGTTTATATATATATATAGAGAGAGAGAGATTTTTTGTAACTCAGTTTTAAAAAGAAAAGAAAATATCTTTGAATTAATATATTATTTATTAGTTAACATTTTCCAAACAAAACATATATACTCAATCTCTCTCTCTATATATATATATAAAAGATCAGCCCTCGAGGAGACTATGCCTTAGTTCGTCGCACACCCCACCCCCTCTTTGGCTCGCCCTTGCATGTTCACATGGTAAAGGTATTGATAAAACTCATATCTGACATGCTATAGAAAAGGTTATTGACTAGACATGGTTTCCCTTTGGACCCAAGGCCTAGTAACGTTTCTCCCAACCTTAGGTTGGGTAACACAAAAGTTACTCACCCTGGCTTTAGGTGTTTTTATGACTATGAATTTGGTCCTTGTCCCATACCAAGACAATCTTAGATAGTGGCTCGGTTTCTCACAACGAAACTTACATAAAAAATATTTCTGGACATGGATCAAATCTTTTAGCATATATAGTTTTTCCCATAACAAAACGTAGATAAATACATCGTGAATTTGACTCAGTTTTCACATATTAAAAGGCAGATATTAAAATCGTCGTGACGTAGATAAAGTCTTTTAGAATATATAATTTTTCACACAACGAAACATAGAAAGAAAAATACGTCGTGAGTTGGGCCCAGCTTCACACAATGAAACATAGATAAAAGATAAAATCTTGAGTCTGGCTCGATTTCATACAATGAAACATAAATAAAAATATGTTATGAGTTCGGCTCGGTTTCAGACAACAAAACGTAGATAAAAAAAATACGTCGTGAGTTCGGCTCAGTTTCACTCAACGTAACGTAGATAAAAACTATGTCATGAGTTCGAATAGGTTTCACACAACCAAACATAAATAAAATATACACCGTTCCGTAGATACAATTGTTTAGAATATATAACTTTTTTTCACAATTTTAAAATTTATTTAGTAAAATAGCTAATAAAAGTTAGATAATAAAGAAAATTTGTTTTAAATGATTAAACTTAATTACACTGTAACTCTGTAAATTTATTGTGGTTTTTCAAAAGTTACAAGGTTAGGTACTAAATTGTGAATTGATAAAAATACTCTTAGTTCTCAATTAGTTTTTAACTTAACTTAGCTTTAGTATTCTAAGATGTTACAAAATCAAAATTTAATATCCTAGATTATAACTTTAAACTCTTAGTACCCAACTTTGTTACTTCCACAAACTACAGGACCAACCGTGTAATTAACTCTTAATTATATTAATATACTTTACTTTACATTCTATTTACTTTAACATATAGTAGTGGTATTTTTGTACGTTGTGGCAGACTTTCAATCAATATCGGTACGGTTCGTTACAATACCAGTATGATACTGGCATTTGATATAGCAATCAGAAGCGATATGCACAAGAGGATATCCACACTTGTTTTTGTCGGTCGAAACCATAAAACTGAATACCTTTATTGGTACCATTGTTATTTGGTCGGGATTGGTTCGATTTGTCACAGTGAAGAAAAAAAGATCATTTATGTTTGACCGTTCGATCTTAAATAAAACTTGGATCAAAACATAGATAAAAATAAGCACATCACAATGATATATTCAATATTATACAAAGCATTATATTTTATTATTAAAATAACGAAAATGGTAGATAACGTTACTTTATATGTAAAAAATACTAAAGTGTGAGATATCTTTGATCATTTGTACATTACTATCCACAACTAGGTTTTCAGTAAAATTCATATCGAGACATAGATAAAAATAAGCACGTCACAACAATATACTCGTAATTTTATATAATATCTTATTTTAATCGTTATAAGAGAAACATAATAAAATGTAATAAAATATGTTAGAAAGTAGGTATAATAATTAAATTATAAAATAAATATAAAATCTTGTTTCTATATTCATCATCGATGGTTACTAATAGGGAAACTGGATTTTAATAATCCAACTTAAAGGTGTTTGGCCAATAATGATCTCGTCCCACTTTCAAATGTTGTCACTTGCAGTCACATCTTTTAATTTTTTTATCACTGGACTTCCATAAAAAAACTTAACTCTATTAAGTTTTTTTTCTGAATTTCAAACTTATATTTTAGGGCTTTTAATAGAACGATAATACGAGTTGATTAATATAAAACTTACCTTAAAACGGTGCTCCAAATTAACAATGCTAACAATGCTTCTATTCGAGTGTTTAAACTTCCAAATAACAAAAATCAAGTTGTTTAAAGCACTGTTTCGAGGTAAGTTTTACATCAATCGACTCGTGTCCTCGCTCTGGTCAAACACCTTAAAAGATCAGTTTGAAATTCGAAAAAAAACTTAACCAAGAGAAGTTTTCTTAACGAGTACAGTGAAAAAAATATCTAAAAGGTAATCTCGACTGTCACTGACAATACGTGAAAGGGGGATCATTATTAGCTAAACAACTCTAAGTGCCTAAGTGGGATCATTAAAATCCATTTTTCTAGTTAATATATAGATAACAATTGTTTTTGTGATTACAAGTACGTGTTGGTATTATTAATATTTGGATGATTTTGTTGCATGCCGAACTTAAGAACTTTGTAGGATGTGTGCTTGTATAACTACTAGGTTTTTGTATCGTGGCATGTGTAGGGGAGGACCTAGAGGTATCCCAGGGGTAGCCCGGAATACTCCTGAATTTTCTTGGCCGGCTAGCTTTTCTTCACCCAGAGATTCAATGTCTGATTATCTTGGTGCATAACATCTCAAATTGCAAGTATTGTTGGTAAAATGAAAGGGGAAAAGCGTATAAAATATAAATCGGAAATGTTTTTCAACTGAAGATATAGAGAATGGTGAGCATGGTGAAATCATTTGGAGAAAAAGAAGTGGGGTAAATAATAAAGAATATATGAAAATCCCATGTCTTAAATAAAAGTAAAGTAAAAATAATATTTTATCTACTTGAAAAGTTTAAAACGTGCAAGCCTTCGGGTCGCTTCAAAAGTTTGTGTACCAATTAATGACAAAAAATTAAAGATTATTTTATTTTGTTTCTTCTATGTTTTATAACTAGTTGATGCCCCGCCCGCGTTGTGTGGCGATGGCCGAATAATGAGCGAGTGTTAGGCAGCTCCTTGACATGAAAAACAATTAAATCGAATCAACCAATTAAAACAAAACACTTTTATAGTTTTGCTAAAAAAAAACTAAAACAATGGAAATACTGTTATTTTTAACTAAGGGAAAGTTTTATTTTTTGACTGGGGTAAAGTCGTAATTTGCCAAAAGGTAAAGTGGTGGCAGTACTGTAAATTGGAACCAGGGCAAAATTGTAAATTTGCGCAAGGGAAAATGCGTAATTTTTAACTTGGGGGTAACACAGTAATATAAATTTGAACTAAAGGCACAATCGTAATTTTAGGCTGGAGGCAAAACCATAATTTTATTTTGAACCGAGTGCAAAGTCGTAGTTTTGAGTTGGAGCCAAAAGCATAATTTTATTTTGAACAGGAGCACAAACATAATTTTGAATTGAGGGTGAAATCATATTTTTTAAACGGGGAAAATCTTTTTTTTTTGAAGAGAGGGCAAATTCGTAATTTTAAGCTGGGGGCAAAAACACAATTTTCTTTTAAACTGGGGCGAAAGCATAATTTTGAGCTGAGGGCGAAATCGTAATTTTTAATCGAGGGTAAAATCGTAATTTTTAGCTGGGGACAAAAACGTAATTTTATTTTGAGCAGGGAGTGAAAACGTAATTTTAAACTGGGAAAAAACGTAGTTTTAAACTGTATAAAAATAAAAAATTATTTGGTCCAATAGGGGTAATTTGAGCTGAGGGCAAAAGCGTAATTTTATTTTGAACAGGGTGCAAAAACGTAATTTTAAACTGAGGTAAAAACGTAATTTGAAAGTGTATAAAAAATAATAAACCGTTTGGTTCAATGTGGAAGTGTGTCAGGCAGCTAGCTGCCTGCCTGGCACTATTCTCCCAGATGGTTTTGTGTATGTAAGAATTTGCTATACTTTGAAATTTTGGTTTTTAATTTTATTGTTATTTAGTTTTAAGTTTATTAGCTAGTTATTTTGTTTTTTTATTAGTAACAAATATATATATTAACATGTGTGTACCAATTAATGACAAAAAAATATTGATGATTTTATTTTGTTTCTTTTATGTTTTATAATTTGTTATACTTTGAAATTTTGGTTTTTAATTTTATTGTTATTTAGTTTTAAGTTTATTAGCTAATTATTTTTTTTATTAGTAACAAATATATATATATATATATATATATATATATATATATATATATATATATATATATTAACGTGCAAATGCTACAAATAATTAGAATTATTATTACGATATGATTTTGAAGTATAATAATAATAATAATAATTGCACCATTTCATATTATTTATTGTAAAGTAATAACTTTTGCAGTACGATAAATTGAATTGGGTTAAAACTATATATACAGTGTTCTAGAACAAAAGGGATGAAATTAGATTTTAGGTTAGGGTTTAATTACTAATTTTAGATATTGTTGTATATATGATTGCATGGATGTACAGTAAAAAAATATTTTTTGGTGAATGTACGTAAAAAATAAATTTTAAGATACCCCTAAAGTTTTCTTCTAGTTCGATCACTAAACATGTGACAATTTTTTTAAAACAACTGTGTGTACTTTCCATTAGAATATTACTCTTTCATTCTATCATAGAATATGTTACATTCATCTGACTATAAAAATTTTATTTTATACAATTTAAATATGTATATTTATCCTGCATCTTTACATGACTCAAACCAATGAGCTCTAGCTCACATCGTAAATCCATAAGTGTAAAGACTAGTAGAAAATCAAATGTTAAAGTTAACATGCAGAAAATTAAAGACTTGTGAGAAATTTAGATCAACTAACATTGGATACACCAAAGGGTTGTAGCCTAGTGTCATCACCAATGCCATATGCGGCATGGGTAGGGGCATGACTGCACTTGAAACAACCCCCCCCCCCCCCCCATGGGGTGGAAAAGGGTCGTGATGGGCTAGAACGTAAGAGTAATGAGCATGAAACACTGAGGTGCGATCTGTATCTATTTAAATAAAGGTGCCATAACACACAAATTGATAATTTTCCTCCACAAATAAGGGTTTAATTTCCATGGTCTCGACAAGCAAGAGAGGCTCTAAGGAGGGGCAATGTGGGCGCCCTGCCAGGACACGTTTGTCACACCCCAACCGATGGAGGAAACATCGGGATGAGACGAACAAATTGCTCAAAACGTAATAACACTAAATGTGACAATATAACTTAAATTCGATTTCATAAATAGTCTAAAATTCAATACATTGTCTCAAATAAACATAACATAAAATTCCAAGCATAGTTTATTAAATAGATGAGTTTCTAGGCCATCCTAGCTTGTTTCATCTTCAACTTGACTGACAACCTGCAACATGTATTAAAATAATATCAACAAAGGTTGGCGAGTATACATGTTTGATACATAGCATAATAGAATAAAATGTTTAATGCTCATATCCAACATGATAACATAACACATGTTACTAATATGCTGAAACGATGTCGCTATATGTCAAACCCAAGTTTCCAACGCAATGTGCCTTTCCCCAAGACTCAAGGGAGGTTAATGTGTTTTTACTTAACAATACCCCAAAACTCAAGGGCGGTGCGTTAATCCTATAGCGCTATAATTGCTAAGGTAGGCTAGCAAAGTTAATGAGCATATAGACATAAAGTGTTTACATAGCGTATACGATTAACAAGTATCACATGTTTTCATGTTTAAAAATATAGGATAGAACATGAATAAATAAGTCTCATGTGATGGTCTGTTTTGATACAAATACATGTTGCACCCAAAGTGTTTTAAACACAAAAAGGGAATCAAGTATACTTACCTTTGATTGCGTATGGTTTCTTGGAATAAACGCACGAGTGAGGAAGAAACAAACAAAAATGATTAACCTAGAATAAAATAGGAATTTAAATTCATTACTAGTTAAGGATTTGAATTTCGTTATTGAAATGGTATAAAGATCTTTTATGGACATGAGTCATTTTATATGTTCGCTTCACGAGCAAAATTAATCGTGTAACGGTCTACAAATTTTAATATAATAATCATGATTAGTGTTTTGCTAATGTGTTTAGTAATGTTTAGATTTAATAACTATATTAATAATAACAGTAATTAATAAAGATAAATAAACCGATATTGCAAATAAAAATAATAAAACTGGTATTATAAATAATAATAATAATAAAACTGATTTTATAAATAAAACTAGAGATGGGCATAATCGGGTTTTATTATTACCCGGAACCGGTTCCAACCCGGAACCGGTTCTGCTTGGATGTCATTGGAACCGGGTATGGTGTGGAACCGGGTCCGGTTCCTACCCGGGTTCACACCCAAGAATATGGAACCGTGTAGAACCGGATACGGGTATTATGGAACCGGGTATGGTGTGGAACCGGGTATGGTGCGGAACCGGTTCCTGATAGTGTTCAGAACCGGTTCCTGACAGTAAAAACCTGACTTTTACTGTTCAGAACCGGTTCCTGACAGTAAAAACCTGACTTTTTCTGTTCAGAACCGGTTCCTGATAAAATGTTACCGTTGGAACGGGTTCCTGATTAAAAAATCATTTTTTTTTGTATATAAACCCCTTCCTACTTACCGGTTCCTGATAAATGTTATCGTTGGTGTTTTAATAAAGTTTGTATAATGTTTCTTTCTATTGTGTTTGTTATGTTTGATTTTTATTATTAGTTACATTGATAAATAAAAATAGTAACAATAATCGGTTAAATTAAAAAACAAATTAATCGGTTACAATATATAAAAAAAATTAACCGGTTACAAAAAAAAATAAAAAATTACTCAGAACCGGTTCTAGTAAGATTTTATTTCTTTGATCGTTTACTAGCGGCAGGTGCAACACTTTCCGATGAGTTTCTCTTAGGTGCGGGTACCTCGGTACAATCGTCGTCCGAATCGTTAGTCTCCACTTCTTCGTCCTCGTCTTCGTCAACAATTTTATGCTCTAACTCAACTTCATCTTCTAGACTAGTTTTATGTTGAACATGATCAACGGCATCCAAATGGTCCTTTAAGCATATTGCCATCTCTAGCGATTCCGGAGTTAGTCTTGTTCTTCTAATTGACAAAACCCTGCCACTAAGAGAAAACACACTTTCCGAAGCTACCGTGGAAGCTTGGACCATTAGTATATCACGAGCCATGGTGGCTAGAATCGGGTATTCGGATTCTTTCGATTTCCACCATGCCAAAACATCAAATTTCCTATACTCCTCGGTGGTCATAGTAAGCGAATACTGATTTTTTTATATCTCCCAAGTTCACTTGTTGGTTCACTACCCCTTTGTTGTCTAGCGGTCTCGTCTCTAACGACATTCAACATGGTTATAAGTGGATCCCCGCTTGTTTCATCGTTAGAGGCCGTGGACCGAGACTCAAACAAATTTTTATGATTTTTTTTCACCATATTTTTTTTAAATAATGATCATAAAGTTTGGCCATACACTCATTGAATATTTTTTTTTGTTTTTGCTTTTAAAGTTGGATCCTCCTCATGCATATCCAACTTGTCATAAATTTCATCAATTAAAGCTTCAACACCCGGTACGTTTAAAGCTGGATTTAAAGCAACGACACATAGAAAAACGGGTGGTAATTCTAAAAAATATTTTTAAAATTTTTGAATCATTGGTCTTGTCATATTCCTTAACATGTCATTAGAATTTTCAAACTTTTTAAAATTAGTTGTTATCAAATACAATTGGTCCACAACTTTAGAACTAGTAGGATAATAAACACCGGAAATCAAAGTCGTTGTAGTTTTAAAAACTTGTAAAAAAGTACTTAGGTTATTAATATTTTCCCAAGCCGTGTCGGGAAAGGGGACGACAAGGTACTCATCACTTAAAGTTGTATGAAAAGATTTTAAAGTGCCCATTTGCTTTATAGCCATTTCAAACATATGACAAGTTGAATTCCAACGAGTCGGTATATCCCAATTCGGTCCAATAATTTCTTGGTTGACATCTTTACAAAGTTTTTTATATTCTTGATATCTTTCTTTTCCACTTTTGAAAACATCTTGGAGCATAGCTCTAAATGCTATAATAAAATCCGATACAAATTGATCTTTTAAACCGGTTTGCACTACTAAGTTAATAATATGTGCAACACATCGTGTGTGAAAAAAAACACCATCAAGTATTGGTTTGTACTTCAACTTTAATTTTTCAATCGCCGTTGTGTTGTTTGATGCGTTATCAAAGGATATTGAAAAAATTTTATCTTCTAAACCATATTTAATTATTGTGCCATTTATAATTTTATAAATATTTTCTCCCGAATGAGGAGAAGGAAACTCGTCAAACGCAATCGTACGCTTCATCATTTGCCATGTATCGGGATCAACCCAATGAGCAGTGACACATATGTACGATTCCGGTAAACCATGTGGAGCCGACCACACATCACTAGTTAAGTTTACACTAGTTTTTAAATTCTTAAAAAAACAATTAAATCTTTTTTGCATTTTCCCATAAACTTAAACAAAGACGTTTTAAAGTGCGACGACTTACATGTTTATAGCGAGGTTGTAGCGTCTCCCGAATAAGATTTGTAAGATCGGGGTCGTCGAAGTGTCCAAACGGCAACGCTTTTTGTATCACCAACTTCGCCATCCGATCGCGAGCTAATTTTTGCTCATAACGAAAAATGGTATTATCTTTGGATAGTGGAACTTGACCGGATGTCATTTCCTTTAAAACTTTGCAATACTTATTAATATGCTTCGTTAACGTTGAGTTTGATTCCTTGGCTAATAACGATCCACAATGTTTACATTGAGCTTTTTGCGAGCCGTCACTCATCTCGACCAACTCCCAATTGCTCCAAACTTCCTTACTGCGATTATGAGACAATGTTCCAACCACATATGGAACCGATTGATCTTGAGGAACATTGTTAACGGATTGGGAATTTGCGTTTTTGGAACTCTTTGAGGCCATTTGTTGATTAGAATGTGAAAAAGAACAAGAAAGAAATGTAACAAGAAGAATAGATATGAGAAATTGTGTGCTAAACAATAGATTTCTAAACAATATATATAGAATCGGTTCCAACGGTCAGGAACCGGTTCCAACGGTAAGGAACGGTTCCAACGGTAACATTTTAACGGCTATAACCGGTTCCAACGGTAACATTTTAACGGCTATAACCGGTTCCAACGGTAAAATTTGTAACGGTCAGGAACCGGTTCCAACGGTAGGAACCGGGTACGGGTAGGAACTGGGTACGGGTAGGAACCGATTACTACCCGATTCAAATGGTAAAATTGTGGAACCGGGTTGGAACCAACGGGTATTTTGAACCCGGAACCGGTTCTACTTACTGTCGGGTAGGAACTGGAACCGGTTCCAGTTCGGTTCTACCGGTTCAGGTTCGGAACCGGTTTTTATGCCCATCTCCAAATAGAACTGATTTAAAACTGATTTTTTAAATAATACTGATTTGTATGTTAATCCATTAAAAACAGCCCAATACTGATCAGACTGGCCCAACACTTGGCCCAGTTCAGTTCTGGTTGGTTCAAAAGAGTGGCCCAAAAAGTGGCCCAAAACCGGCCTGGTCTGAGTAAAAAGTTTGGCCCAAAGGACAGGCCCAACTCGCCTGGTCAACAGCAACAACAAACAGCCAGCGAAAGAAGACCAGGTAGACTAGGGATCGAACTCGGGTCTGTCGCGAATAGTAAGGATCAGGAGTTGCAGGTCTGCTTTGGTGGGAAGGAGGAATATCATTCGATTTGAAAACGTGCTTAAGTATATTTTAATTCCTAAACTTTCGTTCTCAGGGTCACTTGTTAGGGTCGCTTGTGATTCGGTTGTTAATGTCGTTGGGGCGGTTTTTGGGCTATGGTCGTGTGTTCGAGTCCCGGCGGGTACTTTTTTATGTCTTTTTATTGTTTTGCTTTTTTTCAGAATTAACACAAACAGTCCCTGAAATATAGTTTTAATAAAGTGCATCTTAACCCCCTTAACATATTAACTTAATAGTTAACTAGGTTAATTCTATTAACTTAACTAAGTTAAACCCTTTATGTTTGTTTAAATAAAATAGACAAGTAACTAAATGAATAAATGTTTATATTTATAAAATAAATAAAAGAATAATTAATTAATTAAATTAATTAAATGATTTAAATAGTTTAATAAATAAATGAATAAATAATTAAATAATAATTATTAATAATTAAATGATCATGTATTAAATAAACGTGTTTAGCGAAACGGGTTTTTAAGCGATTCTCATTCACGAGTTTGGATCCGATGTTTTTAAGTTGCTTAATGTAACAATTTGAAAATTCGTTGTTATCTTTTCATTTGACTTTCCGATGTACCTCTCCTTTGTAATCCCGAGATTCGGTTGATAATAAAGTTTATGTTAATTAATTCTGGTATTGTATGTTATTATCGCATCCAATCGCTTATTAAATCGCATTGCTAATCTCATCGCATCGCAAATCGCAATTATTTATGTGGTTTTATATTATTTATGTGTTATGTGTGTTTGTGGTTATGATTACTGTAACACCCCAACTGATGGCGGAAACATCGGGATGAGACGAAAACGAGATTGCTCATTGCTCACAACATTATTAAGTGACAATAATTAATTAAACCATATTTCATTTCATAAGAATTGTCAAATACATCAATGTAACAAAACAAAGAACAACATAACATTTGCAAAGTCATAACAAAATTGACATCGACATTAAACCTAACGTCTAATTTGTGTGTATATAGTCCTTGCTATATTGTTTTCATAGCATCATCTCTTCAACCTCTAACATGTTTTAAAATAATGTCAATGCGAAAGCAAAGGCAAGTACACAAGTTTAGGCATGGCATACGTATACGAATAAGTTTAAACAATCCACATGGCAACCAAATCTATACAAGAGCAATATCAAGGCATGCAATACTAATAATCAAACCCTTAACGCAATCACGATGTTTTAACATGACCTCACGAATAACACGATGGAGGTGGATGCGTGAATTCCTATAGCGCTAAGCATGTCAAACGAAGGCTAAAAATAGTTAATGACTAAAGCATAGCAATACGAATATCCAAGACAAGCATCAAGTATAAGATTCAAGCTTTCATGTATATGGGATCGTTTGTGTGTTTTATAAAGTTTAAGTGTTCGTGATTTTGTATATGGAAACATGTTACACCCGAAAAGTGTTATAAACAAAGTGGGTCGAGTGTACTCACGGTTTTGCTAAGTCTTTTCTACACTTGACAATCCGTGAAGACGTTGGTTCGAGGATGACGCCGAATTATCCTACAAGAGGAAACGAGGCGTATGAGTATAGAGTTTCAACGGGAGATTAGGAGTATTCGAGCATGATTAAAAATAAGTTTGATAAAGTATTATGATACGAAAGTATTCACTAAGATGTAACACTCGTTCTTGACACTATAGTAACTCTTACGAGTTGGGTGTGATTTCATAGGTTCGGGGCCTATTAGAATCGTGACAGGAATTACATACTTTAGTATTAAACTTAATAACTTGATAGGTAATTATAAGTTCATTATCAAGGTTTCGGTTTTAGAATTATAATATAGTTATATATATATCATTATAATCATGTAGGAGGTGGGAGGATGAACCATCCACTTTGTAACCTCTAGTGTCATGTATGTCAAGTATGAGGTGGGAGGTAAACCATCCACTTTGAACCTCGGATTATGTTCACCACTACACAAGTTACCATTGGTAACAAGGAGGGTACAAGAACTATATACTATACAAGAATGTAAAGACAAGAATGAGAAGGTGTCATCTAGATACCAAGTAGCCAAGTATTCAACAACCCGACGAGCACACGAGGACAATCGTCAACGGATTTGTGGGGTTGTGACACTTTAAGTCTAGCAAACTATCTTGGGATCTTGATGAAAAATCATCAAGTGATGTGTGGTCTTAAGTTAGGATAGCCCAAGCTTCCTTGGTGACACACATGAACAAGTTTAAGAACTTGCATCACTTGTGAGCTCAATGCTCTTCAAAAACAGAAAGTTTAGGGTGTTAAAACAGCCCTTAGTTCATGTTAACAAGCTTGGTTAGGCTTTACTAATCATAAGCTTGATTGTAAGCACAAGAACACAAGTTTGTTGAAGTTAAAACACAAGTTTGATAAAAGTTTAGACAAAACAGAAAGTTTGTGGACATTTTGAGGCATTTCCAGGTCTGGATTCTCCATGGAGAACCCTAGGAATTCAACCCAACGTTTATCCAAGCAAGTAGAAAAAGAATAGAGTGATTTTGTTAAGAAATGAGTGAGTTACACTCACTTTAGTGAAGATGAGTAATTCTGCTCGAAAATCTGATGTTGCAAGGATTTTGAGGTGATTTGAGAGGGATTAGATGGAGTTTAGAAAGTGTAAAATGTGTGAAAACACTTGGGTTTTATAGGAGAAGGATTAGGGTAAGTTAGGTGGGGTTTAAGTGGGTATTAAGTGCTTTAGAAAGTGTTTAAAATACAAACCCAACCCAAAAATCCCGCCCCCCAAACCTGCTGCCCGCCCTTGCTGCATTTCATCTCAACCGGGAACAAAGAATATAAGGCTTTTGTTCCCGGGTTACTTCAGATTTGTGGCGAGTGGCGGAGTGGTTAAGGTCTTGCATGTTGAACCGGAGGTCCCGGGTTCGAGTCCCGCGCATCCAGTTTTGTTTATTTATTTATTTTTATTATATAATACCCATTAAATCAGTTTCATAAATGGCAGGAATGGTCCCTGTAGTTCAAGAATTCAATATTTACTCTTTAAACGTTGGACTTATTTAAAGAGAGATATATATTAACATTAAATTCTAAATGTTAATATATTTATAAAAAATTAGCATTTTAAATTTTTGTAAAATAAATCAATTAAAATTTAATTAATTAATTTAATTAATTAATTTAATTAATTAATTTGAATTAACTAACTTAATAAATGAATAGGTAACTGTATTATCGTAATGAATTTAATTTAACGATTACGAGTTTCACGCTTGAGTCTCGATTACGCATACATACCATGTTTGCAAGTTATCACACATTTACGATTGAGAGTACCACGAATACGTTTACATGTTTAAAGTATGAACAAGTATAAGTGTAACAAGATTATGATTAACACAACATCAATAAAAAAACGAGTTTCTCATTACGATCCAAGTCTCGGTTTACAACGTTTACAACAAAAGATGAATACAAGATATAACGATTACATAAAATAGAAGTACGGTACAAGGTTTCCAAATATAGAAAGTATAGAAACGCGGGGCGTTACAATTACGCTCGCTATCGCATCACTCTCGCACTCTCGAATCGCTAAATCGCACTATTATATCAATTATAACGCTTATGTCTTTTTATTGTTTTTGCTTTTTTTCAGAATTAACACAAACAGTCCCTGAAATATAGTTTTAATAAAGTGCATCTTAACCCCCTAACATATTAACTTAATAGTTAACTAGGTTAATTCTATTAACTTAACTAAGTTAAACCCTTTTATGTTTGTTTAAATAAAATAGACAAGTAACTAAATGAATAAATGTTTATATTTATAAAATAAATAAAAGAATAATTAATTAATTAATTAGTTAAATGATTTAAATAGTTTAATAAATAAATGAATAAATAATTAAATAATAATTATTAATAATTAAATGATCATGTATTAAATAAACGTGTTTAGCGATACGGGTTTTTAAGCGATTCTCATTCACGAGTTAGGATCCGATGTTTTTAAGTTGCTTAATGTTACAACTCGAAAATTCGTTGTTATCTTTTCATTTGACTTTCCGATGTACCTCTCCTTTGTAATCCCGAGATTCGGTTGATAATAAAGTTTATGTTAATTAATTATGGTATTGTATGTTATTATCGCATTCAATCGCTTATTAAATCGCATCGTTAATCTCATCGCATCGCAAATCGCAATTATTTATGTGGTTTTATATTAGTTGTGTGTTATGTGTGTTTGTGGTTATGATTACGCTCGCTATCGCATCGCTCTCGCACTCTCGAATCGCTAAATCGCACTATTATATCAATTATAACGCTTATGTCTTTTTATTGTTTTTGCTTTTTTTCAGAATTAACACAAACAGTCCCTGAAATATAGTTTTAATAAAGTGCATCTTAACCCCCTTAACATATTAACTTAATAGTTAACTAGGTTAATTCTATTAACTTAACTAAGTTAAACCCCTTTATGTTTGTTTAAATAAAATAGACAAGTAACTAAATGAATAAATGTTTATATTTATAAAATAATAAATGAATAATTAATTAAATGATTTAAATAGTTTAATAAATAAATGAATAATAATTAAATAATAATTATTAATAATTAAATGATCATGTATTAAATAAACGTGTTTAGCGATACGGGTTTTTAAGCGATTCTCATTCACGAGTTTGGATCCGATGTTTTTAAGTTGCTTAATGTAACAACTCGAAAATTCGTTGTTATCTTTTCATTTGACTTTCCGATGTACCTCTCCTTTGTAATCCCGAGATTCGGTTGATAATAAAGTTTATGTTAATTAATTCTGGTATTGTATGTTATTATCGCATCCAATCGCTTATTAAATCGCATCGTTAATCTCATCGCATCGCAAATCGCAATTATTTATGTGGTTTTATATTATTTATGTGTTATGTGTGTTTGTGGTTATGATTACGCTCGCTATCGCATTGCTCTCGCACTCTCGAATCGCTAAATCGCACTATTATATCAATTATAACGCTTAACGCCTTGAATTTAACGCTTAATATAACTATCTAATGCAAACCGAATAACCAAACGAAACTTAATGCAAAATCGGCAAACGAAACTTGCTCACCAGGCCAAGTTCGGCCGAACTTGGCTACCCCAAGTTCGCCCGAACTTACATGATGACACAAGGATCCCTCATATACCTCAAGTTCGCTCGAACTTGTACAAATATGTACAAGTTCGGCCGAACTTAGCTGCTTATTCTTGAAAACCTAGCAAGTCCGTGAACTTGGGGGTTTCTGAAGAGAAATTTGCACATTTCCACTCAAGTTAGGCCGAACTTGACCCCCAGAGGACAAGTTCGAGCGAACTTGACATCCATGCTGCCAAAAAGTCAGTGCAATCTTGAGCGAACTTGGTGTTTTCCGGTCCAAAATCTTGCGTTTTCGCGTAGCTTGCTGAGTAAATCGAGTGTTCATCCCTCCAACCCTGTGCTACTGAGCAAACTTAGGTCGGAGATGTCTTTTAGAGAGGTTTTAGCCGTTTTACAAAAGTGTGGGCTAATCTGGACGAACTCGGGGTTCGTTCGGGTTAGTCCGGCTTGTGTAAATCAACATAAACGTCCCTGTGCTTCCATATCTGGGATCTTGAATGATTAATGCTTCATTTCATATCAGAAAATGAACAAAACATCATCAATAGTCCGCATTTTGTGTTGAAATCAAGGTTTTAAAAGGTTTATGTAACACCTCGTAAAAACCTGTCCCGTAAAATTTCGACACGTGTCCCGCTGATCCTCGTATGCCGTGTGCCAGACGAGAGGGACTAAAATCGCCAACATGTTATTTTATAACCTCTGAGTGGTCAATAATTAAAGTTGAGGGGTTAAACATGTCAACATGCTTAAACTATGCCTCTGAGTGACCTTTTAACGAACCAGGAGCTTAATAGTGTTCAGTTATACGTTCATGAATACCTAAAACCTAACTTGAGGGGCCAAAGGTGCTGAATATGGAAGTTATTCGAAGTTGTAAGGTTGAGGGACTGAACTTGACAAGAAAGAAACATGTTTGGCTGTCTCGGATCCGGGTCGCGGGCCGCGACTAACCTGGCCTAACTCTCTCGCGCCCCGCGAGAGGGTGCCAGCGACAGCCAGCATGTGGAGTCGTGGCTGCCTGCATGTTTTGCACATATACGCGAGTTTGCCACCCTTCAGCAGCTCAAGACACGTCCCTTAACACTTGTACTCATCCTAAACTGATCACCAACACCTGGAATGATCTGGTTCAAGCTCTTCAAGTATATATAGAGGCCTTGTGTGCCTTGAATCCTTTCTCATTTCAAAAACTCATCTCTTATCTCTTGCTCTGGCTTTCTTGGAGATTCCTGACCATAAGGAGACTCCACTTAGTTCTATTTTCGTGCTAGGACATTGAGTAAGTGTCCTTAACTCCTCTTGTTAAAGTCAAAGCGTTGACGTAAAAACGCTTTGACTTTCGGCTAAGACCATTAAGGTCCAGCCATAGTTCGATACGAACATGGCTACGTGATCGTAGGTAGGTGTTAATCCCTCAAGAGGGCACCTCCTGATTACCACGTTTGCTTGGTCAATTGACGGGTCAAAGTTATTGATAAAAAGTCAAAGTGGGTTAGTTTTTAAGATAAATTCATAAATGATAATGTAGGTGTTATAAAATATGTTTTAACACTTAAACAACTCGGTAATAATTATTAGAACATGTGTAAACATGTTCGGCTCGTCAATTCCAGGTTTAAGGTCGGTTCGCAACCGAAAGTCGTAAAGTTTGACTTCTACTTTGACTTTCAGTGCTGACCCGATTTAGCAACTCTAGCTACTGAAATTAAGTTGTACGGTGACCATGTTTAGCTATAGTATAGCCCTCTGGAGTTATATCACATGGTTACATAGTAATCCGAGCTTTTATGCAAGTTTCCGTTAATTATGTCAAACTTTGCTAAAATGCCCTTTTACTTAAAAACAAGGTTTTAATTACAAATGAGCATCAAAATGAATTATGTACTGATGTATAAACATGACTAACTTATTTTGATGCCAATAATCTGGTCATAACCCAAGTTTTGTTTAATTATCGCAAATCATGCTTTAAAGGACCAAAATGCCCTTTCGGCATCTAAAATGGTTTTTAACGGAATTCTTCAACAAAACTCATTACCTACTGATGTAGTATCATAAATAGGATTACTTGGGATATTGAATCAGATTGTAAACTGAATTTACACACAAGTCCTTGTATAATGCCGATAAATGACGATGTTGCCCTTACGGTGCATAAAGTGGTTTTAAAGATACTTTTTATAACAAAACCATTTACCTACTGTTATAATATATTAAATAACTTATTTTGGTTATATAAACCTGATCATAACATCAGTACCGTTATTAAAAAAGCCTCCATGCTTGTCGGGTTTAAACGACATTCTATTCCGGTCACCGCTTAATCTAGCGTCTAGTACCGTTATTATCCTTAAGCTACCCGGTTCGAGTCTACAAAGTAGATAGGACCCGTTAGCATTCTAATTGGTTATAAATACCATCTTTTCCAGACTAATAGCCTCCCGGTAGATTGCCATCTAAGCTTACTTTTGAATATTCGGCTGAGTTAATTATCTTATTTGAAGAACTGCTTCGGTAAATACTTTTAACTTATTTTCCCTATACGGGCTTGGGGCACGGTATAATAATACCGCTTGGTCGGGTATGGATCATGTTATCGGATTGTGATTTACTAAATCCTTATAACCCGTTTTATTCTGTATTGTTTGATAACTTAAACATTGGGGGTTAATTCGACCATATCTGGGATATCCTTGGCTCATTTAAGTTACTAATGGCCACGACCTTAAGCGCGGGGTGTAGGCATACACCTGACAGACGCTAATTCTAATAAAAATATTAAATCCCGCTGGTGGATTATTTAAGTGGCGTGTCGATTAATCAGGTTATTCGATTTCTGCACCGGACCCCATATGTATTGACAGACATGTAAAACTGTAAACAAGGTCATTTTGAACTATCCCAAGTTATTTATAAAATGTGCCAAGTGCACTGAAAATCATTTTAATAAATGTTTTCGGTTACTAGTATTTACTAGTGAAAACTGACGTATTTTCAAAAGACCAAGTTACAGGTGGCAACGCGGAATAGATTGGGAGCTGCGTAGTAGCTAAATAAGGATCTTGCAAGTCCATAAGCTACCAATGTCTGTAGAACAATTTCCTTTGTAAATATTTATTCGATCCGCCTGTGGATTCGTTATTACAAGCCTGTAATTATTATTTTCGAACATTTGGACATTTGGTTTGTAATAGTAATTTAAATCCAAGACTTCCGCTGTGCTGTGTTTGTTTGGTTATGATGTTATCAACTACCTCACGATATTCCCCAACTGGGCCCACCGGGTTACACGTGAATATCGGGGTGTGACAGGTTGGTATCAGAGCCAATGTTCGAGTGAATTAAACACTAGCCTTTTGTGTTCAATCTCGAATATACACGAAAAGCACATTCCTTAGACTTCCGAGTCTAGACTTTGACCTAAGAGTATTCATTTCATTATTAAGTTATTATTATTGTTTTGCTTTGTTTTAATTTGTTATTGAAGCAGGAATTATGCCGCCTAAATTCAGACGAGGAGGAAAAGGCAAAGGACCCATGAGGGGAGGACCCTCAATGACTGGACCATCTTTCACTGGACCATCCTTCAGGCCACCTTATAGACCTTCTCTAGCTGGAGCAGCTAATCTACCAGAGTACAACCCTTACGAAGGATCCAGAGATTCTTCATCACCCTTTGAACCTTACCGACATTCAATTTCACATGAATACTCCCCACCTCATTCACATTCTCAGCATTCCTACCATTCACACCATTCCCATCAATCTCACCATTCACACTCCCATTCCCAACAAGAATACTTCAACTCCTATTTCGATAACCTAGTCAACCAACCTTCACCCGAAACCCCACCAGTTGACTCACCGACCCATATAGAGGAAGATTCCGACCCGGAGGAATTTCCACAAACCGGATCGTACGGTCACCCTATCGAGCTGTCTAGTGGCTCGAACTCCTTGGCAGGATCTCCGTTCCGAGGTCCTGATCATTATGAGCAACGATGGGCACAATACGTGTTTGTCAACACGCCCTCATACCACAGCACTCCCCATCACCATTCCCCATCACCACATCCTCAAGCCGAGGATGTAGAAATGCAACAGGTGGAACAACCTCAACCACCACCTGAATCATCATCACAACCACGCTGAAAGCGTGGGGCACGCATGTCGGTATGTGCTGGTCAAAAGTCGGGTTCTCTACCACCTTTACCACCCTCTTACCACATCATCCCTAAGGACCCACAATTGGGTGGACCCTCAAACACATCGCCAGTGGCAGAACCCCCGCCGCAACCAGCTGTTGAGCCTCTGCCTCAACCACCTCTACCACCGCCGGATTTTGCCAACCCAATACCTACATATACAGGACCATCAGGGTTTCACATTGTTGACCCTCCTGGCTTGTATAATTACATCCATCATGGAATGGAGCAGGATCCTTATTATGATGCAGTTATTCATAATGACCTCTACCATTCTTCTTACCCTAGTTACCCACCTCCTTATGCCACTAACGGATATCCGCCTTACGGGTATCCCTATCCAGTTGCGCCTCAGCCGCAACCACCTCCACCTCAGCCTCAACCACAAGCACCACTCGAGGCCATTAATGAGGCCTTAGATCAGGTCAGGGAAATGCGGCAACAAGTTAAGAAATCGGAGAAGAAAACGGCCAGATTTATCAAGAAGCTTTATAAAGCCGTAAAGGGGATGAGGATGAGTAGAATTTGTATTTCCATTTATGTAATTTAAATTCAAAAAGTCCCTGCGTGGACATTGTTATTTCTTTTAAACCCCTGCGTGGGTATGTTTTTCTTATTATAGTCCCTGCACAGACTAAATTTTGTACTAAGACCTCTTTAGAGGCAATTATGTAATCCCTACCGTTTTAATGAAATTTTCAAAATTTTGATTTGCTTATGCAATCTTCTTACCTCTTTTTGGCGAGCCTCGATTTTAATTCGAATTTTATCGCTCCGCCATAAATTCCAAAAGATCTTTCATGGTCCCTATGGACCTAAGTTATATGTAAAGCGTTCGTTGTAATGCTAAAGCCTAAATGGTTTAATCATACCATGGCTAACCCATAAGAATCTTAATTCACCATATAGTACCGAAGCGTTATGGCTAATTCAGACGGTGCTAGCAGCCATCATAATGATGATGATCCGAATAGGACAAATATAGTCATAAATGAGGATGAGTTCCAGGCTCGGATAGATGCAGCCGTAAGCAAGGCTATGAAAAAAAGCCTTAGAAAAGTTTAACATGTCGAGTGCTACTCGCTCTAAGACGGTATCACTGTCTCAAAACCTCCTACCTCTGAGAAGAACGATGATTCTGTACATTTCTCAAGCGTGAGGAGTGAGGCTAAGAAAAAGGAAATCCATGATAAAACCTGTCACACCCCGACCTGCAGCGGAAAAAGGTGATCGGGGCATGATTGGGTTTTCATCAAAGCTCATGACATTTATTATAATGTTTCATATTTATTATTACAATTTAAAGGGAATCATACAATCAAATCATACAATCAAATCATACAAATACAACATGTTCTATACATCTTTCTAGACTTCATTATTTTTCTTCTAAGGCAATTTCCTATGTGTTCCTTGCTTCATCCTGTCCACCTGTATCATATGTAAAAATGGTTTCTCGGTCAACAAAAAAGTTGGCGAGTGAATCCTATGAAAACATTTAAACGTGTTTATTGTATTGATTATAAAATAAAGTGCATAACCATATATGAGTAAATGTAGATGTAAATTTATTCACACAACACATAATATTAAATATTGCACACACATACAACAAATGATTGTTTTGAGGCTCGCGTTGTTCAACTCGTCTCCCACGAGGAACTGATGGGCCTAATGAATGAGTTTTGAGGCACGCGTTGTTCTACGAACTGATGGGCCTAATGAATGAGTTTTAAGGCACGCGTTGTTCAACTCGTCTCCCACGAGGAACTGATGGGCCTAACAAATAATTTGCATACAACTTGACAATATGTAATACATCAAAACAAACAATATTTACATTCTAAGTTTAGATCATAATATGGTATAGCACGAGTTTGAAAAAGCGAATTAATTTAAGCGACACATGATACACCCCAAAACATGAATAAAAAGGGGAATTTGTAAGAATTCACTCACAGTGGGTGCGTTTCTTGGATTGATGATGAATGCGCACGAATTCGGATGTAATCGGCAAGGGAACTAACCTAAATAATAACATAATAGTTCGATAAATAAATAAACTCTTATTTGAGATTAGTATTTTTAATTAGTGTTCTTAATGGGATTGTTCGGTTTATTTCTGTGAGTTCAAGGAAATTTTCTAAATTTAAAATATTATTTTTAGGTATTTTTAATTGATTTTTAAATAAAATAAATAAATAAAAGAAAATAAAAATTTTGACTTTTTTGACCAGTTGACCGTTGACCGTTGACCGTTTGACTGTTGACCGGTTCGGTCTTGTGTTTGTTTGCGCTGAGTGAGGTTCGAACTTGTGACCTCTCGTACGCGTGCACACAACTCTACCAACTGAGCTACGTGTCTAACCCGAAATATTTCTGTTTTTAATTATACTTATATACAAATTAGATAAATTCATTTCTGTCCTTATTTAAAAACTTGATAATTGCCAGAACCGGTGCGGGAGCCTGGACTCGAACCCGCGACGTGCTTAATGTTTTTGCACACAGTTCACCACTGGACTGTGTGTCTAACTTGGTTATTATTCCAGTTTTTATTATACTTATATACTATTTAGATTTATCCAGAAATCATTTATTTAAAAAGAATTTTAATTATATCAAACCGGTGCACTTAACAGGACTCGAACTCGGGACCTGTTGTTTAACGTTGCACACAGTCCACCGCTGGACTGTGTGTCTAACCTTGTTAGAATACTGGTTTTTATTAAACTTAAATACTAAGTGGAAGGTTCCGTATTTGGGTTTTATAAAAAGGGTTGAATATTGTGACGAATCGGAACAAGGACAGACTCGAACTCGGTATCTCTATGTTTCAAATGCACACAGTCCACCGCTGGACTGTGTGTCTAACCCGAGATATAACTCGATTTATATTAAATATATATACAACCGAAACTTCATCTTCTTCGTTAAACAACCCAGAACTCCCAATCCCGACTGTTTCGATACATTGATCAATTTCTTTAGTAAATTGTAATTAACTACATATGAGATTAATAAAAATGAGAGAGATTAGGTGTAAGATATATCAACAGAGATCCCCTGTTTCTCCGGCGGGATTCCGATGACAGCAGGTTATTCCGGCGACGTGTATCTAGCGGCAGAGGAACTTCAGGAAATTCGAGGTGAGTGTGGGTGACTTCGGTATGAGCTCTAGATGTTCTGTTTATAAAGTAAGGCAACAGAGATGAAACGGGTTCGGTTTTCCGACGACTTGCAGAGAATTCCGGTGAGTTGTTCTTGCTGAATAGGGACTTGTAGAGAGGTTAGCGAATGTGTTGAGAGTTGATTCGAGTGAATAGCGAATTGGTTTCCTGACTGAAAGTACTCATAGGCTTCCAAAACCACAACTTGTCTTAAAATCAAAACGGAAATTTGTAACAGTGATAACGGTTTGCGAGTTAAAGCGTTTGATTGCGATTTTGGTTAGGGATTGATTGTCATAATCGTTCCTTTAAAACGTATACGTTTGAATCAGAGCGGTTACTCAATGGAATCTCGCAGATGACTCGTATGGCACGAATATATATATTTATTGATTTCAATTATTTCACAAAGAGCGCAGGTAGCCTGGTGGTGCGTTGTGTGTTTGTGTTTGAGCGGGAGACCCGGGTTCGAAACCCGGCGTCTCTATTTAATTTTATCTCATTATTTATTATTGATTATTAATTATAGTTTTTAAATTATAATATATTTATTAATTATACATCGTATAAAATTAATTTGAGCATTAAATACGCAACGAAAATTTTAACTGGATGTTCGGTTAATAAACGAAGCGGGTTTGGTTAACCCGGTTTTTTGACGGATGTTACAAAACCAACACTCCCTCTGGTGGCTGTTCATATAAGTACTTCGTCTCATGTAAGCCACGAGACTTCAATGGAGAGAAAGGGGGCATTGAGACCCTATGATGAGATCGAGACAGTGGTTGATATCAGCGGCTGCACTGATAAGGACATTGTGAAGTTTGTATCTCAATCTTTTAAGGGTAGCGTCCTGATTTGGTGGAAGGCATTAATGCAATCATCAGGTAAAGTCCACCTGTATAACTTGGGATGGTCCCAATTTGCGGACTTAGTCAAGGACACTTACTATCCACCGCATGAGGTGGAAAAGATTGAGATGGATTTCCTTGCTCTCACAATGAAGAACCTCGATTGTCAGAAGTTTGTTACCGACTTCGACTCATACTCCTGGCTAGTACCTTATCTGGTCACGCCAGAACCTAAGCGCATCGCGCGCTTCATTAATGCTTTAGCTCTAGAGATTAGGAGCTTAGTTAAGGTTGTTCAGCCTAGCACTTATAAATCACTTGTTGAGCTAGCCCTCTCCCTCGCTCAAGATTATGTGAGGCAGTTGTCAGCCGGAAAGGAAGCTGAGGGAAAGAGAAAAAGGGAGGATGATAACTCCCAATGGTTTAAGAAGAAAGGAAAGTTTGGATCCTACGGGAATCAGAACAGGTCCGGAGATAGACCTGTGTGTAAAATCTGCAATAAAAGGCATGGAGGCCAGTGTAGGTATGACCCAAAGTCTAAGCCTTGTGGGATTTGTAAGAAAACGGGACACAAGACCCTGGAGTGCAGGGATATTAAGGATGCCACTTGCTTCAATGGTGGTGAGAAAGGCCACATAAAGACTAACTGCTCTAAGAATGCAAAGGATGAAAATGCAAAATTTGGTGGAACTAAGAAAACCAATGTTCAAGCCTTTCAGATGAGTGCTACAGAAGCTGTCAATGACAACAACGTTATAACAGGTACTTTCCTCATCAACGATACCTTTGCTAGAGTTCTATTTGATTCGGGGGCTGATAAGTCGTTTGTTGACCATAAGTTTAGCAAACTATTAAACTTACCCGTAAGAACTCTAGACATAAAGTATGAGGTAGAACTTGCCGACGGAACCATTGAAATCGCTTCATCCATTCTGGATGGATGCTTTATATCCATCGAGAATCATTTGATTCCTATCTCTCTTCTGCCAATGAAATTGGCGGGGTTCGATATAGTCTTAGGCATGGATTGGTTATCCCATAACCAAGCCCGCATTGCCTGTGATAAGAAACTAATCGAGATCAAAACCCCATCCAGTGAGATGCTAACCATCTTTGGAGATATGCACTACGGGTTGCCAGAAAAAGTTGCTATGCTTAAGGCCTCCCGATGCATGAAGAGAGGTTGTGTCATCTATATGGCACAAGTAACCGTCGATGAACCTAAGCCAAGGATTGAAGATATACCCGTTATCTCGGACTACCCAGATGTCTTTCCTGAGGAATTACCCGGTCTACCCCTGGATAGACAAGTCGAGTTTAGGATCGACATTCTACCTAGGTCTGCACCTATTGCGAGAGCACCTTACCATTTAGCACCAACAGAAATGAAGGAACTAAGAACCCAGCTCGATGAATTTTTGGAAAAAGGCTTTATACAGCCTAGTTCATCACCGTGGGGAGCTCCGATCTTGTTTGTCAAAAAGAAGGACGGTTCAATGCGTATGTGCATTGACTACCGTGCGCTTAACAAGATAACGATCAAGAATCGTTATCCATTGCCCAGGATCGACGATCTATTCGATCAACTGCAAGGAGCAAGTTATTTCTCCAAGATAGATTTAAGATCGGGATATCATCAGTTCAAGGTTAGGAGTGAAGATGTCCCAAAGACCGCTTTCAGGACAAGATACGGACATTATGAGTTTCTAGTGATGCCTTTTGGGCTCACTAATGCACCAGCAGCATTCATGGACCTCATGAATAGAATCTGCAAGCCTTACTTAGATAAGTTTGTCATAATCTTCATTGACGATATACTTATCTATTCTCGTTATTAATCCGATCATGAGAAACATCTTAGGTGCATTCTTGAATTACTACAGAAAGAGAAGTTGTATGCTAAATTCTCTAAATGCGAATTCTGGCTTCGTGAGGTCCAACTTCTTGGGCATGTAGTTAGTGAGCGTGGTATTCAGGTGGATCCCGCTAAAATAGAAGCTATTATGAACTGGGAAGCGCCAAAGACCCTGTAACATCCGTCAAAAACCTTCTAAGGTCCGCAGTTTCTTAGGATTGGCTGGCTATTATAGGAGGTTTATTGAAAACTTCTCAAGGATAGCCACTCCCCTGACTGCTTTGACCCGCAAGAATATCAAGTTCGATTGGGGTCCAAAACAGCAGGAATCTTTCGAGATCTTGAAGCAAAAGCTGAGCAATGCTCCAGTTTTAACCTTGCCAGAAGGCATTGAGGAGTTCGTCGTTTATTGTGATGCATCGCACACTGGCATGGGATGTGTGCTTATGTAAAGGGGCAAAGTGATCGCCTACGCATCACGACAACTCAAAGTGCATGAAAAGAATTACACCACCCATGACTTGGAACTGGGTGCCGTTGTATTTGCACTTAAACTTTGGAGGCATTATTTATACGGAACCAAGTGTATTATATACACCGATCACAAAAGCCTCCAACATTTGTTCAATCAAAAGGATTTAAATATGCGATAACGCCGTTGGATGGAAACCCTTAATGATTATGATTATGAAATCCGATACCATCCCGGCAAGGCAAATGTGGTTGCCGATGCGCTTAGTCGCAAAGAAAGGATTAAACCTTTTAGGATTAACGCCAAAAGCATTGAAGTCAGAAACAGTTTGAACAAAAAGCTACTTGATGCGCAGAAGCAAGTCCTGATGGAGGCTAATATTGCAAATGAGGAATTAGGTGGAGCTGTCGAACAGTTAATGCCTGGAAATGATGGAATCCTCAGATTCAATGGACGAATTTGGGTTCCAGTATTTGGAGGACTTGGAGATTTAATCCTCCAGGAAGCGCATAACACTAAGTACCCTATTCACCCGGGAGGTGATAAGATGTACCAGGACTTAAAATCTAATTATTGGTGGATGGGTTTGAAGAAATCCATAGCCACCTATGTAGCTAAGTGCTTGACGTGTTCGCAAGTCAAGGCTGAACATCAGAAAACCGTCAGGACTTCTACAACAGCTTGAGATTCCCACTTGGAAATGGGAAATGGTAACTATGGATTTGATCACCAAGTTGCCAAAGACCAAGAGTGGTAATGACACGATTTGGGTCATCGTGGACAGGCTGACTAAGCACATTTCTTGCCAATCAAAGAAACATTTAGTTCGGACAAGTTAGCCAAGATGTATGTGGACGAGATCGTATCCCTACATGGAGTGCCGGTGTCTAGTGTATCCGATAGAGATACAAGATACACCTCTCATTTTTGGAAAAGCTTCCAACAATCTCTTGGCACTCGATTGAACTTCAGTACCGCTTATCACCCGCAAAACGACAGAGTGAGCGTACCATTCAAACTTTGGAAGACATGCTACGTGCATGTGTGATCGACTTAGGTGGTAGCTGGGACGACCATCTACCCTTGATTGAATTCTCATATAACAGAAAATGAACAAAACATCATCAAAAGTTCGTATTTTGTGTTGAAATCAAGGTTTTAAAAGGTTTATGTAATACCTCGTAAAAACCTGTCCCGTAAAATTTCGACACGTGTCCCGCTGATCCTCGTATGCCGTTTGCCAGACGAGAGGGACTAAAATTGCCAACATGTTATTTTATAACCTCTGAGTGGTGAATAATTAAAGTTGAGGGGTTAAACGTATCAACATGCTTAAACTATGCCTCTGAGTGACCTTTTAATGAACCAGGAGCTTAATAGTGTTCAGTTATACGTTCATGAATACCCGAAACCTAACTTGAGGGGCCAAAGGTGCTGAATATGGAAGTTATTCGAAGTTGTAAGGTTGAGGGACTGAACTTGACAAGAAAGAAACATGTTTGGCTGTCTCAGAGCCGGGTCGCGGGCCGCGACCGGCCTGGCCTAACTCTCTCGCGCCCCGCGAGAGGGTGCCAGCGACAGCCAGCATGTGGAGTCGTGGCAGCCTGCATGTTTTGCACATATACGCGAGTTTGGCACCCTCCAGCAGCTCAAGACACGTCCCTTAACACTTGTACTCATCCTAAACTGATCACCAACACCTGGAATGAGCTGGTTCAAGCTCTTCAAGTATATATAGAGGCCTTGTGTGCCTTGAATCCTTACTCATTTCAAAAACTCATCTCTTATCTCTTGCTCTGGCTTTCTTGGAGATTCCTGACCATAAGGAGACTCCACTTAGTTCTATTTTCGTGCTAGGACATTGAGTAAGTGTCCTTAACTCCTCTTGTTAAGTTTTATTAGGCTTTAAGCCAAAGTCAAAGCGTTGACGTAAAAACGCTTTGACTTTCGGCTAAGACCATTACGGTCCAGCCATAGTTCGATACGAACATGGCTACGTGATCGTAATTAGGTAGGCGTTAATCCCTTAAGAGGGCACCTCCTGATTACCACGTTTGTTTGGTCAATTGACGGGTCAATGTCATTGATAAAAAGTCAAAGTGGGTTAGTTTTTAAGATAAATTTGTCACATTCGTCAAAAAACGGGTTTTCCAAACCCGCTTCGTTTATTAATCGAATAACCAGTTTTATATTTTTGTTGCTCATTTAATGCCTATGTTAATTTTAAACAATACATAACTAATAAACATTTTAGGTTATGGAAATTAAAATTGTAAAAAAATAAAATTAAAACAATTAAAAATAAAAATGGGCTACCGGGTTTCTAACCCGGGTCAGCCGGAAACTTTAATAACCAAACATATAACCACTCCGCCACTATCTGACTTTGTGAAATCTAGGAAACAATTAAATCATAAGCGCAACCGTGAATCAACCTGTTTGCGCCAAACTGAAACCGATATCGGCTTCCAAACGTCAAAGGACTGTTGAGTGCTCGCGGATTCTTGATTATAACCGATAAACCGACATTTTTAATCAATTCAGTCGTTAATGAACTTGAATTCATGTGATGTTCGGTTTTAATAACCGAAAACATTCACTTCCTGAATTACTTCAACAAAATCATCATCTCGCGACTCAATAACATTCACAGAACTTCTAATTTCACTTTTACTCTAATTTCTGATCGTCGGAATCACTTTTACTCAATAACATTCACAGAACATTCACAGAACTTCTAATTTCACTTTTACTCTAATTGGTCCGCTCAGACGAAGTTCATAAAAACAGAGCCGACGACTTCGCTGGAGTTCTGAGAAAGATCATTTTTCCGGTATGTTTACTCCCAAAATCTTCCCTGTCCATTTCATTTTAACCAATTAAATGTTTGTCAATCGAATTAAACAAGATCAGTAGGGTAATCGTTGTCTGTGTTATTGTAACGAAGAAGATGAAGTTAGTTTGTATATAAGTTTAATATAAGTTGGATTATATCTCGGGTTAGACACACAGTCCAGCGGTGGACTGTGTGCAAACATTTATCACACGTTGCGAGTTCGATCCTTGACACAATCTCATTCTCGGTAATAAAGATGTTTCCTTTTTAACTGAACCGGATCAACTCATAGAGAGATGTTAAGTTTAATAAAAACCAGAATATTAACCAGGTTAGACACACAGTCCAGCGGTGGACTGTGTGCAACGTTAATCCACAGGTCCCGGGTTCGAGACCTGTTACGCGTGCCGGTTCGATGATTAAAATCCTTTTTAAAAATAAATGAATTGAATAAATTAAAATAGTATATAAATATAATTAAAAACAGAAATATTTCGGGTTAGACACGTAGCTCAGTTGGTAGAGCTGCGTGCACGCGTACGAGAGGTCACAAGTTCGAACCTCACTCAGCGCAAACAAATACAAGGTCCGAACCGGTCAATAGTCAACAAGTCAAAGTCAAAAAGTCAACGGTCAACTCAAAAAGTCAACATATTTTTTTATGTTTTTATTTATTTCTTTAATTCAAAAATCAATTAAAAATACTTAAAAATAATGTTTTTAAAGTTAGAAAATAGCCTTAAACTCACAAAAATATATCTAAAAAAATCCTATTAAAATTATTAATAAAATCCACTCATTTACCATACTTTTCGTTATTATTTAGGGTAGTTAATCCTCGTCGATCAACCCACTAAACTCGTGCGCATTCATCATCTTCAACCGAACGCACCCAATGTGAGTGAATCTCTACAAATTCCCCGTTTTAATCACGTTTTTGGGGTGTATCATGTGTCTTATCATTATTTACATTTAAACAATTGTGCATCTATCATGTCCATGATCAAATGTGTATTCAATGTGTATCAACTGTTTGTGTGGTTATTGTTTAGATTAAATTTATCATTTTCAGTACATACATTATCATAGGCCGCCGCTCCCCATTACATATGAGCGTTGAGCTGTTCCCCATTACCTATGAGCGTGAACGAGGCGTTGCCAACATACGATCGGCTCCGTTTGATTGAGCCTTGATCGCACAGACATTTATCATAGGCCGTCCGTTCCCCATTACCTATGAGCGTGAACGTGACGTTGCCAACATATACAGTATCATTCATGTTATATATTCATGCAAGTTGGTTGTTATTGTATGTTATTGTATGTTTTTGTTATTGTTACTGTATGATTATTCACGTTTGCTCACATATGATTATTGCACAATTTTCCATAATAAATATAATAAGAAATCAATAATAAATATTTTCTAACAAGGTTCACTCGCCAACTTATGCTGACCCAAAAACCCCCATTTTTACACATGATACAGGTGATCCAGCTGCAGCAACAAACATATAGGATGGCTTAGAAGAATAAACCGGTTTAGACTTTGGATTATTTAGTTGATTATCTTTCTTTGTAATTGTATGAACATGTTTGGAATATTGAGGATGGAATTTTGAATTTAATAAATATGAAACATATTAGTAAATATAATGAGCTTTGGTGATAACCCAATTATGCCCCGACTCTTATTCCGCTGCGGGTCGGGGTGTGACAAAATTCGTAAATGATAATGTAGGTGTTATAAAATATGTTTTAACACTTAAACAACTAGGTAATAATTATTAGAACATGTGTAAACATGTTCGGCTCGTCAATTCCAGGTTTAAGGTTGGTTCGCAACCGAAAGTCGTAAAGTTTGACTTCTACTTTGACTTTCAGTTCTGACCCGATTTAGCAACTCTAGCTGCTGAAATTAAGTTGTATGGTGACCATGTTTAGCTGTAGTATAGCCCTCTGGAGTTATATCACATGGTTACATAGTAATCCGAGCTTTTATGCAAGTTTCCGTTAATTATGTCAAACTTTGCTAAAATGCCCTTTTACTTAAAAACAAGGTTTTAATTACAAATGAGCATAAAAATGAATTATGTACTGATGTATAAACATGACTAACTTATTTTGATGCGAATAATCTGGTCATAACCCAAGTTTTGTTTAATTATCGCAAATCATGCTTTTAAAGGACCAAAATGCCCTTTCGGCATCTAAAATGGTTTTTAACGTAATTCTTCAACAAAACTCATTACCTACTGATGTAATATCATAAATAGGATTACTTGGGATATCGAATCAGATTGTAAACTGAATTTACACACAAGTCCTTGCATAATGCCGATAAATGATGATGTTGCCCTTATGGTGCATAAAGTGGTTTTAAAGATACTTTTTATAACAAAACCATTTACCTACTGTTATAATATATTAAATAACTTATTTTGGTTATATAAACCTGATCATAACATCAGTTTTCCTTAATCATCTTGAATATCGTCATTTAGCGACTTTATCGCCATTTAGGCGCATAGTATGGTTTAAAACCATATTAAAGCACCAAGACTTAATACCTATTGATTTCAAAACTCATTTTTCATATAATTACAGTAAGTACATCAACTAAACTCAGATTCCCAAGTAAATTATCAAGCTATGTGTGAAATGACCAAAATGCCCTTACAGGGCATAGTTTGGTCTTAAACTCTAAAACACACACATACTCGATATCCTACTGATATATAAAGAAACTAGTTTTACAGTAATATTATGACCATTACATAAGTTTGCTCATAAGTTCTTTTATAAGTCATAAAATGTCCGCGGTGCTCATAAGTTCTTTTATAAGTCATAAAATGTCCGCGGTAAAAGGTCAGGAAGGTCAAACGAACGCTTGGCCACCCAAATCGCAAAACAAATGGCCGCGGTGCTTCCTGACATTGTAGTTCAAGTCCAACAAGCTCTCGCCGCAAATCCCATCAATCCTCCCCAGCAAGAAGACCAGAACATCGGCAACCCTCCTTCAAAAAAGTGCTCATATAAACATTTCAAGTCTTGCGATCCTCCGAAATTTGAAGGGACCGAAGGTGTCACTGCTCTCCTCCACTGGTTTGAGGAAATGGAAAACACCTTCCTCAACTGCGATTGTCCCTAGGATCGCAAGGTACGTTACGCAACCAGGAGGCTATTTGGGGTAGCTCTTACCTGGTGGAATACTGAAAAGGGTAAAAGAGGAATCGAAGATGCAATGGCCTTAACGTGGGAGGAGTTAAGGGAAATCATGACGAGGCGTTTCTGTCCTAGAAGCGAGATCAAAAAGTTAGAGGATGAATTTCATTCGTTGAAGCAAAAGGAGGGAGATCATACTTCCTACAACAAGAGGTTTTTCGAGTTGAACCAAATGGTCCCTAACTTGTTCACCCCAGTTTACCGCTTAGTCGAACACTATATTCGAGGTCTCCCCTCGAAAATTCAAGACTCAGTTCTCAGCACTTCGCCTGCAACACTTTAAGCTGCAATGGAACTAGCTACCGAGCTTACCGAGAATCGAATTCGCAACGGTAAATTTAAAGATGAGAAAAAGAAAGCCCCCGTTGAGGGCCAAACTTCAAACCATTCCACCTCCTCCTCAAAGTTTGCTAACAAGAGGAAACGAAACACCAGAAACTTCGCTGTCACAAAAACAAATTTCCCCGTCCCTGCTGCACCCATTACCCAAGTTGCCCCCTCACCTGCACCATATAAAAGGCCATACTCCGGCCCATACCCAAAATGCAACCGTTGCCAATACCATCACTTTCCTTATCATCCCTGCCAACATTGTACCGGCTGTGGTCGCGCAGGTCACACCATTCAAACCTGTCGCATACCTCAGCGAACGAACCGCCACCAGCCCTCAACCCAAACCCACCATCAGATAGTGGGTCAAGCCCAACAACCTCTACTACTACCACCTACCCAACATATAGCCCAATCCTACTACCAACCCAACTATCCCATGGTGCAACCTATGCGGGCTTGTTACAATTGTGGAGACCCAAACCACTTTAGAAACACTTGTCCACGCTTGGTGAACATTATACATGCTCAAGCTCAAGCAAATCCGGTGAATCAAGCTAACCAAGCTCCTCCACCTGCTAGAGGAAGAGCTTTCAACATCAACGCTAACCAAGCTAGGGCTGACAACAATGTGGTTAACGGTACGTTTCTCATCAATGGTAGTTATGCATCCATGTTATTTGATACTGGCGTGGATAAAAGTTTTGTGTCCTTAGAATTTGAACCCATCCTCAACCAAACTCGTGATAAACTCATGGAATCCATAACGGTAGAAGTTGCAGGCGGAAAACCGGTCTCATTAAACTCTATTATACGCAATAGTACTCTCACCCTAAACGATCACGATTTTCCAGTTGACCTTATACCTATGAAGTTGGGAAGCTTTGACATTATAATTGGTATGGACTGGCTCAGCCATCATCATGCTGAAGTTGTATGCCGCGAAAAGTTTATACGCATTCCTCTTACAAACGGTCAGACTCTACGAATCTTTGGAGAAACCCCTTCGAAAGGGCTCAAGTTAATGTCCTGTCTTCAAGCCCGAAAATATCTCCGCAAGAATTGTCGCATTTCTAACTCATGTCGTCAAAAAGGGAACCAATGAGAAGAAACTTGAAGACATCCCAGTAGTAAAAGATTTTCCACAAGTTTTTCCTGACGACATTTCAGGACTTCCTCCCGTGAGAGAAGTCGAATTCCGCATTGATCTCATACCTGGAGCTACGTCAGTTGCAAAATCTCCTTATAGGTTAGCCCCATCCGAAATGCAAGAGCTAGCCAGTCAATTACAAGAGTTGACTGACAAAGGATTCATACGTCCTAGCTCCTCGCCTTGGGGTGCACCTGTCCTTTTTGTGAAGAAGAAAGATGGAACGTTTCGCATGTGCATCGACTACAGAGAACTCAACAAGTTAACGGTCAAGAACCGCTACCCATTACCTCGCATCGATGATCTTCTTGATCAACTTCAAGGTGCCAGCCGTTTTCAAAAATCGACCTTCGTTCTAGTTATCATCAACTCAGAGTACATGAAGAAGACGTCCCAAAGACCGCCTTCCGAACTCGTTATGGTCATTATGAATTCATGGTCATGCCATTTGGTTTAACCAACGCTCCAGCTGTCTTCATGGATCTAATGAACAGAGTCTGCAAACCCTATCTCGATCGCTTTGTTATAGTCTTCATCGACGACATCCTCATCTACTCAAAGTCTAAGTCTGATAATGAACGACACCTTCGACTCATCCTTACACTCTTAGAGAATTAAAAGCTCTACGCCAAATTCTCCAAATGCGAATTCTGGTTAAAAGAGGTACAATTCCTTGGACATGTCGTCAATGACAAGGGAATACATGTCGACCCCTCAAAGATCAAAGCAGTACAAGAATGGCAAGCGCCACGTACACCAACTGAAGTAAGATCATTCCTTGGTTTGGCTGGTTATTATCGCCGTTTCATTGCAAATTTCTCTCGTATTGCTGTACCACTCACGACTTTAACTCATAAAGGAAAACCCTTCATATGGGGACCCAAACAAGAAGAAGCCTTCCAAACCCTTAAATAAAAACTCTGTGATGCACCTATCCTCACTCTTCCTGAAGGTTGTGATGACTTCGTGGTTTATTGCGACGCGTCAGGGCAAGGACTAGGCTGTGTTCTAATGCAAAGAGTGTCACACCCCGACCCGCAGCGGAAAAGGTGATCGGGGCATGATTGGGTTATCATCAAAGCTCATGACATTTATTATGCGTTTCATATTCATTAAATACAATTTAATGGAACTTTACAATAAATATTACAACATGTTCTAACTATCAATCTAAGCTTCTTTGTTCTCTTCTAAGGCATTTCCTATGTTTTCCTTGCTTCAACCTGTTTACCTGTATCATGTGTAAAAGGGTTTTTAATGTTGGCGAGTGAATCCTATGGAAAACATTTGAACAAGTTTATTTAAATTGATTATGAAATATGTGCACAACCAAACATGAGTAAAAATAGATGTAAACTTATTCAACAATCATTAGATATTAAATTAAAGCACACATGAACAATAATGGAACATTTAGAGGCACGCGTTGCTCAACTCGTCTCTCACGAGGAACTGATGGGCCTAATGAATGAATTGGATAAACATGATAATATGAAAGACATAACTACAAACAATATAAACTCAATGATATACACATGATCAATAATGAATTGGTTTTGAGGCACGCGTTGTTCAACTCGTCTCCCACGAGGAACTGATGGGCTTAATGAATGAATTTCGTATGATTTGACAAAATGAAATAAGTAATCACAACAATATAAACAATCTAAGTTTAGATCACGATATGGTATGGCACAGGTTTAAATAAACAAGTTAATTATTTTTATGACATGACACACCCTAAAACGTGTAATTTAAAAGGGGGAGTTGTAAGATTCACTCACAGTGGGTGCGTTCGGTTGATGATGTTGAATGCACGCGAAGTGGTTTTTAACCACGAGTGAGATTAACCTAGATAAATCGCATTATGGTTTGGTAAGTAAACGGATTTTATTAATCTATTTTAGTAGGATTGTTGGGTGTATTTTTATGAGTCTATGGCTATTTTCTAACATTAAAAAATGTTATTTTTAAGTATATTTAATTGATTTTTAATTAAAATAAATAAATAAAAATAAAAAAAAAATTTGATTTTTTTGCTACAGTTGACTTTGACTTTGACCGTTGACTTGACCGTTGACCGGTTCGTATGCGTATAGTTGTGCGCTGAGTGAGGCTCGAACCCGAGACCTCCCGTACGCGTGCACGCAGCTCTACCAACTGAGCTACGTGTCTAACCCGTCATATATCTGTTTTTAATTATATTTATACATTAATTAGTTTAAACCGAAAATCATTTATTTTTTAAAAACGATTTAATTGATCGGACCGGTGCGCTCCACAGGTCTCGAACCCGGGACCTGTGGGTTGCGTAACACACAGTCCACCGCTGGACTGTGTGTTTCACATGTTATATAATCCAATTTTTATTATACTTAAATACAAACTATTTGTTTTCATTTCTGACTTATTTAAAAAGGTAGAATAATTGTCCGGGTCGATGCAGAAGACCGGACTCGAACTCGTGTGCTTTAATTAAACATACACACAGTCCACCACTGGACTGTGTGTCTAACTTGGTTATTATTCCGATTATTAATATACTTAACATATACAAGTGTGACTCCGGTTCGGTTAACAACAAAAAATGTTTTTATTAAGGCAGCGTGTGTGGAACAAGATTCGAACTCGAGACCTTTGTGTGTTTAATGTGCACACAGTCCACCGCTGGACTGTGTGTCTAACCCGAGTAATATCTTGCTTTTAATTAAACTTAAACACTACCGAACATCGTCTTCTTCGTTGAGTTATAACCAGAAATGAAGACTGACTGGTTCGAGTTTTTATTCAGGTGTCTTTAGCGTCTTATGATTAATTACAGATGAGATATTAATAAAAAGAAAGGAAATTAGGCGTGAAATATACCGACTGACTTCCTCTGTTTTCCGGCAGAACTCCGGCGACAGCAATCCCTTCCGGCGACGAGTGTCTTGCAGCAGCGAGTCTCCGGAAAGCTTACAAAATATGTGGGTGACTTCGGTATAAGTTCAAAGGGTTTAGTAAGGCTCAGAAATGAAGAATCCGGTTTTCCGGCGACGAACAGAATAATTCCGGCGAGTGAGTTTTCGCCGAGAAAAGGTGCGGTTTTGAGCGAAAAGGTTTGCAGAGGTTCGGGGGGTATTTATAGGGCAAGTCGTCGATGTATTTGGTCCGATTTCCGACTTGATTCGTTGGTTTGAATTTCTCCGGCGGTTATAACTTTGGTCGCGGACTCTAACGTCGGTTATAACCGATGTAGCGTTTATGTTTTACGTTATAACTGAAAGAAACGTTAAGTTTCGCGAGATTACCGGGATTTCCGACGACTGAACTTTTGGGCGCCGGTTTTGAATTCGGAAAGACACTTTATGAATTAAATGATCTTAATAGTTAACAGATAATACAAGTGGCGCAGTGGTTTGTGTGTTGAGTGTTAAGTTGCTGAACGGTACTGACTCGGCGACTGACCCGGGTTCGAAACCCGGCACGGACATTTTATTTTTATTTTGCGATTTTCAACAGTTTTTCAAAAACAGCTTATATATTCCAATATAATAATTGATTATGTATCGTTTAAAATTATTTTGGGCATTTAATTTGCAACAAAATTTTTAACTGATTGTTCGGTTAATAAACGGAGCGGGTTTGGTAAATCCGTTTTTGACGGATGTTACAGTATCCCCTGCTTTTTAGAAATTTCGTCCCGAAATTTAAATTGTGATATATTTGTCTAAAAGGATGATGGTGTTTAGTTTTGACAGTTACATACTTAGAAAAAAAGTAAGGGTTTAAGTTTTTGTTTGAGGCGGTAACGTTCCTTGTAAGGGTTAAGTACCATATTACAGGAATCGCTTTTTGTTGCCTACTGTAAAAGTATTGATAAACAGAATTTATTCGCTAACTATGATATCATGCATAAAAGTTTGAATATGTTTGGAAGGGTATGGTTATATCCTAAGGCAAAACTTCTAACACTACAACCCACATGGAACATAAATAAACACAACAGCTGATATTTGAACATAAATAAACACAACAGCTAATATTTGAACATAAATGAACACAACAGCTAATATTTGAACATAAACACAACAGCTAATATTTGAATCCACATTCTGATAGCATATATGTTTGAATGGTGGAAGTTCCTCTCTCGTTTGTTATGATGGAGAGGTTAGTTTATGTAGAAATGGAACACAATCCAATCTCTTTAAATAGTAAGATGATATAAATGTAACACAATTTCAACCAAGGCAATACTAAATCCTACATGGAACTTCTCATAACCGTCTGATAATGCCTCTGATCCTTTGGCAAGAATACTTATATATAGGAAGTACCTGCGGCGTATCCACCATATTCTTGCCAAATTTTCATTTGTTTTATCCACAAGTTATGATTAGTTACCAAGAAACTAGTAAATCCTACATAGAACTTCTCATAACCCTCCGACAATGCCTTTGATCCTTTGACAATAATACTTATATATAGGAAGTACCAGCGGCGTATCCACCGTATTCTTGTCAAATTTTCATTGGTTTTATCAGTGAATTATGATTAGTCCTATATAACTCTACAACCAATACAACAAACATAAAATACTGAAATGAAAAATATCTGTGCGATCAAGGCTCAATCAAACGGAGCCGATCGTATTGTATGTACTGAAAATGAAATTGTCTGTGTGCTCAAGGCTCAATCAAACGAAGCCGAGCGTATTGCATGTACTGAAAATGAATAACTTAATCTAAACAACTATCACACAAACATCCTATGCATGGAACCTCTCTTAACCGCCTGATAATGCCTCCGATCATTTGACAAGAATACTTATATATAGGAAGTACCAGCGGCGTATCCACCATATTCTTGTCAAATTCTCATTGACTTTATCCGCAAATTATGGTTAGTTCTATGCGACTCTACTACAACCACAAGATACTGATAATGAAAATGTCTGTGCGCTCAAGGCTCAATCAAACGGAGCCGAACGTATTGCATGTACTGAAAATGAAATTGTCTGTGCGCTCAAGGCTCAATCAAACGGAGCCGAGCGTATTGCATGTAATGAAAATGTAAAATGAACTGATCGATCAAGGCTCAATCAAACGGAGCCGATCGTTGCGGGCACGCCAAGTTCAACCGCATAATAAAATGGGGAACAAGCTCAAAACCTCATAAAGGGGGAGCTGCGGCCTCGGCAAATGCATATACTGAAAACAATAAACAATAATTACTCTAACAGTCTACACATGGAACCTCTCATAACCGCCAGATAATGCTTCTGATCCTTTGACAAGAATACTTATATATAGGAAGTACCAGCGGCGTATCCACCGTATTCTCGTCAAAGTTTCATTGGCTTTATCCTTAAGTTATGTTTGGTTCGATGTGATAAAGAAAACATAAAATTAAACGATAGGAGTTGAATCTGGATCTTCGGTGAAAAGGACTAGTTGGGTATCTTCGTTTGGGCCGTCATTATCTTCGACAGGATTGGCGTTGATATTGAAGACTCTTCCTCTTGCTGGTGGCCTAGCGGTTTGGTTTTCTTGGTTTACTTGGTTAACTGGGTTTTATTGGGCTTGAGTGTTGATGACGTTAACCAATTGAGGGCATGTGTTTCTAAAGTGGGTAGGGTCACCACAATTGAAACAAGCTCGAACATATGGGAACATGGGATATTGGGGTTGATGATAAGTTTGGGCCATGTTTTGAGTAGGGGAAGAGGTTTGGTTTTGAAAGGTGCGACAAACCTTGCTCAAATGACCATAGCGTCCACAAGTTGCACATAGTCGACAAGGTAAGGTAAGGGGATGGTGATAAAAACAGTTGTTGCATCGAGGGTGAGGTCCAAGATATGGTTTCTTATTTGGGTAAGTTGAGTTGGGTGCCACTTGAGTGATTGGGATAGCTTGGATGGGTATGACGTGTGAAATTGGTTGATTTCGTTGGATAGCAGCGAAAAGTTGCCCGTCTCTTTTTCTCTTAGAATTGGGTTGAAAAGGGGATTCGGTTTGGGTGGAGTCGGAGGTTTCAGTCGATTCTTTATCCTTCTTCTTCTCCTCCTTGAAGTCTTCGTTTCGGATTCGGTTCTCGGTAAGCTCTGTTGCTAACTCCATTGCTGCTTCCAAAGTTGCAGGCTTGGTACTTATTACAGGGTCTTGAATCTTTGACGGAAGACCACGAATGTAGTGCTCGATCAAACGGTAGAGGGGAGTGAACATGTTGGGAACCATTTGATGTAACTCGAGGAATCTTTTATTGTAGGTGGTGTGGTCTCCTTCCTTTTGCTTCAACGAATAAAATTCATCTTCTAATTTCTTGATTTCACTCCTTGGGCAAAATCATCTGGTCATGATTTCCTTCAATTCGTTCCAAGTTAAAGTCATAGCATCGTCGACACCTCGTTTGGCCTTCTCTGTATTCCACCAAGTAAGTGCTATCCCATATAATCGACCGGTAGCATATCGCACTTTGCGATCGTCAGGGCAATCGCAATTTAGAAAGGTGTTCTCCATTTCTTCAAACCAATGGAGGAGAGCGGTGACACCTTCAGTCCCTTTGTATTTCGGAGGGTCGCATGATTTGAAATGCTTGTAGGTGCATTTAGTGGTATTTGGGGAAAAGTTGATAACGTTTTGGTTTGCTTGATTGACAGGATTATCGGTGAGTGCTTGTTGTACTTGGATTACAATGTTGGGTATTACGGCAGCCATTTGTTGAGCGATTAAGGCAGCCATGCGTTCGCGGGCTTTTCTTGCTCTCGTCTTCCTACGGGCGAGGTTAGAAGACATCTACAAGGAATACATGTCAAGAGTATGAGTTGGATGTTTTTGGGTTCATGGGTCGCATTAGGAATGAACATTCATAAAATAATTATAGAAAATAAATCTACTACATCCATAGGATGTCTTGGGTTTTGCTCGCCATTAGGCCCTACATGCCGCCATACTTTACCTGTGTAATCATGTGGGCCCCCATGAATACCGGTTTTTCATATGGTTCGCACGGGTTTGCCAGGTTGCGTACACAAAAACCCGGAGAAAATCGAGAAATATGTATACAACGTGTGATATTCGGAATGTGTCCAGGTGTAGACACGGCGACACCTCAAAGTAGGTTAGTTCGAACGACGTTTGGTGTGGCATGCTTTGGCCTAATAGGTCCTTCGTACTCTCATCGTTGGTCCCCAGGTAGGCAAACTGGTCCGTTATATTGGATTTATACGAATGCCAACCTAGACAGGACATTCCGACTACCGGTACTTGTACCCTTCCAGTTACTACATGCCCGTCGCAGAACTTACTTTGATGAGATTTGAAAATTGCACAAAATCTTGGAATAATGAGAGTATGAAAATAAATTGAATACATGAACATGGATATATGTATAATGAATATGTATATAAGCATGTATGTTTGACTGTAAATGTAAACAAATATGAAACAAACAAATATCACAAGTTTGTATGTAACCACCTAATCAATTAAAATTTAGGCAGACTATAGTATAGGCTCTAAGGGTCTAATAACCTATCCTATATCCCTATAGTCATGGCTCTGATACCAATCTGTCACATCCCGACCCGCAGCGGAAAAGGTGATCGGGGCATGATTGGGTTATCATCAAAGCTCATGACATTTATTATGCGTTTCATATTCATTAAATACAATTTAATGGAACTTTACAATAAATATTACAACATGTTCTAACTATCAATCTAAGCTTCTTTGTTCTCTTCTAAGGCATTTCCTATGTTTTCCTTGCTTCAACCTGTTTACCTGTATCATGTGTAAAAGGGTTTTTGGATCAACATAATGTTGGCGAGTGAATCCTATGGAAAACATTTGAACAAGTTTATTTAAATTGATTATGAAATATGTGCACAACCAAACATGAGTAAAAATAGATGTAAACTTATTCAACAATCATTAGATATTAAATAAAGCACACATGAACAATAATGGAACATTTAGAGGCACGCGTTGCTCAACTCGTCTCTCACGAGGAACTGATGGGCCTAATGAATGAATTGCATAAACATGATAATATGAAAGACATAACTACAAACAATATAAACTCAATGATATACACATGATCAATAATGAATTGGTTTTGAGGCACGCGTTGTTCAACTCGTCTCCCACGAGGAACTGATGGGCTTAATGAATGAATTTCGTATGATTTGACAAAATGAAATAAGTAATCACAACAATATAAACAATCTAAGTTTAGATCACGATATGGTATGGCACAAGTTTAAATAAACAAGTTAATTATTTTATGACACATGACACACCCCAAAACGTGTAATTTAAAAGGGGGAGTTGTAAGATTCACTCACAGTGGGTGCGTTCGGTTGATGATGTTGAATGCACGCGAAGTGGTTTTTAACCACGAGTGAAATTAACCTAGATAAATCGCATTATGGTTTGGTAAGTAAACGGATTTTATTAATCTATTTTAGTAGGATTGTTGGGTGTATTTTTGTGAGTCTATGGCTATTTTCTAACATTAAAAATGTTATTTTTAAGTATATTTAATTGATTTTTAATTAAAATAAATAAATAAAAATAAAAAAAAATTTTGATTTTTTTGCTACAGTTGACTTTGACTTTGACCGTTGACTTGACCGTTGACCGGTTCGTATGCGTATAGTTGTGCGCTGAGTGAGGCTCGAACCCGAGACCTCCCGTACGCGTGCACGCAGCTCTACCAACTGAGCTACGTGTCTAACCCGTCATATATCTGTTTTTAATTATATTTATACATTAATTAGTTTAAACCGAAAATCATTTATTTTTTAAAAAAACGATTTAATTGATCGGACCGGTGCGCTCCACAGGTCTCGAACCCGGGACCTGTGGGTTGCGTAACACACAGTCCACCGCTGGACTGTGTGTTTAACATGTTATATAATCCAATTTTTATTATACTTAAATACAAACTATTTGTTTTCATTTCTGACTTATTTAAAAAGGTAGAATAATTGTCCGGGTCGAAGCAGAAGACCGGACTCGAACTCGTGTGCTTTAATTAAACATACACACAGTCCACCACTGGACTGTGTGTCTAACTTGGTTATTATTCTGATTATTAATATACTTAACATATACAAGTGTGACTCCGGTTCGGTTAACAACAAAAAACGTTTTTATTAAGGCAGCATGTGTGGAACAAGATTTGAACTCGAGACCTTTGTGTGTTTAATGTGCACACAGTCCACCGCTGGACTGTGTGTCTAACCCGAGTAATATCTTGCTTTTAATTAAACTTAAACACTACCGAACATCGTCTTCTTCGTTGAGTTATAACCAGAAATGAAGACTGACTGGTTCGAGTTTTTATTCAGGTGTCTTTAGCATCTTATGATTAATTACAGATGAGATATTAATAAAAAGAAAGGAAATTAGGCGTGAAATATACCGACTGACTTCCTCTGTTTTCCGGCAGAACTCCGGCGACAGCAATCCCTTCCGGCGACGAGTGTCTTGCAGCAGCGAGTCTCCGGAAAGCTTACAAAATATGTGGGTGACTTCGGTATAAGTTCAAAGGGTTTAGTAAGGCTCAGAAATGAAGAATCCGGTTTTCCGGCGACGAACAGAATAATTCCGGCGAGTGAGTTTTCGCCGAGAAAAGGTGCGGTTTTGAGCGAAAAGGTTTGCAGAGGTTCGAGGGGGTATTTATAGGGCAAGTCGTCGATGTATTTGGTCCGATTTCCGACTTGATTCGTTGGTTTGAATTTCTCCGGCGGTTATAACTTTGGTCGCGGACTCTGACGTCGGTTATAACCGATGTAGCGTTTATGTTTTACGTTATAACTGAAAGAAACGTTAAGTTTCGCGAGATTACTGGGATTTCCAACGACTGAACTTTTGGGCGCCGGTTTTGAATTCGGAAAGACACTTTATGAATTAAATGATCTTAATAGTTAACAGATAATACAAGTGGCGCAGTGGTTTGTGTGTTGAGTGTTAAGTTGCTGAACGGTACTGACTCGGCGACTGACCCGGGTTCGAAACCCGGCACGGACATTTTATTTTTATTTTGCGATTTTCAACAGTTTTTCAAAAACAGCTTATATATTCCAATATAATAATTGATTATGTATCGTTTAAAATTATTTTGGGCATTTAATTTGCAACAAAATTTTTAACTGATTGTTCGGTTAATAAACGGAGCGGGTTTGGTAAATCCGTTTTTGACGGATGTTACAAAGAGGAAAGGTGATAGCTTATGCTTCTAGACAACTCAAAACTCATGAGAAGAACTACACTACCCACGACCTAGAACTTGGAGCCGTTGTGTTCGCTCTTAAGATATGGAGACATTACTTCTACGGTACCAAGTGTGAAATATACACTGACCATAAGAGCCTCCAACATATCTTCAACCAAAAGGAGTTAAACATGAGACAACGGAGATGGGTTGAACTTCTTAATGACTACGACTGTGAAGTTCGGTATCATCGTGGCAAGGCAAACGTGGTGGCCGATGCACTCAGTCGAAAGGGTTATGCGAACTCCATTCGTCTTCTATGTTCGCAAATCATAACCGACATCAAAGATCAAATTCGAGAAGCCCAACATGTTTCAGTAACGGAAGACGACGTACGAAAGGAGCTGTCTTGTGGAGCTGAACTTAAAATTGAAACTAAATCCGACGGTATTCTGTACTATCTAGATCGCATATGGATTCCTGACCGCAACAACCTTCGTGAATTCCTTATGAATGAGGCACACAAAACACGATACTCTATACACCCAGGAGCCGACAAGATGTATCAAGACCTTCGATACACATACTGGTGGCCTGGAATGAAAAAGGATATTGCTGTTTTTGTTTCCAAGTGCCTTACATGTTCCAAGGTAAAAGATGAACATCAAAGACCCTCAGGACTTCTGGTCCAACCTGAAATACCTGTATGGAAGTGGGAAAACATAACCATGGACTTCATTACCGGGTTACCTCGCACTTCTGGTGGGTATGACACTATATGGGTAATCATTGATCGTCTTACAAAATCAGCTCACTTCATTCCGATCCGCGAAGATTTCAAGAACGAGAAGTTAGCTCGTATCTACATCAGCGAAATCGTAAGCCGTCACAGTGTACCGTTAAGCATTATTTCAGATCGTGATGGTCGTTTCACTTCATGAACATGGCAGGCCGTACAAGCCGCTTTGGGTACACGATTAGACCTCAGTACCGCTTATTATCCTCAAACTGATGGACAATCTGAACGCACCATTCAAACTCTTGAAGATATGCTTCGAGCATGCGTCATAGACTTCAATGGAAATTGGGACGCACATCTACCATTAGTTGAATTTTCGTACAACAACAGCTATCATTCAAGTATCGGCATGGCACCTTTCGAAGCCTTATATGGTCGTAAGTGCCGATCTTCAGTATGTTGGCACGAAATTTGGGAAGCTCAAATCATCGGTCCAGAATTGATTCAAGAAACTACAGACAAGATCCATCAAATTTGAAACAATCTTCTAGCGGCTCAAAGTCGTCAAAAGAGTTATGCAGATAAACGACGAAAGCCTTTGGAGTTTAACATTGGTGATCATGTACTTTTAAAAGTATTACCGTGGAAGGGAGTAGTTCGTTTTGGCCAGAAGGGCAAGCTAGCACCACGCTACGTAGGACCTTTCAAGATACTCGAAAGAGTAGGACCTGTAGCATACAAGCTTGATCTACCAGAAGAACTCAACAGAATTCACCCCACATTCCACGTATCAAACTTGAAGAAGTGCCTCGCCGATGAAAACCTCCATATTCCCCTGGAAGATATTCAGATCGATGAATCTATGCATTTCATTGAAAGACCAATAGAGATCATGGACTTCGGAGAAAAACGTTTAAGACGGAGTCGTATTCCAATTGTTAGGGTACGCTGGGAGTCGAAACGGGGACCTGAGTTTACTTGGGAACGTGAAGACTCAATGCGCGAAAAATACCCGCATCTTTTTCCTGTTACCACTACTACTTAAATTTCAGGACGAAATTTCTAAAAGTAGGGGATACTGTAACATTTGTCAAAAACGGGTTTTCCAAACCCGCTTTGTTTATTAATCGAATAACCAGTTTTATATTTTTGTTGCTCATTTAATGCCTATGTTAATTTTAAACAATACATAACTAATAAACATTTTAGGTGATGGAAATTAAAATTGTAAAAAAAATAAAATTAAAACAATTAAAAATAAAAATGGGCTGCCGGGTTTCGAACCCGGGTCAGTCGGAAACTTTAATAACCAAACATATAACCACTCCGCCACTATCTGACTTTGTGAAATCTAGAAAACAATTAAATCATAAGCGCAACCGTGAATCAACCTGTTTGCGCCAAACTGAAACCGATATCGGCTTCCAAACGTCAAAGGACTGTTAAGTGCTCGCGGATTCTTGATTATAACCGATAAACCGACATTTTTAATCAATTCAGTCGTTAATGAACTTGAATTCATATGATGTTCGGTTTTAATAACCGAAAACATTCACTTCCTGAATTACTTCAACAAAATCATCATCTCGCGACTCAATAACATTCACAGAACTTCTAATTTCACTTTTACTCTAATTTCTGATCGTCGGAATCGCTTTTTGAACTCGCCGGACTTTCGCCGGAAAACCGTGTCTTTCATCAAAACGGTAAGTTTCTCAATTCTTCTATCTTCTATCAGTTGTTAGGCTTTTACTAACTCAAACCCTTCAATCAGAATCAGTTCCAGGCGACGATATCGGATAATCAGCACTCGCCGGAAAACTTCTGAAAATTCCTAGATTGCGTTGTGAAACGGTATAATCTTTTAAACCTTCTGATAACTCTTGTTTAGTACTTCAATTCCACAACTAGCTAAACAAAACTGTTAATTGGTCCGCTCAGACGAAGTTCATAAAAACAGAGCCGACGACTTCGCTGGAGTTCTGAGAAAGATCATTTTTCCGGTATGTTTACTCCCAAAATCTTCCCTGTCCATTTCATTTTAATCAATTAAATGTTTGTCAATCGAATTAAACAAGATCAGTAGGGTAATCGTTGTCTGTGTTATTGTAACGAAGAAGATGAAGTTAGTTTGTATATAAGTTTAATATAAATTGGATTATATCTCGGGTTAGACACACAGTCCAGCGGTGGACTGTGTGCAAACATTTATCACACGTCGCGAGTTCGATCCTTGACACAATCTCATTCTCGGTAATAAAGATGTTTCCTTTTTAACTGAACCGGATCAACTCACAGAGAGATGTTAAGTTTAATAAAAACCAGAATATTAACCAGGTTAGACACACAGTCCAGCGGTGGACTGTGTGCAACGTTAATCCACAGGTCCCGGGTTCGAGACCTGTTACGCGCGCCGGTTCGATGATTAAAATCTTTTTTAAAAATAAATGAATTTTGAATAAATTAAAATAGTATATAAATATAATTAAAAACAGAAATATTTCGGGTTAGACACGTAGCTCAGTTGGTTGAGCTGCGTGCACGCGTACGAGAGGTCACAAGTTCGAACCTCACTCAGCGCAAACAAATACAAGGTCCGAACCGGTCAATAGTCAACAAGTCAAAGTCAAAAAGTCAACGGTCAACTCAAAAAGTCAACATATTTTTTTTATGTTTTTTTATTTATTTAATTCAAAAATCAATTAAAAATACTTAAAAATAATGTTTTTAAAGTTAGAAAATAGCCTTAAACTCACAAAAATATATCTAAAAAAATCCTATTAAAATTATTAATAAAATCCACTCATTTACCATACTTTTCGTTATTATTTAGGGTAGTTAATCCTCGTCGATCAACCCACTAAGCTCGTGCGCATTCATCATCTTCAACCGAACGCACCCAATGTGAGTGAATCTCTACAAATTCCCCGTTTTAATCACGTTTTTGGGGTGTATCATGTGTCTTATCATTATTTACATTTAAACAATTGTGCATCCATCATGTCCATGATCAAATGTGTATTCAATATGTATCAACTGTTTGTGTGGTTATTGTTTAGATTAAATTTATCATTTTCAGTACATACATTATCATAGGCCGCCGCTCCCCATTACATATGAGCGTTGAGCTGTTCCCCATTACCTATGAGCGTGAACGAGGCGTTGCCAACATACGATCGGCTCCGTTTGATTGAGCCTTGATCGCACAGACATTTATCATAGGCCGTCCGTTCCCCATTACCTATGAGCGTGAACGTGACGTTGCCAACATATACAGTATCATTCATGTTATATATTCATGCAAATTGGTTGTTATTGTATGTTATTGTATGTTTTTGTTATTGTTACTGTATGATTATTCACGTTTGCTCACATATGATTATTGCACAATTTTCCATTATAAATATAATAAGAAATCAATAATAAATGTTTTCTAACAAGGTTCACTCGCCAACTTATGCTGACCCAAAAACCCCCATTTTTACACATGATACAGGTGATCCAGCTGCAGTAACAAACATATAGGATGGCTTAGAAGAATAAACCGGTTTAGACTTTGGATTATTTAGCTAATTATCTTTCTTTGTAATTGTATGAACATGTTTGGAATATTGAGGATGGAATTTTGAATTTAATAAATATGAAACATATTAGTAAATATAATGAGCTTTGGTGATAACCCAATTATGCTCCGACTCTTATTCCGCTGCGGGTCGGGGTGTGACAAAATTCGTAAATGATAATGTAGGTGTTATAAAATATGTTTTAACACTTAAACAACTAGGTAATAATTATTAGAACATGTGTAAACATGTTCGGCTCGTCAATTCCAGGTTTAAGGTTGGTTCGCAACCGAAAGTCGTAAAGTTTGACTTCTACTTTGACTTTCAGTTCTGACCCGATTTAGCAACTCTAGCTGCTGAAATTAAGTTGTATGGTGACCATGTTTAGCTGTAGTATAGCCCTCTGGAGTTATATCACATGGTTACATAGTAATCCGAGCTTTTATGCAAGTTTCCGTTAATTATGTCAAACTTTGCTAAAATGCCCTTTTACTTAAAAACAAGGTTTTAATTACAAATGAGCATAAAAATGAATTATGTACTGATGTATAAACATGACTAACTTATTTTGATGCCAATAATCTGGTCATAACCCAAGTTTTGTTTAATTATCGCAAATCATGCTTTTAAAGGACCAAAATGCCCTTTGGCATCTAAAATGGTTTTTAACGTAATTCTTCAACAAAACTCATTACCTACTGATGTAATATCATAAATAGGATTACTTGGGATATCGAATCAGATTGTAAACTGAATTTACACACAAGTCCTTGCATAATGCCGATAAATGATGATGTTGCCCTTAGGTGCATAAAGTGGTTTTAAAGATACTTTTTATAACAAAACCATTTACCTACTATTATAATATATTAAATAACTTATTTTGGTTATATAAACCTGATCATAACATCAGTTTTCCTTAATCATCTTGAATATCGTCATTTAGCGACTTTATCGCCATTTAGGCGCATAGTATGGTTTAAAACCATATTAAAGCACCAAGACTTAATACCTATTGATTTCAAAACTCATTTTTCATATAATTACAGTAAGTACATCAACTAAACTCAGATTCCCAAGTAAATTATCAAGCTATGTGTGAAATGACCAAAATGCCCTTACGGGGCATAGTTTGGTCTTAAACTCTAAAACACACACATACTCGATATCCTACTGATATATAAAGAAACTAGTTTTACAGTAATATTATGACCATTACATAAGTTTGCTCATAAGTTCTTTTATAAGTCATAAAATGACCAAAACGCCCTTTTGAGGCGTAACTTGATTTTAAAACCATAACGGGCATACATGTTGATATCCTACTGATATTACAACATGTTTTAAATATAATGGCATATGGAACTTGTATAAGACTCGCCCGGTTACCTGGTTTCGCTTATATGCGTACGGTTCGGCCTACGTAACTAGTTTACGTAATTTAACCGAAACGTGTTTAACCTTATCATTTTATTATCAAAATCCAGAATGTAATATGTTTACCCCTTTTAGAAAAGCCTCCATGCTTGTCGGGTTTAAACGACATTATATTCCGGTCACCGCTTAATCTAGCGTCTAGTACCGTTATTATCCTTAAGCTACCCGGTTCGAGTCTACAAAGTAGATATGTAACTTTAGCATTCTAATTGGTTATAAATACCATCTTTTCCAGACTAATTAGCCTCCCGGTAGATTGCCATCTAAGCTTACTTTTGAATATTCGGCTGAGTTAATTATCTTATTTGAAGAACTGCTTAGGTAAATACTTTTAACTTATTTTCCCTATAAGGGCTTGGGACACGGTCTAATAATACCCTTGGTCGGGTATGGATCATGTTATCGATTGTGATTTACTAAATCCTTATAACCCGTTTTATTCTGTATTGTTTGATAACTTAAACATTGGGGGTTAATTCGACCATGTCTGGGATATCCTTGGCTCATTTAAGTTATTAATGGCCACGACCTTAAGCGCGGGGTGTAGGCATACACCTGACAGATGCTAGTGCTAATAAAAATATTAAATCCCGCTGGTGGATTATTTAAGTGGCGTGTCGATTAATCAGGTTATTCGTTTTCTGCACCGGATCCCATATGTATTGACAAACATATAAAACTGAAAACAAGGTCATTTTGAACTATCCCAAGTTATTTATAAAATGTGCCAAGTGCACCGAAAATCTTTTTAATAAATGTTTACAAAATGAGTCGGATACTAGTATTTAACAGTGAAAACTGACGTATTTTCAAAAGACCAAGTTACAGGTGGCAACGCGGAATAGATTGGGAGCTGCGTATTAGCTAAATAAGGATCTTGCAAGTCCATAAGCTACCAGAGTCTATAGAACAATTTCCTTTGTAAATATTTATTCGATCCGCCTGTGGATTCGTTATTACAAGCCTTTAATTATTATTTTCGAACATTTGGACATTTGGTTTATAATAGTAATTTAAATCCAAGACTTCCTCTGTGCTGTGTTTGTTTGGTTATGATTTTATCAACTACGTCACGATATTACCCAACCGGGCCCACCGGGTTACACGTGGATATCAGGGTGTGACAGTTTACTCAGATCTAAACATAGATCTGAGTAGAAAACAGAAGTTTTACGGAAAAAGATGAAGATTTTCTGAAACAGAAGGGATTTGATGAAAACGAAGGCTATTCCTTGTGCCAAAATCGTTGTAAACATTTGTGAAACGTTGTTGAACATCATTGTAGTTGAAATCGGGTTGATTCTTACTTAGAACACGAAGGTTTCGGGTTTTGAGAGCTCTGGGTGAAGTTGCAGCAAGTTCAAATGAGAGAACAGAGCTTGTTATTTATAGGAGAAGGCAAAATGTAAGGCTGGTGAGATCAAGTGTCGAACTGCGTTCATGCAAGTCGGCGAACTTGCTAGGTTTTCAAGAATAAGCAGCTAAGTTTGCCGAACTTGTACATATTTGTACAAGTTCGAGCGAACTTGAGGTATATGAGGGATCCTTGTGTCATCCACAAGTTCGGCACGACAACTTGGCCTGGTGACCAAGTTTCATTTGTCGATTTCGCGTTAAGTGTTGTTGGTTATTCGGTTCGCATTAGATAGTTATATTAAGCGTTAAATTCAAGGCGTTAAGCGTTATAATTGATATAATAGTGCGATTTAGTGATTCGTGAGTGCGAGAGCGATGCGATAGCGAGCGTAATCATAACCACAAACACACATAACACATAAATAATATAAAACCACATAAACATTTGCGATTTGCGATGCGATGAGATTAGCGATGCGATTTAATAAGCGATTAGATGCGATAATAACGTACATACCATAATTAATTACATAAACTTTATTATCAACCGAATCTCGGGATTACAAAGGATAGGTATATCGGAAAGTCAAATGAAAAGATTTAGTAAGACGATCAATGATAACCCAAATGCTATCGTGACCAGATGAAGTACGCGGGAGTTTAGTAACGAAGTCCATAGCTATACTCTCCCACTTTCACATCGGGATTTCGGGTTGCTCGAGTAAACCAGAGGGCCTTTGATGTTCAGCTTTAACTTTCGAACAAGTTAAGCATTTTGAGACGTACACGGAGATATCCTTTTTCATGCCCGGCCACCGGTACTTAGGACGAAGGTCCTGGTACAATCTTGTCAGCACCGGGGTGAATGGAATATCGGGATTTATGAGCTTTCGGTCATTAGCAACTTACGAATATTATCACGACTGGGAATCCAAATGCGATTGAGATAGTAATAAATACCATTAGGCTTAGATACGAGCTGAGTTTTGGCACCACATTTCATTTCTTCTTCCAAAGTATTCTCGTTAAAACAAGCAAATTGAGCGGAGCGAATCTTGATTTCGAGATCATTCAAAGCTTGAGAGTCACGAACACTATATACATAGCTTCGTCGACTTAGAGCATCGGCGACGACGTTTGCTTTGCCGGGATGGTAGCGTATTTCGCAATCGTAATCGTTGAGAAGTTCAACCCATCGGCGTTGGCGCCTATTTAGTTCCTTTTGATTAAAGATATGCTGCAAGCTCTTATGGTCGGTGAACACCGTACACTTTGTACCGTAAAGGTAGTGTCGCCATATCTTAAATGCAAAGACAACTGCTCCTAGTTCGAGATTGTGGGTTGTGTAATTGTTTTCGTGGATTTTGAGTTGGCGAGACGCGTACGCGATAACCTTGTCTCGTTGCATAAGCACACAACCAAGACCAAGGTTAAAGGCATCACAATAAACAACGAAATCGTCGTTTCCGTCGGGTAAAGCGAGGATAGGAGCATTGCATAGCATACGCTTTAGAGTTTGAAAAGCTTCCTCTTGTTTAGAATCCCAAACAAAAGGTTGATCCTTATGAGTCAAAGCGGTAAGCGGAACGGCGATTTTAGAAACGTCGGCGATGAATCGACGGTAGTAACCCGCCAATCCAAGAAATGAACGGATTTCGGAGGCATTCTTCGGTGTAATCCAACTCTTGACAGCTTCAATCTTTGCAGGGTCGACGTGAATTCCTTGACTATTAACGATGTGGCCGAGAAATTGGACTTCTTCGAGCCAGAATTCACATTTTGAGAACTTAGCGTAAAGGCGATTTCCTTGAAGAAGTTCGAGGACTAAACGAAGATGATGCACGTGCTCGTCTCTCGACTTCGAATAGATAAGGATATCATCCATGAAACATGAAAAAACGATCTAAGAAAGCTTTACACACACGGTTCATCAAATCCATGAAGACCGCGGGTGCATTGGTAAGACCGAAAGGCATGGCCACGAATTTGAAATGGCCACGCGAGTACGAAAGGCAGTTTTAGAAAAGTCTTCTTCCAACATGCGTAACTGATGATAACCGGAACAAAGATCGATCTTAGAAAAACAAGTAGCACCTTGAAGTTGATCAAATAAATCGTCAATACGAGGAAGAGGATAGCGGTTCTTTATCGTAAGTTTGTTAAGTTCACGATAATCGATGCACATACGGAACGATCCATCCTTCTTTTTCACAAAAAGGACGGGTGCGCCCCATGGCGAAGTGCTCGGGCTATGAAACCTTTATCAAGAAGCTCTTAAAGTTGGCTTGATAACTCCGCATTTCGGATGGTGCGATGCGATAAGGAGCTTTAGCAACGGGGGTAGCTCTGGGAACTAAATCGATACGGAATTCAACATCTCGAGTAGGGGGTAAACCGGGTAAATCGTCGGGAAAGAGTTTAGGAAATTCACAAACAACGGTACATCTTTATAAGTCTTCTTTTCTTTCTCCGGGTTCACAATGTGGCGAGGAAAGCAACACATCGCTTTTGCAATCATTTGTGTGCTCGAGTACATGACAAAAGCATCAACTTCTTTGAGGGAGTTTCACCGTATACATGAAGTTGATCACCGTTTGAGAAAGGGAAACAAATCATTATATCGAAGCATACAACTTCAGCATGGTTTTCACGAAGAAAATCCATACCTACTATGATATCGAAGCTACCTAACTGCATAGGTATGAGATTGATCGAGAAGACATGGTTGTTGAGATCGAGATTACAACCACGCAAAAGGAGTTAATGGTAACGGTTCTTCCGGTGGCGACTTCCACATCGAAAGTCTTTGGGAGTTTAGCGCGCTTACATTTTAAAACCTTTTCGAATTCTAACGATACAAAACAATTATTGGCACCATATCAAATAAACATGAAGCATAAATACCATTAACGAGAAACGTATCATTAACAACATTGTTGTCATTCTGAGCCTAGGCGGTGATTGAGGTTAAAGGCTCTGCCACGCGCAGCTTATGGTTGATGCTGAGGCTGCGGTGCTGGCTGCTCTTGCTTGACAGGATGATTCGGACAGACATTGGCGAAATGATTCGGATCACCACACACATAGCACACACGTGCTTTTGGAGCTTGCTGCTGATTGGCTTGAGGAAGAGCGGGTAAAGCTGGAGTTGCTGGAGCCTGAGGAGCTAGCTGACGAGGACCTGATCGGCAACTCACAGTAAAGTGGCCATAGATGTTGCAATTCGTGCAGAAACGGCAGTTTCCACCCACCACATGATGATAAGTGCACTTAGGGCACAATGGGTGAGGACCGGTATACGCACGCTTAGCTGGAGGTGCGTTTGGAGTGGCTGACTGAAGCAGCTGAGGGTTTGTTGGAGCGGCGAGAGCATAGTTCTTACTCGGGTTTCCTCTCTTGCGTCCCTGACGCTTTCCCTTCGGGTCACTTGATGGTTCGGTAACAGCAGTTGGTTCGACGATAGCTTGATTGGCAACTTTCGCATGATTCTTGAAATACCCATCTTGGATTCGCTGATCATTGATCTCAGCGGCGAGCATGAAGGTTTCCTCGATGGTTGTAGTACGAGCAACTTTCACAAAATTTGTGACACACTCGGGTAAACCACGGATGTACTTGTTGATAGCTTTCTCAGTCATATCAACCTGGCTGGGACAGATGATGCTCAAAATCTTAAACCGAGCAGTGTATCCAACATTGTCGGGACCATCCTGTTTGATTCCCCAAAACTCATTCTCGAGCTTTTGCATTTCGTGCAGAGGGCAGAACTCCTTCATCATTACTTCCTTGAGTTCCTCCCAAGATAGATTGTAAGCTTCATCATTTCCACGCTTGTTTCTTTCAGTTGTCCACCAGTCGAGAGCACGTGACTGGAAGACTTCGGTAGCGTTCACGGTGCGGAGGTCATCGGGGCATCCACTTTGCCTAAAAGTGACCTCAATAGCATCGAACCAGTGAAACATAGAAGTCGGTCCGTCATTGCCTGTGAAGGCGAGAGGTGCACAAGCCTTGAAGTTTTTGAAGCTGAATCGCGGCTTGGGATTCTCAGTTTTTGAGTCGACTGATGAGTTACTGCTCACGACATGAATTTCCGAGACGATTTGCGGAATGACTTTAGCTATCTCCTTGGCTACCATTGTAGCAATACGCTTGTCGGCGTTGCTGCGCTCGAGATTCCTTCGGGTGTGCGATCCCATTGAAGACATCTACACGAAGGATTTAGATTAGATGAGATTCAATTATAATAGAGTTATGTTTAAATATTTATTACTATTATCATTCATTCAAGGCACAAAATCACATAAACATGTAGGCACGTAAACACGTAAGCACGTAAGCACATAAGCACGTAAGCACATAAGCATACACTTTGCACATATTCACCTTCTTATAAGTAAAGCGTAGCGCGTTCGAGATGCGATATAATAGCGAGATATAAGTGATATATATAAGCGAGTCATACCGCTCATGAGGCAGACATGTCCTCATATTCGTAAGCGATTAGTTTGGTTGGTGTATTAATTTAGTGTTTTAGGTTACGAGAGCTGTGCGAGTAGTGCATGCGTTTAGGGAGTGTAAAGCGAGAAATCGATAATGCGAGAAAAAAACAATTTAAGCGAGAAATCGAATAAAGCAAAAATTCTCAAAATTTAAACACGTAAATAATAATAAACTCGATGATGCGTAAATCGATGATATAGGCTTAAATCAATTGAGAGTGTCCGGAGTTTTGAGATGTTGACTACCCAAAGTGGTTCGACTACCCTTTGCATTCGGACCCACGCTTTGGCCTAATAGATAAACGCTCTCACCGCGAGCGGCTAACGGCGTTTACCCTTCCAGTTAATACGTGTTCCAAATCATCGGTATAACCGAGACTTTGGTGAGATTGAAAATCGAATTGCGGAATTAGTTACTAAGATGCGGGTTTCACCCCTAACTTAGCAACTTCATTCCTAGATAGAAGTGGAGATATTCGTCGAGGTTTGGATGTCACTCCTAACTCAACAAACATATCTCGTGCGAGAGGATGCGCGGAGTGAATGATCTCATCGAGAATTCTCGGTTTTCACACCTAATCCGACTTGATCACTCGTTTGGTGTGATACGAGCGTTTCCAAGCGTGTATTATTGTATTAGCCATAGGAAAGGCATATTTAAGCATTTATGGCCAGTAGATTAGCATTTAATTCAAAGATTGGTCAATCGGGTACTTTAACATGCTACTAGGTTAAACATGGCAATTCTACCTATTATCCTAAGGAATTCGCTCTGATACCAATCTGTCACACCCCAAACGATGGCGGAAACATCGGGGTTAGTGGCACTAGGCGACCATATTGTCTCACGAGAAATTCCGTAACAATTATCCAACAACATTACTTAACGTTTAACATCCTATACTGTTAAACATAATATTTCAAACAACTATTACAGAAATTCTGATTTTCTCATAAAAACAACATGGTTCGATATCCCCTAGATTTATTACACTTGGAAACTAAACAAAATAAAGACAAAACTAAACTACGCTAAGCATGCAACATCCAAGCATCCATAGCTAAAATCCTCAACCTGTTACATACGTTAAAATACAAGTTAATACAATTAAGTAAAGGTGAGCATACGAGTGTTGTAAAACTAGCATAATAAAGAAACCATTCGCGAAATAGTCTAACTACATATCATGATACACCGAAACATCTTCACACAGATTAACATAGGCTTATTTCTCATGCTAACTACCGTGAGAAGGCTTGCGCGTCCATCCTAACTAGACCCCGTCGGGTGTAAGCCACACTATAGTACCATACTAGCTAAGGAGGCAAGTTAATGAAAATAAGTCCTAGTCACATGTTTCTAGCATCACGTATTGAGCATATATAATCAGATTATTCGCGTATGATAAGCAGTTTGATTTGTGAAGTGATTTTGATATAGGAACGTATGTAACACCCAAAAAGTGCGTTAAAGCGAAAATGGGTCAAGTATACTCACTGTGGGTGCGTTTTAGGGAGAGTTCGGGATCTGCGAAGAGTTGAGAAGAGCGCCGGATCAGCCTGCATACGCGAACGGAAGTGCATCAGTCTCCGAAAAGCTGAAATTGTTAAGTCTTGGTTAGGCAGTAGATAAGTTCGGGCGAACTTGTATGTAAACATGCAAGTTCGAGCGAACTTGTATAAGTCTGCTGAGTGGTGAGTCAAGTTCGGGCGAACTTGCAAGTTTCTCAAGGAAACTTGACAAGTTCGGGCGAACTTGTAAGTAACCTTTATAGGTGAGACAAGTTCGGCCGAACTTGTGAAATTTCCTTGAGAAACTTGCAAGTTCGCCCGAACTTGACTCACCACTAAGCAGACTTATACAAGTTCCTCGAACTTGTATGTTTACATACAAGTTCACCCGAACTTGTCTACTGCCCAACCAAGACTTAACCGTTTCAGCTTTTCGGAGATTGATGCACTTCCGTTCACATATACAGGCTGATCCGGCGCTCTTCTCAACTCCTCGCAGATCCCGAACTCTCCCATAAAACACACCCACAGTGAGTATACTTGACCCATTTTCGCTTTAACGCACTTTTTGGGTGTTACATACGTTCTATATCAAAATCACTTCACAAATCAAACTGCTTATCATACGCGAATAATCTGATTATATATGCTCAATACGTGATGCTAGAAACATGTGACTAGGACTTATTTTCGTTAACTTGCCTCCTTAGCTAGTATGGTACTATAGTGTGGCTTACACCCAACGGGGTCTAGTTAGGATGGACGCGCAAGCCTTCTCACGGTAGTTAGCATGAGAAATAAGCCTATGTTAATCTGTGTGAAGATGTTTCGGTGTATCATGATATGTAGTTAGACTATTTCGCGAACGGTTTCTTTATTATGCTAGTTTACAACACTCGTATGCTCACCTTTACTTAATTGTATTGACTTTATTTTAACGTATGTAACAGGTTGAGGATTTTAGCTATGGATGCTTGGATGTTGCATGCTTAGCATAGTTTAGTTTTGTCTTTATTTTTTTAGTTTCCAAGTGTAATAAATCTAGGGGATATCGAACCATGTTGTTTTTATGAGAAAACAGAATTTCTGTAATAGTTGTTTGAAATATTATGTTTAATAGTATGGGATGTTAAATGTTAAGTAATGTTGTTGGATAATTGTTACGGAATTTCTCGTGAGACAATCTGGTCGCCTAGTGCCACTAACCCTGATGTTTTCGCCATCGGTTGGGGTGTGACACTTAACGTGTTTCACGTGTTTAATCAAGATTCAAGATTCACAAGTATAACATTCCAAACGTTCCAAACATTCAAATGATTACACAAATATACGCGAAAAAGTCTCGTTTTCATTATGATCAAAAGTCTGCGATTACAACGAAATGAAAAAAGTTACAACAAGAGTACAACTATCGAATAAGGAAAGTACAACTTGACTTGCTAAAAATAGAAACCACGCAAGTACACAGCGTTACAACGTTTCTTTCCGAGGGCAAAAAATTCAAATATTCCCTGTTATATATAGATGTGAATGATTGTTTGGTAAAACTTGGACAATTTTCTTCTGTATCTAACATGTTTAAAGTGAAAAGGAAATATAAAAATATGATAGGTTGATTATTGATTTACTGTGCCATATAAATGAAAAATTCAAGTAATTAAAATGGCATCATGTTATTAATCGCATTTGAGCTGTAATATCTAAATACGATGGTAAGAGGCATATATTTTTTGACTCGGACAGGGCACCTGAATTCTCAGGACCGCCGTTGTCGACAAGTGGTTAAGGGTTTAATTTCCACGGTGGATAAAGACGTAGTTTTAAGATTAAATTAAGATACCGTTTGGTATGAAGAAATAGAAGGTGGAATGAAATGATTATTCTGATGCAATAGAAATAAGCATGTTTGGTTATCATATGGTAATGAAATAAAGCATTTAAAAGGAATATAACTCTTTCCAAATATAACAATTTACATTCCTTAGTAAGGGGGTGTTTTATTTTCATTCCTTCAAGAAATGGAAAGAAACATATTATTATTATTATTATTATTATTATTATTTTATTATATTATTATTATTATTATATTATTATTATATTTATTATATTATTAATTATATTTTTTTATGTATACTAATTAATACATATCAATTTTTTACCATTAATATATTGTTATTATTATTGAAGTATTTATATATTTGTCGTTTTAATACAATTGTGTTTCATTACTTCGTCTTTTTTGTCTATCAAATTGTCCAAAGTAATAATTCATTTTATTCACATATGAGTAGCCAAACCTCATAATGAAATGGAATGATCCATTTCATTTCGTTGCCCATTCCATTACCTCGTCCATTTCATTCCTTCATCAATTTCATTAACTCATACCAAACAGACCCTTAGTTTCCATCTGTATTGTCTTCTCAATTATCTTAACTGTAACCTGAAATACATTTGTCTTATTTACATAAGTCAATATTTGTGTTCCGGTTTAGGAGAGTTGTTGATCATATTCTGGATATCATTTTTTAATTTAGTTTTGTCATAGGATTGTACTTTCACAGCAGTCAAGCTTGAAACTGCAACTATAAATGGCAGCATAGATTCTCCAGTTTGAGACAGTCCAGTAGCACTAGCACAAGAGACAAGCTAAAAACTTGGTCTCAAAGGTATCAATCTATATTATTTAGTTTAATTATGCATGCAAACTACACTACTTATGAATGTAAACTGATAATATCATCATGTGTATGCAGGTAAAAACCATGGGGGCTGGTGGACGAATGAATGTTGCTGCTACTACTACTACCACAGACGACAAACCTCTCGCCCACAAGCGTGTTCCAGTCTCTAAACCTCCATTCGAGCTTAGCGATCTCAAGAAAGCCATACCACCACACTGTTGGAACCGTTCTCTTGTACGCTCTTTCGCAGCAGTGTTTCGTGATTTTATCATCATCGGCGCCTTGTACTATCTAGCAGATACTTTCATACCCATGCTTCCTAAACCCTTAGCGTATGTCGCATGGCCGTTTATTGGTTCTTCCAAGGTGCTTATCTTATGGGCTTGTGGGTCATCGGCCACGAATGCGGCCATCATGGGTTCAGTGAATACCCATGGCTCAACGACACCATCGGGTTCATCGTCCACTCGTTGATCCTCACTCCATACTTTGGATTCAAATACAGCCACCGCACCCACCATGCCAACACCAACTCCATCGAGTACGACGAGGTTTGGATCCCCAAACGCAAGTCAGATAAACTCTATTCCGAAATCCTAAACAACCCAACCGGCGCATTCCTTGTATTCGTGTTCAAGATCGTTCTCGGCTTCCCCTTGTACTTTGTTTTCAATCTTTATGGCAGGAAATACGAGAAGGGAATCACTAGCCACTTTTACCCATACAGTCCTATCTTCAACGACAGCGAACGCTTTCAGATTTTCCTAACCGATCTAGGCGTTTTCGCCACTTGCTACGCTATATACCGCGCTGCAGCCATCATGGGGACACAATGGGTGATCAACATTTATGGAATGCCCATCCTTTTCATGAGTGGCTTCTTCATCTTACTCACATACCTACACCACACTCACCCATCCATCCCTCACTACGACTCAACCGAGTGGGACTGGCTTCGAGGCGCTCTAGCCACGGTCGACAGAAACTTCGGATTTTTGAACCATGCTTTCCATGATGTCACTCGAACCCACACTGTTCACCATCTTTTCCCCACAATTCCACATTACCATACCTTTGAGGCTAGGGAAGCTGTGAAGCCTATTTTGGGTGAATACTACAAGTATGATGATACACCCATTCTAGAGGCCATTTGGAGAGAGACAAAAGATTGCATTTTCATTGAACCTGATGTGGTTAATGGAGAGAAAAAGGGTATCTACTGGTTTCACAAATAAGCAAATTGAGTCACCAAAAGGATATATGGTTAACACCGTCAATACATTGTTCTTATATATATATAATATACGTTTCCTCCTTGGTTTTACCTTGTATAATAAATGATATCAACTAAATTTCTGATTACTTCAGCTTTGGCTTTAGCTTTTGCTACCACTATTGTATGAATATATATAATATAATGTTTCTTTAGATGCTTGTTTTAACCATAATACTACTATATAATAATAATGACTAAAAAGATAAATTGTGTCCATCATTCTTTTAAAATCTTTTAAAGAATGATTCAAAGTTGTCTTATTATGTCTTTTATAAAATCCATTATTAAAAATGTTTAGCTTTAACTATTTTTTTCTTGTTTTGTTGCTTTGTTATTAACTTATTGTAATTTATCTAGATACGAGTATCAATATCAAAATAAATACCACGATGAATAAAAGCATAAATATAAATAACAGATTAATTTTCATTAAAAATAGTTTCTATAGTTCTATAACTATATTTCAAATTACAATTATCAACTAGTACGTTGATAAATATTTAAAAAAAATATTTTATAGATGCAACATATATATTGGCTCTGGTTTAATATAGTCAAGATTCAAAATAGAAAGTTACTTATATTTTGTAATGATTTCCTGTAACGGGACTTCGGTCCAAAAACAATTTTCTCGTTGTTAGGAGAACTTTTCTACATACCGTGATATCGCTAGACTATAAGTTCTTGATGGGCGCTTTTCCATGTTAACAAGCTAAATCCATCATTAAGCAAATGTCATTACATGTACATTGTTATCATTTTTTATTATTATCTTTAACAAACATTTTATTTACTACAATTAAACTATTTAAATTTTAATATCGTATAAACAAATAATAGAATTACATTTAAATACATATATAAATTAAAAAATAAATTAAATATTATATGAATGTGTAATTTTAAAAGTTTGAAATAATGGAAAAATTAGCCGTTTAAATTTATAAAAAAAATTATAAATTGATATATTTTACAAATATATATATATAATATAAGTTTATTTTATAAAAGTTTAATAAGTATAAAAAATAAAAAGTATTCTACTATTTTTACTACATTTATTATATAAAAGTCAAGAACATATACAAATATTTATAAATATATAACTTAAATGTTAACAGAAAATAAACTATATGGTTGGGGACGCAATTGCCAATGGGTCGTTTATAAAATCCAAAAAACGATTGTTGATATTGTCTTGCAATCTAATTATTTTACCTGCTTTAAACATGGTACTATGGTATTATTAATTTGACTTGTTCTGTGCTTTTGGAGGGTGATAATGCTCCAAAATTGGGTTTGTTATACCACATAAATAAATCTGAAAAAAAAAAAACAAACAAATTACGATATCAAATTTCATTTCAAAAGGTGTCGTTTTTATGTCAAATTGATGTTTTTTCTAACTCTATCGGGGCTAATGAAGATGGTTGGGTATGAACTGTAGAGATCTTAAGAGAAGTCCACCCTATTTGAGAAACTTAAGAAATATTCTGACCATAAATTTTCTAAGCGTTTCGTAATATACACATATGTATAGTTTGAAATTGACTATATACATATATGTATATTGAATTATACACATATGTATATGGTCAATTTTAAACTATACATATGTGTATATTACGAAAAGCTTTGGGAAAATGTGTGGTCCAGATTGCTTCTCAAGTTTCTCAATTAGCCTAGTGCTTCTCACACAATCTTAACTGAAGTGGTGGCTCCACCATTATGAATCAACTAGTGGGTTATACCCGCGCTCTGCGGCGGGGCAACCAATTTTTAATGGAAACGTAGACGCAATAGTAAAAATAACGTTAATGACATGAATTCGTTTGATATTGGTTCGGTTCATTAAGATACTGACACTTACCAAAAGAAAAACAAAAAAAGTCATGATACGACTAAAAAAATACTGAGGTGTGTTTACATCGATCAAAACAATAAAAACGAATATCAACTTCGATGCTGATGTTGTTCGGTCAGTATTAGGTCGTTCATTTTGTTACATGTACAACACCATGTTTGATTGAAACTTAAAAAAGAAAAAAAAAAAAAAAATAGAAAGAAAAAAAAGAAAAGATGAAAAAAAATTCACAAAAGACAAAAAATCATAAAATGATAAAAACCAATTGGTGAGGTATAGTTTTTTTTTTTTTTTTTGGGGGGGGGGGGGGGGGGGGGTTTAGGTTTTTGGGTTGGGGTAGGGGCGGGGGCGGGGGCGGGGATGGGAGTGGGAGTGGGAGGTTTAGGTTTTCGGGTTTTTGCATGTGTATGTTTTATAAAAACCTATAACACAATATATGACACAATGAAGATGATGTTATATCTGGGTTTTCTATAAATTGCGTTATTTGTTCAGGTCATTGTGTTTAATTTGTTATCTATTGTGTTTTAGTTTCTTCTTAATTGTGTTTTAGTTTGTTGTCTATTGTGTTTTTAGTTTGTTTTCCATTGTGTTTAACTTGTTATCCATTTTAGTTTCTTGTTAATTGTGTTTTAGTTTGTTGTGTATTGTGTTTTTAGTTTGTTTTCTATTGTGTCTTCATATGCTCTCCATTGTGTCTTTTATCTGTTATCAATTGTGTCTTTTATCTGTTGTCATCAATTGTGATTTTGTTTAGTTTGATACTTATTGTGTTATACATTATGGCCATTGTGTTATACGTCAAGGTCATGGTCATTGTGTTTTAATCTGTTATCCATTGTATCTTTATCTGTTTTCATTGATTGTGTTTTTACTCTACTTTACATTGTGTTTTACGTCATGTCCATTATGTCATACACAACTGGGTTTTTGAATTTTTTTTTAAAAATATAACAATATGGTACTCATATTAAAGATAAAAAACGCTTGATTTTATAGTATAAATTTTTTAAACAAATATGTATAAAAAAGTTACGGACGTTTAAAAATTGGAGGGGATATAGCACGTGACTTGAATGTGCATATTCTCTCTCCTCTTTTGGCAAAATTACCCTACCACTTGAATCCTCATAGGACACTTGTCACTCTCTCTGGTAGCTTCTTACACTTCTTTACGATTAGAAGTCTTTGTAGAATAACTTAACCCATATAATACTAATGTATGATTCTCTAACATCTTTGAATGAAGAAAAATCACAAATGTTACTCTCATAGGAGACAAGTAGTTGTCTTTTAGTCACATGATATCAAAAAATAAAAATAATGAATTTAATTTCTCGAATAATTAGAATTAGTGCCAGATTCCTGGGACATAGGGATTATCAGTTAGAATAACATAAGAATAAAGAATCTTTTTTTAGAACGGCCGATAAAATTTTATTCCAAATCTAACAAGGGGCTAGCACCACAAAGACAAAAAGACCAGAATAACATGACACCAAACAAACAAAACAACAAAAGGAGAGAGAGGAAAAAAACACTACCCCTAACAACTTTTGCTGTGCAAATACATCATGGAACCTCAAACCTCCTCCATTGCTCCCATGTGATACCAGTTTTTTTTGCACGATTCCTAATCCACAGGAAACCCATTGACTTCACTTCATCAATAACCTTTGTGACCATAGGCGGTTTCTGATCAAATACGACTTCATTACGCATCCTCCAAATGCTCCAAAGTGTTATTAAAATCACAGCATGAACCATCTTCTTTCTGGTCGTTGACCCGCAAATCGAATTTGTGAGTCTAAAATATCTCGAAGCTCAAACGCTATGGGGGGCGGATACTTGCACCACTGGCCAATGACTTGCCAAATTGTTTGAGAAAATTGACAAGAAACAAATAAGTGTTCGCAAGTTTCCGGGTCACCGCATAAGAATAAAAGAATATGTGAACAAATTAAGGGTCACGTTCATGAGTTGAATATGTGAAAGCATCGCGTCAAATGCCACACAAGTCGTCATTTTTTCCTTAAACATTAACTTTTTACATCTAAATTATAGAAAAAAAATTCAAACCTTAAACATTAATTTTTTACATCTAAATTATGAAAAAAAATCAAACTTGAATATCAATATTTATAATTTGTAATGCCTTTTTATTCAAATTTATGTGAGTTAAAAAATATTGAAGTATTTAAACCATGAATAAATAGTATGTAATAAATTACCAGATAAATAAGTAATTGGTTACATCAATGTTACCATTATGTAAGCTCAAAATTATTTTTTTGCATTCTTTTACTTCACCCTTTTTTATTCTATTTCACGATTTAAAAAAGTTTATTAGAAAAAAAATATTACTCGAAGGATTTACTTATATATAATTTCACTCGTATATTAGCTCAAAATATTGTCTTATAATTCTTAAATCTTCGTTATTAACTATTTAATAATATTTTATATTGCAAATGACAAACTAACAAAATGTCTTAAGGTATGTGTAAGAGTTAAATGACTCTATGGTTTATTGCAATTGCAGAGCTGGTCCAAACCTTCAATAATTACAGAGTTAGTATTAGTGGTTGCAATTTTTGCACTCGTCTGGTCTTTATCACAAACTTGTGTTAAGTTTCTCGATTAAGTTTGTACAAAATGACTAAATTGCCCATAAATAGTTAAAAAAATATAAACTTCTTCCTCCTATCTTTTTCTCTCTAAAAAAACCCTTACCATCATCTTTACTTTCAACCCATCACCACAACCTCCATCGTGAAGGTGGTGGGTTTTTTTTAGAGAGAGAGAAAGATAGGAGGAAGAAGATGAGGGTAGGTCCATCTTTATAGATATACATATATATATATGTGTGTGTGGGGTGCGCACACATTAATGTATATGTGTGTGGACGTTCGGGGAAAAAAGTGAAAAGGTACTAACTTTAACATTATTTTACTAATTTCGTGAAAATAACGTTAAAAGCGGCGGATGGTTAATCATGCATCATGTAGTGGCGTTGATAGCTGAAAGACAAGGGGGGGTACATGCATCAATCGATCTTTGTCCTGACTGTTTGAGTGTTATCTGCCTTAGGTCTAAGGCTTGACACAAAACTACAATCGAGTCGGGTGTCTCACTGAAAGCAGCCTCTCTATCTCTACGGGGTTGAGGTAAGGGTGTCTACATCTACCCTCCTCAGATCCTACCTTAGCTTTGCTATTGGTGGGATTTATTGAGTATGATATATATATATATATATATATATATATATATTATATATATATATATATATATATATATTATATATATATATATATTAAATTGTTCAAGGGCAATCTAGTTATTTGGTATATACTTAAATGAGAAACTTAACATGGGTTAGTGATAAGCAGGGGCGAAGCATACAAGGGGCCGGGAGGGGCGCCCGACCCCCCGAACTTTTCGCTCAGTAGTTTAACATATGTAGTTTTCGTATAGAAATTTTTGGGTGTATACGTTTTCGACCCCACGGTTCTATAGAAATTTTTTTGGTACATACGTTTTCGACCCCTCCGTCATTCGGGTCAAGCTTCGCCACTGGTGATAAGGACCACACGAGTGCAAAAATTGCAACTATTAGGACAAACTCTGCAATTATTGAAGTCTTGGAACCAACTCTGCAATTTCTACAAATCACGTGAACTAACCAGGCATTTAACTCTGTGTAAATTAGGTTAAATCATTTGGTCCGAGAATAGAAAAAAATATGGGCTTAATAACCCAATATTTTACTACACAAATCCATGTCTCTCGCAAGTCGCAAGATAGCCTAAGCCCTTTGACAATTCGGTCTTTCGTTAATCAACTTAGCGAGCATACGGTATGCCTAATGCCTGTATCTGTATGGACTACATATAAAACTCTTTATTTGTTTAATCTTATTTTTATTAAAAAATTAGAATTAAGTAACTTTGAAATACTTATTATGTTAACTCACTCGCAAATTATTAGATTAAACAGCTTATACAACACAAAAAGTAATAATGTTATCAAATCAGACTTGTTGGTTGTCATGTGCTCAGTAGTCGAATTGGCCTCAAAAACTAGATTACATCATAGTAAGTTTAAAAAATAGGAAACACAAATGAATACAAACGAACTATGAGATGTCGTGATTATGGGACTTCTAGCATTGACAAACATGACGGTCTGACTGATGGTTGTGTGGCAATGAATCAGCTAGCATAATCAAATGTAGGGGTGAGCAAATTAATTGTCATAACCAATAACCGAACCATAAGTACCGACATAACTAAACTGATTTTAACCGATAACCAACATTACCGCTGGTTATGGTTATGAAGCTTTGGTTAACCGATATAACCTTAACCGAACCTATCTTATAATTTTAAGTCTATAATTTGATACAATGGATCTGTGTTTTATAATAACCATGTAGAGGTTTTTTATTATGGTAAAAGTATAATAGTAACAAAATGATATTGATATAGATGCTTTACTAAAAGGGATCATACAACACTAGTTTAACCAAAAAGTGTAGTCTTGGTAGTCTTATAACAAAAGATTCAAGTTAAGTCCAACATAGTGGGTTTTATGCTTATTTTGTAGGCCCGTTAGCGTATAATTTTTAACTTTATCCCAAAAGTTAGTTTTAGGTAAAGCTTTTGGTTAATAACCGAAATTAACCGAACCAAAGCATAACCAACTTCATAACCGAAGTTACCAGTTATGGTTTTGATTAATGGTAAAAGTTGAACCAAACCGGCCCATGCACAACCCTGATCAAATGTCAGACGTGGTGAGCATTGCAGGATAATAAGGTGCGGCGTTCATGACAGTGAACAAACGGCTCCTGTAAACGAGTCACTAGCAACATGTAAAACTTTATAACCAGATGATTTGGGTTATGTTATATGGTAGTAGTCGAGTTAGTTGATTAGGAGAGTTTTTATTCATTAATGAATACAAACGAACTATGAGATGTCGCGATTATAGGAATCTGGGAAACGAAAGGTTCGAATAAGAGATTGTGAAAGGTTGATGTTTTTCAGCGGAATACAAGATTAAGGAAAATGTTATGCCCCTTTTTAAAAGTTTTTAGTCAGAATATGTGCTTGGTAACGTGTCAATCATACATGGTGAATGCTTATCGTATTTTTTAATGTCACCTACAATGTTCAGGTTGAACTAAGTGTTGTTGTTTATCTTATGTGCACATTATTAGGTTAAGGTGTAAAGAGGTAAACACAACATGATTAATTAGTTATGAACAATCATACATGATTCAGGATGTTTATAAATAATGTGTTCCAGGATTTATAAACATTTTTAGGTGAAAAATGAAAAGGGTTCCCTATGAAATAAGGACGTAAGGTTTTAATGGTTAAGGTATGTAGTTTTAGTAGAAGTTGTAACGATTTGTTGTTAACGAACGTGTTCGCATATTAACAAGTAATAAACTACCAGTTAGGTGGTAAAGGCCTTGCTAGCAAGATACGAGGTAAAACACTACTCTTAATGATCTGTTAGCTTACACAGAAAGGGGACATCATAGATAATAGCTACTTATCCGAACAACAATTACCCCTATACATCTAGTCAACTTTACTTCTTAGACTTAACCTTCACTAACGTACCTCAACCATCCTACCTCGCATTTTAAAACATCATAATACTAAAATCATACTAACACCAACATTGGTGTTAGGTCATCATGGGAAGTTGGCATCATGTCAATGAAATATGCATCCATGTAAACAAAATGTAAAACGAAGCGGACAAGAAAAATGAAGAGAACTTCCTCATATGCAGGTTTGCTACAATGACCAGATCTGTGAAGATAATAATGGAAGTCGTTAGTTCATTGGACTCTATCTTAGAAACTGAATTAATCTTCATATTAGTATCCTAAAATCAACAAGTATTAGGAGTTTTCATATCTACCATGCTATTGTCACATGAGGTTTCAATTGTTCAATCTATGTATGTTATGACATTGATTGCATGATCTAGAAGGTTGATGTTTAAAAGCCTAAAATGTTAGATATTATGACATTGTATGTAATGTTCTTCCTTAGATTATCGTATACATATCCTAAATGATTTAAGTGCATTCTATTTTAGATAAATATAAATAACTAGAGATCTATTAATAACAACTCTCATATATTGTCGATATGCGATATGGAGAACTTACCTAATCACGACAACTATAAATACATCAAAGGCTTGATCAATAATAATGACATGGTCAAAATATATACGTGCACTCGCATTATGTTCCAAGATCTATCGTGAGTAGTAGCGAGAGACAAATTCACATCGCAATAGATAAAGACATCTACAAGTACTGGCAATGTTATATCCTGATATAATGTAATATTTTTATCATGTGATACAACATGAACATCGCCATTTGCATGTATTTTTGTTTAAGAATTGTCGCTATATATTTATTTATAAACTTTGTCGTTCTTTTGAAATTTTGAAGGCTTCATAGACAATAGCTACTTACTTCAACAACCACCAACCTTACTCGTCAAGTCAACTTTACTTCTTAGTCTCCACATTCATAATTTATCTCAACAATCCCACCTCACAATTTAAAAACATTATAATAATACAGTAATACGAACACTTGCATTAAGGTTTAGGTCATTAGGGGAAGTTCACACCATGTTTATGAAATATGAGTTGACGCTAAAAAAACAATAAAAAAGCAGACAAGAAAAATGGCCAGAACTTACTCATATGTAGGACTGTCTTCACAGCTATATCGATGAAGATTAAAACTGAGAAAATAATAAAACAATTAAAATCCACTTTAGAAAGTAAGTTAATTCTCATATTAGTATCTTAATCTCAATAAATAATTGGGGGGGGGGGGGGGTGTCTTCTACCACATTATTTCTACGTACGATATGCATGTTAAGTTCATTATCTATAAAGTTAAACTTTATAAACCTAAACCGTTAAATAATGGGGGGAGGGTACTTCTACCACCTTATTTATACGTACGATATGATGTTTATTTCATTACTTGTAAGTTAAAACTTTGTAAACCTAAATCGTTAATCATTATAACAATGTATGCAGTTTATCCTTAGAATATGTTATACAAGACATAAATGATTCACATTTATTTATTTTTGGACGGGTAACTAGAGATCATTTAAAAATAAATCACGTATACCGTCGTTGTTTTGTATGAATAACTTATCTAATCATAACATCCACAAGTGCATTAAACGTCTAAATCAAAATACGTGCAAGTGCAGTATTTTCCATGATACATCTTTTGTAGTAATGATAGACAGTTTCACATTGCCATAAATCAAGGCATTTAGAACGCATGGATGTATACTTGTGATACATCATCATTGATTAAACTATTGACATTAGTTATATCCAGGACGTGGTTCTATGGTAGTTATCTATCAACTTTGGCATTCCTTTGAAAGCTGGAAGGCTTCATAGATCATAGCTACTTAATTCAACATGCAATGCCATACTCTTCATGTCAACTTTATTACGTAGTCTCCATACTTATGAATCATAGCTACTTAATTCAACATGCAATGCCCTATTATTCATGTCAACTTTATTTCCTACTCTCCATACTTATTGTGTACCTCAACCATCATACCTCACATTTTATAAACATCACAATAACACAATCATATAACACGACATTAGGGTTTAGGAAGGAAGCTAACACCATGTTAATAAAATATGAATTGATGTAGACAAAGAAGTTAAAAGGAATGGAAATAGAAAAACGAAGAGAACTTCCTCATAGGCATGTTTGCCTTAACGACTAGAATACGAAAATTGTAGAACGATAAAATAATTCAAATCCACTTTTGAAACTAAATTAATTCTCATATGGGTATCTTAATCTCAACAATTAATAAAGGTTTTCATTTCTACCTTGTTATTGCCCTCTAGGAGTTTTATTTTTCCACCTACATAAATGGTCATTGTTTACTTAATGACCTATAAAGTTAGTGTTTATAAACCTAAAATCATTATATGTATAACAATGTATGTATTGTTTATTATCCTTAGAATATCCTATACATGACATAAATGATTCACATGTATTGTTTATCCATAGAATATCCTATACATGACATATATTGTTGATTGGCGGTATGAATAACCTACCTAATCATGACATCCATAAGTGCATAACCTTCTTGATCAACATTAATGATACGATCAAAACAAGTGCACGTGTAATACGTTCTAATATCATCTTTATAGTAATTTAAGACAAACATACGTCCTGATTGATCAAGACATATACCACACATGGCATGCATACTTATGCTAAATCATCATTGATTAAACTTAGTTTTTGTTTAAAGATCGTGGCTATGGTAGGTATTTATCAGCTATGAAATTTGGAAATCCATATAGACAATAGATACTTATTTCATTAGCCATACTCGTCAAGTGAACTTTAGTTCTTAGTCTCCACAATCATTAATGTACCTCCCACCTCATTTTCTGACAACATCATATTACTACAATCATGGAAACACCAACATTATTGTTTAGGTCATCTTGGGAAGTTAACACCATGTTAATGAAATTTGAGTTGGCATGAAATAAGTAAAGGGAAGCAGACAAGAAAAATGAAGAAAACTTCCTTATATATAGGTATACGTTAATAACTAGATCAATGAAGATGGAAAACAGAAACCAATAAAACATTTAAATCGATGTTAGAAACCAAATTAATTCTCATTATGGTATCTTAATCTATGTAAGTCATTTTTATTAATTGCATGAGTTAATAAGTAAATGTTTAAAACCTAAATCGTGAAATAATTTATGAATGTATGTAATTTTATCCTTGGAATATCTTATACAAGACACAAATAATCCGCTTGTTTTTTTTATTTTGACAAATAACTAGAGACCCATTAGTAACAACTCGCATACATTGTTGATGGATGGTATGAATAACTTACCTAATCATGACATTCATAAATACATCAAGATTTAACTACTGGCAATTGTCACATCTCAATTTGATGTTATGTTCTTTATGGTAGAATACAACATGAACATTGTTATTAGTTGCATGTATAATTAGTGTTTAATTTGCATGTATTAGTGTTTAAGAACGTGTCTACATAAGAATGAACTATCAACTTTGTCATTCCTTCGAAATTTGGAACGTCTCGTGGAAAATAATTACTTATCCCAACAACTACTAGCCTATTTATCAAGTTAATGTTTAATTGATAGTTTTAACCTTCACTGATGTACGTTAACCATTCCCTATCACACTTTAAAAAAAATCATCATTGTACAACCATACAAACACCGACATTAAGATTTATTTCATCATAGGAAGTTAACACCACGATAATGAAATCAGTTTTCGTATTAAAAGTAAAAAGAAGTGAACAAGAAAAATATAAAGAACTTTCTCTGCAAATACGCTTTAACCTCTAGAACGATAAAGGTCAAAAAATAGAATTCAATGAAACATTTGAAATCCATGTTAGATTGAAACCAAGTTAATCATTTCATATTGGTGTCTTATTCTGAATAACTGATGACTTTTACGCTATTATCTCAAGTTGTAATGACCGTGATGCTGTTAGTTGCCAAATTTAGCATGACACTATGACTTTCTCTGGAGTCCAGTGACCGTGATGCTATTAGTTTCCAAAGTTAGTACGACACTATGACATTGTTGTTAACCGCTTGTATAAATATATATCATATCTTTTTATTTGATTTTTATAGTAGTTTGAGCATCATATCAAAAAGGCCCATAATTATGTTGCGAGTGATATATGGTATTTAGAGTTCCCTTTAGTGATAACTCACATGTTACATATTCACATCCACGAGTTGTCATTATAATTTTATCAAATCTTAGTGTTTAAAGTAAATCGTTTTCAAGTAGTTTTTAGTAAAACTATGTGATGAAACAAATATAATAACCACCATGAAAATGTGAAAGAATGTCACAACACCAAATATGTTGATGCATAAAAAATAAGTAGATTGAGATTAGTTAAAATACATAAAAATATTCTTTAAAGAAAATTTCTTTTTATGATATTAATGAAAATGCTCTAAGAAATGTTTCAAACTACTATCAAAGGTTACATGCAAATTTTCGACAAATTACTTTCACCAAATTAAAAGTTTCGTTGTTAAAATAAAATATTACTAAGATTTTAAGTAATTAGGTGATAACAAAGGGGGGTAAAGTGTCAAAGATAACTAACTAAAGGGTCAAAACTACCAAACATTATTCTTGGTAAATTGGCGGATAATTTTGAATATATTTAAATCCAAACCGCACCTGTGTGTTTACACCTGAGACCATAAGTGAATTCCTTAAATAAATAGCATTAAATACCCGTTTTGGAATGTTTTTTAATTTAATAAAAAAAGAAAAATACTAATGTATTTATCATTTTTAACTTTAGTAATAATGATATTTTGATAATTAATACTTATACATTTGTAACAAACACATTTTTTTATCTATTTATTTATTTATTAACAAAACTAAATAAAAAGTTATAGTAATTAATGTAAATAAATATTTTCTGTTAGTCATTTTGTATTCATTGTTCACCCATATCATATTACTAAAATTAGGTAATGTAATATGATATACATCATGTAATATGATATGATATTATAACGTTAAATTAAAATCTAAATTTAAATAATTTTGTTTTTATGAAATTGCAAAAAAGAACATTAAGAATTTTAAATTTTCAGTAAGTTTTATAGTATACTCAATTATCACTAAAATTAGGTAATGTAATATGATATACATCATGTAATATTATAACATTAAATTAAAATCTAAATTTAAATAATTTTTTTTATGAAATTGTAAAAAAGAACATTAAGAATTTTATTTTTTCAGTCAGTTTTATAGTATACTCAGTTATCATTTCAAATTATATAAACTTATTATAAAGTGTTATACATCTAATATTTATTTATTTTTTCTCAAATAACAACTGTATCTAGACAACAATTCATAACCAAATCCTGCCCCAAAAGGTAATTTCATGAAAATTATAGATATCTTAATTAAATACATGGTCACACAACAATCAATTCAGTAGTAAAAAAGAAAATCTAAAAATCCAACTTTATCAAATTACAAAAAAGCCCCTAATTTTCTCCCCATATAAATACCCCTGGTAAACAGTACAATAACCACCACTTGTAAACCCCCAAATTCCCCCAATTCTCAAAATGGTCATAAAAACAAACCCTAATTCCCCAAATTCTCACTCAAAATAGCTTCAATTCAACTCATGTTTTAGCTAATTTCTGTAAATAATCACCTGCTAATCAATTGATTCCTTTGTTTTATGTAAGTTCTCACACAATTTCCAGCAATTTCTAGGGTTTTTAACTTGTAAAGCCTCCTGAATTTTGTGTTTTTGTTACTTATGGTTCATGTTTTGTGAATTTTGCTAGGGTTTAAGTTCGTACGAGTAGGTTGAGACCGATCGGACTAGTGTTTGACCATGGTGACGGCAGATGGTGATCATGGTGAGATCAGTGAGCTTGAGTTTCGGCCACAGCCTAAGGTGGAAGATGCTGAAATTGAGCTTCTTAGACAGCTAAAAGAGGCCGGTAGGCTGCTTTCGAATCCTCCGGATTCAGTTGAGGAGCTTCTGTTTATACTTGATGTAAGTTTTTTCAGATTTTATAACTTTATGTGAGCTTGTTTGTGTAGGTTTTAAAATGTTATTGTTTAGTTTAGTCCTGCATGTTGTTTGATTGCTAATTGTTCCACTGGTTTGGATAGTAGATGGTGATTTTAGATCATATGTTAATGATGTTATGTGAATTTTGAATATGATTTTGTGTATATGGATTTACGTAAGGTTTAGATAAAGTGTGTTAATCGAAATGAGGTTGTGATTCCAGAGTGTGGTGACATGTCACATGTATGTAAAATTAACCATGAACATATTAAAATAAGTAAGTTGTATGTGAAAATAGATAATAACGATGACCGTTGAAATTACGGTTTACGAACGCTAATGAGTCGGGTGTGTGGTGTTTAATAAATTATAACAGTAGTTAAAGGCTAATGGATTTTCATCTATGTTATTAGATTTATAGATAGCCATGTGATATGAATTTGTGATATACCAATCGATTTAGTTAAGTTTGCGAATCTAACAGTGGAGTCGTAATACAAGATTTTAGACTAAATGCTCTTGGTTAGTTAGTTAGTTAGCTGTAGATTCAAGCATGGAAAAGATAAATGATGTAGATGGTGATTTTATATCATATGTTAATGATGTTATGTTAATTTTGTATATGATTATGTGTATATGGATTTACATAAGTTTTAGATAAAGTGTGTTAATCGAAATGAGGTTGTGATTCCAGAAGTGTGGTGACATGTCACATGTCTGTAAGATTAAACATGAATATATTAAAATAAGTGAGTTGTATGTGAAAATTGATAATAAGGATGACCGTTGAAATTACGGTTTATGAACGCTAACGAGGCTGGTGTGTGGTGTTAGATAAAGTTTTAAGAGTAGTTAAAGGCTAATGAATTTTCATCTATGTTATTAGATTTATAGATGGCCATGTGATATACCAATCGATTTTGGTAAGTTTGCGAATCTAATAGTGGAGTCGTAATACAAGATTTTAGACTAAATGTTCTTAGTTAGACTGTGGGGTATGGTGGGCGTGGTTTGCGGCGTGGGTACCCACGTGGCTTGGGTGGGCTCCACTAGGCCAACCCACATGGACGGCGGTATGGTGGGGCGGGACTTTGGGGCGTGGCCACCCAAATATATATATATATATATTATATATTTTTTTTAACATAAACTTTATAAAATACTAAAAAACTTGGAAATACAATAGAAATAAAAAAACTAAAATTAATAAAAACTTTCTACTTCTTAGAGTATTTTTTCTTTATCTCCTCTTTCCTTTCCAACATTAGTTCCAGCTCTTCTCCTGATAAGTGATCGGTGGGCTGGGCTAGAAATTTCATATCCTCACGTCGTTGTTTTAGGGCGTCCCTAGCTTCCTTGCTTTTACGTATTTCTTCCCTTTGTTGTTGGTATACGTTAAATGTATCCAACTTGGATGCAATGTCCTCCAACTGCTCGTTGTAGACTCCCCTACGCGAGCCCGAACTCCCAACCGATTGTTCGGGTCGAAAGTACGGTTGTAAGGATTCATTTTTTTTGTTATTGAGGTGGGTTGAAAAAGAAATTAATAGATGGAAGATTGTAGAATGGGTGAGGAATTGAGTAGAAGTGTTTGATATTTATAGTGATTTTTTTTCTCCAACGGCTAGTCAAACGGCTATTTTAAACATGCCAATCAAAAACCGCCACGTCACCCACCTAGCCCGCCAACGCCGGGTGCCATACTACCGCCCAACGGGCCACGCCAAAAGCCAAGCCCCACGGGTGGTGACTTGGGCGTTGCCGCCAACCCACGCCCAAACCCGCCCCATACCCATAGCCTTAGTTGGTTAGTTGTAAATCCAAGCATGGAAAAGATAAATCATGTAGACAATGGTTAGGGTTTTTGGGAGTTAATGGCTCTTGATCACGTTTTAGGACTTAAAATATGTTAAAATGGATAATGACTACTTTTGTAATTACGAAAGCTATTGAGGCTGGTGCGTGCTCGCGTGGTGTTGATAAAATTTGGAAAGAGTAGTTAAAGGCTAATGGATTTATCTATGTTATTAGATTAATAGCTAGCTTGTGATATGAAAATTGTGATATACAGGTCAATTTAGTAAGTTTGCGAATCTAATAGCGAGTCGAATTCAAAATTTGGATTAAATGCTGTTAGTTAGTTACTTGTAATTCAAGTATGGAAAAAATAAATGATGTAGTTTTTGGAGTTAATGGCTCTAATCACGATTTAGACATAAACACGTTAAAACGATAATGACAAGGACTTTTATAATTAAGAAAGCTAATGAGACTGGTGCATGACTGCGTGGTGTTTGATAAAATTTGGAAAGAGTAGTTAAAGGCTAATGGATTTTTATCGATGTTATTAGATTTATAGCTAGCCTTGTGATATGAAAATTGTGATACAGGTCGATTTAGTAAGTTTGCGAATCTAATAGCGGAGTCGTAATTCAAGATTTGGATTAAATGCTGTTAGTCAGTTACTTGTAAATGCAAGTATGGAAAAAATAAATGATGTAGACAACGGTGAGTTTTTGGGAGTTAATGGCTCTTAATCACGATTTAGAACATAAAACAGTTAAAACGGATAATGACAAGGACTTTTATAATTAAGAAAGCTAATGAGACTGGTGCATGACTGCGTGGTGTTTGATAAAATTTGGAAAGAGTAGTTAAAGGCTAATGGATTTTTATCGATGTTATTAGATTTATAGCTAGCCTTGTGATATGAAAATTGTGATACAGGTCGATTTAGTAAGTTTGCGAATCTAATAGCGGAGTCGTAATTCAAGATTTGGATTAAATGCTGTTAGTCAGTTACTTGTAAATGCAAGTATGGAAAAAATAAATGATGTAGACAATGGTAAGGGTTTTTGGGAGTTAATGGCTCTTAATCACGATTTAGAACTTAAAACACGTAAAAACGGATAATGAAAAGGACTTTTATAATTAAGAAAGCTAATGAGACTGGTGCGTGACTGCGTTGTGTTTGATAAAATTTGGAAAGAGTAGTTAAAGGCTAATGGATTTTATCTATGTTATTAGATTTATAGCTAGCCTTGTGATTTGAAAATTTTGATGTAAATGTCGATTTAGTAAGTTTGCGGATTTAATAGTGGAGTCGTAACTCAAGATTTTGGATTAAATGCTGTTAGTTAGTTACTTGTAAATTCAAGCATGGAAATGATAAATGATGTAGACAATGGTTAGGGTTTTTGGGAGTTAATGGCTCTTAATCACGTTTAGAACTTAAAACATGTTAAAACGGATAATGACAAGGACTTTTATGATTACGAAAGCTAATGAGACGGTGCGTGACTGCGTGGTGTTTGATAAAATTTGGAAAGAGTAGTTAAAGGCTAATGGATTTTTATCTATGTTATTAGATTTATAGCTAGCCTTGTGATTTGAAAATTGTGATGTACATGTCGATTTAGTAAGTTTGCGAATCTAATAGTGGAGTCGTAATTCAAGATTTTGGATTAAATGCTGTTCGTTACGTGCAAATTCTAGCACAAAAAAGATAAATGACGTAGACAGCTGTTAGGGTTTTTGGGAGTTAATGGCCCTTGATCACGTTTTAGAACTTGAAATTTCAAATTTTTAATTTGATTGGTTTTTTGACATAATTTTTGGCTTCAGCAATTATGGAAGCTTTTGTTATTCGTGGACCAATCACCGAATAACGTAATGAAAGAAGCACTTCGTGCACCGATGAAGGCCATGGTTGCAGGGAGCCTTTTAGAACATCCGAGTATGGACGTGAAAGTTTCGTTAGCTTCATGTCTCTGTGAAATAACGAGAATTACAGCTCCCGAGGCCCCGTATAGTGACGAAGAATTGAAGGTAAAGCAACGTAAACATTACTACGTTAGACTATTTCATATGTTTTTCTCGCATTATTTCTGTTTAGTATGTTTATGTTATTTTACTTAATTTTATGTAATTTTTTTAATATCCACAGGGTGTTTTCCAGTGTATGTTTCTTCTTTAGAAAACCTATCAGACAAATCGTGCCGATTTTACGACAAAAGGGTCTCAATTCTTGACAGTATTTCCAAAGTTAGGTCGTGTATTATAATGCTTGATCTCGAATGTTATGATTTGATCGTGAAAATGTTTGAGCACTTTCTGAATGCAGTACGGTATGACATTTCTCGTAGAGTAGAATGCATTCATTCTTCTTTTTTATCAGTTACGATAAGTCTATAAGACTATACGTGTTGTTTTTTTTTTTGTTTTCAGGGACCATCACCATGGTATCGTATTTTCGTTAATGGTGAATATCATGGCTCTTCTGTTGGAAGAAAGTGAAGATATTTCATTCAATATGCTCAAACCCTTGTTAGAAAGTGTTAAAAACGACAACGAGGTATGGGATTAATTATTTTATGTAACTATAGTACTAAACCTAACTGTTTTCTACTAAACTACTTTCCTCTGTGTAGGGTGTTTTACCTGTCGCCAGAAAGCTAGGAGAAGAAGTGATTAAAAAGTCTGCAGATAAAATTCAGCCATACCTAAATAAAGCAATGACCGATTTGAACGATTCATTGGCTCATTACAGTCAAGTTTTAACGTCTGTTTGTGAAGGCACTACTCATTTTGCTGCAAATAACGCCGAGAGTGCTTTGGTGCAGAAAAAGGTATAATTTCAGAAAAAAAAGATCTCCTTTTTTGTATATAGTATATTTATGTGTTTTTTGTTTCTACCGGTTGTTGATACTACGCCGGCAGTGGTATCATCGGAAGATGCGGCTCCGGTATGAAATTTGTTGTATGACGTTTTTTTAGTGTTTGTTATCGATATGCTTTACTAAATAATATTTAATAAGATGAAAAACATTTCTTAATCAGGTAACAAGCCATGGAGATAAGGTCACGGGGAACAAAGAAAATGTTGATGCCCAGCAGTCTAAAAATCCAGAGGAAGCTGTTGACGTTAACGGTACGGGAGATACGAATGATACATCGACAAAATCAGCTGATCCTGTTGTTGTTGAAACCGTTCATGTTGAGAATAGAGCCGAAAAAAAGCGCTGAAATTGTGGTTTCTGTTGAAAAGACGTTGGAAAGTGAGGTCGCAAATGCTCCATCTCAAAGTGGCAGCCAACAAGAAGAATCCCAAACTAAAGTTCAAATTAAGAAAGGGATCCGGTCAAAGAAAAAGGGGTTGACTCCAACTGATCCGCCATTAACAGTTGTTGCGTTGACCACAGTAAATGAAGTGACGAGTGACCCAGAAATGAGGTCACCTAAACGCATCAGAAAGTTAACCGAAAAAGCCGAGGAGAATAACTATAAACCTTCGGTTACAACCGGTGATTCAGGGCCAAAACCGGTTAAAAGGTCAGGCAAAAAAGTTGGTGGTGGAGGTTCAGTGGCTAAGAAGCCTAAGGTGTCTGGTGAGGAAGTGCCAGAGTCAAAGAAGTCAAAACAGTCAAAGAAGTCAAAACAGGATGATAACAAAGAGGCAGAGGCAGGGGATTCAAAGGTTAAACCTGCAAAGCGATCCCGTAAGAAAGATAACGAAACTGATTCAGCTGCTAAACAACCGTCTGGTAAGAAGGTGCAGAAAAGTAAGGTAATAACGAAACTTAGTGAAGATAAAGATATCGAAAACAAAGATGAGGAAACTGATTCAGACAACACACCGCTTAAGCCGTCTGGTAAGAAGGTGCAGAAAAGTAAGGTAATAACGAAACCTAGTGAAGATAAAGATATCGAAAACAAAGATGAGGAAACTGATTCAGACAACACACCGCTTAAGCTGTCTGAAAATAAGCCGTCTGAAAATAAAGAAGAGGAAACTGAAACTGATTCAGACCGCAAAATACGTAACGTGTCGGAAAATAGAGATGATGAGGAAACTGAAACAGATTCGGACAATATACCGCTAAAGCTGTCTGCCAAAAGAGTTACTAAAAGCAGTTCTTCTGTGGTCAAATCACGGTCAAAGATCAAAGACGGAAAGAAGCAGGGTCGTGGTAAAAACGTTGAAGAGAAGAATCAGACAAAATCTTTATCTGAAGATGACGATGTAAGATTTTTACTATGAGTGTTTACTTTCCTTTTTGTACTAAAGTTATTTACCTTTTTGATTGTTAGGGTATGGATGTTTCGCTACAGTCGGTGCTAAAAAAGGCTACTAAAGTGAAAGGCAACTTGGAGGGAGCCCTTTCGACGGGTGCAAAACGGAAACGCTCCTTTACTAAAAAGAAAGTAGGTATTCTTAACCCGTAACTCGTTCCCCATAGGTTGACTTGTAGTCAACATCTAAATGTTGGGTCCTATTATTATTATTGTTATGATTTTGCAGGTAACAGAGACTATAAAGTATGATGATAGCTTGGTTGGTCAAAAAGTCAAAGTTTGGTGGCCCGAAGATAAAATGTATGCGCTTCTCTTCAACATATTTAAAGTTTCTCATGCAATATTGCTAATATGTACAATTATACATCCTTGCTTGTAGGTATTATGAAGGTGTTGTTCAATCCTTCAATTCTGCAGAAAAGAAGCATAAGGTTATTTACTTATTTTACTACTTACTACATACAAGTTTAAGTTACCTTTTGTCAATCATAACTACCAACTTAACCGATATGTTTTAACGTGGATATGGTAAAAAGGTTTTGTATCAGGATGGTGATGAAGAAACATTGAATCTAAAGAAAGAAAAGTGGGAATTTATAAAAGATTTTTCTACACCAAACAAGGAGGTTGTGGTTGCGGTTGAAGTTCAAAATACTGATATTCTTCCTGACATGTACGCGTTACCTATCCTTAATCTTTTTTTCCTGACCATGTATTTACATTACAAGTTTACAACAATGTTTCACAAACTTGACAATGTTGATATCTTTAAACAGGACCAAGGGTGAGAACAAAGTCAACGCCAAAGAAGTTGAGTCAAAGGCAGACGAAGAGACGAAGAAAGACGACAAAAAAGCAACACCAAAGAATATCGTGTACTCTAGGGGTAAAAAAGGAAGCAAAACTAAAACTAAAACTAAATCTGTAGGTGATAATTTGAAAGAATCTGGGAGTGGAAAAGCTGCTGAAGAACCCGAAAGTGTAACGGAAAAGTCAACGGAGACTCCGAAGACTGGGTCAAAGACTGAAAAGAAGAAAAAGAAGAGGAATTAATGGGGTACATTTTGGTAGTGGTTAGTGTTTTAAGTTGTTTGGTAGAAGCTGTGGTCTTCTGTTTCTATATATCGGTATTAGGGTGGTTTATGTTACATGCCTTTTTTTTATAATCTGTTTTAGAAAAACTTGTTGGGTTGCAATTTATTGGTGCTTTTCATATGTTCTTGTAAAATGTGGTGTTGCCAAATCGTTTAGAAGAACATGCAGTTTTCGAATCAAGATTCTACTGTTTAGCAGGCCTTGGTAAATCCACATTTTTTAAACTTAAATACCTTATATATACATGACTTTGTTTTTTTTAAAATACACCTTAAAATTGAATATTGAATATATATATTTTTTATACAAAAATAACGAGTGTTTCTTATGGTGTATCTCACAACATATAACTGTGTGGTTGTACCATATATGCGGTCTGGTATAGGCCCGGGTCTGAAATATTTTTCCGATTATGAAAACTAAGGTCCGGGTCTAAAATATTTTTCCGATTATGAAAACTAAGGTGTTGTTATCTAACGACACATTTATTTATTCAAATTCTATAGTTATGTGTTTTTTATTTAATTTTTAATACTTAAACGTTTTTTTTATTTAGTTTGAATAAATTACACAAATTATCTTTTATTTTAACATAAAATTGCATTCTTTATCTTTTGTTTTCGTAAAATTCAAAGACGGTCCTTTATAGCTAAATGTTTGCATGTTTTATATTTTTACACTAACTAGTGTTAACTTTTCGTTATTTTACCTTAAGTTAATTGAAGAGTTAACACCAATTAGTGTAAAGGACAAAGTGTGTGCAAAATTTAGTCATAAAGGACCGTCTTCAAAACGAAGGACAAAAGTGCAATGTTTTGTATAAATAAAGGACAATTTGTGTAATTTACTTTTGTAGGTGTTTGGGATTAAGTTTGGAAATGACTTTAACTTATGTTTTAGGGAAAATATTTTTTATAGAAACCACACACCAAGATCATCTGTAATGGTTAATACCCCATATGTGGTATTTTTCGCCACATTAGTATCATAACGTTCCTTTAAAAAATGTGTAATGGTTAACGCTCATTGATGTCATTCCAATCATTAGACTATGCGTAATAGACATTATAGGGGCGTGAAAGAGTTTGATAACACTCCCAACCTTGTCCCCCTGGTATGGCTGCAAATGAACCAAACGTTCGGTGAACAATTAGTGAATCGTTCAGCAGGAAGTTCGTTTATTAAACAAACAAACATGAACAAGAATTTTCGTTCATTTAGTTAAAAGAACAAACGTGAATCGAGGCTACATTCGTTCATTTATGTTCGTGAACGTTCAGTAACGTGTTTGTTTGTGTTCGATAGTTCACTAATGCTTTTAGTTTTAATATTTTATTTATATACTTCCAAATTCTGATATATAAAATACTTAATAAGTGTCGGTATATTATATATTATGTTCATGAATGCTTGTTTGTGTTCATTTGTGTCTAGTTTTAAAGGTTTTTGCATGACTTGATGATAGTCATCATCCCTTTAGTTATATCCACTATAGAGAGGACATTCCATCGTCCAAATGAAACTTGATATTGGTTTGATATTGTTAATTAATACAACTTTGTTTTTGTGCTTTCATAAAGCCAAAATAACTTTTGTGTTTTGTTTATAAGGATCCGCTGCGAGGCATACCCCCGAAGATAGATGTAATCTACGCTTCACCAATCAATAATGACTTTCCAAAGGTCCCTATCAACTGATCCACGAATATATAGCTTACACATTCTTGATCTTCATCACAAATTGGACTCTGACATTTTAAGATTAATTTGTTTGGTAGATGATCGTCTGTAAAACAAATATTTAACTTCAACTTGAAAAGTAGGACAAAAACACGAGGTAGCAGATATAGTGTCCATTGGTAAATGATAGTTCGTAAAAAAATATTTAATCATCTCTCTCTCTCTATTATATAGAGAGAGATACAATGAGAATACTTACAGAGGAAATTAATTAAACGTATCTTCTAATTATGGTAGAAATGGTTATAGTAAACCCTAATCTATTTTGTATGATAACAGTAACTTAACTTTCTCTTTCTTTTAGGTATTTTTATTAGACTTATTCTGGAGCATGCTATATACGTAACTAACAATTTAATCCCACTCCGTTTTCAAATGGTTGTTCGAGGTTGCGGATGGCTTGAGTAATACTTACCCCCCCCCCCTAAAAAAACGCTTTGGATGCTGCTCCTCTGCAATTTCTGGCCCCGTATTTTGGCTGTGCCATGGGGGAATATTTCCGCGATAATGGAATGCATGCATTAATAATCTATGATGATCAGTAAACAGGCAGTGACATATCAGTTTTCTACTAATTTCATACTTTTTTTTACTACAAGTGAAGGTGTACAAATGCCAAATCGCCAACTTACCACAACCATTTTTAAATAATATTTATGGCACACATGGAGAGAGAGATATATAGAGAGAGAGATATGAGCCACCATGAAGAGAGAGTGGTGTCAATACGATCGGCAAACTCTACACTAGTCCTCTTGCATCGTTGACAAAAGGGGCGGTTGGGTTTGTTGCTTTCACACAGTGGAGCCTAAATACCATCTAACCTTTGCACTTGCAAAAATTTAAACACACACCACTTTTATAAGGGTAAACACCATATGTTACACCACTAGATTATAGATATTAAACGGTGTTCGACAACTCAATCCTAGCTAGTAGCAAAAATCTAGGTTTACTTATTCTGCATCCCTTCTCGTATTCATCTCCTGTTTCCAAGTTTAAGGCTGGCAAGCATATTCTATTTCATGGATGGCCTGGAGAATGGAGAGAGGATTTTTCTATGCTTATTTGCATAGTATACATCTAACTTATGTCAATGCTTTATTCATTGTATATCAATACGTTAGGACCAAAGCAATTTCAATGTAGCATTTGGGTTGGCATATTCTTGAAACCCTTCCAAGTATTTCACATGGATCATTTTGATCCATATAAACATATTGTTATTCTAAATTTTAGAATAATAACAACAATAATAATATTTTTCTGCCAACCTAATCGGATAATGACAAAATAAAATAATAAAATACAGAATGAGTTAATTGTACACAGACATTTTTACACCGGGCTGCTTCAAAGCCCAACATAGGAGACCAATTCACTCGTCTCCCATTCGATCATAGAGAATATTAAAAGATAATGTTTGTTAATTTATTGGGCCTGTCAAAAGCAATCCACTTGAAATAAACATTCAAAAAATTTATTATTGTAAAATATAAAGTCACACCCAATCCTCTAACCCTGACCGCCACCCTCTGTCAGACACCATCTTTTATCTTGTGGTAGTCCTCCGTTCAATCTTTTCCGATAAGATTTTCGTTCATCGAGTCATATATGTTCTCTCTGCACATCAGGAAGAATATATATAAGTATCACATATATAAATATCACCCATCATCCCATAAAACACACTTCTTTTTAAAGAGAGAGAGAGAGATAACTATGTTGTTTTAAGTACTGAAAGAATACTTAGATGTTTCTTTTCATGGGTATGTGGTTGCATGTTCTTAGATCTGACTAAAAAAAGTAAAAAAAACTGTCTTTTTTGTTTTTTTGTTTTTTGTTTTAGGGTTTGTTGATGTGTATTGGAAGTACCTATGGGGGTGATAGAGCTAGAGCTGACAGAAGAGAGTGAGCACACAAAGGCAAATTGTACCAAATTGTGTTGTATGATTGTTTTGGGTGCTCATGATCTATCTGTCAGCTTCTTCTTTAGTACTTCTCACTCTATTTCTGTACTTCCTTTTGTTTCTCTCACTAGACTTGAAACTGGATATGTTGCTATTGTTCTCTTTGATTCTGAGTAGGTTTTTTTTTTTTTTTTTTTGCTGTTTTATCAAAATTAAATAAGTGTTTGGTGTTGTTAGTACATGACATGTATGCTATATGTTTGTCTTGCTTGTGTTTTTTGGAACAGTGAAACAAGGAGGTGGTTGAAGAAACATGATGACAAGATGGAGGAGATGGTTTTTATTGCTAATCATAGTATTATAATTTAGAATCTGATGAATCCCAATTGAGAAAAATAATATTTTACTCGTACAATATTATATGTATTTCTTAATTAGGGATAGGTTTTGAGTTACTATGGTGAAAGCGTGACTTTTCATGGTTAACAGGAAAACTGACATTAGTTTATGTGACAATTGCACTTTATGTTAGAATGGTCCTCCCAATTTTTATTTTTCTTTGCGCATGCAAATTGCCAAGAAAATATGGGGTTTCACTGTATTTTTTTTGTTCTTAATTTGGGTATATGAGTTGCTGGTCTCAATTCGTGTCTCCGTCTACCGGGATAGAGAAAAAGTTTGTTCTCATCTCATTTTGTTCGAGTCTAAGTGAAATCTTATTAGGTACGTTTGTTTGTTAGCTATGAGTTTAACTTGGGAAATATTCCTTTGGCTGATAGTTTATGTTTTCATTCTAGCATCCTAAGAGTTAGATATTATAGTATGTCATTTCACAGTCCTTTTCATCTGCCTGTTTCTTCTTCTTTTTTTTTGCAGATTAGTAACTTTCGAATCAAGATTTGCAAGAATAACAACTGTAATCGTAATCGGGTATGTCTTTTAGTTTAGTCTTAAAATCTAACCAAACATGACTTCAAGTAATGTTATTGACTCCATTGAAATTTGCTTTATTTTGACATGGCATCCTCTACATTTGCATCACATGATTACACTTCATTTGGTTTTGTGAGAGTAACACATGTGTTTGATCTTGTTGCTGTTATTTCTTCTTTCATCTATTTTGTTTCTTCTTCTTTTTAATACGAATGATATCTTGATCGCTTCGCGGGGTGAAACTATTCTTTTTAAGTAACCAAAAGTATTTGAGTAAGCTTTGGTCAGCCAGAAACTATCTTTGAGCTTAGTGGTTGGGGATTCTATAATCACTATAGTGTTTTTTTCTATTTATTTGTGATGCCTTTCTCTGAAAAATACATCTTCAGACACTATAAGCTATTTTCTTTAATTTTATAGATATATTTACAAATTTTGTCTGCTGATTATGAAGAGTGGCTTCAATTAGTTTTGGCCAAGTTATTTTATTTGTTTGTCTGTTCAGTTTTGCAGAATTTGTAGTAAGATGTATACCTATAATTAGGAATTGAATAAGCATGCTATAATTTTTAGCTGTTGAGGACCTTTTAGTGAGTTTCTGGACAGTTTTTTGATAATTTATTCTCTATCATATAACTTCTAATATTTTGTTGTTTATGACAACAATTGATTGCACTTTTGATATCATTCATAGTCTTATGGTTGATTTCAGACACCATGGTTAATAAAGAGAATTATCATTTTGGATTTGAAGTTTGAGTTACTACTCAAAGTCAAGCTGTTAATGTGAAAAAGAAATCATCTTATCCTAATCTTTTTAACTAGCAAATGGATAATTTACAGAAGAGTTAGAATGAGATATTACAGACCCATTCGAACAACACCCGAACTGACGTTCTGATCACCGTGTCTAAGCACCTTTTCGTGTGTCCAGGCTTTTGAAACTTCTCTGCAAATGTGAGGAGTAAGGGAGTGAAGGCCAAAGTTTTTAAACCGCGCCAATTTGCGACCTCAATGTCGCAGTTTAAAAAAATGCGAGTACTACTCTCTTGATACTTGTTACACAGGCAACCACTTGAGTGAATATCAATCCCTCTTGAGGCTATGCTCACATCAGTGGGTAAGCCAAATATTTATTCACTTTTTAGGCCCATTGCACTATAGCCTAGTGATATCTTAGGGGTGAGATAAGGTTTAGGAACCACCAGGCCCTTGGTTCGATTCTCACAAGGGGGATTCTCACATGGGCGTTTCCCCCAACCCACGCCCAAACCCCGCCCCATACCCCCATAGCCTAAAACGAACCATATAAGGAATAGAATCTACATTCTAGTTCCATTCTATTCTATGAAATGAATACTATACCTACATTCCAATTCCATTCTATTTTGTTATAGTTCTTACCATTTGAAGAATATATAGTCTAGTTATTTTGGTTGGCCTTTTGAGTTAATTTATTTTTCACCATCTTTTAACTAAATAAAGTGAACCTGTCATCAACTTAACTAAGAAATTAGACATCTTATATTTGTTGAAGTATTGACCAATTTGTTTGGGATCAGGGACCATATAGGTAGGCTTAATATGTTAATTTAGTTAGCCTCTAAATGGCCTCATTGTTGTTGGAAAAACCTTTAATAGGTATCTGCTGTGTCGAGCAGTGAACTTAACTAGGGTGGTTTTTTTATATAACTAGATGGGCTCTCATGTATGTGATGCTTTACCAGTTTTGGAAATGGCCCAAATTATTGGCACACCTTGGATGCCTATTTACACACTTTAGGGTTTATATACGCTCTGTATAGGTCTATACGCAACGTATAGATTTGCATAAAAATCAGTGCTTGACTGATGTCAGTTCTGGTCTGCCTGCTCCTATATGCTGCGTATAGGTCTATATGCAGCATATAGAAAGGGTTTTTTTTTAAGAAACATTTAGATAATAAATCATTTTAGCAAAGTTTTACTAAAAAAATTAGTTTCTATTTTAAAGAAATAAAAAGTAAGTATTTCTTACAAACTTGTTTATAGAACTATAGATCTAGTATCGTGGGCATATACAAGACCTATAAGGAACCTATGTGAGACTTATACTATACGATACAATACGATACTGTACGATACTATAGGATATGATATAACACCCGTATAGGCCTATAGGTGTAGTATAGGATTATAGGTGTGGTTTAGGTCCCGTGTAGGCCTATAGGCATATACAAGACCCATATGGAACTAATGCGAGACTTATACTATACACTATACGATATGGTACGATGCAATATGATACGGTACTAAAGGATACCATACAACACCCGTATAAGCTTATAGGTGTATCATAAGTCCTTTATAGGCCTAGAGGTGTAGTTTAGGTCCCGTATAGGCCTATAGGCACATAGAAAACCTATAGGGAACCTATACGAGACTTATATTATACATTATACGATACGATGCAATACGATACTATAAGATACCGTACAACAACCGTATAAGCCTATAGGTGTATCATAAGTCCTTTATAGGCCTATAGGTGTAGTTTAGGTCCCGTATAGGCCTATACAAGACCTATACGAGACTTATACTATACACTATACGAAATGATACTACATCCATAGGCCAATACGAGGTTTATACGAGACTTATATTATCCGATACTTAAAAATGTTTTTTAAAGTACATAATAGAACTTTGCCAAAACGATAAATGGTGTATATCATTGTTTCCTTAAAAAAACTCTTTATATATGCTGCGTATAGGCCGATACGCAACATATATAAAGGGTCAAAAACACAATTTTACCCCTGCTTTGACTGCGTATAGCCCATAATCCAGGGGAAAATGGTCTTTTTTTCCTATACATAGTGTATAGGCCTATACGTTGCGTATATAAAGGGTCGAAAAGACCATTTTACCGCTTAATTGGGGTTATACGGAGCCCAAAGCAGGGGTAAAGTGAGTTTTTTAACCCTTTATATATGCAGCGTATAGGTCTATACGCAACATATATAAATGGTCAAAAAATCCATTTTACCACAGCTTTGGGTTAAAAAACCACCCTTAATATATGTTGCGTATAGGTTTATACACAACATATATAAAGGGTCAAAAAACCCATTTTAACCCTGCTTTAGGCTGCGCATAGCCCCTAATCTAGGGGTAAAATGATCTTTTTGACCCTACACAGCGTATAGGCTTATACGCGGCGTATATAAAGGGTCAAAAAACCTATTCTACCCCTGTATTGGGGGCTATACGCAACCCAAAGCAAGGGTAAAATTATGTTTTTGACCCTTTATATATGTTGCGTATAGGTCTACGCAACATATATAATGGGTTTTTTTAGAAACATTTAGACAATATTAATTATTTTAGAAAAGTTTTATAAGAAAATAAGTTTTCTATTTTAAATAAATTAAAAAGTAAGTATTTCTTACAAACTTTTTAATACAACATTAATCATTATTATACGATAATATAGTATAAGGCTCGTATAGAACTACAGATGTAGTATCGTAGGCATATACGATACTTATACTACACTCTACGATACGATACATATGATATAACACCCGTATAGGCCTATAGGTATAGTATAGGCTCGTATAGAACTATAGATGTAGTATCGTAGGCCTATATGAGACTTATACTACATTATACGTGACCTATAAGCCTATACGATACGATAGGATAGGATACAATATAATATTACACGTACAGGCCTATCCGAGATTTATACTACACTATATGATACGTACTACATCCGTAGGCATATACGAGACCTATATTATATTATATACTATACGATAGAATACCTAACAATGTTTTTACTACATTATACGATACGATAGGATACAATATTATATTACACGTACAAGCCTTATACGAGATTTATACTAAACTATATAATACGATACTACATCCATAAGCCTGACCTATATTATACTATACGATAAATATTAACAATGTTTTTTATTTATTATTTTTTTAAATTACTTATTATAAAAGTTTGCTAAACGATAAACAATGTATCACAATGTTTCTTAAAAAAATAATAAAAAAAGTAAAAAACAAAACCCTTTATATATGCTGTATATAGACCTATACGGAACATATATAAAGGGTCAAAATCACATCATATTAGATATTCTCTTGGAAATTGAAAAAGGTGACTATACGCTGCGTATAGGTCTATATGTGACGTATATAAAGCTAGGGTTTGGTGAGTAAATAGGTACACCCTTTGGAAATATAAAATGATTGCACTGTTGCTCGTGATTGTACTCATTGATCTTGGGTTGAAAATGTATATACCTTGGACTTCTCTTTGCATGTTAATGTTTCAGCCTAGCTAGTTCTGAATGTTCATGAGAATTTATGTTTTTCGTCTTTGCTAAATGTTTGAGATATATTAACTTTTGTTAGTCTAGTTATAATTGTTTTATTGGGGTGTAACAAAGGATCTATTACTATAGATCGGATGTTTGAGTACAAATAGATTAAAAGAGTTGATAGGATACTCAGATTAACTCCTCCACAACTCTTACTAATTAGTAGTGGACGGTTTTTTAGTGTTGTATGACGAAGGTTTTTATTTACATTTATATGTATTATATGAACTCATCAAATAATTGGACGAAACTTTTTATGTACATTATATGCATTATATGAACATAAAACCCAAATAGTATGCTAAAATAAACACCAAATAACAATGTACGAGAAACAAAAAGGAAAACGTGGAATGTTTCATGCTCTCTACGCATTATATTTTTGTGGTGACCGTCTTGATTTCTTAGGCCTTTGTTCACGATATTGATTTGTTGCACATTCGGCATTTGATGTGGTGGGAATTGTGTCAACATCGGTGTTCATCTCTCCTGTAGAAATGACACGATATGACTCTTCTTCATTCTTAACAAATGGTTGAGTTGTTACAAAAAACATTACAAGTATAAATAATTTGTGACTAATAGATTGTGTATACAGTATTTAATAAAAATATACTGATGTTATCATAGTAGATTAGTCTAATGGAATGCGTGGTCCCAATAACGCTTCTTCTACCATTTCCCATTTATGAGTTGTGATCCTTGCAAGAAATTCAGCACCTCCATCTTCAGCACCTTTATAATTTATCTTGTAATAAATCTTAAACTTAAAATGACACTTTGAAGAAACCCGAGACCAACTATACCGGAATCTAAGTAAATCTATGGAATAGGCTCTGCATAAAAGGGTTAACCCTTCGTTTGGTTTCACGATGGATGATGAATAAAACAGTACTCCGGCTGAACCAGCAAAACAGAACACCGTTAGCTCGCCACGGGGAGAAGGGGGTTCTCTCCGTGACCACCCTCCAGCGTGAGAATAAGTACAGGTAGTCGGAAGTAAGTCTTGTAAGAGAGAGAGTAATTGAGAGTGAATACCTTTCCTTGAACTCCAAGTTACTTATTTATAGCCGGTGTTTGGCGCCAAAAGGAGAGATTGTTAACTTTAACGGAATCTTCTACTATTCCGTTAATGTTTGTTGGCAATCCGTTAGTGCACATGGATTGTGAGCTCATCAGCGGTTAGGGACGTGCCACGTGTCAACATGAGATCACTACATCTTATAAATGTGAGCATGCCATCACCGTGATCTTCCTCAGCCGTCCAGATGTTGCCATGTGGCAATTGGTTATAACCGAAAAGATGCTTGCACGATTGGGTGTTAATGGCTTCTAGAAGGTTTCACAGCCGTTACCCATCTATTATTCGGCACGTGTACATTCTGTTACAACAGAACAGATTCCCTTTGCTTCTGCACCAAGTCAAGGATTTTGCTAAGGGAAAGTTTCTCAGGATTTACTGTTTCCTTGCGCGAGAAGCGCAAGTTAGTTAAATGATCTTCCTTCTTCTCCTTGCTGCTTAGCACAACGTTTGGTGGATACTTGCTTTGATATAAATATCTGCGCAAGGTTTGTGCATGAAGCATTATCAAACGAGAATGTTCAAGGTTAACTTTGAACCTTGCGTGAGCCGCACAAGGTAGTTAAATGAAACATTTATCCAAAGAGAATGTTCAGGTTAACTTAAACCTTGCGCGAGCCCGCGCAAGGTAGTTAAATGAAGCATTTATCCAAAGTGAATGTTCAGGCTTTTAACTTTGAACCTTGCGCGGGGAGCCCGCGCAAGGTAGTTATATGATCCTTTCCTCTTTTGGATATTTGGCGCAGAGTTCTAATAAATCTTATTTTGGCAAAGAAGTCTGCGCGCAGTTTTCTTAGAAGTTATTAATGGGTATGGTTTCCTTGATTGGCGCAAGGTTTTTGGGACCATACCCCTTCAAGTCCCCCTAGTCCAGTGTTGCTCCTATGTAATAATAAAAAGTAGGTGGAGCACTAGACTTAAGATGAATGTGCTGCGCTAGGTAAGGACTAGCTTTTTGTTGCTTTATGCATCTTGGTGACGTGTCGTAAGTGAATTTGAAAAAATATTTGAATTTCAAATATACTTAAGACACGTCACTTATCCGGATGGTGTAGTTGTTGACGACGCACGTTTTTGAGACGTGGTGGTACTGTTGACAGGCTGTCAACAGCACATGTCTTACGGTATTTAATGCTATTTCGGCGACACTCGCGCGCGTGGGGCGGTTACTGTTCCCCACTCGCCCCTGCGGTTACTTGGGGATACGTGACTGTCGCAAAAGTCGCTGCAGTCAAATCGTGCATTAATTGCGATTAGTATATAAAGGGATGAACGATCCATTTGCTTCCTCACCAAATTAAATCTTGGGAGAAACTTGTGTTCATATATTCCGGCGACCTTCAAAGTTTTATAAGTATTCTTCAAAGTTTGAGTTATGGCCACCAGTGCAAGTTCTGCTGAGATACCGTCGTCGTCAAGTTTGCCACCGTTAAAGTGGTCGAAGAAAGATTTCGATAATCTTGCTACCAACTTTCTTTTTGCTCCGTCGTGGAAAGCGTTTTTTTCCGGTGGCGAATGCCACGGCGGCTGATGTGCCGGCCGGCTACATCACGTTATTTTATGATTATTTTGCCGAAGGGAACTTCAGGCTTCCGGTGACCCATGTCCTGCTGGAAATTCTTGGTTTTTATAAGCTTCATATTTTGCCGAAGGGAACTAAACAATCTTTCATCTGCTGGAAAGCTTGATCAGCTTCAGGAGTCCATGCGAACTCTTTGCTCTACGTACAATTGCGCAAGGTTCGAATAAATGGATAAGACTTTGCAGCATGATTGGCGAGGAAGCGGTTTAGCGCAGCTAACCTTCCAGCCAAACGTTGCATCTCTTTGATGGTAGTAAGAGAAGACATTTTTTGTATTGCCTCGACCTTCTTAGGATTAACTTTGAAACCGTCTTTGGTGACGATAAAACCCAAAAATTTGCCCTCCTCCATGCCGAAGGAGCATTTGCTTGGATTTAACTTTAGATTTACCTATCATAGAGAATCAAAAGTTCGTTGGATGTTGTCTAACATAGTGTCTTCTGAATTACTCATAATGACCAAATCATCAATGTAGACTCCCACAGTTTTCCCGATATCATCTCCAAAAACTGTATCTATCAATCTTTGATAAGTAGCTCCCACATTGTGGAGACCAAAAGGCATCTTGGTATAACAAAAAATGTCTTTCTCCGTGCGAAAAGCGGTTTTATCTTCGTCCTCTTTCTTCATCAAGACTTGATGATAACCTTTATAAAAATCTAGAAACCATTTCCAGCGAAAGGAAGCTAATGAGTCAACCTTTTTGTCAATCTCAGGAAGAGAATAACAATCTTTTGGACACGCCTTGTTTAGATCTTTAAAATCTACGCACATCCGCCATCCGCCATTATGTTTCTTTACCATGACTGGGTTTGCCACCCATGTCTGGTATTTGACTTCGCGCATAATACCAGCATTTAATAACTCGGTGACTTATTCGTTCAACGCCTCTGTTTTTTCTGACCCGAGGCTGCACTTTTTCTGCACAATTAGTTCTGCTGACAGAATACATTCAGACAATGTTCTGCAACGTTGCGCGGGTCACCGACCATGTCGGCAGGTGTCCAGGCGAAAATGTCTTTGTTGCAAAACAACAGTAGTTTAAGCTTTGCGCGAATTTCAATACTGACTGCAGGCCCTAATAAGATTGTTTGCTCAGGATACTTATTGTTGAGTACCCACTTTTCTGGTTCGTTACTTGGCAATGTCTTGACAGCCTTCATAACTAGTTCTTCAATTGACATGATTTCTTTCCGCGTAAAGTATAGCAATACCATTTGGTGTCGGAAAACCACAAGCAGCATGCGGAGCGGAAGTAATCATACTAACATCACATTGCGAGCGGCGTCCCAATAGTACGTCGTGACGGGAATTTGCCGGCATCACCATGAAGTTGACGTTACTCATTCGAGAACACCTCCCATCAGATAAAGTAACAGGAAAAAGGATTTGTCCTAGAGGAAAGACAACCTCATTGCAGAACCCCGTTAATGGGAAATCAACTGGTTCCAAGCGTGCCTTATCCTCAGGATCTAGCTGCTTGAAGCACTGCTCATACATAATATCCATGGAACTACCCGGATCTATAAACATATAGTCTGTTTGGTAGTGCCAAAGATACCGGTGATAACTACTGGCCGGTCTTCTTGAGGACCTCCTGGAACGATAGGAAAAATGACTTGTTGTTCGCGCCAAGTGTTGTTTTGAAAATGTTGAAGACTACGCTTGCGCGATGATCCACCTTGAATCATGGAAACGTGCTGTTTCATTTTCTTGTTGCTAGGCCCTTCGTTCTCGCGCTTAATCTGTTTAATCTCTTTGCGCACATTCTGGAGTAGATGTGTAAGCTTCCCACTCTTTAATTTTTTTTCAATCTTCATGCGCAGACTGATGCACTTATCTGCTGTGTGGCCTGTCTCTATGATAGTCACAGAACAAATTTGGATCTTGCCCTTTTCTGTTTTTCATTGGTTGCGGCTGTTTGAACTGATAATTCTCAGTGCTGAGAACCTCAGCCGGAGATTTCGTTAAGGGAGTCCACTGACGTTCCCTATTCTCTTGCTTAATCGCTTTTTAAGTTATTATCTTGTTGATTGTTGCTCGCGCATCAATTGGTGAATAAGGAGAGTCCGAATTCTGACTTGACTCTTTCCAATTTCTCTTATACTTGCGACTACCTCTACTCAGGTCTTGCGGACGATTCTGAGGTAGAGGTGGCCTGTTAGAACTTAAGTTGCGCTCAGTCTGGGTGTAGACCTTGGCTGCCGCCATGAGTTTATCCCAGTTTTTTGAAAGGCTAGTTGTACCAGACAACACTTTAATCTTTTCGTCACACCTTACCGCATACTTGAACTGCGCGCGTATAAGGTCTTCATGGACATCTCCAATCTCCAACACCTCTTTATTGTAACGCGTTATAAAATCTTCGAGACTTTCATCGTCCCTCCGCCAGATGTTCATTACATCTGAGAAATCGCGCACGGATCGCCGTTGCTGACTAAAGTGTGTAAGAAATTTTTCTTTTAAGTCATTCCAAGAGGAAAGTTTACATGCTGGCAAATTATCAAACCAAAGGCGCGCAGCGCCGGTAAGGGTCTGTACAAATAGGTGACACCACATTGGCAATGTCCAGCACCCAAGTAACCCTGCATCGGTAAAGAGGCACATGTGATCATCAAGATCGGTCAAACCGTTAAACTTTCCAACGTTGGATGGTAATTTCGCTCGCTCCAACGGAGCCAATGCTATCTCTCTGGTAAACTTTGATTGTTCAGCTGCTTCGGTTGGCATACACCAAATTGTAATCATGCTCAGCTTCTGGTTTGTATACCGCACGTACCTTTGGCCTGTAACTAGCATGATCCGCAGATATTTGATTGAAAATACTTGCACTATTCCCTTCCTCATAGGTTATATCGAGCTCATCGTGTTGGGTGTCCCGTTTCTGCGAAGACCGCGGGCCCAAACGAGAGTGGACAGATGCGCGACGCTGAACGTTGTCTTCTTGCCTTCTATTACCAAATGAACAGGATCATTCCTGGTTTTAGAATACATTTTTGTTCCATATTCAGGCATGTGTGAAGGTGAACGAGCATGACTTTGAGTATTATAGCTCAAAACTCGAGGTGCCGGCGAAGCACGAACCTGAGCGTTAATCGGAGCTTGAAAAGCTGGAGTGCCGGTTTGGGCACATAACTGAGCATACATAGTGTTTAGAGTCGCTTGAGATTTGATTAACCACGATAATGGAGTCTCTCAAGGTGGTAAAATCGACGTAACATCAACCTGAGGAGCCGCCGGCGTTACAGGAATACTCGCATGATTAGGATCATACTTAGCATTAGCTTCACCGGAAGAATCCTCAAACTATTTGTCCGCGACCTGAGGTCCGACAACAACGCGTCGAATCCGTGATTGAGGACCTTGAAAAGATGATCCGTCAGCAATGATGCTGCAGATCTAAGTGAAACGAAACGAAAGATGAGAAAGAATTGAAATCGGTGGGCGCCAATGAAGAACCCTAGACCAACTAGAGTGGAATCTAAGTAGATCTATGGAATGGGCTCTGCATAAAAGGATTAACCCTTCGTTTGGTTTCACAATGGATGATGAATAAAACAGTACTCCAGCTGAACCAGCAAAACAGAACACCGTTAGCTCGCCACGAGGAGAAGGGGGGTTCTTTCCGTGACCACCCTCCGGCGTGAGAATAAGTACAGGTAGTCAGAAGTAAGTATTGTAAGAGAGAGAGTAATTGAGACTGAATACCTTTCCTTGAACTCCAAGTTACTTATTTATAGCCGGTGTTTGGCGCCAAAAGGAGAGATTGTTAACTTTAACGAAATCTTCTGCTATTGGGTTAGTGTTTGTTGGCAATCTGTTAGTGCACACGGATTGTGAACTCATCAGCGGTTAGGGAGGTGCCACGTGTCAACATGAGATCACTAAATCTTATAAATGTGAGCATGTCATCACCGTAATCTTCCTCAGCCGTCCAGATGCTGCCATGTGGCAATTGGTTATAACCGAAAAGATGCTTGCACGATTAGGTGTTAATGGCTTCTAGAAGGTTTCACAGCTGTTACCCATCTATTATTCGCCACGTGTACATTCTGTTACAACAGAAAAGATTCCCTTTGCTTCTGCACCAAGTCAAGGATTTTGCTAAGGGAAAGTTTCTCAAGATTTAATGTTTCCTTTCGCGAGAAGCGCAAGTTAGTTAACTGATCTTCCTTCTTCTCCTTGCTGCTTAGCGCAACGCTTGGTGGATACTTGCTTTGATATAAATATCTGCGCAAGGTTTGTGCATGAAACATTATCAAACGAGAATGTTCAAGGTTAACTTTGAACCTTGCGCGAGCCCGCGCAAGGTAGTTAAATGAAGCATTATCAAACGAGAATGTTCAAGGTTAACTCTGAACTTTGCGCGAACCCGCACAAGGTAGTTAAATGAAGCATTTATCCAAAGAGAATCTTCACGGTTAACTAATGAAGCATTTATCCAAAGAGAATGTTCAGGCTTTTAACTTTGAACCTTGCGCGAGCCCGCGCAAGGTAGTTATATGATCCTTTTCTCTTTTGGATATTTGGCGCAGAGTTCTAATAAATCTTATTTTGGCAAATAAGTCTGCGCGCAGTTTTCTTAGAAGTTATTAATGGGTATGGTTTCCTTGATTGGCGCAAGGTTTTTGGTACCATACCCCTTCACACTTGTAGCACATAAACCATCAAGTAAATACCTATGAACCCACTCAAGATCATCAATACCCTATACAAAAAATGATAATATTAGAATGAACAAACACCCACGTTAGTAAGTAAATACATAAACATACAAGAAAACACAATCATTAAATTGAAAAAGTGTGTATATATACACATATACATGTACACATACACATACACACAAATATAGTATACCCAGGTCAACATACATATGTACAATGTTGAAAAAATTTTATGAAACTTGTTTACGCAGAGGCAAAGATAAGCAACACCTGATGGACCCAATATTTTTTTCACGAGGGTCGAAAATTGTTGAGTGTCGGTTGTTTATCGCTGAATATTTTCTTTTTATCGTTGAATATTTTCTTTCTAGATCAGCCTCGTCAATCGTATCAAGTAATAAAAAGACAACAAATTATTAGCCCTAAATATTTTTGGACTCAAATGGCAAAGCCAAAAAAATATGAAACCTAATTGAACCATCATAAAGACCCAAAATCAAAACCAGATGCATATAAAACCCAAACAATTTTCGTTAATTTTGATTCAGTGTGAGCCCAAGCCAACCAAAACCGACCCATGCACACACATACAATCAGCGATCGTACGCATCTTGACAGAATCGTCAATTGAGTACGTGGATGGGGGTGCTTGGAAATACATGTCGCTCTTGTTTTAAATGGTTATTGGGTATGTGGGTTTGATTTGATGGTTAAATATGTTTTGTTTAAAACAGACTTATTTGTTTAATAGTGTAAATTGGGTTTCATTGTTTTATATTTGCTAATTAGTTTATGATAGGCGTATGCCGTTAAATTTGTTATAGCATGTTTAATTAATTATGTGGGTTGTATTTGAGCGGACCTTTTGATTAAACAGGTTGACCACTAACCTTTTAAAACTTAGAATAAATATAAATGGAATATTTTATAAGATCATCATGTTTCCAACTTGTTTAAATGATTAATTATAAATTTACACTATAATCAACATGATATGGCGATAAACGCATGACAACATATTATAGCTCAATCATGAACCTAACATGATTGACTCGTTATGTTTTTTTTAACATTGGGTGCTCAAAATAGTCATTGACACCGTTAGCGCATTTCTTTTGAATCTATCTCGATCTTAAAAAATCTCTAAATTTTGACTAGCCTTTTACATTCTATTCTTCGTCTCTAAATCTACACCTTTCTTTTTATTATTATTTCTCTCTTTCTTCCATGCTTGAGGGACAAATTAAAATGCTTTAGGTATAATGTTTAAATTTTGAAGACGTGAATAATGAATCTTTATAATTATTATATTTTGGAGATGGAGATGGGGCTTCTAATGGAGAAGAAAAATAACATCTAATATCTATGATTTAGAGATTGAGAAGGAGATGGATAAGGCAATGAGAGGGCCTTTAGAGCATGTTTTATGGGATATGTGAAGGGGGTGCTATGCCCTACTGGGCAGGGTGGACATTGAACAACGTCATGTAGGGACGTGAAGGCAGATTTGCGGCAATCTTTACTACATTTCATATTCTCATATCCCTACGGTTTACTTAAAATAAAGCTTATACCATTATATATCCCTACATTTTATTCTCACATTCTGTTTGACTCTTATATATATATATATATATCTATGTATGTATAGAAAGAGAGAGGATAAGGATGTGTGAATATTAACTAAAAAAAAGACAATGTTAAGTTATCTTAATGTTGGGTGGTGTGGCTCAACGCCCCCGCCACCTCACCATCTTTAGCGCCCCTCCCCTATTTCGCAGGCACTATGGGGGTGCTATCCTTGGACTCCGTCAAAGAGATAGCGGGCATGAAGGGTTACATCGGGTGAGACCCATGTCTATTGACCAATTAGATTTTACTTACGTTTTTCTAAATATTTAATTAGAGGGGTGAAATGAACTTAGTGGAAGTTTATCCAATACCATCGTTGTTAAACGGTAAGCCACTTTTATCCCTGAATCTATAGGGTTTTATACTATACCACCCAAAAGAGAATTGCAATGTGATACATAGATTTTAAACATCACAGGAGTTATTAAATTTTCTGAATAATCACACAAATATCAAGAATAAAGTGTGGTTGGTAAAATAAAACAATATTGAAAGCCGAAGCAATTGAAAATCAAAAGCCACTAAAAAGAAATCGTCCCAGCGTAAACAATTCTCTCTCTTACACGTGGTGGCCGTTCGACCGGTGGCTTGTGTTTTTTCACCTTGTGTTAGAAAGAGAACACAATTCATAACCACCGAACAATCTACAGAGGAGGAGCCGATCTTGAAACAATTGTAGATGTTTCTTGTTCTGGACTTCTAGGTACGTTGCCGACCAGTCTTATAACAATTGTAGATGTTTTTTTTCCTTTTCGGTTAAATTTATAACTAATTTGTAGGGTCCATGACTTTATAGCCTAGTGACATTCTGGAGGCGGGATAATGGTTTAGGACTAATAGGTCCTGGGTTTGATTCCTACAAAAGGTTTTCCATATTTATTGGGTTTCCTCTTGAATTGGTGTATAGGCATTATGCCCAGTGGAGATGAATATGATCGGATGGTTTCGCTGGTGGCACGATGATACTCCAATAGTCCATCAGTGATTCAAATTTGTTGTTCAAAAAAAAAATTATAGGTTCCGTTTTCTTGAAGTACACAAAGGTAAATTACACATAATTTTGTCGTTGGAATGTTTTGGTGCTCATGATCTATTGTAAGCTTCTTCTATTTATTAGACTTCGCAATATGAGCTAATGGCCAGGACCAAAAATAAAGGCCTTTAAATTTTTTTCTTTTTTCATGTATTTTTTTTTTTGCGGCCAACAGAATTAATTATGAGCATTTTCGGGCCACCCACTGGACCAAACGAAGTCTTCCGAGAGTAATCCGCGCCCACTTTCAATTTCGGGGAAAACCTAATAACCCACTCGTCCGTAAGCACGACAGTGGAATTATCGGTAAAATTCGTTTGGCTTAAGGATCGAACTCATGTTTCCCTATTCTCCTATCATTGCCCGTCAATGCCTCACTCTGCAACAAGTGAGAGTTGAACCTCCATCTTTCAAAGCCTTCTATCACTTGATTTAGGATCATTGGCTTTTATTTTCATGCATTAAACTTGTTTTTAGCCAATTTAAACAATGTTTTAAGCCCATGATTTAGGATTTTACTTTAAGGAGTCTTGAATAGAATCCAAAAGAAGCGCTTCAACACACCAACCCTCGTTACTTGCAGCGTCTTTTGAGTAACCAATGTGAAATTAATTGCGGATTGAGCGAAACTAGGACCGACATCAGGAATAATCATCGCTATAACTATTTCAATGTTTCAAATCTTAATCTTAATAGGACTTAACTTTGTAAACACATCTAAAAATATTTTTTCTTTACTTCGCTATAGTTTTATTTTATCATGAATAATAGATTTATTTGGATATTTTAAATTTATAATGTCTTTTCTAATTGCATGTAGGGTTTAGTATTTTAAGATGGAAGCGTGACTTTTCATGGTTTACTGTGCTAAATCTAATCTACATAAGTTTTAAATGACAATAACACGTTATGTAGTATGGTCCACCTTCACACAAACACTCTTTCTCTCTCACACACACCATTTATAATTTTTTGAAGAGCATGCGATACTGAGAAGATATGATTTTTGTTCTCGAACCGGATCTATCATACATTAGAGTATATCTTGGCAAATTAAAGTTTTGTCTTGCAGTCTGTTTCTATTTTGATGGCCTAGTTTGAACTATCGTAGTGGTCTACATTTATGTTGATCTGTTTGTTTTTGTGACTTTTCGGTTCTTTGGCAGATTAATAAGTACAACGATCACATCGAACGTAGAGCATTTTTGATTGATGTAAACAAGACAAGTTAATCATATGTGGTTTTCTCTTCTAAATTCATAAATCTACTAAACTTCCAAGTAAGATTGTTGACAGCAATGGAAGTTTTTCTTTGTCTATTGGTGATCATCAGTTCTTTGGTCGCATATAGCTTTTAACATGATGAAATACTATAAAAGTGTAAATTATAAAGATCCACGAGCTACCAAGAATTAAGCTAATTGTGGAAACAGAAGGGATCTTTATGTCGAGTTACAAGCAGTGCCGAAGCTTGAGATTTCCGCCCGGGGGGTCGGAAGTCACTAAACCTAAAATTATATCTACATAATTATAAAACCGGGGGGTCGAAAACATGTATTCCTAAAAAATTCTATACGAAAACTATATATCGAACACCACTGACAAAAATCAGGGGGTCGGGCGCCCCCCGGCCCCAACTAAGCTACGCCCTTGGTTACAAGCAAGGTTACGCTTGCAACGATGATTGGCCCAAGAAGCGTTAAAGTTCCTTGGTATTAGAGCATCTCTAACACATCCAATTTCAAACGCTTACAAATACTGATGGGTTTAATTGGTTTTTATGGGTCAAACGGGTCATGGGCCAACATGTTAATGGGTTTGCAGTTTGGTTTATTAAAAGTGTTACTATTTTATGGGTTTAGAATTGTGTCAGGTGAACTAGTAGTGCATTAACAATTATGGATATGTTTTTCTCGTCTTTAGGCAACGTTACGACCATGTATATGGTACGTGGGTTTAGGTCTATCTAGGTTTGTTTGTGAAGAACTTGTCCAGGAATTCGTGGAGACAGAAGATTAAGGTCCATGACTTTTAGGGGATGATTCATATGTAGCCTAGCATTGTTTAGGGCTCAGATTATTCTACACATGTGGTTTTTGCATGTGCTTGTCTTCGTGTATTTACTCGTATATGTTGTTTTATGATGCTACACATGTCTCTGTTTATCTTATAGGGTTGCTTTATCACTCCTTGTGTTATTTGGTAGCTTTCTATACTTGGTAGCTTTTTATCAATATAGTGTTCGGCTCTTTGCTCGCAGTTTTTTGAAGCAGGGTCTCTTCGAAAAGCAACCTCTCTATCACTATGGATAGAAGAAGGATTTATCTCTATCATACCCTCAACTTTGCTCTTTGTGGGATACACTAGGTATGGTTTAGGTTTGTGTGTGAGTTCCTTTTATACATTGTATTTCAATTCCAGTTCATGTATCAAAAGAAGAGTTGATCAACAGTTTTTGATCAAATTGTTCTTGTTATTTTGTTTCTTGTGTTGTTTCGATTAGGGCATGATAACCAACAAATACATCACATCAGTTGCGACATCACATGCTCACCTATCCTTCATAACATGTTCTGTGAGGGAGAGCCTAGGCCCACAACTTCGTCCCCCATCCATCCAGACTTGTAGACAAACTCATTTCCATCTAAAAGTAAACAATCCTTCCATTGGGGCTCACTGGCGTATCTTGAACTTATAATTAGGGGGCGAAAGATTTAAGGAAAAAAAATTGAGGGGGAGGGACTCAATATATATAAAATTTTCAGAAAATTTTTTGTAAGATCTCCCCCCATGGGCGTCCGTCCCCTTTGTGCCATGTCCCCTCGTTCCTTTTTGTGTTATATCTCCTTCATGTCTCCATCTGCTTATTAGCGATGGACATGCTCGATATGAATCATTGATCAACTTTAACTACTCAATAGTAATTGACTTCTATTCTAACTCATCATTAGTAACTAAGCTCGACCCCATCCTCGCTAGTTGCAAATTCAACTTAGTGGTAACAAGTTGTAATTAGTAGCAACTTGTTATATCAAGTATAACACACATCGGTAGGAACAATTTACACTCATCGATAGTAACTTTTTCAAGGTTAAAGGTAGCAATTGTTTTGAGCACATTGGTAGCAACTAGTCAACAATATATATTTTAGTACTAGCTATTGATAGGTAACAATCGTAGCGTCAACTATCACATTTGTAGCAACCGACTTAAAGTTTTGTAATCATTACAACACACTGCGTCTTGGCGTTGATTTGATGACTTATATGGAGTCTCGGTATGGTTTTATCTAAAGCATAATCGATTAGATGTTCTATCAACACCATGTATTTCAGTATGAAATGGTTCACTCGGTGCTATTATAGTTCCGATTGACATTGCTCGAGGGTTTACTGAAGATGATCCATATAACAATTTGCGAAAATAAATAACTAAAATCATGTGTGAATAAGTAATCACATCCCTCTTTCATTGAAATGGTTGGCTTCTGATAATCGTCATTTCATTTAGTGATATGTTATAGGGGTGTAGGATACGACATGTTAACCTAAGGTCTAATTATTGGATTCGAATCTTAGTAGCTATTGGATAAATGTTTTAGGGGTGTTCAATAATTCGATTCGGATTTGAAACATTGGAAATTTGACTCAATTCGGATTCAAAATATTCGACCGACTCGGATCGAACTGATTATTAAGGTTCGAATTCGGTTTTCAAAAATCCGAATCCGATTTGATTCAAATTCAGGTTCACTAATCAAATATGAAACGAATACAATTTATGATTTCTAATTCGATTCGACTAGAATTCACATTCAAATTACACATTAATATTTAGGCCAAATTCTAAAAACCCAACCCAGTTGCTACTACTATTACCATTCCTGTATTTTACATATTTACATCTCAAAATTCTAAAAGCCCATAATACCTACCCCTTCTACCTTTCTCGTACTTGCATATTTACATCACATTTGTAAGTTGCAAACTCTAGCGCCAACCACCACATTGAAAAGAGAGATTCAGTCGTGATCGGCCTTCGTTCCTAGTGGTTTTTGGGCTTTATAATTATGATTTTGGTTTTTTTAACATATTGACAGTTTATTAATTTTTGTAGATTAAAAATTTTTAATTTTAAAAATAGTTAGTTTTAGTAGTTTAAAAAATAAAAGTAAAGAATTTAAATCACGTTCGAATACAAATTTGAATTGAATAAATTAAATCTAAATCAAATTCGAATCGAAAACGAATTCAGATAAAAGAAAAAAATAAAAATTCGAAAAGTTTGATTCGATTAATTCAAAAATTAGTTATTCAATTAGTTGAACACCCTAAATGTTTTCCCAAATGAATCACCAAAATAATAATGATAATAATAATAATAATAATAATAAATAATAATAATAAAATTAAAGCCACTTAAATACCATTATAAACCTCATCATATGCCTTCCCAAACCCTAACAAAGTACATCTCTCTCTTCAGCATCGATCTGATGACCACTGGCACTGTTCTATTCATCAGATCTTGTCAAGTACACATATTGTTTCCACGCATGCTGGAGAGAGCACCGATTACTCACCTCTTGTTCTTCCCGAAAGATATACATGCGCTAAAATCAGCGTTGTTGTTTTCTTGGTTCTCAGATCTGGTTAGAAAACCAGTCATATTCATATATATTTTATGTCACACATTACTATCTCTGTAAGGTACTTGAGGTGGCGATATAATGGGCTGACAGAAGAGAGTGAGCACACAAAGACAACTTGTATCAAAGTTATACGATTGTTTTGTGTGCTCATGATCTATCTGTCATCTTATTCTTAGATCTTATATCTCACCTCTCTTTTCTTTGTATAGTTTTACTTTGTTTGTCTTTTTGATTCATCAATCCTTTTGTTCTGAGCAATGAACTATGTGTTCGTATTTTTTTTTTATTTTTTTTGTCGAAGTTAAGGATGATATAATTGGTGAAACATGTACAACTGAGAATATGATAGATCGATATAAGTAATGGTTACATAACGCTTATGATGCTTTTTATTATGTTCAATTTAAGCAAATATGAAAATAAATTTTTCGCTTGAATATCAAAATTTATTGAAGTATTACATATTTAGGATTAAGGATAATTTCTGATCAAATTAACTTGACCAATCATGGTTTACTACATAAATTTATGGATAACAGGCAAGGACTATTACACATTATATAAAATGGCCTTCTTATTTTAATTTTTAATTTGTTTCTTGGGCATGTCAGATGTGCAAAAAATTGCAATTTTGAATAGATTTCGTATTATTTTTTTTTATTCAATGGGTATATAATTTGAAGATTTTTTTTCTGAAAAAACAAGGGTGTATAATTGGGGTTGTTGACCTGACATTCCAGTATCAACCATATGATGTGTTGTTCCTATTTAGGGTGAAGGGAGTGGACGGCAAACTCAGTCGGCAAACCGGTTTACCTAGCGGTAACACCGGCGCCGTTTAGTTTTGCCGCTCGGTAAAGTTAGGGGTGCGGCAAAGGTTCACCAATGCGGCAAAGTGAAGGTTGTGTGTGTTGTTGTGCTGCTATTTAAAAAAAAGTTTATCACTTTCAAGTGTTTAACCATTGCCAATACTTTTGAGCATAGTTTAAACTTTTTTGGTCGAATGACGTGTTGCATGTTTGGGACAACTTTATGTTATTGGTGTTCCTAACGGTGTTTTCTGTTAGTTTCGTTAGATGCATATTTTTTCTTTTTTTATGACAAATATTGGGAGTCTTTTTTCTATTTAAAAAGTTAGGCTAGTCTTATAATAAAGAATATCTTTCCTTTCAACTTTTAATTGTTAAGTCTGTTTTTTTTTTTTTCTTCGAAATAGTCCTTTTAGTATGATTACATTGCAAACTTTCATTTTGCTTGGTTAGCTTCTTGACAAGTTATAGACAATTGCCAAATGGTTAATCTTTGCTATTTATGTTGTTCGGATCTTTAAAGTTAATTGTCTGCTATTTAATCCAACAATATGAGGCGGCCATGATTTCATCTAAAAGCTTTAAAGAGTTGACGAAACTATATATGTTAGTATGTTACCAATTTATGCAATTGATCTTACATGTTAAGAAAAGCATATGCAGATTTATTAACTGATTCAGGATTACTTTGGCTGTGGATGCTTCCAACTCGATCAACCAGGGTGCATACTCGGAATGTTGATTTAGACTCAATTTGATGCATGTTTGATTTGTGATGAAGATCAAGAGAAAAAAATATACCATTCTTTGTCAAATTTCGATAGATTTATGGAGGCTCATTTTTTATTGATGATAAACACCTTCATACCTGTAAAAGAAAGTTTCACTATATCAGAAGTTTTTTTCTAATTATTGATTTGGCAGGAAGAAGTTGTTGAAAGTTGTGGTTCACGAGTTGTTATGGGTCACAAGGAGTGGTTGAGCTTTAGATATTAAAAAGCCTGGAGTTGCGATATCAATCGTATCAAACCGAATAATAGGAAAAACGCAGGAGATTTGAAGCTAACTTCGACTCTTTTCTTTAAAGCTCCACACAAAAATTAGCCAACAATAAGTATAAATAAAGAAACCGAGAAATACTAAATAATTTCAAACTTTGAAAAAATACATCTTGATCTCCATCTCCTACATACCTTGTAATTTATTTTATTCTGACGTTCTTGCTAGGAGGGTGTTGAAAAATCGGAGTGTTACAGTTTAAATGGCTAGCAAGAAGAACGTCAGAATAAAATAAATTACAAGGTGTATGTACTACCGAGGCCTACGCCCAAGTTATGTTTTTACGTGTGACGACTACTAAGACCCACACCGCAGATTTACGTGTCTAATTCTAAACGCCTGCCAGCCCAGTTACGACCTTTCATCTGTAACACATCTACAATTTGATCAAACAATACATATACTTATTGTTTGACATATGTGATACAACCTTCATTTTTGAAGGAAACAAATCTTTGTTTAAGTTTGAAATAGTTAAACATATTCACCTGGTAGGTTTGGACTCAGTTGTAAGCTTAAAATCTCTAAGACGTTGGTTGGGCAACTCTTCTACAACGTGTTAGCCTCAAGATTCGTGTACAAATGGGTACCGGGTGCGGGAATCAAAAGAGAAACCGTTTGAAAGTGTGTTTTCAAATGAAGCCCCAAGACTTCAATTTATAGGCTGATCATTGGGTAGTGACGGACCGTTATGAATAGGTGATGGTTTGTAACCGTTTGATTTCGGTTAAAGCTTATTTGTAGTTCCTACGGTCCGTTATCCACATGGGTCATTAGACACATGTCACACCCTTGTGCCCCTTGTCTTATTGCGATGTGACGAACCATCACTAGATTGGTGACAGTCTATCACCAAGCTGAGTCATGAGCCTCGTGTCATGCTGTCAAGCATTCCTTATCCCCCTTAACAAATTGAACTATGGTCTGTCAAGGACAGTCTATCACCAAGCTGAGTCATGAGCCTCGTGTCATGCTGTCAAGCATTCCTTATCCCCCTTAACAAATTGAACTATGGTCTGTCAAGGAACAGTCTATCACCAAGCTGAGTCATGAGCCTCGTGTCATGCTGTCAAGCATTCCTTATCCCCCTTAACAAATTGAACTATGGTCTGTCAAGAACGTCTATCACCAGCTGAGTCATGAGCCTCGTGTCATGCTGTCAAGCATTCTTATCCCCCTTAACAAATTGAACTATGGTCTGTCAAGGACCTCTTTGCAGAGTTACACTTTGAACCCTAAACTGTAAGTTTGACAATATTACACTTAGACCCCTACACTTACAAAAACACTATTTTGGGCACGAAATGTTTCATGTAACAAAAACACATGAAATAATAAGCTGTTACATTACATATAGGATTATGCATATGCATATAACCTACCTTAACATGATCTGGAAATTGGAACCATGATAACCTCTTTCTACTTTTACTGAATTGGAAAGTGATTTGATGGTGCCTTTTGGTGTAGAGATTGGTTTCGGTGGTGCATATTACCCCTCATTTAATTCAGAAATTGGTATGATTGTCTAGCTTTTGATATATTGGACATATATATAATGTAATACAATTTTTGGATAACAAGTCACATAAGCGGATATACACAATACAAACTCAATATAGAAGAGAGTATAGATTTACATAATATTATAATATATTACTTAATTGAATTCCATTAAGCATGACCTTTTACGGTTACTGTGCTAATTAATGGGAAACTTAATCTATTCTTGTACCATATATTACTTGTTTTGTAGGATGGTCCTCTCCCAGTACTCTTTTGCTTGCGCATGGAACACCTGCAATTAGAAATTTGGGATCTTGACTAATTTTTGAATTCATGATTTGAATCCCCATGAGTAAGATCATCTGAGGGACAGTAAGTTATTAATTTGTATAGTATTCCATTATGGAATCTTGAGTTGGAAAGGAAAAACTATACATTTTAATTCTTTGTGCTATTTCTTTAGTTTAAAATTATAAAAAGGTTGCACACTTTTAACTAAAACACAGCATGATTGTAGGGAGTGTTCTTGAAAAGCATATTCTAGCTAGCTAGAGTGTTAACGATGATCGATGCGAGAAATTTAAAATTTATGGAAAGCACTTAGTGTTCAGAATACATGTTTCATGAATCCTTTGTCCTAATGATTTGTTAATTTACGGTGAATGATATTATTTTGAATGATTCCAATACAAATTCTGCTTTGACATTCTATGCATCTTCATGGCATGATTTCTTGGCAACTAATATGTAACAGTGGTATTTCATCTTCTGGGTAAAGTGGAGATGGGCATAATAACCGGTTCCAAACCCGACCAGATAGAACCGAACTGGACCCGGTTCCAGTTCCTACCTGACATAAAGTAGAACCGGTTCCGGGTTCAAAATACCCGATGGTTCCTACCCGGTTCCACATTTTTCAATTTTAACGGGTCGTACCCGGTTCCAAACCGCCCGGTTACTACCCGTACCCGGTTCCTAATGTACCCGGTTCCACCCATACCCGGTCCTGAAGTTACCGTTGGAACCGAATATAGCCGTTGCATATATTACCGTTGTCACACCCCGACCCGCAGCGGAAATGGTGATCGGGGCATGATTGGGTTTTCATCAAAGCTCATGACATTTATTATAAAGTTTCATATTTATTATTTCTTTTTAATGGAGAATCATTACAATAAAAAATACAAGTACAACATGTTCTATACATCTATCAAGACTTCATTATTTTTCTTCTAAGGCAATTTCCTATGTGTTCCTTGCTTCAACCTGTCCACCTGTATCATGTGTAAAAATGGTTTTTGGGTCAACAAAAAGTTGGCGAGTGAATCCTATGAAAACATTTAAACGTGTTTATTGTATTGATTATAAAATAAAGTGAATAACCACATATGAGGAAATGTAGATGTAAATTTATTCACAAAACACATAATATTAAATATTGCACACACATACAACAAATGATTGTTTTGAGGCACGCGTTGTTCAACTCGTCTCCCACGAGAACTGATGGGCCTAATGAATGAGTTTTGAGGCACGCGTTGTTCAACGAACTGATGGGCCTAATGAATGTTTTTGAGGCACGCGTTGTTCACTCGTCTCCCACGAGGAACTAATGGGCCTAATAAATAATTTGCATACAACTTGACAATATGTAATACATCACAACAAACAATATTTACATTCTAAGTTTAGATCATATAATGGTATAGCACGAGTTTGAATAAGCGAATTAATTTAAGCGACACATGATACACCCCAAAACATGAATAAAAAGGGGAATTTGTAAGAATTCACTCACAATGGTTGCGTTTCTTGGATTGATGATGAATGCGCACGAATTTGGATTTAACCACGAGAGAAACTAACTTAAATAATAACATAATGGTTCGGTAAATAAGTGCATTTTTATTTGAGATTAATAATTTTAATTCATAACCTTAATAGGATTTCTAGATTTATTTTTGTGAGTTTAAGGACATTTTCTAACTTTAAAAATATTATTTTTAAGTATTTTTAATTGATTTTTAAATTAAATAAATAAATTTAAAAAAATATAAAAATGTTGACTTTTTGACTTTGACCGTTGACGGCGTTCGACCGTTAACCGGTCGGACCGTGTTTATTATATGCGTTGAGTGAGGTTCGACTCGTGACCTCCCGTACGCGTGCACGCAGCTCTACCAACTGAGCTACGTGTCTAACCCGAAATAATCTCGTTTTTAATTATATATATATACAAATTAGATTAATTCATTTCTTCTTATTTAAAAACTTGATAATTCCAGAACCGGTTACAGAAGCAGGATTCGAACTCGGGACCTGTGGGTTTAACTTTGCACACAGTCCACCGCTGGACTGTGTGTCTAACCTGGTTAGAATACTGGTTTTTATTAAACTTAAATACTAACTTGAAGGTGTTCTGGGGCCTTTCAAAAAAATTGAGATTTATCACAGAAACCGGTTAAGTGCACGAATCGAACTCGGGACGTGTGGTTTAAAATTGAACACAGTCCACCACTGGACTGTGTGTCTAACCCGTTTAAAAATCCATTTTAAATTAAACTTATATATTAACAGTGCTTCATCTTCTTCAGTTTATGAAACCAGAGAATCAACTCGACTGTTTAATCAATAATTCTTGTTGAATTAGTTGATTGAGTATTACTGATTAACGAAATTAATTTAAACAGAAAGGTTTTAAGGATGTTGTACCGAACAGGTGTGATTTCCGACGAATTTCCGGTGACTGAAACTTTTCCGGCGACGTGTAACTTCGACAGAGGATCTTCAGGAAGTTTGAGGTGAGTGTGGGTGACTTCTGTCGAAGCTCTAGAAGTCCTATTTATAGAGTAAGGCAAAAGAGATGAAATGGGTTCGGTTTTCTGCGACTTGCAGAGAATTCCGGCGAGTTGCAGAATATTTCCGGCGACTTGCAGCGAGGTTTTTCAGAGTGAGTTGAGAGTGATAAACGAGTTGGATTGAGGAATTTAGCCCTGTATTTATAGGCTGCTATGGTGAGGTTTGATTTCGGTTAAATCGGCGGTTACGACTGAAATTGGGGCTAGACATCGGTTATAACCGATGTCGTCGACGGTTATAGCGTTATAGTCAAAAGGAATAATGGCTGAAACTCGCGATGCGGATTTCGGTGATTGCGAGTTCTGTCGCGCTGAAAGTCCGATTTCGAATTCGAAGTTTTATGTTAAGTATTATTTATTTCGGTATTATTCCAAACTCAAGTGTGTGGCGGAGTGGTGTGTTAGTTGTTTAGTTATATGCGAGACCCGGGTTCGAATCCCGGCGTCTCCCGTTTATTTTTTCATTCAGTTTTTATTGTAATTATAAATTATGGTTTATAAATTTCAATTTATTTATTAATTATGTATCGTTTAAAATTAAAATAAACAATATATAGGCGACGAAAATTTTGACTGACTATTCGGTTAATAAACGAATGCGGTTTTGGAAACCTTTTTTTGACGGATGTTACAGTATCCCCTACTTTTAGAAATTTCGTCCCGAAATTTAAGTAGTGGTATGTTTGACTCGAAAGGAGGGTGGTTTTGACAATTACATACTTAGAAGGGGTTAAGAGTTTAAATTTTATTTGAGGCGGTAACGTTCTAGTAAGGGTTGAATACCCTGCTACAGGAATCGCTTTTTGATGCCTAAGATAAGAAATATTGATAAACAGAGTTGATTGACTAGGTATGATTTCATGCATAAGAGTTTTGAGAGAATTGATGCGTTTGGAAAGATATGGTTATATCCTAAAACAAAACTTCTACCACTAAAACCAACATGGAACCTCTCATAACCGCCTGACAATGCCTCTGATCCTTTGGCAAGAATACTTATATATAGGAAGTACCAGCGGCGTATCCACCATATTCTTGTCAAATTTTCATTGGCTTTATCAGTAAGTTATGATTAGTTCTATGTGACTCTAGAACATAAATAAACACAACAACCGAAGCTTGAGTCTTAATTCTGATAGTATACATGTTTGAATGATGACATTACCTCTCTCGTTTGTTATGATGAAGAGGTTAATGTCTATGTAGAAGTGAGACACAACCCAACTTCTTTGAATGATGAGATTGAAATACGTTGAGATGTATGATGATATGAATGCTAAATAGTGAGTATAAAACAACCTTCAACCATGACATTACTAAATCCTACATGGAACTTCTCATAACCGCCTGACAATGCCTCTGATCCTTTGGCAAGAATACTTATATATAGGAAGTACCAGCGGCGTATCCACCATATTCTTGTCAAATTTTCATTGGCTTTATCAGTAAGTTATGATTAGTTCTATGTGACTCTAAAACATAAACAAGCACAACAACCAAAGCTTGAGTCTTAATTCTGATAGTATACATGTTTGAATGATGACAGTACCTCTCTCGTTTGTTATGATGAAGAGGTTAGTCTATGTAGAAGTGAGACACAACCCAACTTCTTTGAATGATGAGATTGAAATACGTTGAGATTTATGATGATATGAATGCTAAATCAGTGAGTATAAAACAAACTTCAACCATGACATTACTAAATCCTACATGGAACTTTCATAACCGCCTGACAATGCTCTGATCCTTTGGCAAGAATACTTATATATAGGAAGTACCAGCGGCGTATCCACCATATTCTTGTCAAATTTTTATTGACTTTATCAGTAAGTTATGATTAGTTCTATGTGACTCTAAAACATAAACAAACACAACAACCAAAGCTTGAGTCTTAATTCTGATAGTATACAAGTTTGAATGATGACAGTACCTCTCTCGTTTGTTATGATGAAGAGGTTAGTCTATGTAGAAGTGAGACACAACACAACTTCTTTGAATGATGAGATTGAAATACGTTGAGATGTATGATGATATGAATGTTAAATCAATGAGTATAAAACAAAACTGAAATAGTAATTCGCATTTAGATTCTTGGATAAATTTCCAATTTATAATTGAGATACGTGAAGATTGAGATAGAATAAAGAAAGCAAAAAAAAAAAAACTAAGCGGTTGGAGTTGAATCTTGATTTTTGGTGAAGAAAACTAGTTGGGTGGTTTGTTTGGGCCGTTATTATCTTCAACAGGATTTGCGTTGATGTTGTAAGCTCTTCCTATTGCTGGTGGCCTAGTGGTTAGGTTTTCTTGATTTGCTTGGTTAACCGGGTTGCTTGAGCTTGGGAGTTTATGATGTTAATCAATCGAGGGCACGTGTAGGGTCACCACAATTAAAACAAGCTCGAACATATGGAAACATGGGGTATTGGGGTTGTTGATAAGTTTGGATCATGCTTGGAGTAGGGGGTGAGGTTTGGTTTTGAGAGGTGCGGCAAACCTTGCTCAAATGACCATAGCGTCCACAATTCGCACATAGTCGACAAGGTAAGGTAAATGGATGGTGAAAAAAAAAAACAGGTGTTGCATTGAGGGTGCGATCCAAAGTAAGGTTTCTTATTTGGGTAAGTTGAGTTGGGTGCTACTTGAGTGATTGGGATAGCTTGGAGGGGTATGGCTTGTGAAGCTGGTTGATTGTGTTGGGTGACAGCGAATATTTGCCCATCTCGTTTTCTCTTAGAAATGGGTTGAGGAGGGGATTTGGTTTGGGTGGAGTTTGAGGTTTCAGTTGATGCTTTATCCTTCTTCTTCTCCTCCTTGAAGTCTTTATTCCGTATGCGGTTTTCGGTGAGCTCTGTGGCTAACTCCATGGCTGCTTCCAAAATTGCAGGATTTGAAATGCTTGAAGGTGCATTTAGTGGTAATTGGGGGAGGGTTAATAATGTTTTGATCTTCTTGATTGATTGGGTTGTCGGGATTAGCGGTAAGGGCTTGTTGAACTTGAACTACGATGTTGGGTATTACGGCCGCCATTTGTTGAGCGATTTGGGCAGCCATGCGCTCGCGGGATTTTCCTGATCTCATTTTCCTACGAGCGAGACTAGAAGACATCTACAAGGAATACGTATCAAGAGTATGAGTTGGACGTTTTAGGGGTCATGTGTCGTATTTAGGAATGAACATTCATAAAATAAATGAAGAATAATAATGTACTACATCCATAGGATGTCTTGGGCTTTGCTCGTAATTGGGCCTTTGCATGCCGCCATACTTCACCTTCGTAATCATGTGGGCCCCCATGATTACCGGGTCTTTCATATGGTTCGCATGTGTTAGCCTGGTAACGTACACTAAAACCCGGAGAAAATCGAGAAATATGTATTTAACGTATGATATTCGGAACGTATCCAGGTGTGGACACGGTGACACCTCAAAGTGGGGTTAGTTCGAACGACGTTTGGTGTGGCATGCTTTGGCCTAATAGGTCCTTCGTACTCTCATCGTTAGTCCCCAGGTAGGCAAACTGGTCCGTTATATTGGATTTATACGAATGCTAACCTAGACAGGACGTTCCGACTACCGGTACTTGTACCCTTACAGTTACTACATGCCCATCGTAGAACTCACTTTGATGAGATTGAAAAACGAAAAATGCGACAAAATCTTGAATAAAGGAATATGAGGATGACTTGAATATGTGAACATTGAAAGATGCGTGATGAATGTATATGTAAGCATGTTATGTTTGACTATAAGTATAACTCATTAAGTATCACACAAAATGATAGTGGGAGTGTTTGCATGCATTTGTGTATGTAATAAATACGAAACAAATAAACATCATGAGTTTGCATGTAACCACATAAACAATTAAAATCTAATCAACTATAGTATAGGCTCTAAGGGTCTAATAACCTATCATATATCCCTATAGTCAAAAGCTCTGATACCAATCTGTCACACCCCTACCCGCAGCGGAAATGGTGATCGAGGCATGATTGGGTTTTCATCAAAGCTCATGACATTTATTATAAAGTTTCATATTTATTATTTCTTTTTAATGGAGAATCATTACAATAAAAAATACAAGTACAACATGTTCTATACATCTATCAAGACTTCATTATTTTTCTTCTAAGGCAATTTCCTATGTGTTCCTTGCTTCAACCTGTCCACCTGTATTATGTGTAAAAATGGTTTTTGGGTCAACAAAAAGTTGGCGAGTGAATCCTATGAAAACATTTAAACGTGTTTATTGTATTGATTATAAAATAAAGTGCATAACCACATATGAGTAAATGTAGATGTAAATTTATTCACAAAACACATAATATTAAATATTGCACACATACAACAAATGATTGTTTTGAGGCACGCGTTGTTCAACTCGTCTCCCACGAGGAACTGATGGGCCTAATGAATGAGTTTTGAGGCACGCGTTGTTCAACAAACTGATGGGCCTAATGAATGTTTTTGAGGCATGCGTTGTTCACTCGTCTCCCACGAGGAACTGATGGGCCTAATAAATAATTTGCATACAACTTGACAATATGTAATACATCACAACAAACAATATTTACATTCTAAGTTTAGATCATATAATAGTATAGCACGAGTTTGAATAAGCGAATTAATTTAAGCGACACATGATACACCCCAAAACATGAATAAAAAGGGGAATTTGTAAGAATTCACTCACAGTGGTTGCGTTTCTTGGATTGATGATAAATGCGCACGAATTTGGATTTAACCACGAGAGAAACTAACCTAAATAATAACATAATGGTTCGGTAAATAAGTGGATTTTTATTTGAGATTAATAATTTTAATTCATAACCTTAATAGGAGACATTTTCTAACTTTAAAAATATTATTTTTAAGTATTTTTAATTGATTTTTAAATTAAATAAATAAATAAAAAAATATAAAAATGTTGACTTTTTGACTTTGACCATTGACCGGGCGTTGACCGTTAACCGGACCGTTGACCGGTCGGACCGTGTTTATTATATGCGCTGAGTGAGGTTCGAACTCGTGACCTCCCGTACGCGTGCACGCAGCTCTATCAACTGAGCTACGTTTCTAACCCGAAATAATCTCGTTTTTAATTATATATATATACAAATTAGATTAATTCATTTCTCTCTTTATTTAAAAACTTGATAATTTCCAGAACAGGTTACAGAAGCAGGATTCAAACTCGGGACCTGTGGTTTAACTTTGCACACAGTCCACCGCTGGACTGTGGTCTAACCTAGTTAGAATACTGGTTTTTATTAAACTTAAATACTAACTGGAAGGTGTTCTGAGGCCTTTCAAAAAAATTGAGATTTATCACAGGAAACCGGTTAAGTGCACGAATCGAACTCGGGACGTGTGGTTTAAAATTGCACACAATCCACCACTGGACTGTGTCTAACCCGTTTAAAAATCCGTTTTAAATTAAACTTATATATTAACAGTGCTTCATCTTCTTCAGTTTATGAAACCAGAGAATCAACTCGACTGTTTAATCAATAATTCTTGTTGAATTAGTTGATTGAGTATTACTGATTAACGAAATTAATTTAAACAGAAAGGTTTTAAGGATGTTGTACCGAACAGGTGTGATTTCCGACGAATTTCCGGTGACTGAAACTTTTCCGACGACGTGTAACTTGCGACAGAGGATCTTCAGGAAGTTTGAGGTGAGTGTGGGTGACTTCTGTCGAAGCTCTAGAAGTCCTATTTATAGAGTAAGGCAAAAGAGATGAAATGGGTTCGGTTTTCCGGCGACTTGCAGAGAATTCCGGCGAGTTGCAGAATATTTCTGGCGACTTGCAGCGAGGTTTTTCAGAGTGAGTTTGAGAGTGATAAACGAGTTGGATTGGGGAATTTAGCCCTGTATTTATAGGCTGCTATGGTGAGGTTTGATTTCGGTTAAATCGGCGGTTACGACTGAAATTGGGGCTAGACATCGGTTATAACCGATGTCGTCGACGGTTATAGCGTTATAGTCAAAAGGAATAATGGCTGAACTCGCGGATTGCCGGATTGCCGGATTTCGGTGATTGCGAGTTCTGTCGTGCTGAAAGTCCGATTTCGAATTCGAGTTTTATGTTAAGTATTATTTATTTCGGTATTATTCCAAACTCAAGTGTGTGGCAGAGTGGTGTGTCGGTTGTTTGGTTATATGCGAGACCCCGGTTCGAATCCCGGCATCTCCTGTTTATTTTTTTATTCAGTTTTTATTATAATTATAAATTATGGTTTTTAAATTCCAATTTATTTATTAATTATGTATCGTTTAAAATTAAAATAAACAATATATAGGCGACGAAAATTTTGACTGACTATTCTGTTAATAAACGAAACGGGTTTTGGAAACCCGTTTTTTGACGGATGTTACAACCGTTGGAACCTGTTCCAGTAGCATTTAATGCGAATATGACCGTTAGACCGGTTCCTATTCGTGGAACCGGTTACTTACCGTTGGAACCGATTTCTATAAAGGGTTTTGAGAATTCTATTGTTTAGCACACAATTTCTCATATCTATTCTTCTTGATATCTTTCTTTCTTGTTCTTTTTCACATACTTTTCAACATTGGCCTCAAAGAGTTCAAAAAACGCAAATTCTCAATCCGTCAACAATGTTCCTCAAGATCAAACCGTTCCATATGTTGTTGGAACATTGTCTCGTAATCGCAATATGGAGGTTTGGAGCAATTGGAAGTTGGTCGAGATGAGTGAAGGCTCGCAAAAAGCCCAATGTAAACATTGTGGATCCTTATTAGGCAAGGAGTCAAACTCCACGTTAACGAAGCATATTAAAAAGTATTGTAAAGGTTTAAAATACTTGACATCTGGTCAAGTTCAACTATCCAAAGATGGTACCATTTTTCGTTATAAACAAAAGTTAGCTCGTGATCGGATGGCGAAGTTGGTGATACAAAAAGCGTTGTCGTTTGGACACTTCGACGACCCCAATCTTACTAAGCTTATTCGGAGAACGCTACAACTCGCTATAAACATGTAAGTCGTCGCACTTTAAAACGCCATTGTTTAAGTTTATGGGAAAATGCCAAAAAAGAATTAATTGTTTTTTTTTTATTTAAAAACAAGTGTAAACTTAACTAGTGATGTGTGGTCAGCTCCACACGGTTTACCGGAATCGTACATTTGTGTCATCGGTTATTGGGTTGATCCCAATACATGGCAAATGATGAAGCGTACGATTGCGTTTGACGAGTTTCCTTCTCCTCATACGGGAGAAAATGTTTATAAAATTATAAATGGCACAATAATTAAATATTGTTTAGAAGATAAATTTTTTTCAATATCGTTTGATAATGCTTCAAACAACACAATGGCGATTGAAAAATTAAAGTTGAAGCACAAACTAATAGTTGATGGTGTTTTTTTCCACACACGATTGGTTGCACATATTATTAACTTAGTAGTGCAAACCGGTTTAAAAGATAAATTCGTATCGGATTTTACTATAGCTTTTAGAGGTATGCTTCAAGATGTTTTCAAAAGTGGAAAAGAAAGATATCAAGAATATAAAAAACTTTGTAAAGATGTAAACCAAAAAATTATTGGACCAAATTGGGATATACCAACTCGTTGGAATTCAACTTGTCATATGTTTGAAATGGCTTTAAAACAAGTGGGCATTTTAAAATCATTTCATACAACTTTAAGTGATGAGTACCTTGTCGACCCCTTTCCCGACACGGCTTGGGCAAATATTCAAAACCTAAGTACTTTTTACAAGTTTTTAAAACTTCAACAACTTTGATTTCCGGTGTTTATTATCCTACTAGTTCTAAAGTTGTGGACCAATTGTATTTGATAACAACAAATTTTAAAGAGTTTGAAAATTAAAGTGACATGTTGAGAATATGATGAAACCGATGATTGAAAATTTAAAAAATATTTTTTGGAATTACCACCCGTTTTTCTATGTGCCACCGCTTTAAATCTATTTTAAACGTACCGGGTGTTGAAGCTTTAATTGGGGAAATTTATGACAAGTTGGATATGCATGAGGAGAATCCAACTTTAAAAGCAAAAACAAAAAAAAATATTCAACGAGTGTATGGCCAAGCTTTATGATCATTATTTAAAAAATATAGGGAAAAAAATAATACAAATTTGTTTGAGTCTCAGTCGACGGCCTCTAATGATGAAACAATCGGGACCCAATTATAACGATGTTGAATGTCGTTAGAGACGAGACGGCTAGACAACAAAGGGGTAGTGAACCAATAAGTGAACTTGGTAGATATAAAAAAACTAAATATTCGCTTACTATGACCGCCGAGGAATATAGGAATTTTGATATTTTGGCATGGTGGAAATCGAAAGAATCCGAAACCCGATTCTAGCCACCATGCTCGTGATATACTAACGGTCCAAGCTGCCACGGTAGCTTTGGAAAGTGGTGTTTTCTCTTAGTGGCAGGGTTTTGTCAATTCGAAGAACAAGACTAACTCCGGAATCGCTAGAGATGGCAATTTGCTTAAAGGATCATTTGGATGCCGTTGACCGTGTTCAACATAAAACTAGTCTAGAAGATGAAGTTGAGTTAGGGCACAAGATTATTGACGAAGAGGAGGACGAAGAAGAGAGACTAACGATTCGGACGACGATTGTACCGAGGTACCCGCACCTAAGCGTAACGCATCGGAAAGTGTCGCACCCGCCGCAAGTAAACGCTCAAGGAAATAAAACCGTCTGGAACCGGTTTCTGAGAAACATTGTATTTTTTTTTGTAGTAACCGGTTAATGTTTTTTTTCTTAACCCGGTTTTTTTTTGTATTTTCGGGAACCGATTACTATTATAAGTTTATTATTAAGTTTTTAATGTAACTAATTTATTATCAATGAATAAAAAACATTAAATTTACTAAACTCACTAAACATTAGTAAAAATTAAACATAATAAACACACCAAACATTAAACACAATAAAAACACCAAACATTAGACAAATTTAAATAAAAGCACCAAACCTAACAAATCAAACGGGTTACATCAAACATTTGAAGAACCGGTGCCGGGTCCTTCTCCCATCTCATTTTTCTTGGCCTTCGTCATTGGGCAATCCTGCTCAGTGTGTTTCTTAAGGGTAGAGTTGGCGGCGGCCTTCATAAATTTTTCGCATCCTTTGCATCTAGCCATCTCGTGGCTACCGGACATTAAACATAAATCAAAATTCTTCCATATCGCCGGGTTTCGTTTGGTCTCCAAGACCAAAACCACTTCATCATTGCATGCCATTTGTTTTGCTAGAACTTTGAATATGTGAGTTTGTATGTTCTTGTAGAGTTTTGTAGTAATGAAATGGTAAAGAATAAGGGGTATAAATACATAAAAAAACGATTTTTTTATAAAGAATCGGTTTCCAACGGTAATATTTCAGTGGAACCGGTTCCTAATAGTGATTTGGCAGCCTTTGAATGACATCATCACATGACCGGTTCCCCATTGTACCCGTAACCGGTTCCACACAGTACCCGTACCTGGTTCCTACTGTACCCGGTTCCAAACGGTTCCAGATTCTGTTGTGTAAACCCGGGTAGGAACCGGACCCGGTTCCACATCAAACCCGATTCCATTGTCAACCAAATGGAACCGGGTTTGGTTTGAAACCAGTTCCGGGTACTAAGAAAACCCGATTATGGCCATCTCTAGGTAAAAGAGACTTGTTTCTAAAATATTATAGCATGGGCTGAAGAATAGTTTTAAAACTAATGGAGTGGATATCTTTTAGGCCCAACTAGTGAGATTGGATCAATAATCTAAGGATGTTGAATTTGGATAATTTGATATCCAACTACGGTCAACCCAATTGAATTATAAATACATATAATATACACATAGAGAACTTAAAAGCATTATTTAAGTTGAGTTCTTCCGAATTTCCCCCTTACCAACACTGACTATAAAAGTATACTGTTTATTTTCTCAACCTTTTGTACGCTACTAGCTTAGTCTCTTGTTAACTTCATGCTTTCACCATATTAACATAGATTCATACGACTTAAGTGTAACATCCGTCAAAAACAGATTTACCAAACCCGCTCCGTTTATTAACCGAACAATCAGTTAAAAATTTCGTTGCGAATTAAATGCCCAAAATAATTTTAAACGATACATAATCAATTATTATATGGGAATATATAATTAGTTTTTGAAAAACTGTTAAAAATATGAAAATAAAAATATTATGTTCCTGCCGGGTTTCGAACTCGGGTCAATAACCGGTTCAGCAGAACTTAGCGCACACACACTCAACCACTGCGCCACTTGTATCTTTTGTTAAATATTGAATACAATTAATTCATATCATGACTTTCCGAATTCAAAACCGGCGCCCAAATGCAGTCGTCGGCAATCCCGGCGATCTCGCCAATAATTTAACGATTCCTTCAGTTATAACGTAAATATTAAACACTACATCGGTTATAACCGATGTCTGACTTCGCGACACAAGTTATAACCGCCGGAGAAATTATAACCGACGAATCAAGTCGGAAATCGGACCAAGTTCATCGATAACCTGTCTTATAAATACCCCTCGAACCTCTGCAAACATTTTCGCTCAAAACCGCACCCTTTCTCGGCGAAAACTCACTCGCCGGAAATCTTCTGCTCGTCGCCGGAAAACCGAACCCTCCACTTCTAAGTCTTACTAAACCCTCTGAGCTTATACCGAAGTCACCCACGTCCTTTGTAAGCTTTCTGAAGACTCGCTGCTGCAATACACACGACGCCGGAAGTGTTTGCTGTCGCCGGAGTTCTGCCGGAAAAACAGAGGAATCCAGTCGGTATACCTCACGCCTAATTTCTTCATTCTTCTTATTTAATCTCACATGTAATTAACCATCAGACACTAACAAACATGATTTAATCATCGGACCAGTCGAATTTCCGATTCTGGTTAAAAACTCAACGAAGAAGACGAAGTATCTGTAATGTATAAGTATAATTAAAATCAAGTTATAACTCGGGTTAGACACACAGTCCAGCGGTGGACTGTGTGCACACTAAACACACTAACGTCTCGAGTTCGAATCTTGTTCCACACACGCTGCCTTAATAAAAATGTCATTTTTGTTAATCGAACCGGAGACACGCTGTTATATGTTAAGTTTATTAATAATCGGAATAATAACCAAGTTAGACACACAGTCCAGTGGTGGACTGTGTGTATGTTTAATCACAGGACACGAGTTCGAGTCCGGTCTACTGCACCGACTCGGACAACTATCTAACTTTTTAAAATAAGACAGAAATGAAAATACTTAGTTTGTATTTAAGTATAATAAAAATCAGTTTAATTAACAAGTTGGACACACAGTCCAGCGGTGGACTGTGTGTTAGCATAACCCACAGGTCCCGGGTTCGAGACCTGTGGAGCGCACCGATTCTTGAATTAAAATCGTTTTTAGAAAATAAAGGATTTTCTGTTTAACCTAATTAATGTATAAATATAATTAAAAACAGAAATATTTCGGGTTAGACACGTAGCTCAGTTGGTAGAGCTGCGTGCACGCGTACGGGAGGTCTCGGATTCGAGCCTCACTCAGCGCACAATTATACGCATACGAACCGGTCAACGGTCAAGGTCAACGGTCAACGGTCAAAAAAGTCAAATTTTTTTATTATTTTTATTTATTTATTTTAATTAAAAATCAATTAAAAATACTTAAAAATAACATTTTTAAGGTTAGAAAATAGCCTTAAACTCACAAAAATACACCCAACAATCCTACTAAAATGGAATAATAAAACCCGTTTACTTACCAAACCATAATGCTATTTATCTAGGTTAATTTCACTCGTGGTTAAAACCACTTCGCGTGCATTCAACATCATCAACCGAACGCACCCACTGTGAGTGAATCTTACAACTCCCCCTTTTAATTACACGTTTTGGGGTGTGTCATGTGTCACAAAATAATTAACTCGTTTATTTAAACTTGTGCCATACCATATCGTGATCTAAACTTAGATTGTTTATATTGTTGTGATTATGTATTTCATATTATCAATGTTTATGCAATTCATTCATTAACCCATCAGTTCCTCGTGGGAGACGAGTGAGCAACGCGTGCCTCAAAACCAATTCATTATTGTTCATGTGTGTATTATTGAGTTTATATTGTTTGTAGTTATGTCTTTCATACTATCATGTTTATGCAATTCATTCATTAGGCCCATCAGTTCCTCGTGAGAGACGAGTTGAGCAACGCGTGCCTCTAAATGTTCCATGCTTGTTCATGTGTGCTTTATTTAATATCTAATGATTGTTGAATAAGTTTACATCTATTTTTACTCATTTTTGGTTGTGCACTTATTTCATAATCAATTAAATAAACTTGTTCAAATGTTTTCCATAGGATTCACTCGCCAACTTTATGTTGATCCAAAAACCTTTTCACACATAATATAGGTGAACAGGTTGAAGCAAGGAAAACATAGGAAATGCCTTAGAAGAGATCAAAGAGGCTTAGATTGATAGTTAGAACATGTTGTAATATTTATTGTAAATTTCCATTAAATTGTATTAATGAATATGAAACGTTAAAATAAATGTCATGAACTTTGATGATAACCCAATCATGCCCCGATCACCTTTTCCGCTGCGGGTCGGGGTGTGACATTAAGAGTAGCACACTTTTACAATATAGATTTACACTTGGTTTTCAAGGTGCCTTGCGCAAATGATGGCCTCCTTAACTATACTTCTGATTAGCCTATCTAAAAAGGTTGTGCAAATGATGGCCTCCTTAACTATACTTCTGATTAGCCTATCTAAACGGTCATATAACTAGATATTTCCTTACATATATGTGGAAGATTAAAGTTATTCTAACAAAGTATATTGATTTCTCTATGGCTTCCATGAGTTTTCCATATTACTTTTATCTTTTTAAGGCCAGAGCTACGAGGTTCAAGACATTATGCATCTAGAACACCTCGAAAATCATAATGACTTCTAAAGGAGCGACATCTTTGTCGTGCCTTCTTCATGTTAATTCTCATTTTTGAACTAAAATAATGTATCCTCAGCTTCCCAACTCACTTCGTATCAAGCAAGTTCTTCCACTTGACCAAGTAACCCCCACCCCCATCGTATTCTTCGATATGATAAAATTTCCTCAGCCTCCTAACCAAAAGACATAGTTGGTGCTCGTCTAGAGACCCGTGTTTCAAGTCATCCACTTCCTCATGTAGGGTTTAAGAAATCTTGTGTGGGAGACTAAACATTAACTTGGGTGTTAGTTGAAACTGATAAGTAACTTTCCCAACACGTGAAATTAAAGGGAATTTGCCTCCAGATACCTCCTATGAACCCTTTGTGTACTTTCCTTAACGATTTGAAATGTTGATCAAGGAGTTTAGTCGTTAAAGCATCTCCAATGGTAAACCTGGTAGCATGCTACATCATTTCAAACCCCACTTTTTCCTCCAACAATAAACCATACCAAGCCTCCAAATCACACCCCACTTTTTCCACTAAAAATAAAAAAAAAGTTTTGTGAGTGGGTGGTCCCCACATTCCAAACCATGCCCGCCTGCCCAAGCGGACCATCTCCCACTAGACCACCTCCTCCGACAAGGCATTGTTTGTGGTTTGGAGGAGACTCTCCAACTGACCAAGTCGTTGGAGATGCTCTTATTTGAATACCAACATGGAAATCTACATGTCTTTTCTTTTCTTCCATCCATTTTATCATTTTCTTTAGGACTATATCTAATGAAGCCCATGGAGTAGTTAGGGTAAGTCAGTTTGCAAAAATAAAGAAATAAATAAATAAAATCGAATGAAGCCTAAACTAAATCAGCTTACTCATGGCATTCTTTCACAGTAGTTGCAGGTTATTGGGCTATTTTTGTTTTAAGGTGTGGCTAATGTATTTTGGGTTAGGGGTTGGCGTTTTGTTACTCGTACGAAAGGACTTTTTCTTGTGGCCTCACTTTGTTGCATGTTATCACAAGAATTTTGTAACATCTGTTGATTCTATCTTCCGGTCTTCGATCTTTGATCATGATTGAATTGTTTTGATCTTCTGCGTAGTTCGGAATCTTCAAGAACACATGGTTTAGAAAAAGAATGCTTGTGCTTCAAATGTAGATTGTTATCTGAGCGGCCTTTTGAATCTTGACAACATCATTTAACTTCACCTAATGTTTTGATCATGTTTTGTTGAGTGATGACTTTCTATATAAATTACATGCACATTTTACATCTAGAGGCATATGACATGTAAAGGGAATTTGGTCAACCTCATCTATATTTTGAATATTCTCCCTGTTACTCTTTCCGTAATCACAACTCCATCACCACGATTTTCATTCTTGATCTTTTGCTATGTCCCATATTTAGGATTTGTCCTTCTTTATATAATTCCTTGTATATCCCTTATAAGACACAATTCAGTATAATAGTAAAGACATTTTGATATCATCGAGTTTTAGATAGTATCATAGCGGTTGAAAAACTTACTCTGAAAACACAACCGGTAGCAGCCATGGCCAATGAAAAACACTGGAAAACCATAGGTGATTGGGTTGTGGATTCGGGAGCCATCGAACACATAACCTGCCGAATCGATATCCTTGAAAACAAAAGGTAGGTTCCGTTGTTATACCGTATGAAGTTGTGCAAGGATGAAGTTGGGAAAAGCGTATTATCTCAATATTTGAAATTCAAAGTATATTTGCACTCATTTCTTTTAGGAAATTATATAATAGTGACAGGTAAACGGACAACAAGCTGCGCCGCAACTTCTTTTGAATTTTCTTTTATCTATTTGTTTATATTATGTTATTATTGGTGTGTATCTGTTGTTGGTTTGGTTTTAAAACTATAAATAGGATTGAACTCTTACGTTTAGTTGGTTGATTAGTTATTAATATATTATGAAGTTTGAGTTCTATTGAGTTGTCGTTCAATTAACTGTTGACATTCGATTTTCTTCACCTAGCTGACCCAACATCAATTGGTATCAAAGCTATGACCGGACGTGAAAAATTATTCGCATCACCACTTGTAGAATCATCGACCGAGGCAACAATGGCAATCCAGACCCATGTCACGAAGTAATGGGTGGCTTTTTAAGGATCCCATGTCACACCCCGACCCGCAGCGGAATAAGGGTCGGGGCATAATTGGGTTATCACCAAAGCTCATGATGTTTACTAATATGTTTCATATTTATTAAAATCAAATTACATCTCAAAGTTTCAAGTCAAATTCATACAATACAAGGAAAAGAAAATTAACTAAAACAATCCAAATTCTAATCTGGTTTATTCTTCTAGGCCGCCCTATATGTTTTCTTGCTTCAACTTGATCACCTGTATCATGTGTAAAAATGGGGAGTTTTGGGTCAACAAAAGTTGGCGAGTGAACCTTGTTAAAATGTTTATTATTGATTCCTTGTTATAATTAATATAGAAAAATTGTGCAATAATCATATATGAACAAACGTACGTAAATAAACAATCACAAACACCTTGCATGAGTATATGATATGAATGACAATGTATATATTGGCAACGTCTCGTTCACCCTCATAGGTAATGGGGAACGGCTCACGCTCATAGGTAATGGGGAGCAGACGGCCTATGATGTAATGTATGTGCGATCAAGGCTCAATCAAACGGAGCCGATCGTATGTTGGCAACGCCTCGTTCACACTCATAGGTAATGGGGAACGGCTCACGCTCATAGGTAATGGGGAGCGGCGGCCTATGATAATGTATGTACTGAAAATGATAACTTTAATCTAAACATTAACCACACAAACAATTAATATATATTGGCAACACATTTGATCATGAATATGATGGATGCACAAGTGTTTAATTTAAATAAATAATAGCGACACATGATACACCCCAAAGTGTGATTAAAACGGGGAATTGGTAGAGATTCACTCATATTGGGTGCGTTTGTTTGAAGATGTTGAATGCGCACGAGTTTAGAGGATTGATCGACGAGAGATAACTAACCTAATTAATAACGAAAAGGTACGGTAAGTAAATGGATTTTATTAACAATTTTAATAGGATTTTTGGATATATTTTTGTGAGTTTAAGGCTATTTTCTAACTTTAAAAACGTTATTTTTAAGTATTTTTAATTGATTTTTAAATTAAATAAATAAATAAAAATAATAAAAAAAATGTTGACTTTTGACCGTTGACCGTTACTGTTGACCGTTGACTGGTTCGGTCGTTTGTATGTGTGTGCTGGGGGAGACTCGAACCCGTGACCTCCCGTACGCGTGCACGCAGCTCTACCAACTGAGCTACGTGTCTAACCCGAAATATTTCTGTTTTTAATTATATTTATATACTATTTAACTTAATCCGAAAATCATTTATTTTTAAAAAGGATTTTAATTGCATTGAACCGGTGCCGTCAACCAGTGTCGAACCCGGGACGTATGAGTTAGTGTTGCACACAGTCCACCGCTGGACTGTGTGTCTAACCTGGTTAATAATCCGGTTTTTATTATACTTAACATGATTCTGTGAGTTATCCCGGTTCGGTTAAAAAGAGCATTTTTATTTAAGAGAGTGAGGTTGGGGCAGGAATCGAACTCGCGACGTGTATGTATTTGTTTGCACACAGTCCACCGCTGGACTGTGTGTCTAACCCGTTCATAAAACTGATTTTAATTAATCTTATAACATAACCGGACTTCGTCTTCTTCGCTCAAGAACACAGACAATGATAATTCAACTGTTTCATGTCTAATTTGATTAACAAGTATTATAAGCAATTGAAAGGTAATGAACGGAGAGAGTTTGGGGAAAGGATGTACCGATCAATGTCTTTCACAGAACTCCGGCAAGGATTCGTCGGCTCTGTTTTGTGAACTCCGGCTGTTAGGATCAATTAACAGTTTGGATGGATTAGATGTGAAATTGAACTACTGAGCAACGATTATCAGTTGGTTTAAATGATCATACCGGCTCTCAGCGTGATTCTGGAAATTTCAGAAGTTTTCCGGCGAATGCAGAAATTCCGACAACGTCGTCTGGGATTGATTCTGGATGGTGGATTTGTGTTAGTAATGGTCTAACAATGGAATGAAACAGAAGAGTCGAGGTATTTACCGTGTTGATGTGAGTCTCGGTTTTCCGGCGAAAGTCCGGTGATTACAGAAAACTTCCGGCGAGTGAAATTTCGTCGAGAATTGGTGTGATTGTGAGCGAAAAGATTATCAGAGGCTAGAGTGTGTATTTATAGGGAAGAACATCGATGAATTGAGTCTGATTACCGTCTTGATTCGTTGGTCAAAAATTCTCCGGCGGTTATGACTGATGTCGCGGACTGGACATCGGTTATAACCGATGTAAGAGTTATTATATACGTTAAGTCACAAGAAACCGACAGTAAAAGGCGAAATCGTCGGGATTTCCGACGACTGCGAGTTGTGTGCGTCGGTTGACTGATTTGAAATCGAGATTTGATATTTGAATTAATTGTTTTGATATATTACTAAAGAACACAAGTGGCGGAGTGGTTTGGTGAATGAGAGTTAAGACTTTGGCTGACCCGGGTTCGAATCCCGGCAGCCTTGTTTTATTTCTAATTTTCTTATTTTCACTATTTAACAATTTTTGTTTTTAAATCCGAATTTGTTTATTAATTATGTATTGTTTACAATTAAAATTAATCATAAATAAACAACAAAAAATTTAAAACTGATTGTTCGATTAATAAACGAAGCGGGTTTTGAAAACCCGTTTTTCGACGGATGTTACATCCCAGATCTTGAACCTGATCGTAAGATCAAGAAGCTCCGACAAAGGATCCAATATCTTTAGATCTAGCACGAGATGTGCAACAAGGAAAAGGAGTTGGATACCCTCGTTGAGACAAAGGTGACGAAAGAGATGAGCATCATGTGAAATCCATAAAAAGAGCCATTTTTGTTGATTTTTATAAAAAGACAAAAAAGTAAATAAATAAAAAATAGACAATTTTAAGAAAGGATCACCTAGGTTTTAACTCCCCCGTGATGTTATTGTTAACTTATCGATTATGGATTCCCAAATGTTTACAATAAAAATATAGAAACAGTTTTATGGTTACCAAATCATACACCCGTGCTAAGTACAAAATCTTAGCCAATCTTCGTACATTGATAGGCACGAAGAGTGGTACTGTAGCACGGGGCATGGTCAACTACTTTGGGGCCAATGAGATCTTCAAATGTCAACAGGGAATCTTTTTGTCATTTCTGAGATGGGGCAGGGCATGATGGCCAACTTCCTTGTCAAAACTTTATTTTTTTCGTCTGCATTGTTCGTTTGTCCTTTTTTTGGCTCGGTTTGTTCTTGAAAAATAAACTAAATTAAGCGTGTTTCATTTACATTTTCAATAAAGCCATTAAAATGCGTTTTAAATGATACGAAAAATATGTATAATTATACGAATATCAGTACTCGACCATCTCCATAACATTTCCCGGACCCCGACCTCCACCTCGACCACACCCATAATCTTCACAATTTGAGTTTCATAGCTACAATGCTCACACCTATGCTTCTTCTACTTTGCCCTTTCATCTGAACTTGTAAAAAACAGTTGATTTTGCTCAGTTTGGATCTCCTCATCCGCATTAGCAATTTATGGTGGACAACACCAGACATTAAAGAGACACGGCCATTCTTGCGATCTACAGCACTACCAAGGATCAATAATCAATTAAAATACTGCTTGAAAGTCTTACCTGCAAACACCTTTTGTTGCCATTCACTCGTTGTTTTTACAACCTTTGATTAACACAATTTGGTTGCTTAATCCCCCTTTGTTCTTCGATCAACAAAACTGGGTTAACAATCCCGCTGATTTAGGTCGGAATCATGACTTGTCTCTCCTACCCGTTTGAAGGCAAACAATAAATAGGATCAACAGCAGGTTGATCAAACTAATTGATCAACTCTTTTCATTGATTGGAAAAACTAAAACTTTGATTACGATTGAAAGACCTTGCTGTTAATTAAATACTAGAGTAGCCCTAGACTCCACTAGAACACTTCGTGAACATGAACAAGATAAATGAAAAGTATCCTACACGTCATAAACATGACCCATGATTCAAAAGCCCGCCACTTTACTAAACAAAGCATGAAATAAACATCTTAAAAACAATCTAACTTCTGGCCCATATCCGAGCCCATGACCCCGCAAACAAACTCGATACCTGACTTGATTAAACCCAATAATCACCCCCTTAATCTAGTTGTTTGGGCCCATCCAATCTTAACAATGCCACTTCATCATCCTCATAATGGTTCTAGTTGAGCTCATCCCTTTTCTCCCAGCTAGGACACTCTCCGATATGTAATTCCCAAACTCATTGCACTTGTAGTACTTAACGTAGCTCTTGTCCCGTTGTATTCGACCATCTCCTTGACCTTTCTATGACCCCGACCTCCACCTCGGCCACGCCCATTGTCTGCATGATTTGAGTTTTTAATTAATTAACTTGTTAATGGGATTGAGAGATAAATAAACAGAAAACAATTATACAAACAGGTTTCATATGAATCGGGTTAATTAATTGATTATATCGTTACTAAATATGGAAAAACCCCCTTGTGGAAATCTAACCCAGGACCTATTGGTCCCAAAGTCTTATCTTACTCCCAGAATGCCACTAGGCTATAAAGACATGACCACCAACACCATTTACACCCCTACTAAAATCAAATGTGTGAGAGGTGTAAAAGTAGATCAAGAATGAGTAAATCAAGAATGTTAAGGTTGACACGTTATTTATTAAACCAATGTATCACCAAAAGAAAAACTAAAAGAAACCAAAAGCCACTTAAATATCATTCGCTGATGCAGTTTTCATATTCTTCCCAAACCCTAATAAAACATATTCTTTCAAAGATCCATCTCTATCTCTATCTCTATCTCTTCACCGTCATGTAACCACAGCACTGTTCTATTCAGATCTTGTCAAGTACAAATATTGTTTCCCCGCATGCTGGAAATCAAGACACCAAAACCAACGTTGCTGTTTCCTTCATGATTTTACCCTATAATTTTATCCGTTTCTTGGTATCATTCTTCTCAGATCTGATCAGAAAACCAGTTATTATTCATATATGTTTTTGATGTGGCACGTTAAGGTACTTGTGGTGGCGATAGAGTTGGTTGACAGAAGAGAGTGAGCACACAAAGGCAACTTGTATCATAGTTATATGATTGTTTTGTGTGCTCATGATCTATCTGTCAACCTATTCTTTCTCACATATCCCACCTCTATCTTATCTATACTACTTTGTTTGTCTCTGTGTATATGTGATTTATTATTCTTCTTTGTTTGAGAAATTAAGGATCAACTAATTTTATTGATATTTATGTTTATTAAGGATCAACTAATTTTATTGATATTTATGTTTATTTTTTGTCAAGGTTAAGGATGATACACAACTGAGAATTTGATAGATATAATGGTTACAGACTCTAAGGACAAGTATTATTATGTTCAACTCAAACAAAGATGAATATAATTATCTACTTAAATATTATATTTTATTGAAGTATTACTTTTTTTAGGATTAAGGAGAATTTAAAATTTTGACCTTTTATGGTTTACTGTGCTAAATCCATGGAAAACGGACATCATTGAAGGACCATTACAAATTACGGAAAATGGTCCTTTCCTTTTAATCTCTTTCTTTTTTCTATTTTTCAGTTTGTCTCTTGGGCATGCTATATGTGCAAGAAATTGCAATCTTGACTAGATTTTTGTTTTTTTAGTTTGGATTCCAATGGTTAGGATATCATCTTGCAAAGACCTACTATAGGTTTGGGTATCTAATGTGAAAATTTGAGTTGGATCTATAGCATATTAAGTGATAGAATTATGCTTTTTGCCTTATTTTTGTTGGTGGTCTGCTTCACAGATTGATTACTATAACACGAAGTTTGTGTAGAGTCCTTTTTATTTGGGATAGTATATTTGGGAATTGGGACAACGTGCATATTATGAAGAATTCTGAAAAACAAGTTTTGTTTTTTAAATATTAACCTAGCTACTATACATTTGAAGTTATTATTGTTTCTGTTGACCTAACGGTGCAATATCAATCTTTCATGCATTGGTCATACTAAGGCCAGGCACCTCCAAAGGAGGGGTTTTTATCGTACGAATTTGCAGTGGGTGCTAGGTGGAGGAGAGAGGGAGGTGAGAAGGGTGGGAGAGTGTTGTGCGTCTGAAAATTCAGACTGCTAGCGGATGAAAATGTGAGGGAGAGAGGAGAGATGAGAGAGAAAGGGGGAGAGTGGACGAGAAAAGGGAGAGAGGCGCTTGGTGAAGGTGTCCAGATGATTTCTCCGCTAGAGGTGGTCTAAGTGTTGATCCTTTAATCTCGTTAAGATCCTTTTCTTATTTCATATATTTTTATATTTTATAGAACGGCTAACACACACCCCCTTTAATCATACTAATTCTACGTCGATGTTCACTATGAGACTCGAACCCTCAACCTCACGGGAGGGACACCACTTTTGGTTTGATGTTTTTCTTATTTCATATTTAAGGGCTTGATTTTGAATTAATGACAAAAATATAGGGAGGCAGAAGAATGTGTTTTAGAAAGTTAATTTAGTGTTTTAGTTATGTTATGTCATGCATCTTTTTGCTTTTATAGTTGTTAGTCAGCTTGTTTCTGTTTGACATGGTTTTGTTAGTATGATTGCATTCTGCTTTTGTTATGCATTGGTGTGCTATGTTCCTTGATGATAGGAGATTTAAAGACAGCTTCTTGACTGTTCATAGACAATTATTTACCAGTATTAGTGAGTGCCAAAATGTTTAATCATTTCTTCAGATCAATAGCTTGATATGTTTGTCACCTAATGAGGTTACTTTTCTTCTCTCTATATATATGGTATTTAGAGGTGTATATATTTGGTTACAGGATCATCTAACAATAGATATATTCATATATTTTTGTTCCAGTTGAGAAATAGGTTTTTCTTGTAGAATCATAGAACTGAAGTCTTTATCAGAATACAATCTATCATCAAAAGCTGTAAATGTGCACCAGTTTCTTCCCAGGTTCTTTTATACTAAAAATTTGTCTGAATCATCTTTGCGGTGTTCCCCATCGGGCTCCCCCTCCACGTCACCTCCCCAACGTGTATCCGGATCCCACACCCACAGGTCTAATAGTTGTGTAGTTTGAATATTAAATAACGGGTTAAGGCAAGTGTGGTTTAGTTATTTGGTTTAGTTAATCGTTGTTTGAATTTAGATAGGATAAGTTGGGTTTATTATACATTGGGTCCTTTTAAACGTTTATTTGTGTTGTTTTTTTTTTTTTTGGTTCATTATAGAAAACAAGTCGGACTAACTCATTCATATTCTGTTTTTGTCTGTGTTTGGGGACTGAGTATCCAACATTTGGATGTGTTTGGATTACAAGACCGACTTTAAGGTTACATTTTTCAATCTACTTGATATATGTATAATGTTCCTCTATAATCATGAAAAAGAAGAAAACATGAGCTTCCTTTTCCTAAACAATTGTTGCTTACATATTGAAACTACAATCAAATTACTAATTGGTCAAATAGATGCTATGCTTCTAGGCATAGAAAAATGTTTAGACTAATAGCTTAATAGTTATAGGGGTTAATTGGTAAGTTTATTATTGGAGTTGTATGTTGGTATTTTATTGTTTATTTTGTAAGTAGATATATGGGTTAATTTAGTTTCTTAATGGTCATTAGGTTAGATTGGAAATCAAGTTAGGCTTGGATTTGGTCATTGGTTTGTTATAGGTATTCATTGGAACATTGATTTTTTATTAATACAAAAGAGTTGATCAAAGTTTTTGGTCAATCATGAGTTAGGGAGGAGGGGACTCATTTCTTCTACCCTAGAACCCACTAATCATGTATTGTCACCTTATTTTTTATCCACAACTAACCTAATACTAGGGATGAGCATTTAGTACCGGTACCCACTTTCCCCGTTTTTCGATACCGGTATCGAACCGGTATATTCGGTACCAGTACCCACTTTCCCGATTTTCGATACCGAACGGATAACATGCTCATCCCTGCCTAGTACCACTAAATCACTAGCAACATTTCTTTCATTTACCCTAGAACCAATGGCTCGCCCCTTTACTCTATCCACCAACCACACACACTCACCACAACTACCCTAAGGGAGTATGCATGCCCGTAAATAGAACCTACATTCAATACTTGAAGGGGCGGCGGCAATGTACCCGCATCGGGTATGTAGCTACCTGTGGTCGTGAGGGTGCTCCCTCCTCCCTTGTGTGTTCATCTTTTTCTGTTTGCGATTAAGGTTTTAGGCCATCAAAAACAAGTTGCACCATATGCATAAACAAAGAAATAATTTCTCAACTAAAACATGAAGCAACTAATGAGACAAGAATTCATGATTTGTTGAAAAAGTTGCAAATGATTATTCAAAGCTTCTGATTATGAAACTTCCCTATGACACGAAATTTCTATTAAGCATCTAATGATTCCCAGTTCATGTCGTCTTAATATGGAGATATAGGAATAGTGGTGTAAACAAGTACTTATTTAGGTGTGAGAGATCTTCCTTCGGTTCTAGTCAAGTATGGCAGCTTGAGGTCTCCTATTTCAGCAGCCCCATTCTCATAGGGGAACTCTAATCCACTTTCATTTAACGGCAGGCGATAAAGTAAAGGTAGAAGGGTTTTCGTTTCGGGGTTCTCTTGTGGACAGGCTTTTTGCCTGTCGTTGGAGTTAGCGGGGTTGGATAAAACTTATTCATTAATAAAAAAGTCTAGGAGTGTAACGAGGCTAAGCTTCTTGTCCTTTATGGTTTATGAATGTTGAGCTATGTTCTTGTAAGTTGTAACCTGTGGTATTTCTCATCCATCTCCTTGTAGTTGTTTCTTTCTTTTTGCTCCTTGTTTATTTAAAACTTAATTTTCGGACAACAAAATTGTTTTGTTGCAATTCTAGTCGGAAAATTTTCAGAAAACGGCCTTTTCGACGAAATATGTCGTCGGAATCGTCCAGTTTTTAGTAGTGTTTCGTCTTTAGAAAACACATGAAGTAATCTAGCTACCTCTTACCTCGTTGAACTTTACTGAATGGGAAGTGATTTGTCACCACCAAATGTGACATCAAGTATGTTTTGAAATATTGTACCATTTGTTTATAGTGTTTTATGTTATAGAGATTGGCTTTGGTGGTGCAAATCACCTCTCTCAATGAATAGAGAAGTATATTGGTGAATGTCTGGTTTTTGATATTTTGGACATCTATGTAACATGCAAGTATGTTCGGTCTTATATAGTATGACCCATGACTTATCACTTTAGGATAAATATATATTATTAGATACACACAAGATCAATATTGTTTTTTTCTCAATCAAAAAGATTATGGATTTACTTAATTATGATAATACATTACTTAATTGAATTCCATTAAGTGTGACCTTTTACGGTTACTGTGCTAAGTTAATGGAAAACATAAATTATTAATTCTTATTGTACCATACAATACCCATTTTGTAGGATGGTCCTCTCCCACACTTCTACTTGCGCATCACCTGCAATTAGAAATATGGGATCTTGACTTGATTTCAAACTCATGATTTGTATAGTACAACATGTGTGTAGTACAAGATCAATATCTTGGGGCAACTAAGTTATTTGTATAGTATTTTATCATGGAAACTTGATTTGGATTCAGAGGTTGTTTGTTTAACTCTTAACAAGACTCTTAACGGTTCAGACCTCTTACTGGTCCAGCACTTAATGGTTAAGAGTTAAGACTGTTTGTTTCGCGAGCATATATCTGAATGATTCAGACATTTGTCTCTGAACGGTTAAGCATCATATTGGCTCTTAATGGTTCAGAACTCTTACTATTTTAGCACTTATCCATTCAGAAGTTATCAAACAACCCCTAAGTAATATTCTAGCTATATCATTAATTTTCACCTTCAAGAGGTTGCAAACTTTAAACTAATCGCGTCAAGATTTTAGAGAGTTTTCCTGAGAGGTATATTCTAGCTAACCAGTGTTTACACCGAATGATGCGAGATAACTACGAGTTCAGAATCGCCTTATGACTTGTAGACTGTGGTTAATATTTACTTTGGATGATTCCAATACAAGTTATGCTATAATTAGCTATGCATTGAAGTTCTATGCATCTTCATTTTTGGAGCAAAGATGAACAAGCTTGAACTTCTGATGCCAGGAGGAAAGAAAAAAAAATCTTTATAGAATACTCACTGTGGGCTCAGTAGTCATTTTAGTAATGTTGGACTGGACTATTTGAGGCCCAACTAGAGATATTGGGCTAAAAATTTAGAGTTGTTGTTAGACTTGGATAATTTTATGCTCAGTTATGGTCTCAAGATATATACACATAACACATGCATAGTTACAATTTCTAAGAGTAACCATGAAAGCCTAAGATCAATACAGCAGATCAAAACCGCTTTAGATTCCAGCATCGCATGTTAATCGTGAAACATGTATCTAAAAATTTACTCTATATAATCATATAATGCCTTTGAACAATTGAGAAACAAGTGTGTATGAATCACCACGCGTGTTCTACAACAATTCACGTTGGTGTGATTCTCTATTTTCTAATGGGTTAGTGGATATTGATCGCCTAATAGGACTATTCGTGATCGACTTAATAATAAACTTTTTTTTCCTGTGTAGTTGATCCTTTAAATGAAGGATTTTTGCGTCAACTCTAGCTGAAAACCCGATCTGGGTTGGCTTCCTTGAGCTCTTCTTTTCTCTCAACCACATCTCATCGTCTACAACAACTTTCCTTCCGTACTTCATTTCCTGAATTACGTGGTCATCCATGGGATAAAAAGACCTCTGGATGACCATGTATATGAAGTATGGAAGGAGAGATATAACTACAACTAATAAGACAACGATCCAGTACATGGGTGCGGGGCCCACAGCTTCTATAAGGAGCTTGTATACTCTGTTTGAGTATTCGGGTGGAAGTGCGCCGTAAAAGAGTAAGAAAATGTACCAACTGAAGATGCTTCCCCAAATGAAGATATGTTGGATCCAAGTGAAATGAGTGATGATTAGAGCGATTTGACAGTTAACCGTCCACACAATGGTGGTGTATGTGGTGAGTCCTAAATGTGCAATGTCTACTACTTGTCCTCCTTTTCTGAATGCTGACGGAGAAAGAATGTAGACATTTAAGATGGATATGACTAACGATGTAAGTATCCCGTTTCCCATCCACCCGATTATTCGTTTCCAGCTAAAGAAAATACCCTTTTGTCCTTGTTGATATAGGGCCGGAAACTGTGCAACAAGGAACAAAGGGAAGTTAGAACACGTATGCCATATGAAGATCTTGATTGATGTATATGACGGGAGTTCAAATATTTTTCCAGTTAGAAACAAATAACGAGTTTCTGTGAAAGTATACCTGAAGGCAAATATCTGAAGATACATCCTGCTCGAGGACGCCTAAGGATATGACAGGAAGGGATGTTAGAAAAAGATTGAACATAACCATATACCATCCGTCATATAAGACATCCCCGAGAATCTGGAGTACATTTCATAGTAGAATAAGGTAAGGCCGAACACGATATTTTTGTATACAAAATAGAGAATCTGCAGTAAGAAACATTAAAATGTAAGTAATCATACACACACATATATATACATCCAGAATATACTGAAGATTGGTAAAGACCATTTTTGAGATTCTCTTGTAACACCAGTGCCCATGTACTATAAGTAACCGTTCCAAGAATCTAAACTGAGGTATCGAGAAGTCACTTGCCATAACAGCCTGCATGTGTAAACATATGGTGTCAACGTTTGATGTAACATTATAACGTAAACATTCTTGCATATCGACTAAGTGATCATACCTGCATTCCTTCCATTCCGCTGATCCCGATTCCAATATCAGCTTCTTGAATCATGCCAACATCATTAGCTCCATCTCCGATCGCCAGTGTCATCTTGCCCGTGTATTTCTTCACTAATCGTGTAATCTAAGTTTTCGCATAAAACACAGTTAAATGTCATGCCACTTTGATTTTTATTCTTTTTGGGCGATGAACAAAGATGAATCTAGCATACCAATGCTTTCTGTTTTGGTGAGACACGACAACATATAACCGACGCACAATTAACTGCCAGCTGCAAAAAGTTATCTTTTATGTCGTTCCTTAAAGCAATTTCAAGAGCTTTCCCATCCACCACAAGAGCAAATGGATCATCTTTCGTTTTTTCATTTAATGTTACTTGACGAGAAGCCTCGATTTGATTTAATATGTCGTCTTTCATAGCCTGAAAAGCTACAAAATGTTGAGTCATTCCCCTAAGTCAAATTGCAAATCAAATAAATTGACATAAACCAAGTGCATGATATTCACCTTTAATTGGTTTTTCGATTCAACGTCTCGGCTTAAACTTAGATGAAACAGATGCATATCATGCCTAAGCAAACTACAAGCAAATCTGACCAACAAAATCGAAAAAAAAGGTGAGATGTTTTATGGAACTTCATAAATGATGATTCCACTTGATTTATAAAAATTTAAAATTCTCACCCGATATTTACAGCAGTCTCCTTCTTGTCTCCGGTGAGGAGCCATATTTTGAGTCCCGCTTGTGCAAGTTTATCTATGCATTCTGCAACCTGATATCGATGTTAAAAAGAGATATATATAGATGACAATTTCAACCCGTACGGACGTATATATATGAAAAAACTTATTTGTGTCATATTTTATCTCTGACAAGTCAAACGCATAAATCTCAAAAATCTTACTTAAAAATGAAACGGGTCAAATAGGAAAAACGCTAGATTTAAATGCTTACAACCTCTTAAATCACTTTATTCAAAAGATATTAGATTAATATCTTAATTTTATAGTTCTAAAGACATTTGATATATTTTAATATTTATAGGAATTAAAGGGAAAGGGAGCAAAAAAATGTTGACTAGTCAACCTGATTCGCGCGGTCCATTTGACCCTTACGTGTTTGACACCTTAGAAAAATATAACTGTTTTTACAGAAATGAAAAGGACGAAAAATAAGATTTTACCCCATCTTGTAACTTGTCATCAACAGCTACAGCTCCTAACAACACCAAATCTTTCTCAATGTTTTCGGATACATTTTCTAGCAATTCCTCTCTTTCAGGACCAATTACGGCCTTAGCTTTGGAGAACGATGAACTCCATTCATCATACTCGGAGTCTTTAATCTTTTTATACGCAAACACCATTGTTCTTAATCCATCTTCCGCATAGTTTGCAAGGTGCATAGTTGTAGCGTGTTGGTATGTCCTACCACCATCACCTAGCCTATCAAATATAATACTGCAAAATACCAATTTATATTACCCGAAGTGTATTGTTTGAGCTCAATGGATTGACTTTTATGAACCGAAAAAAGAGACTTACTTATCCGCGCCTTTACAGAATAGGAAAATTTGACCAGATTCATCACGTACTATCACTGACATCCTTTTCCTAGAGCTACTGAATTCTAACAAATTCAAGAGCTTGTATTCCCTGAAATTTAAGGTTAGAAATTAAAGGTGTCAGTTTCAACCTACTTAATTATTAACGACTCAATTTGGGTTGTGCTTTATCTTAAACGGGTCAAATAGAAAAAAGTTTGCTAAAAGGAATCATGGTAGACTGTAAAGGTAACTAGTATTGTTCTCTTAAGAAATAAATTACAGATTATTTATAATGATCAACCCGCAAGACTTATTTTTAACCAACCCGCAAGACTCGCACATCTTATCGTGTCTCAGGGCCGGCCCTGAGCTTGGTCGGGTGAGCGACGGCTCAGAGCCAAAAACCTAAGGGGGCCCGCAAATTTTATATAACCTCTATCTCTCCTTTTAACTGGGCCAATCTGTTTTAATACTTACAATTATAACCATTTTCAAAGGCCCAAAATTTTAACCCAAACTAAATAACTAATGATAAAATGGCCCACTCAGTTTTAAAAGGCCCAAATTCCAAAACAATCAAACCCAAATTAAATATTATATACCAATCGATTTAGAGGGTAGGCTCGGTTTTATTATCTCGCCGAAGACCCAATTTTCTTTTAACATTCTCGGAGACAGATTGTCATGTCTAACATAAATATGTACTTTAACATGCGAACTACTGATGATAAACGTTAACAATGGGCCGGATAAAGTACCTACCTTTCGACTTCCGAAGCAGAAGGATCAATCTCCTTAACAAACATTGAAGACTGAGTTCTTCTACAAAACTGAAATCCAAACTCTTGTGCAGCAATTAAAAAAGTCACTTCTTCAGGGGACTCTGCTTCATAGTTGAGTTTATTACTGCCTGATTGTTCTTCATTTTCAACCGGTATGCCCGTGTGACATAAAGCCATAACTCTAAAAAACATCATCATATCCCAAACATTTGACCCATGTATCCACATCTTGTTCATCAACCTTCTATCACGAAAATTAAACCCTTTTAAACCCGTAACACCACGATTCTTCGTATCATGTTTGCCATCCAAGATACTTTTCTTCGAGTCAAGAACTTGATCCGATGAAATCTCGACCATCTCCACACTATCCCTCGGGGTAGAATCCTCACCATCTAGATTGAACCGGTAGCTCTCGATATCAATATTCATTCGCTGCGAAGCAGCACGAACAATCTCATTCACATCACCCCCGTACGATATCCCCTCAATCGAGCATTTCCTAAACTCCATTTGATTACAAGTCAACGTCCCAGTTTTATCGCTCAAAATCATCTCCACCTGACCGAGCTCCTCGTTCAAATTCGAAGTCCGAGCCTCGACTTTTTTCCCAGACATTTCATCAAACAGGTGCTGGTCATTTTTTATAAGCATAGCTTGTAAAAACTTAACTACCTCAATAGACACATAAAGCGAAATCGGAATCAAGTAACCGTACAGTATAAGCGCCCGCAAGAACTGTAGAAACCCCGAAACTAGCGGGTTACCCAGATCGAACGACGCATCCGTATCATCCATTAACTTAAGGTACCACCATTGATCTGTATACACAACAGAACCAATTGAAGCTATTAAAGATATCAAAAGCAACATGAAAAACAACACATATATCACATGATCCATCTTCCTTTCCACTCTACTACGCTTTGACGGCGATTTCATCGAATTCCGCACCACTTTCGTATCCCCACCAGTAAAAACCACAACTCCATAAACATAATCCGTGTTCTGAAGCTTCGAATCGCGAAGCAGAAACTGAGAATTCGATAGAGGAAATGAATAGTTTGAAGAACTGATCAACCCATCATCACCAACAACATTTTCCCCAAACTCCAAATTACCAACAAAAGTATACAAACTCGAATTCGGATCTTCACATCTCACAACAGCCTTAAACATATCAATCTTCGCCTCATCATTAAACTCTAACGTGCACTCCAAGCAACGTTTGATTTTAAGATTCGTTTCGCCATCTAAATTCATCGTCTCAACGTAACAAACTCCATCTTCATAACTAGAAGATAACAACAACAAATCACTAGGAAAATACTCGTTTTTATTAACCTTCACAACGTCTCCAACCCGAAGGTTTTCCATGATCTATCAACAAACTTTCCATCACCAACATGAACTCTAACTTTCCTCGAATTCACTTCGAGATCTTGAAGAAACCAATGCCAATCCTCCACACCTTCTTTCAACATACTTACCCCAACAACAAAAACCAAAGGAGCGATTAAGCTCAAAGCCGAAAAAGGCGCTAACGAAGTAACTGACAACACTGCAACCAACAAGAAGTATAAATTCGCCACGCGACGAAACTGCTCGAATAGTGATTTTGGAATAAATGTTATTACATTGTACTTTGTTGTAGTGACATCATTCTTGCAGTATTTGTGTGGTTTGGTTTTGTGTTTCGACGAGTCGTTGCAGAACACGACTCTGGTGAACCCGGGCTGGCCGATGTCATTATACTGGTTCTGCGGCGGTTTGAAGCATGAGAATGTGTATAAATTACTCCATTTTAATCTTTTTTTGGTGTTGTTTTGATGATGAATGTTTGGAGATTGTTGTGTGGGCATTTTTTGGTTGTGTGTGTATGGTTAATGGGTGGTGGTTGTTGATGATTGTTGTAGCCAGAAATGGCACATATTGAAGATGAAGAATGTTTAATTTGTGAAAATTTTGTTTGTTTTTATGTGAAGTTTAGAGTTGGAATCTTCTGAAATGCTGAAATTTGGAGTTTCTTGGATCTTGTGTAGCTCATGCAAGCCTGTACTGTACATAACATCTATATTCTATGTGTGGAGATTGTTAAGAATTGATTAGCAAAGGAAGCAACGGGTATATCAAATTGATTATGTTATGAATATAATAATAATTTAAATGTTAAAAATATTCAATATTTGCCGTTCAGAAAACATGGTTTAAGATAAAATATGAAAGTCTTTTATCTTTTGTACCATTATTTTATACAATTATTTTATAATATCAACAATGTATCAAGCAAAGAATGAAAAAAAAAATGATATCTAAAGTAACAAACAAAAGGTAAGAGACAAAGGGTGGTGGTATTGATAATCACCTTTGTGTACATTAATCCATTTTTCGTGTTATACTAGTTGTATCACAAGCCGAAAAAAAGGAAATATTAGATCATATGACTTTGTGTGTGGTTGCATCAATTATTTTATTGTTCAGTCAGCCTCTAATATGACATATATTGTCAATTATTTATCCCTGTTATGTAACTCGTATGGATCAGTTGGTTTGTATGACACGTGAGTAGTGTCTGAATATCATCCAGTGTGTTTGTTAAAAAGGTCATTCCAAATGAGTTAGTAAATTATATTTTAAACGGAAGAGAAGGAAATAAAAAATTAAAACCGGCCCAACAACTAGTTTGATTAGGACTTGTAACTTTTTTTTAAAATAAAATTTAATAAAACACACTCTCGACCCAAATGGGCAAGAAGCCACATACAAACAAAAAACTCCTCCGACCCAAACGGGCAAAAGGCAAACAAACTAAAACATGTACAACGGATATTTATAGCAGTCCTCCCATTGAAGATTTCTTAAGGAAGACCTGTTTTTCAACCACACAAAACCTCTAGATTTGACTTCCCCTAAAATCTCTTGGAGCCCGCACTTACTATTGTGAAAAACCGTCTCGTTTCTTCCTTTCCTAGCTGTAAAAATTTGTGAGCTTCCATAATATCTTTGACCCCGAAAGCGAAGAGCAGCGAATGCTACACCACTCACTAAAACCCATCCAAACCCTGTTTGCGATCATACAAGCCGTAAAAATATGATCCACCGATTCCTCATAATCCTCGCAGAACGGGCACACATCTGAGGAAATATTCACATTTCTTCTTATGAGATTCTTCCTAGTCACTAATTATCCAGGTTCGCTCTCCATGTCATAATATTACATTTGAGGGGGACCCAATTGCACCAAATAAAATTTGGCAATTGAATCTCCTCCATATCTTCACACTTGAGTTTTTTCACTAATTTAGCAGAAAAAATACTCGATTCCTCTCCCAACCACTTCCATGAGTCACTTTCGCTGGACAAAACCACCAGCGTCACCGTATCTTGGCACTCCTGCCATTCCTGTAACTTAGTTACCGACTCCGGCTACTCTGACCCAGTCCCAGTTGTAACCTGTAACAGCTCGTAAAAACCCGTCCTATAAAATTCCGACACGTGTCCGCTAATCCTCGTAGACCACGTGCTAAAACGAGAGGGACCAAATGCCTTATTATGTTATTTTATAACCTCTGAACGACAATTTAATAGTTGATGGATTAAAAGTGTCAACATGTTTAATATACCTCTGAGTGACCTTTTAGACAAACGCGGAGCTTATCGATAATCGAATATACTTCCAAGATTTCCTAAAACTAACTTGAAAGGCCAAAAGTGCTTGATATGAAAGCTATATTGAGATTATAAGGTTGAGGGACTGATCTTGCCAAGAATAAAACATGTTTTGCTGAATCGTGAGCTGCTCGCGGGCTGCGACCCGGTCCTCTGTGCTTCTCGCGCCCCGCGAGAGAACCTGCAGATCAGAAATATGCTTGTTCACCAAGCATAAGCTCACAACTTGACACCTACCTCGTTTTGCCACCACTGTCACCTGGTGTTGACACCTATTATAACACTTGTTATGATCTTAAAAACCCTCAAACCCTTGGCAATCATCCAATCAATTCTAAACACTATAAATAGAGGTGTTAGTTCACCATTTTCCTTTGCACCTTTCCATTCTTCCTTCCACCTCTCATAATTGGAAGTTACTAAGTAATTAGGAACATCCTCTGAGTTTTCTTCGGCCCCTAGGACCACTTGTAAGTGTTCTATTCGTGGCTAGTTCAGTTGTATAGGCTTTTAAGCCAAAACTCAAGCATTATCGTAATAACGCTTTGACTTTCGGTTTGGACCATTTTAGGTCCAGCCATTGTTCGAGGGGAACATGGCTACGTGATCGTAATTAGGTAGGTGTTAATCCCTCAAAAGGGAACCTCCTAAGAATCATGTTTGCTTGGTCAATTGAGAGTCAACATATTAATGTTTTAAAAAGTCAACGGGCCAGTTTTTGAAATAATTACGATCTGAGTTTAGAAGTGTTCTAAAATATATTTTATCACTTAAACAACTTAGTAATAATTATTAGAAGATGTGTAAACATTTTCGGCTCGTCAATTCCAGTTTTAGGGTCGGTTCACAACCGAAAGTCGTGAAGTTTGACTTCTGCGTTGACTTCCGATTATGAACCGAGTTAGACTAGTATGCTACTGATTTAAGGTCCCGTATGATCATATTATGATTTAGCATAACCCTCGAGGTTAAATTACATGATCATAATAGTAATCCGAGTTTTATGCAAGTTTCCGCAAATATGCCATACTTTGACTATTTTGTGTTTTAATTAAGAATTAGGTTTTAAACACCAATGAACTTGCAAATGATTTAGGTACTGATATGTTAACATGTTTAACATATTTTGATGTTACAAATCTGACCATAAACCGAGTTTTCATATAATATCGTAACATACGCTTTAAAGTGACCGAAAAGCCTTTTTGCGCATAGAATGATTTTAAATATAATCTATCATACCAAACTCATTACCTACTGATATAATATCATTATTGGAATATATTGGGATATCATTTCAATTTATAAACTGAGTTTACGCACAAGATCTTGTATTACGCTCTTAAATGACGATACGCCCTTACGGCACCTAAAATGGTTTTAATCATGATTTTCATACAAAAACTTTTATATACTTATGTGTTATACTAAATAACATATTTTAACTATATAAACATGTTCATAACATCTGGTTTCACAAAACATCGCAAATATCGTCATTTAACGACTTTAACGCCTTTCGGCGCGTAGTATGGTTTTAAACCTTATTTACCAACCAAGACTGATTTTATAACTCACTTAAAATATTTTTACAGTGGGTACATGTTATAAACTCAGAATCCCAAATACGCTTTCGAAACTATTGTGAAATTACCAAAATGCCCCTTCAGAGCATAGTTTGGTCTTAAACTTAAAAACACACATATATTTGATATCCTACTGATATTATATCATAAATAAAGCATTTTCACAGAATGTTTATGGTCAAAACATCATATTATATGCAAGTTCCTTTTATACGTCGTTAAATGACCAAAACGCCCTTATAAGGCATTGTTTGATTTTAAAACCTTAACGGGCACACAAGTTGATATCCTAATGATATTATAACTTGTTTAAAGTATATTGGCATATGGAACTTGTTCATGACTCATCCGGTTACCCGGTTTCTCTTATATGCGTACGGTTAAGCTTATGTAACTAGTTTATGTAATTTAACCGAAACGGGTTTAACCTTATCATTTTTATCTCAAATTCCAGAATGTTAATAGTTTACCATATTATACAAGTTCTCGTACTTGTCGGGTTTAAACTACATTCTATTCCGGTCATCGCTTAATCAAGCGTATTGTACCATTTTTGATACTTTAAGCTAGTCGATCTAAGTCTATGACTTAAATAAGATCCGTTAGCATTCTAATTGGTTATTTATACCATCATTCCAGAGTAGAGTCTTCCGGTAAATTGTACCTACGCTTACTTAATTGGATACGGCTGTGCTTATTATATTTCTTATTTTAAAGGATTGCTAAGCTCAGTAAATACTCTTAACCTATTTTCCCTATACGGGCTTGGGATACGATAAATTATTACCGCATGGTCGGGTATGGAATTCGAAGACCTATGTGTCGGGAAATTCAAATAACCCGTTTTAATTCGTATTGCTTGACTTAAACATTTGGGGTTAATTCGACCGTGTCCTGGATATCCTCGACTCATTTAATTGTAAGTGGCCACGACCTAAGCACGGGGTGTAGGCTTACACCTGACAGATGCGAAATGGTTTAAATAAATAATTTTATAACCCAATACGGGTTTACCCAATGTGGGTGTTCCCAATAAGGGAATAAGTTATAATTTTATAACCCAATATGGGTTTTCCCAATAAGGGAATAAGTGTTGTGTCGGTTAATCATGAACCGACATAGATTTCGGTCCCGATATGTATTGTCAAGTTATGTAAAACTGATACATAAGAGATAGTTTATCCCAAATATAAAAAGATTCTTCGTGCCTTGTGCACCTAAATCAATTTTGAAAAGGTTTTCAAAATGTGTCGGTTGATTGTATTTACCAGTAAACGAGTATTTTCAAAATAATTAAGTACAGGTACAAACACGTAAATAGGCTGGAAGCTGCTTAGTAGCAACATAAGAGGATCTTGCAAGTCCTTAGATGTGCCCAAAGTCTGTTGAACATCTTTTGTGTATATTTTTGATCCGCCTGTGGATCTTTATTACGAGCCATTGTATTTGATCTTTGAACCTTTCGGCTTGTAATAATATTTTAAATTCTAGTCTTCCGTATGCTATTCTGTGTTACTTGTATTGTATGCTAATAATGATATCAACATATGTCACAATACTCCCCATCCGGACCCACCGGGTTATACGTGGAAATCGGGGTGTGACAGGTTGGTATCAGAGCCAACGTTTGAGCGAATTAAACACTAGCCTTTTGTGTTTAATCTCAAATGACACAGTAGCATATTCCTTATACCTTCCGAGTCTAGACTTGACATAGAAATGCTCTCATCCCTGTTAAATAAATCTTGCTTCGATTTTATGTAATTCAGAAACAAGTCGCCAAGCAAAGAAGCCATTGATGAAAATTCTTCTCATTCGAAGCCACGGAATGCTATGCTTCGTACCACGGCTAAGTTAAGCATGCGACCGATTTGGAGGAAGGACTTTATATAAACTTATTCTTAAATCCAAACCTATTTAAACCTTAAAACTAGACTTCAGAGTCCATACCGGAGTCCCTGAGGCTCAAATTTTGAAGTTTGTATCTGTGGAGTCCATACCAAAGGTCCCTGAGTCTCTAACTTCAAAGATAATACCAGTGGATATTATGATCCATATTTCTTACATCCAAGTTTTTGGAATTCCAAACTTGGATTATGCTATCAAACTCCAATCCGTGATCCATTTTATTCTTTAACCATTGAATCCTTAGATTCTACTTTTACAACAAATCCCAATTTGGAGTTATTACACTTTCGTTAAAAACCTTTGTGTCAAATGCCGTACATGGCAAGCCAAAAAGAGGAACAACAAGGAATGAATTAAAGGATATTATGGAAAATCCTTCTTTCAATTGTATTCTATTTTCCTTTAAGTTCTTATGTGAACATGTCTCTTCTGTTTAGTCCCTGCGTGGACATTTGTTTATTATAGTCCTTATATGGACCTATCCTTCGATTTAAAGTCCCTGTGTGGACATTTGTTTCAAATAGTTTCTTCGTGAACATATTATCTCACTATAAGTCCCTTGTGGACATGTTATTTCTTATAGTCCCTATATGGACTTATATATTCATTTTAGTCCCTATATGGACTTATATATTCGTTTTAGTCCATGTGTGGACTTGTGTTGCTTTTAAGTCCCGGCGTGGACAAGTTAGTATTAAAAGTCATGTTTTAGGCGCTATTGTAAATTCCTAATGATTTATGGAAAATTTTGATTTTATTATCATTATTATATATGTATTCATTACATCCTTGTTCAAGCAATCGTCTCGATTTTAATTCGAACTTTATCGATCTGCTATAAATTTCCAAAAGATCATCTTGATGGTTTACCCCAGCCAAGTGACAAGTTCACATTAATTGGCAAATATAAAACGGTAGTTAAGAAGTAAAGCCTTCTACCATGATAGTTAAGGAAGATCATCCCTTCTATCCAGAGGTGGTGAACTATGTTCAAGCCTCTAAGCCTTTATGGTCAATATGATCATGGCTACATTGATAAACCATTTTAAGACAAATTTTTCTTTATTAACATTCAAGTAATGTTAATACTCCTGACAGTGTGACTTGAGGAACCACACTAGTCATCTGGGTGAAGGACTATATCCAAGCCTAATAAAGCCTTATGATCGAATTAGATCCTGCTAGCTTCATTAGTGCGATGATCATAGCATCCATTAGTGATGTAGTGCCTCGGGCCATGATTTTAAACATCCATTGGTGATGTAGTACCTACGGGCCATAATTTTAACATCCATTAGTGATGTAGTGTCTACGGGCCATAAATAAACATCCATTAGTGATGTAGTGCTTACGAGCCATGATTTAACATCCATTAGTGGTGTTTTGCCTACGGGCTATATTGTCAATTAAAGATAACGACAGTGGTGACCTTTATGGTTCCCTGTCCAAAGTGGTGGGCTATACCCAAGCTTTATAATGAATATGATCAATACGATCGTGACTACTATCATCATGTGATGATTATTATTTTAACATCTTTTTGAAATGTCAATTGTTTTGCTTACGGGCCATATAATATGTCAATTATGACAACGTTGCGGTCCACGACCCCCTGTCCAAAGGTGATGAACTATGTTCAAGCCTTAAAGCCTCTTGATCTATAAGATCGCGTTTTTTAAAGTGTCCTTTGTGACAAGGCCTTCTTGCCATATCCATATGTCCTTGTGACAAGGCTTTTCGTGCCAAACTTATATGTCCATTAGTGACAAGATCGTTTGTGCCATAACCTATATGCCTTTCATGATGAGGCCAATTCTGCCATATTTTATGTCCCTTCTGACAAGCTTACAAACTACTTAAAATGTCATTATGACAAAGACAGATGTGACTCCATGATCCACTGTCCCATAAAATTCATGGACCTTGTCCAAATTATATTTTGCCTATATAGTCGATTGAGACTTGGGTCAGTATATATTAATAACACCCTTAGTAGTGATAAACCCGAATAATTGTGACAATGAGCACAAGGGCGAAGGATTTATATATCCAAGTTTATAAGCCTAAATGGTTGGATAATACCATGGCTAACATATGAAGTATATATATTTTGATAGTATCGAAACACTAAAATGGATCACTCCGATGGTGCAATACACAATGATAGTGATCACAATAATGCAAACATAGTCATCAATGAAGACGACTTCCAGGCTCGCATAGATGCAACCGTAGGAAAGGCTATGGAAAAAGCCTTTGAAAAGTTTAAAGAGTCGAGTGCTACTCGCTCTAAATCTGTATCTAAACCAATCTCTAAGCCATCTCCTCTGATAAGAAGGAAAGTTCTATACGTTCCTCTAATGTGAGGAATGAAGCTAAAAAGCAAGAAATTCTGGATAAAACCAATTCCTTCAAAGATGGTTTCTCATATAAGTATTTCGTCTCATGTAAGCCACGAGATTTTGATGGAGAAAAAGGGGCATTGAGACCCTAAGATGGCTTGACGAAATAGAGACGGTAGTTGATATAAGCGGTTGTGCTGATAAGGATGTTGTTAAGTTCGCATCCCAGTCCTTCAAGGGCAATGCCCTAATCTGGTGGAAAGCTTTGATGCACTCAACGGGGAAGGTGCACTTATATAATTTGGGATGGTCTAAGTTTGTGGATCTAGTTAAAGACACCTACTGCCCACCTCATGAGGTGGAAAAGATAGAAATGGATTTCCTAGCTCTGTCGATGAAAAACCTTGATTGTCGGAAGTTTGTTTCCGACTACGACTCATATTCTAGACTGGTGCCATATCTAGTTACCCTGGAACCCAAACGCATTATGCGTTTTATTAATGGGTTGGCTCCGGAGATAAGGAGCTTGGTTAAGGCTGTTTAGCCTAACACTTACAAATCAGCTGTTGAGCTATCTCTTTCCCTCACTCAAGATTATGTGAGGCGAATGTCAGTCGAGGCTGACAAGGATGGAAAAGGAAATGGGAGGAGGACAACTCCCAGGAATCTAAGAAAAAGGGCAAGCTTGGATCCAATAAAAACCAGCAAGAATTTGATAAAAAGCCTATGTGCGAGACCTGCAATAGAAGGCACTGGGGACAGTGTCGAAATGACCAAAAGCCTAAGAAGTGTGGAATTTGCAAAAGAACTGGTCATCAGTCCCATGAATGTAGGGATATTAAGAATGCAGTCCGCTTTAGTTGTGGCGAGAAAGGCCACATTAGTACCAATTGCCCTAAAGCTGCCAAAGAAGGGGCAGCTAAGCCGTGAAAGGCTAATAAAGGAAATGCCTGAAATTACCTGAGGAATGCCGTAAGCAGCATATATCATAGTGTCATCAGGTACATTCCTTATCATTACTCAAGGATATGTTTGCTAAGAGTCCTGTTTTAATTCAAGCACTAATAAGTCTTTCATAAACCATAAGTCGGGAAAACTTTTATATATATTCATGAGAACTCCAAATATTAAGTATAAGATAGAACCTACCGATGAAACCATAGAAATCACTTCTTCCTATTCTTGATGGATGTTCTTATCAATAAAAATCAGTCATGCTCTTCATTCGGTTGAAGTACGACAAATTCTTATTATTATTACTTTTTATTTATAACTTATTTTATTTATTTATCTCATTGATTTCTATCGACTACGAATGCCAAACTAGTTCGATAAAAGCGCCATATGATAATTGGCAGTATCTTAGTGTGTCCCATAGATTGCTTTTATGCCTTATCAACATGAAGGTTTAATGCATGGAATCACTAGGATCTCCCAACAGTCATATTGTACTAAAATCAGCAAACAATATTCAAGGAGATATTCTATATCGAAATTGCTTAAGTAGAAGTCTCTACACAAAGCATCCTAGTAACCAAAAGTCGAGTGTGTCATTTTTATGGCACAAGTGGCGTTAGATGAACCAAAAGCTGTGGATTTAGACTATCTCTATAATCTTTGTTTACCTTGATAAGTTTCTGGAAGAAAGGCTTGTACAGCCTAGCTTGTCATCTAGGAGTTCCGATAGTGTTTATTAAGAAAGACGGTTCGATGAGGTTATGCGTTGATTACCACAAGCTTAACAAAGTAACGATCAGGAATCGTTATCTGCAGCCCAGGATCGACAATTTGTTCGACCAATTACAAGGGTTAGCTATTTCTTTAAGATCGTTTGGGTAGTAGTGGCAATGACCATCTTACCCTAGTTAAGTTTACCTGTAATATTCTATATAAGCATAAAGGCTGCTCCTTTGGAGGCCTTGTATAGGAGAAAGTGTCAAACACTGTTTGTGGAACGGAAGTTGGAGAGAACCAACTAATAGGACATGAGATTGTCATAAAGGCGACGGATAGAATCAGACAAATCCGTTATCGCCTCAAAGCTGCCCATGATAGGCAGAAGAGTTACACCAACTAGAGGCGCAAATCTCTTAAGTTCCCAATATGGGATAAGGATTTTATTGAAGATATCACCATGGAAGGGTGTGGTATGCCTCAGTTAGGAGGGCAAGTTAAGTCCTAGATATGAGGGACCATTCAAGATTATCGAATATGTCGAATCTCTAGCTTCAAGCTAGTTTACTTGAGAAACTCAGTGGAATTCACAAGGTGTTCCACGAATGCAATTTAAAGGAAAGGCTAGCCAATGAGTTGCTAGCTATGTCACATAAATTGTGCAAATTAATGAAAACCTGGGGTTGTGTTGGAAAACCGGTGTCAATCGAGGAACGACAGGTTAAGAAACTTCTAAGGAAGCATATGCCTAATAAAAAGATCAAATGGGGTGCTTGTGGAGATCCCTAGTATACGTGGGAGGTTAAGTCCACTATGTGACAGTAGTACCTCTATCTTTTGAATAAAATCTCGAGGGCGAGATTTCTTTTAAGGGGGTGAGGATGTAACACCTCGTAAAAACCCGTCCTATAAAATTCCGACACGTGTCCCGCTAATCCTCGTAGGCCACGTGCTAAAACGAGAGGGACCAAATGCCTCATTATGTTATTTTATAACCTCTAAATGACAATTTAATAGTTGAGGGATTAAAAGTGTCAACGGGGTTTAATATACCTCTGAGTGACCTTTTAAACAAACGCGGAGCTTATCGATAATCGGATATACTTCCAAGATTTCCTAAAACTAACTTGAAAGGCCAAAAGTGCTTGATATGAAAGTTATTTGAGATTATAAGGTTTAGGGACTGATCTTGCCAAGAATAAATCATGTTTTGCTGAATCGTGAGCTGCTCGCGGGCCGCGACCCAGTCCTATGTGCTTCTCGCGCCCCGCGAGAGAACCTGCAGATCAGAAATATGCTTGTTCACCAAGCATAAGCTCACAACTTGACACCTACCTCTTTTGCCACCATTCCATCATGGTGTTGACACCTATTGTAACACTTGTTATGATCTTAAAAACCCTCAAACCCTTGGCAATCATCCAATCAATTCTCAAACACTATAAATAGAGGTGTTAGTTCACCATTTTCCTTTGCACCTTTCCATTCTTCCTTCCACCTCTCATAATTGGAGTTCCAAAGTAATTGGGAACATCCTCTGAATTTTTTCGGCCCCTAGGACCACTTGTAAGTGTTCTATTTGTGGCTAGTTCAGTAGTATAGGCTTTTAAGCCAAAACTCAAGCGTTATCCTAATAACGCTTTGACTTTCGGTTTGGACCATTTTGGTCCAGCCATTGTTCGAGGCGAACATGGCTTCGTGATCGTAATTAGGTAGGTGTTAATCCCTCAAAAGGGAACCTCCTAAGAATCAGTTTGCTTGGTCAATTGAGGAGTCAACATATTAATTTTTAAAAAGTCAACGGGTCAGTTTTTGAAATAATTACGATCTGAGTTTAGAAGTGTTCTAAAATATATTTTATCACTTAAAAAACTTAGTAATAATTATTAGAAGAGTGTAAACATGTTCGGCTCGTCAATTCCAGTTTTAGGGTCGTTCACAACCGAAAGTCGTGAAGTTTGACTTCTGCGTTGACTTTCGATTATGAATCGAGTTAGACTAGTATGCTACTGATTTAAGGTCCCGTTATGATCATATTATGATTAGCATAACCCTCCGAGGTTAAATTACATGATCATAATAGTAATCCGAGTTTTATGCAAGTTTCCGCAAATATGCCATACTTTGACTATTTTGCTGTTTTAATTAAGAATTAGGTTTTAAACACCAATGAACTTGCAAATGATTTAGGTACTGACATGTTAACATGTTTAACATATTTTGATGTTACAAATCTGACCATAAACCGAGTTTTCGTATAATATCGTAACATACGCTTTAAAGTGACCGAAAAGCCCTTTTTGCGCATAGAATGATTTTAAATATAATCTATCATACCAAACTCATTACCTACTGATATAATATCATTATTGGAATATATTGGGATATCATTTCAATTTATAAACTGAGTTTACGCACAAGATCTTGTATTACGCTCTTAAATGACGATACGCCCTTACGGCACCTAAAATGGTTTTAATCATGATTTTCATACAAAAACTTTTATATACTTATGTGTTATACTAAATAATATATTTTAACTATATAAACATGTTCATAACATCTGGTTTCACAAAACATCGCAAATATCGTCATTTAACGACTTTAACGCCTTTCCGGCGCGTAGTATGGTTTTAAACCTTATTTACCAACCAAGACTGATTTTATAACTCATTTAAAATATTTTTACAGTGGGTACATGTTATAAACTCAGAATCCCAAATACGCTTTTGAAACTATGTGTGAAATTACCAAAATGCCCCTTCAGAGCATAGTTTGGTCTTAAACTTAAAAACACACATATATTTGATATCCTACTGATATTATATCATAAATAAAGCATTTTCACAGAATGTTTATGGTCAAAACATCATATTATATGCAAGTTCCTTTTATACGTCGGTAAATGACCAAACGCCCTTATAAGGCATTGTTTGATTTTAAAACCTTAACGGGCACACAAGTTGATATCCTAATGATATTATAACTTGTTTAAAGTATATTGGCATATGGAACTTGTTCATGACTCATCCGTTACCCGGTTTCGCTTATATACGTACGATTAAGCTTATGTAACTAGTTTACGTAATTTAACCGAAAGGTTTTAACCTTATCATTTTTATCTCAAATTCCAGAATGTTAATAGTTTACCCATATTATACAAGTTCTCGTACTTGTCGGGTTTAAACTACATTCTATTCCGATCATCGCTTAATCAAGCGTATTGTACCATTTTTGATACTTTAAGCTAGCCGATCTAAGTCTATGACTTAAATAAGATCCGTTAGCATTCTAATTGGTTATTTATACCATCATTCCAGAGTAGAGCCTTCCGGTAAATTGTACCTACGCTTACTTAATTGGATACGGCTGTGCTTATTATATTTCTTATTTTAAAAGGATTGCTAAGCTCAGGTAAATACTCTTAACCTATTTTCCCTATACGGGCTCGGGATACGGTAAATTATTACCACATGGTCGGGTATGGGATTCAAATACCTATGTGTCGGGAAATTCAAATAACTCGTTTTAATTCGTATTGCTTGACTTAAACATTTGGGGTTAATTCGACCGTGTCCTGGATATCCTCGACTCATTTAATTGTAAGTGGCCACGACCTAAGCACGGGGTGTAGGCATACACTTGACAGATGCGAAATGGTTTAAATAAATAATTTTATAACCCAATACGGGTTTACCCAATGTGGGTGTTCCCAATAAGGGAATAAGTTATAATTTTATAACCCACTTTGGGTTTTCCCAATAAGGGAATAAGTGGTGTGTCGGTTAATCATGAACAGACATAGATTTCGGTCCCGATATGTATGTCAAGTTATGTAAAACTGATAACATGAGAGATAGTTTATCCCAAGTATAAAAAGATTCTTCGTGCCTTCTGCACCTAAATCAATTTTGAAAAGGTTTTCAAAATGTGTCGGTTGATTGTATTTACCAGTGACGTATTTTCAAAATAATTAAGTACAGGTACAAACACGTAAATAGGCTGGAAGCTGCTCAGTAGCAACATAAGAGGATCTTGCAAGTCCTTAGATGTGCCCAAAGTCTGTTGAACATCTTTTGTGTATATTTTTGATCCGCCTGTGGATCTTTATTAAGAGCTATTGTATTTGATCTTTGAACCTTTCGGCTTGTAATAATATTTTCAAATTCTAGTCTTCCGCTGTGCTATTCTGTGTTACTTGTATTGTATAGTAATAATGATATCAACGTATGTCACGATGCTCCCCATCCGGACCCACCGGGTTATACGTGGAAATCGGGGATGTGACATAACCACGACTCCCCTGATTCTGAACAATCTTATCTGCCACTCTACAAGATTTATTCGCCTCCAAATTGAAAAGATGTGGCCATCTATCCGTAAGACTGATTGCCTATCCAGGTGTTGACCCAAAACCTAATATCCACCTCGTTCCCCACCTTACCCTTTAGAAAACTTTTTAATTCCTTCCCATTTATTTTATTATTTGATTCAAATAAGGCAATATTTTTCCAACATCCTGGAATGGAATCGTTTAACGGAAGAAAACCCCAACTATTATTTTTAAAATGACACGCTTCAACAACCTTCCTCCATAAATTTTGTTTCTCCACCTTGAACCGCCACACTCATTTAGCTAAGAGAGCTTCATTTACCTCTCTAAGTCTATTAACCCCTAAACCTCCCCTCCTTTTATGTTGTGTTACCCAATCCCAAGCTACCCAATGGATTTTATTCTCCTCACTCAACCCCGCCTAAAGAAACTTTCTCATTTTCGCTTCTAAAACTTTTGAAACCCCAACCGGAACTTTGTAAAGCGAGAAAAAGTAAATTGGGAGACTTTCCAAAACCGATTTAATTAGAATGAGCCTTCCCCCAATCGACAGAGATTTAGCTTTCCAAGTAGATAATCGTTTGTCGAAGATCTCAATAACCGGTTTCCAATTGGAAAGTCTACTCATGTTAGCCCCTACCGTTATCCCCAGATAAGAGCGGAATATCCTCTTTGTTACACCCCAATACATCCGCCTAAGATGTGACTTCCAAATTATTCGCCTCAATCCCATACATATTTGACTTGTGTAAATTAATTTTAAGACCTGAACTCATGTAAAAAAACCTCAAACATTCTCAACACATTTAACACATTATCTCTCTCCCATTCACCCAATATTAAAGCATCATCCGCGTATAACAAGTGCGAGACAACTGGCCCATTATTATGCGTGAGAATGCCTTTGAAAAGGCCGGCCTCTCCCGCTCTATTAAAAATGCAAGAAAAGGCTTCCATAACAATGAGGAATAGAAACGGTAATAACGGTTCCCTACCTGATACCTTTCGAGCACTTGAAAAGGCCAGTAACTAATAGTTCAAATATATTCAACCAGGCTAGCTATGTAGCCAACTCTCAATCTGATTGGCCCATTCGATGCAACAATTACGAAGTTTCTACGAAATTATGAAAATTTTGTCACATACAAAAGTTAAATTTCGTATTTTTCTAAATCAAACTTTTTTTGAACCATAAGGAACGATGTGCAGGTCGACTACCCAACTGTCACCGGCCCCTTGGCTCTCCTAGATGCGCGGAAACCCGACATCCACCCGCTCGAAGACACGACAGTGAAATAATTGATAAAACCTCGCCTCTCATCCAAGACAAATCAGCGCCACCCGTATTCGTCATTCACCTAAATGCCCCAGAAAATAATAGGGAGAGTGGGAGTCGAACCTGAGTCACAAGGAATACCAAGTTTTCCCCAACCACTCCACTACCTCATTTACTTTTCTAAATCAAACTGATATTAGTTTAAAAATAAATATGAAACTTAGACATAAAGTACTGATCATGTAGTACTCGTAAATGCTCATCCATGTTATAACTTAGAAGTAGTAATTTAAAACAGCACAATTGTTGGAAATATATATATATACCTCGATCCTCGAGTATGGATTTCGTACATATTTGGTTCAAAGAAACACGTATATCTTGATTGATTGATGATTTGAAACCTATTCAATACAGAAACGTGCAAATCCATCTATCTTTTAAACAAATGTAAATTGTTCCCTCAAATGAATATTTATAACGGGATATTGGATTTAAATAATATGAACTTTCACATATTGGTCGATAGCACTCTGAACTTTCAGTTTGGACAGCAGCATTCCCAACTTTCAACTTATTGGCCAATAACACTCTCAAATGCTGACGTGGCACTGGTTTTGAAGTGTTATCAGCCAATAAGTTGAAAATTGGGAGTGATGTTGTCCAAATTGAAAGTTCAGAGTGTTATTGGCCAATATGTGAAAGTTCGGATTATTTAAATCCAATATCCCATTTATAACATATAGTTCAACTGGATACTTTTAGGGTCTTGCTATTTACACACGGTTCCCCTTATTTTCACACCCTAAAGCGTTCTTTTTTACCAAAGAGGGCGCTTAGGTTACTTTTCCAGACAAAATGTGATTTGACTGACGTCTGAGTCAGTCCTTGTCTGTTGACCAAGCCCTAAGAACTCCTCTTCAGCCAAAGAGGGGCACTTCAGTTCAAATTTTGACGAAGCCCTAAGAGCCCCTCTTTGGCCAAAAAGGGGTGCTTCGGTTCAAAATTTCCACAAAGCGCCCTATTTAGATCATAGCAGGGCGTTTAGGGGTTTTTATTAAATTTTAAAAATTGTTTATAATTCCCCAACGCATCGATACTTGTCTAAGTTTTACGTTTTTTTTCCGTTACACGTCAATTTTTAATATATATTTAAACTATACGGCAAGTTCCGGAGGTGTTCGGTTAAGTGTGATGTCGTATTCCATTATATCGTATCATTCAGGTTTGAAACCACAAGTACTCCTATGTGTCGTGTTATGTGTATACACCCCCTACCAGATAAGTACCTGATGTATTTTGTCATTAAATGTAGTATTATGACGTATATTGTCATTTTTGGTTCGTACAAGTGCGTATTTCATCCATATGGGTCGTGTCGGTGACATTTGAGTTGATCGCGTTTTCGGAATCAAACGGAAGTGTTTGGAGGATCGAGGTGACGAAGGCGAAGCACAACCACACTCCTATCGAAAACCCGATCAACTACATTTTGGACATTGTTCAATATATGCGTTAAATCATTAGCGATCCAATTGTGTGTTTGTGTTTGCTAAAATATGCGCTTTTTACAACACCGAACACCGAATGTCACCGACACGACCCATACGACAAAATACATCATAATAAGACAAATAGAAATATAATACTCCATAGCAACAGACTACGCACTACTACGGGCACATACAGATGATAAACGCCTCGACACTGAATGTCACCGACACAACTCATACGGATGAAATAGACATTTGTACGAACCGAAAATGACAATAAACGTTATAATACGACATTTAAGAACAAAATACGTCAAGTACTGATCCGGTGGGGGTGTATACACATTCGACGGTATGTCGGACTACTTGTGGTTTCAAATTAGAATCACGCGATATAATGGAATACGACATCACACGTGACCGAACACATCCAGAACTTGTCGTGTAGTCCTTATACATTTAAAAATGAGGTGTAATGGAAAAAAACCTAAAATTTAGACAAGTATCGATACGTTTTTGAATTAACATAAACTATTTGAATTTAAAAAACAAAAAACAAAACGCCCCTCTATGGCCAAAGAGGGGCGCTTAGGCATAAAATTTAAACCAAAGCGCCCCTCTTTGGCCATAGAGGGGCTCTTAGGGCTTGGTCAACAGACAAGGATAACTAGTTTGTTATCAAAGGAAATCAAAGTCCACATTCAAAATATTAGTCATCCCTAAAGTTTAAGTTCAAACCAACCACTTTGTGAAGCAAGAATCAACATAACGCTTCAAAATAATGTTTAAAACGGTAAAATAATGTTTAAAACGGTAAAATAAAAAATCAAATTGTAAGCCATGATTAATTACAAATGGTTATGGCGGCGACTACATGCAAGGGTTGTAGGGGTCAGGAGACAGGAGAAGGGGGGGTCACATCACTGATGATGGCGTTAGATGTGGCACTATGTGTTTACACGAGGTTCGAAGGATTCAAGGTGGTGGTGGGCGAATTTGTTTCCCATTTACATTTCCCTCTTCGCTTATACTAAAAGAAACAACCCGATGAGTCTGCCTCGATCCAACTATTGTAGAGTATAAATCCTTATACATACTTGTAGATGATAGATATATGGCTTACAAATAATTGTTATATTATGGCCATGTATTGACCTAAGTATATCTTGCTGGACCAATTGACTATGAAAAAAGTTAACCTTACGTTGATCAACTTGGTAGGTTTCACTATAAAGTCTTGAGTCATTTACAACTCTTATCGCCAATTTTATAACTTATGTAGTTAGAATCAAGTCAAAGGGACTATAGGTTAACAGAAACTCTTTTATGATATTGATGATTTGTTGGTAAGTGTACGTGTAGACTTAGTAAATGATCATTGTTTGTCACTTAGTTTAAGGCTAGTCACTACTCACTATTATCAACCACCTAACTCCAAGATTAAATGATAATGTCAACATTTTGCTTGCACAAGAATTTGAAGATTATAAAGGTGGAAGGGTGGTCATTACTTATTATAATCCATCACACATCACACTTAGGCACTGATAGACGTCACACAAATACCCAAAGATATAATGGTCCCAATAGAAGACATATGGGTTGGACGCAAATCTCGAGATTTGTCCGTTGACCAGTATTTTGCTTTTTTTAACGATAAACAAAAGCCTGATCACCCAAGTAAATCCAATGGCAAAATGCCACCTACGCTCGTAAACACAGACAGTGTTAGCAACCCGGCATGCCACCATTCAAAGAAACACACCGTCTAAAGGCCCACTGTGGTAAAACTATTGGCTCAACCCAAACTTTTTTTGCTTTAGGCGAGACTCGGACCCATGACCTCCATTTCGGAAGGTCACGGGGTTGTCAATGCACCAGAACCGATAATGCTCAGTCAGTACCGATTCAGTACGATACCAGTACTCGATTAAGAAAAAGTTCATCTCTATTCATGACATGCCCTTAAATTTAAATATGTTGATTTACAACATGAAGCATTTGATAGAAAGGGGACCAACAAATAAAAATATAAAAGTTTAGGGATTTCGTAAGTGCTATTTTCCTATTTCTTTATTCATTGCATAAGAATATAAAAGTTTATGACAAACTTTTCATGAAAATTACATTAGTTCATATTAAATACGTGTAGGGTTAGCCGTTGTATGGGGTGGAATTTGATATGAGCTAGTGGGTGATTTGTGGCTCAAAAAAAGAGAATGTGCACATGCATTTGAACGTAAATGAGGGAAAAAGTCCTGGTTTTATGTCTAAAAGTCAGCAATACTCATAAATGACATTAAATTTCCTTCCCTTCTACAGATTCGGCTCCTTTTTTTAGTTTTTCTACTAAGGATCTCTTGGTCTAGCGTTTAAACGGGAGGTGGAAAGTTTTGCTTCTTCGAAGTTTTGGGTTCAAATCCAGGTAAGGAAGGGTTTAATACTAAATATTAACCCAGTTAGCGATATCCTAACCGTATGTCATTCAAAAAAAATCGATGTGATATTATCACACACGAAAGAGTAAAAGACCATACATATATGTGAAGTTAAACTACTAACATAACAACTTGTATGATCTAAAAACATAGGCAGCCAAACAAAAACAACTAACATAACAAATTTATGATCTAAAAACATAGGCAACTTAACAAAAGGATGTAGATCGACTTGGATCGATGAAGTCGGGCTAGTTGATTTGCCAATGGACTTATAATCGCGACAACTGCTTTGTTGAGAACACTTTAGATGTGTAGAAATCTCGTTAAGTAAAGCGTTATAGTGTTGCATAATTAATTATTGTATTATTGTATATTGTAGTTGGATTAGTTGAGCTAGACAAGAGGATCAAAGCTCCTAACCATGGCACAAACCAAGACTTAAAAACGGTTTTGGGATTGGGAGACATGTTGGGATCAAATCCAACTCACAAGAAAATTATTTTGGCTATAATAAGAACCATGGTGTGGGTGTTATGGACAAGGAGAAACAATTACATCTTCAATTAGAAGGCGATTCAGACATAAAATGTGATCGAGGACATCAAAACACTATCGTTTCTAAGAGTCAAAAATAGGTGGAGAAACCAAAACTTAACGTGGGAAAAATGGAGTGTGATTTTGCAGTAGGAGTTGTTTGTTGTTGTTGTGATGCACTGTTATAGCCCTTAGTTCCTTGCTATGAGTTGTTTGTTTCTAACAAAAATGTTCCATTCTATTGGCAAAAGAACAGAAAAAAAAATTGAGCTAGACAAGTTGCATAATTATAACATCTCATTTTTGGGCATAAATACCAACGGAATGGCTCATTGCAAGACACTCCGGAAGCAAAACTTTCACCTTAGACTTGTAGACTAGTCGTTATCTTATATACTCTTTCTTTGTATTTCACTTATATCTTTCCGTTGTAATAGGTACCCATCTTGTGTATTCATACCACTTAGTCTTGCGTCCTCCAAGGAAAAGAGCTTCATTATATCAATAATAATACATACTTTATTATCATATCTTAGTTGTTGTAGCAACAGTATTACATTATTTAATTTATGAAGGATTTTATTTCATTGAATGATTTGTTAAATTTGATTATTTTGTATGACTAATCATGTTTTTAGATTAATAAGACAAATGTATAGGTTCCATTCGCACCAACACTCTGGGATGTTACGCGTATAGGTCCAGGTTGGTGCGTATGCAAATGTATGACTTAGTCGAACGTTTTATTCATTGTTGGGTGTTTGGGAAAATCTGTTGCGGTTGACATTCAGGAACATTATTTCGGTAACGTAAAATCAAAGGTTTTGTACGTGAACGGGTGTATAGAAACACATCTGGGTTATAGTTTAGAGGTTTACAAGGATGTGATTTGAGTCTAAACTAAGTGTTTTAAATGTATCTTAAATGCTTTAAATTTAAGTGTAGGTTGGAGGTTTACAAGGATGTGATTTGAGTCTAAACTAAATATTTTAAATGTATCTTAAATGCATTAAATTTAATGTTAGAACTCACTCAGCATACGTAGATGACTTTTGCATATATGTTAGACTGTTTGCAGGTAGACAATTTTGTTGTGGAAGATCTTGGCTAGCGGATGATGTTACTCGTTCGGATGGTTGAAAGCATTCGTTTGATTTTGAATTAAATAATAGATTGAGTTTTTTATATAATCATGTACTATTTTAAAATTAAAGCCCGTTGCATTTTTTAAGATAAACTTACTTTTAAAAAGTGCACTGTAAACTTGACTGTAGGATGCCCGGTTTAGAGGCTTGCCATTTGAGACCCACTGGTTGTAAAGCGGGGTTCATATTGCTCGTGGACCATTAGTTGGAGTTTAAGGGAGCTACATGGTTTGTAGCCCAATGGTCTTTCGAGGAATACATTAGGTGTGAACCTTGTATACAAAGCAATTAATTAAATTAAAATACTATAAATAAGTAATATATTTGTGTTTATGGTTGCTAACCGTTGGTTGTGGGAGTTTTTAAAAAATAAAAATTTGAATTTTTCTTTTCTAATTTAAAGTTTCAACCTTTGGCAATTCAAGTCTAAAGTTTAGTTTTGATAATTTAACCCCTTTGATTAATTTGATTTTTCATTTCTAATGCAAAAGTTTCCGTCTATTGCAATTTAACCTTTTGATTTTGTTTTTACTTCTAACTCAAAGTTTTCATCTTTTGCAATTTAATCCCAAAACTTTTTTACTTTTAACCAAAAGTTTTTCATCTTTTGCAATTTAACTCCGAAACTTTTTTACTTTCAACTTCGTTTCCTTATATTTTTCATCTTTCACAAGTTTTCCGTTTAACGTTTCATTCTAAATTTTCCGAGTAAACACGACGCAACGTGCGAGTGAGGTTCAAGCGTTTTTTCATCTATTTTTTCCCGTTTGACAGGCCCGTTGCAACGCGTCAATTTTTTCCCGTTTGATATGTCTGTCGCAACGCGTGAGTCAGAGATCGACTTAGTTATTCTAATCTATGTTTTACACACAGGCTCGCGGTCATGTAAGAAACATTTGCCTTTCATCTAATATGATATATAACTGACGAATTCCCGCTACATTGCAACAGGTGGTAATTCCGTTCGAATATATATCTTAACTTATCGGACACACTCGCATAACGAACACTATGAGGTTGACGGGCCCAATCACATATACGTATTCATTAAGGCCCATATCCAAACATATGGACCTTATACCCACTTAGGTTTTATTAGGTTTATAATAAATCCCTTGGCTTCTTTTCTTTGCAGAACTAGGGTTTCAGTTCCTCTTTCATCTGCCGTTCCTGTCTCCAAAATGGTAAGCTCTCATCCGTTTTTCTCAGCAACTGAAGTTGAAAATCATTAGTTGTATTTCATCTTTTCTGTTGTTTGATTCGATTGTTTTAGGCATCTAGTTCATCAATTTCCGTTATGAATATGTGAACTTGTAAATCGGTTGGTGGATCTGAATCCTTTTAACTCAATATGTTGATTTTGAGCTTTAATTTTTGCACATTAGGTTATCATCTTCTGTTCTATGAGCGTGTGAAACTGTGAACCGATTAGTAGATTTGAATGCAACGTTTTTATGTGTAGTTATTCATTTTGATGAATGATTTTATCGGCGTTTCTAATTGTTACTTGTTAACTCCTCATTGATTAGGTTCTTTATAGCTTTCACGATTTTTTAACACATACAATCCGAAGATTCCGTACAACTTATTATTGCGAATTTGAGCTGTAATTTTTGCACATTAGGCTATTGTCAATTTTTTTTGTTTTTTAGTTTATCTGTAGTGTTATTAGGTTGGAATTGATGTCAATTTAACTCGTTCGTCTGCAATATGAACCTAATTTTCAAATGATATTGATCAGCTTAAGCGAGTTGCTTATTCATTAACTGCGGAGCTATGCAGTTAATGCGGTAAAATATCGGATATCGGTCAAGGACCGATATTTGAAATATAGGTTATCTCGGTGAGATATTGGCGGGATATCAGTAATTTTAATATAATGCAGAATTTTATATAGAGCAATTTAACACTAATTATTCAGTGATATATCGGTCAAATATCGGTGATATATCGGTTATATTGGTCAATAACGCCGATATTATCGGTACATATATTTTGACTGATATTTTACTAGGTGACCGATATATCACCGATATTAACTGCATAGCTGCTGAGTGGTGTTTTCATAAAGATTCTTGATAGCTTTCACTATTTTTGTTATACAAATACTTTTTAAAGAATCCTTCCGATTCAATATGTCAAATGTAGCTTTTAATTTTGTACGCTAGGTTACCGTCAGTGACTTATCTTTTTTGGTTTCTGTGTAATGCTTTTATGGTGAATTTAATGCCAATTGAACCTGTTGATCTGCAAATTGAACCTAATTTTGAATTGATGTTGATCAGCCTAAACAAATTCACGAGATCAAGGATTTCCTTCTTACCGCAAGAAGGAAAGATGCTAGGTCAGTGAAAATCAAGAGAAGCAAAGATGTTGTAAAGTTCAAGGTCAGGTGCTCAAAGTACCTTTACACTTTGTGTGTACATGATGCCGAGAAGGCTAACAAGTTGAAGCAATCTCTTCCCCCAGGTTCGTTAGCAGCGTATTTGTATTTGATTAGTCTTTTTTACCTGTTGAGGTGGCAACTTATTGATTGTTTATGATGCAGGTTTGAGCGTACAAGACCTTTAAACGGTGGTTCTTTCTTGGTTTGGTTTAAGTTTTTCTTTACTAAAAGGATATTTTGTTGGATTTAACTTCTGCATTTTAATGTTATTGATGTTCTATTTTAGTTAAGCTTTGTATGAACTTGTTGCGGTTTTGGTTATGAGACTGTTTGCTTCTGAAATTAGCTGTTTTTTTGAGTTTGCTGTGTTGTTTCAATAGTTTTTTGCTTAAAATAAACTGGTATAATTTTTAAGTCTAGCATAGTAACGTGTATAACCGGTCCCAAACGTGATCCACTGACATCCTAGGTAAACGAGTGTGTGAGTATGTACCAACTTAGGCTCAAGAGTAACTGCATCGCAAGTTGGTTTTTTAATGGCTTGAAAACGTTGACTATTCGATAAAAAATGAGCTACCAAGCGGTCCAAGTTTGAGCTAAGCCCAGTTGAACATTTCTTATTTTGAGAGACATTACCATAGAAAACTACTAAGTGATGGTTAGACAATGCTTTCAGATGGTTAAATGCATTCATGCTAGAAATCACACATCTAGATGATGTAATCAATTCAAGAATGTACTAGTTTTGTACCTCCAGTCCACAACTAACGATGCATGCACTCGCATCCCTTCGACATCATGCGTTTCCTCTCGCTTCTTTGTTTCTTCTCGAATATGAGATGGAACCCCCGCTGCTCACCACTCCATCCAGCAAATAGCTTCATGCCGCCCCACCTTAGCCCTTGCTCCCTTACCGCATCATCTTTGAAACATTTCTTTCGTCCTAAATAAGTAAATATACAATGCGTCTCTATAATGTTAGAAGCTACCATGGTAGCACTTTTCGACATGTTGCATATTTGCATCTAGAACAAAGAATACCATGATCGTATCTTTGAAAGATCATCAGTTTCATGTCGGTCCTCCTTAACGAGCCTCTTTTACCTCAAGACATTTGTTCCATGTTAAAGCATTAAAACTGTGTCACTACCCTTGCATTGACATACTTATTTTGACCATTGATTGATTCTTTCCGAGGCATGTGCCTCAAACGATAATTGTTTTTCTACGCCGTAAAGACGATGAATAAAGTCACGAGTCTTACGAGTGCCACCATTTGGTAGTAGTACATAGATCCCAATTTTGATTCCTCATTGATACGTGCAGATTTGAGAGATAGAATTCAGAAAAGAAACTAAGAAAGAAAGTTCATTCAACTCATTGATATCCATTCTTATTCGGATCATCCTTTTTGTACAACTAAACTATTACAAAAGACCCCTCATGCTATTCAAGACTTACACTATGGTCCCTATACTATTTACTACCGTAACAATACTCCCTCCTTTAAAAGTTCTTGAGTAGTAAATAGTATAGGGACCATAGTGTAAGTCTTGAATAGTATGAGGGGTCTTTTGTAATAGTTTAGTTGTACAAAAAGGATGATCCGAATAAGAATGGGTATCGATGAGTTGAATGAACTTTCTTTCTTAGTTTTTTTCTCTGAATTCTATCTCTCAAATCTGCACGTATCAATGGTATCTGAGCATCGATCCTTCGACTCTTGATTCCGATACGGCTCTATCACCGAATTCCGATTGGAGTTCAACTTCTTTACTGGAGTTTTGATTTCATCATCGGAATCTCAAATTCCATCGGATTTTACGCTTCACTTCAAGTCTGTTTTGAATTGATCATTTGTTCGATCAATTCTCCTTCAATTCGATTCAATTTTGCGCTAATATTGGATCAGTTCAACAAATCAGCAACAACAATTAGGGTTTGGATATTCAGGCACTTCAATAGAAGAATCAGATTCAGTTACAGCAACAACCAAGAATGGTGTTCTTGTGCTCATGTGGGGGTTTGATATGGGTGAACAGAGTTCACGTTTGTGGAACTATTAGGTGTTCCCGTGGTGGGATTAAATTCGAAGGCAGGACCCATTGTTGTGGTTACAAACTAGACTACTCAAAGCCACCAACGGATTATGAACGTTGGAAGGGTTTTAGAAGTTCTGACAAATGGATGGGATCACCAGATTGGGGAAAACAGAGCCCTAGATTGTTTAACACCAACAATCAAGAAACAACAGTTCTAAACACCGCATCAGCTATGGAAGAAATCAAGAAATTAAAACAAACAGGTTCATTCCAAGATTATTGTATTTCGTTTGATGTTCTCCTTACTAATGTGGTTGTAAGTGAGGATTATGCTACAAGTTTATTCATGGGGGGTCTCAAATCTGAAATTGGGGGTTGGGTTATGTTGTTTGGACCTAAGACACTCAAGGATGCTTATGCAACTGCAAAAAGACAAGATAATTTTGGGCCGATTCTATGACATTAGAGATTTTCAGAAGGTAAAGGCAAACAAGCAATCTTTAAATGAAATTGAGATTCAACTTGAGGAATCTGAAAATGGGGTTAGGATTCAAGAAATCACTAATCAAGATGTTATGATTGAAAATGAAATTGGTTCTTTAAATCAAGTTTTTAGTAATCAACAATCAACTGAAGATGATTTTTTTAATCAAGACACTAAAGGTGGTAACCGAAGCGAAGGATGCTGATGAGGTTCAAGATTTGGTTGGGGCTGATGTTATAGGAAAAGTATGTTCCAGGAGCCATATATGTTGATTTTGAACCAAATATAAATGATAAAGGTAAGACAAGGACTTACCACCTATTATTCTGATCGGAACAATTTAGTTCAGACAAGAAAGATATTGCAGTCAATTTTGTGAGAGGTGATTACACATAGAGGACAAAAATGATTGGCCAATGTGCTGATTGGGTAAGAAGCAAGATAGAAAAGTTTGAATTGATATGGGTTGAGACTATCGATTGAAACCGGGTTGGTGGTGTGTTAGTTTGAAAATGACAGTGAAGGGTAATCACAAACTGGAATTTGTGAATGTAATACATCAACTTGTTGCAGTGATTGAAAAGGGTGCCGCTACTGATTGGCTTGGACTTTCGGCATTTAAGTATAAAAAAAGAAATTGTGGAAAGTTGTCTCTTTGCTACTGTTACAATTGATACTCAGATGGTTGTGTCACAAACTATAATTTCAACAGATTGGATGATACTACAGCTGAAACGCAGAAGAAAATGGCTCATGTTTGGCACCGATGGAAAGCTAAATTCTTGTTTCTTACTGTGATCATGAAAGGCTGTTTTACACAATGAAATTTAGTGGGTTTTTATGGTTTAGGTGCAATTAAGGAGGACAAGAAGGGATGTATAAACATATGCAAGCATTCTATTTTACAAAAAAGAAAATATTATGGCACGGTTTAAGGATTGAGGAGGGCATAAATTTCTCCAAGTTGCAGCTGCTAGAGATTAGACCATTCATGGTATAAAGAAAAAAAAAGTGTTCGTTACAGTGTTTAGTTTAGTTGATTTTCCTTTGTAGTTCTTGAGGTCAAGAACTTTTAAATGAGGGAGTATTGTTACGATAGTAAATAGTATAGGGACTATAGTGTAAGTCTTGAATAGTATGAAGGGTCTTTTGTAATAGTTTAGTTGTACAAAAAGGATGATCCGAATAAGAATGGGTATCGATGAGTTGAATGAACTTTCTTTCTTAGTTTCTTTCTCTGAATTCTATCTCTCAAATCTGCACTTATCACTCATATAGTCCCAAAGCCATACTTGAGAAAACTACTTGGATTGAGCCTATTCACTTCCACATACAAGATGCATTTTTTAAATTTAAACATGCAAGATACTTAACGACCATTTGTCCTATTGCCGAGATATATTATTTCATGTTTATTTTTTATTGGATTTAAATAACCCAACTTTCACCAATTGGCCAATAACACTCCCAACTTTCGATTTGTATAACATCACTCCCAACTTTCGATTTATATCTTATATCACTCTCGAACTAACTGAACCTTAACCCAGTTAGTTTTTTTGCTGATGTGGCACTTGTGTGATGGCGTGGCATCATGATTTGGTTTTTTCTATGATGTGGCAGCTGATGTTACATCTGATTAGGCTTTTTTAAGATTTGGATTTAAATAACCTCAATTTTCACCAATTGGTTCGATAGCTCTCCAACTTATTGTACCACACCACTTCCAACTTTCAACTTATTAACCGGTAGCACTCCCAAACTAACCCACACAGTTTGCTGATGAGCTACCACGCTACCAAACCAGTGCCACGTCATCAAAAAATCCAAGCTAGATGTCACGTCAGCTACGACGTCATCAAAAAAACCAAGTCAAACGTCACGCCAGCTGTCATGTCATCAAAAAATTCCACGTCAAATTCTTCGTCACCACACAAGTGACACATCAGCAAAAAAAACTAACGGGTTAGGTTCCGTAAGTTTGGGAGTGCTATCAGCTAATAAATTGGAGCGATGTGATACAAATCGAAAGTTGTGAATGTTATCAACCAATTAGTGAAATTTAAATCCAATAATGTTTTTTTTTTTTCAAAAGCCACATGTTAACGTTATCGCCAACAAATTTATCTGGCAAAAAGAGAATTTGATCCACCCGCCTTCAATAACGTGTGGCTAAAAATGGAGGTTCGACACATAAGCTACCTTTTCTTCTTCACCTTCTCAAAATGTCTACGTAGATCATTCTCGACATCATTCGACACGCAAATGGCTCTCTTACTCCACCACCCACTCCTCTTCCACACCACCAAAACAACCCCTTCACTCCACACCCACAAACCAACCCTTTTCAGAACCACCCAGAGAACCCGGACACTCACCTGTGCTACAGTGGCCAACCACAGATCTCCAGTGACGGAACGGAAGATGTGCTGGTTGAAGAACAGAGAGGGAGAGTTAACCCGGTGGGTTACGATTGGACAGAGGAATGGTACCCTCTGTATTTAACTAAAGATATACCGGATGATGCGCCTTTGGGGTTGAATGTTTTTGATAAACAAGTTGTGTTGTATCGTGATGGGAATGGAGAGCTTCAGTGTTATGAGGATCGGTGTCCTCACAGGTAAAATTTGATTACTTGATGTTAATTTGTATATGAGTTGATTGTTTGTAGGATCTTTCTTTCTTGAAGAAACTAAGTTATTTGATTGGGACTTTTAAACTTTAAAGTTGGTATATTGAGTTTTTTGCATGATCAGGGTTGATAATGGTCTAATGGATAACTAACCTCAGTTATATGTTATTAGGTGTTAAGCGTAGGGCTGTAAACGAACCGAACGTTCAGCGAACAGTTCATGAACCATTCGGCAGGAAGTCTGTTTATGTTTGTTCAATTAGCTTAACGAACACGAACAAAGGTCTCGTTCATTTGACTGCGTTTGTGAACGTTGGTAATATGTTCGGTTACGTCATTCGTGTTCGTTTGATTATATTTAAAAATAATAAATAATAAACCTCTTATCTAAATATTTTTAAAACCTGAAGCCCTATTTTTTTAGTTAGCTAAAATTTAAACATTCAAAACATTTTTTGGATAATTATGTCTAAGTAATTCTGGATGATTATGTCTAAGTTAGTTAAACTTGATTCATCGTTTGGTGGTTGTAGTAGACTTCTTGTGTTTTGATTTATCATTTGATGGTTGTATTTAACTACTTATGTCCAATGTTTAAGGTTAAAAATGCTTTTATTTTTTATTTTCAAGTTAAATGTTCGTTTACGTTCGTTTTTTATCCGTCTGCGTTCCTTTGTGTTCGGGACCTATTCGTGAACAACTTAATTTCCTTAACGAACGAACACAAACATAAACTTATGTTTGGTATGCATTCGTGAACAGTTCACGCCCTAGTTAAGTGTGCAATTAAGTAGTTCCTGCTGGCTACAACATAACTGATTATAAAAGAATAGTATATTTTGCACCAAGTTTTATAGAGTTGATCACTTGATTCTTTCAAATGATGTGTCCAAACGCCGAAAAACGTCTTCAAGAGACTAGGGTCGGCCTGACACAACCCGTAACATGACACAAATTTATTAGGTTTTGGGTTGCCATGTTTAGCACATTTAATAAACTGAGTGTGTTCTAGTTGTCTGATTGATCTGTTTAAAGTTTGGCCTGTTTAATTACACAAGTCAACCTATTTAAAACTAGTATAATAATAAATATATTTTATTAGTTTAACCCACCAACCTGTTTAACCATTCATTGTCACCTGTTTACAACTTGATTAACACTCATTTACTACCTGCCAAACTGTTTAAAGTTAGAATAATAATACATTTCATAAGGTTTAGCCCGCCAACCCGTTTAACCCACTTATTACAACCCTTTTAACCTGTTTACAACTTGATTAACACTCATTTACAACCTGCCAACCCGTTTAAAGTTACAGTTAAATAATATTTTATAAGGTTTAACTTGTCAACCTGTTTAAAGTTAGAATAAAATAATATGTTATAAGGTTTAACCTACCAACCTGTTTAACCCACCATTATAACCCTTCTAACCTGTTTACATCCTGTCAATCCGTTTGAGTGTTTGACTAATATATGGGTCACACTAGTCGAGTTCGGGTTACACGGTTTTAAGTCTGCCCGTGTTTGACACAAATATAAATATATAACTCTGTTCAGGTTAGCAAAACTTTCTGAGGGCCAGATTGTTGATGGAAGATTGGAATGTTTGTACCATGGTTGGCAGTTTGAAGGCAATGAGGGCAAATGTGTCAAAATTCCCCAGGTTGGTTTTTTAATTCATGACATATGTATAAGAGTAAAATGCCATTTTCGTCCCCAAGGTTTGGCCACTTTTGCGACTTTCGTCTAAAGGTTTGTTTTTCCGCATCGGGATCCAAAAGGTTTAAAATCTTGTCTTTTTCATACGACTCGTTAACTCCATCCATTTTTAACGTTAAGTAAGGGGTATTTTCGTTATTTTAGCTATTTGTTTGGTTCATTTATATCAAAATGGCAAGATTAAATGACGGAAATACCCCTGAGTTGACGTTAAAAATGGATGGAGTTAACGAGTCGGATGAAAATGACAAGATTTCAAACCTTTTGGATCCAGATGCGAAAAAACAAACCTTTGAACGAAAGTCACAAAAGTAGCCAAACCTCAGGAACGAAAATGACATTTTACTCTATATTTAATCTATGGTAGCATTTTTCATGTGTCACTAGTTTACAATTACATGCATACAGCTTCCTGCAGGTGCAAAAATACCTCGATCCGCCTGCACCAAAACATATGAAATCAAAGACTCACAAGGTGTTGTTTGGATATGGATGTCACACAAAACACCACCAAACCCTAGCAAAATCCCATGGTTTGAAAACTTCGCCCGACCCGGTTTTAGCGACATTTCGACCATTCACGAGCTTCCTTACGATCACTCGATTCTTCTCGAAAACCTAATGGACCCCGCTCACGTCCCGATTTCACACGATAGGACAGACTGGAGTGCCAAACGGGAAGACGCTCAGCCGCTACTTTTCAAAGTCACGGAAAGAACCGAGCGTGGGTTTGCCGGTTTTTGGGGCCGGGAAGCCGATAAGACGCCACAAAGCTTTTTGAGATTCGACGCGCCGTGTAATCTACAAAACAACCGTGAGATTGTGGACAAAGACGGTGTGACGAATTACTTTTCTGGTCTTTTCTTATGCAGGCCAACTGGTCAAGGAAAGTCAATGCTTATAGTTCGATTCGGAAGCACGAAAAGATCACCATTAGCAAAGTTTTTCCCGGAATGGTATTTCCATCAAAACGCAGGGAAAGTATTCGAGCAAGATATGGGATTTTTATCGTCTCAAAACGAGATTTTGTATAAAGAAAAAGTACCCACCAAAGACCTTTATTTAAACTTAAGATCATCGGACACATGGGTAGCCGAGTATCGAAAATGGATGGATAAAGTCGGCCACGGGATGCCTTACCATTTCGGGCATTCAACAATTTCATTGCCAGTCGAGCCCGCGGTTGTCGAGCATGCTCCTGCTGGTTTTGTTGCAAGCATTGCCGCTTCTTCGCCTGCAAAGGGCGGAATTGGAATCAAATACGCGCCGAATCTTGCTAACAGGTATTTTAGGCATGTCGTTCATTGTAAAGATTGTCGGAATGCGGTGAAAGCGTTTGAGGTATGGAAGAATCGGTTGTCTGTGGTGGCGGCTTTATCGCTGACGTTTGCGATTTTGTTCAACGCGAGGCAGTGGAAGGCGGTTTTTCTGCTGGCGGCCGCGGTGTCTGGAGGTGGAGCTTATGTGTGCTCGACGGCTGTGGCGATGAACACAACCAACTTTATAAGAACTCATAGGAGATTGTAGATAGTAGAAAATGTGTTCAGTTTTGTTGCAGGAATCAAATGTTCATTTATGGATTTGTTGAATACTTCGATTCGGTTATACTTGTAATACAGTACAGACTCGGGTAGCCGAGGTGGTGGTGGTGTTTGTTAGCCGAGTTTATTATCTATTTTAGTTATTACGGTTTGATTTATCATTTATTTTTAAGTTTGTTTGTTAGCTATTATTTCATCTCCGATTTGAATATTATGATAGTTATTGACGTTCTTATTATTATCTCATTACCGTATAGTTTGGTTACAATTTTATATTTAAAGAGGCGAATCATGGTTGATCACTCATGACCAGGGTCGTGGTGTTGAACGTCGTGGTGACGTAGATAAATAATATACGTGAACAATGTTGGGAGGGGGAGGTCTTGGGTTCGAGACCCACAGACGACGGGATAAAGAAATTTGCCGTTCAAAAAAAATATGTGTACAATGATATACATACACAATTGGTATAAGTTGATAATTGTTACATTTCAAATCTATAAATGTAAAATTTGCTACACATACTCAAAATGTTAAATTAATACCAAACTAGTGTATAAAATGTAAAAATATGGTATAAGGAAAAATATGGTATACAATGAAGTGTTAATTAATAAACACATAAATTAAAAACAAATTGGATTTTAATAATCGAACTGGTCCTATTTGGCCGATAATAATTCCAACTTAGTTAATTACCCACCATAATCTGAAGTCTTACATTTTGTTTGTAAAATAGTTCGTCATATATTTTTTTTTTACAAATTACAAATCGATGTTTTCCGGCTTTTGATCATAACGAGGATACGAGTCTATTGATGTAAAACTTACCTCGAGACAGTGATATAAACAACGAAAACGTTGCTTCAATTCGGTGTGTTTGAACTTCTAATTAACAAAAATCAAGTCGTTTAGAGCACTGTTTCGAGGTAAGTTTTACATCAATCGACCCGTATCCTTGTTCTTATCAAAAGCCGGAAAACATCGGTTTGTAATTTGGAAAAAAACTTAACTCCGTTATGTTTTTTTAACGGCGGACTATTTTACAAATAAAATGGAAAACTTCGAATTACCGTGTGTACTTAACTGAGTTGAGATTATCTACGGCCAAAAAGAGATCGTTCGGATTATTAAAATCGAATTTGCCTAAATTAAAAGAACCATACTTTTTTTATAAATGTTTTTAGTCCAAAACCCTTGAAAGATCACAATTCACAACATCCCGCTCTCTGAAATTCACACACGCACCGGCGGAAATGAGCCACCATGACAGCGGCGACAACCACCACCACTATGCCGTCGATGGTCTCGTAAACCTGTTCATCAAGGCAAACAACGATCTAAACATAGTCCACAACCGTCTAGAGAAGGAGTTTCGCGAAATCTATCCTGATAACGTCACTCTCTATCTCTCTTTTCTTCTTCCTTTTCGATCATTTAGGGTTTTTAGTTGATCTGCTGGTTTTATAACTCTTACAGGCGAATCCGATGAAGCTTGTGGCGAGGATTAAGAAGATACAAGATGAATTACCCGCTCTGAAAGAGCAATGTCGCGAATTACTCTCTGCTAAGCAGGTTATTTGTTATTATTTAAACCCTATTTGGTATATTGTTTGAAGCATTGATTACGATGAGTACAAATTGGATATAGTACTGGATACTACCTTATTAGAATTAGGATTTTGAAGCATTTAGGTTCTGATGATTAGGGCTTTTTTGTGGGCTATAAGTGGTTTAGTAGGTGCTCATTAGTACATTGTTGATGCTCATTAGGTTTAGTTGAAATTAGATATTTGAAATCGAGATCTATCACTTTCCTGATTATTATATGGTGAACGATGCCGCCTTGTAAATATTACCGCCAAGTGAATATTCATAATACTTTGTTTTTCAGTTTATACCTCCTATAATGTTGTTGCTCATGTATATGGCTTGTTGTCTCTTAGTAGAAGTGAGAGCACCAATGGTAATTGGATTAGGAAACATTAATTCACTACAGCCTTCATTACAATTTTGCGAACTTGTTACTTAGAGGCACTGAAGAGATGAGAAAGAGGTTTTTTCGAGACCTGCTAACTTCAACACGGCTAAAATACCACCATTATGATCAGCCTCATTGACCCGTAGTAGCCGGAACGGCTTCTTTCTTTCAGCTGCTTCTGACTAGTTGCTAAAGTATAGGCTAGAAGTATTCACCCTAAGGTACCACGTCATAAAAAAAAGAGAAAAACACAGAAGTTGAAAGTAAACATTGTCTCTGGGTGGGGTATATCTATGTAGCCATGTGAGGAACAAATTACTCTATAGCCTTTCTACATGTGACATTGTGTAATCACTTTATATTCGTGCATTAGACTGTATTCAACTATTTTTCATTAATTCTGGCATAAATCCATGTGATACGTGACCTGTTATCGTGTATAAGGTTCAAGCACCATGCCAAATGTGTTTGAAGAGGAAAATCAAAACCAATGAAGCATGTACAGAAGTAAACCAATCTGTTGGACAGCTACAAAAATTACCATCATATTTCAAAATAGCACAATCTAATTCATTAATTTCCCCAAACGAGTGTGTCTAGCATATTTTTATAGGATCCCTATGACTTTAGTTCCATATCTTCTTTCATTGCTTTTTCTAACTATCTAACATTTGCTATTTAAGCACTTAATCAGAAGGAAATCACCATAGACTTTAGTTTTTAGCGGTAATATAGAGAAAGGCGAAGTATGGGATAATGGGAGGGTGGTTAGTGAAGGTGGTGATCGAGAGTCGAGAAATGGAAGTCAACGAAACAATGTTTGGGAGTTGAGACTTTGAGATCTTTCGAATCACAAGATTAATTGTTGCTCGTGGTTAGTTAGTAATGTCTGGATTAATTACTCATGCGATTATCACCACGTTAAGAGCCACCTGGTCAACGTTGTATAGTGGTTGTCATTGTGGGATGAGTAGAATATTGCTACTTTTATATGTTAGTGAAAGAGTTTTTAGATGGTTCGATCATCTCAAAGGGTATCATATATGTTAGTAATATAGTCTAAGAATTAAGATGGATACACTCAAAAGGGTATTATATCATCATCATCATACTCAGTGAATCCCACCTATGCAAAGCTAAGGTAGGGTCTGAGGAGGGTAGATGTAGACAGCCTTACCTCTACCCCGTAGGAATAGAGAGGCTGCTTCCAGTGAGACCCCCGGCTCGATTGTAGTTTTGTATCAAGCCTTGGACCTAAGGCACATAACACTCAAACAATCGGGACAGAGAGACCGATTGGTGCACATAACACTCAAAAGGGTATTATATATGATAGTAAAATAGTTTAAGATGGATACATTGTACTATCGTTTCCAAAAATTTCTTGATCGTAAATATTATGTAAAAAACTTGTGAACAAAACCAACCTACATTTGAGGATACCTTTTTCTTTTGAATACAAGTCCAATTTTGTGGCACAATATCTCGGTCTCAAACAGGCAACTTTAGAGGGAAAGAATGTTTTTATGGACATATATTGGGATACGTACGTGCAAAATAAGTTAGGAAATCAATATCATATCATCATGTACACCAGGAAGTTAACTTTGTTCAAACAATATACTTATCGTATCAAGATCCCGCCATGTAGGGTAAGGTTTCAAGGTCTTGTTGGCTAACAGAACATGGTCTGAAATATCTCCTAGGACCAACCAAAGCCTGTTGGTACAATCACCCAACACATCACACACTATCATTTGGTGTCAATATTTATTACACAATCGTTGATTTGGTAGTGTGGATTTTAAATTAACATGTTGCATAATTGGTAGTGATTCTTGAATTTTGATGGCTAAACCGAAACACTCTGTTAACTCTCTTTTAAAATGTAAAGGTTCTGTTGAATGTATGGATGTTTAATAGTTAGTTAATACTATAGCTAATTGAACCATATTAAAATGTGTATAACAGATTTGTGGTTTACGCTTCATTTTATCGCACATACGGTTTCAAACTTGTTTGCCGCACACAATTGAAACTAGAACATTCCTTTTGTTAATTTCGATGTAGGACCTGATTGATAAAGCAAGAACAACTATAGTCGGGAACAGAGCATCATTACAAAGGTTGCAAACATCCATGGGGATCCCCGTCACCAATGATTCCAATGATCCCGCTTATACAAACTTTAATGAGGTGATGTTTATTTTCTTTATTTAAGAAAACTGTTATATGTTTCAAGTTTCGTTGGTTGTGTTTTCCAAGTGGTGGTTATAGATTTTGCACCATTTGCCAGTAAACAACCTATATTAATAAACGGCAAGATATCCCGTGACTGACTGCAAAACAGTGATGGCAAGCGTTTAGGTAGATTTATCTTGAAACTTGATAATAAAAACCTATGATAAAGTAAAAACCTTGATATAGGTGTTTTTCTTTTAATTTTTTTTTTTATATATTTATGGATGGATCTACTTAAATCTTCCCAACTGTTGTGCTTATGTGTAGTTGGTATTTGGGAATTATATTCTTGCTACATTTCTTGTTCTGCGGTCTTTTATGTTATGGTTTTTAAGTTATCTGTTTCGTGACATGGAAAGATGTATTATTGACATTGTCGTGTTGGTATATACTATAAACAGGTTATTGATGAGTGGGCCCAACAAGTCAGATCTAAAACCGGTAATTTCTTCTTATTGCTTAATTTTTAAGTTACTAATAATGAAACGTTTTGTAATGTCAAGATGATCTTTAGAAGATAGTTTTTAATATACATTAACGTATTGCAGGAAAGGAGGGTCATGAAGGTTCAGATTCAGAGGATATAAACAAGATGTTGTTCTCTGCAATTGTTGAAGGTACTTAGTGACTGATCCTGTAATCAGATTTTAGTTGTAATCATTATATATATAATTCCGTATATCAAACTATCATTTTGTTCAAAAAAGGTTTTTAGAATCATCTCACTTGCAAAATGTTATCACTCTGTGACAGGTGTACCTTGTTTTAGTTTAAAATCTTGTTTTTATTTCTGTTTTTTGTGTTGAGAAAACTAAATACAGAGCGCTATCATATTCGTTCATTATTTTCATTCTATTATTTTGAATATGCAACTAGTGTCACACAGTAGTTACAGGTTTTCATGACGCTTAACATAAAAGGGTGGGGTCTAGGTCTATGTCCGATTCAGTGCTCATTTTAAGAGAGCAGAGCACCACACATACATATAATCGCTTGCCACCTACACCCAAAGTCTTCTTACCGTCCTAGTGACTTGAAAGCCACACCATCTTTGTACAATGTTCATGACTTAAAACTATAAGGTATTGATGCATTTTCAATCATACCGGTTTTGTTTGTCTAGCCTTTGCTAGTCTCTTAACAACTATATCATACATATAGAGCACAGAGGATGGCGACTGGTTGCCAACTGTCGCTCTCAAATTGTACTATATTACTATGATGATGTTTATAGAATAGGTTTACTGAGGACATACGAGAACAGGTGAGGAAGTTAGGAACAATTCTCTGAAATCATGGGGGGCCAGACTCTTAAAAATCCAATATTTTACATTAAAAAAGAAAAAAAAATCTGGAGCTTTTTGGTAAAATTAACACTACGGAGCGAAAGATCGGGGGGGGGGGGGGGGTGCTTGAGGCGCCCCCTGGCCACCAAGAAGCTTCGCCTCAGGACCAAATGACAACACTCCAACCCGACCACCGTACATTTCTAACAGTTTGTACATTATTAACAGTACGTTGAACATGTTGGTATTCACATGTTTTCGCCTTCTCCTAAATTTGAGAACGTCTATAAGTTCTCACTTTAATAATTTCATGATTGTTAACAATATAATATAATGCGATATTGTATCCTAATGAGTGTTTGTAACACAGTCTTTCAAATTGAGGCATAAAAATTAAAAAAAAGTAATCATTTTAGCATGAGTTCATACACTATGAAAATATACTAATACAAACACCCATTGAAGTACTTCCTTATAGTCTTCTCCCTCCTATGACTTAATATGCAATGTGTTATCATAATCGTATTATTATGTTCAAACTGGTCGTTAAATTATTAAGGTAATAAAACTTGCACAATTTTTATTATTTTAACACAACACGAGCATGCATGACCATTATAATTAATGTAGTTAATGATGAAAAGTTGTGGTTTGTTAAGCGAAACTCAGACTCACAATGAAGTCCTCATCTCTTCCATACACCTAGATTATAAGAAAAACATAATATTTTGCTCATTTTCACTTCCACATTAGAGTCTCCATCCCTATATCCCATACTCCAAATTATATGAAAAATACATCCCATACTCCAAATTATATGAAAAATACATCCCATACTCCAAATTATATGAAAGGCTCCGTCTATTGGGACACCCACTTTTTCTATTTGAACACCATGCGACCCGCAGAGGCCTGCTCTTGGGCCTCTGCAGGGCGCATTGGGCCTGTGCGGGCCGCTTGAAATTGTTATTTTAAGTTGTTTAAAGATTTAAAGGTTGTGTTATGTTATTTCATATTTTAGTAGTTTATTTACTCTTAGGAGTAACTAGATTAAGTTAGAGATTCACTATTTCAAGTTACAATTCAACAATATGAAACACACACGTATAATAAATGAAACACACACGTATAATAAAAACTGAACTGCATTAATATATAACATTTGTACAGTACATCGATAATCAAAATTTACAAAGTAAAAAAGAAAACAACATAATCCTGACCACCCTCGCCTGGCTGATGCTGAGCCTTATCCTCCTGTGGCTGATGCTGAGCTTGAGGTGCCTGAAGTACCGGCTGAGGATGTAGTAGATGGGCCGGCATATGAAAATCATCTGGTGGCATACCCACGTGAGCCATGATCGCCGCAATCTGATCAATCTGAAATCGCATCATGTACGGCATCCGTGCATTATGCAGCATCTGCATCTGGTAGAACTGATGCATATCAGGCGCAACATGGATTGGCCCCTGTAGCGGATGCGGTGGCTGTGGTGCGGCAGCAGCGACAGGTGCGGCCAAAGGGGCAGGAGCGGCAGGATCTACCGGGTCGTCTTTGATATCTACAACTGGGAAGACCTCCGGAAAATCGACGGGGGACATACAACTCCCCCCTATTGGCCACCAAGCGGCGACCAACACACCGGAATCTTGCCCAGGATACCCATACCCTGTATGGTAGGCAAGATAGCAGGACCGCAACATGGATCCGCATCTATATCGATCTCTGGAAGCAGGGCCCTGGCAATGATGGTGATATACGCACCACCGTAAAATACTGCTCGCTCCTGCCACATGTACGCGCTAGCGTAAAACATAGCCAAACTCCTGGCTAGCGCGCGCGGCCTGCGCCCCAGCAGGCAATACAAGGCTATCAAAGCGGTGGGCGATAGACGTAGCTATGCACCGGTGCAGGTACCGCATATAACCGCAAAGTCGCTAAGGCTCATCTGAAACTGACGACCGCATAAACGAAACTCGATCTCGATAAACGGGTGGTCCGGGTCATCCTCTGGGTGGTCGGCTGGGCGTGGGGTGAATGTGAATGAAGAAAGAAACTCGATCGTAATGGCCCTATAGGTGGGGGTGTGCGCTAAGAGAAACAGTCTGTCCCACAGCGTACCCACGCCGATAAAACGTCGTGCTCGATCAGTCTCACCCAACGTCTCCAGCATACTCCAGTCAATCGACTCGTGCGCGCAAATGATGACTCGTCGTAGTTTGTCACATCGTCTAAAAGGGGAAGCAGAATCGTCATGATGAGGAAATACAAGAAACTCGTGATCCTCCAGCGGATGAATCTTTGGCCGCTCGCGCCTCCTACGACGCCCCCCTGAGGAGCCTCAGGGACATCAACATCCTCCATCGGCTCATCGATAAGAAACTCCATCTGCAAAACATTAAAATGATTAAAATATTAATATTAATAATAAAATGATATAAATATTAATTTTAATAATGAAATGATATAAATATTAATTTTAATAATAAAATGATTATAATATTAATATTAATAATAAAATGATTAAAATATTAATATAAATATTAATTTTAATATTTACCTAAATACGGTACAAATCTACCTAAATACGGCATGGATCTACCTAAATACGGCATAGATCTACCTAACCACGGCATAAACTACCTAAATACGGCATAAGATCTACCTAACCACGGCATAAACTACCTAAATACGGTATGGATCTATCTAAATACGGTAAAAAAGTAACTAAATACGGTAAAAAACTAACTCAATACGGTAAAAAAAAGTAACTAAATACGGTATAAAACTAACCTCTTCCCGGCGTTAATCTTCTGAACAACGTTATGTATATCTTTTGGAATGCTCTTATTATTAGGGTTCTGATTCCTTAATGTTGCCCAGATGTTACGTGTGGGAATGTCTTGCTCGGCCAGCTGCTCCACTAATCTGTATTCGTCCTAAGAAAGTCTTCTAGCATACGCGTGCCCCTCTAAAGTTTCAAGAGGAGAGTGGTTGTGTGACTCGTTCTTAACCTGTAGCCGCCAAACGTTAAGCATTTCATCATAGAACCCTATCAGTTCAAAAGGGAAACGAGTTTTTTTTGCTACCGGTTTTTCGAACAGCGGCTACACCCTTACGATCACCACTAAGGATACAATGTATCCACACCCTCACGAATTCACCATGTTTCTTCTTCGATCTTTCACACTTAACGATGCAGCCGTGATTACGAGCCCTCATATCTACCAAATCCTCCATCTCTTCACGGGAGGCAAAACCCTGATTAGTTGCATAGGAAACTATGATAGGGTGTATTTTTTCCTTCTCATCTTCCAGTTTGATTTCTTCCTCGTCATCTTCCCGTTTAATTCTTTCCTCGTCATATTCGTGACGAAAATTACCCTCTGCATACGAATTATCACCTCCGTAGTTGTATCCAGAATAACCTCCGGAATAACTGTGTGGTGAGTAGTTCAGGTCTGGAAGAGGCGGAATGTCGACATGAGAAGGGACGTGGTTGACAACTTCCTCGTAATAGTTGGGCTGAAACGAAGATTCGTAAGAATCAGAAATGGCGGTCTTGTATGAGTCTGGAACAACACTATCGTTAGAATCCTCACCGAATATTATGAAAAACCACGACATACTGTGAATATACGTGATTGTGATTTGAAAGGTTTATTGTGGAATTGGAAATCTATTACAATAACCAACGATAATGCATGGTCTTATAGCCTTTCTGGAGGGTCCATGCGCCCCGCAGAGGCCATTGCGGGGCGCATTGAGTTCAAGCATGCACATCAACTTTAGGTCACGCAGGTATACGAGGTGATATTCTGATTCTTGGTACCCTATGCGACCCGCATGGGCCTCTGCGGGGCGCATGGGTACGAGGTTCACGTGTTTCCACTAAGACATGTCAGTCTGCTGCCTTTGTCGAGAAACCCTAACCCCATGCGGGGGCGCATGGGCCTATGCGACCCGCATGGAAGGGTGTCAAAATAAGAAATTTAGGTGTCCCAGACTCATATGAAAAACTAAAGTAAACCCCTATATTTGGGGGATCACTATTAGTCCCATTTTATTTGATTTATTGTGGTTGTTAATGGAAAAATGTATTATTTAATTGATTATGAATATATATGGAGAATTAGATGTAGAACAAATTTCAGAAATTGTTTATTTTTATTAAATTATATGGATGAAGATGATGATTTTATTCTTAATCCTTTATGCACCAACAATGAATTGTATGAAATCAATGAAATTACTCAACGAAAAATATTATCTTCCATTAATTTTAGTTTATTTTGCTACAATCTGGATCAGTTTTAAACCATTTTTAATATTACATTAGTTCTTATGTTTAGTGAAAAAGTAACTTTTAATTTTAATTGATGCAAGAGTATTCACATTCAAATAGGTTCTAAATTTCTATTACAATAATTTAACTAAAATACACAAGTTTTTTTCTTTATTTTTTACAACCTCTCATATTAGACTCTATATATATTTCTATCTTACTAAAAAATATTTATTTTATTGTTTTTTTTATCGATTTATACACTTACAAAATTATATTTATCTCAATTATAAGATGCCAATAAAGAGTGGAAATGAAAGAAAGCATTATATGATGTAAATGGTCTAATCATTTTTACCTGTATTTTGTTGTTTATTTCTTTATTTAGTAACCATCGTAACTTATACATGGTTATAACAAACAATTCTTTTTAGTTGATTAGTCATTCATAAACATTTAAAGAAAAGTTAACTTTTATTTTCGTCTCTGTATTTTGTCCAATTATGTTAGTTCAGACTAAATTTTAAATTTGTACAATTTTTATTCCTTACATTCTTAAAACATGTCAGTTTCATCCAAAAAAACTAAATTAATTAAATAATTGGACAAACCAAATGGACAAAAGTGACAACTAACTCACGTTTTTTTTACGAAACTTGCGTTTTAAGAATTTCAAAAACGAAAATGATACAAATTTGGAATTTGATCTGAACCAGAGGCGTAGCTTGGTGGGGGGGGGGGGTCCGACTCCCCAAACTTTTCGCTCAGTAGTGTCCGCATGTGGTTTTCGCATAAAATTTTTAAGTATATAAGTTTTCGACCCCCGGTTTTATAATTTTTAAGGTATAATTTTAGATTCGTTGATTTCTGACCTTCCGGTTGGAAATCTCAAGCTAGTCAGAACAACTTGATTGTGTGAACTATCATAATTAGACAAATCAGAAGGAGAAAAATGACGGTTAACTCTTTAAAGAATAAGATACAAAAAAAAACTTTAGAGAAAGGTGACCATAACCATTTCGCATCTACTTTTTATCCGATAGAATAGAACCCTAAAACCACATTGATAGTATTAAATATCACACACACACACCACACGACTCAAACCCACCAACCACCAAAATCTTCAAAAACATGGAGCTAACACTAGATCAGCTGAAGCAATACGACGGCACAGATCCATCAAAACCCATCTACATCAGCGTCAAGGGTCGCATCTTCGACATCACCATCGGCAAGTCCTTCTACGGTCCCGGCGGCTCCTACGCCCTCTTTGCCGGCAAAGATGCCAGCCGAGCCCTAGCCAAGATGAGCAAGAACGATGAAGATGTTATCGGATCTCTTGACGGACTCACCGAAAAGGAGCTGGGTGTTCTTGCTGATTGGGAAAAGAAGTTCGAAGCTAAGTACCCAATTGTTGGTTCTCTCTCTGCTTAATTCCATAACCACCACCTGTTTCCTATAAACTACTTTATTGTTTGTGGTTTTAAAGGTTATGTAAAAGAAGATGGATTGAACCCTGATTGATGTGTGTTAGTATCTCAGGGTTTGAATAAGAATTGTGTGTTGGTGATTCATGTGAAGTTTAAAATGGTTTTTGGTTTGGTTTATGGTTTGTTTTTGTGGTTTGGGGTCTTAACGATTTAGTTTGGTTTGAAATTTGAAACCAGCCGTTTAATATGAGTAGGGTTGTAAACGAATCATACGTTTAGTGAACAGTTCGTGAATCGTTCATCGGGAAGTTCGTTTATGATTGTTTGTTTAATAAACGAACGGAGATGAGTAGGAATAGCATTCAAAAACCCTACCCGTTTCTTATTCCTCGATACATTTGCTTGATCACCAGTTTCGTAACCCCCTTGATTGTCGACGACCCTACTCCCACTTCCTTGCCAGTGACTGGCCACTAGCGTAACCCCATGTAACATGTCGGTTTCTTACCTATGTATTCCTACCAGAAACAAGTTGGAAATTTGGAACCGGAGATGAGTAGGAATAGCATTCTGTCTATAAAAAAAGAATCCTCAATAGTCTTTTCTCACTTAAACTCCACATCTCTTGACGGTGTCTACTCTCACTCTATTTTCCAACGACCTTTTGGTCTCCACCACATACGATACTTTGTTGATGGGCTAACCGAGCTCTTCTTTTAGGTGAAGAAAAAGTTGTGTTGGGAACATTAATGGAAATTCGATTCATCGAAAGATTCATAGGAAGAAAACTCAGACTTATTAATGACAAGTTGTTGGAGGCAATTCATTGGTCAATAAAATCAATAAGATTAATTAGTTTTTTTTAGCAGCTATTTAACTACACATTTTTTCCTCCAAAGTACACCATGTCCAAGTCTTGAACTCGAGTCTTCTCCGAAGAGAGTTTTGTCTTTTACCAGAGGGCTACAAACCCAAGTGGCAATAAGATTAACTAGGTTAACAAAGAAAAATCTAAATACTCATTTTGCAAATCTAATAAATAATGAGGACCAATCTTTGGTGGTTGGGTTGTGTTGTGTGTGTATGGAGGGGGAGTTAGGGGCTGTTTGTTTACCTCTATAACAACGCTCTGAATGGTTCAGACCTCTTACTAGTTTAACACTTAACAATTCAGAAGTTGCCAAACAGCCCTTTAGTGTTTAATTGTTGTTCTTTTTTAAGGTTTTATTTTAACCTTTACTATATTTTTTAAAGGTATAAATAATCAACTATACGACCTTTTAAAATTAGAGCTTAAAGGGGTTGTCTTTGACACACTTTTTTAACGGAAGAAACTCTAAAAGAATATTTATAATATTTAGAGTTATGTTTTAGAGTTTGAGAACATAATTTATACATCATAACCCCAATAAATGAATAATATCTTGAGCAACTTTTTTGTTCAATAAGTTCTCATCCCCTTAAACTAATATGTTTATGTGATAAATGCGTAACTCTAATGTTTATAAGATTTATAGTTATGCTTTAGAGTTTAGAACATAAATCATACATCATAACCCAAATAAATGAATGATATCTTTATACTTATTCATTTCCATTATATCAAACTTTCATATCTTAGGTTATGTGTAATGAAAGATTGAAAGGGTGCGGTTGAACTACCACATTGTTTGTGGGGAACGTAATCACGTTACTCACCCGGCGTGAACGGGGCACAAAGGTGTAGGCATGAAGAAGCTAGTGGACGTCGAAGGCAGCGTTATTCTTTTTAATTACCAATTTATATACAAATCAATGTTTTGACATTTCATATTAGGGATGAGCATTTGATACGGGGTATTGGTTACAAAATTACTTTTGGTACCGATTCCGTACCCAATTTTTAACGATTTCAGTACCGAGATTTTACTGATTTTTACCTTCAAATGTTGATGTCGTACAGTACAGTACCATACCAAACATTTTCTATACCGGTCCTAGCAGCCATGGTTGCAAAAGTCTGACACTCCCTAATCGAATTCGAAAGTACTCAATGAGTAATTGACCTAAGCGAACACTACTCGTGTCTCGACTGGCTACCCTGCCAATAACTTCCATTTCAACTTTAGTTGAAAATCCTAATTCCAAATTCCCAATCCACTGAAAGGGACAGCATAAATAAAAGAACACGCGGGAAAACCTAAGCTTCTAGGTTTTCTTCATCACCGTCAATGGCGCCGACGAAGCGTAAGAGTGACGACAAGCCAGAAACCGCTTCCGAGAACAACAAGCCGACGACGAGAGTCACTCGAAGCTCAACGCGTCAAGCCACACAAGCGATCACGAAGCCGGTGGCTGAGCCGCCGGCGCCAAAGGCCAAAAAGGCTAAGCTCAGCTCCAAACAGAAGCCGGAACCAAAACATAAAACAACTGAAGCACCACCGGCGGCGAACGGCGGAGATGGCTCCAAAACGATCGTGATTGAGCACTGGTATGATTATCGTTATATTTTAGGTTTTGAGCATGAATAGAAGTTGTTTTATGAGATCTAGATGGTTTTAAGTTAGGTTATATTGAGTTGGGTGTATTGTAACTACTGTTTTTGTGATTTTGAGAGGACAAAATAGGAATTTTGGAAGAATAGATGAATGAAATGAGATTAGATGAGTTTGAACATGAATTTTAGAGGATTGAGATAGTTAAGACTTTTGATAAGGTTATTTTAGGTTTATTAGTTGTTTCTATTTTTGATTAAGTTACATTTTAGGCTATGTAGTTAAGACTTTGACTCTGTCGAACCACGCGTTGAGTGCAGCGAGGTGCATAGGTACACTGAATCAGGAAAAAAGTCGGTCTGAACTGGAAAAAAATAACAGATTAAAATGGCCTGAAGCATCTAAATATGGCATGAAACCAGTCGAAACTAGACTAAAACATGTCTAAAACAGCTAAAATGGCCTGAAATAAGCGCACGCCTTGCGTGTCTTTGGCGTGCGCTTATGTTGTTAAAAGCACCTAAGCAAGGCGCTGCACAGCAAATGTGACTCGTCTGAATAGGTGCGTTCTAAGGCATTCAGTGAAGAGGTCTCAAACAATTACACTAGCTTTAACACGAGCCTGAAATTAAACCTAAAACATGTTTAAAACCCCAAAAAATGCTATTTTTTATACTATGCACCTCACTTAAAAAAGCCTTTCCATTTTTATGCGCCTAGGCTCAGGGCGAGGTGTATACGTCTTGAGTGCGCCCTGCACCTTTGACAACATAGGCGTGCATTTTTTTAAGTGTCTTGATCATTGAATGTTCTGTGTTTAGTTTTTAAACCATATTAAAATAAGCAAAACGATCTTGCTATGCAAGGCATGTAATATAGTTTGCTCAAGACACAACACAGAATAAATCAATCTCTTATAACACCATTAACCATGAAAAACCATGTGTGCCGTGTGTGTGGTCTCAAGTTCATAAGAGAAGTTGGCCATCAAACACTTTGCAAGCAATGGCATCTGTCTTTGACAGCTCCATATGACATTAATTAACGTTTCAATCATGCAAATGAATATAACTTATAAGCATGCTGGTAATGCTACATAGTTAAAACTTTTGTAGTTCTACATATCAATAATGCTGTCTGTAAAAAGTTGTTCAACTTGAAATGTCCCGGTACATAGAGAATAATCTGAAAGTACATGCTTGTAACGCTAATAGTGCAAGACAAAAGGCTTTAAATAGCATGATTTAGCGGCAATCAATATCAAGTCGGGCTGAATTGATGAACCCGAACACAACACATATATTTAATCTTTCTTTTATAATCTTTATTTTTCAGCACACAATGCAAGCAATTTAAAATAAGGGCTGTTAAGGTGAAGGATGATTTGGAGAGTGCTGTGTCTGGCATTAATGTGCTTGTCAACCCAGAAAAGGTACATTTTTTATGTTTTATTGAATCAATATATGTGTTCTTTTTTATGTTACAACTTTTTTCTACTGATGATGACCAATAAGTCAATAAGTTGGTTCAAAAAGCTTAGCCAAACATGCCCTAAATTGCTTTCGTTGCAGCCAAGAAGAGGATGCTTTGAGGTGCGTGAAGAAGGCGGGAAGAAGTTTGTCAGTCTTCTGGTAATCTCATCACCATATTTAAGCTTTTGCTTACTTAAAATTTAAAATTAAACTAAGTCGTACAAATGTACAACAAATAGTATTTCATCATCAATAAAAAAAAGTCGCGTTTGCAGTGTCACGCATAATTGTCAATACATGTGGTAGTTTTGGCCCGTTTACTTAAGGAGTTGATTTGGGCGGTGTTTTATCTCGAATGAGTCAATACATGTGGAAGTGTTGGCCCTTTTACTTTAGAGGAATTGGTCAAACTGGTTGAGAGTTGTCTCACACACAATGTTCTTAACGAGCTCTACATAATGATTCAGCTTAATAACGAATGTGTTAATTTGGGCTGCGTTGTTATCTCAAAGGGGTCAAATCAAAATATTTAGCTAAAAGAGAATTGGTCAAACGAGTTGATAGTTGTCTCACACACAATCTCTTAAGTAGCTTTATAATGGTCAAGATTATTGTTTCTGTATTTATAGTTATAACACGTGATTAATCTATTGAATCATTTAAAAATCGGACAAAAGTGATTTAATATGCCCTACTTGTTCATTACAGAGTCATTCGCCTTTCAAAATGTTGATTATAACCCTGTTTTATATTAAACTTGTGAACGTATAGCAGACTGTTGTTGCAACATGGAATCTTAAGATTACTTTGTTTGTTATGTACAGGATATGAAACGACCATTTACACCGATGAAGGCTTTGGACATGGATGCTGTCATATCTGACATCATTGACCAGATCAAATGATGTAATGGGTCAACCATGCATGTATCCTGTATGATCTGTTGTAGCTGCTGCAACTAATGGGTCTTTTTGATCAATGTTTTTGGGAAACAAGGAAACCCTCTTTTGGAATTGATTGGGAGTGTCTTCTAGGTGTAATTCATGCTTGTTAGCCACTGTGATTACCTTGTCTTGTGTTGTAAGTTTCAACAAATTGGATTGCTGCAGTTGAAATTTGTGTCTTGTGATGCCAGAACTTTTGTTTTGTTTTGTGTTCTTTGGTCTGGGAAAAGGTTAGGGGTGTAAACGAGCCGGGCCGAGCCTGAGCCTAGCTAGGCTCGAGCTCGGCTCGGTTCCAGCCTATTTATTTGAGCTTGGCTCGCGAGTAAAACTCAAAACTTGAGCTCGGCATGACTCGGCTCGAGTTATATTCAGGACAACCTCAAACGAGCTAAAAGCTAAGCTCGAGCTTGCTTCAACATCGCTTAAACGAGCCAAAGCCTGGCTCTCCAATGTTATATTATTATTGTTGTATTATACAAAAAAAACTAAAATTTTGTTTGGCTCGTTTAGTCTCGTGAGCCTAAACGAGCTTTGTATTTCAGGCTCGAACTCGGGCTCGATAACTAGACGAGCTCTATTTTAGACTTGAGCTTGGGCTCGTTCAAGCTTTTAACCGAGCCGATCACGAGTGGCTCTTGAGCCTTTGGGCTTGTTTACAAGCCTAGTTACGGCTGGTTCGGTCATGAATGACCAGGAGTGTTGGGCACAATATGAAAATGTGTAACAAGGTAGAAGAGACCAGAACTAGTTTTCTTAATACAACATTTTTGTAATTAAATTAGTGAGTTTGTCTCACTAAATATGGATCAACATTATAACCGATGTGGGACCATTAATAATACTTAAGTCATAATCAACATTATAAAGTAAGCTATGGAATTTCTTAACACCTTGTGAAGGCCTCTTAATTATTTGATCATTATTCTCAATAGTATATGTTTATCTCTTATACTTGTTTATCAATCTCACATGTATTAACAATCACATTAGATGGTTTTAGTATAAACATGTGACTGAACACAAAAAAATTTTGCGACTTGTATTACTCCTTTACACCCATGATTCTAAATTAGTCCCCTTTGCTCATGTTTGAACCTGGGACCTCCCTTTAAGAAGCATGTGTCTCTACCAAGTGGGCTAACCCATATTTGTCATACACTCATCATATCGTGTTAAAACAAGATAAAGTTTAATATATAGTCGCTTCATAACTATAATCCTTGATACTGTCATGACACTTATAACTATAACATTATAGATTAAGTTGTCACACTTTAGGCGAATTTTATATCGTTTGTTTTGTCAACATGAGAGTTATTAACATAAGCAAAAGTAGCGGATCTAGAAGAAACATTCAGGGGTATCCAAAATAAAATTTGGCGTATGCTATGACGGATTTAGAAAAAAAAATTAATGAATATAGTGGCAGATCTACAAGTTTTTGCACTTCACCAGGATAGTTGAGGGGTATCCCGGACACCCGCTCAACCCCCTAGATCAGCCCCTGATAAGCAATGTTCCTCCTCAAATATCATCAACACGTTTTAGGTACAATGTTTTTGGATGAGAGGAAAACTTTACACTTATGTGTATTCTAATAGGAACAACCTTGTAAAGTTTCCACTTGTGAAATCGAAAATAAATCCGCAAGCTTCTAGCACGCAAAATGAACAATATAGGTTGTTACAAGACCCACTATCTTACTTAACCCTTTTTTTGTTTTAAATTGATTCGTTTATTCATTCGTTAACTAACTACCAAAACAACATATTACAAACAAACAACAGGTAAACAGGGGAACAAGCTACGTCGCAACCTATTTTGAATTGCAAAACCGATTCTACTAAAGACAAAGCGACTCTTAAAGGTCGAGAAATTACTATTCACGACGTGATAGACCCTGTTAACTTATATTTTATTTTCTTAATCCATATATTCTATGCTTATAGATCATTTGATTAAGCAACACAATTAGTGGAATCACCACCAATATAAAACTCCCACGCAACTTACACATGAGGTCCACATCACCAGGGCACATTAATTTCCCATCAACGGTCAGGATCAAATCTCAAGTAACCTCACTAACATGATCCCCCATCCAACGGCCCAGATTAATGCGCGTAATTAACGAGAAGAAAGTAGAACATACAGCATCATATAGTCGGTCTTCTTCTCCACTCCCTATTAAAAAGCGCCTCCTCAAACCCCTTTCTATCTTTATAATTTTATTATTTTTATTATTATTCTGTTTCTTGATTCATTCAAACTCTATCCAAAATCCCCAATTTATCTTCAGTTTTAATCAAATCTTGATTCTTTTTTTGTTTCTTGAACCCTAATTTTAAATATACATATACTTTCTTGTTTGTTTCAGATCAAGTTTTGATTTTTATCAATTTTTATTAATCTTATTAATCTTTATTAAAATTTAGAACTTTCCCACCAAAAATGTCAACAGCCCTGAATCCCTGCAACCATCTGTTGGATTACAAGAAAAGATATGGGTTAAAAGGGTTCAACTTGATCCAAAAATGGGTCAAAACAAGCCCATATGGGAAAACCCATATGGGAAAATCAAAATCTGAGATACCCAGATGCAGTTTTTGTTGTGGGTATGAGGGTAGATTGTACATCTGTTTGATCTGTTCATCAATGTCTTGTTCTTTACCATCTGGACCAAACCATGCCCTTCTGCATATGCAGACTCAGATGGGTCATGAGATTGCTGTAGATGTTCAAAGATCTGAGCTTTATTGTTTTGCTTGTGATGATCAGGTGTATGATCCTGATTTTGATAGGGCTGTGATGTGTGAGCAGATTGTAGGTAATCTTGATGGGGTTAGATCTGGTAATAATAATAATAAGAGGAAAAGATTAGGGTTTGAGGGTGGGTTGAATTTGAATTTGAATTTGAGTTTGGATTTGAAGAATTTGAAAAGGGTTGTTGGTGTTGGTGGTGGAGAATGGGATCATGGAAGGAGGATATCGAAATCGTGTTTTCCGGTTGGGTTGAGAGGGTTGAACAATTTGGGCAACACTTGTTTTATGAATTCTGTGTTGCAGGCGTTGCTTCATGCTCCTCCTGTTAGGAATTATTTTCTTAGTGGTAGCATGATCGCGATTCGTGCCGGAAAACATCTTCGGATCGGTTTTGTTTGCCGTGTGACATCGATGTGATCTTTTCAGCTTTGTTTTCGGGTGATCGGGCGCCTTATAGCCCGGCTCAGTTTCTATACAGGTCTTCGCCGTTTTACTGTTGCTTTATGTTTTATGATTATTAATTATCTAATTGGAATTTGCTATTTATTTGCTGTTCTTGATCGCATTTTCGTACTTGCATGATTTTATATGATCAGTATTCACTATGGTTGTAAAAATCGCGCCTAACCTATGATTAGTCGTTGATTGATCACTAATCCAGGGTTCACCGAGTAATTTTCATCTGATCGGCCAATTAATCGCTAGGCGGTCGACAATGGTCAAATCCGGTCCTAATTGGCCAAAAATCTATTGCAGTCTAGCGATTCCGGCCAAAACTTGTAAATTCCGGCAATATTTTGGCCAAAACCAGTAAATTCTGGCAATTAATCCTATCTACTCATATATGGGTCGAAGAGGGTGTTAAAACATGTCTATTTAGAAAAATTACATATAAAAATATGTATATATGCATATCAAATTGAAAATTACATATAAAATCCCAATTCGATTAATCCTGATTAATCGTTGGTCAGTACCCCACCAGCTGACTAGCGCCTAGCGATTCTTTCAACACTAGTATTCATTAGTAAGTAATGTTTGCAAGTGATAGATCTGATACAAAGTGTCAAGTATTGGCTTTTGGTTGTATTGTATGACTTTGAATGAATTTTGATGTTGCTTCAGTCGTTAAAAGTCAACAAGAGGTGATTTGACTTCCGAGATCAAATCAATTAGCTTCATATGACTTTCGTTATTGAATACGATACACCAATACGGCTATCTTGTTTCGATTTAAGAATTTTATTGATTAATGTTAATAAATCTTGATCATATACTAAAGAGTAAAATCTATGTTTCTTGCTGCAGTTGGTGGCGGCTTTCGGAAAATCTTGCATGTTATGAACAGCAAGATGCTCATGAATTCTTTATGTCGGTTCTTGATCGGATCCACGAGAAAGAAGGGAAAACAAAAGGCACAAATAAAGGTAATTTTGATGCCATTATACGGTCGTAACTCGTATGCATATATTCAAATTGTTTCATGTTGCTGGCTAAACGAGCAGTCTTTCCAAAATGACGAATTTGTCGGTTTTGGAGGGTCAGATTATTGATAAAAGAAAAGCTTTTTGTTCTTACACAGATATCGGAGATTGCCATTGTGTAGTTCATAGAGCGTTTTCGGGATTATTAAGATCAGACGTTACTTGCACAACTTGCGGTTTCACATCCACAACTTACGATCCTTGTGTCGACATCTCTCTCGATTTCAACACAAACGCTGACCATATCGCACCTAACAAACCCCAAAAGTCAACCGACTTAGGGATAACGACTCTCACTAGCTGCTTAGACCTCTTCACGAGACCGGAAAAATTAGGGTCCGACCAGAAATTATACTGCGAAAATTGTCGAGAACGACACGAATCCGTGAAGCAAATGTCGATAAAAAAACTCCCGTTGGTGTTATGTTTACACGTGAAGCGATTCGAACACTTGTTGGTTAGAAAAGCGTCACGAAAAATCGACCGGCATTTGCAGTTCCCGTTTTCGTTGGACATGACGCCCTACGTTTCGTCGTCAATAGTGAGAAAAAGATTCGGGAACAGAATCTTTGCGTTTGAAGGTGATGAATCGGAGATATCTACAAATTTCGAGGTTTTTGCGATGATAACTCATTCGGGTATGCTTGAATCCGGGCATTACATGACGTATTTGCGGTTAAATGAGCAATGGTACAAGTGTGATGACGCTTGGATCACCGTAGTCGATGATGAAGTGGTGAGAGCATCACAGATTTACTTGGTGTTTTATGTTCAAAGACCGAACTCCGGTCATAAATCTGGCGAGGATGGCGGTTGTCATCTCCGGTCTTCTCCCTCAGGCGACTCGTTTGTGTCGATTGCTGGTTGTTGCTGAAATTGTGGGTTGTTGTTTGGTGCAAAATAAGGTCCATTGAGGAAGTTTATTAATAGGTTTTTGGCTGTTGACCTTCCTGTTTGTACAGTAAAATTCTTTTGTTCAAAACCCAGAGGACTTGCTGTTTTTTTTGTATTTCTTCCAAATTGATAATTATTAAATTTTAATCAGATTTTATTATAACAAATGTGTCTTTTTTTTTTTACAATTTTTAATGAAAATTGAAAAGTCATCAAAGTTCCACTAGATTTAGTCAAATGCTCATGCTTTTATAAAATGCAACTAGTTGTTGAATGTTATTTTGGTATTTATAAAGGAATATTAGATTTTAATATCCTAACTATTCGTTATTGGCCGCAAAAGTCTCAACTTCAAAAATAATCACTGGCAGTCCCAACTATTGACATATTGGCCTTCAATGGACCCTAACTGACAGAACCCTAACACCGTTAGTCTCCGGTCAACGGAAAAACGTTTTTAGCCGGAAAACTCATTTTTTGCCGGAAAACTCAACATTTTCGTCCCAACCTCTTTTTAACCTTAATACGGACATTTAGAAACCTTTTTCTAGTAAAAGCCCCAATTATTGAAGTCGCCAGAAAACTCCTTTTTTCATCGGAAAACTTCTTTTTGGCTGGAAAGCTTTACTTTTTGGCCGGAAAACTTAACATCATCGTTCCAAACCACTTTGTAACTTTAGATCGGACCTTTAAAAACCTTTTTCTGGTAAAGAACAGTTTTCCGGTGACCTAAGACTAACGGTGTTAGGGTTCCGTTAGTCAGGGTCCATTGGTGGCTAATATGTCAATAGTTGGGACTGTAAGTGGTTATTTTTGAAGTTGGGACTGTTGGCGGCTAACGGCAAATAGTTTGGATTACTAAAAACCAATATTCCATTTATAAAAGTCATTGAATTTGATATGTATTTAAGGTCAATAGAATCAACTTTTAAGTAATGAGTTACAAAAACCACATAACACAAATGTACAAAATGTTGAATCAACTTTTAAGTATAGATTAAAGATTTTATACTCTCGCGAAATGGGGCGACTCGCATGAAAAATGGCCATTGCCGACGATTTAAAACTAGAGATGCCCTATAAACCGTTTAAACCAAAGCAAAACGGTTAAGCAGATTTCGCTAGTGTCAAAAAGCAAAAACTAGATGATCGAACCAACTCACCCAACCCAGCTGGTTTTGGTCGTTTCCCAAAACCGTAGTTAGCAATCTCACCTATAACTTTCGTCAAACCTAGCTTAACCAAAGTACCAAAACCATAAACAGGCCAAGTAAAACGTCAACAATTTAAACCTAGCTACTCATTTTAAAGTTGTTAACACTTATTCCGCTGGTCCATGGCCTCAAGTTCTAAATAGTCGCATACAATTACTATTCGGTAAAAAACAGTTATCGACTAAGAGACATACGTAACAGTTATCATAACAGTGGTTAAACGACGATAAAATATCAACCAAACGCCAATGTGTTCTTTTAACCAACCAACAAACAGACGTAAATTCGAAACAGTTTCAACTAACGCATACAACATTAGCAACGAAAAACATGATCCTATACGTTAAATAACCGTCTGAATTCGCAATAATATATAGTAACATAAATTGTAACCTACTAGTAAGCCTCACCATCCCAGATATAACTCAATTGCACCTTAAGTTCTTAACAAAAGAATATTGATAATGAATAAGGGTTTGTAGTTGATAGTTTAAACCTCATCTGCACTGTAACAATAATAGATTCCCTTCAAGAAGTCAAAATTGGAGAGCCTGAAGATTCAGAAGATCACTTTTTTTTGGTTTTAAATTTGTCTTTAAGCAAAGTAAACTGCTTTTTGCACTGGTTAACCGTTTTCCCCGGAACCGCAGCCGCGACACGCTCCCACCTCTGGTTAGCTTCCTTCGGGAATGTTTTCAGGGCTTGAATCAGTGCCGTTACTTGACCAACAGACCATTCATCGGAATCCGAATTCGTACCATTTTCGACACCGTTTTCGACAACTTCATTTGTATTTTGGTTAACCTCTACCGTTTTGTTTTCTTCCTGAGTTGTCGGAGGAGATGAAATCGGCTGGGAGGGTTTCTTTTTCTCAAGAAACTTATCGAACGCTTTTGTGGGATCGGGTTTTTGAAGAACGGTTTTTGTTGCTTTAAGAATCTCGCCCACCTGGCGGTGGGTCCCGATGTACTCCGATATAACTTCCCACCTTCTAGAAGTTCCTTTCGGGTACTTCAACATCCCTTTTCGCAAAAGCTCGATCTCTTCCTTCGCCCACGGTTTCTCCTTTTTCTGTTTCGGAACGTTTCCGTTGACTTTCACAGACCCGTTTCGCTGACTAGAAGCTGAAATATTATTATTATTGTTATCCTTTTCGGAAGGATCCAGGTTATCAAGCGCTTTCTTAAGAAGTTCGGCTTGCACGCATTCTTCTTGTGTTTCCATGTTGTCACATAAGCTTTTTAGATTCAAAATGTCAAGGGACATGCAAAGATTTTCGACATCATCTTGATTAAGATTTAACAGACGCTGATCTACCACGTTTGTTGATACGGTTCGAAGACGGCTTCGTTCTTTACGTAATAATTTCTTTCTTTTTCTTTTATTTTCTTCTGCTCTGCAGCAGCCTCTGCAGCTCGTTTTTCGTCTCTTCTTTCTTACGCCTCTCTTCTTCCGCAACTCTTGCAGCTTCTTCCTCTTGAAGCTTTTTCACCGTAAATTTCGCTTCTTTTTTCTTCTGTTTTTCGGCTTTCAACAATTCCTTTCTTTTCAAAACTCTCGGGTCTCGTTTATACGCATTGTCGACAAGAGACCGTATCCTTGCGCTTTCTTCCTTTTTAGCTTTCTCCGAAAGTTTCGCGTTCTGTCGTTCCATCCACCGTTTCTCCTCGCGTGACTCAGCATCCTCGAGATCATATTCATCGTCATGCGGGAACTCTCTCCAACTTTTAAAACCGTACCAAAAGTCATAAAACGAATCAACATCATCAAGTGGGGTGTTTTCATCTCCTAACAAAGGTGTCGGTTGAGTAACAGACCACCGTCCGTTTCTCAAAAATGCAGGCCCAAACACCTTAAAGAAATCTTGCGGGCCACAATCGGTCGGAACTTCATCGTCAAACTCATCAGTGGAATCGAAAACCCTTCTTTTAACCGGATCGATTAAAACCTCGTACGCTTCTTGAATCGCCTTAAAATGGTTCTCGATCTCGTCTTTTTTCGATTGCTTACCGGCTTCGGTTTCTTCCAAAAGAAGAAGCGCAGCCTGCTTGTCGGGATGATGTTTCAAAGCTACTTCACGGTAACTTTTTCTGATTTGGTCATCAGTTGCCAAATACCGTAAATTACCCAAACCCAACAACGCGTAATGATCTTGTTGGTTGGCTCCATCACCTGACTTCTTTTTACCTTTACCGCTGCTATACGAACCGGATGATTGCATAAACTCCGGCTCTTTTTCTTTAGCAACACTTTCATCAGTGTCTTCTACCTCTTTCTTTTCATCCGTAAAATAACCGCAGAGTTTGAGTGCCACATCGTGAAAAGAATGACCAGCTGGTTCAAAGCGCGAAGCTTTTACAGGAAGACAATTTGAAGAAACGTGGAGCTCTCCTCCGTCTAAAAGCTCGTTTGAGTAAGTGATTCGAAGAATGCTTAATTTGGCTGTCATTGTTACAGCAAATCAAGCATTCACAGCTCCAAACTACACTAAAGCATGACAAAAAAACAATTAAGAATCAAAACATATTAATAATAACTCATATATAATTACAAAAAAAAACATAACAAAATCCAATGATCACAGATTTATCAAATAATACTGATTATTTTATTAAACATCCACCGTGCTAATTTTTTTATCACAATTTGAAATCTCTTCCAAATCTACAGGATATCAATTGTGCCAAACTTATGTATTTAAAAAAACTTAGAGTTAACTTCCATTTTGCTCCCTGAGGTTTGATCATTTTGACGGTTTTGCCCCAATAGTTTAAAAATAGCCATTTTCCTCCTTGATTTTTCTAACTTATCATCATTTTGCTCCCTGTCTCTAACTCTATCCAAAATATCCGTTAACTAGAAGGGTATTTTGGTAATTTTATAGATAAAAGCAAGGGCATGTAAGACTTTTCACCTAAATAAAAACTTGTTTATTTACATGTATATAAGTAATTCTTTTCTAATCCCCCATCTTTCAGACCACTCTTTCTACCGGCCACCAACATCCATAACCATCCACCACCACCTGCAACTACCACCTGCCGACCACCACTACCGCCAGTTTTAACTGGACGTTTTAACTGAGTTAGAGCCAGGGACCAAACTACCGAAATACCCCTACTTTTAACTAATAGTTTTAACTGAGTTAGAGCCAGGGAGCAAACAGACGAAAAACTCGAAAGCTTAGGGAGGAAAATGGCTAATTTTAAACTATTGGGGCAAAACCATTAAAATGGCGACAAACTCGAAAGCTTTGCTCAAAATTTTGAAGTATCTCCTTAAGCAGCTCCAGATGCTAACAATTTAACTGAATAACCAAAAAATCAATATGAACAATATCACAAATATAAACATTTTGAACCCTTATATTCTGGTTGTGTGTTATAGCTATGATGAAATACTCAAAGATTTATACACAGCAATACATATATATTTCTAGCGATGCTGCTACTTGCAAACAGGAATGAACAAACAGCAGATAAAAGTGTATAACATTCATACAATTACATGATTATACACAACAATACATATATACTTGTATCGAAACTGCTAATTGGAAACAAGCATGAACAAACAACGGGTATAAGATTTCCATCAAGCATGAACAAACAACGGGTATAAGATTGATAAAGTATAACAATTACATGATGAATGTATCTATTGTAAAGAAAAAGAGTAAGATTGGGAATTGATTACCTGATGGATGATGATATGGAATAATGGAGACGAAGCTGCGCAAATTAGGGTTTGAATTTGAGGGTGGGAGAGGAGAGAGCGGAGAGAGAGAGAGAGAATTGGGTTTTAGGGTTGAAGTTAGTTTTGGACGCAAACCCTTGACTTAAATATAGCTTTTTAGACTTAAACAAATGGGTCCTTCCATTATTTTTGGAATTATTATTATTATTATTATTATTATTATTATTATTATTATTATTATAATTATTATTATTATTATTATTATTTATTATTATTATTATTATTATTATTATTATTATTATTGTGTTATTGCATAGAGTTAAACGTTTTGGTTAATTTTATTCAATGATAACAATAATAAATAATAAATAATAAAAATATTACTTATTATTATTATTATTGCATAGAGTTATTAAGATTTTTGAAATGTTTTGGCTAATTTTATTATCATTATTTGTTATAATTCATGTATAATTGCCCATCAGGTATTTGACTATTGAAAATACCCACGAAATTAAATATACTTATTGAACAATTAAAAAAAAGTATACGTTGGGTTTTAAGATAGATATTTTTTACAATTCTATTTGTTCTATAATTTTATGTTTTAAGAGCTTTAATCGGGGTAGCTCCACGATTGCACCGAACCTCCATCATAGGGGGGCGGTGTTCCCTTTCCTCCAGACTGCCACATCATCCTTCTGATCTTTTTTCGGATTGTACACCCTTCACCTAACTAGTTTAACCAAGACAATGTTTTATTAGGATTAATTTGCCTTGCTAGTGTCATCTAGGGATAATAGTGAAATGAGTATTGGTAACCTTCGTTTCATATTTAATTGTAAAATCATGTCTAATACCCATCGAGTACCTAGTCTACATGTTAGTATGTTATAATTGCCCGTTGAAATTTCCATCCATATTTTTTTTCATATTCTGATTATTATACAAGAAAATTAGAAATAAAAAAGAGAAAAGTGCCCGGATAGTCCCTGTGGTTTGCTCCGATTTCATCTTTAGTCCCTACATTTTCAAAATTATAGCTATAGTCCCCAACTTTGGCAAATTTGTTCTCGGATAGTCCATGAAGCGGATGGAGGTTAGTTTTCTCAATTAAGTGGGTGTGAAATGACCAATTTAACCTTACTATTATAAATAAAATTAAAAAAAATAAAGGATAAAAAGTAAGCCCCACCACCCCACTCTTATGTCTTCTCCATCTCAATTCCGGTAACCGGAATCGTTTTTCCGCAATACTCCGATGAGAGTCACCACCATCCCTGCGCCACTCCCGCCATAACCACCTCCCGCCACAACTGTTGGAAATTTCGAATAAGAGATTCCTTTGCGTGCAAGGCAAGGAACCCATGGAGTGGATAATTATTAGAATATTTAAACGTGATTAGGTTTAATTATTTAGTGATAATTATCATGTCCAAATATAATAGTTTATTAGCAATCCTAGTTATAATCTAATAGGAGTGTTTATATTATAAATACCATGCTTTGGGTATTAGTGATTGTAATTCAAGTTTTGTGTAAGTTTCTTGAATATTAATAAATGTTTGGGTGTTAGTCAAATAGTTTTCACTTTCCGATTTCAATTTCCGCTTTTTTATTCTGGAAGGATGGTAGTAGCGGCTCGAATACCGAGAAATCGGTTCCAAATTCAACATCACTTCAATGCCCGATGTTGAATAAGGTTAATTATACTATTTGGGCGTTGCGTATTCGCGCAATTTTTAACGTTCATGGCGTGTGGGAGGCCATTGAACCCGGAACTGAAACCGATGTGAAGAAAAACAATATGGCGATTGCTTTGTTGTTTCAATCTATACCGGAAGAACAGATCTTGCAAGTTGGTAATCTGAAGACGGCAAAAGAGATGTGGGATGCATTGAAAGCGCGCCATCTCGGAGCCGATCGGGTACGTGAAACAAGACTACAGACACTTATGTCAGAATTTGAGGCGTTAAAGATGAAAGGATTCTAGTACAGTTGATGAGTTTTCGAGCCAGTTAACAGGAATGTCTTCAAAAGCGGCGTCTCTCGGTTCTATAATCGAAGAACAAAAGATCGTGAAAAAGTTTCTCAGTGGTTTACCAAGAAGGTTCATCCATATGGTAGCCTCGGTTGAGCAAATTGTGGATCTAAAAACAGTTTCATTGGATGACGTTGTTGGTCGAATGAAGGCATATGAAGAACGCATAAAAGATGAAGAATTGCAGTCGGATAATCAAGGTACACAAACGAAACTTATGTTCAATAATTCTAATTACTCTTCAAGTTCTAGTCAGAATTCATGCGATTCGAGTGAGGGGCGCGGGAAAGGCTCGAACCGTGGACGTGGTGGTGGTGGACGTGGTCGAAACCAATCCGGTCAAAAAACCGCGGGTCACAAGGAGGGTCCAACGAAGGGTATAAACAACAAGGAAAGAAGGATTATTCGAAGGTTCAATGTTTTCGACGCGACAAATTCGGTCACTTTGTTTCGAGATGTCCGGAGCGAAAGAAAGATAGACAGGCAAACTTGATCGATGCGGAAGAAGTTGACCCATCTCTATTTACGGTGCAAGATGTTCAAGAAATCGTTTACTTGAATGAAGAAAAGGTCATTCCAAAAAATTATGAGAACGGTTCGGAAGAAAAAGACTTGTCAGGTACGAGTTCGAAATTCCGGGGATGATTGTTGGAAATTTCGAATCAGAGATTCCTTTGCGTGCAAGGCAAGGAACCCATGGAGTGGATAATTATCAGAATATTTAAACATGATTAGGTTTAATTATTTAGTGATAATTATGATGTCCAAATATAATAGTTTATTAGCAATCCTAGTTATAATCTAATAGGAGTGTTTAGATTATAAATACCATGCTTTGGGTATTAGTGATTGTAATTCAAGTTTTGTGTAAGTTTCTTGAATATTAATAAACGTTTGGGTGTTAGCCAAATAGTTTCCACTTTCCGATTTCAATTTCCGTTCGGTACCGATTCGACTTGAACAACCACCACTTCCGCCATCATCAGCACTGCCACAACCAGCACCGCCGCCATCATCACCACTGCCACAACCACCACCGCCGCCATCATCACCACTGCCAATAGTGCTTCGAAACCAGAGCATTAAAGCAGACAAACTCACCCCCTGTTTTATTCCATATCGAGATTGTTCAATTCTGCAATTCTGCGAGCTAAGGAATCTATCTTGAATCTAAGATAGACTTAGATACTACTTGTTCTCACTTCTATGCTGGCAACTTTTCTAGATTCTGATACCAAAATCTACTAACAAAACCTAAATTCCGTTGCTAACTGGGAAACCCATTTGAGATTGTTAGATGGGTTTTGTTGGGGAGTCAGATCAAGGTGATGGAGTAAAGTCAGGGTTTAGATGTTTGGCTAGAAAGAAAAAAGGCTGATTCAATTCATTCTAAGTCTTTAGATACAGAGCATCATTAATTGGCTTAGAAGTTATCCGTTCTTCATCTCATTTCCATAGGTAATTTATAGTCAAATTGAGGATTATGCTACTTTATCAAGGTTGGTTATTTAATGAAGGGTGTTTCAAAGCAAGAGAGATATGAGAGGGAAGAAGCAGAGAGAAAGAAAGAGGGGGAAGGGGATTATGCTACATTAAGGGTAAATTGGTCATTTTACACCCACTTAACTGAGAAAACTAACCTCCATCCACTTCAGGGACTATCTGAGAACAAATTTGCCAAAGTTGGGGACTATAGCTGTAATTTTAAAAATATAGGGACTAAAGGTGAAATCAGAGCAAACCACAGGGACTATCCGGGCACTAGAAAGCCAATGTATTAGACAAAAAAAATCTAAATAAAAAAAAGAATGTTTTCTATATGTTTCATTTGAATGGGTATCCCTATTTCGAGTAATCGGTTTGGTATTACCTAATACCACATCCCACCTAAACCTAAAAAAAGTAATTCATTCCAACTCGCACCGGAAGAGACTGATTTTGACTCGTTATCCAACTTATAACTTGAAGCGTCTTACAAAAATGAAAAATGTAAAGAATAGACGCGTATTCTACTTATAAACACAAACTTTAACAGATGTTTTTTTCGCTTAAATGACGTATACAAAAGTTGTCTGAAACATGTCTCTTCTTCTTTCCAATCAAATGCAGCTTCATAAATAGTTTTGCATCAATTCTTCGAAGTTCTAACTACTAACAAGCGGCGTGAGTTCCACCTCCTCAGCTTTCGACGCTTCAGCATCTTCCGACACACTCAACACTTCTATATCACTTTCACCATCTTCTACAACTTGCAGCACTTCCAAACGAGAAAAACCCGTCGAATCAGAACCACCTTTCGGCACCAAAAACAGAAAACAAAGCGGAACGATTCTCAACACGTTGCGTATCAAAATGGCTAGCCACAAGTTGTCAAACTGCGTCCTTGTGACATGTAGGACATGAAGAAGTAAGCCACCTAACCAAGTAGATGACATGAGGCCGAAATTGTCAATTGACATGAGCAAAGCAAAAAATGTGCCTTCGATGCCAGGTGGACAAAGCTGTGAAGATAAGACGAGAAGCGGCATCCATTTCAAGCGGCCCACCATTTGAAGCACGCTTTCATCGATAACCGCGAAGAAATAATCGGGCATTCCTAGTTTGAGGTTGAGTCTTAGTACGAAGACAAGATCCAGCATTCCTGATAAGCCGAAAAATAATTGTGACCAAAATAGTAGAGCTCGAAAAGGATAGGTCTTTAAGGTGTATTGATATAGTATCGCGCCTAAAAGGGAGCCAATCGAGCCAATTGATAATACAAAACCAATAGTTTCCTGCATACATGATATTAAATATTAATTTATTAGTAGTTAATATAATTAATCTATAAAAATTCACTAAAGCGTAATTTTAATTCATGGAACCTCTTAAACCACTCCCTCCGCGTTGCGGAGTGGGGGATGTAAAACAGTGCTAAGTAGCAACCAAACGACGATCAAAACAGGAAAAAGGCGATAAACAAAAACATGAATTTCTAACACCAAGTGACTCGCATGACGCAAAATGTAGACAAAGTCGAAGTTATACCGACACGTATTAGAAAGACGAGGGGGCCAAAGTGATACTGTATATAGTTTTTAGAAAGGTAGTGATGAGACCGAATTTCGGTTTGTATAATAGGTTCGGTTCTTTATTGTATTGACGCATGCAATAGCAACCAGAAAAGAAAACTCAAAAAATAAAGTCGTTATATGACCAAAACGATATGTACATGTTGCCGGTTCATTGCAGACACTTGATTATGCACATCGGAAGGTTAATAAAAAAACACATTACATCGTAAATTAGAAAAATCGTAACAAAAACCATATAGACCAACTGAAAATGTACATAAAAATAAGCACGAAAACATATTATATTTGACCCGCCTCATTTCCTAAAAAAGTAATAAGTTGAAACGTAAACCAACTTGACTTTATACCGATACGAGAAAACTTACATCAAAACAAAGACCAACGGAAAATGTACGTGAAAATAAGCATGAAATCATATTATATTTGACCTGACTCATTTAGTCATTTCCAAAAAAAGTTTACATTGAACCGTAAACAAACTTGAATTTATACCGACACGTACACTAAAATTAGCAACATAAAACTCGAGGGGCAAAAACGACATTTCACAAAGTTTTTAGAAAGTTGAAGGGGTGTAAGCGTCAATACAGAAAGTTGAGGGGTGAACTATAAAAAAGACAAAAAAAAATACCATGTTACCATTCATCAAAATGCTATATATTAATATATATAGAATTGGTTGTGGGTCAACCTGACAGTACAAAAAAAATTACTCATTTGATCCATTACTCAACCCGCGTGACCCGCCCATTTTGTCATATCTATATGTGTGTGACTATTAAACTAAAGAGGACGGAAAAATACCTGGGAGAAAGATGGGCCTGCTTTAGAATCCGTTTCCCAGTAGAACAACCCATCATATATATTCAAGCTCAACGCGAATGATAGATACATATACAAACACGGCCTCCAAACATCTTCGGATTTTAAAGTAGTCCCCATAGACGTCGCAGCAGCAGCAAATTTCTCAGTTATCTGATATCCATACGAAATGTTTTCCACAATCGTTACATACACAAAGCATAAAATCTTTCCAAATAACACATATACATTGCAGAATGAATGGCTTTATTAAAAGACTAGCTGTATGTACCTGTCTATAAGCAAAGCTCGGTGAGTGGGGTTCCTTGAGCACAAGGCCAATTAGTAACACGAGTGCGTACGGTATACTTAGCAAGCCATAAACTCCCTTTTAAACAAAAGACAGTTTATTAGAAAATAAATAAAATCTAGAGTAAAATGCCATTTTCGTCCCTGAGGTTTGGCCAGTTTTGTGACTTTCGTTCAAAGGTTTGTTTTTTTGGCATATGGATCCAAAAAGTTTGAAATCTTGTCATTTTTACCCGGCTCATTAACTCCATCCATTTTTCTTTGTTAAGTCAGAGGTATTTTCATCTTTTTTATGTAACTCAAAGGGAAATTCGTTCTTTTGAATACTTGTACATTATGTTGAATGCTTGTACAGAAAAAGACCGAATTGCCGTTTAAGTTAACAAACAAATGGAAATACGCCCAACATAACGGAGAAAATCGGATGGAGTTAACGGCCAGATGAAAATGGCAAGATCTCAAACCTTTTGGATTCAATGCGGAAAAACAAGCATGTGGACGAAAGTCGCAAAACTGGCCAAACCTCTGGGACAAAATGGCATTTTACTCTAAAATCTAACTATAGAAGAGAATAATGACAACGGAAAAGGAAGTATATACAACACAAATAATAATATAAAAACAACGAAAAGGAAAAACACCTTGGGGCCGATCAAGTGTACAAATACGCCACTTAAAGAAAATCCGATGAGGCGTCCAATGGAAGAACTAAGGGCACATAAGCTTTGCATGTCTGGAGCAAGTGAAGGATGAATACCACTGTGTTGTGCTACGCACGCATCAACTGTTACATCTGCTATTGCAGCACCAGCACTCCCAGCAGTTAAAGACAGCAGTGCAAGCATGATATGCAGTTTCTCGTGGAATGACAAGAAAAACATTGATAGAATTCCTATGATGCCTGACCAAAAAAAAAAACAAACTTTTTATATAAGTACCGACATAACTCACATCAATTTATGAGTTGAAAACAAAGGCACTTGACACTTTATATCAAAGGACAAACATCGAAAAAACTTGTTTAAAAGACATGGAACAACTTTTCCTCAATGTTCAATAATCACATGTTCAGATTTGATAGAGCTCGAATAAAACGATTATAGCTAGAGGTAAGCGTTATGAATGACAGTTATGGTAGTTATAACTACTTCATGTTTTTGGTGAAAAGGTTGTATCACTTTGAAGTATATAAAGATTGTCCTTTGGTCTCTGAAAGTTGAAACAAAATATATAAGAATTCTTCTTTGTATTTGAAACAATATATAAAAGATTTCCTATACGATCATTCAAAACTTACAACTTTCTTACAATGCATCTCTAAGTTTTACTTAAGTTATTGTCTACACTTGAATGTTGGCTTCCTATATTAACCTAAAGTTGAGAGCGTGTAACTCATGGATATATATTACAAACCCTGTGTCCCATGCTTTACGGTTAGTGAGTGTTGGCAAATTTCCTCTTCTACTTCCTCCTACTTATGAAGTTTGCCATCAAAATGCCGAAACACCCATCAAGAAAACCGAAGAACTTTAACTTGTGAAACAAAATTAGTAATATCTAGTTGCTAGAGAACAATAGACGCCTAGGTAGTTAAGTTTAGCTTAAAAATTTACCCAAAAAAAGAACTTTTAGCTATATATGTAGAATTAAAATGAGGCATTTCTAGTCACCTTGGTTTTAAAATGCATGCATTATGCGTGATGCGCCCCATGCGCTGATGAGAGCGCATCGCCACAGCTGATGCGTTGCGTTTACGTGATGCGAGGATATTGCACGCATTTCGCATAATGCGCTCATCGCATAATGCACTCTGATGCACGCAACATTGTTTCTTTATGTTTTCTTTCAAGATTTTATGAACCGGGTTTGGTTTTTTCAACAGTTAATATCTTAGTATGCTTGATTTGAACCAAAAAGCACAACTTTTATCTTCTTATTACATCATTTGTTTTACTTTAAGTATGTTTTTATAAGCTTTTATGTATAAATATTTTTTTTTATATATAAAGAGCGCATCACATACGTGATGCCGCATTGTCCATCACACATCGCGCATCACATTTTTGGGCATCGGAGCGCATCACGCAATTTAAAACCAAGCTAGTCACCAATCTAAATCTTCATACTGCATAATACTAATCCAGCCACACATAATCTAGCATTGAAAGTAATTAAAGATCATATTTTTATATAATTACCAGCAAGAACGAAATACGGCCTTCTTCGATATCCCAAAATCGGAACAACATCGGTAAGCAGACCCCAAACAGGTTTAATAATCCAAGGAATGTTAGTGATTCCTTGATAAGCCTGTGCTGCAGAAGGTTGAACTTTCTGCACATCTTTCATATAGTACTCTGTACCCACCCTACCAAGAGCTCCACCAAACCCTTGATTTATCCCATAAACCACCACAACCCCACCAACAAAACTCCAATGTGTTTTTCTTGATAACATACTGAACCAATCAACTGGAGCCCTAATGTTAAACCCCACCAAACCCCTCTTTTTGGGCCTCCATTTTCATCTTCTTCAACAAGCTCTTTGTTGCAGGTCTCATGGTCTTTTCCTTCTTCCACCATGAATATCAAGGGTTTTTTTTTTCACTCACAAGGAAAGTGCTATTTTCTCAAAGGGGTATTTCAAGATTTATTCTTTTGATGTTAACATAGTTAAAAAAGGATTGAAACTTTGAAAGCCTTTCAAGAAACCTCAAAAGTCAAAGTCAACGTTTGTAAAAATTGGATCTTGGGATGATGGGATCTGACTGCAAGTCTGTTCTAGACTTCTTGACAAATCTTTGAAATGGGTTTTGAATCTTTTGATTGATTATTGCAGTGCATCATAATCATCAATCATCATCATCATAACCCATCTGCCAGAAATTAACAAAAAAAGTATAAAAATAAAATCTTGAAAATGTCTGCTCAGATGGGTGTGAATTAAACTGAATCTTGTGAAAGATTTTCAAATCACAATGTGATAATCTTGTAACTGGTTTAAGTGTAAATGGAAAAAGTTTTGAACTTTGATGATTAGAGGATGAAATATTGAAAGCTCCGAGGAATCCAATGGCAAAATATGAAATTTTTGGGAAGTAGGTGGGAAGATTTTATGTCATTGTTGACCAGAATCCTGGTGAGTCGGGGGATGTTAGATGTTTAGACATGATGGGTTCCAATATATTGGCTAGATTGATTTTTTTTAAAGTTCTACACTTTTTTTATTAAAAAGATCATATTTGGATTTGGATAAGTTAGTGCTACTCATCTATAAATATTTATGTAATAAATATAGGGGTTCATGTTTTACATTACTCAGTATAAAATTTATTAGCCAAATTGCTACAAGTATAAGAGCAAGTCTAATTTTAAGGGGATGAGAGAATTTTAAAAGGTAGAATATTTGTTTGAGCTAATGTGCTTCTTGTTACTTCAATTTTAATTTCTGTTAAATTGAAATTGAAGTTTTAGTGGATTTTAAGTACTGTTACTCTAGTTAAAAGTATATTTACTTTAATATGTAGTTACAAAGAAAGATCAAATAAATTTTTTATTATTATTGCTTACTGAGTTGTAACGGTGTTCAAAGAGGAAACGTATGCTTGTAAATTTAAACTATTCATGTGTTTTTGTTATTCATTACTTTTTTATTTTTATTTTTTAATTTTAACTTGTTAATAATACGATTTTTTTAACGTCAACAATGTAATATGTTCATAGAAAAAGCTAGCAAGGAGCAAGAAAATGTACATAGCTGTTACCCAACAACAACAAATAATGAGCACCATTACATACCCTAGGTTTATCAAGATCGTTGTGTGATCCTATTGGAAATATTTTTGATAATGTCTTCGCAGAGTAATTGAATGTGGAAAAAAATCATTGCCGGTCTTCCATGTCCTTTAGAAGGTCGAATTGATAATGGACGTCTTCACCTTGTGTTCATTTTTGGATCTAACATCTTTACCGACTCCAAAGATAATTTGCTCATCACAACTGGAATGCATTTGTTGAAAAAAACACCGAGAATTCAAAACAAGAACACTCAATTAATCTTTATTCAAACACAAATTAAGAAAGTACAAACGATTACAATAAGAAATCACTCTTAATTGAAACGAATTAAAGTAACACTAATCTCACATGATTACCCCCCCCCCCCCCCCCCCAAGTTGTTAACGGCTATTAACAATCTAAGTTTCTATTTGGCAATATTAGCCCCTGCACTTTTTCTAAACAAGAAACCTTATCTTTTCAGAATTACACTAAATCCCTCTACTTATAAAACTTATCAAGAAACCTCATTTTCATAATTACACTAACAGTCCCTCTGCTTCTAAAACTTATCTAAACTCTCTAAAACTGACTAAGACTTTAACCAACATCTCAACAATCTCCACCTTTGGATAAAGTCTATCCAACATTCAACAAATCTAAACAAAATCCAAACTTTGAACATGGGAGGACCTTAGTAAACATGTCAGCACCATTTTCTAAGGTACCCGCCTCTTCAATCACAACTTCCTTTGTTTTCAACACATCTCTGATAAAGTGTAACTTAACATTGATGTGTTTTGTTCTTTCATGGTAAACCTGGTTCCTTGTTAGTTAAACAACACTTTGATTATCACACACCACCACAACCCTTTCCACTTTAACTCCCAAATATGTCACAAAGCCTTTAAGCCATGAACATTCTTTAACTGCTTATGTGAGTAGACAATTTAACTATATGCTGTAGGGATGTTTTCCAACTAACAAGTGAACCCAAGACTTTGAAAGCATATCTTGACATTGACTTACCTTTGTCAAGATCTTTTGCAAAATCAAAAGCTGAGTAACCTATTATCATATTTTCACAGTCTTTCTTTCTAATATCAAGCCCACCTCATGTGTACTTTAAGATACCTGAAAAATCTACTTAATAACTTCCCAATGGATTTTCCTAGGATTTGCAATATACCTACTTACCAGACAAACTAAATATCCAAGATCTGTTAAACCATTTATCACATTTTGCTTCACTAATTCTTTTAAACCTTGACAACTCGCGTGTCCTAATCTCTTACGCCATAACATAGTATAACTATTTTTCTTTTCGGCTACTGTTACAACACCTTGCATAGCATGCCCATATATAACATAAATGTTATTGGCCCTTCTTGTACCAGACAATACCAACATAGAGCCCTTAACTACCCTGGCTTTACCTTTGTTTAAACTAACAGTATAACAATTACTTTCAAAGGGTCCTAATGAAATTAAATTCTTGGCCAGTTCATGTATATACCTTACATTGGACAACTCCACCTCAGTTCCATTATCCAACTTTAAAGTTATTACCGTATAACCCTTGATCACACAAGCCCAGTCATCACCTAGCTTTACTTCACTAAGATTCTCTTCTTGAACATAGAGTTTTTCTTTAATTCGTTGGAGTTTGATGTTGCTAACACATCTTCCATGGACAGTGAATCCCTCCCATACATGAGGGTGTCCACAAAGTGTTCATATGAACTTTTTAATAGGGCTGTAAACGAGCCGAGTCGAACCGAACCGACGGGTGGGCTCAGGCTCGGCTCGTTTAAAAATCGAGCCGAGCCGAGCCGGCTCATTTAAAACCGAGCTCACTTCGAGCCGAGCTTTTTTTCGAACTTTTTTCGAGCGAGCTCCAAGCCACAAACTTTTTAAACAGAATAGTAATTTTGGGCGAACTATAAAATGAACAAGAAACGATTTATTGTTACTTACCTTAATCTATATCTTTTAAATCAATATTAATAATTAATAGAAAAGTATAGCTGAACAATCTATTTATTTCCATAAAAAAGTAACCATATTACTAATTAAACAACGTTGCTTAGATATATTAGAATATACGTATATAAACACACACACTCACACACATAATTTGGGGTTTAATTTAAACGTACCAAACGAGCGAGCCACGAACCGAACCTACCTTGGCTCGGGCTCGGCTCGTTTACAAACAGAGTCGAGCCGAGCCAGCTCGTTTAAAACCGAACTGACTTCGAGCCGAGCTTTTTTTAAAAATTTTCCGAGCGAACTTCGAGTAAACCTCGAGCCACAAGCTTTTTAAAGAGCACTACTTTTTAAAGAAGTCAATAATATTATTGTTTGATCTTCATCATCAGAACCATTTCTATATTTTCCAAATAAAGAGCAAGTTTATTAAACTCGTTTGTAGGATCTTTAAGAGACTTTCCAGAAGAAATTGAATGTATATAACTTCTTTTTTGAAGTATAATTTGTTGGTCAGTGATTTGGTAATATACAAACCTTTCAATTTTGCCCAGATGCCTATTACTGTTGTTTCTTTTGAAACCTCCCTGAGAACTCTATCACCGAGACTCAGAGCATTCGATACCTTTGGCGCTCTCGCCCCTGACGCGGTGCGGTTCCTCAAGCGGGTTCAGCAGGTGGTAAGTATAATTGAATCTGAATTCCTTGCTTTCTATTGATGAAGAAGAGAACAATATATAATACAAGAACCTAACTAACTCCTAACTAATTCAGGGATAATTCCTAACTAATTTAGGGATAAAATATAAACCGGATATACATAAGAAATACATAGATATACATAAATTTTAAAACGGATATACATCCGCTAATACGCCCCCGCAGTCGTAGCAGTAGGTCTTCCGATGCATAGACTGGACCGAAATCGTTGAAACAACTGGCGTGGAAGACCCTTGGTGAATATGTCAGCGTATTGATAGTCTGCTGGAACATGAAGAACTTTGACAGAACCCATACGAACCTTCTCGCGAACAAAATGAATGTCAATCTCGATATGCTTGGATCGTTGATGTTGGACCGGATTCTGAGATAATAGGAGACAGTGGTGGCCCGGGTAATTGGAAGATGGAGTTCGAGAAGCAGGTTTCTGAGCCATGTTGTTTCTGCAACAGTGTTGGCCACACCTCTGTATTCAGCCTCGGCACTGGAACGTGAGATAATCGCCTGACGTTTTGAGGACCAAGAAACCAGATTATCACCGAGGAAGACACAGTAACCTGAAGTAGACCGTCGTGAATCAGGGCAGCCTCCCCAATCCGCATCAGAATAGGCTGTGATATGAGCTGACTTGGATGGTAAAATAGAGATTCCATAGTCTAGTGTACCCTTGAGGTATCGAAGGAGCCGTTTCATGAACTGGAAATGAGGACTCGAGGGGAGTGCATAAATAAACATAGTTGTTGCACCGCATATGATATATCAGGTCGTGTGAAGGTTAAATACTGCAGTGCACCAGCAAGGCTACGATATAAGGCACCATCTGAGAAGGGTTCTCAGCAGTTGCACTTAGTTTAGAATTAGTGTCAGTAGGTGTGGCACATGGTTTACAATTTTCCATTTTAGCACGAGCTAAGATTTCTGCTGCATATGTGGTCTGAGATAAGAACAGGCCACCATTTCGTCGGGTTACCGCAATCCCGAGAAAGTGATGTAGTGGTCCGAGATCAGACATGGCAAATTCCCTGGAAAGAGTGGCAATGAAGTGCTGCAAAAGTGTCGGATTGGAGGCTGTCAAGATGATGTCGTCTACATAGAGAAGTAAATATGCCATTTGATCACCCTGTTTGTAGACGAACAAAGAAGTATCACTCGTGGTAGATCGAAAACCACACTTTTGTATATAGGAAGCAAATCTGAGGTACCACGCACGTGGAGCTTGTTTTAGCACATATAAAGACTTTTGAAGTCGACAAACATGCTTTGGATTTTTACTGTCAACAAACCCAGGTGGCTGAAACATGTAAACAGTTTCATTAAGGTCTCCGTGTAGGAAAGCGTTCTTGACATCCAGTTGATGAATGGGCCAAGAACGTGAAGTTGCTAAGCTGAGGACAGTACGAATCGTAGGGGCTTAACCACTGGGCTGAATGTCTCGTCACAATCAACACCCACCTGTTGAGATTTGCCATTTACAACCAAACGCGCTTTGTAGCGTGTAATGTACCATTGGCATGGTATTTGTGGCGAAATAGCCACATACATCTGATAATATGAGCATCTGCAGGTCTTGGCACAAGCTCCCATGTATTATTAGCTATTAATGCCTGGTATTCGTCGGTCATAGCCGAGTGCCAGTTCTGGTCGGTCAAGGCCTGGGTGTGGGATTTGGGTAGTGGGGAAATATTATGCTCGGAGGTGGCTAAGAGGGTGGGATCTGTTGAGGGTAGGGAACCCGTTTTAGATCGGGTCTGCATAGGGTGGGTAGAGGGTGGCGGTGTCAGGTTAGATTGTGACGGAGCTAGGGTGGTATGTGCAGTTCTGGGAAGAAAACAGGTCTGGATGCAGTAGAATCAGACCTGTTTCGCGGCTGTAAGTGTGGGTAAGGGGTGGGGAATGTGGCTGTGAGACCGTGGGGGTGGGGGTTGGTGTGGAAGCATGGGCTGGGAAAAAAATGGGTCTGGATGTTGCTGGGTCAGACCTGTTTCGTCGGCTGTAGGTGTGGGTTATGGGTGGTTTAGATGGTTTGGAAGTAGTAGTGGTGTCGGTTGTGGGAGGAGAGGAGGTGAAATGAAACGGGGTACTCATGGGTGAAGGTTCCGAATCTGGGTGAGAGCTTGGGGTGATATGAGGTGTAGGTGGGGTAGAGAAAGGAAAAGTGGATTCGTCAAAGGTGACGTGACGTGATAAATAGACACGTCCAGTTGAGGGGTCTAAGCATCGGTATCCACGATAATTCATTGGATATCCGAGAAAGATGCATGGTGTAGAACGGCGGGCTAGTTTGTGGGGTCGAGTGGCATTGTGATTTGGAAAACAAGCACACCCGAAGGTGCGAAGGTGAGTGTAGGTGGGATGCCGGTGATAGAGTTTGTATGTGGGGGTTAGAAAGTTATGGAGTTTGGTAGGAAGAATGTTATGTAAATAGACGGCAGTGTGAAGTGCTTCAACCCAGAAATGGGAAGGTAGGGAAGCATGGGTAAGGAGGGACATAATGATGTCATTAATTCGTCGGATCATACGTTCCGCCTTACCATTTTGTTGTGAAGTTTGGGGACATGAAAATCGAAATTGAAGGCCGTGAGTGACAGCGAATGATTGAAATTTGGAATTATCAAACTCACCACCCATGTCACACTGAAAAGTTTTGATATATTTATTAAATTGGGTTTGGACAAGGCGGTGAAATTGAGTAAATTTGGTGAAGGTTTCGGATTTATATTTGAGTGGATAAGCCCAAACAAATTGGGTGTGGTCGTCAATGAGGACCATGTAATATTTGTAACCTGTGTTGCTGGGTATAGATGAAGTCCACAAGTCACAATGTATGATGTCAAAAGGTTGAAAAGTAACGGAATCAGAATCATGAAATGGTAAACGCTTATGTTTAGCAATTTGACAAGAGTTGCAAAAGAAATTGTTCTTAGATTTATTACAAGAAATTAAATTACGAGAAACTAAGAAATCCATAATAAAATTGCCAGGATGGCCAAGGCGATCATGCCAAACATTAGAGAGCGAAGAAGTAAGCAAAGCAGAAGCAGGTTGGTTGGTTTTGGTGTTGAAGGAGTACAGTGGGCCGGTACTATTGTGGCGGCTCAGGAGCGTTCCATTCTTGTAGTCCTTCACGAAAAGCCAAAAGGGTCAAAAGACATGGAAACCATATTGTCAGTAGTGAATTTACGAACTGAAACAAGGTTTCGGATAATATTTGGGGTGTAAAGGACATTTTTAAGGGTGTAGGGGCGGTCCCGGGAATTGGGTGATTGAATGGTTGTATGACCGGACCCGTGAATTGGCACACGGTTACCATTTCAACAAATACAGAATTAATAGTAGTAGTACAAGGAGTGTGAATATTACCTGGTTCGTGTGTCAAATGATCAGAGGCACCGGTGTCAGCAACCCAACTGTCATCTCCGAGTTTAGTGCCATCGCCTGGAAAGCTGCCCTAATTCTGATGGTTCCAGTGGGTTTACATCTGCCAAGTGGGCCTGAGCAGGTGGAGTGGACCACGGCTGGTGCTGTCGTGAAGTTGGGCCAGTGGCCTGTGGAGGCTGACTGGAACAATCGGCCAAGATGGGCCTGCCCAACTGGGCTGAGTTGGGTAGGGACATGGTGGGGCCGCAGCCCACCATGGTGGCCAGTAGGGGGATGGACCTGGGCTCCAGACATTGGGTCGGACCAATTGATGCTGGGCCGAAGACTGAAAAGAACCACGAGGCTGGTTGCGGTTAGAGGGCTGCTGATTACCACGACCTGTGCGATGTTGCTGTTGACCGAATGACTGCTGAGGCCTGTGAAATTGACGTCTTGGCTGCTGTCGGTTGTTGTTGCGATAATGAGGGGGTCCGGCGGGCCGTAGGTGGCTCGCGAGACACTTGGGCAACAACAGCGGGTTGGAGGCAATAGAGTCCCGTGCTTGTTGGCGACGCAGATCTGAGTCCAGCATGTCGCAGGCATCTTCCATGAGGGAAGGGTGTTATTGATGATAGAGGCTTGAACATCGAATTCCGGTGGTAAGCCTTGAACCAGCTGCAGGACAAGGCGATCTTCTGTGACTGGTTGCTCAACAGCTTTCAGTTGGTCAGCGAGATACTTAAGACGCTGACAGTAGTCTTGGAGGCTGGGCATGGAGCGCAGGGTAAGATTGACAAACTCTGTTTCAAGGGCTGCTGCACGGGCGCCCTTGTTGTTCAGAAAGATTTTCCGAATCCGGGTCCATGCGCCATAAGCTGTTGTTTCCTCATCAAGAATACGTGCCAGCAGGTCATCTGAAAATGTCCCATAGATCCACTGAAGCACAAGAGAGTCAATTTGGCCCAGTTGGCGTAGTCCGGATCTGTTTTGGCAGGCGGTTCAGTGCCATCAATGTGGTGTAGCACCTCGTAACCGCGTGCATGCAGGGTGAACAGCTTGACCCATGATGCATAGGTGACTTTGGAACCATCCAAAACACGAACTTTGTGCTGGATGTTAGTCACCGAATAAGCAGGGTGAAGGCTGTCAGTGTGCTTGGAGGATTCTGGTTTGTCTGACATCGAGATGAACAAAAGAAGGAAAAAGAAGCGGCTGCAGGGTCCGTGGACAGGGGCTGCTGCGGATGAACAAAAGAAGGAAAAAGAATCGGCTGCAGGGTCCGTGGACAGGGCTGCTGGACAGGGGCTGCTGCGGATGAACAAAGGAATCGGCTGCAGGGTCCGTGGACAGGGGCTGCTGCGGATTTGTTTTAGGTCAGAGCAGTAGGCTCTGATACCATATAATTGAATCTGAATTCCTTGCTTTCTATTGATGAAGAAGAGAACAATATATAATACAAGAACCTAACTAACTCCTAACTAATTCAGGGATAATTCCTAACTAATTTAGGGATAAAATATAAACCGGATATACATAAGAAATACATAGATATACATAAACTATAAAACGGATATACATCCGCTAATAGTAAGTAGTAACACTGCGCATGTTAAGGAGCAAAAATTTGTGTTTAGTAGAGTAGGGTTTGCTATTCAGAAGGGGTAGCGCCGCAGCTTGTTGCCCGTCTGCCTGCCATTAGTCTGTAAACGTCTTTGTTTTTTTATAAGTATTTAATTAGTTAAAAAATGATCTCCTTATTTTCTTTGTTTGTTAGCAGGAATCATATTTTCTCCCTTTAGCGCATCGACTACACCGTTATGAACATCGTTTTTCCTATCAAATTTATCAAGAACGAAGTTCATAGTTGATCCCATCGTGAAAACCAAACAATTTCCGATCAATCTATGGTCAAATTCTATGAGGATTGAGCCAACAGGATCTGTTATTAATTGTTGAAGAAAACACTGAGAATTCGAAATAAAAACACTTCATTGATCTCTATTCAAACACAAATTAATAAAGTACAAACGATTACGATGATTACAAGAAGAAATCACTCTGAATTAGAACTAATTATTTAGATGAAACAAATTTATCAGAATCCAAATGGTCTTTAGTACATAACACGTTTGGCCTATGTACGGATTGGCCAATTCAAGAATTAATAACATTGTCTAGCTTTTCAAACTGGTCCACCCAATTGGTAAATCAAAAGAAGGACCGCTCTGCTTATCAATATCGTTTTAAAAAGGGACATATTCACACACCCTCATGCCTATCTTGACACCCTTTATACGACATGTATAAGTGTATAGGTCTATACACGTCATATGGTCTTTTTCAATTCCAAGAAATACTTGTTTGTGTCATATCTTGTATGGGGGCTTTGATACATCTCATATAGGTCTATACGGAGCATATAGCCCTGCCCCGTACAGGCCTATATGGGTGTATAAATATTTTTTAATAATACATCTCCATTATATGGGGCCTCCTATAACGTATCCCGTATACACTTCGTATAGGCCTATCAGAGATGTATAAAAGAGTTCTCTTTACAAATGTTTTTATACAATATTTATCGTTTTAGCAAAGTTTTATAAAATATATGTAATTTAAAAAAAAAATAAAATAAAAAGCATTGTTAAATTGATCATGTTTTAGCAAGCATTATTCAAAATTTATCACGTGGTATAAGCCTCGTATAGTATCCTATCTTATAGGTGTAGTATAGGTCTCGTATACGCCTATAGGTGTAGTTTAGTATAATATACTATAAGTATTATATGGTACTGTATAGTCGTATCGTATCGTATAGTATATATGTACAATATAATACAGTATAGTATAGTGTATTATAGTGTAGTACAATATAGGGGCTGTTTAGCTAAGCTTATTTTAGTGACTTATTTACTTATTGACTTTTTGAAAAGTTAAAAGGTGTTTGGGTTAGCTTATTATGTGAGAGGAATAAGTCAATAAGTCACTCCATTCTGACTTATTTACTTTTCCAAAAAGTCAATAAGTCATAAGTCACTTCAAATAAGCTTAGCCAAACAGCCCCATAGTACAGTATAGTATAGTTTAGTGTAGTATAGTGTAGTAGCGTATCGTATAGTGTAGTATCGTATCGTAGCGTATAGTGTAGCACTGGTCTCGAATAGGACTACATGTGTAGTTTAGGTGTACTATAGTATAGTATACTATAACATCATATTGTATCGTATAGGTGTAGTATAGTATTGTATACTATATCATCGTTTCCTATAATATCATATCGTATGGGATCGTAGCGTATAGTATTGTATAGTGTAGTATAAGTATCGTATTGTATTGTATCGTATAGTTTTTTTAACGTCCACAATGTAATATATTTATAAAAAAAAGCTAGCAAGAAGCAAGAAAATGTACATAGTTATCACCCAACAACAACAAATAATGAGCACCATTACATACTCTTGGTTTATCAAGATCATTGTGTGATACTGTTGGAAATATTTTCGATAATGTTCTCGGCGCAGTATTTGAATGTGGAAAAATAATCATTGCGGGTCTTCCATATCGGCAATCAGAAGGTCGAATAGATAATGGACGTCTTCACCTTGCGTTCATTTTTGGATCTAACATCATTACCGACTCCAATGATACAGCTCTTGAGAGGTCCAGGCTTAACCACATTGAAACGAATTAGAACTAATTATTTAGATGAAACAAATAATGTTTATGAGAATCCAAATGGTCTTTAGTCCATAACACGTTTGGCCCATGTACGGATTGGCCAATTCAAGAATTAATAACATTGTCTAGCTTTTCAAACTGGTCCACCCAATTGGTAAATCAAAAGAAGGACCGCTCTGTTTATCAATATCGTTTTAAAAAGGGACATATTCACACACCCTCATGCCTATCTTGACACCCTTTATACGACATGTATAAGTGTATAGGTCTATACACGTCATATGGTCTCTTTCAATTCCAAGAAATACTTGTTTGTGTCATATCTTGTATGGGGGCTTTGATACATCTCATATAGGTCTATACGGAGCATATAGCCCTGCCCCGTACAGGCCTATATGGGCGTATAAATATTTTTTAATAATACATCTCCATTATATGGGGCCTCCTATAACGTATCCCCGTATACACTTCGTATAGGCCTATTAGAGATGTATAAAAGAGTTCTCTTTACAAATGTTTTTATACATATTTATCGTTTTAGCAAAGTTTTATAAAATATATGTAATTTAAAAAAAAATAAAAATAAAAAGCATTGTTAAATTGATCATGTTTTAGCAAGCATTATTCAAAATTTATCACGTGGTATAAGCCTCGTATAGTATCCTATCTTATAGGTGTAGTATAGGTCTCGTATACGCCTATAGGTGTAGTTTAGTATAATATACTATAAGTATTATATGGTACTGTATAGTCGTATCGTATCGTATAGTATAGTATAGTACAATATAATACAGTATAGTATAGTATAGTATAGTATAGGTATTATAGTGTAGTACAATATAGGGGCTGTTTGGCTAAGCTTATTTTAGTGACTTATTTACTTATTGACTTTTTGAAAAGTTAAAAGGTGTTTGGGTTAGCTTATTATGTGAGAGGAATAAGTCAATAAGTCACTCCATTCTGACTTATTTACTTTTCCAAAAAGTCAATAAGTCATAAGTCACTTCAAATAAGCTTAGCCAAACAGCCCCATAGTACAGTATAGTATAGTATTATGTGTAGTATAGTGTAGTAGCGTATCGTATGGTGTAGTATCGTATCGTAGCGTATAGTGTAGCACTGGTCTCGAATAGGACTACATGTGTAGTTTAGGTGTACTATAGTATAGTATACTATAACATCATATTGTATCGTATAGGTGTAGTATAGTATTGTATACTATATCATCGTTTCCTATAATATCATATCGTATGGGATCGTAGCGTATAGTATTGTATAGTGTAGTATAAGTATCGTATTGTATTGTATCGTATAGTTTTTTTTAACGTCCACAATGTAATATATTTATAAAAAAAAGCTAGCAAGAAGCAAGAAAATGTACATAGTTATCACCCAACAACAACAAATAATGAGCACCATTACATACCCTTGGTTTATCAAGATCATTGTGTGATACTGTTGGAAATATTTCGATAATGTTCTCGGCGCAGTATTTGAATGTGGAAAAATAATAATTGCGGGTCTTCCATATCGGCAATCAGAAGGTCGAATAGATAATGGACGTCTTCACCTTGCGTTCATTTTTGGATCTAACATCATTACCGACTCCAATGATACAGCTCTTGAGGGGTCCAGGCCTAACCACCTTGAAACGAATTAGAACTAATTATTTAGATGAGACAAATAATGTTTATCAGAATCCAAATGGTCTTTAGTCCATAACACGTTTGGCCCATGTACGGATTGGCCAATTCAAGAATTAATAACATTGTCTAGCTTTTCAAACTGGTCCACCCAATTGGTAAATCAAAAGAAGGACCGCTCTGTTTATCAATATCGTTTTAAAAAGGGACATATTCACACACCCTCATGCCTATCTTGACACCCTTTATACGACATGTATAAGTGTATAGGTCTATACACGTCATATGGTCTTTTTCAATTCCAAGAAATACTTGTTTGTGTCATATCTTGTATGGGGGCTTTGATACATCTCATATAGGTCTATACGGAGCATATAGCCCTGCCCCGTACAGGCCTATATGGGCGTATAAATATTTTTTAATAATACATCTCCATTATATGGGGCCTCCTATAACGTATCCCCGTATACACTTCGTATAGGCCTATCAGAGATGTATAAAAGAGTTCTCTTTACAAATGTTTTTATACATATTTATCGTTTTAGCAAAGTTTTATAAAATATATGTAATTTAAAAAAAAAAAATATAGCATTGTTAAATCGATCATGTTTTAGCAAGCATTATTCAAAATTTATCACGTGGTATAAGCCTCGTATAGTATCCTATCTTATAGGTGTAGTATAGGTCTCGTATACGCCTATAGGTGTAGTTTAGTATAATATACTATAAGTATTATATGGTACTGTATAGTCGTATCGTATCGTATAGTATAGTATAGTACAATATAATACAGTATAGTATAGTATAGTATAGTATAGTGTATTATAGTGTAGTACAATATAGGGGCTGTTTGGCTAAGCTTATTTTAGTGACTTATTTACTTATTGACTTTTTGAAAAGTTAAAAGGTGTTTGGGTTAGCTTATTATGTGAGAGGAATAAGTCAATAAGTCACTCCATTCTGACTTATTTACTTTTCCAAAAAGTCAATAAGTCATAAGTCACTTCAAATAAGCTTAGCCAAACAGCCCCATAGTACAGTATAGTTATAGTATAGTGTAGTAATAGTGTAGTAGCGTATCGTAGCGTATCGTATAATGTAGCACTGGTCTCGAATAGGACTACATGTGTAGTTTAGGTGTACTATAGTATAGTATACTATAACATCATATTGTATCGTATAGGTGTAGTATAGTATTGTATACTATATCATCGTTTCCTATAATATCATATCGTATGGGATCGTAGCGTATAGTATTGTATAGTGTAGTATAAGTATCGTATTGTATTGTATCGTATAGTTTTTTTAACGTCCACAATGTAATATATTTATAAAAAAAAGCTAGCAAGAAGCAAGAAAATATACATAGTTATCACCCAACAACAACAAATAATGAGCACCATTACATACCCTTGGTTTATCAAGATCATTGTGTGATACTGTTGGAAATATTTTCGATAATGTTCTCGGCGCAGTATTTGAATGTGGAAAAATAATCATTGCGGGTCTTCCATATCGGCAATCAGAAGGTCGAATAGATAATGGACGTCTTCACCTTGCGTTCATTTTTGGATCTAACATCATTACCGACTCCAATGATACAGCTCTTGAGAGGTCCAGGCCTAACCACCTTGAAACGAATTAGAACTAATTATTTAGATGAAACAAATAATGTTTATCAGAATCCAAATGGTCTTTAGTCCATAACACGTTTGGCCCATGTACGGATTGGCTAATTCAAGAATTAATAACATTGTCTAGCTTTTCAAACTGGTCCACCCAATTGGTAAATCAAAAGAAGGACCGCTCTGTTTATCAATATCGTTTTAAAAAGGGACATATTCACACACCCTCATGCCTATCTTGACACCCTTTATACGACATGTATAAGTGTATAGGTCTATACACGTCATATGGTCTTTTTCAATTCCAAGAAATACTTGTTTGTGTCATATCTTGTATGGGGGCTTTGATACATCTCATATAGGTCTATACGGAGCATATAGCCCTGCCCCGTACAGGCCTATATGGGCGTATAAATATTTTTTAATAATACATCTCTATTATATGGGGCCTCCTATAACGTATCCCCGTATACACTTCGTATAGGCCTATCAGAGATGTATAAAAGAGTTCTCTTTACAAATGTTTTTATACAATATTTATCGTTTTAGCAAAGTTTTATAAAATATATGTAATTTAAAAAAAAAATAAAAATAAAAAGCATTGTTAAATCGATCATGTTTTAGCAAGCATTATTTAAAATTTATCACGTGGTATAAGCCTCGTATAGTATCCTATCTTATAGGTGTAGTATAGGTCTCGTATACGCCTATAGGTGTAGTTTAGTATAATATACTATAAGTATTATATGGTACTGTATAGTCGTATCGTATCGTATAGTATAGTATAGTACAATATAATACAGTATAGTATAGTATAGTATAGTATAGTATAGTGTATTATAGTGTAGTACAATATAGGGGCTGTTTGGCTAAACTTATTTTAGTGACTTATTTACTTATTGACTTTTTGAAAAGTTAAAAGGTGTTTGGGTTAGCTTATTATGTGAGAGGAATAAGTCAATAAGTCACTCCATTCTGACTTATTTACTTTTCCAAAAAGTCAATAAGTCATAAGTCACTTCAAATAAGCTTAGCCAAACAGCCCCATAGTACAGTATAGTATAGTATAGTATAGTATAGTATAGTATAGTATAGTATAGTGTAGTATAGTGTAGTAGCGTATCGTATAGTGTAGCACTGGTCTCGAATAGGACTACATGTGTAGTTTAGGTGTACTATAGTATAGTATACTATAACATCATATTGTATCGTATAGGTGTAGTATAGTATTGTATACTATATCATCGTTTCCTATAATATCATATCGTATGGGATCGTAAATGTATAGTGTAGTATAAGTATCGTATTGTATTGTATCGTATAATTTTTTTAACGTCCACAATGTAATATATTTATAAAAAAAAGCTAGCAAGAAGCAAGAAAATGTACATAGTTATCACCCAACAACAACAAATAATGAGCACCATTACATAGCCTTGGTTTATCAAGATCATTGTGTGATACTATTGGAAATATTTTCGATAATGTTCTCGGCGCAGTATTTGAATGTGGAAAAATAATCATTGCGGGTCTTCCATATCGGCAATCAGAAGGTCGAATAGATAATGGACGTCTTCACCTTGCGTTCATTTTTGGATCTAACATCTTTATCGACTCCAATGATACAGCTCTTGAGAGGTCCAGGTCTAACCACCTTGATATATTCTCCATACTTCTTATGCTAACAGACATTTGATGAACAAGTGGTCTACGTATTTTTAATTGTTGGAACACGATTGACAGAGTGTTGACTGCATACTGTCTCGCCTATTTGTTGGGTTCATCATAACTAGAATGCATTTGTTGAAGAAAACACCAAGAATTCAAAACAAGAACACTCAGTTGATCTTTATTCAAACACGAATTAAGAAAGTACAAACGATTACAGTGATTACAATAAGAAATCACTTTGAATTGAAACGAATTAAGCTAACCCTAATCTCACATGATCACCCCCCCCCCCTCTCAAGCTGTTAACGGCTATTAACAACCTAAGTTTCTATCTAGCAATATTATCCCCTGCACTTTTTCTAAACAAGAAACCTTATCTTTTTAGAATTACACTAATAGTCCCTCTACTTATATAACTTATCAAGAAACCTCATCTTTTCATAATTACACTAATAGTCCCTCTATTTCTAAAACTTATCCAAACTCTCTAAAACTAACTTAGACGTTAACCAACATCTCAACAATCTCCACCTTTGGATAAAGTCTATCCAACATTTAGTAAATCCTAACAAAATCCAAACTTTGAACCTGGCAAAACCTTAGTAAACATGTCAGCACCATTTTCTAAGGTATCCGCCTCTTCAATCACAACTTCCTTTGTTTTTACCCCATCGCTAATAAAGTGTAACTTAACATTGATGTGTTTTGTTCTTTCATGGTAAACCTGGTTCCTTGTTAGTTAAACAACACTTTGATTGTCACACACCACCACAACCCTTTCCACTTTAACTCCCAAATTGTCCCAAAGCCTTTACACCTATTAATATGCAAGCGCATGACTCATCCTAACGCACCACTCGTGCATTGTGCATCAGTGTTGCGTTGCGCAGGACTCTTGCATTGCATATCACTGGTACGTTTACATGTATTCAAACACAAACTCAAACTAAACAAACTAATGAATATGTTAGCGTTAAACAAAGATGGCAAATACAAAAGATGCATTAGATATAAATGTACTAACAATATGAGTTCAATTTATTAACAATTGCAACAATTTGAGTCCAATTGACTAACTTTGTCAAATTTTCTCATTTATTTTTTATGAAATGATAAAAATACCCTTACCACTAAAAATAAAAATGAAACACATAGTTAGTTTAGATCCAATCACATTCATTTGCTGATGTTAACCCGATTTAACTTTTGTTGACCGATGCCAAATGACACCACATAAGCCTGTGATACACAACTCGGTTGTCAACATTCCCATTTGCATTCCGCCAGCCATCACTAACCACCACCATAATCACCATTGAACACTACTCAAAACGTCACTATTAAAACAATTATTTTTTCTTCGTAACTGGTTAAGGCTGATAACGAGACTGGTTTTGTTTGCCCGAAACCTGGGTAGCACCATATTTGGTTCTGTAACTTTTAAACATCATGTGGACCATGCTTGTTTACATGTTTAGGTATGGACATTTGCCCATTGAACTCTGCCATGTGGGCTAAAATTCTGATGTTTGTTGTGTTTTATTTACTTCGTTTTTCGTTGTTTTTCTATCGGCTATAAGCGAAAAAGGGGGCTGAAGTACATAGATTATTTTTTGTTATATTCTTGTTGTTTAGTAGGGAGGAAAAGAAGCAAAGATGATTGTTGAATGGCAAGATAACATGCCATAATGGCTTCTTTTTGACCTTATGTTGACCACATCAACCCAATGTAAACAAATCTGCACTTTTGTATGATTAATTAGAACCTAACTTAACAAACATGACATCCTTTGTTTATCAAGAATTTATTTATTATCTGTCAAGGAAAGAATTGTTATTTTTATTTTTATGATATTGGAAAGATTTTTGTACAACATAAAAGGCATTGGGACTTTTTAATTTTTTTTGTTAATTTTTTACTTTTATTTGTTAACTTTTTCTGGCTGCGTATGAGGTTCTTATGGCTGCCCGAGTCTTAATGGTACAATGTAGTGAAATAACATCGGATTGTAGGGTTGACGACTACCATAAGAGAATAGCAATTGGACAGCATCGATGTGCAACCAGGTGCAGTCTTGGGATCGATTTATATGAGTAACGACGTAGCAGAAAGGTGAGATCTTTGGCAGCTGTGTGGGAGTGTTTTGGGGCTATACATGTAAGACATGAGTTACCATAAGACCTGTTTGGTAAAAACTGTATGATTTACTGCTGTATATATGGACATGCATATGAATAAAAAAAATATATAACTTCATGATTTATAGACTATATTTGGTACCCAAACACCACTATTGTTAAACTTAAAGTCTCAACCAGTCTTTTCCACCAATAAAATCTGTATCAAGAAAATGAACTGCTTCTTCAAACCCGAACGACTTGGACCAAGATACGCGTTTCTTTCTATCTGCACCTTTTCCTCGGCACTCATATTCTCCAAAAACCGCGGTCCTTTGCCTCCACGGTTGGTTCCAGTCGCTCCAACCTGAAGGATCAATGATATTATCAATATCACAATACGAATAAACCGCCCTTGAGTAGTTTCCCCATGCTCTCCCCAAAAAGATTGCCGAACCACTTCCTGCTACAGAACAGTTGACAAAAGAAAATCCGGTATCCTCTCCTTCTGAGTTCCTATGATGTGCTGCAATAGCTCCGTACTTATCAGCCACCGAATGCAGGCTACACTCCTGAATTTAAACAAAAACTAATGTCATTATTGCAAGAAATCTTAAGGTTCTTTTTGGTTCATTATCCTATGCGTGCACCTTGTAGAGTGATCTTGCATTGCCGAAGATAAAATCAACCGACCCTTGAATGTAACATCGGTAGAAGTAATGTGATCCGGTTTCGTCAGAAGGGTGTCTTGTGTACCAAGTATTCGTACGCGATAAAACACTGCCTTCTTGCCTGCGATCCTTAATGCTACGGCTTGCATTTTATACCCTCCTGGCACCGCAACAACTGTATTCTGTGTAGCACACAAGATCAGACCAGGTTATATGGACATACAAAACCAAATAAGATGGTAGTGAATTTGTTGAATTTGCAGGTGGTTTAGATATGTGTTGAGTATTTCTCAGCAGTTTTCCACTACCGCTGCCTTGGATCGTCACATCAACGAACTCAAAAAAAAAACATCCCAGCTTTCCTTAATCATAGGTAGGGCTGCAAACGAACCGAACGAACACGAACAAGTCTTTGTTCGTGTTCGTTTGTTAAGAAAATATGTGTTCACGAACTGTTCATGAACGCTTTACCGAACGAGATTTTAGTTCGTGTTTGTTTGTTAAGGAAATGAACTTGTTCGTGTTCGTTTGTGTTTGTTTGCTAATTTTAGAAACGAATGAAAACGAACGATGATGAACACAAATGAGCACAAACTAATGTTCGTGAACACAAATGGTAACAAACGAACACAAACAAATGTTCATGAACAAAACATATAATACATTGACACTTATTAAATATTTATTTGTCGGAATTTTGAAGTATTTAAATAAAATATAAAAAGCTAAAAACGCTAATGAACTATCGAACACAAACGAACACGTTACCGAACGTCCACGAACATAAATGAACCAACATGCCCTCTGTTCATGTTTGTTCATTTAACTAAACGAACGGAATTTTTTGTTTGTGTTCGTTTGTTTAATAAACGAACGAACACAAACGAACTTCCCGCCAACGGTGCACAAACTGTTTGCCGAACGTTTGGTTCATTTGCAGCCCTAATCATAGGTAGAATTTGTTTGTACCACTTTCGGAAAAACCTGTAAGTACTAAACAAATACCTCATCTCTAAACCACCTATAAATCAAACCAAAAAAAGCAAATTATATGTATGACACCTCAATGGTAATCTCAGAAGCACAAAAGTAGTCCGATTCCACGGCGACAGAAGCTGTTCTATAAGTCCCTCGTTCCGAACCATCTTTGTATCTGTCGGAGGCTTTGTCGTGCCAGCTTAGAACCGTTTCGGAAGCATGGTTAGGATCTCCAATTAAAGAAATGTAGGGTTTGGAAGCCGGAACCATCACTTTCTCTCTGCATAATCATCATCATTATAATATAATCAACTGCATGCAAACTATAAACACAATCTAAATTGTTAAATAAATGCATGAAACCTGTAAACACCAGGACGAATGTAAATCTTGACCCGAATGGAATTGTTAAACGGGACCATATCAACAGCAGCTTGAATGGTCCGCGAATCAGCAGCGTGGCCACTTTGATCAACTACGATCACTCTACTTTGATTAATCCCATTATCATCATCTCCATTCTGAAAACTTAGCCTTTCTGTTATCTTTCTGTAATTGTGATCGTTATCTTGGTGCATTTTGATATCGTCCCAGGTGATGTACTTTGTTCCCAAACCCTTAACTCCGCTAACACAAAATATGAGCAAAAGGAACGAGGCCATACGAATGAAATCCATGCGTGTGTTGTGTTTTAATTTAAGCGAGTAGTTTCAGTTTCTAAGATCACAAGCAAGCAAAGAGGTGGGTGAAGCGTGATGTTATTAAATGAAGGAGCGTAGGAATTAGTTTTTAAACATACGGAAACATGTGTGCAAGAAAGAAAGAACATCAGTTGGTGTGTTCTTCTTCCATGCCCATTAGATATAGATTTATATATATATATATATATATATATAGAGAGAGAGAGAGAGAGAGAGAGAGAGAGGGAGAGAGAGAGATTTGTTGAGTAGTAGTTATGGAAGTGGAAGCATTTCTGTATTTAAATCATGAAGCTCTTTAAAATAGAGAAAATCTTTAAGAAGTAGAAGTTATCAAGAAGTTACTTGCGGTTGGACTTGGAGCGGTTATAATTAAAGACCACCTCTAAAAATCCAACTGTTAAAAGGTTAATCAAGAATTTGTGTTCATGTAATATATAATTTTTCTGTAATTCAATCTTGGGTTTTGAAAATGTTGCTAAAATACGTGATGGGTGTTTTTTTTAATCATTATTTGTATTTTATTATACAAGGTGCTTATGAAGGATTTTGGGATGCGTTGTTAGAGGACCCAGGGTGGTCTTGTTTTTGTACGTGATATCAATGTTTCACGCGTGGAACAAGTTAAACGCCACCGCCACTAGTGTTTTTCACGGAAAAAAATATAACGCGTGATAAGCGGAAGCATGTGAAGGGGTGTGAGGGTTTATTGTTGGGTGTTGTGAGTGATGACCATTTCCACTAAAAAAAGTTGTGAGTGATGGAATAATGTTTGATGACATGACGAAACTTGATTGGAGGTTGTGAGTGAGTGATGAGTGATCGGTGATGACCACCCCACCCCCCCCCCCCCCCCCCCCCCCTTATTTTATGATTTTGGTGGCAGACTTGAAAAGTATAATCTTGTAGTTAGATAATCTCTATACTTAGGGTGAAAAGAGTAGTTAAACACTTGAAAGTGACAAACTTTAAAATCAACCAATCAGAGGGTGTCACGTCATTCCATCTAAAGTGTTTAAACTTTGCTGAAAAGTGTTGGCAATGATTAGACACTTAATAAATTGCTAAACTTTTTTTAGTTATGTGTTAAAATTACTTTGTCCTGCGGACCCGAATGCAACTTCGAAAAACCGAGCGCCGCGTGCCATCGTTTTTAAAGAAAGAAAAAGGTTTTTTGTTTATATAAATAGCAGCTTATGGTAAAAAAAAGTTTTTTTTTATTAAATAGCATGTGGTTTTTGAAATAATGTTTTTTTTTTATTTTAAATAACAAACAACAAGATACACTTCACCGAATCGGCAAAGGTTTGCCGCACCCCTAACTTTACCGAGCGGCAAAACTCAACAGCGCCGGTGTTACCGCTCGATAAACCGGTTTGCCGACTGAGTTTGTTGCCCACTCCCTTCACCCTTATATATAACATTAAGTACACGTGTCAAGTATTCAGCCTCTCCATTTAAATTTCATTCCAATATACTGGCCTCGTGTCTTGTCTTTCTTGTGTGGAACCACATTTATTTTTGTCGATCATATATATAGACACATTACACATAAAAAAGACACCCAAATCATTCCTTACATACTACATAGTTTCCCTTTCTCTTCAAACAACGAACATGGAAACACCTCTTTTCTTTCACCGGTGATTGACACCACCAAAATTATTATGTGATCTATAAAAATGCATTATGATGTATTGTGTATGATTTGTCACGGCGCTGACACACTCGGTGAAAGCCCTTGGCATATCCCTGAGAATCGATACCGAGCTGGCGCTTGAAGTTGGAAGGCACACAAAACGAGCATCATCTTTATAAATATTATTAGTTTGTTTGTTTTTCTTTCCACAAATGTTTCGTTTATATAATTTCTATCCTTTGATTGTAAACAAATTCAAAGAATAATGTCAAAGAGTAGGTTAAATAAAAAAAAAGAATGTGTAAAACTTTTATTTATTTATTTATTATATTCATATAAAAATATCTATTCATATGCAATCTTTTATTTTAAAAATATTTTGTTATTAAGATTTTATTTTAGTAGGTCTATAGTCTTCATACTCATCGATCCTAACGGGTCTTGGTTCCAGTCACTTCAAATCGCAACTAATCCCGAACCTTACAAATGTAGCTCAGATTAATTCCAAGTCCTTTTTTCCATTGTTGGATGAATTGGGCTACATATGTTGTAGGCTTTGATATTCGATTTATAACAAGTCCTTTTTTCCACTGTTGGATGAATTGGGCTCCATATGTTGTAGGCTTTGATATCCGGTAATAGTTGGGCTTAGTTTTGTTATTTTTCCACTTTAGTAACTCCCCAATCTAAAACATATATAAAAGAGTAAACTTTCATTTTACTCTACGTGGTTTGGTCGTTTTAACGGTTTTTCCCAAATCCTTTAAAAATAGCCATTTTAAGCCCTAATCTCCGAGCCCATCACGATTTCACTCCCCGCCCCAAACGACATCCATTTTAAACGTTAAAAACTGTCAGTTTTCAGTCTAGGTTTTGGTCTAGTTATGGTCATAATTGCCCATCATGTGTTATGCACGTGACAAATGTAACGTTTAAAATGGATGCCGGGGAGTGAAATCGTGATGGGCTTCATAGATCAGGGAGTAAAATGGCTATTTTTAAAGGATTTGGGCAAAACTGTTAAAACAACCAAACCACATGGAGTAAAATGAAAGTTTACTCTATATAAAAATAACTTTATGGAATATACTTCAAGTTTTAGATGATAAACATTGCATTAAAACAGATAGGATAAAAAATCACGATAAAATAGATGAGAAGATTAGTTTATGACTTCTACAATCCATAGCTAAAAATAAACTCCACGTAAAAGCTCCATGCCCCATGACTTCCACAGTTCCACCACATGAAACTCTATTTTTTCTCCAACTTATTCGGTCAACCCACCACGTTTCTTTATTAATCATGTGCAGCCTTTAAACAATGGGTATAATCCATTGTTCTAATAAGATTCGGTCAAACAATTCTTGACCCGTTAACCCATGACCCGTGATCAGTAACCAAACCGATTAACCCAAAATACCTCTCATTCCTGCTTTTATACTATGACCAGAGCGTTGCTTGGACTACCACATAAAAATGCATACTTGCTGATCAATCATAGACAAAGTCTGTGTAATTGTCCAAATTTGTGGTATGTTTCACTTCCATTCAAAGCGGTAGCCCAGTGGCCACCGGCACCCATTTTAAACCGGCTCAGGGTCTTCACTGACGCGGGTTCGAATCCTGGCAACCCCAGGCTCTTCGCTCCCCTCGAGTTGGCAAGGTGTTCACCGCCAGGCAGCGTTGCCGGGTCGTTAGCTTGGGAAGGGGGATCCCTTCCGCGGTCAGGGGTACCGTGCATCTACCCTTTTTTCACTTCCATTCACATGGGAGCACTATGCTAATACATGATTGAATCAAAACACAAAAAAATGTTGATTCTATTGATTGGGCACTAACTTGTTAGTAAGAGTGGATTATTGGTTCTAGTTGCTCATATCATGTAGCTGCAAATGTTTTAAGGGATTGTTATCATCGCGTGACGACTCCTTGTATCTAGTAGTAAACAGTAGAAGCTGCAACAAGCAATCCAAGTTATAAACACATGCTCGTGAATTTTGGCACAGGAGTATGAGTATCAACGTCAAAGATGGAAGAAGGTTATAAGAGAACCATGGTTTCAGTGTTTAGAAATATTCATAAAGATCACACTATATGTAGATTTAAATTCCATGGATAAGTCTATTGAATCGTGTGTGCATTGATCACTTTCAAATTAAAGTATCTGGTTTTTAGCTCCAAATCTTTAATCCGATAATTCAAAAGAAACCAAGAACGCGTATGCAAATTTTGTTATGAAAACCGAAGATTGTCCTTGTATAGATGGGGAAGCCAACACAACCAAACATTATATTGCAACGCGCTACAACGTCAACAGTTGGACAACTATATTGGTGGGAAAACCTTTCAATATGCTAAACTATCGCTGATGACTAAGTTACCACTGTGCTCAGTTACTACTAAAAGTTCCAACTGCTAATTTAACTGATCGATATCAATCCCAATGACGATCAATTTGTTCTCACTAACCACTATTTTTCATGTAACTTTTCACCAATCATGTAAATCCAAAGCAATCTCTCAATAGTGGTATTTTTATGCAAACATTAATTATGTGACTATATGTCTAACATTAATGCCCATGTACGTTTCAATGGTAGTTTTTTTATTCAAACAATTTGGCATTAATGTGACAATCTGTGACCATCTCTAAGCTTGTCATGAGAACATAGTACAAAACCAAACCATGAGTCAAGCCAACGGCCCAACAATGGGTAAGGGTTATTTATTTTCTATTAGAATGGATTAATATGTCTCTTTAGAAAACAGTCATTAACAAGTGTCCATTAGAGAATGAGAAATATAGAAAGACTAAAAATTAGCTTATATTAAGTTGATTACAACCCCAATCCAACTAGTTTAGATACAATTTCCTATCCCTGGTAGAATCTAGAGAAAATAAATAACTTTAATTGCATCACATTTTGTGTCGCTTTTGGTTTGCTTAATCGAAGGTAACTTCATTCGATTTTTCCATTACATTCGAGTTTAGGACATCATATCCATGAAGTTTTTGCACCCTATGATCAGTAAAGGAAACAGTCGATTTGATTTCTATGAAGGGTACTTTGATGTAAATGTTCCACCATATAGCTATTTTGACCCATAGATCTTGCGTCGCCATATTGGGTTGTGAAGTGCAAGAACCTTTTAATGTCTAACTTCGAACAGGAAATCGTGTCAACTTTAAATAATTAAAGATTAAAAATCCTAACAAATAAATCTCACATAAATTAATAACCAAATTATTACAATCTATATATAGGGTTTACAAAGCTAATATAAATTTCACTACAATCTAAGAACAATATTGATGATCTGTTTTCCCCTTGACAATCGCACTTGTTACTCAAGTACATTGAATATGTTAGAAAAACTGGTTATGATATAAACTGCAAAGATAATCTGTAACAGTTTAAACAAACAGAAAGAACAGTTAACGTGAACCGGGCTTGTGTTTGACACAATTCCCTTAAACAGATTCGTCGTCTGTTCCCAGGGTACGCCGGTTCGAAGCAGCAACAGCGCACTGCCGGACTTGAACACTTGCATGAAACAAATCAGGAGGTGATGTTGCAGAGAAGACTAAGAGAGAATGAGAGAGTTGTTTTTCGGTGTGTGTCTAAACTGATCACCATGATCTGTTTTTATAGTGGCATGACCATAACCGAAATCTTGGTCATCATTGCAGCGAGTTAAAGACCAAATAACGGTCATCAGTATATCAGTTTCGAAACTGATGAAAATACGGCTATGAGTGCAAAAACTGCCACACGCAGGCCCGCGTTTTCGGAACTTCGTGTCCGCAGGACGTGAGGGCGCACACGAGTTCGACTAAATTCAGATTCCAATTTTTGCACCCCCGTGCGCGACTCGCACGTAGGACTTATGGTAAAATATGTCACAAAGTTATATTATCTAGGCAAAAACTTTACCTTATCAATAACTCTCACTTTTGTTCCCACACCTATGTGGGACAAGGTGTCTTACCATGTGAGACTTTCATTCACACACACACAAAATTCCAACAACCCCCCACATGAATGGAGGTCGATCTCAGGCAACATTATTCCCATTAGATTTCAGCAGTTGAATTTTGCGTACGATAGGTAGGTGTTACCCTTTGAACCTTCGCTTATGAAATGCACTTAGCCCACTGGCTCTAAGTAAACATTGATGTCTTTGAACTCGTCTGCCATTTGTGCAGACACAATACACTTCACACAAGACTCTCCCTGAAAAAGTCAAGTCCTCATAGTTATGTTCGTTATGGTCATGAACATGAGCCTGGTTCTGCGAGAGCTATTAAGTATTGTGCCCCAACAATACTCTTCGAAACGACCCCACTTCTCTCTCACATAGGTGATACATAATGTATTGTTACCTTAGTCGAATCATTAAAAGCCATAGGCTTAGCCTCACACTTGTCACTTTTAGGAATGGACTAGGAATGTTACTTATCCTTATAATAAACTCCCTATTTTTATATGTAGGGTTACCCCCCACAGTGACCTTACTAGTTCATACAATTAGGTTTTTCCTTTTGAACTTAATTCTTGGGATCTCTAGTCTATTGAGTTAGGTTTCCATCATATGAACTTGTTTTTTCCAAGGGCTTCAGTCCCATTCCCATGGATGACTTCTAAACTAACTCTCTACTTAGGCCTTTTGTTAGCGGATCCGCGATATGATCCTTTGACCTCACGCAGTCAACGGTGATAATTCCTGTAGAGATTAGTTGTCGTATCGTATTATGTCTACGTCTAATATGTCTGTTCCTACCATTATAATTGTGCTACGAGCTCTGCCAAGTGCCGATTGGCTATCACAATGTATACAAATGGCCGATGCCGGCTTATGATATGAGTATCAACATCAAAGATGGAAGAAGGTTATACGAGAACCTTGGTTTCTGTGTTTAGAAATATTCATAAAGATCACAATTTGTGGATATAAATTCCATGATTAAGTCTTTTGAATCGTGCATTGATCACTTTCAAATTAAAGTAATCTGGTTTTTAGCTCCAATTCTTTAAGCGGAGAATTCAAAAGAAACCAAGAATGCGCATGCAAATTTTTGTTATGAAAAACCGAAGATTGTCCTTGTATAGATGGGGAAGCCAACACAACCAAACATTATATTGCAACGCGCCACAACGTCAACAATTGGACAACTATATTGGTGGGAAAACCTTCAATAGGCTAAACTATCGCTGATGACTAAGTTACCACTGTGCTCAGTTACTACCAAAAGTTCCAACTGCTAATTTAACTGATGGATATCAATCCCAATGACGATCAGTTTGTTCTCACTAACCACTATTTTTCATGTAACTTTTCCCCAATCATGCAAATCCAAAGCAATCTCTCAATAGTGGTATTTTTATTCAAACATTAACTTGGTGACAATATGTCTAACATTACCCATGTACATCTCAATGGTAATTTTTTATTCAAACAACTTAGCATTAACGTGACAATCTGTGGTGATCTCTAGAGTAAATGAGCTTTAAGCCTGTCATGAGAACATAGTACAAAACTAAACCATGAGTCAAGCCAACGGCCCGGCAATGAGTAAGGGTTTATTTATTTATTTTATATTTTTTATTAGAATGGATTAATGTGTCTTTAGAAAACAGTCCTTAGCAAGTGATTGATCACTAGAGAATGAGAAATTTAGAAAGAATTAAAAATAGTGTATGTTAAGTCGATTACAACTCCAATCCAACTAGTTTAGATACAATTTCCTATCCCTGCTAGAAATCTAGAGAAAATAAGTAGCTTTAACTTCATCACGTTTTGTGTCGCTTTTGGTTTGTTTAAATCAAAGGCAACTGCATTCGATTTTCCATATATAGATTCGAGTTTAAGACAGCACGTCCATGAAGTTTTTGCACCCTATGGTCAGTAAAGAAAACAGTCAGTTTGATTTCTATGAAGGGTCTGATATGTTCCACCATATGACCCATTGATCTTGCGTCGCCATATTGGGTTGTTAAGTGCAAGAACCTTTGTAACGTCTAAATTCGAACAGGATATCGGGTCAACTTTACATAATTAAAGATTAAAAAAATCCTAACAAATAAATCTTACATAAATTAATAACCAAATTATTACAATCTATATAGGGTTTACAAAGCTAATAAGTAAATTTCATTACAATCTAAGAACAATATCGATTATTCGTTTTCCTCTTGACTACCATACTTGTTAACATTGAATCTTTGTCGCAGATAAAGAAAAACTAAGAAAATACTCGAATGACCAACAAAAGGCGGCGATGCACATTTCTAAACCACAAAAATAAGATTTGATAATTAATGGTATATGATACTTCACTCTTTCAACATTGGCTGTTTTTCTAAAGACAAATTTCAAATTCTAAAAATTCAAACTATAACAAATTGGTCCATTTTTAATATGTACTGTCAATCTAACTAATGACACTCCTAACTTTTACTTTTATTGCTAAGGCAATCCTACTCCAAAAAAAAGTAACTCTGGTAGTGTTTAACTTAATTCCATTTATGTTGTTACATATCAATTACAATATTGCGATTACGATAGAAATCAATGAATTGTTCAATAGGGCCATACGCAATTGCTCTTTTGTTAGATTGGGACGTCATTGGAAACGAAAGTGAAAGTTATGAGTGTTATTCGTTGCCAAAATCAGTTATGGGTCATAGTTTAGATTAACAAAATTTAATGTCTATAATAAAAGTTCCAAAACATTTATACGGAGCCCTAGTTAGTTAAGGTGTCATTTGACGTCTTTACTTATTGTAATTCTGTTTCATGTATTTCTAGAAAATGGCAAGTCGAATCGGACAATGGCGTTTACTTATGTTAAAACCAAGGCGAACACTAGTAACACACTTCAGGTTGAGAGATTAGTTAGTGAAAAAAAAGTTGATGTTTCAAATTTATTGATACTTATATGTTCCATAAGTTTTGAATATCAGCTATGGTTGAATTAGGAGTTAAGAAAATAAGAAAACTCTTACAATTTTCAAAATGTTCACCTCATTTTCTTTTATAGCAGAATTTAAATACTCGTAATAAAATGTCTAATGTTGGTGTAATACGATTTGCATTTACATCTTGTTGGGTTTTTTTGTCATTTTCTTTACAAAGAGACAATTAATTAATTAATCCCGCCTTGAATTCTAGCTAATATTTTTGAAATTTATTTGAAAACCAAAAACATTTATAACTATACTATATATATATATATATATATATATATGCGTTATTTGCAGCACATATGCCACACACAAGTTCATTTCAACCTCTCTCTCTATAAGCTTTTGGTGTATACAAGTTCTTCGAAGATGCTACCTTATAAGAAAAGGGCTCAATTTTTGTGCTCCGATGAATCCATGAAAGAGAGTCAGTTCGGAAATCCCGATGATGATAACCTCAATGACACCGAAGAGGAAAATAAAACGGACACTTTTCTGACATCCTGCACAACTCTCGAAAAGGATGCTCTTGCTGAATCTATGAGGTTTGTGTGTGTTTTACGGTGTGAATGTGTGTGTGTATTTTTTTTTAATAAATTTGTTTATGATTTCAATTCACAGCCTTGCAATAAATTCATCACCTGGGTTTCTATTAATAGATTCCTGAGTTTTTAGTAAAATATTATACACTTTAAACATGTCCAAAATGAACTTAATTAGGGTTTGATGATTTCATTGCTGTGCAGACATGTTGGTGATGATGAAACAAAGGGGGTCAAGGAAAATGAAGGTGGTGGTGGTGGTGATGGCAGAAGCATAGGAAGTGAGGCAGCTCGGGGTGACGGCGGAGACAATTATTGTGTGGGTGGCGGTGAAAAACAGGAAGAGGAAACAATGGCGGTGATAGAAGATGATGGTTGTGGTGATAGTGCAGTTGGTGATGGAAAAAAAGAAGATGGAACAAAGGAGGTGGTAGAAAAAGAGTGTGGTGGTTTGCTTGAACACGAGAAGATGGCGGAAATCGAAGATGTCGGCCATGATCGCCTTAACAATAATGCATTGGATATTGTTGGTGATGAAAAAGAAGAGGAAACAAGGGAGGTGATACACCAAGACGGTTGTGGTGATAGTGCAGTTGGTGATGGAAATCAAGAAGATGGAACAAAGGAGGTGGTAGAAAAAGAATGTGGTGGTGGTGGTTTGCTTGAACAAGAGAAAATGGCGGAAATCAAAGGTGTCGGCCATGATCGCCTTAACAATAATGCACTGGATATTGTTGGTGATGAAAAAGAAGAGGAAACATGGGAAGTGATACATGATGGTTGTGGTGATAGTGCACTTGGTGATGGAAAACAAGAATATGCAACAAAGGAGGTGGTAGAAAAAGAGTGTGGTGGTTTGCTTGAACAACAGAAAATGGCGGAAATCGAAGGTGTCGGCCATGATTGCGGTAACAATGCACTGGATATTGTTGGTGATGAAAAGCAAGAGCAAAGTGTTGACCCTGTAAAAATTGTAGAAGGTAGCAGTAGTCATTGTGCTATTGATAATGCAGCTGAGTTTATAAAAGGTGGAAAAGGTGAAGGTGAAGACCATGGACAAGTGGCGGAAATGGTAGATGTGGGTGGCGATGAAAACATTCGAAACATAGAAACTGGAGGAGAAGAGGAAACCAAAGAAGCCAATGACCCATTGAAAGATGTTGTTTCCATAATAGTTCATGATGGAGGCAGTGGTGGAGAACAAATGCATGAAGCTGAAGAAAATGAATTGCGGGTAATTCATCAGCCAGTGCGCAAGCTAAGGTTATTCGGTGTGGATATTGAAGTCCCTCAAGAGGAGGTGCAGCCAACTACAGGAACTGGAACTGATACGAGTCTCACCAACCAAGAATCGAATGGTCGTGGTTTATCATTGCCGAAGCCTAAAATTGGGCTGCGTCTAATGGGTTTTGATCTCTAATGTTTATATATATGTCGTGCGAGGGCGAGATCATGACATTGATATGACTTATGAGAGGTGGGTATGTATCTTCTATTTTGCTGAATCAGTTTTCCAGATTTTAAATAATTAATGCTTGTGGGATGTGTCATAAACTGAAGTTATATAGCATAATTGTTGTTATGTATGTGACTTGAACTGAAAAGTATATATATACACATCCACTAATTCTCATGTTATTACCTAAAGTTCCTTCATAAAATATTAAAAGGTAAGAAAACATAGTCACTATTTTTGTATGAAAATCTTTTATCCTAGTGTGATCAGAATCGTAATCGGCCTTAAAATTGATTTGACGAAGCTCCTTCACTTTTATATATCTTATATTAGTAATGATAACACTAACTATAATGCAACCGCAACGTACATTGTAGAATCTTTTGTATAACGAGTCAGTGTCATAGATATTAATACTATCTTCTACACAATGCTTTAAAAATTTATGGTAAAATAATGCTTTTGTGTTTTCAGTAGTTCTTGATTCGTATAAACATTGTTAATATTCTTTTAGTTTTAGTTGTTCTTGTTGCATTCGGAAGTGGACGTGACACACACACACATTGGGTTGGCCCAATGGGCTTAGTGGTAGAGCAATCGCTTTAAGCCCCTAATAAAATTAGGTCTCCACTTAATAAAGCAAGTTATTATGTATTTTGGGCCTTTATTAAATTGTATTGGACCGACTAGCTACACTAGGGTTAGGAGTAGGAGGAATCAATAAGACCTTGGAATATGAACGCCGTAGAGTGGAGCAATTGGATGTAACCGATCTGCCTTAGCATCGATATGTTTTCAATCATCATACGCATATACATTCTCCACTTGAATCGCGTTGTCACGTCGATCTTTTCAGAATCAATTTTGTTCAATTTGTTACGCGTTGATCTAAATTACTTATCTAAATTTGATAAAGTTCTTCACTTTGATTCGGCTTTTCTCAATCATCATGCTTATATACATTCTTCACTTGAATCGCGTTGTCATGTCGATCTTTTGAGAATCAATAACGCTTCTTCGTGGTACGCCAATTTTGTTCAATTTGTTACGCGTTGATCTAAATTACTTACCTAAATTTGATAAAGTTCTTCACTTTGATTCGGCTTTTAAATCACCAAAACGCATAGTTCTTCAATGTGATTCTATTTTATATGTTAAGTAATAAGTGTTAACCTAATAAACCTGAATACCTGACTTTAATAAGGAATAAAGATTCGAATCAATTTTGTTCAATTTGTTACGCGTTGATCTAAATTACTTATCTAAATTTGATAAAGTTCTTCACTTTGATTCGGCTTTTCTCAATCATCATGCTTATATACATTCTTCACTTGAATCGCGTTGTCATGTCGATCTTTTGAGAATCAATAATGCTTCTTCGTGGTACGCCAATTTTGTTCAATTTGTTACGCGTTGATCTAAATTACTTACCTAAATTTGATAAAGTTCTTCACTTTGATTCGGCTTTTAAATCACCAAAACGCATAGTTCTTCAATGTGATTCTATTTTATATGTTAAGTAATAAGTGTTAACCTAATAAACCTGAATACCTGACTTTAATAAGGAATAAAGATTCGAATCAATTTTGTTCAATTTGTTACGCGTTGATCTAAATTACTTATCTAAATTTGATAAAGTTCTTCACTTTGATTCGGCTTTTCTCAATCATCATGCTTATATACATTCTTCACTTGAATCGCGTTGTCATGTCGATCTTTTGAGAATCAATAATGCTTCTTCGTGGTACGCCAATTTTGTTCAATTTGTTACGCGTTGATCTAAATTACTTACCTAAATTTGATAAAGTTCTTCACTTTGATTCGGCTTTTAAATCACCAAAACGCATAGTTCTTCAATGTGATTCTATTTTATATGTTAAGTAATAAGTGTTAACCTAATATACCTGAATACCTGACTTTAATAAGGAATAAAGATTCGAATAAAATTAGGATTCAGGATAATATAGAGTTGTAGTAAACGTCTCTCAAGTTCACTGTGTTATACGGATTACAAATGTCAAGCCTTTTTTTAACATTAGTTAATACAAGGTTAATTAATTCTAGAGATCTGGCTACTATGCAGAATTTAGTTGTGATGATGTGATGGTTGATAATTATCATGAAAGCTATATTGGCAAAGTCTTAAGGCCCTTGTTGGGAGATGGCACAAAGGTAAGTCTTTTTATGACAAATCAAATACCTTAAACACTTTTTAGTATCGTAATGTTTGATGTGTCTATGGTTTTATAACACATCCAAAATATATTTCATAAAGACAGAGGACAATAGAATGGATCCTCTTAAAGTATATACCAAAATATATATGTAATGACAAAAAACAACCAAATAGGCAAGTTTATCTTGAAATCCAACAAGATGCATATGGAGGATGCTAAAGAAGAAATAAGAAGGATTATAGAAAAATGAGAACTAGATATAAGAGATCGGCTTTGGGATTAACTCCTAAACATTCTACAAAACCTCAAAGTCATAAAATTATAAATACCAATATTAGAACTTGTAAAAGAGGGGTCTAAAATACATGACTCTAGATTTTGGAGGCGCAAGTTCAAAGTCCAGGTTTTACCAAGTAAGATTCGCTATCAGCGAATTTCACTTTTTTTTTTGTTTTGGAATTGATACATGTTAGATTTAAGAGGTGGAGAAATGGGTAAGTTGCACATCAAATTTCAAAATGGGCAGTTTGGGCACAAAAAGTCTTCAAGAGAACCCACTTTTCATTTCACATTAGGCTTCCGAAAAGTTTCAGCCATCCCTATTGCAAAAACCATCACAACCTCTAAAGATCATTTCTCTTTACAAGTCCTTGAATCAGTAGGACTCTCAACTCAAAATTCACTAATAATTATACCAATTTAAGCATGATATTTGAAAACAAAAAAGCATAATTTACTCGTCAAATTCTTAAAGCATTGGGTAGAGTTAGGTTTACTCTACTAGGATGAATCGTTACATGAAGGATTCTACTATGAACATTGTGATTGCATTATCCTTATTGTGACTATCACTACTCATGTAAGATATATTAATTAGAAAGCATTCCATCCGATCAAATATGTGGCTGATTATGATAAATGATAAAACCAACATAGAATATTTTCATAAATAAATAATCTCTATTTTTCCTTACCTTTTATAAAGCAGTTTTAGCAGATAACATGAGAATTGAAGTATGTAATAATACATTATTCAGGTCTAAAGCCACATAAATAAGATTATTTATGCTATATAACTTCATTTCATGACACATACGATAAGATTATTTAAATTCTTGAAAGCTGATTGCCTGATTCTGTAAAACAGAAAATAGCTACCTCTCCTACATTTGTGTCATGATATAATCCTCGCATGACATATGTATCAACTAGAAAGCTCAAAACCCATTAGACGTAGCCAAAGTTTGGGCTTCTGCATTGATAGGCTGTGACCATCTGATCATGGTTGCTAAGACAATCCATTTCATTTTTCTGTGGCGGTCGGTAAAACCTCCTTTTGAGGGACAACAATATTCACACCTAATAACCGAAACCTACACAAAGATTGATGAGTTACTGGTACCTCATTTTCTTTTTCATAAGGAATGTATATTCCAAACAATCTCAATGAACGGTTAGTTTTCTTCCTTCCATGCTAAAGGTATTCAATATCACTAGGTGTTCCCCATCCTTGTGCAACTGTAGTGTCATTGCCACTTCCATTATCAGCAACTTCGCGTGCAGCTTGTTCTATCAGTTCGTCATGATTACATTCATTTTCTATCACCTCTTTAGTTTGATTGTTTCACATCACCAACAACATTTTGTTGTTTACTGCTTGTGACATCACCTCCACTAAATGCATGTTCTATAACCACCTTTGTTCCATCGGGTTGTTAAGCATCACCAACATTACTAGGTGCACAACCCTTGTCATCACCACCACCATCATGTTCTATCACCTCCTTTATTTTCCCTTTTTGCTTTCCATCATCAACAATTCAAATGTACCTTTGTTGCCATCACTATCACCACCAGCATAATGTTGTATCAACTCCTTTATTTTGTTTACCTATTTTCCATAACTACCAGCACCAGGTGCACTGTCATCATCACCACCGGTTTCATGTTCAATAACCTCTTCTGTTTCATCTACTTGTTTTCCGTTGCCAACGCCAACATGTCCCGTACCTCTTTTGTTTCATGTTCTTGTTTTCCCTGATCACCACCATTGCCATTGTCATATATATCGTTCTTTCAAACACCACTACCACCCCTAATATCATGTTCAATCACCTCCTTTGTTTTGCCACAAACAACAAGTGAACTGTACTGGTTGCCATCCTCGTCATCATGGCATTCACTACTAATTAAGCTATCACCATAACCATCATGTTGTATTACCTCCCTTGTGTCGGTGACTTGTTTTTCATCACCCACAACACCGCTTGCGCCATAATTGCATTTACCCTCATCCCAAACCTCACTTCCGGTGCTTTTCCACCACCACCTTCATGTTCCATAACTCCCTTTGTTTGTCAGCTTGTTTTCGTTCACCACCAACACCAGATGCACCTCATTGTATTCAACACTACCATGAAGTGTTCTAGATGTGAAGCCACCTCCACAACCAGGTGGTTATAGAGCATGCTGGTGAGCCTCGTGGTAGTGTTGGTTATAACGAGGAAGCATCTGGTATTGGTGGTGATGGAAAACAAGATGATGGAATAAAGGGGGTTATGGAACATGAAGGTGGTGGTGGTGGCAGAAGCATTGGAAGTGCTGCTGGAGATAATAGTGAATGCATTGATGGTACAAGTGGTGTTATGGGTGAGCAAAAACAAGTGTGTTCGTAACTAGGGAGGTGATATAACATGATGGTTATGGTGATAGAAAAATAATAGTGGAGGCCATGATGGTGATGGGTAACCAGGGTTCACTTGTTTTTGTTGCGAAACGAAGGAGGTGATAGAACATGATGTTAGTAGTGGTGTTAGAAAGGATGGTACAACTGGTCGTGACAACGTGGTGCTGAGGGGAAACAAGAAAGTTTAACAACAGAGATTAGAGATTATGGGCCATGATGGCAGTGGTGGTAGCGATGGTAACAAAAGAGACTATACAACATGAAGATGGTTGTAGTGATGATGGTGCACATGGTGCTGTTAGTAATGGAAACAGGTAAACAAAACAAAAAAGTTGATACAACATAATACCGGTGGTGACAGTGATGGCAACAAAGGTACAATTGTAGTTATTGGTGATGGAAAGCAAGCAGGTAAAATAAAGGAGGTGATAGAACATGATGGTAGTGGTGATGGAAAGGGTGGTGCACCTAGTAATGTCGGTGATGTCAAACAACAAGATGAACAAACAAAGGTGGTTATAGATAATGCAGGTGGTGGAGGTAGTGTCATAAGCAATACATGAGATGTTGTTGGTGATGTAAAACAAACAGAGAAAACTAAAGAGGTGATAAAAAAATGAAGGTAATCATGATGATCTGATAGAATAGGTTGCTTGCGAAGTTCCTAACGGTGGGAGCGACAATGTTATAGTTACGCATGGAAGGGACGCACCTATTGATATTGAATAGCTTTAGCAAGAAAGGAAGAAAACTAATCATTGATTGAGATTATTTGGAATAAATATTCCTAATGAAGAAGAACATGAGCCACTAGTAACTCATTAGCCTAGGGGTATGTTAAGGTTATTAGGTGTTGATATTGTTGTCCCTTAAAAGAATGTACATCCAATTGCAATGGGAACCGGAAGTGGATAGTCTCACCAATCAAAATCATGTGGTCATGGTTATCAGTGCAAAAGACTAAAGATGGGCTATGTCTGTGGATTTTGAGCATTAGAGCTCATACATATGTTGTGTGAGTGCGAGATCATGACACAGTTGTAGGAGAGGTAGTTATTTCTATTTTCCAGATGCAGTTTTCTATATTTTAAATAATCTTGTGGTATGTGTCATGAAATGAAGTTATATATATATATATATATATATATATATAGAGAGAGAGAGAGAGAGAGAGAGAGAAAACCCCTTTAAATGAGAAAACCTAAGAAACTCAAAGCTCGTGACATTTTTTTTATGAAAAAAATTACACATGTAATATACATGTTTTTACGGGTTTTGAGAAAAAAATAAAAAAAATGCTCCGAGTGGATATTTAAAAAAAAAATAAACAAGTTTTAGCAACGCGACTTTAATATTTGTTAGACAGTGTAACATATGTTACACAAAAACTTGTTTTAAAAAAAAAAAATCTGGCCAGCCTTTTTTTTTTCTCAAAACCCTTAAAAACATTTATATTACATTTGTGATTTTTTTCAAAAAAAAAGTCTGGAGCTTAGAGTTTCCTAGGTTTTCTCATCACAAGTGGGTTTTCTATATATCTTTTCCCTATATATATATATATATATATATATAAACATATAATCATTGTTATGTATGTGACCCGTGAAAAATTGTAATTACATCCACTAATTCTGATATTATTAGCGAAATTTCATTCATAAAAGCTAAGAAAACACAATCACTATTTGTGTATGTCAAATCTCTATCCTAGTATGATCAATTATCATAATTAGCCTTGATTTTGATTTAACGAAGCTCTATCTCTTTCATATATCTTATATGAGTAACCAATCCTGTAATGAACCGAACAAACATAAAAGGGGTACGTTACGTTTGTTCATTTAGCTTAAGCAAAGGCGAGCACGAACATTTAATCGCACAACAGTTCATAGGTATAGTAATTAGAATGGAGTTTGAATGTAAAATAATATAATTACCTGCTAAGAGTTGGCTACAAAGTCCACACTTTTTAAAAAGTGTAAAAAATCATAAAACACAATGTCAATCATAAAACAAACCTAAAATCTACAAAATAATAAAATGAAGATTACTAAAACATCATATCCGTGTGTTTTGTTTTGTGTTTTGGATGAGAAAGCCTTGGTTATGGAATGACAATATTATGGTGTTTTATGTTGATTAGCATGTTGTGTTTTATATTAATAGTTCTATGACGGTGAGTTTGAAGTTTTTATGGACTATTAGGGTTTGAATATAATGTTTTAGTAATCTTCACTCTGTTATTTGTAGGTTTTGGGTGTATTTTATGGCTAAAATTATAATGTTTTATGACTTTTTACACTTTTAAGAAAATTTGGATGTTGTAGCCGAACCCCACCCTTACCGTATTCAGAAAGAATTAGGTGAATCGGACAATTTTGACTCAATTAAATTACTTCTTTTGTTGAACGAACATGATAAAGAATGATATCTACCTTTCAATTCCATTTAGAATCATTTTGGTTCCATTTAGAATCCATTGTATTCTATGAAATGAACACTATCTTAGGAAGTTTAGAAACTAACAATTTGGGTTGAATTAGGAGTTAAGAAAAATACAGATTATATTTATCTATCATTGATCACCTTTTAAATGTTTTTCTTTAAAATGCCACGTAATAAAATTTCTAATGTTGGCGTAATAAGATTTGCATTTATATTGATGGTTTTTTTTTTGTCATTTTCTTCTAAAGAATTCTTTACAAAAAGAGACATTTATTAATCCTGCCTTGAATTCTAGCTAATATTTTTCATTTATTTTTTGAAAACGAAATATACTTGTAACTCTATGTATTTGCGTATATTTGCAACACACATGCCACCACACAAGGGGTTCATTTCAACCTTTCTCTCTCTCTCTAAGTTTTTGTGTGTATACAATCTTTGAAGATGCGACCTTTTAAGAAAAGGGCTAATTTTTTGTGCTCCAATGATTTCATGAAAGTGAGTCAGTTCGAAAATCATGATGATCAGAGGACTTGTTCTACTTCTAATCTCAAAGGTGCGGAACAAGATAATAAAACAGTTGATGATCTTGCTGCATCTATGAGGCGTGTGTGTTTTACGATGTGATTGTTGTGTGTATATTTTTTTGTTTACGATTTCAATTCACAGCAGTTACAGTTTTCTATTTCTTGCAATTATTTAACATCACCTGGGTTATTGTTAATACATTTCTCAAGTTTTTAGTAACATATAATACACTTTAATTCAAATCCAAGATCAACATGTTGGAAATTTAGCTAGAGTTTGATAATTACGTCGTTGTGCAGACATGAAAGTGGTGGTGGCAGAAGCACTGGAAGTGAAGCTCGCTATGATGACAAATACAATTATTATTCGAGTGGTGTTGCAAGTGGTGAAAAACAAGAGGATGAAACAAAGGAGGTGATGCAACATGATGGTTGTGGTGATAGTGCACTTGGTGCTGGAAAACAAGATGGAACAAAGGAGGTGGTAGAAAAAGAATGTGGTGGTTTGCTTGAACAAGAGCAAATGGTGGATATGAAAGATGCCACGCCCATTATGGTTAATGATGGAGGCAGAATAGCACCCACAGGTAGGCATGATTGCAGTAGCAATGCAGTGGATATTATTGATGATGAAAAACAAGTGCAAATTGTTGACCCAGTAAGGATTGTAGAAGGCAGCAGCAGTCATGGTCCTTTTGATTCTACAACTGAGCTTATAAAAGGAGGAAAAGGTGAAGACCATGGACAAATGGCGGAAATGGTAGAGGCAGGTGGCGATGAAAACATTCGAAAAAGGGAAGCTGAAGAGGAAACCAATGAAGCCAATAACCCACTGGATGATGTTGTATATAATAGATCATGATGGAGGCAATGGTGGAGAACAAGTGCATGAAATTGAAGAAAATGAATTGCCAGTATTCATCAGCCAGTGCTAGGCTAAGGTTATTTGGTGTGGATATTGATGTCCCTCAAGAGGAGGTACAGCCAGCTGTAGGAACTGGAAATGTTACGAGTCTCACCAACCAAGAAGCGAGTGGTCATGGTTATCATTGCAGAAGCCTAAACTTGGGTTGTGTCTAATGGGTTTTGATCTTTAGAGTTGATATATATGTTGTGTGAGTGTGAGATCATGACACAAATGAGAGGTGACTATATATTTTCTATCTAACTGAATCAGATTTCAAGATTTTATATAATGCTTGTGGTAGGTGTCATAAAATGAAGTTATATAGCATAACTTCTTGTTATGTATGTGACTTGAACCGAAAAGTGTGTGTTTCTATACACACACACATATATATATATATGGAAGCTTTCAAACAAGAACCACCTCCTTCATGTGAGAACTTGAGAACCAATATCAACCAGCTAGATTTTGACACCTCATTATTGACCATGTGATGAACCAAGGGCGTTTTAGTCTTTATCACACCTCAAATAAGGGCACTTTGGTAACTTCCCTTTCCAATCAAATCATGCAGGTCTCTCTCGCTCTCTTGTTAAACATTATTGAAAACCTTCAAGTTCAAGATCAAAAACACGAAGTGTATCTAGTAACCATCATTATCATTTATAGAATATAGATCAAAATATATTAAAACTTATATTATATTAGTTGGTAATTGTTGATGGACCGATTTACTCTTATTAACTAATTAGGTTTCTCCTTGTGTGTATTTAAGAAGATTACTATAGAGGGTTTAGGGTTAGACTTCATAACAATAACATCAAATCGGCCTCCTCTCTCTCTCTTTCTCTCTCCATTCACGAATTCTCTATCCTTAAGAATTCGGTACTACCATCAAGAACATACACTCTAAATAGGAACCAGATCAGATCATGTTGATTAGTATGTTGAACTCCATGGCTGCATGCCTGCATCTATATCTGGACTATCTGCTGGCCTGACTACTATAACATGTATTATCTACATGTATTCCATTATGTTTTAACAGAACTGATCAACAACGTGACCTTCAAGACGCTGTCTGTAACATTTCCATTTTATAAATTAAAATCAAGTATATAAAACTTATATTATTAAACGGGTAGATTACGAGTAAGTTGACTGTTAGAAATATGAGGTATCTAGACGAACATAGGAACTGTTTAATAATTAATAATAAAGTATATTATAACTGACATTACTCCGTTTTTAATGAAACTTAGGTCAAAATATAGATAAAAATATGTTCGTTCTAATGACATATTATCGTTTTATAAAACGTTATATTGTAGAAGTTATAAACAATAAATGAGTGAAGCAGCTGAATTAGTTATAATATATAAAATAATAATAATAAATCTTAACATATATGAATTTTTGTGTACGTGTCTCACTTTAGGAAGATCAGGAAGAATAAAAATTAACGTGGCTTCCATGCCTTCAACTATAACTAGGGCAAATGGTGAGCTTTCTAAAATTTGCTCACACTTTTCTTATCCTCGCTCTTTCTGCTCTGTTGCTTTTATACCTGATACCCTGAAACCCTAAACTGTGCTCTGTACTAAGTGTTTTTAACCCTGAGCACTAGTACGACACCCTTGTCTCAACGGATTTCAAGGTGCTGCCTTGAATAAGGCTATACTTTGTTAACCACGTTGGGGTTTTGATCTCGTGATTTATCATTAAAGTTTGAATTGGGTTGATACACTAATACGTGTTGCATTGTGTTTTATTAGGAACCCAGACTTAACACCAAGAGACTATAGTAATAAACCCTGAATCTACAAAGTGAGTCATTCTTTCTTTTTATTAAATGCTTTCAAAACCCTAAAATGTTTTTCAGTTATACTTACAGTGATTAAGTTTTTGTATTCTGAAATTACTGCCGATATGTGGGTTTTGTATACACTACTTGATAATCTTCACTATTGGACGAAAGTTAGCCAATGAGTGATATGACCACAGTTACTTGGAACTGCCATTGAGTGACAAATACTGATTTGAGTAATTGATAGATATAAACAAATGTAAAAACTCTTAATGCTGTAAATTTTCCGCTGACAAAATGTTTTTAAACGTGTTTCAGGTAACTTACTGTGAAAGTAAAAGAAGCATGCTATGAGGCACTGAAGGCTTAAATAAAGTGGCTATATTTACCGGAATAAAGAAAAAAATTATGTTTTATTAATTAGGGTCCATCCCTGTAAAAACCTTTGTTTGTAGATTGGTTTCATTTCAGTTGTTTAATATTAAATTGAGGTGTTTTACAAACTCTGAAATTTTCCTAATTACGATCCTGATGAAATTTCGCTGCAAATTTAATAAACACTGGTACTACTTGTAGCTGCTCACAACTCCCGTCCAGGGTGTGGTTGGGGTTGTGACACCATCGTTGGGGTCCACTGATTTAGGGAAGCGACCTCCAATGGTCTCTGTTGTTGGGTCTGATAATGGTCCGAGGCGCTGTTGTTGGGGTCCGATGATGGTTTTCAGGTCTAATGATGGTCTGGTGAGTAATTAGATTTTGTTCTTCATTTGCTGTTAATAAATTACCTATCACATGCTTGAATATTAATATGCAATGCAATCGGGTCTTAGAAGTAGTTGAATTTTCATTTTTGTTTTCATGGGTTATATACGTGGGTTCTTCTTGACAAGTAAAATGGTGGTGGTTTTGTAGTTTCATGGGTCATTTACGTTTTTGTCTTCAACGGGTAATTTCTTTTTTGTTGGGAACGGATTTGCTTGCTTTGGAGGTTTGTTTGGACACAAGTAGAATATACTAATTTAGTGACGATGTACCATCTTGTTTTGTAGATTTGTATCTGCTTCGAAGTGATCTGAATTCTTGTCATATCTGTTTTTGCATCCTACAAAATGAAGATAAGATGTATCTTCTTCTCATGTTTCTATTTTCGATATGTTAATGTACGATTTCAGATTTTATATGTTTTGTTGTTTTTCTTTAATAATTAGCGTAAAAAATAACCCTAAGGTTTATTCATTATTATTTTATATATACTTTGAGGTCAAATAATCAAAACTCATTCTTATTATTTGGGTCCACGAAAAGAGTCACAAAACACTTAAAGGTTTAAACAAAAGTTGATCTAGAATGATATAGATTTTCATTGTTCATTTTAACTTTTGTTTAGTTGTTTGTATAATTTACCTAAGTGTTTGCTAGCTGTTGAAATTTATTACACTAAATTAGTTTTGTTTTAGCTCATACCCGAATAAATGTATCTGAGACTACGTTTAACATTTTTTTGGTATGGGATTGATAAGAAAATGTCGTGTGTGGGGGGGGGGGGGGGGAGGGGGGATTGGTTACAGGAACGGAATCAGACGATACAGGTTTGTGTGGGTTGTAGGGGTTGGAAATTTTAAGGAACAAAGGGATTTGGTTGTTTACATTGGATATTTTTAGATTTACATAAGGTTTTGGCTGGTATACATTTGGGTTTTAGGGTTACATAAAGTGTTCTTCGTTTTACATTGCTATTTTTTAGGTTGCACGTCAGCATTGGTCTTTTTTCGGGAGATTTACATTGATGTTGTTTGGGTTATTCGTTGAAGACAATTTTGTCTTATATATGAAATGTATTTTTTAGGTTTACATAAGGTGTTGCTTGGTTTACATTGTTGTTTTTTAGGTTGCACGTCAGCGTTGGTCTTTTTTCCGGATGAAGATGATGATTAAGACAAAGGATTGAAGACATTTTTGTTTTTCACATATGTAATTGTAATTTTTTAATCAAAAAAACATTCTATTACCGTCACGTAAATATGGGAATGTAACAGAATTTTTGTCCTTGTGTGGAGAGAGAATGAGTTTTATAAAAAATCTGATTTCTTTTGTCCTTGTTGTATTGTGTTTTGTATCATGTCAGGTAAAGTCCACTTGAGTAATTTACCCTTCTACCCCTCCTGTACACACTTGTTCATTTAAAAAAAATGAAAAAGGTACAAAGAAAGGCAATGGGAGAATTCTCAACGGTTGATCAAGATTGATTAATAGACCATGTTTAGTTCTAAGGTTCTTACAACAAAAAAATGGTTCCTATTCTAACGATTCCATACATATACATATATATATATATATATATATATATATAGGGTAGGGCTAGTGTAAAAAATGGTGGTTTTGTGAGAAGTGTAAGAAGTGTTCTAAGCCCTTAGATCTTTTAGTTAATGGTTGAGATCAAGAAGGGCTTAAAATGTAAATTACAGTTTTTCTTTTTACTAATTTGGCCAGATTAAGGGTAATAGTGTCTTTTTATATTGTATTTTTAAATAAAAAACAGTCATCAACTTTAATGCACATATAACTTCCATCTATTTTTTTAACGTCAATAACTTTTTATACGTAATTTTTTTTATCTTCAATACGAGTACCATATTGTTATATTTATATATACAAAAAAAATTCCGAATAACACATACTGGACTACAGGTTTAAAACACCATGAATGCATGTTTAAAAAACCATACGAAGAACACATACTGCACTGCTGGTTTAAAACACCATGAATGCATGTTTAAAACATCATACGAAAAACATACGAATAACACATATTAGACTGCAGGTTTAAAACACCATGAATACAGGTTTAAAACACCATACGAAGAAGACATACTGGGCTGCATGTTTAAAACACCATGAATGCAAGTTTAAAACATCATACAAAGAATCAATGGGTGGCGGTTATTGAAGGGTGGCGGTTATGGAAGGTTATCAGTTAATTAAATTAATGAGAAAATTACATGTTTACCATTTTGAATTAATTTAGATTGAGGACACGTCATCTCCACAATATTTCTCACACTTCTCACACTTTGGGCACTTTGTACATGATCCTCTATATATATATATATATATATATATATATATATATATATATATATATATATATATATATATAGGATTAGGTTCAAAAGTGAACATTAGTGTATTTGCGAACTGTGTGAACTAATCCTGGCCATACACGTGTGTAGATCAATGGCCAGGATTTGATGATGAAATACACTAGTGTATTTTGTGATTTGATGATGAAATCCGAGCCATACACGTGTGTAGAACAATGATCAACAGTTCGCAAATACATTAGTGTTCACTCTAGAATCCTATCTTATATATATATATATATAGCAAGGATATTCAGGAAACCCTATTAAGTTAAGAAAAGTATGAAAACTATATTCTAGCCATTGTTCCTTTAAGATCTACGATTGTCCTTTGATGAAGACCAAATTTCACATTTTTTATATAATAAAACAATCTGCAAATGATAAAAGTAACCAAAAGGTATTTTGGGAAACTTGATCTCCTCAGGGCGATGTAACCTGTACCCGTGTACAATACACTTGACTGATGTAACCTGCCAACTTTTTTCTTGACATAATCATTCCATTCTTTTTCTTTCTCATACCTATTTCAAATCAATAATCAAATTTTCTACTCTTTTTCTTTTTTCTCGATCTTTTTCTCAAACTCTCTCTAGTTTTGATTTTTTCTTTTCTTTTTCAAATATACATTAACCAACATAAAATGTTACATAGAAATGTTGGATACAAAAATGTAACATAGAAATATTATACACAAAAACGTAACATAGAAACATGTAACGTTACATAAACATGAAAATGTAACATAGAAATGTTATACACAAAAAATGTAAACGTTGCATAAACATGAAAACGTAACATATGTAACAATAACAAAAACCACTTTATGTATCTTTTATGTTACATAAAAATGTAACATATATTTTTCTAACAGACCATCATATGTAACTACACATGAAGAACACTTTATTTCTATAAACAAAGAACACTTTATGTATCAACTCAAATTCTGTAACTAACTCAAATGTAACAACTGTTGCAAAATATAATAATGAACTTTATCATCATGATTCGATATTCGTCTTCATCTTAATCATGGTGTTCTCTGCCAAACGAACCGAGAACAAAAAAGCACAAGTTTAGAAATTGACACTAATATTAAATGAAATTACATAGTAAATGGAAAATTTTTATTCAAAAACCATGCTTTCTTCTACATCCAGTAACTATATAAATGAATTATATTCTACCATTAATGCATGGTATATATCATTACTAGGAATCTTAACATCTTTATTTATAGAACACTTATTCAAAGCACAATAAATTACATTGAATATCTATTTATTCACCTTAAAGTAGTAGATAAATGGTATCCCATCACAAGAATATTTATTTCATTATTTTAGTTTTATCCATATGTTTAGTATTCTAGATATGAAAGTGTATATGAAAAAAAAGAAAAAAAATATATTAACTTTTTATTGATGATATTACTTGTAATTTAAAAAGTATATATAAATTATAATTTATTGTGAGTACATATGTTACAAATTATAGATGTTATGATTCTTAATTAAATATGAAAACTAAGTGCTAATGGTAGAACATAAGGCATGCTTAACCATATACATTACAAAAAAAAAAAACCAGAATTCCTTTTGTGTTTGCTTTCCTATTTTCTAGAATATTGCATGTCCCAGAAGAAACTAAACTTGAATTAACAGCTTCTGTTTCACATTTAAAAAAACCAATTTGATCTTCCGATCTTCACTGCCTCTCTCTCTCTCTCTCAGATCTTCTCCCTCTAATATTTTCTCCCTAACCATCTATCTCTCTGGATTTTTAGAACGTGTGTGTCTTTGTGTTATTGTGGTTGATGATATATAGTGATTTAACTGAGATTCAATCTCTTAAAAAAAGAAATTGAAAATGAAAAAATAAAATAAAATAAAAGAAATACACATATAAAATGCATACTTGAAAAGTGCACAGTTCTTTAGTCAAAAAGCTATATTACATTTAGTATTTGTATAATGCAAATTTACGATGTTACCCTTAAAAGTCAATGTAACGCAGCCCATGTGACTTAACCTTGAGTTTTCTTGATTTTCTAAACTAGGTAAGGTTTTTCCTCTGTAATTGGCCTATACACACATCCATTAATACTAATATGTTATTAGCTAAATTTCGTTCATAAAAGGTAAGAAAACATAGTCACTTTTATATGAATTTTTTTTTTAATCCTGGTAAGATAAGTTGTCATAATCATCATTAAAATTGATTTGACGAATCTCTTTCAGTTCAATATATCTTATATGATTATTGATAACAGAATAAGTATAACGCAATCACAACGTACATCATAAAATCTTTTGTATAACGAGTCAACGTCATAGATTAATACTATTTTCTACACAATCCTTTAATAAGTTTATGATAAAATAATGATTTTGTGTTTTCAGTAGGTCTTAATTCGTATAAACATTGTTAATCTTTTACTTGTTTTTGTTGCATCTGGAAGTGGAAATGTGGAAGTAACAGGTTGGCCCAATGGGCTTAGTTGTAAAAAATTAGGTCTCCATTTTATAAAGAAGGTTGTTATGTATTGGGCCTTTTCTTGGGCCCTAGCTAAACTAGGGTTACAAGCAGTGATGGACAAAGAGAAGTCTTGAAAGCCCTAGGAGAGATCAATATAATTAATAAGTGTTAACCTAATATACCTAAATACCTAACTTGGATAAGGGACACAGACTCGAATATACTTAGGAATGCAGGATAATATATGTTCTAGTAAACATCTCTCGGTTACTTAATGCTAGGGAGCTGGCTACTATGCAGAATTTGGTTGTGATGATGTGATGCTTGATAATTTTCATGAAAGCTATATTGGTCACAGTCTCAAGGCCCTTGTTGGGAGATGACACAAAGGCAAGTCTTTTCATTACACACCAAATACCTTAAACACTTTTTAGTATCATAATGTTTGAATGTTTTTATGGTTTCATAACATGTCCAAAATGTATTTCATAAAGACAGAACAATAGAATAAATCTACTTAAAGTCTATCAACATCATGTTCAATCACCATATTTGTTCCACCACAAACAACAAGTGCGTTGTACTGGTTGCCATCATTATCATGGCTTCCACTACTAATTATGCTAACACCATAACCATCATGTTGTATCACCTCCCTTGTCTCGATGACTTGTTTTTCACCACCCACAATACCACTTGCACCATAATTGCATTTACCATCATCCCGAGCCTCACTTCTAGTGCTTTTCCACCACAACCTTCATGTTCCATAACCCCTTTTGTTCTTTAGCTTGTTTTCCATCACAACCAATACCTGATACACCCTCATTGTATTCAACACTACCATGAGGTGTTTTGTCTGTGAAGCCACCTCCACAACCAGGTGGTTATAGAACATGCTGGTGAGCCTCATGGTAGTGTTGTGTTGGTTATAACGAGGGAGCATCTGGTATTGATGGTGATGGAAAACAAGATGATGAAACAAAGGGGGTTATGGAACATGAAGGTGGTGGTGGCAGAAGCATTGGAAGTGAGGCTCGGTGAATGCAATGATGGTAAAAGTGGTGTTGTGGGTGACGAAAAACAAGACGCCGAAACAAGGGAGGTGATACAACATGATGGTTATGGTGATAGAAAGAAACAATGGTGACGGCAACCACGGTTCACCTGTTGTTTGTGGCAAAACAAAGGAGGTGATAGAACATGATGTTGGTGGTGTTGTTAGAAAGCACGGTGCAACTGGTAGTGAGAAAGGTGGTGCTGCCAGAAGATGCAACAACAGAGATGTTGGGTCATGATGGCGGCGGTGGTGGTGGTGATGGCAATGGAAAACAAAGAGATGAAACAAAATAGACTATACAACATGAAGTTGGTGGTGGTTATGACGGTGCACCTGGTGTTGTTAGTAATGGAAATAGGTAAACTAAACAAAAGAGTTGATACAACATAATGGTGAGAGTGATGGAACGGAGGTACAATTGTAGTTGTCTGTGATGGAAATGATGGTAGTGGTGATGGCAAGAGTGGTGCACCTAGTAATGTTGGTGATGTCAAACAACCTGATGAAACAAACAAAGGTGGTCATAGATAATACAGGTGGTGGAGGTGGTGTCATGAGCAATAAATCAGATGTTGTTGGTGATGTAAACAAACAGACAAAACTAAACTAAAGAGGTGATAAAACTGAAGGTAATCATGATGACCTGATAGAACAGGCTGCATACGAAGTTCCTTGCGGTGGAAGCGACAATGTCACGGTTACACATGGATGAGGCACACCTATTGATATTGAATACCTTAAGCAAGGAAGGAAGCAAACTAATAATTCATTGAGATTGTTTGGAATAAATACTCCTAACGAAAAAGAACATGAGTCACTCATTAGCCTATGAGTATGTTAAAGTTATTAGGTGTTGATATTATTGTCCCTTAAAAGAAGGTACATTCAACCACAACAACGGGAACTAGAAATGGATAGCCTCGTCAATCAAAATCATGTGGTCATGGTTTATCAGTGAAAAAGACTAAACTTAGGCTACGTCTGTTGGGTTTTGAGCTTTTGATTTCATACATATGTTGTGTGAGTGCAAGATCATGACACAGTTGTAGGAGAGGTAGCTATTTTTCTATTTTCTAGATGCAGTTTTCTATAAATTAAATAATCTTTGTGGTATGTGTCATGAAATGACGTTATATAGCATAATTATTGTTATGTATGTGACTTGAGATTGAAAATTGTATTTACATCCAATAGTTCTCATATTATTAGCGGAATTTTATTCGTAAAAGGTAAGAAAACACAATCACTATTTTTGTATGTAAAATCTCTATCCTTGTATGATTAGTTAACGTAATTATCCTTGATTTCAATTTAATGAAGCTCTTTCACTTTCATATATCTTATATGAGTAACTAAGCCTGTAACGAACCGAACATATATAAAAGGAGGATGTTCATGTTTGTTCATTTAGCTTAATCGGACACGAGCACGAACATTTAATTGTACAACTTTTTGTGTTCATGTCCGTGTTCTTCCATGTTTGTTCATTAAATGTCTAAATGAATAGTCCACGAACGTATACATACACAACTGAACATAAACAGACAAACATAAACAAACGAATTAAATATATACACATATATACACACATATATAAGAATAAGATTACGAGAAAAATATATATTCATGAGAAAATTAAAAAAACTTCATTCTTATACCATACTTCATATATATAGTATATCATACTACATATATGAAGTATATAATGTGTATATGCAGTATGTCGTACACTTCATATATGTCGTATATGTAGTACTACATATATGTGGTGGATACGGCATATGTCCGATGTTTAGTTTTTTAGTTTTCTCAAAAACGTGAGTTTTCTCATGATAATTACCATATATACACATACGACTTTTTATTCATCAAATTTTAAACAAAATAAACGAATGGGCATATACAAACGTATATAAACGGACGTTCACAAACGTAAATGAACGAACGTAAGTTTATCAGTGAAGAAGCCTAGACATGGGTTGCGTTAAGAGCTTACATATATGTCCCCTGAGCGCGAGATAATCTTACAGATGTTGGAAAGGTGGCTATTTTCCAATCTGCAGAATCAGTTGTCTGGATTTTAGATAATGCTTGTGGTGTGTGTCATAAAATGAAGTTATATAGCATAATAGTTGTTAGGTATGCAAATTGAGAGTGTTAATTAATATAAATATTTATACCCATTAACTAAAATTTTGTTATAACAACGTAAAATCTATTTAGGTAAGAAAACACATAATATATTTTTGTTTATGTTAAATAATTAGGCTCTTCATTACCAATCAAATACCTTAAACATTTATTAAATTCATGTTTAATTGAATGTGCATAAGATTTCATAACTAAGTCTAAAATATCTTTGGTAGAGACAACAAAAAGAATTGTCCTAATTAAAGTCTACCATAATATATCTAAAATGATGAAAAATAGACATGTTTATCTTGGAATCCAACAAGATGGATTTGGCTGATGCAAAGAGAAAATGAGAAGGATTACAGTAGGATAAGGACAAACTATAATTGAGCCTTTAGAATTAAATACTAAACATTATGCTAAACCTCAAAGTACTAGACAAAATTTTGAACTTGTGAAACATGGCTCCACTACAGAAGAAGACTTGTCAAAAATAAACACAAAAAAAAAATGCTTGACGAATTAAGCACAACTATAAACACAAAAAAAAATATATATATATTTTGTCAAAAACTTCTTAAAGCGTTGCGTAGAAATAATTTTAAATCTATGAGGTTAATTCGCTACTCAAAGATTCTAGTATATACGTTGCGAGTGTATTTTAGTTATTGTGTTATCATTATTCTTATAAGCTATATGAAAGTGAAAGAGCTTCGTCAATTCAATTTTAATGATGACTATGATAACTAGTGGCTATATATAGTTGACCTTTGATAAAGGAAATTAGCAAATAACATGAGAATTAATGAGGATATATATACACACACATACATACATTTAATAGTCTCAAGCCACATACACAACGGTAATTCTGCTGTATACAACTTCATTTCATGGCACATACCACAAGCGTTATTCAAAGACTTTAATAATGATTTGCAAAATAGAAAATGGCCACATATCCTCTATGTCATGATCTTGCACTCACACGACAGATATACTATCTCTAAAATAAAGTTCAAAGCCAATCGTAGCCTAAATGTAGGCTTTTGCATTGATAAACCTTGACCACTCATGTGTCATCAATTATACATATTTTTAGTGCATAAATACCCCTAATTATAAGTACTTTAATGAACTTTTTGTTGCAAATGCTACCTAAATCGTTCCCGTTTGAAAAATGCAAGTTTCTAAGGTCTCGGGATGAAAAAAGTGAAAAACAAGCATAAACGAAGTAAAAACCTAGGATTCTAAGGAAATCCGCAAGTTATCAGACAGACACAACCGTGCCAGGCTATAGGCACGAACGTGCACAATACCAAGCATCACAAAGTCAACCTAAGAATGGTCAACAAAAGTCCACTAGAGGCGTGGCGAGGCACGCTCGTGCCCCTTAGGCCACACCGTGCTCAAGGAAAAGACAAGGGATGAAGGTTTGAGAACCGACCAAAAATGCCACTTGTTCAGGACTTGTCAGGTCAGCATGCATGGTTGTGCCCCTTAGGCACGCCCGTGCCCATAATAGAATCACAATGGACTCGTTCAGAAAAGAACAATAAGGGCAAGTAGTGTCGGGGAATCTTCACAAGGCACGGTCGTACCCCTTAGGCACGCCCATACACACCTGGTCTCCTCCAGCCTATAAATAAAAAGGCTTGGCTGCCCATTTCACTATCCCATTTCACCCCCTCCCTTTCAATGTTTCACACACTAAACCTCTGCTCTTGAGATGTCACAAGGAGTTTGGGATCACTCTACAAAATACTTGTAATAGCTTTGTTTGAGAGAGAGTGAGAGAGTACTTGTAATCAACAACCCTTCCTCAAGTTGTTTAAACCTATTATACTTGATCCATTTTAATTCACTCAATAATCATTGTTTATGGACAAGTTATGGCCATTACAGGCTAAACTCCTTATGTTGCTTGGGTTGAAGATGTAGCTTGGTATGAATTAAATGTTTAATCTTTGGCAGCGAGGTGTGTTGTGTCTTTAATAATTCATTCTACCCTTTCTTCTTTCTTAATGAACTTGTGATTGTCTTGACTTTGATCTTGTGGGAGTTCTTGATAACCAAAGGAGGTGAAACTTATTAGTACATTCATGGTGTGTAACAACCCATATACGAATAAGGGAAATCTGATATTGGAGAAGTGGTTGACCCATTTGTGGAAACACATCTTTTGATCAATCAAGAATATCGTTTGTGGCCTGCACGGTCTATATGCTAGGCTTCAACGATTAGCCAAAACTTGGTTAATATGACTCGCCTAACACGGTCTATATGTTACTTGGAGTGGTCCAAGAGTTGGTGAACCCATGTTAAAATGCTATACGTCTTTATATATATATATATATTATAACGTCACGCGTGAAATAAAGATCAATCACACTAATTAATCTCAAGTGTCATTAGCGCCCGTGATGAAAACTTTGATATATCCTTGCTATCTTTGAAGTGAGATAAAAGTATGCCAAATAGATCACAAGCCATGGGAACAATGTAAAAGAAAGAAGAATAGTTGGATGTAACCGATCCAAGATTAGGGGATTGCTCCTTAAAAAGATTCTTTCTCTAAGATTGGGCAATGAATCATCTTTAATCGGCTAATTTTATTTTAACCTTAAAGTCACATCTTGTAAATCTAATAAAAATTCGTCGGTAGCCTTAGTTAATTAACCTCCTATTGGCAATAACTTAACTATAATTTGTCCTAAGTGGATTTGGAGATCCAAAGCAACACTCTTTGTGCTCTTGATATTCCATACTAATAATCTATTACTTGCTTTTATTTTCTAGTTTTAATCTAAAAATAACAAAAGATAACTAATTAAAATAGCTAGTAATTTAGAGTAGCTATTAAAAATCGTATCTTTGGGTTCGATGCTTGCTTATTAACTTAAGCTCTACCACAAACGATAGGTATGTTAACCTATTTTTTGTGTCTAGCCTAAGTAAAAATCATTTCTTATAAATTTAAAGCTAGGTGCAAGTCTCTAAAAGTTACTAAGTTAACCTACCTAATACGTGTTAAGAGTTATTAAATTAACTAGATCAACACATCCCAAGACAACATGTATCAACCACCTAATCTTGGTTAGTAAGACCCTATCCATTTCAAGTTGTTGTCGCAGCTGGTGGTACTTCCTCTTGAGGGACAAGAATATCACCACCTAATAACCTCCCCTCCCCTTGTGTTTGGCGTCCAAAAAGAAGAAAGAAGGAGATAGAAAGAAACCGAGAGCTAGAGAAAGCAGGTGATTGACTTAAACTGATCCAGAAACCAATTTGGGTAAAACTGGTTCATATCTCAACCCATTTTGAGTATATACTTTAAATCTTGTTCTAAAACTAATTTGAGAAAAATAATCACATAAATGTTAAATCCGATATTAAAAACGGTTCTGATCCTCATCTAATTTGATCCCAACCCAATGGATCAACCAGGTAGGGTTTTCCTTTCGAAACCAGTTTCCTACCGAACCTATTTAGGCTGATTAGGTTTTAATTTGCCCAAAAAACCGGTGTTTTTCAAGGGTCTAGAGAATCACATGTCTATCTAGAGGTGTACAAACTAGTTTGGTTTATAAACTGGCCCATATTTTTTTAGTTTGGTCTCAAACCGGTTCGTGTTAAGAACCAGTTGTAGGGTAGAAAACCCCAACCCACCTAAACCGATTTGGATCGGGTTCAAAACCGGTTTTATCGTTTAAATCGGTTTTTTATCAATTCTTTTTAGGTGGGCTCAAATCTGTTTGGATTGGAAGTGATTCTCAACACAAAAATCCCAAACCTATACAAACCGTTGGGTCGGATAAGACCCAAACCAGTTACTTTTTATACCGGGTCAATCGGCGGGCCCAAACCGGTTTTCATTTACACCTCTATGTCAATCTGTGTGACGGCCCAGTCTATTAAAACTAATAGACGTAACAACGGCCCATTGATCCCAAATTCCAAGAATCAAGTCTCTGCAACTCATCTCCTCCGTCGTCTCCGCCACCGTATGAACCACCGTGAGGTCATCGGAGATGTCTGATTCACCGGTATTTTGATAAAATGACGAAGAGAAAGTGCAGGATTTGGTGGCCACGTCATCTATCCCCCGCAACACAACCTCACTCTTCCACCTTCTTGTTCGGTTGGTTCGTTTCATCATCATCATCTTCATCATCTTCTTCTTCTTTCTTTCTCGCATCTGTTCCTATTGAAATTGTTGTTGCTTTTGCAATCGATGAAGCTGTATTCTCTTCTTTTGGATCTGATCTTGAGGTATTATTACACTTTTTAACTTTTTTTTGTGTTGGTAATGTCTACATTTAACTGCTAGGGTTACATTTATATAAATTATGTGTGTGCATTGATTTGTGTTCTTACTTGTGATATGAATTATTGAGTTGAGAAATTTTAGTTAACTGTAGTTAGAGCTGTCGTTTAATTTAGGTCATATATGTTAGGATCGGGTTGTAAGACACACACACAAATAACCTGCAGAAAAGTAAAGAACATGAGGATTTACGTGGTTTGGTCTAAACTGACCTACGGTGGTGGCAACTAGGTTATTCTTTGTTGAGGTGATAATCAAATAACAAGTACAGAGATTATATTTATAAAGATTAATTAGGGTTTAGCAAACTTGCTCCTCAAGTAAAGTGCATGTAGGGCGCACAAGGCATACGAACCCAACAATAGAGATTGTTATGTTGCCACTGAATGAACCGTTATTGCTAATTCTAGTGCCAGTTTGTTGTAATAGTTGCAGTTTTTTTTATCTTGAAAATAAACATGATGCCTATCGCCTTGTGATAGTTGAAGGATTAATTATTATTGTTTGTGGTTTCTTGATTGACAATAATTGGGGAAAAGATGTCTTAAGGGATGAAAATTTTGTTTGTATGTTTAGTGTATGTTTGATGATGCAAGTGATTGCATTGTTTAATGATATAGATGTGAGAGAGAAAGACAATTTGGGTTGGATACTCAATACTCGATAGTCATTGAGGTTATATCATAATGTCGTATATATATAGTGAAAGTTGATGTTACCAAGTTACCAAAAGTGTAGGTGAAGCTACAACATGAAGTTTGTGTGCAAATTTAGTACACCTGAACGTTTAATGCAAGAATATGCGCTGTCTCTATACATACTGTATCAAATTCTTCAATCGACTACTTGTAACATGCAAATTCGATAACCAGACTAATTAGATTTCCAACTTCTTGGTATGTGATCTAATGTTTAAAAAGTACATTGTGAAACAGATAACAAACTCAAGAATTAGATATAGGATCGTTTGCTCCGCTTTAATTATCATTTGGATCTAATTTCAGATGGATAATTAATATTTATTGACCATGTACAGGGGATACTTCGCAAGATCAATAAAAGAATGCCAACAGCGTTACAAAACAGATGTGAACTCTCTATGTTAGGTTATTGCTCAGCAGATTCTTCTAGCAATGGCGAGTTGCATTCACACAGCGAAGCAAAGCAAAGCAACCCGGGCCATCTTGTATATGGTTCTTATATCTACGCGAGTCGAAATTTGGGATGGATTCCTAAATTACATCATATACATTGGGGTTTGCAAGTTGCTTCCAATCTTGATCTCCACGTATGTAAGTCATGAAAACCTTAACTGCATATGGTCATGAATTATTACGTATGTAAGTATCTTGATTACTATTTATTGTTCTGAATCAGATAGTAATCTATGGAACTCCTAGATATGGTGGTCATCATTTCTATTTAGATTCCCGATGCTCGTCTGAGAATGCTAAAACTGTTTCAAGAAAACCTAAATGGGTGGAAGATCTCAGCCAAAAGAAATCCATTATTGATTTGGTAAATAATACATTTGATCTGTCTGTTTTAGTTTCTACATGCGAGTGAAATGCCATTTTCGTCCCTGAGGTTTGGGCCGCTTTTGCGACTTTCATCCAAAGGTTTGTTTTTCCGCATCTGGCCAAAAGGTTTGAAATCTTGCCATTTCCATCCAACTCGTTAACTCCATCCATTTTTCTCCGTTTAAATAGGGGCATTTCCTTCTTTTTAGACATTTCTATTAAAATAAAAAAACACAATAAAAGATAAAGATCCACCTCTTTCTCCCCGCCCAAACCCTTTAATCATCACAAAATATTGTCTAGAAAGACGAAAATGCCCCTCATTTAATGGAGAAAAATGGATGGAGTTAACGAGTTGGATGAAAATGGCAAAATATCAAACCTTTTGGATCCAGATGCGAAAAACAATCCTTTGGACGGAAGTTGCAAAAGTGACCAAACCTCGGGAGGGACGAAAATGGCATTTTACTCTTCTACATGCTTTAATGTTTCACCTATTTTTGTGTATTTCCGGGAATGTGAGTATAGGATGCCGTCATTCTTGCCACCAATTGTGCTGCGGCTGCCACCTCATTCTTTGAAGAACAAGTGTCACCTAAAAGACGCGCCCTATGGCTTCATTGTGTGTACATGTAATCTCTTTACTCTGGTGTCACCAATTTCATTTTATTTTTTGTATGCTTGTTAGCCATGTACGTTCTGATTTTCAGGTGTATCTGTATAATGTGGAAACTTTTTTCCGTGTGTGTGGCTACACTTTCAACATCTGTATACGTATTTCTCCAGCTACTGCATTTTCTATTAAGCTATGTATCAGATTCTTGCGTATATGACACAATCAAAAATCTATTCATTCACACATGGAAGAACATTCGTGTGCGATGTTGTCAAATTTTGTACTGGGCGATCTTCCTTCACAACAATGATTCCAGGTAGTAAAGTTTTTGAACTTCGAAGTACAAATAGTTCTTGCATGATTAAAATAGTTTTTGGAGTAAAATGTCGTTTCCGTCCTTGAGGTTTGGCGACTTTCGTCCAAAGGTTTGTTTTTCCGCATCTGGATCCAAAAGGTTTGAAATCTTGCCTTTTTTTCCAGCTTCTTAACTCCATCCATTTTTTTCTGTTAAGTCAGGGGCATTTTCGTCTTTTTTGTTAACCTAAAGGGCAATTCGGTCTTTTGAATACTTGTACATTATGCGAAATGTTTGTACATAAAGTGAAAAAGACCAAATTGCCCTTTAAATTAACAAAAAGACAGAAATACCCCTGACTTAACGGAGAAAAAATGGATGGAGTTAACTACCTGGATGAAAATGGCAAGATTTCAAACCTTTTGGATCCAGATGCGGAAAAACAAACATTTGGACGATAGTCGCAAAACTAGCCAAACCTCAAGGACAAAAATGACATTATACTCTAGTTTTTTTGTCTTTAATTATGTGCTCATTACTTTTATATGATTGTGTTGTAAGGTCGGAATCATGTGTGGAGTATGCAGAAAAAGCTTCACTACGCAAACATTCCATGTGGTTAAGTGTAGTTATCGACATACTGTTTGGGAACCTATTTGGTTTTGCATTGCTGACTCATGCAGATTCCGTTTGTTCGTCGGTTTTGACCTTCACTAGTGACGTTACAAACAACTGGTGGCTAAAAGTTGCGCACGATTAATGGGAAACCCCGCTGGTTTTAAGTTAAACACCGAGCTTGCAGGAGTTCTCGGAACGTTTTCTCTTAATACGATTCAAATTTGGTCTACTTTATGGGGCTCCATGCGTTTTATTTTTATATTTTTCGTTAAAGGTTTGGCTGTATCTGGAGTTCTTTTTGGGTTCACCACCCCTGCTTCAGTGACCATTGACTTGATTACTGTTTCAACCGCACACGTGTCAACTCTGCATTGGTTAATTTCCATTCTTTATTCAAGACAAATACAAGCAACGACAGCATTGTGGCGTCTTTTTAGGTAATTAAAGTTTTTGCTTTAGAATGAATCAATTGTATATGGGTAAGTCCCTGGGTTTTGGCCAGTTTTGCGACTTTCGTCCAAAGGTTTGTTTTTCCACCTCTGGATCCAAATAGTTTAAAATCTTGTCATTTTCATCTGGCTCGTTAGCTCCATCCATTTTTTTTCGTTAAGTCAGGGGTCTTTCCGTCTTTTTACCTACTTTGTTTTGTTTTGAATACTTGTGCATTATGCTAAATGCTTGTACATAAAGTGAAAAAGACTGAATTGCCCTTTAAGGCCAAAAACGAAAATACCCTTTTGACTTAACGAAGAAAAATGGTCGGAGTTAACGAGGCGGATGAAAGTGGCAAGGTTTCAAACCTTTTGAATTCAGATGCGGAAAAACAAACCTTTGGACGAAATTCGCAATACTGACCGAACCTAAGGGACGAAAATGGCATTTTACTCTTTTTTTATCCTTTTTTTCTAAACTATTTTCAGGGGTCAAAAATGGAACCCTCTTCGTGAGAGATTAGATAGCTATGATTACACAGTGGAACAACATATTGTTGGATCGCTGTTGTTTACGCCACTTTTGCTTCTGTTACCAACCACTTCAGCTTTTTATATGTCATTCACCATTATAAATACGACCATTGGATCTATATGCACCCTTATCGAGGTTGCGATTTCGGTAATCCATGCTACACCCTATACGAAAATTTTGCTTTGGTTGCTGAGACCGAGCAGATTTCCTTGCGGGATTTGGTTCGAGATATTTCCTGTCGAGAATCATGAAATGGAGATTGTTCAAGAAAGAATTAGTTCAAGGGCTAGTGGATTAGATATTCTCGTGTCGTGCCTCCATAGTTATACCTATAGCATAGGTATGATCTGAACTATATCATTTTTATTTCTTTTCAGTGCAATTATTATTATTTTTTAAATATTAAGATCAATTCCAGTTTTTTTATATCTTATCTATCCATTTATGAACTTTATTACTCAGGCGAATTGGTGGGACCAGACTTTAGATACCTGCATTCTGCTGTTCCAAGATCATCAATTAGCTCATTAGTTTATAGAGTTTTCAGTGGAAGAAGGTGAGTTTGTTCCCCCCTCCCTTATATAGAGTTCTACTTTGTTTTACAAAAAGTGTGAAGTACACGGATAGCCTTTGTGGTTTTCCAAAAATTTGAATTTGCTCCTTGGCTTTCCAAAAGTACACGAATGGTCCTTGTGGTTCGCACTTTGTAACGCATTTAGTCCCCAACCAACAAATCTATAGGTTTCAAGAGGTCCAAGTTAGGGATTAATGTGTTACAAAGTGCAAACCACAGGGACCATCCATGTACTTCTGGTAAAAGTTGGGGACTAAACGCGTTACAAAGTGCAAACCACAGGGACCATCCGTGTACTTTTGGAAAGTCAGGGACCAAATCCAAAGATTTGGAAAACCACAGGGACTATCTGTGTACTTTTTACTCTTACAAATAGAACATATGTAGTTCTACTAGAGGTGGCATACTGAGTAGGCCAGTCAAAACGTGTAACTCTTTGGTACATGTCTTGTCCAAAAAAATATTTTATAAATATTTAGCGTGTGAAGTATGAAAACATGATCTATAGTATGTCAACGATAATCTAATTTTTTACAAATAAAACAATTTAACACGTTTATGTATTCAAAATACACTTTGGATGACTTTTGCCCATTGGTTTGTTTCCTTTTTATAAACAATCCTTTATGTTCCTGGCCCCGATCTCCCTCCAAGCATACCATGGATGTCTATCCCATTCGACGAATATTGGATTCTTTAAACTGATTGTTTTTGTTTTACTTGTACAGTTTGCCTTCGCCACTATACAACCTTCCATATGTTCCTGGCGCCGGTCTCCCTCCAAGCATGCCGTGGATGTCTATCCCATTCAACGAATATTGGATCCTTTGTCATGATGCTGTTTTCGCATGTAACCCACTTCACACGCACTAATTGTTGATAAAAGGAATTTTGTTCATTTGGTTACCGATTCGATTTGTATATTCTTAGGATGTTTGCTAACCATCGAGGATTAGAATTAAACATCCCTCACTGCTCAGGTTTACATGAGTAATATGGTTCATTCATGTCGTTCTTATGTGTAAGTTTCGTGAAATTTTGGTGTGTGTTGGTGTTAGCACTTTGTTAAAGATTTGGTTAATATGGTATTTGTTCGTGTTGGTAAAACGAAAGTGGCTTAACCAATTTAACCTTATGTTCTAAGTGGTATTTGTTTTTGTTTAATACTAGCGTATAAATGTGATTACAAATGCTATTTTAGCAAAACATAAAATAATTTCTCTTAAATCACAATGTTTTCAAGAACCTGTAAGACAACTTTCAAGTTTTTATACTTTTAACCTACGCAATTAAGTCGGTGATACATCAACGATTTATGGGTTCCCATGTAAAATATTGGTGTCAAATTATGAGTCAGAATACCAATAGCGACATTGACCGATATTTGACTGATATTGAACCGATATTTGATCAACATATCACCGATTTTCCTGATTCTACTATTCATCTTTCTTCTTATAGCTGCTATTAGTGTTTTAAGTCTAATTTATAATTGTGAGTGTTAAATGTTAGTGTTTAAGTCTTAATTTGTTAATAATAGGAGGATATACTAGAGATGGGCATAAAAACCGGTTCCGAACCCGAACCGGTGGAACCGAACTGGAACCGGTTCCAGTTCCTACCCGACAGTAAGTAGAACCGGTTCCGGGTTCAAAATACCCGTTGGTTCCAACCCGGTTCCACAATTTTACCATTTGAATCGGGTAGGAACCGGTTCCTAACCGTACCCGGTTCCTACCCGTACCCGGTTCCTACGTGGAACCGGTTCCTGACCGTCATAATATTACCGTTGGAACCGGTTATAGCCGTTAAAAATGTTACCGTTGGAACCGGTTATAGCCGTTAAAAAAGTTACCGTTGGAACCGGTTCCTGACCGTTGGAACCGGCTCCGACCGTTAGAACCGATTCTATATATATTTTTTTGAAATCTATTGTTTAGCACACAATTTCTCATATCTATTCTTCTTGTTACATTTCTTTCTTGTTCTTTTTCACATTCTAATCAACAAATGGCCTCAAAGAGTTCAAAAAACGCAAATTCCCAATCCGTTAACAATGTTCCTCAAGAACATTCGGTTCCATATGTGGTTCGAACATTGTCTCATAATCGCAGTAAGGAAGTTTGGAGCAATTGGGAGTTGGTCGAGATGAGTGACGGCTCGCAAAAAGCTCAATGTAAACATTGTGGATCGTTATTAGCCAAGGAATCAAACTCAACGTTAACGAAGCATATTAATAAGTATTGCAAAGTTTTAAAAGAAATGACATCCGGTCAAGTTCCACTTTCCAAAGATGGTACCATTTTTCGTTATGAGCAAAAATTAGCTCACGATCGGATGGCGAAGTTGGTGATACAAAAAGCGTTGCCGTTTGGACACTTCGACGACCCCGATCTTACAAATCTTATTCGGGAGACTCTACAACCTCGCTATAAACATGTAAGTCGTCGCACTTTAAAACGTCTTTGTTTAAGTTTATGGGAAAATGCAAAAAAAGATTTAATTGTTTTTTTTAAGAATTTAAAAACTAGTGTAAACCTAACTAGTGATGTGTGGTCGGCTCCACATGGTTTACCGGAATCGTACATATGTGTCACCGCTCATTGGGTTGATCCCGATACATGGCAAATGATGAAGCGTACGATTGCGTTTGACGAGTTTCCTTCTCATACGGGAGAAAATATTTATAAAATTATAAATGGCACAATAATTAAATATGGTTTAGAAGATAAAAAATTTTCAATATCCTTTGATAACGCTTCAAAACAACACAACGTCGATTGAAAAATTAAAGTTGAAGTACAAACCAATACTTGATGGTGTTTTTTTTCACACACGATGTGTTGCACATATTATTAACTTAGTAGTGCAAACCGGTTTAAAAGATCAATTTGTATCGGATTTTATTATAGCATTTAGAGCTATGCTCCAAGATGTTTTCAAAAGTGGAAAAGAAAGATATCAAGAATATGAAAAACTTTGTAAAGATGTCAACCAAAAAATTATTGGACCGAATTGGGATATACCGACTCGTTGGAATTCAACTTGTCATATGTTTGAAATGGCTATAAAGCAAATGGGCACTTTAAAATCTTTTCATACAACTTTAACTGATGAGTACCTTGTCGTCCCCTTTCCCGACACGGCTTGGGAAAATATTAATAACCTAAGTACTTTTTTACAAGTTTTTAAAACTACAACGACTTTGATTTCCGGTGTTTATTATCCTACTAGTTCTAAAGTTGTGGACCAATTGTATTTGATAACAACTAATTTTAAAAAGTTTGAAAATTCTAGTGACATGTTAAGGAATATGACGAGACCAATGATTCAAAAATTTTAAAAATATTTTTTAGAACTACCACCCGTTTTTCTATGTGCCGCTGCTTTAAATCCAGCTTTAAACGTACCGGGTCTTGAAGCTTTAATTGATGAAATTTATGACAAGTTGGATATGCATGAGGAGGATCCAACTTTAAAAGCAAAAACAAAAAAAATATTCAATGAGTGTATGGCCAAACTTTATGATCATTATTTAAAAAAATTTGGTGAAAAAAATCATACAAAATTTGTTTGAGTCTCGGTCCACGGCCTCTAACGATGAAACAAGCGGGGATCCACTTATAACCATGTTGAATGTCGTTAGAGACGAGACCGCTAGACAACAAAGGGGTAGTGAACCAACAAGTGAACTTGGGAGATATAAAAAAAATCAGTATTCGCTTACTATGACCACCGAGGAGTATAAGAAATTTGATGTTTTGGCATGGTGGAAATCGAAAGAATCCGAATACCCGATTCTAGCCACCATGGCTCGTGATATACTAACGGTCCAAGCTTCCACGGTAGCTTCGGAAAGTGTGTTTTCTCTTAGTGGCAGGGTTTTGTCAATTAGAAGAACAAGACTAACTCCGGAATCGCTAGAGATGGCAATATGCTTAAAGGACCATTTGGATGCCGTTGATCGTGTTCAACATAAAACTAGTCTAGAAGATGAAGTTGAGTTAGAGCATAAAATTGTTGACGAAGAGGAGGACGAAGAAGTGGAGACTAACGATTCGGACGACGATTGTACCGAGGTACCCGTACCTAAGAGAAACTCGTCGGAAAGTGTTGCACCTGCCGCTAGTAAACGATCAAAGAAATAAAATCTTACTAGAACCGGTTCTGAGTAATTTTTTATTTTTTTTTGTAACCGGTTAATTTTTTTTATATATTGTAACCGATTAATTTGTTTTTTTAATTTTAATCGATTATTGTTACTATTTTTATTTATCAATGTAACTAATAATAAAAATCAAACATAACAAACACAATAGAAAGAAACATTACACAAACTTTATTAAAACACCAACGATAACATTTATCAGGAACCGGTAAGTAGGAAGGGGTTTATATACAAAAAAAAAACGATTTTTTAATCAGGAACCGGTTCCACCGGTAACATTTTATCAGGAACCGGTTTTGAACAGTAAAAGTCAGCTTTTACTGTCAGGAACCGGTTCTGAACAGTAAAAGTCAGGTTTTTTACTGTTCAGAACCGGTTCTGAACAGTAAAAGTCAGATTTTTACTGTCAGGAACCGGTTCTGACACTATCAGGAACCGGTTCCGCACCATACCCGGTTCCATAATACCCGTACCCGGTTCTACACGGTTCCATATTCTTGGCTGTGAACCCGGGTAGGAACCGGACCCGGTTCCACACCATACCCGGTTCCAATGACATCCAAGCAGAACCGGTTCCGGGTTGAAACCGGTTCCGGGTAATAATAATACCCGATTTTGCCCATCTCTAGGATATACTGAATTGTTAGTGTTAAATTGCTATATATTTGAATGTGGCCTGATATTAAAATTACTGATATATCAAATATTGGTCCTTGACCAATATCCGATTTTTTGACCACATTATGCAAAAGTCGCAAGGCGCTCCCTAGTCGGATTTGATAATACTCGGGAAGTACTCAGCCTAGGCGGAGAGTACTCGGGGAGTATTCGACCTATAAGAAGAGTACTCGGCCTTCGAGATCGAGACTTGGTTTTACAACCATGCTTTTAACCCATTTCGTTTTACCCACTTGACCCATCATCAATACATTAAATAACACCTGAATATATGGATCCATATATATGGGTTGAATTTAACATCTCTAACCAAATGCTGCTCCGACTAACCTTAAATACGGGTCGGGTGAACAAAGTTTTCAAGTTGAACATGAATCAAAATATTGTTCATGGTGAAATGTGATTGTATAGAAATTAGAATGTGTCAGTATATAATACATTTTAAATCTTTACAGTAAGAAACCAGCAATACCTTAAACATCTGCAAGACCATACTCTTCAACAATTCTTTCTAACAATCTATCAGGAACAATACCATCTTTACGCATACGTCTATACAGTGACGTCGCGTCACCTAATCTTCCAACCTTACAATAACCGTGAATCATAATCCCATATGTTATAACATCCGGCAACAGATTTCGTTCTAAAGCATCGTGAAACACCATCGACGCTTCCTCCATTAATCCCCGTTTGCAAAGACCGTCAATCAAGATGCTGCAACTCACAATACTCGGAGAAACATCGTTTCTAAGCATCTTTTCATGTAACTCTAGAGCGGTTTCCATTTTCAACATTTTAAAATGACCGTCGATTAAACCACTGTAGGTAACGACGTTAGGTTCTACACCGCTTTTTAACATAAGCGAAAATATCGACATTGCATCCTCGAGTTTACCTTCTTTGCAACACGCATCAATCAAGATAGTGTAAGTAATCGCATTCGGTTTTGTCACTGCTTTGTAAAGTTGAACTGCTTTTCCCAACATTTTTAGCGAACAGTAACCGCTGATCATCGTGTTGTACGTCACAATATCAGGTTCGGGTCCGTGGTTCTGAACATAGTTAAAAAGGTCAACCGCCTTTCCCCCTTGACCGCTTTTGAAAATCCCGTTTATCAAAACATTATAAATGTCGATATCAGGTTCAACCCGGTTTCCAATCATTAAATCCAGAATCCATAACCCGATATTAACACTGTTTTCGCTACAAAATCCGTGAATAAGGGCGCAATATGTAACGCGATCAGGGAAAAAACCGCTCTTCAAGGCTCGAAAGAACAAAATCAAAGCTTCCGGAAGCCTTCCAGACTCGATACTCGCTTTGATCAGAATCGTGTAAGTAGCTATATCTGGTTTTAAGTTATACGTACCCATTTTACTATACAATTTAACCGCATCCTTCATTCGCTTCAATTTACAAAAACCATCCATCAAGGTGTTGTAAGCAACGATACCAGGCTTTAAATCACTATTCAGAGACTGATAAAAGAATCGAACAGCAGCACGAATCATACCGTGTTTCGTAAGACCATTTATAAGCACGCTATATACCGTTGCATCTGGAGTATAACCGTAAGTTACCAATTCATCATATAACCGAAAACCGTATCGCAAATTCCCCGACTTGCACATGCCATCAATAAGACTGCTATAAAACAATACCGATGGCTCGAGACCCTGTTTTAAAATTTGACCAAATACGCCGCTAGCCTCACGTACCCACCCGTTTCGACACAATCCGTTTACGAGAATGCCGTATGTAACTATGCTCGGTTTGATCCCGCCCTTAAGCATCTTTTTATAAACCGCAAAACCATTTTCGAGATTTCCGTTTTTTACATACACGTCTATCATGGAGCTAAGAATCACGACATCCAAAACGATACCTTTATCTAGCGCAGCCAATATTACTTGATGCCCTTCTTCTAACTTGCCTGCGCGGAAAAGACCATCAACCAAAATACTGTATACGACTAAATCGGGAATGATTCCTATTACCAGCATTTGATCGTAAAGTTGAAACGCTTCTTCTAGTTCTGATTCGTTGCAATACGCTTTGATTAACGAGCTAAACGTTACTACTGTCGGGCATGGTCCTACCTCTGTTATTAAAGATAAGAAGTCGTGTGCGATGTCTACAGATTTGTCGTTGCAAAGACCTTTTATGATCTTATTACAAGTAATTACATTAGGCACAATACGTCTTTCGATAATAGCTCTATGGAACTCAAATGCTAAACTCGCCTCACCCTTGTTAAAGAAACCACCCATTACATACCCGTAAGCATTCGAACACAAATTTTTAACATTACTTATTTCCGTATACACGCCTGTTATGACTTCAATCTTCTTCAAATCAACTAAACTATTCAACAATCTCATCAACGCATACGGTGAGACAGAAATACCGGTTTTCAACATCCGATAAAATACCTCAACCGCCTGATCAACCTTCCCAATTCGACAATAGTTATCAATCAAAAAACTATAAACAGTAGTAGCATTCGAACCACCATTCGAACCGTAACTGCTAATGCCAGCGTAAAAAGCATCAAAAAAATCAAAATCCCCAAACCGTTCAGTCATTTTATCAAACACCTTAAGTGCATGATCAAACATCCGCTTTTCTAACAGCAAATGAACAAGCCCACAAAAAGATTCGAGATTATGATGATGAAACCCTAAATGATTCTCACACCACTCAAAAAACCTAACTGCTAAAGTGGGATTTGAACGTAGACCCAACAGAATCGGCTCTAATTCATGGGTTTCAAATTGGAGATACTGGGATGGTTTAGCAAGTGTTGGGTATGGTTTTTTTGTTGAAATGAAGTGATTATGTGGTGATTAAGTGTGTGTTTGATGATGGTGGTGATGTAGAGTAGAAATGTGTGGGTGAAGATGAAATGGGGGTGAATTTGAGGAAGTGAGGGAGAATTACCTTGGTGAATGATGATGTTGATGTGAGGGAAGATGTACGAAAAACATTATAGGGTTGAAGTTACCTGTGAAGAAGATGAAGATGGTTCCATACAGTGGGTACGAAACGGAAGACTCCGGGGTTTAGGAGGGGTTTTGTGGCAGTTTAGGCTTCGAAGAGGGGACAATATACGTTAACGATTGTTCCTCCGCACAAATTTTGTTAATTTAATTAGAAATAATTTTATTTTCTTTATATTTTTGTATTATTTTTATAGGACTTATCAAACAAAATCCTAAGAATAATAAAAAAAAGAACTTTATACTAACCACATATATGACCATGAGTGGAACTTACCAAGTAGGGGCTGTCTTTTTTAACCGAAACCCGAAATCCAATCCGAAACTAAAGTCAATCGAACCCGAAATAGACGAAACCTGAAGAACCCATAACCGAATAACTGTAAACCCGAACCCGAATATAGTTCTATGGATTGGTTAACGGGTTGAATATAATTCGGTTTAACCCGAAAAACCTGAAATAACTTTAAAACAAATAGCATATTTTTTAGATATAGTCCATATCTTCTAAAAAGACTTAATAATCTTTTCCTATTCCATGATGCAACCAACTATATCTTCTAAAAGTTTATCATCATCATCTTCTAACAATTTAAATCACGAAGTCTATCCATAGGTCTAATTTCTAAAGTTAAACAACATACATAATACATTTCATATCTTCAATATCCTCCATTCTTAGCGACATACAAGAGTTGTGTTTACAAAATCGTTTTTATAGTGTTCACTAATAACTAATACTGATATTTTACAATTTAAAAGGTTGTACTTTTCTATTAAACTAGTTCATATTTTTAACCCGAAACCCGATCTAACCTGACCCGTTCTAAACCCGAACCATTTAACCCGAATACCAAGAACCTGAACCATAATGGTTTGGTTATCGGGTTAAATATTTAGTTTTGAAAACCTGAAAAACCCGAAACCCCGATTAAAAAACCCGAAGAACACCTCTATTACCAAGGGTAAGGGGTAGGTCGTGTAAATTTAGCTCATTAATATATATATTAAATTGCAAAGGTTTGTTTGTTTCTAAAAGTTACTGTAGCTAATTTTTAGCTGCCACTTTTCTTTCCTATGTTAACACGTACTTTTTTCTGGCATCTATCTTACACCCACACTGCCACACATATCATATGAGAGGAGAGAGAGACGTGCAAAGCAGCCACTAGGGTGAAGTCCACCGCTTCACCTTCCCACCGGTGTCACCATCACTGCCACCACCACGGCGGATTCTCTCTCCCGGCGACCACATCAACACCACCAGAAAATCAGCGGCCACCTCTCACATCGAAGTAAAAGACAGGTTCACATGGCGATCTGCAGAAGTCGAACGACGATTATGAAGCATCCAAGATTTGATATAACAACCACAACTCGGGTATCTGTTTCTAGGATTTTGCACTTTTTAATCCAATTATGTAGTACATTTAGTTACAAGTCTAAGATTTGATTATTTCCATTGTTACCATGTTGTAATTTTCTCATTCAATTCTAACTTTCGTCAACAGAAACCAAACCTTGAAGTTTTGTAGAGAAATTGAAGTTTCTGCACACCAGGTGTTCGATTTAATGCTTAGTTCAGTTTTGCTTTTAAATTTTGGGGCATGGTTGCATTGGATAACACTATTTTTAGGTCCCTTTCTTTACAAACTTACTGGTATGAGGGATACATCATTATTGAGTGGTGAAAGGATACATAATCGGTTGAAGAAGCTTTGGCATTACGACATGGTTGTACAACCCGGGCGGCTTTTGGTTATACGGTTTGTATGGCCCAACTTTAATATTTTGAACAAACACCTAATATGACTATACGGGTTGTACTAACCAAGTAATTTATTATACGGATCATATGAACAATTTAAGTTTTCATATTTTTAGATTCTTTTTTTTGGTTTAGATTGGTAATAATAATAATAATAGTGAATTCTTTTTTTTCGATTCTTTCTTACAAGTTTAATTTATAAAAGTTAGATTACCATACCACTCAGTGGTATCATGATGCTATTGTTATAAAGTTTATTTCTAGAAACTTTAGGATCTAATGTTGTGTTTGTATTCTAATTCATGTATGAACAGTTTATACAAGATGGAAATGATGTTTATTTTTTGGTTGATATTAGTGCCAGTTTGAAACTAGATACCGTAAGCAAGGGTTATATTGTACTAAAAACAAGATTACTACTAAGGAAACTATCAATTACGTTATCAAAATAACCTCATTTCCATATCATATTATCTTATTTTGGTTTTAGGGTTTCTTTTCATTCAGTCATCAAATAAAAACATTTCTTCTTATTGAATTATGGTTTTAATTTACACAGGTACTATGAGGTTGATATCTTTAGTTTCCAACTTAGGCAGACATGGCCAAGCTAGGCGAACGTTGTGATTGATCTCATATATAGGTATGTTTAATGTCTTTTTTTTGTTTGGTTTCTTTTGTGGATGTCGTTAATATTGTTTTTGACACTATAACCTTTTCCCACATGAAGGGAATATGAAACCAAAATTTAGACTTTTGAGAATGGCAGTATGATTACTTGGTGAATGGGAAATATTAAAGCACAGCTCAATCGTTACTGATTCGAATAAATCATATAAAAACGTTAGATCCGAGACATTTGGTGTTAGTTTTCATATTACATTTACTATTTTATGCATTTTGTTATAGACACCATACAATGACCTGTAAAAGAGATGGTCTTCATTCTACAGGTATGATTGTGCCGATTTGAAATATTGTAAATTTTATTGAATTGTTTTGTTATTTCAAAATTTGAGAAAAAAAATACTAGGTTAAAAGCTATTGTTTGTGGGTTTACTTTTCTTTCCATTTACAGATTTCATAAGCTCATATAGTTCTATAAATTTGCAGTTGATGCCGGTGATAAAGTGCTTCAGATTGGTGAAAGTGATGTACGTCTTAAGAGTTTTAAGATTAGATGGTATATGTTTATGATAAGGTGCCACCACCAATTGCTTTGCTTCTCATTTTTCTTGGTTTTTTTTTGTTAAATTATGAAGTTAATACAGTTGCTCTCTGACTTAATGTATTTGTTGTATTGACTAATTGGTTTGAAAGTTGCATAACGCCTAACCGCCATGTAGCGCGGGTTCATTAGTTGTAAAAATACTTGCGCGAGATTTATGTCAACTCCTTAACGATCATTATCGCGTGTTTAGGCAACCCACTTTCTAATGCCTACCGTCACTACGTGTTTAGCCGACACGTTGCGCCCGCAGCGAAGCACGGGTACAATTACTAGTTACTTTTAAATAATATCATGTTAATTTGGTTGGACCTTTTTCAACGTGGAGGTAATGGGTTGAAGTCTCAATGAGCCAGGGTATTACTACAATGGTTTTTGAGAGTTGGGTTTCCCCTGAAATAGCGGGCGAGCATGGTTGTCAATGCTGTTTGTGTTTGTAGAGCATGAGTAGTCTTTCGCCAATAAGATTGCTTGGGTGATCGGGCTAATATAGCATTCGTTGGCGTTAAAAGAATACCTTTGTTTTTTTTTTGTTACATATAGATAGAAAATTAAATTTTAGTTTTTGTAAACTCTTGCTATTAAGCATTAATACTATAACAATAAACATTTACGTTCGCCCAAGCCCAAAGGGCAAGCAAATAAGAAAAACATGTAAGGTGCAAATATAGTGATTGATAGAATTATTAGGTAAATGTAAGAAGGGTAAGAAGCCACCAGAGAATGACAAGCGTTCTAGGAGGAATCAAATTGAAAGGGTAATTTTGTCTACAAGAGGAAAATGAATATGCACATGCAAATCACAGGCTATTCCCCCCCCCCCTAATTTTTAAACGTCCGTAACGATACATCATTTGTTTTAAAAAAAAAATTATACAATAAAATCGAGCGTTTTTATCTTTAATATGAGTACCATATTGTTATATTTTTCAAAAAAAAATTCAAAAACCCAGTTGCTTATTACACAATGGATATGATGTAAAGTAGATTAAAAACACAATCAATGACACCAGATAAAGACACAATGGACAACATATTAAAACACAATGACCATAACGTGTAACACAATGCGATAACGTATAACACAATAAGTATCAAACTAAATAAAAACACAATTGATGACAATAGATAAAAGACACAATTAATGACAACAGATAAAAGAGACAATGAAGAGCAGATAAAGACACAATAGAAAACAAACTAAAAACACAATACACAACAAACTAAAACACAATGAAAAAGAGAATAAAAAAATTGAACAAATTATTAAAACACAGTGGACAACTTATTAAAACACAATGGATAACAAATTAAACATAATGACCTGAACCAATAACACAATTTATAGAAAACCTAGATCTAACACCATCTTCATTGTGTCATATATGGTGTTATCGGTTCTTATAAAATCGCAATGGGTAAAACCCAAATTAACATTGTGTTACAGGTTTTGATAATAACACAATGTATAGAAACTATACTAAAACATAATGACCAAAACCCAGTTAAAAGACACAATGACGTGAACCTTTAATACAATGCAAAAAGACCCAGTAAAAATGAAGTTTTTTATTTTAATTTTATAGGATATTAAAGATAAAAAAACACTCGTTATCATGGTGAATTTAAAAAAAATGTCGTATGAAAAAGTTATGGACGTTTTAAATCGATAGTGAAATTGGCATGTACCTTGCATGTGGAGAGAGAAAGTCAATAAATATGAGATTTCTTTTATGCCCTTTCATTCTTTTCTTTTTCATAAGATTAATCTCAGCCCTCCAAATCTAAGATCAATGGACCAGAATCCTTCTTATTTATGTTTTCCTTTGTATTTGATCCTTACTCAAAATTAAAAAATTAAATAACTAACTGCATGATTGCAAATAGCATTTGGGGCCTTGCACATTATGAACACAGTCTCAAATTGACTTAAGAATACAACAGTTTTACCAGAAAAAAATGAACCAGTTCCATCACTTCATTCTCAAAACTAATTCATTCTTACCACTAGAAAACAAAATGCGAAACCGTAAATAAAAATCGTCTTCAACCGGTAAGCAGTTAGTAAATTTCATCATCAGGTATGTCGGGATTCAAGAACTTCTCAGGATCTTTGCTGATCGCATCATAACTAAGCGTAGGTTTAACCCGATCCGGTACAGGCTCAAGCGGGATGATCGAATCTTGATCTATAACCCCGTCAATTATTCCATACTCAACTGCTTCTATAGGGGACATGTATCGGTCTCTATCGATATCTTTTTGAACCTGTTCGTATGATCGCCCAGTGGATTCTGCGATGATTTTTGTTACGTTTTCCTTGTTATGCATCATTTCTCGGGCTTGGATTTCAACGTCTATTGCCTGTCCACTTGCACCACCGAGTGGTTGGTGGATCATGATTCTTGTATTGGGCATTGCGAAACGTTTGCCTTTAGTTCCACCGCCGAGAATTATGGAGGCTGTTGATGCTGATATGCCGAGTGCGATTGTTGACACGTCGGCCCGCAATAGCTTTAGAATATCATATATCGCCATCGAAGAGCTGTTTGACCAAAAAAAAAAAAAAACTTGAGTACAAATTTAGTTCAATGAAATATGGATGTAAATTTAGGGGGTGTTTGGAAATATGTATTGAATGTAATTATGCAGTATGGAATAATCATAGATATGCAGTTTTGTAACAAAACAGGTTGTAGAAAATAGTGTTTGGATGTGCTTCTAGTGTTTGAAGTTGTAACAAAAGGCGTTGTAGTCTTGCAGAAGATATTGTACGGACGTGTTTCTACTAGGGGTGTGCATGGTTCGGTTTTTGGTTTTTGAAAACCGTTCAGTTTCGTTTTTTCGGTTTTAGCAACGGTTTTGTTTGTTTTTTAGGTTATCCCATTAAATTTTGGTTCGGTTTTTTCTTTGTTTGGTTAAATATGTTTTTTCGGTTTCAGTTCGGTTTTCTGTTCACCCCTAGTTTCTACTTTCTAGTGTTTAATGTTTTAGCAAAACAAGTAGTAATACAGCATAAGATATTGTACAGATGTGCTTCTAGTGTTTGAAGTTGAAACAAAATGGGTTGTAGTCTTGTAAAAGATAGCGTTTGAATGTTCTTCTAGTGTTTGAAGTTGTAACAAAACGGGTTGTAGTCCTGTAGAAGATAGTGTTTTGATGTGCTTGATAGTTAAAATGATCACAAAGAACATTCTTACATATTGTTGGTGAAAAATCATAGATTTAAGGTTTAACGAGAGGTATTAAATTTTTTTTTGCTTTTGTCTTGGATAATGAGTTTTGTTGTAACTACTCCTAAACTGATTGTCTACATCAGATTAGTTGACGCCCAAATAATCAGACAAATTGACTCACTTTCACAGTTTCACATATATAAACTGATAAACCGCAACTTGAAATTGCAATATCAGGACAACTTTCAAAACACAATGCCAAACACCCCCTAAAGAACAGATATGGGTCCGATACTTGTTCACTACTTCAAATCACAATTCACATGACTATGCAAATGCATATTAAATTGCATGAACACTGTTAGTACTAAAAAATCGAGCTATTCTCAAAGCCATTAAGTGTGAAAAAAAAAAAAAAACAAAAAAACAAAATTATCAAGTTATCAGAATTTCCATTCTGGATGTAATTCACTCCTTGATCACTTATTTAAAAGCATTAAATAGTGTATTTTGAACAAAACTCTTTACTTAATTAATAGAATACACACACATAAAGATAGGGGCCTTGATTTCAGAACCAGTTATATGATAACTATGAGAACCGCCTTGACCCTTGTCCTATTTATTACAGTATATAAATTGACTCAAATGCATGTTTTGTCTAACTGCGTATACACTACATGCATATGTGCACATTGTAATACTTTCAAAAGATAATAAAATCATGAGAGAGGAGACAAATCAAAGAAAGAGTAGGGAGGAAGAAATAAACCTTTTTTTTTAATTTTACGCTTTACATTGAAACACGATATACATGTGCTTATGCAGTTCTCAACATAATATTGGTTCTGAAATGAACACGCCCTATGTCCTATACACACACTTGTGCATATGGATAGTAGGAAGAACCTAGCACTTAGATGTATGTGACATATAGGAGGATTTGCAGGCTAATGTTTGATGTTCTCACTTGGACCTAAAAATATCTAACTTAGAAATGCACTCTATCACAAATAAATATTCAACGTGTTCACACTAGAAAAGCATTGTTTTTCACCAATGAGCATCACGAACAAATATTCAACACGCTCACCTCAGAAATACATTGTTTTCACTAATGAGCATCACGAACAAATATTCAACACGCTCACCTCATAAATGCACTCTTTTTTCACTAATGAGCATCACAAACAAATATTCAACACGTTCACCTCATAAATGCACTCTTTTTCATCACAAACAAATATTCAACGCGCTCACCTCAGAAATGCACTCTTTTTCACTTGTGAACATCACAAACAAACAGTCAACGCGTTGACCTTCCTATATTAGTAAACATCATTCAACCTGACCCAAGTACCTAACACAATTATATTTTCTCACCCTATAGTCACAAATACGTAATCTTCAAACTTATTTATCCATCAAACAAGCACCCCATTCCCTATATTAACTTCCCCCCAAAACCATATCTCAAATCCATATAAAAAATCCACAAAAACATTTAAACCCTAAAATTTATCAACCATAACAAATAACCAAAACCTAAACCCACAACCCAATTCTATCCATAGTTGTTAATGGCGAATAGCGACAAATAGCGATCAGGTACCTATATGCTACAAAGCGAATAGCGATAAATAAAGAGCGGGTGTTTTATAAATAGCGATACACTAGAAAAAAATTTTAAAAATTATATATATATATAGAGAGAGAGAGAAAGTGTAACGTACATTACAGCTTAACGTACATCACGTACGCGACCAAATTACGCACGTTCGTTTCAAAATCACGCACGTTATAAACTCAAATTAACCTAATCACGCATGTAGGAAGTATAAATCACGCACGTTATCACGCATGACTTTACCTCCCAGTTTAAAAATCACGCATGTATATGAAATAATAACGCATGTTGTAAATTGGTCGCGTACGTGATGTACGTTAAGCCGTAATGTACGTTAACCTCCCCTATATATATATTATATCAAAATGGCCTGGTATATATGCCATTTTACGTGTAGATTTAACAAAAACCTAAAATCCAACTATTTTATAGCTATATTTAATCGCTATTTATATTAAGAAAAACAAAAAAAAAGTTAACTGTGGCTATTATCGCTACAACCCTAATAGCGAGCCTATACCCATACGCTACTATCGCTACAACCCTAATGCGAGCCCAGACCTATACGCTACGTAGCGTGCTATAGTGATCGCTACGCCGGCTATTGACAACTATGATTCTATCAGTACATAATCTCAATAACAGATTATCTCACCCTTAACAAACCTATTCAAGACTTCTAACATAAAAAACAACCAAACATTTACCCAACAAATAACCACACATTTTACATACAAAATCAAAACTTTAGCAATACCTTAATGAACCACCAGTAGAATTAATAAAAAGCCGAATATCTTTCGTGGGGTCTTGAGCATCCAACAACAGCAACTGACTAACAATAGCATCAGCAACAAAATCATCAATCTGGGTCCCCAAGAACACAATCCGTTCTCTCAATAGCAACCCCATGGCGTCCGATTCGGCCCCTCTCATCGCCGTCGCCGGTGTCTGCGGTGAAGAAGCCGAAAGATTGAAGCTTGGTTTGAAGTCTTGGATTAGGGTTTGGGTGGAGGATTGAATTGAGCATTTGAGGGTCTGTTGGGGCGGTGGTAGACGGTGGAGAGAGAAGGATTGGGGTGGTTTGGTGGGGAGAAAGTGGCGGAGGTTGATGGTGGGGGTTGAGAATGAGAGCAACTCCATTGTAGATAGTAGTGATGTTCTTTGGTTTTTTCTTCAAAAAGGGGTTATGTTGGAGGATGAAAATATATGTAATAATGTTTTAGTATGAATGTAGATGGTATTTGGGTGTTTATGGTTTGATTTTGACGGTTTTTAAGTTAATTCGTAAGCCGGACACTTGGTAAATGTTTTTTATTAGCGGAAATTGAAATTGAACCGTTTAAAGGTAATTCGGAGCGGAACTATTATTAACGGTTTGACTCCGCTTTGGTTTGTGATTTGGACAGATTTGTCACTAACTTAAGGTTATGATGTAGACGAGAAATAGTTTACGGTTCAATCTAGTTTTATATAGTTGCCTTTGGATACAAAAGGCAAAATGAACAATACACTATGTTTTTTAAAACTTTGAAGTCTATTGGTTGAAAACATTTTAACAACTGATTGCGAAACCAAATCGATGATCGATTATTGTGGTTTCACGGTAATAAACCAAATTGTGAACGCCCCTAATTATCAATGTTCAGTTTATTCATTCACTTGGCAAAATGAGGGTTCAAGTCAAACTGTTTTTTTATTAGTTTTCAAAATAGGTTTCAGTTAAAACATATTAAAACATAATATTTAACGAAGTATCAATTTGGTTCAAGTCCTTACAGGTGCAACAAGTAGTTTTATGGCTACTTGGGGCAACGGGTAATGGCGATGACGGCGAAGATGGTGACGTCAATGGATACGATAGTGGCGACCGAAGTGGCGGTGGCGTTTGTTGGTAGGGTAGAGGCGGACAAGATGACGAAGATGGTGGTGAAGGTGACAGTGGCGACACTGGCACTTGTGGGAGATGTGTGTTTATGGTGCCTAAATCTAGGTGGTGTAGTCATGAGCCAAATGACCACCACCACCCTTTACGTCAACGTCATGATATCACCCCATTCTCATCCATCAACCTAATCCACCACCCTAGAAGGTGTGGACCATGACCCCCATTATCATCCACCTCCTCCCTCACCAATCAAAATCCTATAATTAATTGAAAGAAAGTCATGGTTGCAATGGATTAAACCATATGAACCACCATGATTTGCACATGAGGGCGGTGTAGCGATGGTTTCATTGTAACATCCGTCAAAAACGGATTTACCAAACCCGCTCCGTTTATTAACCGAACAATCAGTTAAAAATTTCGTTGCGAATTTAATACCCAAAATAATTTTAATCGATACATAATTAATTATTATATGGGAATATATAATTAGTTTTTGAAAAACTGTTAAAAATAAGAAAATAAAAATAATATGGCCCTGCCGGGTTTCGAACCCGGGTCAGTCAGCCGGGTCAACAGTTTTATCGCACAACTCCCCAACCACTGCGCCACTAGTGTTTCTTGGTAATTATTAGACTCAATAAATTCATAACATGCTTTTCCGAATTCAAAACCGGCGCCCAAAATTCAGTCGTCGGAAATCCCGACTAACTCGCCAATAATTTACGACTTCTTCAGTTATAACGTAAACGTTTAAACCTACATCGGTTATAACCGATGTCTGAGTCCGCGACACAAGTTATAACCGCCGGAGAAATTCTAACCGACGAATCAAGTCGGAAATTGGACCAAATTCATCGATGAACTGCCCTATAAATACCCCCTCGAACCTCTGCAAGCTTTTTCGCTCAAAACCGCACCCTTTCTCGGCGAAAACTCACTCGCCGGAAATCTCCTGCAAATCGCCGGAAAACCGGGTTCTTCACTTCTAAGCCTTACTAAACCCCCTGAGCTTATACCGAAGTCTCCCACATCCTTTTCAAGCTTTCTGAAGACTCGCTGCTGCAAGACACACGACGCCGGAACCTGTTGCTGTCGCCGGAGTTCTGCCGGAGAAACAGAGGAGTCCAGTCGGTATACCTTACGCCTAATTTTTCTTTCTTTTTATTTATATCTCACCTGTAATTAACTGAAACACACTAACAAACATGAATAAAACTTCGAACCAGTCAGTCATCGTTTCTGGTTAAAAATCAACGAAGAAGACAAAGTTTTCTGTAGTGTATAAGTATAATTAAAATCAGGTTATAACTCGGGTTAGACACACAGTCCAGCGGTGGACTGTGTGCACATTAAACACACAAACGTCTCGAGTTCGAATCTTGTCCCACACACGCTGCCTTAATAAAAATGTCTTTTTTTGTTAATCGAACCGGAGACACTGCTGTATATGTTAAGTATAATAATAACCGGAATAATAACCGAGATAGACACACAGTCCAGCGGTGGACTGTGTGTATGTTTAAATCACACGTCACGAGTTCGAGTCCGGTCTACTGCACCGACTCGGACAATTATCTACCTTTTTAAATAAGTCAAGTATAATAAAAATCGATTTATATAACATGTTAAACACACAGTCCAGCGGTGGACTGTGTGTTAACTCAACCCACAGGTCCCGGGTTCGAGACCTGTGGAGCGCACCGGTCCGATTCAGTTAAATCGTTTTTAAAAATAAATGATTTTCGGTTTAATCTAATTAGTGCATAAATATAATTAAAAACAGATATATTTCGGGTTAGACACGTAGCTCAGTTGGTAGAGCTGCGTGCACACGTACGGGAGGTCTCGGGTTCGAGCCTCACTCAGCGCACATATACACGCATACGAACCGGTCAAAGTCAAACAGTCAAGGTCAACGGTCAACTGTAGCAAAAAAAATCAATTTTTTTTATTTATTTATTTTATTTAAAAACCAATTAAAAATACTTAAAAATAACATTTTTAAGGTTAGAAAATAGCCTTAAACTCACAAAAATACACCCAACAATCCTACTAAATGGAATAATAAAATCCATTTACTTACCGAACCATAATGCTATTTATCTAGGTTAATTTCACTCGTGGTTAAAACCACTTCGCGTGCATTCAACATCATCAACCCAACGCACCCACTGTGAGTGAATCTTACAACTCCCCCTTTTTAATTACACGTTTTGGGGTGTGTCATGTGTCACAAAATAATTAACTTGTTTATTTAAACTAGTGCCATACCATATCGTGATCTAAACTTAGATTGTTTATATTGTTGTGATTATGTATTTCATTTCGTCAACTTGTATGAAATTCATTCATTAAGCCCATCAGTTCCTCGTGGGAGACGAGTGAGCAACGCGTGCCTCAAAACCAATCCATTATTGTTCATGTATGTATTGTTGAGTTTATATTGTTGGTAGTTATGTCTCTTATATTATCATGTTTATGCAATTCATTCATTAGGCCCATCAGTTCCTCGTGAGAGACGAGTTGAGCAACGCGTGCCTCTAAACGATCCATTATTGTTCATGTGTGTATTGTTTAATATTAAATTGATTTATGAATAAGTTTACATCTATTTTTACTCATGTGTGGTTGTGCACTTTATTTCATAATCAATTAAATAAACTTGTTCAAATGTTTTCCATAGGATTCACTCGCAAACTTTTTGTTGATCCAAAAACCCTTTTACACATGATACAGGTGAACAGGATGAAGCAAGGAAAACATAGGAAATGCCTTAGAAGAAAACAATGAAGCCTAGATTGATATTTAGGACATGTTGTAATATCGATTGTAATTCTCCATTAAAGTGTATTAATGAATATGAAACGTATAATAAATGTCATGAGCTTTGATGATAACCCAATCATGCCCCGGTCACCTTTTCCGCTACGGGTCGGGGTGTGACATTCATGATTCTACATGACAATTTATGACCCAAACCACTATTCCATACCCCGTAACCTAATAGGTGGGCTTGCTCATTCAGCCAAAGCACATGAACATTATTTTTATCGAAAAGTGAGTAAAATATGATTTGCCTTTTTCTTCTTGTGTTTTTCTCTTACTTCTTATTATACTTTTTAAAAATTTTAGATTATTGACCTTATTCCTTCCTTTTTTATTTAACTTTTTTTTACTTCTTATTATACTTTTTAAAAATTTTAGATTATTGACCTTATCCCTTCCTTTTTTTTTAACTTTTTTTTTTTTACAAAAGTTATAAAATCTAAACTACTATTCAGTATGGCCTTGAATCTTGTATAGCATACAATATTTTCAGTATAATGATAAAAAAATGTTACAATGTAAGAAAGGTTTGCTACGATCCTATACTAACAAAACAATCACGCAGACTAGCCACTTACCACTTACTGAATCAAATGACTCAAAAACTAAAATATAACCACACTCAAGAATAAAATTCATAAAGTAAAACAAATTTAAAAACAACACAAGAACTTATAAAAGATGTTGCGTTTTAATTTGTTTTGAAATACTCATTTGAAAAAGGAATGGTGAATGAGATCTTCCCTAAGAGGATTCCTCAAAATAATCTAGAGGATTCTCCTCAAAATAATCTAGTCAAAAAAACGTGATTGGGAATAGGGATGAGCATGATACCCGTTTGGTACCGAATTGATACCAATACTGAAAGTACTAGTACCAAAAAACAGGAAAAGTTGTACTGTATCGGTACTGAATACACCGGTTCGATACCGATACCGGTACTTACCGGTGTTTTACCCGTAAATACCGGTACCGTACCCGTACTAATACCGAAAAACAGGAAAAAATGAGAATCAGTGTCGAATATACCTGGTACGATACCTTTCAATACTAGTACCCAATATATCAAATGCTCATCCCTAAGTGAGAATGTTTAACGACAGAAGAAAAAAGGAGAAAAGAGCTTATGTAAGCAAAAATCATTAAATATTATCAAGCTTTTGTGACGTCTATTTCCAACTTAGTCAACCTAGATCCTGTTTTAATTTGTTTGCTTATGCCCCCAACTAATCTGTCCGCTAAGTGTATACAATATTTTCTTTAACAATTAAGACTATTATAACAATATTTTCTTTAACAATATTTTCTTTAACAATATTTTCAAATCAAATAATAACTTTAACTAAATTACAATATGTATTTAATCTTAAACACTTAAGCGATCAACAAGAAGTGATTTAATGTGACTGATCATCTCTTTTCCAGCATGATTATAATCGTCACCACGCGTATAAAGCACATCACAAACTCGTGCAAGATTAGTTGGAGGCATAAGTAAAGGTCTTGGGACTTCGGTTGGCCTTAGAGACTCTTTATTTATAACTTTCCAACTATCGTCAACTAGTTTTGTGAACAACTCATGTGTTTGATCCTCTGAGATCCCGTATTGCTTCATGTAACATTCGACACTAGAAGCTACATGGTCTCTTTCTTGTTCCTCCTGTCATTTTATGTTTACCACAAGTTACAAACCATAGTTTTTGAATAACCATAAAATGAATCTAGAATGTTTTTTTACATACCTTATGTGTTGCCATATCATCCATAAGCCTTAAAATCAAACAAGAAGCTTTGACAATAGGAGGATAGGTTGACACCCATTTAAATGTATCCTCGGTCACCAAATCATCCCCGTGAACATAACATTTTGCAATGATCATGGCTAGGCACAAGTAATAAGTGTAACGGACATATGTTCCTCAACGGTTGGAATATACCTCTCATTTGCCCATTTGGCTTCAACTAAGAGGTTTCGAGTGTACTCTTTAACCTAATAGGTTTCATGTTTCAAAGGCAAAAAAATATGTTAGTTTGTGGAACAAGAGAAACGGATTATAAAGATCGAACTAGTTACTAGTTGCATATTATGTACCATCTCTTTTGTATAGAAGCTACGGTATGTCTTTCCCGTCTTCTCTAGGAAATCTTCGGCTTCTTTGTGAACATCCAGAAGTTCTTGGTATATCGGCTTCATGTATTCAGGAAGCATATCCAAGCAACTTATCGACCATCTATGCAAATCAATCACATGGCAAATAAATTTTGGGATCTTTTGTGTGTCTAATGTATAAGTAGAAATGAATTCTTAGTTACCACTTACTTTTGAACGGCTTTAGTAAAGATCTCGAGCTCTTCGTAAGTACCATAGTTATCATATGTGTCATCCAAAATGATTACAAGATTGCAAGCTTTCATTAGAAAAATCCTTGATTCGGAATGTTGAGGCTCAAAGTAGACCGCCAATATCCAAAAGTAACCTTCGACTATTCTATCCCGAACATATGGTAGTTTGTTTGTGACATCAAAGTTCTTCCACCATCTAGACAAACATATATAATCGGTTATCGCTTATACATCTGATTTGGCTAAAAGAAATAAACCAAATAACTATTGTTTATAAAAAAACTTACTTGCTGATTTGGCTAAGCTCCTTTCGGTGAAGTTCTTGGAGTAAATTGAAATCTAACTTAGCAAGTGTTAGTAAGTCATCATTACGAGAATATTGTAGTTGGTAGATTGGTATGTAACGCAACGCCTCTAGTCGTGGCAATCTTTTTCGAAGAGGTTGTTGTAGTGCTTGATGTATTTGAGTTTCAAGGGAAACGTCGTTACAAATGTTTTTCTTGATTATATTCCCAAGATGATATCTTGTAAACTCGAGGGCTTCGTCAAGAACTTCTTCGCCTTCCACCCGCATATGCGATGCTTCGTACAAAGATAACATCCCATGAATATCATCTTTCATAGACTTCAAAATGTTACCATTTTCATTCTTGTACTTGTAGAATATTCCTATACATGAAAGGAGGAATTATTGTTATAACTTATAACTAGAGTCTCATATTATACAGTAGAAGTTGATTAAAGTAATAAGTTGTTGTAGTGTGGATTGGTACACCTAATTAATGATATAACTGACAAAGTGCAAACAATATAGTACGTACCGCTTGAAACATTGAAGCCTTGTTGTCGTAGGAGTCTAAACCAAAGCGAAGTTGTTTGGAGGTTATCATCGTCGATCCACTGATCCCCATACATTAGATAAATATTCTTCAAGCATTCCTCGATTTCATCTTCAAAATGATACGCTACACCAAGGCGTTGGACCGCATCAATAAGTTCCAACAACTTAATATGTTGTGTTGGTTCTTTCGGTCTAGCGATCACTAGCTCTTTCCTCACTTTCTCCCTTAGTTCCATAGCTCGTCGCTCCTCACAAGCTTGATCCTTTCCCTACACATACAAATGAAACAATTATCAAAAAGGATGAACTCAATTACTCAAACCATATTATTTCATATTATTCATATCACAATACAGCGTGAGAAAAGAGTGGTATAAAAAAATAAAAAGTACAAACCTCGTCATACGAGAGAAACTGATCACCCCAAATGCTACGATGGAACCTCACCGTGCTGCGGACGGGTTGCTTAAAACTTTTGTTGTGGTTAAGGGATGGAGGAGATATAGAAGCAGGCATGTTTATGTTTTTGGTATATGTTAAGACAAGGAAAAACTAGTATAAATGGAATTATATGAATGGAATGGTAGATGTGAATAATATATATAGGCATTTTAAACTGTAAGTAGATTTGAATACAGTTGTACCAAACAATATTTGAAAACAAGTGGGCAATTTTCAAAGTGGTTAGTGCTAGCAAAGACTGACTAGATTGTGGAAAAACAGGAAAGGCTAAAAGGATTTGATTAACGTATTGTACAAGCAAAACTTTATTATTTTAAATTCCATATATTAAATCTGAGAATTCTAGAAGACATTGTTTTTGGATTAGACATTCAGATTTTAGTTTTTAATTGCTAAACTGGCTTCAGAATAATTTCATTAATTGATTTATTTGAAATTTAAGAATTGTTAACGAAGACATTATTGAACAATCATCTAATTATCAATCCGCCGGAGAGATGAAGTCATATATAGTTTAAAATTTTTATAATATACACATACAATTTACTTTATCTTTTGGTTTGGAGTTTAAAATGCTAGTTAAGTTCGCGTACAAATATGCTTAACGTACAAAAGACAAGAAAAAGTAAGAAAAAACGAGGTGACATTTCGTAATTATTTTTCTCGTAGGGTAATTATCAAAATTACTCTACAAATGGTCATTTAGGATAATTTTGATCTTGTAAGATAATTTTATAAAATGATCTTGTAGGGTAATTATCAAAATTACCATACAAGATCATTTATAGAGTAATTCTGATAATTACTTTACGAGTAAAAAAATTACGAAAATGTCACCGTGTTTTTTAAGAAAACATTCAATTCGTACGTTTTGTACTTTAAATGTATTTATATTTAATCTTTTGTCATAAAATGCTAATAAGATATGTATGTACCGAGTACACAAATATAGAGTCTGAAGTATCAGTAGAGAAGATTCAGAATAACTGGCCGAATGAAGGCAGTTTAAGAGTAGTTAACCAGAATTTCAAAATCTAGAAACACTGATGTATGTAAAGTACTAATTAATCACGAAAGGATAATCATAAAGAATTACAACTTAGCGTATCCAAAATTATAACATCCTTTAAGGACCTAATATTGTAGTTACATCAGTTAATTAGATTAGTTTAGCTTTAGTAGGTTTAAACAAAACGATTACAAACATTAATATTCTTTTCATAGCATGTTAAAAAAATTATCCTAAACTAACTATTAATAGTTAAAAAAAAAGAAGTTTACCCTTGCAGATATTATGTTATTTAAATCCACTTTAATCAAATACGTAAGCGTAGAATTTGACAAAGGCACTGAAGACCGGTTGACCTTGGAATTAACTTGTTAAATTGATTTATTAATTCCTTTTGAGTATGACAAGCCAACAACTTTCTAAATCAAAGATTGCCCAACTGGCTAAATTTCAAACTGATTTTTTATTTTTTTGACGAAGAAGATACTTTTAGTTTAGGGGGTCTTTCAAAATTGTGAGTTTTAAAAGACCATGTTATGTTAAATACATTAAAGAGTTAAATGTCTGGTTGGTCTCTGTGGTTTGCAAATATTGTAAACTTGGTCCCAATGGTTTAATAATTACACACTTGGTCCCAATGTTTATAATTTTTGCACTTGGGTGATCCTTATCAGTAACCTGTGTTAAATTTCTTAGTTAAGTATGCCGAAATGACTAAATTACCCCTAACCAATTAAAAAAATAAAAAAAAATAAAGATAGGTGGCCCCCCTCATCTTCCTCCCCCTCTCTCAAATCCACCACCACCTGCAACTTAAACCCACCACCACCTCTACCTCCGGTTCCACCATCACCTTCAACCCAACACATTACATTTTGATATAGATACAATACACTATCGATAAGGAAAACTGATCAATTTAACAAAATAAGATCATGAAAAATCATATAAGCATAAACAGATGCATCAATTTATCAACGGATAAACATAACACTTACATATATATAGATAAACCAAATCAACAATACAACTAAATTCATGAACAGATCGTATACGGATAAACAGATGCATCAAAAACGTTTTTTTTTTTTCCGGCAAGGAGGTCCGCTCGATCCTCTGTTTCTTCACCGGTACCAAACCGCCTTTCTTCTCCGGCGAAGGTCAGCGGCACCACCACAATTTCGGTCAACGAATCAGCACCTCCCCCTATCAATCTACCGCGTCTGAAGAGAGAGAGAGAGAGAGAGAGACCTGTTGGTAGTTTGGTATCGTTTATAGAGTTTTCCGGCAAATTCGTTTCACCGGCGCCGGAGTGATTCAGACGCGAAGAGAGACAGAGAAAGACCTGGGCTAGGCAAAGAGAGAGAGAGAGAGAGAAAATGTGGTGCTTGTAGCGGTGGTAGTGGGTGTTCGGTGGTGGAGGTGTGGTGGTGGTAGGTGTTCTATGATGGTGGTGCTTGTTTGAGAAGAGAGAGGGACCTGGTTATAAAGAGAGAGAAAGATACAGGGGTAGTAGTGATGATGGGGATTCGGGAAGAAGAAGGGAGGGTGGGGCCCACATAGATATTTGTTTTAATTAAACTTTTTTTCTATTTATTTTTTAATTAGTAAGGGTACTTTGGTAATTTAATACAAACTTAACTGAATAACTTAACTTAGTTTAGTGATAAGGACTACACGACTGCAAAAATTACAAACACAGGGACCATGTATGTAATTATTAAACCACTGGAACCAAGTCTGCAATATTTGCAAACCACATGGACCAACCAAGCATTTAACTCTACATTAAAATATAATTTTCGGATGTATTTTCCTTTAATTGACAGGTTAAACGATGATTTTTACGTGAAACTAATTACTAAAGTCTTAATTATTTGACTCTGCTTAATCAGAAAATAAGAATCATACACATTTGTTCGTCGTTTTATCCATACATCAAAATGTGGTGATCTCGACTTTAAATAAGAATGATTAGTTTAAAAACACACAATTAACTATTTAAACACGTCTAGGGTGTCTTATACCGTGTTCTTATAATGTGAAAGTAAATTGCGTTAGCAAAGGGCGATAAACGTTATCATTAATCCTGTTTCATACACTAATAAAGTTACCCTTTTCAGAATTAGCTTTGTTGCATTAAATCGTAACACTGGAAAAAATACTAGTAAAATACTCGTATTTATTCTAGAAAGTCTGGAAGTTATTGTTAAAAAATACTCATATTAAATGAATAATGTTTATTGTATTGTTAAAAAAAATACTCATATTAAATGTTATAATCTATATCTTATTGTTCAAAAAAAAAAAACTCTATTAAATGTAAAATTTATATTTTATTATTATTCTTTTTGACGTTGTCAAAGGTTGATTATTGACCGTGGACATTCTCCAAAGAATAAACAGTGGATTTATTCCGAAATGGCTGCTCACTTGTATGTTGCATTTATTTGTTCAAACTGTAAACTGTTAGTACATATCGGTCGCTTGATTTTGTGTCTTTGGGCCCACCACCAATACCATAAAACAAAATTCTCTTTTATCTTTTTCTGAATAACAGTGTTTTTCATGTGAATTGGTAAATATTTTCTTACTGTTACTGCTACAAAAAATTGAAGTATTTTTCACTTTTCTTACTACAATCTGATCAGTTTTAAGGGTCAGGATATAATATGAAGTTTTTATCACTAGGAAGGATAGGAAGTAATCTCGTCCGTCAAATTGCACTATCAACGGCCAAGATTAAAATTAAAAAAAAAAACTCTCATTTAAACACGCGGTCCGGGCTTTGAAGGGTATTATCGTCAAATTCCAACTACAACCCTTTGAATCTACCGAGAAAACTTGTGAAGAAGTTCATTACGTTTTACATCCTATTGAAAAAAACGCACACACAGATTGAAATTAGTGATAATCAAAATCCGTTGAAGTTCATGGCATCTTCGAGAGATAATTTGAAGGTTTACCTTCGAATTACTGATAAGAAATACATATCGCAAAACCCTAAATCATCAAAAAAGCAACGACAAACTTCAGATGAAGAAAACAACGATCAACAACCAAAAAATACAGAAAAATCAACAACGAGAGAACACACTGGTAGAAAACGAAAAGAGATTTCTGATAATGGTATATATTTATGCTTTTTAAACTTTAAACTGTATTTATGTTACGTTTTATGAATTAGAAATAGCCTACTACTAACTATTGCAACTGTTAACCATTATGTTTTAATTTACAACTGTTGTTACCTATTGTATATGCAGTGCATAGTAAGTGTTGCTGTTAAGTATTGCGTTTTATATTAAAACATTGAGCTACCCCTACTTTTATCTTAAAATTGTTAACAATTGCGTTTATATTAAACTGTAACCTAATAATTTCAAGTGTGTTATAATTGTTATAATTTTTGTAAGTGTTGCTGTTAAGTATTGCGTTTTATATTAAAACATTGAGCTACCCCTACTTTTTATCTTAAAATTGTTAACAATTGCGTTTTATATTAAACTGTTACCTAATAATTTCAAGGGTGTTATAATTGTTATAATTTTTGAAAGGTTTGCTGTTAAGTATTGCGTTTTATATTAAAACATTGAGCTACCCCTACTTTTTATCTTAAAATTGTTAACAATTGCGTTTTATATTAAACTGTAACCTAATAATTTCAAGGATGTTATAATTGTTATAATTTTAGTAAGGTTTACTGTTAACTATTGTTTTTTACTAACTTTTTGTATCATTATTATCTTTAAGATAAAAGTAACAAGAACAAATGAAAAGGAGAAGAAAGAAAGTGGTGATTGAAACTTCAGAAGAAGAAAATACTGAGAGAGCTATAATTCTGCATAATTCTGAAGAACAAGAAATAAATTCTGGTAACATAAATCACAGAAAAACATTATTTCATAATCCAAAATATTTGTAGTTTTTAATACCCTACACTTCTATATATCAGATGATTATTTTGTTGATCCCCCACCAAGAGTGAAAACAAGGAGATCATTGAAGATAGACAAAGCCCCAGAACAACCATATTACGAATACGATGGAAGTAAAATCACCATAAGATGTGCAGTCAATAATCTCCCAACGTATATCAATACTTTGTCAAAACATCAAAAGAAAATTGTGAGAGAAATAGGCTTTGGCAATGCACTATCCATGAACTTGCATTCAGTTCCTCGGAAATTTGGATATTGGCTTGTGAATAACTATAATGCTGAAAATGATATGATAAATACTGGAGAAGAAAAGATTAAGATAACTGCTAATTTGATTCAAAAGGTATTTCAAATACCAAATGGCAAAATAAAGATTGAGGAAAAAAAGAGGCCCAAAGATACAGACCTTATAATAAGGTTCTGGCGGGGGCAATTCAGTAAGCAACTTCTGAAGAAATTGTATATTGGGAATCTGATTAAAATTTTAAAGACTAGAAATGAGCTTGGAAGAATGTTCAAACTGAACTTCTTGGTTATATTTTGTACCGTCATGGCAGAGGCAATGCAAAGCAGTAATGTAAACCAAAGGTTTTTGCCTTCAATGAAAAGTAATATAAATGTCCAAGATTTTAGTTGGTGTGAATATATGCTGAATTGTTTACGGCGTTCAAGAAACGATGGCCTGGAGGTGACAAGACCTTCTGTGGACCTATTGCAATGCTAGCGGTATGAAATCTGATCTTAATTTTATCATAAAACGCAATATATAGTCATTTTTAATGATATCTTTACTTCCTAAACGAATAATTACTTAATCCCATACTATAAAAGTTGAATAATGGGTGAATAATATCTTTATAAAACGCAATGATTTATACAGATTCTATATGCTTACAAAAAACAAGGATTTTAGTTTTTGTTAAATCCTAAATACTTTATGTCATAAAACGCAATATATAGTCATTGTTATTTGTTATCTATCTTTATATCATAAGACGCAATATATAGTCAATTTTAGTGATATCTTTACTTCTTAACACGCAATAATTAATTAATGCCCATAAGATAAAAGTTGAATAAGGGGTGAATAATATCTTTATAAAACGTAATGATTTATACAGATTCTATATGCTTACAAAAAACAAGGATTTGAGGATAATGAAGAAGAATTCTCTCTGGATATTGTTAACTCTACAACTTTACAAGAATTTGAAGATGAATTAGAAATCGCTACACAAAATGAAGGTAGGGTACTTGTAAAACAGAAAAATGTGGCGAAGAAAAAATCAAAGAAGAAAGAACAGGAAGCAGAAGAGGAAATGGAATATTATGTTTATCCATCTGAATCCGAAAATGAAAATGAAGAAATTTTTGATGCTGAAGAAAACAATGATGATGATGATGATGATGATGATGATGATGATGAGAAACAGAATGAACGCAACCAAAACAGCCAACCAGAGTTTGTTGAAGCAGAAGAACAAAACCTCTTACTAACTGCTGCTCCTGTTTTTGATGTTGAAGAAAACAATGATGATGATGATGATGATGAACGGAATGAACGCAACCAAAACAGCCAACCAGAGTTTGTTGAAGCAGAAGAACAAAACCTCTTACTAACTGCTGCTCCTGTTTTTGATGTTGAAGAAAACAATGATGATGATGATGAACAGAATGAACGCAACCAAAACAGCCAACCAGAGTTTGTTGAAGCAGAAGAAGAAAACATCTTACTAAGTGCTGCTGTTAATTGGATTGCACTTGAAGATAGTCAAAAAAACCCAACATAACCCCAATGGAAATGAAAAAGCACCAACAGAAATTGAAGGATCATGGGGAAGTTTCTTCGAAAAACCTTCAGAGGGAAATAAAGAAAAACTGTGGTTTGACAGTCAATGTCGGTTGCGTAATTTCATACCATCACAAATGCATATTGAAACAACAAAAGGTCTTTCTGAAATGTATTCAACAAGAAGTGGTGATGAAATTCTAATAAGCGAAGAAGGTGAAAAACGAAATGAGCAGCATATTGTGTCAACCTTAGATGATCATTTCAAAGCTTCGAAGAATCAATCCAAACAATCCAATCATATATAGATGACGTTATTGAACAACATCCAAACAGTGAAATTGTTCATAACAAAGTTAATGAATGGTCATTATTAATGGAGAAATTGAACAACGTAGCTCAAAAGCGTAACCAAGTTACCTCTGATTCAAGAATGTGTGAAACTCAAAGTGATCAACAAACACGATCATGCTACTTAAATTTAAACGACAGCCAAAATGAAGAAAGAGAACAAGATATGCTAAATCCTATATCATCTGCAAAACGCAATGAAGATACTACAGTTGTGGTCCAAAGCTCATGTCCTGAAAAAACAAAGGAGAATCCGTCAAGTATTGAAAAACGCAATGAAACATCACCATTTAGTGAAGAAACTCCATCAATCATTACGGAGATGATACAGAAAACAGATGAAGCAGAGAGAATATCAAAACAAAAATCAATTGAAAATTATGAGAGACCATCATTTGATTTGAAAATTTCTCAAATTTCAAATGAGATAGAAAAAGCAGTGGATGAGAATGCAAATCAAAAGGATGCATCAAGCAAAGAAGTTGAAACAAGTATTCAAATTACAGGAATACAAACAATGCTTGATAGAATTGATGAGAATGTGACTGAAAAGGAAGTCAATGATGTTATTGGAAGCACATCATTCCTCAACCCAGAAGAAAAAATTTATGAAACACCAGCAAAATCAATTGATGAAAAATAACAAACGACGGAAATCAATAAAACAGAAGAGATAATTACAATGATAGTGCGACCAGAACGTCAAAAAAATGTAGGCGAAGCGTTATGTTCACCATACTATCAAAGAAAAGTAGAAATGAATGATGGTGAATAAAGATTGAAAACAACATATCTGGATATGCATTCCATGCAGTAGGCGACATGATGTACGAAAACTTTTATATTTAAAAAGTCAAACACAAAAGAAAAATCATATATAATTCAATTGTTATAATTTTTTTTGCAGGGACACTCTCTTTTTGATAACCGATCATGTATCTTTGCCAAGATGGGCTGTCGAAACAATGAGGCCAGGATTATACATTACAGGAGAAGTAGTAAATTCTTGGGCTTATATCTTGAACGAAGAAGAAAAAAGAAGATAAAAAGACAAATTAAAAGCAAGATTTTCTGTAAAATTCAGATGTTGGTAAGATCTCTAAAACGCAATTACTCTGTTTTATTTTGTTCTTCGTTTTGTATGAAGTTATTATATCTTTTGGTAGTTCATATAATCTAAATATTGATGTATAAAACACAATAACTTTAATACTAATGTTTGTTGATATAATTTATCTAAAACGCAATAAAGTTTTAATTTGTTTATTTTAATGCAGGCTTACACATTGGATAAAACTGCAAAAGAGATGTTAGAAGAGTTCATAGAGAATATGACAAACATTCTAAAAGGTTCAAAGATAAAAAGCATCGATGATTTTGATCTTATCCTTGTGCCAATACTCTATCGAGAGTGTTTCTATGTGATGTCTTTCAATCTTTATGATCAAGAAATAAATATCATTGACAACAATGCAGCAGATGTTTTAAGTTATGAGAAATATGACAATGTGCCTCTGAAAACAGTAAGTTATGCTTTTAAAACGCAATATAAGCAAACTAATGTTTATTAACCTGAAATTTAATTTATTTTTCTGTAGAGGAATGCTTTGGTTGCTCACCTTAAATCAGTTAAACATCCAAAAGCAAATAATTTGAAGAACATAAGGGCTAAAAGAATAGAGATGAGTTGGAGAACAAAGGATAACTCAATCGACTGTGTTATATTCTGTATGCGTCATATGGAAAAGTTATGAGGGTGAAAGTGTGGATAAATGGAACTGTGGATCTAACAAAGATTATGATGAAACCCAAGAAAATATCAAGAAACCAAGGGGACCTGTGAACAAACAGACTGCACAACTTGAGGATTTAAGGCGAAAGTATATCGCAAAGATACTATTGCACAATCTAAATGAATGCAGAGATTATATTATTGAAGATTCAAAGAAGTATTGCAGCCTCAGTCCACAACTTAAAAAAATAGACTATGACACTAGTTTAGAAAGGATTAAGAGCAGGCTTGCCAGTGCTGGTTTATAAACTTGATGTTCTAATACTTTGTTACAATATAACGCAATACATTATCTTGTTATTAATATTTGATGATATAGCTTGTTATTTTAAAACGCAATCTTTTGTTTATAATACAACCTTGTCTTATACTTTGTTGTTATAAAACGCAATGGAATGTCTGTTATGTATTCATGTGCTAACTAATAAAACGCAATGATTATACAAAATTAATAAAACACAATGATTATTTTTTGATCACTATAAAAAATAAAAAGAACTAATAAAAAAAGTAATTTAAAAATAACACGCAATAAGAAAGACAAAACAACAATGTAGTTACAAAAAAAATGATTGTTATCAATGAAAATTAAAAAAACCTTATAGATTCCTGACAAAGGGAATAAATATCATTACTACTTGTTTTATTCAATAAGGTAAACTACCTCATTACTACTACTACCTACTACTACAACCACCACATTTAATACCCATTATATAAGAACCAGAAACCCTAAATTATATTCACAGCCTTCACATACAAAAAAACCCCAACACAAACACACAAATGGCTAATCAAGAATTTTCAGTTTGGTGGTTTCAAAAAGGAAATTTCATACTACAATATCTTGATGGCCACAAAATAAGATATCATTCCATAGCATCAGTACTAGAAAACTGCAACGAAAATGTATTGAGAAAAATGAATGAGCTAGGAATACCACCAGCATGTTACAGAGAAGAAACAAAACAACTATTCAAAATTCTGAACAAAAGGTATTGAAATCCAAATGAAATGGTGATTAAAGATCCAAAAGTTACATCTTGGGAGTTCATTGATGAAGTTTCAAGGTTGCAGTAACTTGGGATGATGGAAAAGTTGATCTATTCGACCCCAAAGATATATCTTCCTGTGATGATTTAATCTTAATAAAGCAATTATCTGACATTCCAATCATCAATAACTCTGGAAGCAAATTTGCAGAGAGACTTCAGAGTGCAGTGATTTCACAGGTGGAACTATGGACTCAATCTGAAAGTGATGAAGAAATCCCAGATGGAAGCTTAGGATTTTCATCTGAAGAAGAGACCAACTTTGATCCATAATGTTGATTGTTGATTTCCAGTAACTGTGGTTTGGTAACTTATCTTTCTGTGGTTGTTGTTTTTATTTGATGTTTTTATTTCCTTGTTGAATGCTAATGGTGGTAGTATGGTACTATAGACGATAAAAGTAATTTTAGGTTTGTATGGATGGTGAACAGGTGTTGGTGGTTGTTATGTTCATCATCTTTCATGTAACTTTTATCATCTCATCTACAAATATAATGTTTAAATAATCTTTTGCTTTTTATAAAACGCAATAAATATATGCATTGTTCTAAGGATCATTTAAAGTATTGATTCATACCTAAAACGCAATAGTTAAGCTTAAATAATTGAAGGTATAATAAAACACAATAAATACTAAGCATTGTTCATAAGGAAACATTTCAAAATATTGATTCATACCTAAAACGCAATAGTACAAATAAGCTAAAAATAATTAAAGGTATAATAAAACGCAATATAAAAACAAGACCTGCTTTATTAGAATTTAAATTTTCAATACAAAATTTATTAAAAAAGAAAAAAAAACAAACGATGGAAAGTTACATTGTTTTAATCTCCTTACATGTTCGACTGTTTTGTCCTTTACCACCATATACACGACACGACTTCTGGATCTTTGAGGATTTCTGAATTGTAATTTCACGATTGGTCTATAACCTTTTCTGTACACCACATCCTTTTGTCCTTGTTTTGATCGGAACACGAATCGTAAAATTGGAATTTTCAGTATTACCATCAATATCAGTAAACCTATCTTTACGACTAGGCGGTGGCGCAACAACCATAACCTCATCTGCTTTATCCTTATAACTTTTGATATATTCTCTGTACCGACACAATTCATCTAAATCACTAACCAACCTATTAACAACATATTCATTTGCTACAATGATTTCTCTAAAAACTCTATCAATTTCACAACTCCTACCAATCTCATCAAACCGAATATTACAGTCAATCGATCTGTTTAAAACAACCTCTCTCATCCATCTTCTGAGAACATATCTTCTTGGAAACTCATTAATATTATTAAACCTTATAACATAAAAGATATGGCGGCACAGTACTCCAAATTGTTCAAACCGTTTGCATGTACAACATACATTTATACCATCTTCTTGTATACTATATTCAACCTGTAATAAGATAATAAAAAAGTATATAAAATGACAGAGATGTAATATAAAACGCAATAAAATTGTCTCAAATATAATAACAGAGATTTAATAATGATAAAGCGCAATAGACATATTGATAAAATTAAGTTACTTTTAAAAGTTTTAATAAATAAATAATTTTACTTAATACATAAAACGCAATATTATTTTATATTATACCTTGAATAACGAAGTGCATGGCTGATTAAAATCCTTTATCTGAAAAAATTGAACATCACCAACTGTATCATGAATCTTTGACATACATTTTGTAATGGCACCATCAATTTCCTTCCGGACATCTTCAAAAATTGTTTTGGTATATATTTCCGAAGCTTGTTTCTCTAATATGAAGTCACTCCAAATCTTAGACTGAATATACCTGGTATCATGATCATTTCTCCTATGTTCATGCCTTTGAAATTCCATTGCGGTTTCAAAATGAGTGAAAAATTCAACAAGGGTACACCTTGGATTACAAAAGTGTCCAAAAAAGTAATTCTCACTTTCACATCTAGATGTAGTACGCATAAGACCAGCCAAATTCTCTCCACGGTAATAAGTGGGTATCCAATCAAATCGAAGATCATACATAGTCTTTAACCATTCATGATTTTCTAATCCAAATGTAGACATTATTGAATGCCACTCGCTTTCAAAATCTTCTGGAATAGTATTATCATTCCAAACTACATGAGTCATTCTTGTATTGAAGTCAATGTTAGATGACAAAACAGGACCAACTGAATAAAAAGCAATAAAATAATTTAATAAAAAAAGATAAAACGCATTATGTAAAACTGGGTCTGGAATGTAGTTTGTGTAATACTTTAATTTATAAAATTTGTAGATTATTAGATAATATACTATAACGCAATAATATGCATTTGAATTAAAAAGGATTCTTCATAAAACGCAATGTAATACCTTTGTCTTCAATTTCTCCCATATATGCCACATACATAGCCTATGCCTAGTTCTTGGAAGAACATCGATAATAGCTCTCTTCATTGCAACATCTTAATCAGTAACAACAACTTTAGGCTCCTTTCCAAAAGCATTAACAAAAGAACTTAAAAGCCAACGATAAGAATCTGCAGTTTCAGAACCAAGTTATGCACCACCAAATGTAACATTCCTAAAATGATTATCAATCCCAGTAAATGGTACAAAAAACCAAATCATATCTACAAAAAAAATAGGTAGTGCATTAGAAATCATTAAAAAAATTGATATAAAACGCAATAAGTTAAAAAAAGCTTACTTGTTAGATTTGTAAGTAGCATCAAAACCTACTATATCACCAAATACTGCATAATTTCTTTTTGAATGCTCATCAGCCCAAAAAAGCCCTTTCAATCTATTATCTTCACTAATAACATAATCACATGTATACACAGGAGTAGATTCTTCTTCCTAATAAGACGCCTAACTACCATTTCTACATCATACTCACCAATGTAAAGATTCAAATCTCTTCTATAGTTTTTACAATCAACTTTAGTAGCACCAACTTGAGCAAAACCACCGTACATAGTTTTCATAATATTGAATGCTCTAAAAGGGCCAACATTGATTGCCGACAACCCAGATATAAAACTTTCTTTAACATAATCAATACTTCTGGCTGCAGGCAGGAAATGAACATCTTCATCATCAACAAAAAGATGATTATGTTCTTCTTCAAAAAATGTAGATTTTAAACATATTATTGGCTTCTAAAATCAATTTCAAATGAGCATTGCATCCAACTCTTTTTGAACCTCTATTACGTCTAACAATCTTTTTACTATTTTCACCAACAGAACCATAGTCTATTGCTTTGCTAACATTAAATCCTTCTTTTGAACACACAATATAACTAATTTTTACAATTCCATTACTTTTCCAAGAGGTATTTTTTCTTGCAGAAAAACCAAAAGCAAGTGCATATCTCTGATAAAAAGCAAAAGCCTCATCAAAAGATTTAAAACGCATTCCAACAAAAGGTCTAATGGATTCACTGACTTTAGGTTTGTAAAACTTTCTTCCACTATGTAAGCACACACGTTCTTCCCATTTTGAATTGAAATCTGAAACATTTAATAAATAACTATAAAACGTAATACTTCTCATATAATCAACAAATTTTAATTAAAAAACTACAACGGAATAAAAATACATATTTATAAACTTCAAATAGAAAATTAATTCATTAGGTAAAACATAAAACGCAATAGTTGTTTAATAAATAAAAATATTAAAAAAACTAAATAAAACGACAATAGATGTTAATAAAACTTTATTATCATGTTGAAAGTGTTAATTCGAACACGTGATTTGTGATTTCTATCAATAAAGAATTTAAGAAACATAAAAAGCAACAAGTTCAGTAAAATGCAACGACTTATAAACATTTAGTTTTCAATAGAACAATGATTAAAATGAACAAATTACTGTTAAATTATTCAACATTAGTAGTTTATCATATCAAAAATCAATAAATTAAAAGAACAAAAACCAATTGCAGAACGTAGTTGAATAAATTTGGGCAAAATAACAGAGTCTGCTATGATTAAAGGTAGAATTGACAGTAAACTTACCAACAAAGTCTGGAAATCCATTAATGATCTCGAATTCTCGTTCGAAACTAGTTTAATGCTTGAAAAAAAAGGGGAATTTACGATAGTTACGATTTAGGGTTTTGAAATTGCAAATTCTGTTATCCAACTGAAAGTAGAGGTAACAGTATCTGGTATAATATTAGAACGATAATAAGAAGGGGTAAAATGACAAAAATACCCCCGCCTTCTAAATTTAAAAATTATAGATGCGGCTAAGATGACTTCCTATACTTCCTAGCAAAAATAAACTTCCTATTTGATCCTCACCCTCAGCTTTAAATCATTTTAAGTATTTCATTAGTTCTTATGTTTAGAAAGAAAAAAATAGTATAATTGTGTAAAAAAAGGCATTGCCAAATTTACTTTTACTATATCTACATTTAGAAGATGGCTTTGTCGGCGGCAATAGTAGTCACCCTTTATTGGGTGACATGGGTGGCAAGGGTATAGTGCCAGGCAGCTGCCTGACACTCCCCTATTGTCCTAATTAATTTACGCTTTTATCCCCGCTTTAAAATTCCAAGTTTGTCATCGGTACAGAATTACGTATCTGTCCGCAGTTCAAAATAAAATGACGCTTTTACTCCTAGCTAAAATTCTCAATTTTGCCCTCGGTTCAAATTTACGGTTTTGCCCCATTTATAATTATAGTTTTGCTATTAGTTTCAAATAGGGGAATAGTATCAGGCAGCTGTCTGGCACTCCCCCATTAAACCAACCACTTTATTATTTTATACTAACTTTAAAATTATGTTTTTACCACCAGTTTAAATTACGTTTTCAACCCAAACTCAAAATAAAATTATGCTTTTGCTCTCTTCTCAAAATTACGAATTTGCCCTCGGTTAAAAATTATGATTTTGACCGCAACGCAAAATTGCGTTGAGCTTCTTCTAAAATTCTTTCTCGTAGATTGCCATATAATAATTTGAGTCTTATATCAAGATGAATCAAGTCATTAGTTGATATAGCTAACATTAGATGCTGCAACTTTTTCCTATGCACTTATAATATGTGGATATAACTATGAAGGCTGCCACTGCTGGATATAGCTATGAAGGCTGTCATTGCTGGCAGCAGACCAGCCTCCTCAGTAAACCAGCAGAATCCTGCCCCCGATTCAGAATAAATATATGTTTTCCCCAGCTAAAAATTATGATTTTGTCCTCTGTTCAAAATTATCATTTTGCCCCCAGTAAAAAAAAATACAATTATGGTTTTGCCCCAACCCCAAAATTACAATTTTGCTCTCCGTTCAAAAAAAAATTAAGGTTTTCCTCCAACTTCAAATTACGATGTGCCCTTAGTTCAAATTTATATTACGATACTACCCCAAGTTAAAAATTATGCATATGGCTCTGCGCAAATTTACGATTTTGGTATTGCCATCACTTTAGCTTTTGGAAAACAGTCAAAAAAATACAACTTTGCCGTTAGTTAAAAATTACAGTACGGCAATTGTTTTGGTTTATTTTAGCAAAACTATAAAAGTGTTTTGTTTTCATTGCTTTACTCGATTTAATTGTTTTTCGTGTCAAGTAGCTGCCTAACACTCGCTCATTAGTTCTGACAAATTACTGTTTTGCCATGCGCTCAAAATTACAGTCTTGTCATCGTTTTAGTTTTTTTTTCTAGCAAAACTATATGACTGTTTTTTTAATTGGTTGAGAATTATTCGGCCATCTCCCCGCAACGCGGGCGAGACATCAACTAGTTTATAACAATATAATTTCAAGTTTGTTTGATTTTTACCAGGCCCATATCCCTTTTTGACGATTATACATGTGTCTCATTGTTGTTTTATAACTAGTGGGATTCAACTTGCGTGTTTGCGGCGAGAATTTGGTCGGTTCGATTAGGTTTGTTACGGTATCAATATTGGACCAATACTAGAAAACTAGGTTTTTCCGACCGCATTTTCGGTAACAAAACAATAGTAATTGCCCTGTTGCGATTTTACGACCCTAAATGCGGATGGAAGAACACTCATTGCAATTTCCCTATCGCGACTGAGTTGCAACTGTTGCTATTTTTTTGCAACCCAGACGTCGCAAATATTGCGACCTTTTCAAGTTTTGTGAGACTTTGTTTGCGACGTTTTCGCGATCGCATACCTTTTACAAAGCTACGACTGTTTTGTAACCGCTTGCATTGCAACCATTTTGAAACCGCTTGCATTGCAACCGTTTTGTGCCCGCCTGACTATTACAAACTTGCGATCGTTTTTTGTTTTTATAGTGGTAAAATGTTTTATTTTAGCTTTTTTAGTCACTGAAACGCCCAAGAATTTATGAGGTCAAAACGACATGTAAACACGTCAAATTTTAAAAAACTTTCATTTCATCATTCAGGTTTTTAACAAAATACCCTTAAGATAGTTCGAAATCAACACAACCATCTAATTTGAAAATAAGTGTTAACCCGAACTACCACTTTAAAGTACAAGTTTAGACTTACTTACTTACAAAAGATCTAAACATTTAACACCAATATTAACAACCCAAAAGAGTTTTGACCCGTTTGAACATAAACTTAAACCGGAAGCATAAAAAGGGCGGTGAAGTGTGTTCAATCCAAACGCGCCATCTTCAAAGATGAGATTTTCCTATCTTTTCAATATGCAAATATTCGTTAGTACAATTCTTTAATTGCTACTTTTACATCAATTCGACACATCACATATTTTACCCGTTACAAAGGTCAAAATAATAAATTCATGCATTCACCATTCATTCCTTTCATACTAACAATTCCATTTAGAAATGACTATTGCATTTATCATTCCACCATAATGGTTGCCTTAAATACATCCGACCCGTTCGTAACGGATCAATTCATTACCGTTTCGTCATTTCGAAACTCCATCCATTTTGACCCGTTTACAACGAGGTCGTTACCTATCCATTCCAAGTTATTATTATCCATTCATTTTAACCCGTTCAAGACGAGTCATCATACATACTTCGATATTTCTTTCATCTTTAATACGTTACATTTACACTACTTTAAAACTATACCTTATAAACTAATTACTTACATGACACCAATATCATAATCTACAATATAATGAAGCGAAGTTCATATGAACTTACCGTGGTCTTGCGTTGCTTGCGTCTTAGAATGGCTTGTGTCTCCTTCCTTCTTCGCTCCTATACGTTACAACTTCATATTCTTAGTTTTCTTTTAAATTCATACTTTGTGCATTCTTCATTGTACATTATGATGTTAATAAGCTATATACTTTATCGCCATCATCATAATACATCAATTTAGCAAGCGTTTGCATCAAGTCACAATTAAATTGATTGAGGCATTTCATTGAACACATTGTGTGCGTATCATCAAAAAAAAGGATAATGTACAAGTACTTTGAACACATACTACCCATTTTATTCATAGATTAACATAACATAATCCCAACTTCAATATTCATCATCCTAACCATATATCACTTGTTCAATGTAAATTTCTTAACAATATACTTACTACGAGTTATCTCAAACATCAACATTACACTAGATGATCATAATCTTCATTAGACTTCATCATTCTACAAATACAAGTGGGTTTTGTCCCAATTTACCTATGTGATCAAAATTAAGCATTATACAACCTCTACTTGTTAATATTATCTAGCATTCCTACTCAATTTCAATAAACATTCACGGATTACATATAACCCATCTCATCACAATCATTAAATCATAAAATCCGACTTACTTGTTGATGAGAACACTTAGGTGATCAAGATTCTTGATCCATGCAGTAACAGCAAGCCAAATATCACTTTAATTTTGAGGAAATTAAGATGTTTGAGGGTTTCCCCATCTTTTTCTTTGCCCAGATCGAACACACACACACACTTCCTGAAGTGTGTGTGTTTAATTTTTAGTTTTAATATAATAACTTTCCTATTTTCTCATTTTGGTTCCTTATCTTTTTAAATTTACCACTTTCATTGTAAGGTTCAATTCAACAGGTAAGTTTTTTCATATATATATATATATATATGTTTAATAAACTTTTGGGGTGTTACAAGTCTACCCCCCTTAAAGAAGGTTTCATCCTCGAAACCTGAATTACGTACCAAAGAGCTCCGGGTAGTGTTCCCGCATATCACTTTCCGCTTCCCATGTAAGGTCTGATCCTTTTCGGTGTTGCCATTGAACCAAAACTTGTCTAATGGTTTTATTGCGAAGTTGTTTCACCTTGTAATCCTTTATTGCCACGGGCCTTTCGACATAATTTAGTCTTTCATCTATTTCTATATCATCCAAAGGTACATATGCCGTTTCATCCGCCGGCATTTACGTAGCTGCGACATGTGAAAGGTGTTGTGAATTCCATCTAGCACCGTGGTAATTCTATCCGATATGCCACTATCCCGATCCACGCTAGTACTTTGAAAGGTCTAATATAACGAGGGGCTAACTTTCCACGTTTGCAAAATCGGATTATGCCCTTCCATGGGGAGACTTTAATAGTACATAATCTCCTACTTGAAACGCAATTGACGTCTTCGCCGATCCGCATACGACTTTTGTCTATCTTGTGCCGCTTTCAATCTAGATCTAACGACATCAATCTTTTCATTTGTTTTGGCTACAACATCTTTGGGCGCAAGTTCGTGCTGTCCCACTTCTCCCCAACAAACCAGGGTTCTACATTTTCTCCCTTAAAGCATTTCGTAAGGAGCCATCTTTATGCTATTGTGATAGCTATTATTATAAGAAAATTCCACCAAAGGTAGATGATCATCCCATTTTCCTCCAAAGTCTAGAGCACACGCTCTTAACATATCAATTAGTGATTGGATGGTTCGTTCCGATTGGCCATCTGTTTGAGGATGATAGGCGGTACTCATATGTAGTTGAGTTCCCATCTCATCATGAAATTTCCTCCAAAATCGAGAGGTGAACCGGGTGTCCTGATCGGATACAATGGATACGGGTACTCCATGTCGAGATATAATCTCGTTTATGTAAACTTCCGCCATCTTTTCCAAGTTGTAAGTCTCCCAAATGGGTAAGAAATGGGCACTTTTGTAAGACGGTCCACAACTACCCAAATAGCATCATGCCCCTTTCTCGTTTTAGGAAGTTTAGTAACTAGATCCATCGTTATATGCTCCCACTTCCACACCGGAATTTCCAAAAGTTGTAATTTTCCATACGGTTTTTTTATGTTCTGCTTTAACTTGAGCACACGTCAAACACTTCGCGACATATTTGACTATGTCTCGTTTCATTCCCGGCCACCAGAAATTCTTCCTCAATCTCGATACATTTTTGTGGCTCCCGGGTAAACAGAATATCGAGATTTATGAGCCTCATTTAAGAGCAGATCATTCACATCACATCTCCAAGGTATCCATATTCGGCCGTATCTTGTTTTCATACCATTCGCGTTTTCTTCCAACTTGTGTACAAAACCTTTAGTTCTTTCTTTCTTTGGGTCCTCGAAATTTATCGACTTAATTTGAGCTTCTCGTACTCTTTGAAGTAGATTAGGCGTGACTATCATCCTCATAGACTTTACTTGAATTGGTGTCGGATATTCTTTACGACTTAGAGCGTCCGCCACTACATTAGCCTTTCCCGGGTGATAAAGGATGTCGCAGTCATAATCCTTGATAAGTTCCAACCATCTTCGTTGCCTCATGTTTAGATCTTTTTGCTCGAAAAAGTATTTGAGGCTTTTATGATCCGAGTAAATTGTACATTTAACCCCGTACAAATAGTGCCTCTATATTTTTAAGGCAAACACTACAGCTGCCAACTTTAAATCATGAGTTGGGTAGCTTCCTTCGTGTTGCTTAAGCTGTCTTGAAGCATACGCCACAACCTTACCTCTTTGCATCAATACACATCCTAAACCTTGACGTGAGGCATCAGTATACACAACTAGATCTTCCGTTCCATCCAGCAATGTCAAAACCGGAGAGCTTGAAAGCTTTTCCTTCAAAGTTCGAAATGCCTTTTCTTGTTCTTCACCCAACACATACTTTTCGTTCTTCTTTGTTAATTAGTCATAGGCGAAGCTATTTTAGAAAAGTCCTGTATGAACCTCCTGTAATAGCCCGTCAAGCCTAAAAAGCTTCTTACTTCACTTGGGTTCTTTGGGGAAACCCATTTCATTACCGCTTCAACTTTGGATGGATCTACCTGGACGCCTACTTCATTGATCACATGACCAAGAAATTGTACCTCTCTAAGACAAAAGGCACACTTTGAGAATTTCGCATATAACTTTTCTTTTCGAAGTATTTCTAGCACTTCATGTAAATGGAAAGCATGTTCGGCCTTGCTTCTTGAGTAAACCAAAATGTCATCTATAAAAACGATCACGAACTTATCTGACATAGTTCGACATACACGATTCATCAAATCCATAAACGTGGTCGGAGCATTCGTCAATCCGAAGGACATTACTAGGAACTCGTAATGTCCGTATCGAGTTCGAAACGCAGTTTTGGACACATCTTCTTCTCGTACCCGCAATTGGTGATACCCTGATCGTAAATCAATCTTTGAGAACCAATTTGCCCCTTGCAGTTGGTCAAACAGGTCTTCGATTCTGGGTAACGGATATCGATTCTTCACCGTTAACTTATTCAGTTCCCGATAGTCGATGCACATGCGCATCGAACCATCCTTCTTCTTAACGAACAAAACAGGTGCTCCCCATGGAGAAACACTTGGGCGTATAAAGCCCTTATCAAGCAACTCTTGAAGTTGCGTCATCAATTCTTTCATCTCGGTCGGGGCCAATCGGTAAGGAGCCTTCGCTACCGGCTTGGCACCCGGACATAGATCAATCTTGAAATTCACTTCTCGTTCGGGTGGGAGCCCGGGTAAGTCTTCCGGAAATTCATTTATTATTTCAACTTTTTTGAGTTTTGGAGCAACTCGATTGGTGTCTATCACGTAAGATAGATACGCCCTACCCCATTACTTACATACTTGACAGCTTCAATCATAGAACAAAACTTCGACTCGACGACCCTATCCCCTTGAATACTTACCCGTTTTCCCCCGGGTGTTATAACATGAATAAGCTTCCATTCACATTGAATTTCAACATGGTTTCGGGCTAACCAATCCTTACCAACTACTTTAAATTCTCCCAAAATCATTGGTACGAGATCGATATCAAATTCTTCATCTTCTATTAAAATTTACAGTTTCTACATATTTCATGCAATAGGTAACTTTTACTATCAGCTATTTCTACTTCTAGGGGCGTTATCATTCTTTCAATCATAAAGGGGGGGGGGTGAGATAATAATTCATTCGAAACAAATGATCTACTAGCTCCAGAATCAAATAACACATGTACAGGTATAGAATTAACTAAAAATATACCTGAGACGACATCCGGGTGAGTTTTAGCTTCATCAGATGTCATTTGAAACATCATCCCCCGTGTTTTAGATGGTCCTTCCTTCTTTCCTTCCTTCCTTGCCCCTTGTTGAAGTTTCGGGCACTTCGCCTTAACATGACCCGGTTGATGGCAATTATAACATGTTTTCGAACCGTTGGGACACTTGTAGTACGGATGTCCCTCTTGTCTGCAATTGTAACATCCCTTTTTGCCAAGTAAGCACTCACCCATGTGACGTTTTCCGCAAGTTTTGCAACTCGGAATCCCACCTTTTGTTTTCTCCTTCTTGCCATGGTCTTGAAACCTTGGCTTCTTCAATGGGCTTGAACTAACGGATTTTTCTCTCGATCTTTTCTCCCCTTTTCGACTTGCCTTTTCAATTCGATTTCTCGATCTCTCGCCCAATTTATAAGATCATCTAAAGTTTCACACTTAGAGGGAGTTATGGACTCCCGATACTCAGCCTTCAGCATATCATGATAACGAAGAATCTTCATCCTTTCTGTCCCCGCGATTTCCTTACAAAACTTCAGTTTGTCGAGGAAGATATTTGTAATCTCATCGATTGATTCATATTTTTGGCGAAGACGTAGAAAGTCCTCTTGGATTCTATCGATAGCAGATTGTGGACAATGATGCTTTAAGAAAGGTTCCTTAAACTCTTGCCATGTTAAAGCTTGAACCTTATCTTCTCCTACCTCCTTGCAATAGGCATCCCACCAATCCTTAGCTCGGAGTTGGAGTAAGCCTGTTGCAAACATCACTTGATCTTCTCTATCGCATCGGCTCCTTGTAAATACAGCTTCCGTACTTGAAATCTATCTTTGACATGCTACTGGATCAAACCCCCTTTGAAGGGTAAGGGGTTACAAGCCATGAATTCCTTATAGGTACACCTACGGACCCTTTTCTTCCCTTGGAATTCGGCAATCATCCCCTTCAATTCTTCCATCTTGCTTGTCATTAATGTTTCTACCACTTCCAACACTTGACTTTCCACTTCTTGGGCTAGTCGGGGAATACTAGCCTTAATTGCCTTTCCAACTTCATCCGTAATCATTGTCTTTATTTCATCTCGGTGTGCCACTTCATTATCATTCACGTCCAATTCATCCGCCATCTACAAAAACATTCAACACCTTCGTAAATTTGCATACCTTCCCTAATTGCATGTTAATTTATACCATAACCACTTCATTTCATTTCAACGAGTCATAGTATCTTAGTCTACATTCACTTCATTCATCATTCACATTGATAAGTTTCAACTTTTCCTTTTTACATTCGTCATTCTTTTCGTACCATTCCATACATTCCATTGTCTTTTACGAATCTCATCTCATTATTGTCAAGCTAGTATGACCATAAGTAGTTTATTATACATATTAAGGACTTAACAGGACCATAAAACAGGCTTTCGTGAAGCACAAGAATCCAAAAATACAAGAAAGTGAACAAAGCAACGAACTAGACCAGACCGCGGCGTCGGCGACGCCTGGTAACCCCGTCGGCGACGGCACCCCAAAAGTGGCGTCGACCAAAAAGCTCTGTCGGCAGTGGGTTTGGGCGTCGGCTAAGGTGGTCGCGTCGACGACGCACGTGCCGACTCGGCGACCCTCCGGCTGTTAAAAAACGCTGCAGACTTGTTTCAGTTGTATTTTTTTCAAGTCCATAACCGACCATATGAGCCCCGTAACTATCTGTATTGATCCCAATCGTAACACTTCCTACCACCAAGCTAAATCTTTATACTAACATTACATCATACCTACTTATCCTTACCAACACTTAAATATTTACCTCATTTGCGGCCTTGGAGCGAACACACCATCGAACGAGCTGTCAGTTTGAGTTCGAGCACTCCGACTTGTGCTCGAATCCCTCAAACCTTGGCTTGATACCAACTTGAAATGCCCAAGAATTTATGAGGTCAAAACGACATGTAAACACGTCAAATTTAAAAAAAGAACTTTCATTTCATCATTCATGTTTTTAACAAAATACCCTTAAGATAGTTGGAAATCAACACAACCATCTAATTTGAACATAAGTGTTAACCGAACTACCACTTTAAAGTACAAGTTTAGACTTACTTACTTACAAAAGATCTAAACATTTAACACCATTAACAACCCAAAAGAGTTTTGACCCGTTTGAACATAAACTTAAACCAGAAGTGTAAAAGGGCGGTGAAGTGTGTTCAATCCAAGCGCGCCATCTTCAAAGATGAGATTTTCCTATCATTTCAATATGCAAATATTCGTTAGTACAATTCTTTAATTGCTACTTTTACATCAATTCGACACATCACATATTTGACCCGTTACAAAGGTCAAAATAATAAATTCATGCATTCGCCATTCATTCCTTTCATACTAGCAATTCCATTTAGAAATGGATATTGCGTTTATCATTCCACCATAATCGTTGCCTTGAATACATCCGCCCCGTTCGTAACGGATCAATTCATTACCGTTTCATCATTTCGAAACTCCATCCATTTTGATCCGTTTACAACGAGGTCGTTACCTATCCATTCCAAGTTATTATTATCTATTCATTTTAACCCGTTCAAGACGAGTCATCATACATAGTTCGATATTTCTTTCATCTTTAATACGTCACATTTACACTACTTTAAAACTATACTTTATAAACTAATTACATACATGACACCAATAACATAATCTACAATATAATAAAGCGAAGTTCATATGAACTTACCGTGGTCTTGCGTTGTTTTCGTCTTAGAATGGCTTGTGTCTCCTTCCTTCTTCACTCCTATACGTTACAACTTCATATTCTTAGTTTTCTTTTAAATTCATACTTTGTGCATTCTTCATTGTACATTATGATGTTAATAAGCTATATATTTTATCGCCATCATCATAATACATCAATTTAGCCAGCGTTTGCATCAAGTCACAATTAAATTGATTGAGACATTTCATCGAACACATTGTGTACGTATCATCAAAAAAAGCATAATGTACAAGTACTTTGAATACATACTACCCATTTTATTCATAGATTAACATAACATAATCCCAACTTCAATATTCATCATCCTAACCATATATCACTTGTTCAATGTAAATTTCTTAACAATATACTTACTTCGAGTTATCTCAAACATCAACATTACACTAGATGATCATAATCTTCATTAAACTTCATCATTCTACAAATACAAGTGGGTTTTGTCCTAATTTACCTATGTGATCAAAATTAAGCATTATACAACCTCTACTTGTTAATATTATCTAGCATTCCTACTCAATTTCAATAAACATTCACGGATTACATATAACCCATCTCATCAAAATCATTAAATCATAAAATCCGACTTACTTGTTGATGAGAACACTTAGGTGATCAAGATTCTTGATACAAGCAGTAACATCAAGTCAAATATCACTTTAATTTTGAGGAAATTAAGATGTTTGAGGGTTTCCCCCTCTTTTTCTTTGCCCAGATTGAACACACACACACACTTACTGAAGTGTGTGTGTTTAATTTTTAGTTTTAATATAATAACTTTCCTATTTTCTCATTTTGGTCCCTTATCTTTTTAAATTTACCACTTTCATTGTAAGGTTCAATTCAACATGCAAGTTTTTTCATATATATATATATATATATATATATATATATATATATAATGTTTAATAAACTTTTGGAGGTGTTACAGCCACTTATTTTAACATGCTTATAATGTCATGTTTTCATAATTTATGCATTCATCAAATTTCCAAAATCATATAAAACATTTTACTTAAAACATCAAATACCCGAGTTATCCTAACAAAATACATATTCAAAATAAAGTGTTTATAACCTAACTAGATGTTTAGACATTTTAAAACCTAACTTTTAGCATCGCTTCAATGTTTGCATCATTTCATTTATAGCCTCTTTCTCCACCTAATCCTTTTCTTTTTCCATCAGTAACCCCACAATAATTATGTTCAACCTGTCTTTCTCTACATTTCTTTCACTATCTCTTGGATAATCACGCTCAACCTCTCAATCTAGAAAACAACCAATGCAAAATGTTACGAATCAAATTTATTAAAGTCATTGTAAACAATTCTAAATAACATCCTTTAATCCCCAGATGCTCTCCACCCTAGAAAGGTAAATAAAGCTCTAAAGAAACAATACACCTAAACACCAACTTACCAATTACATAAACTAAGGGAATGGCAATAGACACCACTTACATGGTCTAAAGTACTAGGGTTTCATTTCCATTACACTCATAACCAAATTAGCACTAGTTTTATCAGTTAAATTGGCACAAACAAAACAACATATGTAGACTACAAACAAATTCCTCAATATTCCTCATTACATCATTTTTAAACAAATTTATGTAAAGCAACTATTATTAGCTTGTTCCCTATATCTTTTAAACAAAATTATTAGCTTGTTCACCTCTGAGGCTGCTAGCTAGAAAACATCATTACATATTTGAAAGTACCACTTAAGAGCTACCTAAATAACGGAATACTATCATATTGTGAATAAACATACGTCGGAGTCTTGTCTGATATGTATATATGGGTCACCAACATTGCTTAACCCGTACACTTTGCCTCTTTTCTTTCCCCTGACAGCTCAGGACCACAAGTCTTGGTCAAATTTGGGGTGATGGCTACGTTCCTTCATGAATTTCTGCACAAGATATTCTTTATATTTCACCTATTGGGATAAAAATTTAATTATGCGAAAATGTAACTTATCATACATTTCTTTATGAAAAAGGTAACATAGTAGCTGGTAATACTGCATAAAAAAGTTTCTAACACAATCCACTGTATTAAAAAAACATACATGTTGCTGGTAATAATCGGTTTTGAACAGTGACGGATCCAAGAATTATTTTCTGGGGGTGCGAACGAGGGGTTTAACCAAACTTTTAATGGGTGTGATCGGGATTTTTGTCTATAAAATACAATTTTTTTCGAGGGGTGCGCCCACCCACCACCCACCCAACCATCACCTAGGTCCACTCCTGGTTTTGAAAGCAGATCGGTTTGGTTATCGGTGAAGAACAACAAACCATCTTTCGTGTAAAGCTTGTTATCAGATGTAGTTCTATTTCGCATCTTAAAAAACAAAATCAGATTACTTAAGTAAGTGACTAAGATGAACCACCTTTACAAATTCAAAGGACTATTTAGTTTTAGAAAAACAACCCCTCCAGATTTTAGGTTCTAGGTTTTACATAAAACTTATTTAATTAATTTGATATCACATAGACATGTTCTTGGTCTTGGGATTAATTAGTTGAAAGGATAATAGAAGACAAGTTTAAAATACTAACCGAAGACGAATAATAAAATATAGATAATTGAAACACAAACAATTCATTTAAATTAACCAAATACAAGTTATTCCACAATATTATTTAATAAAGAACAATCCAAAACATAAATCAAACAAAGTTTTAATGTTTATCCTGTTAAATATGTACACATTTATTCAGGTCAGTTGTATATAACAAATAGTTATTATAACTTTTAATAGTTCTAATAATAATTTTTTTTGTGGTTTTATGAGGTTTGAACTTTTAGGAAATACTTAAGTGTTGGGCTTCCTTTAAAACTTGGGCTTGGGAGCTGATTAATTGCTTGATGGGACAAAGATGCTGATGGGCTGTTGCTGCTACAAGTCGGTGTTGGGCTGCTGTGGGCTTGGGAGCTGATTAGTTGCTTGATGGGCCAAAGATGCTGATGGGCTGTTGCTGCTACAAGTCGCTGTTGGGCTGCAGGTTCAAGTCAGGCTTAGGCTTAAGAAGCGGGTCACCATAAGTGTGGTGACTAAGTTCAGATATCAGTTGGACTATACAATTGTCTATCACTCTTTAGTTAAGATCTTTTACTTTCAAAACTCCAGAAGTTTCTCTCTAGATTTAGGGTTTTGTTCGAAGTAATGTACTGTTGTTTTCGATTGTAGAACTGTTAAATCGTTAGAGTGAGCGTATACAGATCATCGTGTTGATGGTTTTTTAGGTTTTGCTAGTTGTATTTCTAAACTTGGTTGATAGTTTGTTTTATTTTCTGGACTCGTTTAGATTACCATAATTTGACATATCCAAAATGAACCGTTCACCCAGGGGAAGCTATAGCGAGATTAGCAAATCATAATAATAATAACAATAACAAATTTCAGATGTTGTCAGTTGTCACTACCAAATACATCATTAGAACTTATGAACTAAAAATAATAAAACCTTCTTTCTCGTAATCTCGCGTACAGCCGACAACTCCTAGGACCCTTGTTGCGGTCCTACTCGACCTGCGTCCCTGCTGCCTTCAAACTGCCATCTGCCAACCCCAAATATTTGCCGTGCGTCTCCGTATGCCGTGCGTTTATATGAGATGCAACCCAAGTTGCCAAGAAAATTGCCGTCCAAAAAGTTCCCAAAACAGCCTTTTTTAATTCTCTTCCAACCACAGACCCAAGCCCTTTTTTTTCTATTTGATTTACAACCCATTTTATCGTCCATGAACCAACCCAAGATCATATCCAATGGGACATGGCTTTTTTTTTTTTAGTTTTAGTGGGCATTTACTAAATTAAAGTTTCAGTTTCTTTGCATACAAGACTTCAATTTGATTGGTCATCTTTAAAGTTTCACACAATTTGTAAACACCAAAATAATTAGTGAGCATCCAGTGTCAAAACTAAAAGTGAAATCAAAGCAAATAGCTCTAGTTAAGAAAATACATCCGATTTCATAAGCTCTCTGCTCGTTTTGAGGTGGGGATGTGTTAGGAATAATCTTGTTCAGATCATCGGATACGGATCCTATATTTTGAACGGGTCAAAGTAGCTGATTATATTCGGCAGTCGGTTTTTCTTTTATATGTTTTTATTAAGTTTAGTTAGAGTCAATGTGATGGGTAGTAATTAGGCCTGCTTTATTATATGGGACCGAGTGTTGGGCCATCAAGAAAACGCAGGCTCGCAGGATAGAGGTAGCTGAGATGAGGATGCCGAGGTGGACGTGTGGGCACACAGTTTGACCGAATAAGAAATGAGGTTTTTAGAGAGAGGTTGGGAGTAGCTAGTTTGTTTGATAAGATAAGAGAGGGGAGATTGAGATGGTTTGGGCATGTGAAGAGGAGGCAAGCGACTGAGCCAGTTAGAGTAGTAGAAACCCTCAATTTGGAGGGGAGGAGGAGTAGGGGTGGACCCAAATTAACTTGTGACGAGCGGATTAGGCAGGATTTACTAGGGTTTCACCTCTCCGAGGACATGGTCCATGATAGGAGTTCATGGAGGCGGAGGATTAAGCTTAAGGATTTTTAGGGGACGGGGTAAATGTGTTTTTTTAGATGTGTGGTAGGGGCCTGCATTCGATCTGCAAGTTAGGTGGAATCTATATGGGAGTGTTTCTTGTATATATGCTTATAGGTTGTCTCTCATGTTACGTTTGCCTATTTTTAACCATGTACTCTTATATAGGCTTATAGGTTGTCTCTGACGTTATACTTGCCTATTTTAACCATATGCTCTTTCGCCACCGATGTTATTAGCGGTAGTTTTCTATATGTGGTAGTTTTCGGTATACATATATACGTGTTACTTTATAAATCTATCTGTATGATCTGAGCCGAGGGTCTCTCTGGAAGCAGCCTCTCTATCCCTTGTATAGAGGTAAGGTTTGTCTACATCTCACCCTCCCCAAACCCTACTAATAGCTGTGCTATGTGTGGGATTTACTGGGTTCGGTTGTTGTTGTTGTTGTTATTGTTGTTGTTGTTGAGTCAATGTGATGGGTCTAGGTAATGGTAGGGCTGGCAATCGTGTCTTATCGGGTTTAACAGGTCTCTGACGACGCGTATAACACAAGTATTAAACATGAATACAACTCGTTTAACTACTTTATATCTCATGTTTATAACACAGTTTTATATTTTATGTACCAAGAAGAAGAAATGATGGATCATGACCTCATAATTAAATTTATTTTTTAAAAAATAAAAAATCATGCTGTGTAGTAAACAAGTCTAATCGTGTCTTATACAGATATCTATTGTCAGCCCTAGGTAATGGGGTGTTTGTTACTAGTTTTTAGGAAAGTTTAGGGTTATTTAGTGTGTTGTTCTTATCAGTCTTGTAATTCTGATCTCAGAAATCAAAATAGTTTGACCAACAAATTTATGTTCACAACTTTCTTTTGTAATTCTGATACCAAATGTTTGTTTCAGGCCCAAGCTCATACAGAGAGATTCACAAAATCTCGTACAAAACAGAAAATAAATAAGAAGAATTGCAAAGTGATTTTTGGTTGTTTTTGAAGGTTTATATCTTTATTTAACTGTTGGGACAAACTATAATTAACGACTAACTAGGATCTACCCTACTGACTCGGTAAACCATGACTAAGTACTTCCAACATGTGACTAAAATAAACTTTCTATGACCGTCAAAACATAGCTCAGAGACTCATATCCGTTGTCGACCCGAAACATCAAGATTATACCCAACAGGATGAAGAATCAATTGACTATCTATTAATCTCTTGACCGGTTGCGGCCCATATTTGGAATTACATATCGGGTTGGTGCAAAGTCCGTATTTCTTTTGCTTATGTCTGTGATCCCTGGAAATTCATATAACCGAAAGTGGGGACTCGTCAGAAAAAAAATTGATACAAGCTATGTCATTATCAACTTGTTGGTGTATTTGGAGAGTCCACAACTAAAAGGTTCACAAGAGCAGGCCCGGTTTCCTATCAAGAATATTGGAGGAAATCGAGTCTTCATTATATTGAAAATTTTCTAGCCGTTCAGAAAACAAAACTCATCTGGATTATGATTATGTATCACATATTATAGATCAATAAATTTCTACCGCAATAATAACTCATCTAACCACATTTATCACTCGATTGTTACATATGTATCAAAGACTACTAATGCGCAAACTTATGTGACAATAATAACACAAACCCTGATAATTAATAACTTACGCATAAACATTTGCTAAGTATGATTTGATTATTACACATGCATTATAAATTAAACACTTATGGGAGTAACAAGAAGTGATTTAATGTAGCTGATCAATTCTTTCCCGGCATGAGTATAATTGTCACCACCTGTATAAAGCATAGCACAAGCACGAGCCAAATTGATAGGATGCATAAGTAAAGGTCCGGGTAAGTCTGTAGGCCTTAGAGACTCCTTATTTATAACTTTCCAATTATCTTCAATTAGCTTTGAGAATAACTCGTGTGTGCGCTCCGCTGAGACCTCGTGTTGCTTGATGTAGCATTCGACACTCGAAGCTACATGGTTTCTTTCTCGTTCGTCCTGTGATTATATATTTTAATTACCACAAATTAATTACGTTCTATAGCTTTATATTCTTTTTTGAATATTTACAAAATGAGTCATGAAGTTTTACATACCTTACGTGTGGCAATATCATTCATGAATCTTATAATCAAACTAGAAGCTTTCACAATAGGAGGATAGTTGGACAACCATTTAAATGTATCCTCAGTCACCAAATCATCCCGGTGAACATAAGACAACATGATGATCAAGGGGTAGGCAGCAGATACTATGGCAACGGACATGTGTTCTTCAAAGGTTGGAATATACCTCTCATGTACCCATTTAGCTTCAATTAAGAGATTTCGATTGTACTCTTTAGCCTAAAATGAAATTCCAAAAGAACGAGCAACTGATTTCATTTATTAGAAGGCAAGAAAATTTTGAAGATCAAACAAGTTGCATATTATGTACCATCTCTTTTGTATAACAAATACGATATGTATCAGCCTTCTTCTCTAGCAACTCTTCGGCTTCTTTGTAAACATTGAGAAATTCTTGATATATCAATTTCATGTATTCAGGAAGCATATCCATGCAACTTATTGACCATCTATGCAATTCAATCACAATAACCAATAAATTTTGGGAACCTTTTGCTTGTATATATATTAGAAGAAGTAAATTGCTAGTTACCACCAACTTTTGAATAGCTTTAGTAAAGATCTGGAGTTCTTCATAAGTACCATAATTATCATACGTGTCATCCAAAAGGACTATTAGATTGCACATTTTCATCAGAAAAATCCTTGATTCGGAATGTTGAGGCTCGAAGTAGACCGCCAATATCCAAAAGTAACCTTCAACTATTCTATCCCGAGCATAAGGTAGATTATTCAACACATCCAAATTCGTCCACCATCTACACTCATACATAAAACGTGAGCTCATGAGGATAACCCATACGCTAGATTAAATTAACCTTGCCCTTATGATTAACAACGTGTTTTCAATTAGTTTATTTCATTTTCAAACAAAAGTTACAATTTATATTAATGAGATTTATTAACCCTGATTGGTCTACTTATTTTTAGTAATTGCCAGTTCATGCCTAATACTGGACTCTAACAGTACCATGTAAAAGAAATAAATCAAAGAGTTAAATGCTTGGTTGGTTCCTGTGGTTTGCAAAAATTGCAGACTTGGTATTAATGGTTCACTAAATACACACTTGGTCCCAGTGGTTGTTATTTTTGCATTCGGATGGTCCTTATCACTAATATCTATTAAAATTTTCAGTTAAATCTATGTTAAATGACTAAAATACCCTTATCATAAAAAAATAAAAAGAATTTAATCAAAACAATATACCCTACCATCAGTCAAACTTCACCCCTCATCTTCTTCCTCCTTTCACCACCCACCACCATCACCTTCAACCACCAGCACCTTCATCATCACCTTCAACACACCGGCTCCATCGTCACCTTCAACCTACCACCTCTGCCGTCACCTTCAACCCACCGCCTCTACCGTAAACCACCACCATCACCTTCAACCCACCATCACTACTGTCGGAATTCGAATCTGGGTTTGATGGAATAGTGAAGCTGAGCTATGCTGGATCGGAATCGGAATCTGATTCCAGGCAGGTTTATGTTAGCGACGAGTTTTAAGGTGAACGATCAGGAATTACCATCCGATTAGCTTTGTCGCTAAAGGGTTGAACATGAATTATCTTCTGCAGCCGTTGTATGGTTTAAGAGATGAACCCTATATTGTTTACACAAATGGTAGAATATGATGAGTTAAATGGCAGAATATGTGGATTTTTGAATCAATTTGGCAGATTATGTAGATTAACCCTTTCATTTCGTTTGATTAAGTTGGAAATTTGTGTGTGATTTGACTACATTAGGATTTTAATTCTGTTTATGCTTTAGGATTGGTTGGTTGAAGGTGGAGGAGATGGTGGGTTGAAGGTGGAGTTGGTGTTGGAGTTGGAGATGGAGATGGGTTAGAGAGAGAGAGGTGGGGGAGAAGAAGATGAGGGGTGGGCCAATCTTTTTTTTTAATTGTCCAGGGATAATATAGTCATTTCACAATGACTTAACTGAAAAATTTAACAAAAGTTAGTGATAAGGACCATCCGAGTGCAAAAATAACAACCACGGGGACCAAGTGTGTAATTAGTGAACCCTTAGGATTAACTCTGCAATTTTTGCAAACCACAGGGACTAACCAAGCATTTAACTCTAAATCAAAACTAGTCTTGTTTTAATACACTTACTTGCTAATTTGGCTAAGCTCTTTTCGGTGCAATTCTTGGAGCAAATTGAAATCTAACTTAGCAAGTGTTAGTATGTCGTCATTATGGGAATCTTGTTGTTGGTAGATTGGTATGTAACGTAATGCCTCTAGCCGTGGCAATCTTTTTCGAAGAGGTTGTTGTAGTGCTTGATATATTTGAGTTTCAAAAGAAGTGCCGTTACTACAAATGTGTTTCTCGATTTTATTCCCAAGATGGTATTTTGTAAACTCGAGGGCTTCGTCTAGAACCTCTTCACCTTCCACCCTCATGTATGTTGCTTCGTACAAAGAAAGCATACCGTGAATATCGTCACTCAAGGACTCCAGAAAATTACCATTTTCCTATACAAAAAGAAGAAAAAATTCTAAAGCATGGATGTCATATATATTCTACAGTAGAGCTAGCACATGGATATTGGCATACATGTCAGCCGATGGGTTAGGGGTAAACCAGTCTTTTTGGTGTGGGTTGGTTAGTCAGGTGACCGAAATATAATGTTAATTATAACTACAAAACAATATTGATCGATGTTAAACAATATAATTCTCAAAGTTGCACACTCTTAATATAGCCATTGACAATTTGAGCCTCTTTAGATCAGTTTAACTTGTTTGCCAACTCTTTGCATTTAAACGTATTTGAGAACATATAAATAACTAGATGCAAACACAATACAATACCACTTGAAACATTGAAGCCTTGTTGTCGTAGGAGTCTGAACCACAGTGAAGTGCTTTCGAGGTTAATCTCGTTGATCCACTTATCCCCATAAGTAACATAAATATGCGTTAAGCATTCATCGATTTCATCTTCAAAATGATATGCTACACCAAGGCGTTGGAGCGCATCAATAATTTCCAATAACTTCATATGGTGTGTAGGTTCTACTGATCCTTCGATCACTAGCTCTTTCCGCACTTTCTCTTTTAGTTCCTTAGCTTGTTGCTTCTCACAAGCAAGATCCTTTCTCTACGCGATATACAAACGAAATAGTTAAAAATGCCAACCCGAATCACATTATTCTGATTCATATCATAATTAGAAAGTAGTGATATAAAAGTCAGAAAACCTCATTATTTGTGAGAAATTGATCTCCCCATATGCTAGGACTGAAGTTCACCGTGTTGCGAATAAGGTTTTGCTTAAAACTTTTATTAATGGATGAAGGAGATGAAGAAATAGACATGCTTTAATATATGATTAAGAGCGTTAATAAGTTACCCTTAATAGTGTGCTTGAATGGAATGCTAGATTTAACATGTATATATAGACAGAATCACCAAAGGGGCAGTGCGTTTTCCTTGGAATCTGTGACAGCCCGGGTCACCAGTGCCTATCTACGATCACAAGCATAAATGACCTTTTATCCATGAGTTTACCTCATGGTCGGGCTTTGTTGAACGCTTAAAAAAATATGGTCATGTGAAAGTGACGTTGAATTTCAGTGGTGTGTAAAATTTGTATCCAAACGTATTTATTATCTTTTGGACTTTTGGGTTAATTTTGAGTAAGTTTGTGTGGTTCACGTTAGATATAGTTTCCCATAAATCTCTTAAATATTTATGACATCTAAGTTTTTCTTATTATGTATATTTTTTATTTAATAAATATATAAAAATATTTCACCCTTTTTTATTATTTTTTACTATATTGATCATTAAAAAAAATAAATTAGCAAAAGCGTTCTGTACTCGTAATTTGAACTAAAAGTCTAACCAAATCGGATTTTTATTTTATTTGTGAATCGTATTAGTGAGTAGCTGGATTTTATCTTTCTGTATTCATGTTTGAATTTATATTTTTTTCCTAAAAAAACCAAAGCGAATGTATATTCGAATTTATTTTAATTCGTTTGCCATTAAGAACCCTAATTGCACCTCCCAAGTCACAACCCTTAATTCGTCTAAGTCTCGCCTCGCCTCACAAGTCACAACTCGTATGCCATCTTCGTCGCCTAATTTGCATTTATTTTTAGTTTCATAGATTTGGGCATTTGATGTTAGACAATGTACAATTGGACATAGTAGATCTAATTTGATGAAGCTTTGTAGGTTTTGAAAATGGAAGGTGAAGAGAATATTTTAAGGTTTACCCATATCTAGTGCTTAAATTTTTCTTCTTAATTTGATCGAACTAAGCCAGATTGGAACCAAATTAAAACTTCAAAATTCGAATAACTATTTTAAAATTTACTTCAAGTTCACTTTTAGTGTTGAAGAAAGTAACAATTCAGTTTTTAGTCAATAATGTCAAACCACTGATGAGTCTTAAGTCAAACAGCTGAAGAGTCTTATAAGCACTGCTGGTGTTTAAAAGGATAAGTACTGATGGTTAACAACTGACGATGGCAACAACTACTGTTGAAGTTGTTGGTTCAGGCCCCTTTGATCACTCACTCACTCAACACACACTCACGAACGAAAATATTAAAGTGAAAGAAGAGAATGTTTAGAATTTTCTAATGCCACACTTTCATTCCACTAAACATTTGATATACATACACAAACATGCAAACGTAAAAATAACTAAAACTCCTAGAAAACTGGGAATAAAACCCACGACCTTATTCTTTCGCATCACTCCAATGTAATCCTCCTTATTAGGAACAAACTCAACATTCTCAACCCATTAAGCTCGGTTAACCAGACCAATTCCTTACCCATGACCCATTCTAGATGGATCAACCGTTTACTCGCTGACCCGTGTAACCGACTTGACCCGTAAACGACCAATAACATCAAGATTACTTCCAACAGAAGTGTAATCAGTGAATAGCAAGTCAGTAGTTATTAAGCAGTGATTAGAAGTTCAAGGGCTGAAACTTATTTGCTTATAAGTTCAGGGGGCTTTTGTGCAAATTCTCTTTACAGATTGTTGGCGACCAAGTATAAATAGTGGTTTTAGGGTTAGATAGTTAGTTGATTCCAATTCTTTGTAATTACTTTTCTTGTATTCAATCATTCAATAACAATCGTTGATTTGGGTTTTCTGGGTTCAATTTCTTGTAACTTCTTAACATTTAGAAATTCCAAATACGAGGAACCCGACTCAATTAACCTGAGGAAGGTAAAAATGGATCCAAAGAACATCCATACACCAAGTATAGCTAAAATGAGCCCAAAACTACAAATTTAATAAATGTAAATTACTTAGAACAAATGATGTCAATTGTCGAAATCCGTTTATCTAAAGAGAAATATTGAGTATGATGATATGGTTTTGTTAACTACAAAACATAAAATGATTTTAAACAATTAAAATGCCTTGTAGGGTTTTTTGTTAGTATGATGATGTTATAATTAATTAATGATGAGTTTATACTAGCTATAATGGGTACCTATATATTTTTATAAGAGAAAATTACCCGAATAGACTAGTTTCAGTTGTTGATAGCATAGACAAGCCCAAAAAGAATCAATCTGGATGTCAAATATGATTCATGGCTAAGACGACTAGAGCTTAGCCTACACAAAAACTCATGATGGGGTCTATATAATTACCGGTTAGATTAACACACACGTAAACCAGTGGTTGAATAGCTGGAGGCTAGGAATTAGCCCCCCTATTTTTAGCCTCCGGCTATTTAGCTTGCACTTTTACATATGTCAGCTATTTAGCCCCCGCTTTACACGTGTCTTTTCATTGGTTTTTGTAGACCCCATTATACTTCACCGTGAGTTTTTGCATAGGCTAAGTCTAGCCATCTTAGTTGGCGGATCGTGTTTGGCGCCGTCTTGCCACTTTTTGTCTTTCTCTATTTTATCCGAGGGTGAATATGCATCTCTATTATGTTAACTTTGAAGGTTAACTTATTTGTTATAATAATTTTCCGTTTTTTTTTTAATAATCGGACATTAATAAGTGTAAATTTACACTAAAAATAATGTGTAAAAAAACATTATTAAAATCCATCATTTTTACAAACACACACATATATATAGAACCGCTAAGCTTTCTTGCCATAAATCTTATACTAAATTACAAATTTACAACTACTAAAGATTAAACATTCTTCTCCCTACAAGAGATAATTCCTCTTAACCACTAGGCCAAAGCTTAAGTGGCAACATTTTTACATGTAATAGTGGAATTCTCACGTGCGGTGCAACAGGAATTCTATGCATGCCCAAAATATAAAAGATTATCTATAGTAGTATCAAATCTAATTACATAAAACTTGTGCAAGTACTAACATAAATTTACGAGTTACAAAATTACAATAAATTTTCCCATGCACATGATGAGAAATTAGAATTAGGTGTCTGACATCACTTAGACTATCAGGTGTGGTCCAGGTGGAAATGGGGTGTGGAAAGTGCCACATAGGCACTACATCATATTCACAAGGTTTTTGACATATGAAGAGCGGTGTTCCTTTTTCCACTCCGCTGAAAACCCATGTGTCTAAACCTGATTGCTTCATGTCATTTGTGGAATCAATCATCTCTTCCACACCAAATTTTGACGCCTATAAAAATCTCCACGCCAAAAGCTTCGCACCATGACCAAGTGAGGGTGGCACGGTGTTCCAATCCGTGAAAGCCAACCATCGCACTTTCATGCCTCTTTCACTTGGACCACACCCCATAACCTAGGCAATGAATGTTGTCACAAGAAATTGGAATATGTGTCCAAAAAGGTTACTGTACATGTTTTCTTTGCATGAACATGTGTCTAATTTGTAATCCAGTTGTTTATTAATAGGATAAAATTAAAATTTTATTTTATTTTATCTTATGCGATATCTCGTATTTTAGTTTATGGGTGCTTGGGTTTATGAACTGGATATATGATATTTAATAATTTACATCAAATAAATAAGTAATATCTGATGCATAGAGGTTGTACCTATGCTTAGGGGCTTTTCAAAAAAAACTTGACATTACATTTTTAACCTAAAAGTTTTTAAAATTTTATTTTTAGCCTAAAAGTTTTCATCTTTTAAATTTAACCTCACAACATTTTACTTTCAAACTTTGTTCCCCTACACTTTTCATATTTAGCAATTTTTTTGTTTTATGTTTTGTTCTAGATTTTGCGAGTTAACAAAGTGCAACGTGCGTGTGTGGTTCAACGTTTTACGTTTCGTTTACGCTTCATTCTAAATTTTGCGAGTTAACATGGTGCAACATGTCTATGTGGTTCAACATTTTTACATCGTCTATTTCTCTCGCTTGACAGGTTTGCCGCAACACGCAGGTCCTAAATGGACTTAGTTATTATTTTATGTTTAGGTCGAATGTCTTCGCATTAACACACCACAACTTTATTGTTGGTGGTTGCTGGCGGTGGTGTGGCACTGTGCTATTTGTCACGGTTTTACGCCCCCATCGCAACGCGAGGAGCCTTATGTAACAACCCGATCTTTCAGATTGTTATCCGAATTCCGTTAATTCCGTTTATTTCTGTTTCGAACCCTTTTGTACTCTGAGATTAATTATAATGGTTAAACTATTTTGAAACGTCTTTTATATTCCTTATTTATCGCATTTAAATCGCTTAATACTCGCAACTCTCAACGCAAACTCAAATCGCAGTTAATTATGTTACTTATATTATTTATGTTTTAAGTGTGCTTTATGATTTATGGTTGTACTCGCTATCGCAACGCCCTCGCTCACACAAGTCGCTAAATCACATTATTTTATTGACGCAACACTTAACATTTCTCCAAAACGCTTAACATAACTATCTAATACGAACAAATCACTAAACAAATAGCCAACAAACGAATATGGAAACAATTCCTAACAAAAAGGGCAAGTTCGCACGAAGTAGACCCTACTTTGCACGAACTTGACCAAACCAAGGGATTGGCTAAGTTCGTGCGAAGTAGAGTCCTACCTTGTTAGAATTAAATACTTACTACTTAGTTGTGATAGAACATGTAGAAATATATATATATATTTTGTATTTGTGAAAATGACAATCATGTCCCAATCCAGAAGAAGAATAGGAACGTATAAGGATCAAGCAGTGGCGGACCCAGAATGGTACTGATAATCTCAAATATGTGGTTTGAGAAGATTAAAAGAAACTATAATCAGTTTACAATTTAAGGGTTTTTTTTAATCTAATTTAGTACTTAAATTTTGAAAGTATTTTATTCCATTAGAGTCACTGGCTTAGAAAGCAAGTTGTGTTGATCATAAGTATGGGTGTATTTTATTCTTGTAATTGTTTTATTACATCAACAAGGAAAAGGTTAGGTGATGTGGTATAAAGTCTTTAGACATTTTATAATGGCATATTACCGTCACATAGGATCCATGTCACATATTTGGCTTTAAAGTATCTCTCCTTAACTTGCATGCAATTGTTTAAAGCCTCTATCATGATTACCTAATTATTTGTTTTTCTTTTCATTTATATACCTTTTATATTTAAAACAAAATTAAAAAATTGTAACAAACATAATTTCAATAAAATTAATAAAATATTACAACTACTTAAAAAGAAAAACTACATAGTTACTTAATAAAAACTATAAAGTTACTTCAAAAATTACATGTTTTTTTTATTTATGTTTTGGGTTTCAGTATGGTTTTAGTTTCAGTTTCGGGTATGTTTTGGGTTTCAGTATGGTTTTAGTTTCAGTTTCGGGTATGTTTTGGGTTTGGGATATGTTTTGGGTTTGTTGAAAAATTGTCGGTTGATTTGGTGCGGAATAGTATCCCAAAAAGCCGGGAAGTGGTGATGGTGACGGTGATTGGATGTTGACGTCGAAGGGGGTATTGGACAAGACTTTAAGGTCGAACGCTTAGCCAGAATATATACCGACGAAGTTATATGTCGACACGGGACGCCTCGTGACATCATTTCTGACCGCGACGGTCGTTTTACCTCGCGTCTCTGGAGACTTTTCAATCCGCTCTCGGTACCACTCTCAATCTCAGTACCGCTTTTCACCCTCAAACCGACGGTCAGACTGAACGAACGATCCGCACCCTCGAAGACATGCTTCGTGCGTGCATCATAGATTTTGGTGGTAACTGGGATACGCATTTACCTTTAATTGAATTCTCGTACAATAATAGTTATCATACCAGCATTCAAATGGCTCCTTTTGAGGCACTTATGGAAGAAAATGTCGATCGCCTATTGCAAGGCACGAGATCGGAGAAGCACAAATCACCGGTCCTGAGCTAATTCAAGAAACGACGTACAAGACCCTCCAAATCAGAGACAATCTCTTAAAAGCTCGGAGTCGTCAAAAGAGTTACACCGATAAACGCCGCAAGCCCCTACAGTTCGAAGTGGGAGATCACGTTCTCCTAAAGGTTGCACCTTGGAAGGGAGTGGTCCGCTTCGGCGAGAAAGGAAAGCTAGCGCCTCGATACGTTGGACCCTTTAAGATTCTGGAAAGAATCGGTAAAGTAGCCTATCGTCTCGAATTACCGGAGGAACTTAATAATGTACATCCGACTTTCCATGTGTCTAATCTCAAAAAGTGCTTAGCCGAAGAAAATCTGCATGTCCCTCTCGAAGATCTGCAAATTAATGAATCGCTCCATTTCGTGGAAAAACCCGTTGAGATCATGGATCGGGAAACCAAGAAACTCCGACGCTCTCGCATACCTATCGTGAAAGTCCGATGGGAAGGCAAACGCGGCGCCGAGTTCACTAGGGAACTCGAAAGTGATATGAAAACAAAATATCCGCATATATTTGTTACAGCTACTACCTAATTTCGGGACGAAATTCCCTAAAGTAGGGGAGACTGTAACAACTCGAAAATTCGTTGTTATCTTTTTCCTTGTTTTATCGTTGTACTTCTTTTATAATCTCGAGTTTCGGTTAATAATAAAGTTTATGTTGATTAATTATGGTGTTGTACGTTATTATCGCATCTAATCGTTTAATAAATCGCATCGCTAATCTCATCGGATCGCAAATCGCAGTTATTTATGTGGTTTATGTTATTTATGCGTTATGTGTGTTTGTGGTTATGATTACGCTCGCTATCGCATCGCTCTCGCACTCTCGAATCGCTAAATCGCACTATTATATCAACTATAATGCTTAACGCTTTAATTTAATGCTTAATATAACTATCTAATGCGAACCGAATAACCAAACGAACACTTAACGCGAAATCGGCAAACTAAACTTGGTCACCAGGCCAAGTTCGGCCGAACTTGCCTACCACAAGTTCGCCCGAACTTGCCTGATAACCAAGGATCCCTTGTTTGCCATCAAGTTCGCGCGAACTTGCATATGTATATGCAAGTTCGCGCGAACTTAGCCATTCCCCTTTGTAAACTCCCCAAGTTCGCGCGAACTTGTACATCCTTGTACAAGTTCGGCCGAACTTGTTGCCAGATCTTGAGAATTTTGACTTCTCCTATAAATACTCAGCTCATCCCTCTCATTTGCACTTGCTGACCAAGTTCGCTCAGGGCTCCCTCATTCCAAATCTCTCGTGTTCTAAGTAAGAAACGACCCGATTTCGATTACAACAACGTTTATCAACAACCAACAAATGTTTACAACGATTTTACACAAGGATCTACCTTCGTTTTCATCAAAAAAACCCATTCTTTTACGACAAGTTTCATCTTTTTCTTCAAAACTTCTGTTTTTAACTTAGATCTACACAATGCGAGTTCGTTTGGTGTTAACAGAGGCTTCCCAAACACGAGATCTGCAAGATCTCAGCTTGTAGGTAGTGTGATCACCCTCCTTCTGCTTTAAGGCATGAAATTCATCCTCCAACTTCTTAATTTCACTTCTAGGACAGAAACGCCTAGTCATGATTTCCCTTAACTCCTCCCAAGTTAAGGCCATCGCATCTTCAGTTCCCCTCTTCCCTTTTTCAGTGTTCCACCACGTGAGGTCTACTCCAAGTAGTCTCCCGGTGGCGTATCGAACCTTGCGATCCTCAGAACAATCGCAGTTTAGGAAGGTGTTTTCCATCTCCTCGAACCAATGTAGGAGAGCAGTGACACCCTCTGTCCCTTCAAATTTAGGAGGATCACAGGACTTAAAATGTTTGAAAGAGCACTTGTTGGTAGGAGGGTTGTTGATGTTCTGATCCTGTTGTTGGGGAGGGTTAGTAGGATTCGTTGCAAGGGCTTGTTGTACTTGGACCACAATGTCAGGAAGTATCGTGGCCATTTGTTTCGCGATATGAGTGGCCAAACGTTCTTGAGACCTTCCCGATCTTTTACCCCTTCGTTGCTGTCTAGAAGACATCTACAGGATCATAAAATGAGAAGATCGTGAGTTTATGGTGTCTTTTTAGGTGTCATGTGTCTTTAAGAAAATGAAAATAACATAAAATTCAATAATGCAACTACATCCATAGGATGTCTTGGGTTCGCTCATGTTGGGCCTCAAATGTCCCCCATACCTTCACCTATATAGTCATGTGGGCCCCCATGGCTATTGGCTTGGTAGGATTCACATTAGTATTGGCAATTTAACACTCGCATCCCCCGAATGCAAACCACAAAATATGTTCATGAGATGTTTGGTCGGAACGTGTCCAGGTGTAGACACAATGACAACTCAAAGTGGGGTTAGTTCACACGACGTTTGGTATAGCATGCTTTGGCCTAATAGGTACTTCGTACTCTCATCGTTGGTCCCCAGGTAGGCAAACTGGTCCTTTATTTTGGATTTATACGAATGCCAGCCTAGACAGGACGTTCCGACTACCGGTACTGGTACCCTTCCAGTTACTACATGCCCGTCATGAGAACTCACTTTGATGAGATTTGAAAACACAAAAATCATTGCAAAAGAAATCATGTTGTGGTGTGTGCTTTCATGGATGTGATATGTTATGAGCATACGATTCATGATAGACATTATATGATAATACATACTTATGAACATGCTTGCACAATATCAAATGTAACATTTAACATAAAACATATAAACATCATGAAATTTGGCATATAACACACAAAATTCTTATAAGTTTCTAATCGACTATAGTATAGGCTCTAAGGGTCTAATAACCTATCCTATATCCCTATAGTCATGGCTCTGATACCAATCTGTCACACCCCGACCCGCAGCGGAAATAAGAGTCGGGGCATAATTGGGTTATCACCAAAGCACATGACATTTACTATTATGTTTCATATTAAATAAAGTCAAAATTACATTTTCAAATATCCAAACATGTTCATTCAATACAAAGGAAATAAACCAAACATAACAATCCCAATACTAAATTGTTTTATTCTTCTAATCCAGGTCCTATGTGTTCCTAGCTGCTGCTGCTTCACCTGTATCATGTGTAAAATGGGAGTTTTTGGGTCAACATAAGTTGGCGAGTGAACCTTATTAGATAAACATTTATCAATGAATTAATGGTTAGTTTATCAATGAAAAATTGTGCATAATCATAAATGAGCAAATGTAAGTAATCAAGCAATGGCCAAAAAGCAATTACAATTATAACATACAATAACACTTGATAGTATACATGAACATACCAATATCATACGATAAATAACATAAATGAACTGTGCGATCAAGGCTCAATCAAACGGAGCCGATCGTATTGCATGTACTGAAAATGTAAAATGAACTGTGCGATCAAGGCTCAATCAAACGGAGCCGATCGTATTGCATGTACTGAAAATGTAAAATGAACTGTGCGATCAAGGCACAATCAAACGGAGCCGATCGTATGTGGGCACGCCAGGTTCAACCGCATAATAAAATGGGGAACATGCTCAACGCTCATAAATGGGGAGCGGCGGCCTATGAAATTGCATGTACTGAATAATAAATTGCATCCAATAATAACTACTTAACAACAACAAACAGAATACACATGTTCATGATATGAAGTATGCACAATGGTTTAGTTATAATATGTATATAAACAAAGACACATGATACACCCCAAAACGTGATTAAAACGGGGAATTTGTAAGATTCACTCACATTGGGTGCGTTGGATTGGAGATGGTGAGATGCGCACGATTTAGATGAGCGGATCAACGAGGAATACTAACCTAAATGATAATGGAAAAATATATTAAATGGATGGATTTTATTTAGGATTTTAATGAAATTTTTAGATATATTTTTGTGAGTTTATAGCTATTTTCTATCTTTAAAAATGTTATTTTTAAGTATTTTTAATTGATTTTTAAATTAAATTAAATAAATAAAAATATAAAAAAATATTATTATTTTAGCGTTGACCGTTGACCGGTTCGGTCAGCGAATAATTCTGCGCCGGGTGAGATTCGAACTGGCGACCTCCCGTTCGCGTGCACGCGGCTCTACCAACTGAGCTACGTGTCTAACCCGAAATAATCTAGTTTTTAATTATATTTATACACTTATTCGATTTAACTGAATTCCCTTTATTTGCAAAAACATTTTAATTCAATCGGACCGGTGCTCGTGACGAGTTTCGAACGCGCGACGTGTAGTTCAAGTTGCACACAGTCCACCGCTGGACTGTGTGTCTAACCTGGTTAATATCTCGGTTTTTATTATACTTAACAACTAACTGGGTTATCCCGGTTTAGTTTTTAAACAAAAAAGCGCGTTATAATATAAGGTGTGCGTATTGCAGGAATCGAACTCGGGACGTGTGTGTGAAATTTGCACACAGTCCACCGCTGGACTGTGTGTCTAACCTGTTTAAAATACCGTTTTTAATTAATCTTATGTTATGTTGTGTCTTCATCTTCTTCGTCGATTTACACAAACAACATAATCCGACTTGTTTATGACTTATACGTTTTTCAGACATTATCAGTAATTTAAAAGTAGATAATGGAGAGAGTTTAAGGAAGAGGATATACCGATTGATGTTGTTCACAGAATTCCGGCGGAGGTTCGTCGGTACTGAAAGTGAACTCCGGCTGTTGAAACCAATTAACAGCGTTGATCGATTATTTATGAAGTTGAGTCACTTAAACAAGTGTTAAAAGAAGTTTAGGATATCATACCAGTTCACAGTGTGATTCCGGCAGTTTCAGAAGTTTTCCGGCGAAGATAAGATTCTCGATAAACGTTGACTAGGATCGATTCTGATGGTGGAGTTGTGTTAGAGACTGATTAATCACATGATTTAAACAGAAGGAGTCGGAGGAAATACCGTGAGGATGTGAGTCCCGGTTTTCCGGTGACTTGCAGAAATTTTCCGGCGAACTGATTCAGATGATCTGGTGGTCCAAAAATGCGACGAAATTGAAATTGAGTATTGATATGATAGCTCTGAATCGCGAGAATGATCTGAAGCTTGAGTTATTCAGGACTTTGATGAACTTTCGGTTTCAAAAACCGAAAATGATGAAACTTTAAGTTCAATCAATTCTAACTTGATTAGAAACCGTCATACATCGGTTATAAGCTGATCATGAGAATTAAACAACGATTTGACGATTGGTTTGCCGATTACCGTTTCTCAGATGGCACCATCGGTTAAACAGATTTTGTGTATAAATTTCATTTGTGTTCTTAGAGTTAACAGAAAACACATTGTTGCGGAGTGGTCTGGGAAGTGAGTGTTAAGTTGTTTGAAGTATTCCTTGGCTGACCCGGGTTCGAGTCCCGGTAGCTTCAAATATTTTTTATTTATTTTATTTTAACTTTTTATCAAATATAATTTTTATAGTTTAGTTTGTTTATTATTTATGTATCGTTTTAACTCAAAATTAATCATAAATATTTAATGCAACTTTTATAACTTGGTACTTGATTACAAAACGGAGCGGGTTTTGGAGACCCGATTTTTACAAATGTTATAGTATCCCCTACTTTTAGGAATTTCGTCCCGAAATTTAAGTAGTTGAAGTAGTAGGAAAAAGATGCGGGTATTTTTCACGCATTGAGTCCTCACGTTCCCAAGTAAACTCAGGTCCCCGTTTCGACTCCCAGCGTACCCTAACAATTGGAATGCGACTTCGACGAAGACGCTTCTCCCCATAGTCCATGATCTCCACTGGTCTTTCAATAAAATGCATGGATTCATCAATCTGAATATCTTCCAGCGGAATATGGAGATTCTCATCAGCGAGGCACTTCTTCAAGTTCGACACGTGGAATGTGGGATGAATCCTGTTGAGTTCTTCTGGTAAGTCAAGCTTGTATGCTACAGGACCTACTCTTTCGAGTATCTTGAAAGGTCCTACGTAACGTGGTGCTAGCTTCCCCTTTTGACCAAAACGAACTACTCCCTTCCACGGTGATACTTTTAAAAGCACATGATCACCAATGTTAAACTCTAAGGGCTTCCGTCGTTTATCTGCATAACTCTTTTGACGACTTTGAGCCGCTAGAAGATTGTTTCGAATTTGATGGATCTTATCTGTGGTTTCTTGGATCAATTCTGGACCAGTAATTTGTGCTTCCCCAATTTCGTGCCAACATACAGGAGATCGGCACTTACGACCATATAAGGCTTCAAAAGGTGCCATGCCGATGCTCGAATGATAGCTGTTGTTGTACGAGAATTCAACTAATGGTAGGTGGGCGTCCCAATTTCCCTTGAAGTCTATTACACATGCTCTAAGCATATCCTCAAGAGTTTGAATGGTGCGCTCAGACTGTCCATCAGTTTGAGGATGATAGGCGGTACTGAGATCTAATCGTGTGCCCATAGCGGATTGTACTGCTTGCCATGTTCGTGAGGTGAAACGACCATCACGATCAGAAATAATACTTAATGGTACCCCATGCCGGCTCACGATTTCGTTGATATAAATACGTGCAAGCTTTTCATTATTGAAACCTTCTCGAATAGGAATAAAGTGAGCTGATTTTGTAAGTCGGTCTATAATCACCCATATAGTGTCATACCCACCAGAAGTGCGAGGTAACCTGGTAATGAAATCCATGGTTATATTTTCCCATTTCCATACAGGTATTTCCGGTTGGACTAGAAGTCCTGAGGGTCTTTGGTGTTCAGCCTTCACCTTGGAACATGTGAGACACTTGGAGACAAAAACGACAATATCCTTCTTCATTCCAGGCCACCAATAGGTGTATCATAGGTCTTGATACATCTTATCGGCTCCGGGGTGTATAGAATATCACATTTTGTGAGCTTCATTCATAAGAGTTTCACGAAGATTGTTGTGGTTAGGAATCCAGATACGATCTAGATAATACAGGATACCGTCTGATTTAGTTTCAAGTTTTAGCTCGGCTCCACAGGACATCTCTTTTCGTACGTCTTCTTCTGTTATTGAAACGTGTTGAGCTTCACGAATTTGATCTTTAATGTCGGTTATAATTTGCGAACATAGAAGATGAATGGAGTCCGCATAACCCTTTCGACTAAGTGCATCAGCCACCACATATGCTTTACCAGGGTGGTATCTAATTTCACAGTCGTAATCATTCAGGAGTTCGACCCATCTTCGTTGCCTCATATTTAACTCTTTTTGATCGAAGATATGTTGAAGACTCTTGTGGTCAGTGTATATTTCACACTTAGTACCATAGAGATAATGTCTCCATATCTTAAGAGCGAATACAACGGCTCCAAGTTCTAGGTCATGAGTGGTGTAGTTCTTTTCATGTGTCTTGAGTTGTCTCGAGGCATAAGCTATGACTTTTCCTCTTTGCATGAGAACGCAGCCTAATCCTTGCCCTGACGCGTCGCAATAGACTACAAAATCATCACAACCTTCAGGAAGAGTGAGGATTGGTGCATCACAAAGTTTTTGTTTAAGAGTTTGAAAAGCTTCTTCTTGCTTGGGTCCCCATACGAAAGGTTTTCCCTTATGGGTTAAAGCCGTGAGTGGCACAGCAATGCGAGAGAAGTTTGAAATGAACCGACGATAATAGCCAGCTAGTCCAAGAAAAGATCTTACTTCAGTTGGTGTACGTGGAGCTTGCCATTCTTGAACTGCTTTGATCTTTGAAGGGTCAACATGTATTCCTTTGTCATTGACTACATGCCCGAGGAATTGCACCTCTTTCAACCAGAATTCACATTTAGAGAACTTGGCATAAAGCTTTTCCTTTTCTAGAAGTGCAAGAACGAGTCGAAGATGACGCTCATGATCAGCTTTAGATTTTGAATAAATAAGAATATCGTCGATGAAGACTATAACAAATCGATCAAGATAAGGTTTGCAGACTCTGTTCATTAGGTCCATGAAAACAGCTGGTGTGTTGGTTAATCCAAACGGCATAACCATGAATTCATCGTGGCCATAACGTGTTCGAAAAGCAGTCTTAGGGACGTCTTCTTCATGCACTCTAAGCTGATGATAGCCAGATCGAAGATCGATTTTCGAAAAGCAGCTGGCACCTTGTAGTTGGTCAAGAAGATCATCAATGCGAGGTAAGGGATAGCGATTTTTTATGGTTAACTTGTTGAGCTCTCTGTAGTCGATGCACATACAAAAAGATCCATCTTTCTTCTTTACAAAAAGAACAGGTGCACCCCAAGGCGACGAGCTAGGACGTATGAATCCCTTGTCAGTCAACTCTTGCAATTGACTGGCTAACTCTTGCATTTCAGAGGGGGCTAACCTATATGGAGACTTTGCAACTGGTGTAGCACCAGGTATAAGATCAATACGGAATTCGACATCTCTGATTGGAGGAAGTCCTGAAATGTCGTCAGGAAAAACTTGTGGAAAGTCTTTTACTACAGGAATATCTTCAAGTTTCTTCTCTGTGGTCCCCTTCTTGATGATATGGGATAAAAACGCGACATAATTCTTGCGAAGATATTTTTGAGCTTGAAGACAAGACATTAAGCTGAGCCCTTTCGACGAGGTTTCTCCAATGATTCGAAGAGTCTGACCGTTTGAAAGAGGAATACGAATAAATTTTTCACGACATACAACTTCCGCCTGATGTTGACTGAGCCAATCCATGCCGATTATGATGTCGAAACTTCCCAGCTTCATAGGAATAAGGTCGACTGAGAAATCGTGGTCGTTTAAGGTGAGTGTACAGTTGCGAAATATAGAGTCTAATGAAACTGGTTTCCCGTCCGCAACTTCTACCGTTATGGATTCCGCGAGCTTATCCCGATTTTTGCTTAAGATAGGTTCAAATTCTAATGACACAAAACTTCTATCCGCACAAGTATCAAATAACATAGAGGCATATCTACCATTTATAAGGAACGTACCGTTGACCACATTGCCGTCAGCTCTGGCCTGGTTCACGTTAATATTGAAAGCTCTTCCTCTTGCAGGTGGAGGAGCTTGGTTCGCTTGATTCACTGGGTTGGCTTGGGCCTGAGCATGAATAATATTAACCAGCCTTGGACATGTGTTTCTGAAATGACTTGGGTCGCCGCAATTGAAGCAAGCCCGCATAGGTTGGCCCATAGGATAATTGGGTTGATAGTATGTTTGGGCTAAATGTTGGGTGGGTGGAAATGGTAGGGGTTGTTGTGCTTGACCCATTAACTGTTGGTGGGTTTGGGTTAAAGGTTGGTGGCGGTTTGTTCGTTGAGGCATGCGACAGTTTTGAACAGTATGTCCTGCGCGACAGCAGCCGGTGCAGTATTGGCAAGGATGATCAGGGGAGTGGTGATACTGACAACGGTTACATTTTGGTAATGGGCCTGTGTAAGGTCTTCTGTATGGTGCGGGTGAAGGAGTGACTTGAGTAATGGGTGCAGCAGGAATAGAGTTGTTGGTTTGGGTAACTGCAAAATTCCTGTTGTTACGCTTCCTCTTGTTAGCAAACTTAGAGGAAGGAATGGGGTGGTTTGAAGTTTGTCCCTCAACAGGGGCTTTCTTCTTCTCTTCTTTGAACTTCCCGTTGCGAATTCGGTTTTCGGTCAGTTCAGTTGCTAACTCCATAGCTGCTTCAAGTGTTACTGGTGAAACGCTAAGAACTGAATCTTGGATTTTCGAGGGAAGTCCTCGAATATAATGCTCGATCAGACGATAGGTTGGTGTGAACAGATTTGGAACCATTTGGTTCAACTCCAAAAACCTCTTGTTGTAGGTAGTGTGATCACCCTCCTTCTGCTTTAAGGCATGAAATTCATCCTCCAACTTCTTAATTTCACTTCTAGGACAGAAACGCCTAGTCATGATTTCCCTTAACTCCTCCCAAGTTAAGGCCATCGCATCTTCAGTTCCCTCTTCCCTTTTTCAGTGTTCCACCACGTGAGGGCTACTCCAAGTAGTCTCCCGGTGGCGTATCGAACCTTGCGATCCTCAGAACAATCGCAGTTTAGGAAGGTGTTTTCCATCTCCTCGAACCAATGTAGGAGAGCAGTGACACCCTCTGTCCCTTCAAATTTAGGAGGATCACAGGACTTAAAATGTTTGAAAGAGCACTTGTTGGTAGGAGGGTTGTTGATGTTCTGATCCTGTTGTTGGGGAGGGTTAGTAGGATTCGTTGCAAGGGCTTGTTGTACTTGGACCACAATGTCAAGAAGTATCGTGGCCATTTGTTTCGCGATATGAGTGGCCAAACGTTCTTGAGACCTTCCCGATCTTTTACCCCTTCGTTGCTGTCTAGACGACATCTACAGGATCATAAAATGAGAAGATCGTGAGTTTATGGTGTCGTTTTAGGTGTCATGTGTCTTTAAGAAAATGAAAATAACATAAAATTCAATAATGCATCTACATCCATAGGATGTCTTGGGTTCGCTCATGTTGGGCCTCAAATGTCCCCCATACCTTCACCTATATAGTCATGTGGGCCCCCATGGCTATTGGCTTGGTAGGATTCACATTAGTATTGGCAATTTAACACTCGCATCCCCCGAATGCAAACCACAAAATATGTTCATGAGATGTTTGGTCAGGGTGTCCAGGTGTAGACACAATGACAACTCAAAGTGGGGTTAGTTCACACGACGTTTGGTATAGCATGCTTTGGCCTAATAGGTACTTCGTACTCTCATCGTTGGTCCCCAGGTAGGCAAACTGGTCCTTTATTTTGGATTTATACGAATGCCAGCCTAGACAGGACGTTCCGACTACCGGTACTGGTACCCTTCCAGTTACTACATGCCCGTCATGAGAACTCACTTTGATGAGATTTGAAAACACAAAAATCATTGCAAAAGAAATCATGTTGTGGTGTGTGCTTTCATGGATGTGATGTGTTATGAGCATACGATTCATGATAGACATTATATGATAATACATACTTATGAACATGCTTGCACAATATCAAATGTAACATTTAACATAAAACATATAAACATCATGAAATTTGGCATATAACACACAAAATTCTTATAAGTTTCTAATCGACTATAGTATAGGCTCTAAGGGTCTAATAACCTATCCTATATCCCTATAGTCATGGCTCTGATACCAATCTGTCACACCCCGACCCGCAGCGGAAATAAGAGTCGGGGCATAATTGGGTTATCACCAAAGCACATGACATTTACTATTATGTTTCATATTAAATAAAGTCAAAATTACATTTTCAAATATCCAAACATGTTCATTTAATACAAAGGAAATAAACCAAACATAACAATCCCAATACTAAATTGTTTTATTCTTCTAATCCAGGTCCTATGTGTTCCTAGCTGCTGCTGCTTCACCTGTATCATGTGTAAAATGGGAGTTTTTGGGTCAACATAAGTTGGCGAGTGAACCTTATTAGATAAACATTTATCAATGAATTAATGGTTAGTTTATCAATGAAAAATTGTGCATAATCATAAATGAGCAAATGTAAGTAATCAAGCAATGGCCAAAAAGCAATTACAATTATAACATACAATAACACTTGATAGTATACATGAACATACCAATATCATACGATAAATAACATAAATGAACTGTGCGATCAAGGCTCAATCAAACGGAGCCGATCGTATTGCATGTACTGAAAATGTAAAATGAACTGTGCGATCAAGGCTCAATCAAACGGAGCCGATCGTATTGCATGTACTGAAAATGTAAAATGAACTGTGCGATCAAGGCTCAATCAAACGGAGCCGATCATATGTGGGCACGCCAGGTTCAACCGCATAATAAAATGGGGAACATGCTCAACGCTCATAAATGGGGAGCGGCGGCCTATGAAATTGCATGTACTGAATAATAAATTGCATCCAATAATAACTACTTAACAGCAACAAACAGAATACACATGTTCATGATATGATGTATGCATAATGGTTTAGTTATAATATGTATATAAACAAAGACACATGATACACCCCAAAACGTGATTAAAACGGGGAATTTGTAAGATTCACTCACATTGGGTGCGTTGGATTGGAGATGGTGAGATGCGCACGATTTAGATGAGCGGATCAACGAGGAATACTAACCTAAATGATAATGGAAAAATATATTAAATGGATGGATTTTATTTAGGATTTTAATGAAATTTTTAGATATATTTTTGTGAGTTTATAGCTATTTTCTATCTTAAAAAATGTTATTTTTAAGTATTTTTAATTGATTTTTAAATTAAATTAAATAAATAAAAATATAAAAAAATATTATTTTTTTAGCGTTGACCGTTGACCGGTTCGGTCAGCGAATAATGCTGCGCCGGGTGAGATTCGAACTGGCGACCTCCCGTTCGCGTGCACGCGGCTCTACCAACTGAGCTACGTGTCTAACCCGAAATAATCTAGTTTTTAATTATATTTATACACTTATTCGATTTAACTGAATTCCCTTTATTTGCAAAAACATTTTAATTCAATCGGACCGGTGCTCGTGACGAGTTTCGAACGCGCGACGTGTAGTTCAAGTTGCACACAGTCCACCGCTGGACTGTGTGTCTAACCTGGTTAATATCTCGGTTTTTATTATACTTAACAACTAACTGGGTTATCCCGGTTTAGTTTTTAAACAAAAAGGCGCGTTATAATATAAGGTGTGCGTATTGCAGGAATCGAACTCGGGACGTGTGTGTGAAATTTGCACGCAGTCCACCGCTGGACTGTGTGTCTAACCCGTTTAAAATACCGTTTTTAATTAATCTTATGTTAGTGGTGTCTTCATCTTCTTCGTCGATTTACACAGACAACATAATCCGACTTGTTTATGACTTATACGTTTTTCAGACATTATCAGTAATTTAAAAGTAGATAATGGAGAGAGTTTAAGGAAGAGGATATACCGATTGATGTTGTTCACAGAATTCCGGCGGAGGTTCGTCGGTACTGAAAGTGAACTCCGGCTGTTGAAACCAATTAACAGCGTTGATCGATTATTTATGAAGTTGAGTCACTTAAACAAGGTTTAAAAGAAGTTTAGGATATCATACCAGTTCACAGTGTGATTCCGGCAGTTTCAGAAGTTTTCCGGCGAAGATAAGATTCTCGATAAACGTTGACTAGGATCGATTCTGATGGTGGAGTTGTGTTAGAGACTGATTAATCACATGATTTAAACAGAAGGAGTCGGAGGAAATACCGTGAGGATGTGAGTCCCGGTTTTCCGGTGACTTGCAGAAATTTTCCGGCGAACTGATTCAGATGATCTGGTGGTCCAAAAATGCGACGAAATTGAAATTGAGTATTGATATGATAGCTCTGAATCGCGAGAATGATCTGAAGCTTGAGTTATTCAGGACTTTGATGAACTTTCGGTTTCAAAAACCGAAAATGATGAAACTTTAAGTTCAATCAATTCTAACTTGATTAGAAACCGTCATACATCGGTTATAAGCTGATCATGAGAATTAAACAACGATTTGACGATTGGTTTGCCGATTACCGTTTCTCAGATGGCACCATCTGTTAAACGGATTTTGTGTATAAATTTCATTTGTGTTCTTAGAGTTAACAGAAAACACATTGTGGCGGAGTGGTCTGGGAAGTGAGTGTTAAGTTGTTTGAAGTATTCCTTGGCTGACCCGGGTTCGAGTCCCAGCAGCTTCAAATATTATTTATTTATTTTATTTTAACTTTTTATCAAATATAATTTTTATAGTTTAGTTTGTTTATTATTTATGTATCGTTTTAACTCAAAATTAATCATAAATATTCAATGCAACTTTTATAACTTGGTACTTGATTACAAAACGGAGCGGGTTTTGGAGACCCGATTTTTACAAATGTTACAGATATTGTTAAATGATTGTTATGGAATTCTCACGAGACAATCTGGTCGCCTAGTGCCACTAGCCTGATGATTCCGCTATCGGTTGGGGTGTGATAGATTGGTATCAGAGTGCCATAACTTTAGGATAATAGGTAGAATTGCCATGATTCGACCTAGTACCATGTTTAAGTACCCGATTGACCTATCTTTGAATTAAATGTTAAACTACTTGCCATAAATGCTTAAATATGCCTTTCCTAAGGCTAATACAATAATACACGTTTGGAAACGCTCGCACCACACCAAACGAGTGATCAAGTTGAGAATAGGTGTGAAAACTAAGAACTCTCGATGAGATCATTCACTCCGCGCATTCTCTCGCACGAGATATCTTCGCTGAGTTAGGAGTGACATCCAAACCTCGACGAAAAATCTCAATTTCTATCTAGGAATAAAGTTGTTAAGTTAGGTGTGGAACCCGCATCTTAATAACTAATTCCATGTTTCGATTTTCAATCTCACCAAAGTCTCGGTTAGGCGAAGATGGTTTGGAACACGTATTAACTGGAAGTGTAAGCGTCGTTAGCCGCTTGCGGTGAGAACGTTTATCTATTAGGCCAAAGCGTGGGTCCAAATGCAAAGGGTAGTCGAATCACTTTGGCATGTCAAATGCCTCAAAACCCCGGACACTCCCAATTGATTTAAGCCTATATCGTCGATTTACGCATCATCGAGTTTATTAATATTTATGTGTTTAAAATTTTGAGAATTTTCGCTTCATTCGATTTCTCGTTTTGATGATTTGTCATATCCTCGATTTATCGCATTTACGCTCCGTCGAATGTATGCACAACTCGCACAGCTCTCGAAATCTAAAACGCTAACTAATACACCAACCAAACTAATCGCTTAACTCGCTTACGCCTATGAAGACGTGCGTCTCATACGCGGTATTACCTCACTTATCTCGCTACTACATATCGCCTATATCTCGCATCTCGTATCGCGCTACGCATTATTGTTATTAGAAGGTGAATACTTGCAAAATGTGTGTTTACGTGGATTATGTGCTTACGTGCTTATGTGCTTACGTGATTACGTGCCTACGTGTTTATGTGTTTTTGTGCCTTGTATGAATTATAATAATAATAAATATTTAAACATAACTCTATTATAATCGAATCTCATTTTATCTAAATCCTTCGTGTAGATGTCTTCTATGGGCTCGCACACCCGAAGGAACCTCCAGCGCAGCAACACCGACAAGCGCATCGCTACAATGGTAGCCAAGGAAATGGCTAAGGTCATCCCGCAAATTGTCTCAGAAATTCATGCTGTGAGCAGCAACTCATCTGTGGACTCCAAGGGAGATGCCCCGAAACCCCACTTCAGCTTTAAGCAGTTCAAAGCATGTGACCGCTTACTTTCTCAGGAAATGAAGGACCGAGTGCTATGTTCCACTGGTTTGACTCTATCAAGGTCACATTCCGCCAGAGTGGATGTCCCGAGGCTCTGCGCACTGTCAACGCTACCGGCATATTTCAATCAAGGGCTCTCGACTGGTGGACCGCCGAGCGCAATAGGCGCGGAAACGACGAAGCCTACGGACTCACTTGGGAGGAACTTAAGGAAATTATGATCAAGGAATTATGTCCTCCCTACGAGATCCAGAAGTTGGAAAACGAATTCTGGAATATCAAGCAAGATGGTCCCGATAACGCTGGTCTCACTGCTCGCTTCAAACAGTTGAGCATCATTTGTCCCGGTCAAGTGGATACGACCGAAAAGGTAATCAAGAAATACCTCAATGCTCTCCCCGATTGCGTCGCTAACTTTGTTCAAGCAGCACGCCCTACTACTATCGAGGAGGCCTACCAGCTAGCCGCCGAGATTAATGTTAAACGAGTTCAGTCTGGTTACTTTAAAAGCAGCAAGGTCGCAAATCAGGCAGTCACCGAATCAGCAGCTCCTACTACCGAACAGCCCCGAGAGCCGACGAACAGTCGCCGTGGTCGTAAAAGGGAAAACCCGAGCAAGAACTTTGCTCTTACTGCTCCAGCGAACCCTCAGCCACTCCAGTCAGCAGCACCAAACGCACCGCCAGCAAAGCGTGCGTACACTGGCCCGCACCCTATGTGCCCTAAGTGCACATATCATCATGTCGTTGGAGGAAATTGCCGTTTTTGCACGAACTGTAACATCTACGACCACTTCACTGTCAGCTGCCGTAGTGGTCCTCGTCAGCCAGCTCCTCAGGCTCCAACAGCTCCAGCTCTACCTGCTTCTCCTCAAGCCAACCAGCAACAAGCTCCAAAGGCACGAGTGTGCTTCGTGTGTGGTGATCCGAACCACTTTGCTAATGTTTGCCCAAACCGCAATGTGAAACAAGAGCCGCAGCAGCAGCAGCCTCGGCCATAGCAGCAGCAGCAGCAACCACAAGCTGCGCGTGGCAGAGCCTTTAACCTCAATTACCGCCAGGCCCAGAATGACAACAATGTTGTCAATGGTACGTTTCTCGTCAATGGTATTTATGCTTCATGTTTATTTGATACTGGTGCCGATAATTGTTTTATATCGTTAGAATTCGAAAAGGTTTTAAAATGTAAGCGCGCTAAACTCCCAAAGACTTTCGATGTGGAAGTCGCCACCGGAAGAACCGTTACCGTCAATTCCGTCCTACGTGGTTGTTCTCTCGATCTCAACAACCATGTCTTCTCGATCAATCTCATACCTATGCAATTAGGTAGCTTCGATATCATAGTAGGCATGGATTTTCTTCGTGAGAATCATGCTGAAGTTGTATGCTTCGATAAGATGATTCGCTTCCCTCTCCCTAACGGTGATCAACTTCATGTTTATGGTGAAACTCCCTCAAAGAAGTTGATGCTTTTGTCATGTACTCGAGCACACAAATGCTTGCAAAAGCGATGTGTTGCTTTCCTTGCTCATATCGTGAACCCGGAGAAAGAAAAGAAGACTTATAAAGATGTTCCCGTTGTTTGTGAATTTCCTAAAGTCTTTCCCGACGATTTACCTGGTTTACCCCCTACTCGTGATGTTGAATTCCGTATCGATTTAGTTCCCGGAGCTACTCCCGTTGCTAAATCTCCTTATCGCCTTGCACCATCCGAAATGCACGAGCTATCAAGCCAACTTTAAGAGCTTCTTGATAAAGGTTTCATACGCCCGACACTTCGCCATGGGGCGCACCTGTCCTTTTCGTGAAAAAGAAGGATGGATCGTTTCGAATGTGCATCGATTATCGTGAACTTAACAAACTCACGATAAAGAACCGCTACCCTCTTCCTCGTATCGACGACTTATTTGATCAGCTTCAAGGTGCTACTTGTTTTTCTAAGATCGATCTTCGTTCCGGTTATCATCAGTTACGCGTGTTGGAAAAAGACATTCCTAAAACCGTCTTTCGTACTCGTTATGGCCATTTCGAATTCGTGGTCATGCCTTTCAGTCTTACGAATGCACACGCGGTTTTCATGGATTTGACGAACCTTGTGTGTAAAGCTTTCTTAGATCGTTTCGTCATTGTATTCATTGATGATATTCTTATCTATTCGAGGTCGAGAGACGAACACGCGCGTCATCTCCGTTTAGTCCTCGAACTTCTCCAAGGAAATCGCCTTTATGCTAAGTTCTCTAAATGTGAATTCTGGCTCGAAGAAGTCCAATTTCTCGGCCACATCGTTAATAGTCAAGGAATTCACGTCGACCCCGCAAAGATTGAAGTTGTCAAGAGTTGGATTACGCCGAAGAATGCTTCCGAAATCCGTTCATTTCTTGGATTGGCGGGTTACTACAGTTGATTCATCGCCGACTTTTCTAAAATCGCCGTCCCGCTTACCGCTTTGACTCATAAAGATAAACCTTTTGTTTGGGATTCCCAGCAAGAGGAAGCTTTTCAAACTCTCAAACGTTATGCAACGCTCCCGTTCTTGCTTTACCCGACGGAAACGACGTTGTTTACTGCAATGCCTCTAACCTTGGTCTTGGTTGTGTGCTTATGAAACGGGACAAGGTTATCGCGTATGCGTCTCGACAACTCAAGATCCACGAGAAGAACTACACTACCCACGATCTCGAACTCGGTGCAGTTGTCTTTGCATTGAAGATATGGCGCACTACCTGTACGGTACTAAGTGTACGGTCTTTACTGACCATAATAGCTTACAACATATCTTTAATCAAAAAGAACTAAACATGCGACAACGTCGATGGGTTAAACTTCTCAACGATTACGATTGCGAGATACGCTACCATCCCGGCAAAGCAAATGTCGTCCCCAATGCTCTAAGTCGACGAAGCTATGTATATGGTATTCGTGACTCTCAAGCTTGTGCTAAACTTGAAACCCTCATCCGTGCCGCTCAATTCGCCTGCTTTAACGAGAATACCCTTCAAGACGAAATGAAATGTGGTGCCGAAACTCAGCTTGTATCTAAATCTGATGGTACCAGGACCTTCGTCCTAAGTACTGGTGGCCGGGCATGAAAAAGGATATCGCCTTGTACGTCTCAAAGTGCTTAACTTGTTCGAAAGTCAAAGCCGAACATCAAAGGCCCTCTGGTTTACTCGAACAACCCGAAATCCCGATGTGGAAGTGGGAGAGTATAGCTATGGACTTCGTTACTAAACTCCTGCGTACTTCATCTGGTCACGATAGCATTTGGGTTATCGTCGATCGTCTTACCAAATCAGCGCACGTTATTGTTATACGAGAAGACTTTAAGGTCGAACAGTTAGCCCGAATCTATACCGACGAAGTTATATGTCGACACGGGACGCCTCGTGACATCATTTCTGACCGCGACGGTCGTTTTACCTCGCATCTCTGGGAGACTTTTCAATCCGCTCTCGGTACTACTCTCAATCTCAGTACCGCTTTTTACCCTCAAACCGACGGTCAGACTGAACGAACAATCCGCACACTCGAAGACATGCATCGTGCGTGCATCATAGATTTTGGTGGTAACTGGGATACGCATTTACCTTTAATCGAATTCTCGTACAATAATAGTTATCATACCAGCATTCACATGGCTCCTTTTGAGGCACTGTATGGAAGAAAATGTCGATCGCCTATTTCAAGGCACGAGATCGGAGAAGCACAAATCACCGGTCCCGAGCTAATTCAAGAAACGACGTACAAGACCCTCCAAATCAGAGACAATCTCTTAAAAGCTCGGAGTCGTCAAAAGAGTTACACCGATAAATGCCGCAAGCCCCTACAGTTCGAAGTGGGAGATCACGTTCTCCTAAAGGTTGCACCTTGGAAGGGAGTGGTCCGCTTCGGCGAGAAAGGAAAGCTAGCGCCTCGATACGTTGGACCCTTTAAGATTCTGGAAAGAATCGGTAAAGTAGCCTATCGTCTCAAATTACCGGAGGAACTTAATAATGTACATCCGACTTTCCATGTGTGTAATCTCAAAAAGTGCTTAGCCGAAGAAATCTGCATGTCCCTCTCGAAGATCTGCAAATTAATGAAACGCTCCATTTCATGGAAAAAACCCGTTGAGATCATGGATCGAGAAACCAAGAAACTCCGAAGTTCTCGCATCCCTATCGTGAAAGTCTGATGGGAAGGCAAACGCAGCGCCGAGTTCACTTGGGAACTCGAAAGTGATATGAAAACAAAATATCCGCATATATTTGTTACAGCTACTACCTAATTTCGGGACAAAATTCCCTAAAGTAGGGGAGACTGTAACAACTCGGAAATTCGTTGTTATCTTTTTCCTTGTTTTATCGCTGTACTTCTTTTATAATCTCGAGTTTCGGTTAATAATAAAGTTTATGTTGATTAATTATGGTGTTGTACGTTATTATCGCTTCTAATCGCTTAATAAATCGCACCGCTAATCTCATCGCATCGCAAATCGCAGTTATTTATGTGGTTTATGTTATTTATGGGTTATGTGTGTTTGTGGTTATGATTACGCTCGCTATCGCATCGCTCTCGCACTCTTGAATCGCTAAATCGCACTATTATATCAACTATAACGCTTAACGCTTTAATTTAACGCTTAATATAACTATCTAATGCGGACCGAATAACCAAACGAACACTTAACTCGAAATCGGTAAACGAAATTTGGTCACCAGGCCAAGTTCGGCCGAACTTGCCTACCACAAGTTCGCCCGAACTTGCCTGATAACCAAGGATCCCTTGTTTGCCATCAAGTTCGGCCGAACTTAGCCATTCTCCTTTGTAAACTCCCCAAGTTCGCGCGAACTTGTACATCCTTGTACAAGTTCGGCCGAACTTGTTTCCAGATCTTGAGAATTTTGACTTCTCCTATAAATACTCAGCTCATCCCTCTCATTTGCACTTGCTGACCAAGTTCGCTCAGGGCTCCCTCATTCCAAATCTCTCGTGTTCTAAGTAAGAAACGACCCGATTTCGACTACAACAACGTTTATCAACAACCAACAAAGGTTTACAACGATTTTGCACAAGGATCTACCTTCGTTTTCATCAAAAACCCATTCTTTTACGAAAATTTTCATCTTTTTCTTCAAAACTTCTGTTTAACTTAGATCTACAAAATACGAGTTCGTTTGGTGTTAGCAGAGGCTTCCCAAACACGAGATCTGCAAGATCTCGGCTTGTAAGTTCTAGATCTGAGGAAACCTTTGACAAATATTCATTTTGACACAAAATACGGACTTTTGAGGATGTTTTGTTCATTTTCTGATATGAAACGAAGCATCTATCATTCAAGATCCCAGATCTGGAGGCACAAGGACATTTATATTGGTTTACACAAGCCGGACTAACCCGAACGAACCCCGAGGTCGCCCGGATTAGCCCACGTTTTTGTAAACCGTTACCGTCAATTCCGTCCTACGTGGTTGTTCTCTCGATCTCAACAACCATGTCTTCTCGATCAATCTCATACCTATGCAATTAGGTAGCTTCGATATCATAGTAGGCATGGATTTTCTTCGTGAGAATCATGCTGAAGTTGTATGCTTCGATAAGATGATTCGCTTCCCTCTCCCTAACGGTGATCAACTTCATGTTTATGGTGAAACTCCCTCAAAGAAGTTGATGCTTTTGTCATGTACTCGAGCACACAAATGCTTGCAAAAGCGATGTGTTGCTTTCCTTGCTCATATCGTGAACCCGGAGAAAGAAAAGAAGACTTATAAAGATGTTCCCGTTGTTTGTGAATTTCCTAAAGTCTTTCCCGACGATTTACCTGGTTTACCCCCTACTCGTGATGTTGAATTCCGTATCGATTTAGTTCCCGGAGCTACTCCCGTTGCTAAATCTCCTTATCGCCTTGCACCATCCGAAATGCACGAGCTATCAAGCCAACTTTAAGAGCTTCTTGATAAAGGTTTCATACGCCCGACACTTCGCCATGGGGCGCACCTGTCCTTTTCGTGAAAAAGAAGGATGGATCGTTTCGAATGTGCATCGATTATCGTGAACTTAACAAACTCACGATAAAGAACCGCTACCCTCTTCCTCGTATCGACGACTTATTTGATCAGCTTCAAGGTGCTACTTGTTTTTCTAAGATCGATCTTCGTTCCGGTTATCATCAGTTACGCGTGTTGGAAAAAGACATTCCTAAAACCGTCTTTCGTACTCGTTATGGCCATTTCGAATTCGTGGTCATGCCTTTCAGTCTTACGAATGCACACGCGGTTTTCATGGATTTGACGAACCTTGTGTGTAAAGCTTTCTTAGATCGTTTCGTCATTGTATTCATTGATGATATTCTTATCTATTCGAGGTCGAGAGACGAACACGCGCGTCATCTCCGTTTAGTCCTCGAACTTCTCCAAGGAAATCGCCTTTATGCTAAGTTCTCTAAATGTGAATTCTGGCTCGAAGAAGTCCAATTTCTCGGCCACATCGTTAATAGTCAAGGAATTCACGTCGACCCCGCAAAGATTGAAGTTGTCAAGAGTTGGATTACGCCGAAGAATGCTTCCGAAATCCGTTCATTTCTTGGATTGGGGGGTTACTACAGTTGATTCATCGCCGACTTTTCTAAAATCGCCGTCCCGCTTACCGCTTTGACTCATAAAGATAAACCTTTTGTTTGGGATTCCCAGCAAGAGGAAGCTTTTCAAACTCTCAAACGTTATGCAACGCTCCCGTTCTTGCTTTACCCGACGGAAACGACGTTGTTTACTGCAATGCCTCTAACCTTGGTCTTGGTTGTGTGCTTATGAAACGGGACAAGGTTATCGCGTATGCGTCTCGACAACTCAAGATCCACGAGAAGAACTACACTACCCACGATCTCGAACTCGGTGCAGTTGTCTTTGCATTGAAGATATGGCGCACTACCTGTACGGTACTAAGTGTACGGTCTTTACTGACCATAATAGCTTACAACATATCTTTAATCAAAAAGAACTAAACATGCGACAACGTCGATGGGTTAAACTTCTCAACGATTACGATTGCGAGATACGCTACCATCCCGGCAAAGCAAATGTCGTCCCCAATGCTCTAAGTCGACGAAGCTATGTATATGGTATTCGTGACTCTCAAGGTTGTGCTAAACTTGAAACCCTCATCCGTGCCGCTCAATTCGCCTGCTTTAACGAGAATACCCTTCAAGACGAAATGAAATGTGGTGCCGAAACTCAGCTTGTATCTAAATCTGATGGTACCAGGACCTTCGTCCTAAGTACTGGTGGCCGGGCATGAAAAAGGATATCGCCTTGTACGTCTCAAAGTGCTTAACTTGTTCGAAAGTCAAAGCCGAACATCAAAGGCCCTCTGGTTTACTCGAACAACCCGAAATCCCGATGTGGAAGTGGGAGAGTATAGCTATGGACTTCGTTACTAAACTCCTGCGTACTTCATCTGGTCACGATAGCATTTGGGTTATCGTCGATCGTCTTACCAAATCAGCGCACGTTATTGTTATACGAGAAGACTTTAAGGTCGAACAGTTAGCCCGAATCTATACCGACGAAGTTATATGTCGACACGGGACGCCTCGTGACATCATTTCTGACCGCGACGGTCGTTTTACCTCGCATCTCTGGGAGACTTTTCAATCCGCTCTCGGTACTACTCTCAATCTCAGTACCGCTTTTTACCCTCAAACCGACGGTCAGACTGAACGAACAATCCGCACACTCGAAGACATGCATCGTGCGTGCATCATAGATTTTGGTGGTAACTGGGATACGCATTTACCTTTAATCGAATTCTCGTACAATAATAGTTATCATACCAGCATTCACATGGCTCCTTTTGAGGCACTGTATGGAAGAAAATGTCGATCGCCTATTTCAAGGCACGAGATCGGAGAAGCACAAATCACCGGTCCCGAGCTAATTCAAGAAACGACGTACAAGACCCTCCAAATCAGAGACAATCTCTTAAAAGCTCGGAGTCGTCAAAAGAGTTACACCGATAAATGCCGCAAGCCCCTACAGTTCGAAGTGGGAGATCACGTTCTCCTAAAGGTTGCACCTTGGAAGGGAGTGGTCCGCTTCGGCGAGAAAGGAAAGCTAGCGCCTCGATACGTTGGACCCTTTAAGATTCTGGAAAGAATCGGTAAAGTAGCCTATCGTCTCGAATTACCGGAGGAACTTAATAATGTACATCCGACTTTCCATGTGTGTAATCTCAAAAGTGCTTAGCCGAAGAAATCTGCATGTCCCTCTCGAAGATCTGCAAATTAATGAAACGCTCCATTTCATGGAAAAACCCGTTGAGATCATGGATCGAGAAACCAAGAAACTCCGAAGTTCTCGCATCCCTATCGTGAAAGTCTGATGGGAAGGCAAACGCGGCGCCGAGTTCACTTGGGAACTCGAAAGTGATATGAAAACAAAATATCCGCATATATTTGTTACAGCTACTACCTAATTTCGGGACAAAATTCCCTAAAGTAGGGGAGACTGTAACAACTCGGAAATTCGTTGTTATCTTTTTCCTTGTTTTATCGCTGTACTTCTTTTATAATCTCGAGTTTCGGTTAATAATAAAGTTTATGTTGATTAATTATGGTGTTGTACGTTATTATCGCTTCTAATCGCTTAATAAATCGCACCGCTAATCTCATCGCATCGCAAATCGCAGTTATTTATGTGGTTTATGTTATTTATGGGTTATGTGTGTTTGTGGTTATGATTACGCTCGCTATCGCATCGCTCTCGCACTCTTGAATCGCTAAATCGCACTATTATATCAACTATAACGCTTAACGCTTTAATTTAACGCTTAATATAACTATCTAATGCGGACCGAATAACCAAACGAACACTTAACTCGAAATCGGTAAACGAAATTTGGTCACCAGGCCAAGTTCGGCCGAACTTGCCTACCACAAGTTCGCCCGAACTTGCCTGATAACCAAGGATCCCTTGTTTGCCATCAAGTTCGGCCGAACTTAGCCATTCTCCTTTGTAAACTCCCCAAGTTCGCGCGAACTTGTACATCCTTGTACAAGTTCGGCCGAACTTGTTTCCAGATCTTGAGAATTTTGACTTCTCCTATAAATACTCAGCTCATCCCTCTCATTTGCACTTGCTGACCAAGTTCGCTCAGGGCTCCCTCATTCCAAATCTCTCGTGTTCTAAGTAAGAAACGACCGATTTCGACTACAACAACGTTTATCAACAACCAACAAAGGTTTACAACGATTTTGCACAAGGATCTACCTTCGTTTTCATCAAAAACCCATTCTTTTACGAAAATTTTCATCTTTTTCTTCAAAACTTCTGTTTAACTTAGATCTACAAAATACGAGTTCGTTTGGTGTTAGCAGAGGCTTCCCAAACACGAGATCTGCAAGATCTCGGCTTGTAAGTTCTAGATCTGAGGAAACCTTTGACAAATATTCATTTTGACACAAAATACGGACTTTTGAGGATGTTTTGTTCATTTTCTGATATGAAACGAAGCATCTATCATTCAAGATCCCAGATCTGGAGGCACAAGGACATTTATATTGGTTTACACAAGCCGGACTAACCCGAACGAACCCCGAGGTCGCCCGGATTAGCCCACGTTTTTGTAAACCGTTACCGTCAATTCCGTCCTACGTGGTTGTTCTCTCGATCTCAACAACCATGTCTTCTCGATCAATCTCATACCTATGCAATTAGGTAGCTTCGATATCATAGTAGGCATGGATTTTCTTCGTGAGAATCATGCTGAAGTTGTATGCTTCGATAAGATGATTCGCTTCCCTCTCCCTAACGGTGATCAACTTCATGTTTATGGTGAAACTCCCTCAAAGAAGTTGATGCTTTTGTCATGTACTCGAGCACACAAATGCTTGCAAAAGCGATGTGTTGCTTTCCTTGCTCATATCGTGAACCCGGAGAAAGAAAAGAAGACTTATAAAGATGTTCCCGTTGTTTGTGAATTTCCTAAAGTCTTTCCCGACGATTTACCTGGTTTACCCCCTACTCGTGATGTTGAATTCCGTATCGATTTAGTTCCCGGAGCTACTCCCGTTGCTAAATCTCCTTATCGCCTTGCACCATCCGAAATGCACGAGCTATCAAGCCAACTTTAAGAGCTTCTTGATAAAGGTTTCATACGCCCGACACTTCGCCATGGGGCGCACCTGTCCTTTTCGTGAAAAAGAAGGATGGATCGTTTCGAATGTGCATCGATTATCGTGAACTTAACAAACTCACGATAAAGAACCGCTACCCTCTTCCTCGTATCGACGACTTATTTGATCAGCTTCAAGGTGCTACTTGTTTTTCTAAGATCGATCTTCGTTCCGGTTATCATCAGTTACGCGTGTTGGAAAAAGACATTCCTAAAACCGTCTTTCGTACTCGTTATGGCCATTTCGAATTCGTGGTCATGCCTTTCAGTCTTACGAATGCACACGCGGTTTTCATGGATTTGACGAACCTTGTGTGTAAAGCTTTCTTAGATCGTTTCGTCATTGTATTCATTGATGATATTCTTATCTATTCGAGGTCGAGAGACGAACACGCGCGTCATCTCCGTTTAGTCCTCGAACTTCTCCAAGGAAATCGTCTTTATGCTAAGTTCTCTAAATGTGAATTCTGGCTCGAAGAAGTCCAATTTCTCGGCCACATCGTTAATAGTCAAGGAATTCACGTCGACCCCGCAAAGATTGAAGTTGTCAAGAGTTGGATTACGCCGAAGAATGCTTCCGAAATCCGTTCATTTCTTGGATTGGCGGGTTACTACAGTTGATTCATCGCCGACTTTTCTAAAATCGCCGTCCCGCTTACCGCTTTGACTCATAAAGATAAACCTTTTGTTTGGGATTCCCAGCAAGAGGAAGCTTTTCAAACTCTCAAACGTTATGCAATGCTCCCGTTCTTGCTTTACCCGACGGAAACGACGTTGTTTACTGCAATGCCTCTAACCTTGGTCTTGGTTGTGTGCTTATGAAACGGGACAAGGTTATCGCGTATGCGTCTCGACAACTCAAGATCCACGAGAAGAACTACACTACCCACGATCTCGAACTCGGTGCAGTTGTCTTTGCATTGAAGATATGGCGCACTACCTGTACGGTACTAAGTGTACGGTCTTTACTGACCATAATAGCTTACAACATATCTTTAATCAAAAAGAACTAAACATGCGACAACGTCGATGGGTTAAACTTCTCAACGATTACGATTGCGAGATACGCTACCATCCCGGCAAAGCAAATGTCGTCCCCAATGCTCTAAGTCGACGAAGCTATGTATATGGTATTCGTGACTCTCAAGCTTGTGCTAAACTTGAAACCCTCATCCGTGCCGCTCAATTCGCCTGCTTTAACGAGAATACCCTTCAAGACGAAATGAAATGTGGTGCCGAAACTCAGCTTGTATCTAAATCTGATGGTACCAGGACCTTCGTCCTAAGTACTGGTGGCCGGGCATGAAAAAGGATATCGCCTTGTACGTCTCAAAGTGCTTAACTTGTTCGAAAGTCAAAGCCGAACATCAAAGGCCCTCTGGTTTACTCGAACAACCCGAAATCCGATGTGGAAGTGGGAGAGTATAGCTATGGACTTCGTTACTAAACTCCTGCGTACTTCATCTGGTCACGATAGCATTTGGGTTATCGTCGATCGTCTTACCAAATCAGCGCACGTTATTGTTATACGAGAAGACTTTAAGGTCGAACAGTTAGCCCGAATCTATACCGACGAAGTTATATGTCGACACGGGACGCCTCGTGACATCATTTCTGACCGCGACGGTCGTTTTACCTCGCATCTCTGGGAGACTTTTCAATCCGCTCTCGGTACTACTCTCAATCTCAGTACCGCTTTTTACCCTCAAACCGACGGTCAGACTGAACGAACAATCCGCACACTCGAAGACATGCATCGTGCGTGCATCATAGATTTTGGTGGTAACTGGGATACGCATTTACCTTTAATCGAATTCTCGTACAATAATAGTTATCATACCAGCATTCACATGGCTCCTTTTGAGGCACTGTATGGAAGAAAATGTCGATCGCCTATTTCAAGGCACGAGATCGGAGAAGCACAAATCACCGGTCCCGAGCTAATTCAAGAAACGACGTACAAGACCCTCCAAATCAGAGACAATCTCTTAAAAGCTCGGAGTCGTCAAAAGAGTTACACCGATAAATGCCGCAAGCCCCTACAGTTCGAAGTGGGAGATCACGTTCTCCTAAAGGTTGCACCTTGGAAGGGAGTGGTCCGCTTCGGCGAGAAAGGAAAGCTAGCGCCTCGATACGTTGGACCCTTTAAGATTCTGGAAAGAATCGGTAAAGTAGCCTATCGTCTCGAATTACCGGAGGAACTTAATAATGTACATCCGACTTTCCATGTGTGTAATCTCAAAAAGTGCTTAGCCGAAGAAATCTGCATGTCCCTCTCGAAGATCTGCAAATTAATGAAACGCTCCATTTCATGGAAAAACCCGTTGAGATCATGGATCGAGAAACCAAGAAACTCCGAAGTTCTCGCATCCCTATCGTGAAAGTCTGATGGGAAGGCAAACGCGGCGCCGAGTTCACTTGGGAACTCGAAAGTGATATGAAAACAAAATATCCGCATATATTTGTTACAGCTACTACCTAATTTCGGGACGAAATTCCCTAAAGTAGGGGAGACTGTAACAACTTGGAAATTCGTTGTTATCTTTTTCCTTGTTTTATCGCTGTACTTCTTTTATAATCTCGAGTTTCGGTTAATAATAAAGTTTATGTTGATTAATTATGGTGTTGTACGTTATTATCGCTTCTAATCGCTTAATAAATCGCACCGCTAATCTCATCGCATCGCAAATCGCAGTTATTTATGTGGTTTATGTTATTTATGGGTTATGTGTGTTTGTGGTTATGATTACGCTCGCTATCGCATCGCTCTCGCACTCTTGAATCGCTAAATCGCACTATTATATCAACTATAACGCTTAACGCTTTAATTTAACGCTTAATATAACTATCTAATGCGGACCGAATAACCAAACGAACACTTAACTCGAAATCGGTAAACGAAATTTGGTCACCAGGCCAAGTTCGGCCGAACTTGCCTACCACAAGTTCGCCCGAACTTGCCTGATAACCAAGGATCCCTTGTTTGCCATCAAGTTCGGCCGAACTTAGCCATTCTCCTTTGTAAACTCCCCAAGTTCGCGCGAACTTGTACATCCTTGTACAAGTTCGGCCGAACTTGTTTCCAGATCTTGAGAATTTTGACTTCTCCTATAAATACTCAGCTCATCCCTCTCATTTGCACTTGCTGACCAAGTTCGCTCAGGGCTCCCTCATTCCAAATCTCTCGTGTTCTAAGTAAGAAACGACCCGATTTCGACTACAACAACGTTTATCAACAACCAACAAAGGTTTACAACGATTTTGCACAAGGATCTACCTTCGTTTTCATCAAAAACCCATTCTTTTACGAAAATTTTCATCTTTTTCTTCAAAACTTCTGTTTAACTTAGATCTACAAAATACGAGTTCGTTTGGTGTTAGCAGAGGCTTCCCAAACACGAGATCTGCAAGATCTCGGCTTGTAAGTTCTAGATCTGAGGAAACCTTTGACAAATATTCATTTTGACACAAAATACGGACTTTTGAGGATGTTTTGTTCATTTTCTGATATGAAACGAAGCATCTATCATTCAAGATCCCAGATCTGGAGGCACAAGGACATTTATATTGGTTTACACAAGCCGGACTAACCCGAACGAACCCCGAGTTCGCCCGGATTAGCCCACGTTTTTGTAAAACGGCTAAAACTGCTCTAAAAGACCTCTCCGACCTGAGTTGCTCAGTATCACAGGGTTGGAGGGATGAACACTCGATTTACTCAGCAAACGACGCGAAAACGCAAGATTTTGGACCCGAAAACATAAAGTTCGCTCGAGATTGCACTGATTTTGACAGCATGGGAAATCAAGTTCGCTCGAACTTGCCCTCTAAGGGTCAAGTTCGGCCAAACTTGAGTGGAAATGCCCAAGATCTACTTCAGAAGCCCTCAAGTTCGCTCGAACTTGCAAAGTTTCTCAGGAAACTTCACAAGTTCGGCCGAACTTGTCTCCTCTCTTATGAAACCCCACAAGTTCGACCGAACTTGTCAAGTTTCCATAAGAAACTTACAAGTCCGCCCGAACTTAACTCTCAACTCAATAAACTTCATACAAGTTCGCTCGAACTTGTGTGTTTACACACAAGTTCGCCCGAACTTGGCTACTGCCCTATCAAAACTTAACTGTTTCAGCTTTTCGGAGACTGATGCACTTCCGTTCGCGTATGCAGGCTGATCCGGCGCTCTTCTCGACTCTCCTCAGAATCTCTAAGCTACCTAAAACGCACCCACAGTGAGTATACTTGACCCATTTTCGCTTTAAACGCACTTTTGGGTGTTACATACGTTCCTATATTAAAATCACATCACAAATCAAACTGTTTATCACACGCGAATAATCTGATTGTGTATGCTCAATACGTGATACATGTGACTAGGACTTGTTTTCGTTGACTTGCTTCCTTAGCTAGTATGGTACTATAGGGTGGCTTACACCCGAAGGGGTCTAGTTAGAATGGACGCGCAAGCCTTCTCACGGTAGTTAGCATGAGAAATGAGCCTATGTTATGTTAAGTGTTTTGGTGTATCATGATATGTAATTAGATTGTTTCGCAAACGCTTTCTTGACTATGCTAGTATTATTCAAACTCGTATGCTCACATTTACTTAATTGTATTGACTTGTATTTTAACGTATGTAACAGGTTGAGGATTTTAGCTATGGATGCTTGGATGTTGCATGCTTAGCGTAGTTTTGTTTTGACTATATTTTGCTTAGTTTCCAAGTGTAATAAATCTATGGGATATCGAACCTTGTTGTTTTTGTGGGAGAACTTAGATTCTGTAATGATTGTTTAAAATGTTATGTTAATGGTATAGGACGTTAATGTTTGAATGATATTGTTAAATGATTGTTATGGAATTCTCACGAGACAATCTGGTCGCCTAGTGCCACTACCCTGATGATTCCACCATCGGTTGGGGTGTGACGCAAACCTTACCTATCTATGGGATACAGAGGTTGCTTCCAGAGAGACCCCCAACTCCACTCAAACAAAAGACAAAACAAACAAACAATAAAATATAAGAACAAAAAACTAGCAATAGCACGAACAAAAACAAGAGTGATGAAAGAGTATCCTAGAAAAAATTAAAGCAAATATAACATGATAAGACGACACATATGCATAAATACAAGAATACAGTGACAAGCAAAGCCCACCTAAATTATAATAATATCTAAGTCCCTATAACAGAGCTAAGACACCTTTATACCTACCCTTACAAGTCCTTAACCTTAATCATACGCCTCCACAAACTCCTATCCTGGACCATGTCCTCATAGAGGTGCAACTCTAGAAAATCTTGTCTAATCTGCTTATTCCAAGTCACTTTAGACCTGCCACTACTCATCTTCCCTTCCACGGTGAGGATTTTCATCCCTCTAACTGGCGTCGTCTTCTACCTCCTCTTCACATGTACAAATCATCTCAATCTCCCCTCCTTAATCTTATATGTGTGCTCACACATCCACCTAAGCATCTACACCTCTGTTACCCCATCTTGTGTGCATGTGTCTTCTTGTTGGTCCAATAGTTTGTCCCATATAACATAGCCGGTCTAACTGCAACCCAATAAAATTTCCCTTTTAATTTAGTTGGAAACCTTCAGTCACACATTACCCTAGTGGTTGCTCTCCATCTACACCAGCCAACCTGGATGCGGTTGGCTACATCACTATCTATCTTCACATCCCTTTGCACAAGTGATCCTAAATATTTGAACTTAGTTGCCTATTAAACCATTTGCCCCTCAATGGTTATTTGGGTGTCCACTCCATTGCCTACACAACTGAATCACAATACATGTACTCAGTCATAGAGCGACTAATTCTTAAACCTTATGTAATCGAAAAATAAGAATCATAATCATCCATATATCATAACGAGATGAGTACGACTTGAGTATCAACTATTAATTAATTTCAAAGATGTTTTGAAACTAGAGAGTGTAGATTACCAGGTAAATAATGATTATATTAATATTTGAGTTACAATGACAATTTCAATGGTATAATAGGGATCACCATGAAACTAAAATGATGAGCTTTGAAGTTCTAATACCTAACTAATTTAAGAGCATCCACAACACCAAGTCTAAAATTCAAACTGTCTAATAAGCATGTCACACATCCCAAAACCACCATCATTTCAAATCCTACTTTTTCTCACAACAATATACCATTCCAAACATCCACCTCACTGCCCACTTTTTACACTAAAAAGTAGAAGGTTTATAAGTGGATTGCCCCCACAATTCCAAACCAAGCTCATCCGCTCAAGCAGACCAACACCCACTGGACCACCTCCTCCAACAAGGAAGTATGTTTCCATGCCCGTCTGCTCTGCCAAACCAAGTTGTGGACTCCTTGTTGGAGATATTGTAATGACAAACGTATTCGGTTTGACCTGTTTAATTAAGCCGTTCATGTTCGCATGACCTATTTAATTAAACATGTCGACACGCCAACCAGTTTAATTATCTAGGTCAACATGCTAACCTGTTGATTTTTATATTTGTGTGTTTGTGTATCAAGTTTAACATTAGACCATACGGCGTCGATGGGATTGGGGGTGGTGTGTGGCTTCAAGAACGCCGACGCACCACCCCTAGGCATGGTGAAAACCACAAGCTGTTCACCAATATTTCCATCATACTTTTGTAAATGCTATGCATTTAGCCCTATTTTAATGCCATGACAACCCTATCATAAAATGCAAAACTAGTGGAATCCGCTCGATGCAGCAGGAATTTGGCAACAAAGATAATCAAACTACATGTTCAAATTAAATTAATCTGAACTTAACAAAATGTCGATAAAAACGGGATAACCAGAAAAGTACCACAAACACAACATCCAGCAATAATACAAAACCTCACAATTAGTTTAACTCCCAGCAACTGGTGGTACGGTAGCAGGTTTTGCATCCTCGGCTTTTTCGTGTTCTTTGTTGAGCATCTGAGAAAAAAACAACCAAGATAAATTCAATCTCATAGCAGAAATATGCATATATTTGAATCTTATTTTATTTTTAATTTTTTTTCTTTTTTAGGTTGCAATTGCCTTTTACCTTGTTATTGATTAGATTGTGAAGAGCAATCACACTTCTGATGAGAGAAGAAAGGTAGATAACAAGCATCTGGTCGTTTGTTTTCACTGCGAATGCCTTCATTAAATCGGCCACATTGAGATTTGGCAGAAGATTAAACACGTCCTGCAATTTAAGAGCCGAAATTTTACGAAATGATATATAAAATTCTATAATATGAAGATACAAAATTATATAAGAGTATACCTGTAAGTGGTACAATATTTCATGATTTAATGGAAGTTTTCCATCTATGACGAGATCAAGATATCCGCGAATCTCCTTGAGTCTTGCATCTAACCCTTTCAAGGCAGCCAGCTTTCCAGTGACCTGCAAGAAATTTTAAATAAATAATGCTGACTAAACATATAGTAACCTACAATTAAAATAAATAAAAAGAAAATAACCTCTGTTGCAAGAGTGCTGATGGTTGTATCCTTTACATCCCTCAGCAAGTGTTCCACTCCTGTAAAAAAATGCAAAATAAAATAACCAAAAATGTGACTCCCAAATGCATCTCACTAGTTCATTCAACTGGTGAAGCGGACATTAATAAAATAAAATAAAATAGGATGTCGAGTTTTACCAATTTCTTCAACTTCATGAGCAGCAATTTCAGAGGGCACATGAACAAAAACCTTATGGCTCTTCTGGGTAGCATTCTGCAAAAGAAAGCCAGTAATTGGTTACTTCTACATCAGAAAATAAACTATGTAACTAAGCAATTTAATCAGTAAAAAAAATGGTTGGCCTTTATACGGAATGATTTGATGGGGTTAATTCTTAATTAATATGGATTCGCATATATACATACATAGGGCTGTAAACGAACATGAACAAGGCCTTGTTCGTGTTCGTTCATTAAGGAATGAACATGTTCATGAACGGTTCACGAACGGTTAACAAACAAGATTTCTTGTTAGTGTTCGTGTTCATGAACACTTACCAAACGCAAACAAACACACACGAACATTATATGTTCATTTTAAAATAAAATCTGCATTTTTCATCAGAAAGATTACGAAAAATCCACCAAAAATAAATTAGTACTTAACATAACTATCCAAACATAGTTGACATAACTAACACAAAAATTATGAAGTTTATCGAGCTTTAACGCATACTGAAATTAAAATAGTCAAATGAGGGATGTTGGCGCAGGCGTATAGTATAGCACTATAGCTTTGGTTTTAAATTTTCAAAAACTAAAACCAGTAAAATAAATATATAATTTAAAAATACCTTTATATGAACAAACAAAATGAACATATACGAGCGAACATTATCGAATGAAATTCCTTGTTTGTGTTTGTTCATTTATTAAACGAACGAACATAAACGAACTTCCTGCTGAACGTTCGGTTCGTTTACATCCTTATATACACGAAATAAAGATGAAAAACTATAGAACTTGGGCATGAAATTGATGTACCTCCTTAACCTCTTCGATAGCATAGTAAGCTTTTGTGGGTATTCCCAATTCCTTAGGTTGGACATCTATTATCACCAATACAGGATTTGGAACGTAACTGCAGTAACAAGATTCATCAGTCAAAACATATCTTATGGTTACAGAATCACAGGTCAATGATAAAGATTATATAAGTTCAGTATAATATACTGATGCTTACTCGTTAAATAAACCATGAACATCAAGATCATTTTCCCTTAGCTTTGGACCTGTGCTATACCATCCTACCACATGCTCCTTAGCTGCAACATGCTTCAATTTGTTAGTACTTAAAATGAAGAAGCATTCCCTACAAACTCCTTAACATGAAAACTGAGGATTACCATTGATTCTCTTAAACATAGAGAACATGGCTTCATGATAGTTGTGATCAAGAAACCAGATGCTGGGGTCCTTGTCATCTTCCTCAAAAGGCACTGCAAAATATAAAACCTTAGCGTTGAACATTAAATTAGAGAATAATATCTTCTACATACATGTGTATAAACATTCATGTTTTTTAGATGCTTTAAAATCACATTAGGTTTCCATAATATCCATATACAAATGCCAATCATAAATAATGAGATGCAAACCTATATATAGATGATCATACGGATCTTAACAGTGAGAACATTAACTTTAAAATCACCATCACAGCTATTCTTGACAAAATGTAAAAAGACTGAAAAACTAGTTTATTATGAACTGGCATACAAACCCAAATTCTAAGACCACCAACTATTATCACCTAAATCTTCAAATATAATGATAACTCAAATGTTACTAATTAAAATATAATGCAGCTTAGTGTTTACATTCAGATATGTGAATAGAAACGCACTTGATTTACTCTTAGAGATGACAAAATACATATAGAATATCGAGTTGGTAAAACTTAGGATAACTCAAGCACACCAATAAGTTTATTAGTGTCAGTCACAGGAACAGCAAAGGATCCCCAATTCTTAGTAAAAATAGCACATGGGGACGCTGATCTTTGGAGTACGCATGCCCATTTTGAGTTTGTTGAGGAGCCTGCAAGACTGAATGTTGCTTCTTCCTTAGCATCTTTATACATATAGAGTTTGTGGTCTAAACAGGCTAAATAGTATTCCTGAAGTTCTTTGTTGTTCCCCAAAAGACGAAAAGGCATACATGCTGTTGTAGAAAGTACAGATGCGTCTCCAATTTCCTTTGGCACCCAAAACAGAACAAAAACAGATTCACCAGTTCTATCCTTGAAATGTAACCAGTTCAAGAGTTCAAGACGGTGAATCTGTTCTTGTTCTGTTTTGCGTGCCAAAAGACAATGGAGACGCATCTGTGCTTACTACAGCAGCATGTAAGCCTTTTTGGAACTTCAGAAATACTATTTAACCTGTTTAGACCACAAGCTCTATGTGTATAGAAATGCTAAGAAAGAAGCAGCATTTGCAAGCAGCGCTTACCTATATTGCACTCCTCAACAGACTCAAAATGTGCATGCATACCCCAAAGATCGGCGTCCTCTGTGTGAAAATGCTATTTTTACTAAGAATTGGGGATCCTTTGTTGTTCCAGTGATTGACACTAATAAACGTGTTGGTGCGCTTGAGTTTGTCACGGATACACCACGTGATTATAGCAATGATGTTCTTGTAGTTCAAAGACTCCTTGAAAACTTTAGCAATAATCTACCGGTATCCTCTAAGCTCTAAGACCAAATCCGTCTCTAAAACCTTGCTAAAGTTACTACAACAGATAGCCAAGTAATTTACCAACTATTCTACCCATGCTAACACGTACACGGTACAACGGCTAAACAAAGATTGGATATGAATAACACTATAAGCATATACAGATACAACTTTAGTGCTCACAAAAAAAGAAAAATGCAACATTTTATTGGCAATTCCTATTATGATATTATCTAGTACTAGATACTAAATATGTACAGTTATTATTCCCTATTAGCATGAAAAAAAATGCAACATCTTATTGGCAATTCCTATTATGATATTATCTAGTACTCGATACTAAAGATGTACAGTTATTATTCCCTATTAGCATGAAAAAAAAATGCAACTTCAATAGTATTCTTTCCCTTCAGGCTTCAAAATGGAGATAATTATGTGTATAGATAACCTCCTACTTTTCTACTACCTTCATTGACAACTATTATATGACGCACAAACTTAAATCACAAATCAAACCATTTATAAAGCATATTAGGTTGAAGCACATTCCGAATACTAATGAACATACTGAATTACATAAGCTCTTCCTTAATCATTCAGATTACTTAAAAGTTAAACCTCTTAACATTATATCCAACTAATAACATTCAATCCCTAATATTCACATCAATTTATTCCAATCACTTCACCAGATCCCCTTTCTACATCACACATAACCCTAAAAACCTTGTCTAACTTTCGATAACCATCTACAACCAATTAACCACTAACTACTATACACAAACCCTAATTAAGTCAAATCAAACACAAAAACACTCAAATCTCAACCAAAAAGAGCCAGAAAACTATCCAGATCCAGATAATCATTCAAACAAATAATCCCTAACAACAAAAACAAATCGTAAAATCACCTGCGTAGCTGTTGGTAACATCAACAGTGCCTTTGAACGAGCTACCAAGAAGAACACCAACAACACGTTTGCGAGTATCTTTAGCGACTCTGTAGTAGTTGTCGACGATGCTCAGGAGAACTAACGGGTGTACGACAACCTTCTCGATCAGCCGTGCTGATAACTGTTGCGATTTTATCACGTCCATTGGGAAGAATCGTTGAGAAAGCTTTGAATGAATCGAGCTTTTGTTGTTGAGGGAGATTGAATTGGAGTTTCGAAGGGTTTCGTGTAAAAAACCCTTTTGATGTATGTGTTCTGATCTCGCTTTCTGCTCAAGAAAAGAATCTGGGGTTAACAGGTGTGTTGGTGGGTCGGGTATTTATAAACCCGAATTCTATTGGACTGGGCCTGTTTAATAATAATGGGCTTTTGTTAATACTATGATTATTAGTTTACAGATCTGTTGGCATGTTTGGCTAAACTTTTTAAAACAACTTATTGACTTATTGGCTTTTTAAAAAGTCATAAGCTCTAAAATGTCTGTTTGACAAAAAGAGTGTATGTGAAAGGAAAAATCATAAGCTCCAAAAAGTCACTTTGTCCTGACTTTTCCAAAAAATCATAAGCTGTTTTGAAAAGCTAAGCCAATCATGCCCTGTGAGTCTCTGTAAGTCAATTGTTATGAAAAACTTATATTTAACTAGCGGAATTTCCTCGTGTTATGCTGCGAGAATTTGTCGGTAATCGTTTAGATATTGTACGGTCGAAGTTAGTGGGTTAATTGTTAAGGTAGTGACAATACGCTGTATTTTTTTAACACAACCAAGTATTCTGTTTTTTAAAAGTTAACGAATGAAAATTATTAAACATATTAAAAGGTATATCCGTATAGGTTAAAAGAAAGAAACTATAAATATGTATGATTGTAGAAGAAATATGAGAACACAAATCAAGAGGGGCTAAAATAAAAAAAGTTTGAAAAGTTTGGTAGCTAAATCAAGAAACATAAAACATCAATATTCCTCAAGGCGTTAGTAATTAATATATATATAGTAATATAGTAATAATACAGTAATAATAGTAATATAGTAATTATTAATCTATATATATAATAAAAGAAACTAAATGGGGACACATATCATTCATTGAAGCCCTCTATTTTTTCTTTCTCGCCTCTCTCTTCAACTTATTTATAGATATAATTTGTTTTTAAATAAAGATAATTATTATATTATGGATTGTTTTTGAATAAAGATAATTCTTATATTATGGATTTTAATTTATAACCATATTACCTCTATCCATTTTATTAAACTTATTATTTTTTATATGTGTTTATCTATTTTGGCAACAATTCAGATGATTAAGTGTCGGCCATTAAAAATGAATAAATAACTATAAGTTTGATTAGTCGAAATTTTGATATATTAAAAGAAAGTTTAAGCTAAATATGAGTAAACAAATTGTTAATTTAATATCTATCTATACATATAATAAAGTACATGTCATTCTATAATTGATCTCAATTATTTTTTTTCCGTCTAAAATAATACATATAGATAATATATCTTAATAAGATTCAAAGAAAAAATATATTATTTTAATCCATAAATTTTATCTTTTATCATTTACCCTAATTAAATGGATATAGATAATATTTGTTAATAATATTCAAATAAAAATATATTATTTTAAATATGAAACTTTATCTTTTAGTATTTTGTTTTCTATTTATATTTATCATGTCCTTGCTTTATAATAGAGATTAATAAAATTGAATTATAATAAAATAACATAAATTACTAATGGCTTTACTTACTTACGTTTTAGTCCTTTTAATGTAAAAATATAAATATAAATAAAAATATAAGTAATAATAAAAGATAAATAAATAAGAACTAAAGTTGGTAGGGGTAATCCCCATGGGATTATATTTTTTAGAACTTTTTTGAATTTTTTTATTATTCGTTATTTTTAAAATTAATCATTTTTAATTTGTTGTTTTTTATGGGCGGAGACCATATACTTCCATATGGTAAGGGGATGTGGCAACTGAAACGACGAACGAGCTAAGATAGTTTCACTTTGTCATTTAACTTATGTAGTACGTATATTCAACTTTCTTTTATGCACGTTTAATTTTAGTTCCAATCAAGATCATTAAACATTCAAATTAGATGACTATGAGAATATTATAAATAAGACAACCAATGTGGTGTACAATGAATTTTTTAGTCAAATATGAATTATTCGTTGTATTTTTTACATACCATATGGGTTTTTAAGTTTATTTTACTTATATTCAATTATTATTATTATTTTAATTAAAAACAAACAAATTTAAAGTATTTTCATTTGTTAAACCAGTGTACACGTGGGCTCTAACCTAGTATTAATAATATAGTAATATAGTAATTTGCCACTGAATTAGGGTTGAGGACTCCTAGAGGTGTTGTGGTAGGGACCTTGATGTATTTTAGGGATGTGGTTTTTCCTATTCTTTAAGGGAATTTAGAGGTGATTGCCTTCTTTTATTTATACCCATATGATGTCGTATGGTATTATACATGTTTTACATTGTATTGTTTCACTTTCTCGTCACTTTCTTAGCATTGATGACTTCTTATTTCTATATTTTTTGACTTGATGTGTTGGTATATTATTTGTTTTGAAGCCTATGGTCTTTTGAAAGCAGACTCTCTATCTCTAGGAATAAAGGCAATGTCTGTCTGCATCTCACCATTCACAAACCCTACAAGTAGCTTTGCTATTAGTAAGATTTACTAGGTATGATTGTTGTTGTAGTAATATAGTATGGCATTGAATAGAAGATAATAATTTAGAGTTTCTTTAAAGTTATAACATAACTGATTTTTTTTCATTCAGTCGTTATATATTTGACATAATTATGATTCATTAAAAAATAAATAAATATAATGAAATTTTTACATTAATTAGATTATATGTAACTTACTTTAAAAAAAAACAAAAAGTTGATATGTAACATGACTGGTTAACAAGTTTAACCCTTTATTTTTTTTTCAAAAAGAGTAACATTGAGCGTACTCAGGGGCGCAGCTCTTTAGGGGCGCCCCCCCCCCCCCAATTTTTCGATGCGTAGTGTTATATATGTAGTTTTCGTATATAAATTTTTGGGTATATACTTTTTCGTCCCCTGATTTCGAGGGCAAGCTTCGCCACTGAGCGTACTGTACATTAGTCGAGTGTATGATCAATCTTGTCATAGCTTAAAAGATCACATGAGAAATATATGACGGCTTCTATGATTTAAACTTACATATATTTGTTTTAAGATGTATATTTGTAATTTTGAAGTATTAATATATAAAGCTAAAATACAAATGCTCTCGGGTTAAGCGAGCATACCCATATTGTGAGTCACTAAAGTACAGATGCTCTCGGGTTAACTTTTTTTTGAACAGTGACTTTCTTTTTTAGTGACCCAATGTCACACCGCCTAAACGATGGCCTTAGCCAGATCTGCCCAGACTACGTTGTTTTAACCGGGCCCGCGTTGAGTTAGTCAGACTTGGTTACGGCAATTCGTGTTCGAATTCTTGTAAAACTTTTACTTCAGCATAACTCAACACCACCACCCATTAAAACCTGCCCAGAATAGGCCTTGGTAACTTTTTTATCGTCAAGATAAACACCACAATATACCAACGTGTTTGTTATAAAATTCATGACTTATGCTCTACTAATTTGTCTATTATAAAATTCCATGACTTATGTCTTTTTAGTAAACTTACAATTTTCGTCCCTGTGATAATTAACATCCTTGTTTTTGTCAGTAGGACGTTTCAATCGATTTAATCTAGTCAGATGACGTTTTATAACGAGACGGTTAACAACGGTGGTCACGAAAATTTTGGTTTAATGGACTTAGAGGGCCCGGTTGACATTTAGTGAAGTGGTTTTAGTTACTTTGTGAACAAAATGCCTCATGGAAGAGCTCAAGGGACTAATTTGTAAAGTTTGCAATTTATATCTCCTTAAATGATCCTTCTCGCCAAACCATCAGATCATCATTATCATCTTCACCATAAAAACCCTACCATTGTTTCTTTTGCCGACTCCAACCCTACTCACAACAGAAACGGTTTCGATTAGGGTTTTCGGCTCGAAGTTGTCCGGCGAGATTCACGACGAAAGTGCTATCAATAAGTACAGTTCCAACCATTGTTTGGATTACGCCGCAACAGTTTCACAATTCAGGTACAATGATGTTGTTCCCATACTTCGTTTTGTTTTGGTCTTGGTCGGGTTAGAATACGAACCATGCTTTCACCATGGTGAGTCGGTCTTGGATGGTCATGTTATTGGTTCCCACGTCTTCATGCAAACTGTATAATTTCTGTTCATGCATTTCCTTTATTACGTTTGTTATTTTGTTACGGTGGAGGCAGTACGGTTTTCGGGGGAAGCCGTAACTAAGTCTGACCAACCCAGCCGGGCCCGGTTAAGACAACGTAGTCTGGGCAGATTTGGCTATGGTCGCCGATTAGGCGGTGTGGCATTAGGTCACTAAAAAAGAAAGTCACCGTTCAAAAAATAAGTTAATTAATTAGTGTAATAAATGGGGTGTAAGGTTATATAACAGCTCTTGTTATTTGTATTTGAGGTGTGAATGAAAATCGTCTAATTTCTTTAGAGTTTGACCCGCTCAACGGCTATCATTTATCTAAATTCAATTGGTACATAACAGGTCACGGGAGAACTCGATTAAGGATTGGTTAAAGGGCTAAAACTAGAAGGTAATGCACACCTTGTGCGTGGGTTATGGGCTGTTACCGTGGCGAAGCGGGTGGCGGTTCAGGATAATGAAATGAACCATGGTCTGATTCAAGAGTTGGTAATTACCACCATAGTTTTTAGATGTAGGGTGTTATGGCATGAATAATAGGTTCTGTGAAAGTGAGTTACCATGAATAATAGTTTATGGTGCTCTCGATGATAACAAATTTGGTAAACAAACTAGCAAACATACACCTTAATTGATTAAGCTTGCTAGCACGCACCTTCTTTATCTCTCCTGATTATCATGATTTTTGTGTTAACTATTGAGGTTTTAATGGGTATTTAGGAGTGTATAGCATGTTGTGGGTGCCAGTATTCGGGTTCAAGACGGGTTAGGGACGACCCAAATGAGTTATTCGTGAAACTATGATTATGGAAAAGACGGATGGCATGTTTGGTTCGATTACGGAAGGACGGTTTTCAGCAAGGCATTGAGAAGCTTGCAACCTGTGAGTTCTAATCCCCTTTTTCTTAAATGTTTTTTTGTGGCTAGCATACATGCATGATTACATGATTTTACGTGTGTTTACATGTGTTTAGACGTTTTCATTAAATGACGAGTTTTACAAATGCGTCGTTATTAAACGCTTTTTAAATGGATCAATTTAACTAAGGAGTCGTACGAATAGTAGAGGTGTGTAGACATGTTGTGTGATTACTGAGTGTAGTCAATTACGAGGTCAATATTTAGAAGTGCAATACCTTAATAGTAACAAATGTATGAGGAAGTATCTACTTCCTTAGAGAGAAGAGATGCGGGTTAAATTATGTTTAGAAGAGTTGCGTAGTTAACCCACGATAATGTGATGTTTATGAAATAACTGTTTTACGGCACTAGTTGTAGTAGCCTATTCGGCTAACTGAAACAGATTTGGCCTATTTTACACAAGTGTAAATAATTAGCCTATTTCAACACAACTAGAATGAGTTAGCGTGTTTGGCCAAACTGAAATTAGTTTAGCCTATTCAACACAACTGGACTGGAGTGGTGACGATCACTCGTGAGATATGCATATTCAAAAATTATAGGATATAAATGATGTTACGAAGATGTGCGAGATTTTGTGTTAGCCTTTTTATATGATGTGACTTACGTGTTGGTTATAATTGTATGTGTGTTAGATTTTTGTATGTGTGGTTATGAAACAACCACAATAATGAGTCGAGTTTTGTTTTTGTTGTTGTTCTTATTCTTGTTATTATTCTTATTATTATTATTATGGACCACTCCTACCTTTACCACAATCTGTAACCTATCTTTCTCCCCAATCTCCACATCCCTAAAACCCAAAATCAAGAACCCAACATCGAAGGTCAGATTCCTCCTGTCATCATTACAGGCCTCAATTTTCATTGCATGCCAGTTGCAGTATCGGTGGTTAGATTCTGGCCGCTACCATTGGCCTAAATTTCCATTTTCTAATCTCTCAATCTTAACAAAACAACAACAATAATGAGCAAGCATGCTCCAGTCTCTCTATCTCAAAAATCAACAACGACAACAACAAGCACAACCACCCTTAGCCTCCAAGGTCAGCGGTGGAAGTGTTAAGGATTCGACGGAGGAACAATGACACGATGATGGTAAGGTTTTGAAAATGTGAACAATGACGGTGATGTTATATTTCAGATCTTATTGACGGTGAGGAGTTGAAGATTTAAAGTTACAGTGAAGTCCGGCAGGTCTCCAACGAGATTCTGGTAAGCACCAATCTTATTGCATGCCTTTTGTTCGATTAGATATATGGGCTTATTGTTGTTTAGGGTTGCGGGTTGTGTGGTGGAGTGAAGGGTTTCCTGAGTCGGTGAACATAATGGGCTTCATGGTGGAGATGAGAGGTCACTACAGTAGTTGTTGTAGGAGGATCAGTGTTGGGATTTCGGCTTGGTGATGGTGGTTTGATGTAGGAGGTGATGTCTAGTGATGAATGGTCGTAGGTTGTTGTCAGAGTTCAGTTCAACTGTGATTTTGGATTGAATTCAGCGTATAAGGATTTTGGATTTTTGGTTATGGATTATAATATATAAATGGTTTTGGATTTCTGATTGAATTCAGTGTATAAGGCTTTTTTTTGTTTTATGATTGTAAGCTTGAACGAACAAGCAAAAGGGCAATTGTGATTCATAACTGGAAATGGGACCAAGTGATTGACATTTCCAGTTTTGACAATGATTGGGTGAATGTTGATTGGCGTGAGAATGATGATGCTTATGACCCCTTGGACACAGTGAAATCTTTCCTAAGGTGCAGCAAAATCCCCCATGTTTCAGCCAAAAGAAACAGTTTCGAAAATTAAAGGTTTTGTCTGAATTACCATAAGTAACTGCCTGCATATCTAATAGTGTTGATGTATTTTTAATGATTTATTTTACGTATCTTTTAGCGAATGTTTTTGCTTCCTAAGTTATGTATTTTGAATTGCCGTTAAATGAATTCAACATAAGGATTTCACCATGTAAGATTAAGTAATTCGTAAACAGTTCCAAAACACAGTTAAGGAAACACTAAAGTTTACATACCTTGTCGAAACAACACATGGAATGTTTAGTCACCTTGTCCAAACAACACTTGGAACATTAATCAAATGTTTGTGAAATGAAAACACATGAATATGATTATAAGTAGGAAAGTTTTTTAGTTACCAAAAATTTAGCTCATGGGGAGCGGGACTATAAATATAGGAATCATGTAAGTGTTTCGATAACCAACTTGTCGAAACAATACTTGAACATTAATCAAATGTATTGTGAAATGAAAGCACATGAATATGAGTATACGTAGGAAAGTTTTTTGGTTACGAAAAATTTAGGTGATCATGGGGGAGTGAGACCATAATTATAGGAATCATGTACATGTTTAGATAACCAACTTTTAGAGAAAAAAAAAATGATTCTTGTTTTGTAACTTCTCCAGTTGCAGATGTCATTTTAACTTCGGACCCACTCACCTACATCATGAATCCAATTAAACCAATCATTATTATTTTGTAGTGTAAATACAAACAATACGTTATCAAATTGATGTTATCTTTACTACATGATGCTAAAGGATTGATCCATTTTCTCGTGGATAAAATTGGTGAAATTGTCATATTCATTCAAAGTAGTCTAAAGGCTAGAATCATGTATTTTGGATAATCCTTATAAGAAAATCATCTCTTACACGTTAGTTTTGCATATCACAGAAAGCATTTAATCTACATAACCAAGTAAATTTTTTATTGACTTTGTAAAACTTTTATTGACTTTGTTCATCAGCCACATGAAGCGCAAAACCCTGCGCCTTGTTATGCCTTGCGCCTAGGACGCACTTTTTTAAACCACGAGCAACAGTGCCACACATTTGTTTAGAATATCCAATTTGATTTAGATTTTGCTTGATCTTTCACCAATTTTTCTTTAGCAACTTGTTTTTGAGTTTCTTGTTATATTTATTTTGACATATCCTTTTATTTTATATGTATTATGCAATATACATAATGGTCTAATAAAGTCTAAACCGTGAAACGATCAGGAACCAAACCATTAATAATAGTTCGGTTTTAGATTTCAACAATTCAATTTCAGTATTAAATATAAAAAACCGTAGTTAATGGTTTGATCCAGAAACCATCAAAACAGCACCGTGAAAACCACTAGTTTAGTTGAATATTCATTGGTTTTTATTACTATCTCTTGGGTTGGCCCAGTGAATAATTACATGGCATCTTTTTGTTTTTATTAATAAAAGAACAAACTTATCCATTTCCATATCACACTTCAATGCTCAACATACCTACCTATTCCCTAAATTGTTGAACAAAGGAGAAACCCAAACAAAAAAATACCACTCAACTGATAATAAAAAACATCGTTCAGTTGTCATTCAAAAATAAATAGTCATCCTCGGAATCTTTGGCTTTTTCTTCACTCACCATTTGGAATCTACGGTATCAGCATACTCGTCTTCAAAATCATTTTCTTTAGGTTGGTGATGTTAACAATCTAACAACTTTCATTTGAACTACTAATATCAATAACACCATCCCATTTCCAACTAGAATTGCTCTTGCCCATTTGTTTGTTCGATCACAACTTCGGATCTAGTAGTAATAGTAACTTAGTTTAGTCTAAGATAGATAAAGAATTCGAAAAAAGAAGTGATGTAAATATTTTTAGAAAACCATATCAGTTTACACTTATTGTATCAACAACTTTCTCGCCTTGGTGCAACATGGTAAATAAAATGAGATTTAAACACAATACCTTAATAATTTAAAAATCTTCAGGTAGTTATAGTATACCTGAGGCATTGACTTTACCCTCTTTGTATTAATAGTTTTGTTAGGCTTAAATGATATAAACTGTAACAACTCGAAAATTCGATTGTTATCTCTTCTTTTTTTCTCTGTTTATCTATCTTTTTGCAAATCTGAGATTCGGTTAATAATAAAGTTTATGTTTATAAATTATAGTGTTGTACGTTATTATCGCATCTAATCGCTTATTGAATCGCATCGCTAATCTTATCGCATCGCTAATCTCAGTTATTTATGAGGTTTTATGTTATTTATGTGTTATGTGTGCTTGTGGTTATGTTTACACTCGCTATCGCACTCTCGGATCGCTAAATCGCTCTATTTTATCCATTTACGCTTAACGCTTAATATAACTATCTAACGCGAACCAAATAACCAAACGAACTCATAACGCGAAATGAAAGAAGAAAACCCAGCTTTTGGGTCAAGTTCGCTCGAACTTGGTGATACCAAGTTCGGCCGAACTTGACTGGCCAAGCTTTCTTCTTTGTTTGGCTCAAGTTCGCTCGAACTTGTGCATATATGCACTAGTTTGGTCGAACTTGGCTCCCATTCTCTTAAAATCCTCATGTTCGCGCGAACTTGCATGTTTTCATGCAAGTTCGGCCGAACTTGGTCTCACCAGCCTCACTTTTTGCCTTCGCCTATAAATACTCAGCTCATTCCATCTCATTTGAACTTGTTGTAAGTTCGCCTAGAGCTCTCAAAACCCGAAACCTTCGTGTTCTAAGTAAGAATCAACCCGACTTCACTACAACAACGTTTAACAACAATCTACAAAGGTTTACGACGATTTTGGCACAAGGCATAGCCTTCGTTTTCATCAAAACTCATTCTTTTACGAAAATCTTCATCTTTTTCTTCAAAAACTTCTGTTTTAAGCTTAGATCTACACAATGCGAATTCGTTTGGCGATAGTAGAGACTTCCCAAACACGAGATCTGCAAGATCTCGGCTTGTAAGTGATAGATCTGAGAAAACCTTTGATAAATATCAATTTTGACACAAAATAGGACTTTTGAGGATGTTTTGTTCATTTTCTGATATGAAACGAAGCATCTATCATTCAAGATCCCAGATTTAGAAGCACAAATGACGTTTATGTTGGTTTACACAAGCCGGACTAATCCGAACGAACCTCGAGTTCGCCCGGATTAGCCCACGCTTTTGTAAAACGGCTAAAACAGCTCTAAAAGACCTCTCCAACCTAAGTTTGCTCAGTAGCACAGGGTTGGAGGGATGAACAATCGATTTTCCTCAGCAAACGACGCAAAAACGCAAGATTTCGACCCGAAAACATCAAGTCCGCTCGAGAATCACCAGTTCACCAGGTCAAGTTCGACCGAACTTTTACCCATTTGGGTCAAGTTTGACCGAACTTGAGTGTTTCTTCACCAAGTTTCTTGCAAGTTCGCCCGAACTTGCCTAGTTTCTTAGGAAACCATACAAGTTCGACCGAACTTGCCAAATCAGTAAGGTTTTTCCTACAAGTTCGCCCGAACTTGACAAGTTTCTTAGGAAACCCGTCAAGTTCGACCGAACTTGGCATAAACCCATCCAAATCATACAAGTTCGCTCGAAATTGTGTGTTTACACACAAGTTCTCCCGAACTTGGCTACTGCCCAACCAAGAGTAACTGTTTCAGCTTATCGGAGACTGATGCATTTCCGTTCGCGTATACAGGCTGATCCAGCGCTCTTTTCGACTCTCCTCAGATCCCGAACTCTTACCTAAACACACCCACAGTGAGTATACTTGACCCATTTTCGATTTAACGCACTTTTTGGGTGTTACATACGTTCCTATATCAAAATCACATCACAAATCAAAACTGTTTATCACACGCGAATAATCTGATTGTATATGCTCTATACTGATACTAGAATCATGTGACTAGGACTTGTTTTCGTTAACTTGCCTCCTTAGCTAGTATGGTACTATAATGTGGCTTACACCCGACAGGGTCTAGTTAGGATGGACGCGCAAGCCTTCTCACGGTAGTTAGCATGAGAAATGAGCCTATGTTATGTTAAGTGTATTTGGTGTATCATGAATATGTAATTAGATTGTTTCGCAAACGCTTTCTCGACTATCCTAGTATTATTCAAACTCGTATGCTCACTTTACTTAATTGTATTGACTTGTATTTTAACGTATGTAACAGGTTGAGGATTTATAGCTTGGATGCCTTGGATGTTGCATGCGTAGTTTAGTTTGTTTGATTTAGTTTGTTTTAGAACTGTTGTAATAAATCTAGGGGAGATCGAATTGGATTGTGTTTAAGAGATTTTGTTGGTTTGTAATGGTTATTTTGAAGGTTTATGAGTTTGATAGTGTGGGATATTAAATGTTGATGTTTATCTTTGAAATGACTGTTATGGAAATTTTCTTGATCAATCTGATTCGCCTAGTGCCACTACCCCGATGATTCCGCCATTCGGTTGGGGTGTGACATAAACAAAAAGTATAAGGTTGTCAGTTTCATAGAAAAGTATGTGTGAAATTTATTAACTAACATGAACAAACATGATGCACGTAATTGTTACCTTCATTGATCTATGTAGTGTTTTGGTGATCTCTTCATCATGTTCCATTTCAGGGAATTACCAAATGCTAAACAAATTAAAAAAAATCTTATTATGTATAACGACCAACAAAGTCACTAAAGGAGTTACACATGATACCCCCTCCTCAAATCGTGCAATGTGGCTACAGTTTTTCCTCATTATGTTCAAAAGTTATAGATAACCACCAAAACCCACTAAAGAGGTTACCCACGTATATTTTCTCAAACCATGCAAAGTGGTTACACACTTGTAAATTGATGTGGGCATTTGGGAATTGATGTGCGCTTACTTGGTTTATAAGCCCTCGAACTTCAATTGTTTTTTTATTCTACTCTTCTCATTTATTAATTTGATGTGTAAATAATTATGAATAATAAATATAGACAAAAGGTTAGGTATTACAGAATTCGTAATTCACATCTAATGATAACTAAAGACAAACATATAACAAATAATAAATAATCAAGAGTAAAAAAAAAACAAATTGTGTACATTTGGTCCACCACTCGAGTTCAACAAAGGGACCCATTGGGGCCACTTCTTTTCGCTCTAGTTTCGCACCCCCTTATACATCAAATTAGATAAAAATGTAAGATTCTTCGTCATGATTGGTATCTTGATGATGGAACTGTCATTGGAGATTTAGAAAAGGTGGCTAGAATGTTGGACATTATTAAGATGACGGGTCCAACAATGGGTCTTGAACTAAATACTAAGAAAACTGAGCTATTTTGGCCTTCTTGTGTTGGTAGCAAGTTTTGTGAGAGATTATTTACTATGGACACCTGAGAGGCCACTATTGGGGTGAAGTGTCTTGGCGGGCCGTTAGTTGAGACACAAGTTATTAGTGGATTAGAAAAGAGAAGAGTTGCTTATGCTATAGAATTGATGTGTCTTCTACCAAAACTAGGTAACTCAAGAGTGAACTACTCTTGCTTTGATCTTGTATGGGTATTGCTAAACTTTTCTTTGGCTTGAGGACATGCCAACCTGTACACATGAAAGATGCAGTGTTATTCGTTGACAAAGGTTTGCGTGAGTCGATTGAGGAATTGGTGGTTTGTAGAGGTCATTTCTTTGGAGACTTCCAATGGCGACATGCTTCCTTACCTATTAGGCTTGGAGGTTTGGGGTTGTATTCGGTTGTAGAGGCTTCATTCTATGCCTTTGTGGCCTCGAGGGCCCAATCTTGGGTGCTATAGGACCACATCTTACGAGACAACGACATAATGTGGTATGTATTCTGATTATGTATGTGTGTTTTAGCTTGCCTTCGTGATACGATTCCAAGCTTCGACTTCAGCGATTTCACACACTTCCCCCTAAAGCCGAACATGCATTGGCGTGTGCTCTTTCTAGTAAAATTTTCCATGACATTAAAGTACAACTTGACTTGATCGTTAGACAATAGCCGTTTTTTGAGTGTCTACGAGCACCACATGCCCAAGATTTTCTTCTTCGTGTACCTATAGATGGATTAGGCCAGTATATGTGGCCGATGGAGTACCGTACAATTTGTAAGTATCGCCTCATGATTCCTTTATTTCCAATTGATAAGATATGTCATGTTTGTCATAAGGCATGTTTGGACTCTTTTGGGGAGCATGCAATTCATTGTAGAGAGCTCCCGGGGTTTAAGTATCGACATGATTTGATTTGGGATATTCTTTTGGATATATTCAGGCGCACTGGGATTTCTGCTAAGAAAGAGGCACCCATGAATTTCTTAACTACCCATTGGAAGGAAGATCTACCCTTAGAACAGCCGACATTTTGGTCTTTGGATAGATAGAAGAAATCACGTGTGTGTGTATCTAACAGGGTTTCCCCCCTTGTGGGCTTAGGAGGTAATGCTTTCACGGTGGGTTAGGCTGCTTTGGGCAAAGTGACCAAACATGAGAAAGTGTGCCTTGACAACCAACACGTGTTTATCCCATTTGTTTTTTATACTTTGGTTTCTTTGTGCTAGAGGATGTGGACCTACTTAATTGAATTCAAAGGGTCATGCAAAGTAATGTTATTTATAGATGTAGTTTTTAAGAGACTTAGTTTTGCTATTCAAAAAGGGTTAACAGCGCAACTTGTCGCCTGTTTACCTTCTATCTCGCTGTAATTTCCGTTTGGAAACTTCGTAATTTAAAAAGGAAAGTTAGTTTGACCTGAATCAAATTGACACTTTTAAAGAAGTTCCAGGGCTTATAAACCTAGTAAGCGCACATCAATTGCATGGTATGAAGAAATGTACGTGGGTAACCTTTTTAGTGGGTTTTGGTGGTTATCTATAATTTTTGAACATGATGAGAAAAATTGTAACACATGCATGATTTGAGGAGTGGGTATCATGGGTAACTTCTTTAATGACTTTAGCAGTCGTAATACATAGTAAGAACTTTTTGAATTTGTTTAGCATTTGGTAATTCCCTAAAATGGAGCATCATCCGGAGATCATGAAAACACTACATAGATCAATGAAGGTAACAATTAAGTACACCTTATACGTTTTTCTTTATGTCATTTAAGCCTGACAAAACTATTAAGACAAAGAGGTGAAGTCAATGCCATAGGTATACCTACAGCTACCCTAAGATTTTTAGGTTACGAAGGTATTGGGTTTAAATCTCATTTTATTTACCCTGTTGTACCATGGCGAGAAAGTTGTTGATACAATAAGTGAACTAGTATGGTTTTCTATAAAAGTTTACCTCACATTTATGTCTTCAAATTCTTTATATGTTTTAGATTGAACTAAGTTGTTATTACTACTAGTTCCGAAGTTGTGAACGAACAAACGAAATGGGCAAGAGCAGTTCTATGTTGAAATGGGATGTTGTTATTAATATTAGTAGTTCAAATGAAAGCTGTGAGTTTGTTAACATCACCAAGCCTAAAGAAAACGATTTTGAAGACAAGTATGCTGATACCACAAACTCCATATGGTGGGTGGGGAAAAAGCTGAAGATTCCAAGGGTGACTCTTATTTTTGAACGACAGTTGAATGATGTTTTTTTTTATTATTAATTGAACGATTTTTTTTGTTTTATTTGGGTTTCTCCTTTGTTCACCAATTTAGGGAATAGGTAGAGGTATGTTGGATGTTCACCAATTGGTTGAAAGATCAAGTATAATCAAATCAAACGGAAGATTCTAACAATGTGTATTCTGGGCAATGAACGAAGTCAATAAAAAGTTTGAACTTGGTTTTTGTAGATTAATGATTTTGTGATATGAAACTAATGTGTAAGACGATTTTTTATAAGGATTATCCAAATACATGATTTGCTTAGACTATTTGAATGAATACCCACTATCAATTTCCTGCGTTAATTATAGTTCAAGGTTTCGACAGGTGATTAAACGTTCCAAGTTTTGTTTCAACAAGTTAATAAAATTATGTTTCCTGTATTGTGTTTAGAACTGATACATTACTTAATCTATCATGGTTAAATCATAACGTTGAATTCATCTGAACGAAGCAAAAAATCATTAAAAGCTATAAGTCAAAATACATAACTTAGGAAGCAAAGCCATTCACTAAAAGATACGTAAAATAAAACATTAAAATTGCATTAAAACTATTAGAGACCCGGACAGTTACTTATTGAAATAGGACAAAATCCCACCAACAACTAGCGACCATTCATCACCACCTACATCAAACCACCATGCAATTAATTAATTATGCATGCACATAGCTTGAATAATAATTGTGAAACAGAAAAGGAATGCATGCAAGGTTTTGACCATAACTGGTCTACAAACAAGTATACTGCAGGAACAACGTAGGCAAATTTAAAACCACGCTAATCATTATACTTCAGGTCAAAGTCAAAGTGCATACAAGGGATCTAGTCAAACAATACAAACACTTGAAATAATCATTATACAACCAGTTTACAAATTTATTTCAAATGAGCATCGTCATTTGACCATTCGAAATCAGACCAATCCTCCCATGGCTACAGGTCAAAGTACCAATCATCCTCTTGTTCACTCATGTAGGTAGTCCCATGCCATGGCCAATACTTCAGGGTCATAGTCATCCAGTTCCATCTTATAGTCTTCGTTACGGATAACTTTCTTTTCCTTTCCAGCCTTTGCATCCCCTGCTTTCACACTTCCATCACACTAACATAGTCATCATACCATTCTTTATACGTAGACGTCACCTCAGAAAAGTTATCATCTTCGACGTCTTCATTTCCAACATACCATTCTTTACATGTAGCGTTTCTACAACACCGGCGACTCATCAGGCAAAATTTTGAAAGTGGGGATTCAACATTACACCGGCCCCCTAGGTCAGGGATGCAAATTGCAGTTACTCTAATAACTAATGTAGGTCAGGCTTTTCATCATTTTTGCCTTTTCGACCATAGCTCGTGACTACACAAAGAAATATATGAATTAGAAAGTAAGGTATGTGTTAATTGCAAATTAATATGAATTATAAAGTACATTGTTAGATCTGAAATGGTTGTTGTTGCTTATTTCGGCACTGTTTTAAAGCTTTTGCAGTTTGCATGCTTTTAGTAATTACAAAAAAAAAAAAAAAAAAAAAGACTGATTAAAATAAATATTTTAACTTGCTTCATGTGCATGTCAAAGTTTCCAGAAGGCAGTTCTTCATTCATAACTATTGCTTTGGTGGTGACTCGTTCATGCTTGTTGTTTTTAGACAAAAAAAAATGATAAATTATTGAGCCATGCTCCTTGTTATATAAAGCTAAATAGACTACCATTTTTTAGGAATTGAGTTGGTTAAACCCACTACTCCACATTTATCGGAAGTGGTTGTTTAATATTTTCAAACTCTAATTTGTTTGTAGGTGAAACTGCTAAAGAGTGGGTGCTATATCTTTTATGGAAGCCTGGAATTTTGCCATGGGTGCTAAGGAGCTTTGTTTTGTATGTTGGTTTTGTTTCTTCAAAAAAAAAATTTGAACATAATTGTTTTTCATTTTAAGTGTTATATTATCCATTTCAATGGCATTAATCAAATACGAACATGCATTATTTGTGTCACTGTATTTGTCATTTGTTATATGGGTGAACCTACTTTTTCTAGTTTATATAAAGAGGTAAAAAAAATTAAGGATGTTATATATTAAATGTATGTATATACATTGTATATATATAATTATAAATATTGTTTTTTATTTAAAGGTAAAAAAGAACATTAAAAGAAAAATAAAATAGTAAATTGCCAAAATCATCCTGAGTTAACGAGGTTCTCATTAAACCTTGTGTAGTGGAAGCGTAAAACAATGCCTCCATCTTGGGCGTTCTCATTAAACCATGTGTAGTGGAGCGTAAATCAATGCCCTCACCCTTGGGCGTTTTGCGTCAGCAAAGAGGCATCATGAGACATTATCTTATAAATGGTGTAGTGGTAAATTGAGTGTAAGGTAAGTAGCCAAAGAAAACTAGGGGGCTTGGAAAAAGGACGCTCCATGTTTTTATCTTTTTATGTTTATTATTTTTTTTTGGAAAAAACGTCCGGTAGCAGTCCCAAAATATATTGTATTGCACAAATGAAAAAGAGAAAAAAAATGTTTCTTAAAGAACATACAACAAAGAACTGGAAGTGTGGAAATCACATCCAATAAACATATCTTAGAACATATAATTTAGATTAATCAACCAAGTTTTGTGTGATAATTACTGAACAGTTTCCAACTGAGTAAATCAACATGTTGAAAACAATATACTAACAAAGCTTTTTTCATAACAGAAGGCAACCGTAAGAACTACCGAAAATCAACCACAAACCGTCAACAACCAACCATCACACCGAACCCAGATCTAACCACCACTTAAAACGACACCCAAATCGACACCAGCGGTCTGGCCATACGCCCATACCTTACAACAACCGTACCCAGTATAGTCCCACCCATACACATGGTCTGGCCATACCGCCATACCTTAATGTTTACTAATAAACCAAAGATTCACTGTGCTCATGAGTGTTTAGAAGGTCGGGAAGATCGGCTTTAGTTGAGAATTTAAGCCATCGTTTCTTCTCGGCAAACTTTAAAAACGGTTGCAATGCGAACCCGATAAATATGGCAATAACACTAACGATCATGACCTTAAGTGAAGAAAGAGCCAACACGACACAGATCAAAATCATCGGTGGGACACAGAGAAGAATCGATCCAACGGTGCCCACGGGTATCTTATAAGGTCTAGAAGCAGCCGGGTATTTCATTCTTAACCTTACAAAGGCTATAAACTCCAAGATCATACCGAAGCAGTATAAAAAGTTTTCAGCGGCTACAATCTCTTGAAAACTTAACCATGAAAGTAAGATCACACCGGAAGCCGAGAATAATATCCCGAGCGTAGGTGTCCCATGACGAGAACGTTTAGCGAAAAACTCAGGAATCATACCCCGTTCCGCCATACCAAGAAGCTGGAACGAGTCACTACTCATTTCGGTCACAAACATTCCCATGTTTGACATGGCGGCACCCGCCTGAACCCACCATCTCAACCATACACCGCCAATGATCTTAGCCACGTCTGAGAAATACCCATCGGTCCATTCGTCACGGTGTAGCGGGACCGCACCGGTGCCCATTAAAAGAGGGAAAAAGTAGCCTGAAAACGACTAAAATTACCGCATACAACAAAGCTTTCGGAAGGGTCTTCTTAGGGTTATCGACTTCTCCGGCTAATGTACTTATCGAGTCCCAATAATTAAGATTCCAGAAGAGTGTGTTCAAGTACAAATTCCAATCCACCACATGTAAATCCACCACTAACCATCTTGCGGGTTCGATTTTCGGAATGGAAATAAAGCCCATAATTACAAAAGGAATTAAAGAAAATATACCTAAAGAACAGCAACCCACCCTACAATGGTTAAACCTCTGAATTCATGTAAGTGAGGGCAAAAGGTTAACGCTAACACAGCTAAAACCCGCGGATACCCATCGGCTAAAGCGGGTATCCCCGACTTCAAGTAATCAAGAAACAAAACAGGGTATAGTGCGTTATCTATCACACCACTAAGCCATTTCATCCAACCCTGTTGAAACCCCCAAAAGGGTCCTAAAGCCGATGATACCCAAACAACATAACCACCATCTTCAGGAAACATTGTACCCATTTCAGCGGTTATTAATGCTTCGGGTACACTCCATATGAATGGGAATACCAGAAACCCTATAAGTGCTAACAGAGGTCCAGCTGCTTGAACACTATCCTCAACGCCAAACGGCCCCCCAGAAACCTCGTAAAATATAAGAAATATAAGGGGTATTATGGAGAGACCTTTAACATTGTTGTGAGCAGTTGCGCCTGTAGGAGAAGGGGGTTGTTAATCCCGACATATTGTACATCATCATGTTGTCCCATTGCAGTTGATGATTGTTTATTAGCTCCGTCCCTCAATTTCTGCGTTTATTTAACGAAGATCAACACGGTTAAATCACTTAATTCAGTGTAACTAATCTCAATTTACTAATTCTAGAAAACCTATTTCAATGCTAACCCTAAAAAATTCAAAAAATGTCAACTCAATAAACCAATTTTACATTCAAACTGAAACTGAAACAAAAATCAGAACATTTCTGCGTTTGATTTTACGAAAAGAAGACGTTTAATCACTTAATTGAGTGTAATTAATCTCAATTTACTAATTATATCAACTAACAGGAAGGGTTGTAATCGAACCGAACGAACACGAACAAGGCCATGTTCCTGTTCGTTCTTAAGGAAATTAACATGTTCGTGAACTTTCACGCACGCATACCGAACATAAGTTTATGTTCGTGTTCGTTCGTTAAGGAAATTCAGTTGTTCGCGAACATTCGTGAACACTAGTCTCAAACACAAACTAGCGCAGACGAATAAAAATGAACGTAAACGAACAATTAACTTGAAAATAAAAAGTAAAAACATTGTTAACCTTAAACATTAAACATAAGTTTTTAAATACAACCATCAAATGATAAATCAAAACACAAGAAGTCTACTACAACCACTAAACGATGAACCAAGTTTAACTAACTTAGACATAATTATTCAAAGTTTAACTAACATAATTATCCCAAAAAATGTCTCGAGTGTTCAAATTTTATCCAACTTAGAAAAACACAGGGTTCCAAGTTATGTTTGGATAAAAGGTTTATTATATTTTTTTTTTAATATAATCAAACAAACACAAACGGACGTAACCGAACATATTACCAAACATTCACGAAGCTAACCAAACAAAACTTTTTGTCCGTGTTCGTTTGTTAAGCTAATCGAACGAACATAAACGAACTTCCCACCAAACGATTCACAAACTGTTCGCTAAACGTTTGGTTCGTTTACAGCCCTGTAATAACAGCTATATTTATTCAAATTCAAAAACCCCTTTAAATATAAACCCTAAAACTTTCAAAACATAATATCTCAACTTTAAACACCAAATTTTCATTCATACTAAAATTGAAACAAAAATCAAGACATTCCTGCATTTAATTAACGAAAATTAACACAGTTAACACTTAATTGAGTGCAATTAATCTCAATTTACTAATTCTATCAACTAACAACTCTGTTCACCCAAAAAAACCCTTTTAATGCGAGCCCTAAAAAATTCGAAACGCAAGATCTCAACTTTATAAACCAATTTCACATTCATACTAAAATTGAAACAAAATAAGCATGTATCTGTTACTGAAACGCATGTATAGATAAGCTAAAGTTACTGAGATCCAACAGATCGATTAATTAATTAATTAAACATGAAATTATGTAGTAACACTATCAACAGTTGCAATTAAGAGTAAATGATAGCAGATGGATTGGAAAAGAGTGAAGAAGGAGGAATGATTAACGAACCACGAGATGCTGGGAATCATGGTGATGATTGATAACAGTGAATTATTATGAATTATTTTGCGAGTGATGAAGGGGTGGGGGATAGAGAGAGCGTGACAAATAAAGAGCACGTGGCGATAAAGTAAGATCAAAGTGCACACGTAAATAAATAATTCTATTTTTTTATTTATTTAAAGTTTGTGTTTTTTAATTTAATAATATTATTTTATGATTATGATTAATTTTTATTTTTTTTAACTTTCATTTTATTTAAAGTATGCTTTTTTTGTTTAATCCTCATTTTAGTTTCTCCGGTGGAAACCCAAATTCGGGTGGATTCAGGCAATTTAGGATTCGAGTTAGGTCTTTGCGATTTATCAGTTTGAAACCCGAGCCTACTCGGGTTTTTGACCCATCATATATTACTTCAGAGCATTCTGCTTATGGTGACACAATGACTGTCAAGTGGTAGCCGGCGGTATGGTTTCCCGAGAACACCCAAGCCAAACTCTGAACCATAATGGACCCAGTTAAGAGAATATGGTCTGGCCGAAGTGCAGCAACGTAACTCTCCAACTGGGGATATCAGGCCCAAAGATAAGAAAGTCGTTCCAAAACAAATGTGTTTTTTATTTAATGTCCTATTATGAACAATATATAATATTTACTAATAAAATATTTTAATTGATAAAGAATATACTAGTATCAAACTCGCGCGCGTTGCGGCGCGCTAAGCTGTCAGAAAACTCAACACGTTGCGCGGTGCAAATGTAAACCACTAACGCGGCGTGCTAAGCTGTCAGAAAACTCAACGCGGTGCAGAACGTAAACCACTAACGCGGTGTGCTAAGCTGTCAGAAAACTCAAGCGTTGCGCGGCGGCGATGCAGAACGTAAACCATAAGTGAGTTTAACGTTCTCAAAACCTGTGAGAAAACTTAAGTGGCGGCGCGTTCCGGAACGTCATTACATTACAATACACATAATTACTCAAATATTTACTTGTGTCAAGATAGGTATGTATGTATGTATATCAAATATCTAATTTGACCAACCTATGTATGGCCCATAGTTTTTAAGTTACAATACTTTTAATTCTTTTATTCAAAAGATAGCATAGAATTAGAGATAGGCAGGTGCATTGAGTGTGGCCTACGCATCAAGAATGGTTGGTTTCCTGTATTAAGTTATTTTTCTTTTTATTAATTTATGTAGGAGTTTCAAAAAGTAAATTGTGACATGGGTCTGAGATCCAGGTTAACATACACAAAACTACAAAACTGAAAGATAATGGTATCACTTTTCTCTAACGCTCTACACTCTTTCTTTACATCAGCCATCAACCCTAACCTAACACACCACAAAACCACCACCGCCACCATACATCACCACCACATAACCGCCACCACGCACCCACATACACACACTTCCTCTCTCCGTTTTCACCGATCTCAATAGATCGTCTTCTCCGGCGACCGCACTCGGATGAGGGTTCCGACCGATCTCAATAGACCTGCTCTTAAAACCATTCATTATATACACACCCACATTCTCAACTTAGATAAAGAGATGGATGAGTGGCCTGCAGCCACCTCACGACAACGCCGACAAGGCGACAACACAACTCAAGCATCAGTGAACACCACCCCTTTCCTTCCCCTATTCTCGGTAATTTCTTATTCTGGCCACAACACATCCATCCCTAACGTCCTCGCCGCCGTGCGCCGATTACGACAGTCGTCGTTACTGTGTGAGGAGGTTCGCCGTAAATCGACAGATCACTCCCTTTCTCTTTCTAGATCTCTGACATGTATGTGTGTTAATAATATTTTTGTTATAGAATTGATATATATTTTGGGTATTGACAGAGAATGAGGTGTAAAGATGAAGTATAGGTGTAAAAATCAACTACACGTGTCATCAAAACAAAAATCATGAATAGCTACAGTAACCCAAACACACAACCCATATCTTGCAATTTGATATATATATTAATATGTATATGATGCATAGCTAAAGGATCTTCTAGTGGGTAAAGTTGAGAGTTTAGATTCTTTAAAGTGTTGTAATTATTTAAGTAAATCTATAAATTGTTGTTTAAAAAATAAATATTATGTAAATGATAAAAGAAATAAAGGTGGGGATTTTTGTATGAATAAGATATAGTTCATGTTAATAATATTATTGTATTATACTATCATTTGTGATGTGCGATTGAAGCAAGAATGGAGGCATGGGGTCTTTGTTGAGAAAGAAAAAGATGGGGATGTATTATAAATAATTGCAAGGTCCTATCAATTAATATGCATGATTCATGAATGTTATAAGGTGGTCAAATTGCCACCCAAGATGGAACCACAAAGTCTTTAAAATGATTAAAATATAGTAGTTGGGAAATATAACAAAGACAAACTATTTTAATGAGGTCACTTACTTCACAATAAATAATAATTGTCTCAAAATAAATATCTTCGATTTTTGAAGGAAAAAAAAAAGAGAAAAGTAAGATGTATGTTTTTATTATGTAATTTTAATATCTTTGTAAAAAAATATACTAGTATAGAAACGATGAGATGAAAGTATCTATATGTAAAAAATATAAAACTCTATTATCAACAGAATTGAGGCCTGAAGGATTCGTTGACTCTCTAACAGATAAAAATTTATATTAATCGGATTAACAAAAGAAAAACTTTTAGGTCAATGTAAAGAAAAATGAGTGAAATAGTGTTATCGTTGCTTCTTATTTACAGACGGTTGCAACAGTCCCTATTTAATGATTTTATATGATATAAGACAATTTTAGTTAGCATTAAAATATTCATATATTTACATTTTGTAAAATTTAAACCCTTTTAAATAAAGGGAAGACGTATCACTACACCACACTCTCTAGAGAGGTTGTTTGGTAATTTTGAATAGTGAAGTGCTAAACGAGTAAGAGGTCTGAACCATTAAGTGTTGAACCAGTAAGAGGTCTGAACCAGTAAGAGCCAGTATAATGCTTAACCGTTCAGAGGCAAATGTCTGACCAATTCAGATCAGACTTCTTAACCATTCAGACTCAGTATAATGCTTAAACATTCAAGGCAAATGTTTGAACCATTCAGACATTTGCTCGCGAAACAAACAGTCTGAACCATTAAGCGTTAAACAGTAAGAAGTCTAGCCTTATTAAAAAGTAAACAAACAGTACTAAAAGATGTGACAGATCTATTTTAAATAGATAAATCATGAAAGAAAAAAAAAGAGAAGTCGACAAACAGGAGACCAAATGAGTGGTTTTACACTTTAAACATGACAGAATGGTGAGCCATATAGCCATACGTATCGTAAGGGCTTTTTCTGTGTAAACATTATTTCATTCTAAGAATTTTGTATGTGTTGTCATTTATATATCTTTAAATATACTTTTAGGATTTTTGTTATTATAAAAATATCTTAATATCTTTGGTTCGTAATAGTTTATCAATATGTATATTTCCAACAGATAAAAGTTATTAAAAAATCAGGAAAAGTGATCTTCAAAGATATACTTTTGACGTAATAACACAACATTCACATAAGCAAAAACGGGACAATTGGACATATGAATAACATGTTATTTAAAGAAAATTATTAAATATAACTATCTCTATCCAGATAAACAACACACCCCAAAACTATCGAATACCATGTGTTTTTACTATTCTTTTAGAGATAATTTAGTGACTTTAATTAATTTTATGAGGCTATTATAACGAGGCTATTAAAAGTTCAGACATCTTACTAGTTCAGCATTTAATGGTTCAGACTGTTTGTTTTGTGAGCAGATATCTGAATAGTTCAGACATTTGCCTCTGAATGATTAAGCATTTACTGAGTCTGAATGGTTAAAACCTATAATCTGAATTGGTTAGACATTTTCCTCTGAACGGTTAAATCTTATACTGAATATTAATGGTTCAGACAGCTCATCTTACTGGTTCAACACTTAATGATTCAGATCTCTTACCGGTTTAGCACTTAATCATTCAGAAGTTGCCAAACAACCCTTCAGTGTTAAAACTCAATATTTTTGGAGAAGGAAAACTGTATAACTTAAACACGCAACTTAATAAATAAAGACCTCATATGTGTGACTAGGCCTAAACTACATGAACTATTTCTGTAATTAACTATACTTTTTTATTACTTCTCATATTATGTTAAATCAGTTGCGGATTTAGAAGAAAAGTAGAGGGGTAACGTGGTCTAAAAAAATTTGTTTAGCAGTAGCCGATATTTAAAACGAAGAAGAAGAAAATATTTTCACTAAAAATGTACTTCGCCAAGAAAGTTCAGGAGACATCGTGAACTACCCTTCCTCTATGCTAGATTCGCTCAATGTTAAATGTATTAGTGAATTTAGATCATGGTTAGGTTGATAACAAGCTAGGCGTTAGGTTGATAACAAGCATAGGCTTGAAAAATCACTAACACATCCTATAAGGCTATAACACAAAGTCAAAGGAGAATGTACAAAGGTTCTTTAACCACTTTCTAATGCCATATTCTTGTAACGTTTATAATTACATTCATGCATGCTTCTTACATGAGTCAAGGATCTCACTTTATATCTTTAAAAATAGAGTCTCTCCACACAAAGTAAAAAAAAAATAGATATAATGTCAAATTAAACCAAATGTCGTTAAAGTGTGTAGCCTTTAAATATAATAATTATTTCAACAACCCACACAAAAGAAGAAAAAAAGATTGAAACTTTTAAGCAAGTGCACGCTTAAGTGACATTTTGACCCTATCACCTATCATTTCCTAACATTATTCTAAGTAGACCCCCACAACCTCATTTTGGTCAGGCCTACTACTTTCTTGTTTTCATGATAAAATAATATATATATTCTCCTAACCACAACTGAATTAGTGATATTTTATTGGCTAAGCATCAACTATAATTTAAATTATTATTAAATCATAAATTATTTATTTTTAAGATAATATTATGTCATATTTAACCAACATAATAGCATGAATATGAATTTAAAAAAAACATACGTATAGATTATTTAGTTTTTGGGTGATTTGTAAATAAAACTGGATATTTTTAACGTTGATGATCCCCGTACATGAACGTTAAAAGATGATTTTTTTTGCAAATGAACCGCCCTAAGTTGTCATAAAATGACATTGATATCTCGAAAATGTTTTGGAATCGCCTTGTGGTAAAATGATCCAAAGTTCTCTGATATGTGAGCAGTAAAAATTGCTGAAATAGATTGTAATTCTTATATGCTATAAATAGATAAATTTATGATATTCTTACTTTTAACATTGTAAAAGATGTCAATAGCCAACCTAAAATATACTTAGTCTTCAATCTCAATCGCAATCACTTGAAAGATCATATCCAACATTCCTTTAATAGTGTATCGTGCGAATATATAATATCATCCTTGAGCTCAAATGATGAACATAAGAAACTCTATTGACTTTTGTAAGCACAAACATGATATCTTATCCGAATCGCTAAAATTATAATATAAAATATCAATGTGTTATCACGAATTGTTTAATAGTTCCCTATATCAAACTTTTTTATATATTAATAAACAATTAAATAGTTATTTTCAGAATCAGTTTTTCAATTGATCGCAATCATAAAAAGCCTCCATACGAGCATGCTTAATTCACTTTAAGGTTCTAAAAATCTAATCATTCCATCTTCCATTAATTATATAATTCTCCCTCACATGCGGACCCAAGTGCTAAGTACCGAGACTTTATCAATTTTTTACATATAATATACACAAAGTGATCCCGATAAAATCTCAATAAATATATATTATTTAGAACTATATATTATTTTATATAAAAAAATATCTATTCGAATCAATATGTTGAATTTATTAAAATATACATTACTTCACAAATCTTATTTCAATTTAATAATTAACAATAACTTGTCGGAAACCTAACTTCCAAACAAATCAAATCACGTCACGCATTTCACACATAAAAAACTAATAAAATGCCAAAATATCCGGTTTATATTACTTTTATCATTTCGGTTCAAAATTAAACTTTTGTATCCTCTAATATTTTATTTTTATTATCATTTCCATTTAATTAGTAAACTGTGTTAGAAATTTCTTTTTTTTGTCATTTTCCTCATTTAAATGATGGAGTTCAAACATAAAATGACAATTATACCCTCCATTCAAACAAGGAAAACGATAAAAAGAGGGGGCAAAAATTTCTAACCCAATTTGCCAATTGGATAAAAATGACAACAAAAATGAAACCTAGAAACCAAGATAGGAAATGTTTATTCAATTGACAAACTAAGTTACAAATTTTTACTCTTTTTATCGTTTTCTTCATTTAAATGGAGGATATAAAAGTCATTTTATGCTTGAACTCTATCATGTAAATGAGAAAAACGACAAAAAGGCAGAAATTTCTAACCCAGATTGTCAATTGAATGAAAATGACGACAAAAATGAAACGTTAAATACCCAGATACAACAGTTTCATTTTTATACCGAAAGTGATATAAACAACTCAAGGACCATTTTGTCATTTTACTCAAAACTAATAATAGTTAGAAAAACTCAAATAGAAATTGCTTACCTCATCACCGTCGGTGACAACGGAGCTTTTCGCCGATAACTCCGGCGTTACAGCTTTCAGCGCAACTCCACCGGCAACAGCACCTTTACGAGCGACATCACCGGCGCTCTTCGCCGGTGAACTCGACGGAGATAAGCTCTGCGGAGGTGATGGATCGCACCGTTTGGAAGGTGCGGTTATTATAGAAGTTGTTGGTGACATATCAGAGCATAAAACGCACTAAAAAGGTTTGATTCGGATTCGATAGTGGAAATCTGATACAGAAAGAGAGATCTGTTAGACCAACAGGCAACAGTGTCGTGTAGTGAGGCACTGAGGACGATGGCAATAGGAGGATGGGGATATTGTTAGTGAAAATATTGAACGGTTTTTGACACTTTTTATAGAATAAATAATATTCTATTCTTGGGGTTTTATTTTTAATTTATTTATTAATCAAGTATATCAACTGTAGGTTGACTAGTTGTCTAGCTTTATACTCTTAAATAAGTTAATGACAATAATTAGGATAATTAATTATGAAAGTTTGAAGAATAATTGATTTTTAAATGGATGTTATAAAATAGTGTTTTGTGTGTCATTGGAAATAAGTCTAATTGGTTGCACCACGTGTTACAATTCTTTGAGTCTAATATTATGTTTTCTTTTTCCGTTTCGTAATCTATTTTTAAATTTAAATAAGCAATTGTAATAAACATAATATATTAAAGGGATATTGGATTTATATAATCTTAACTTTCACCAATTGGCTGATACACTCCCAACTTTCGATTTATACTGTAACATTCTCAACTTTCATTTTATTTTTCTCTGGCAATCTTAAACTAGCTGAACCATAACCAAATTAGTTTTTTTTTTGCTGATGGAGTGTCGGACGTGACCTTCTTTGCTGATGTGGCATCTGGCATGACACTTTTTGATGATGTGGCATCTGACGTAATTTTTTTTGCTAACATGGCAATTGTTTAGCGACGTGTCATCTAACATCAGCTAACTAGTTTAGAGTTTAGTTAGCTTGGAAGTATAGAGGAAAATAAGTTGAAAGTTGAGAGTGTTGTAGTAAAAATCTAAAGCTGTGAGTGTTATCCGCCAATTGATGAAAGTTTGGGTTATTTAAGTCTAATATCTATATATGAAAACGTAGCTTTAGTCATATTTTATCTTAAAATATCGTTTTATAATTTATTAGATATTTTTTACTAACTATTTAGTATTTTTCTTTATTCTTAATTTAACCTATCTAATACACCAATTTCTAATCTACTATTTACAATAAATAAATGAATAGAATTAGTTATCTTTTTGTACTTAAAATTTCCAAAATGGGGGTGTTTGCGATTTCCTGCTAAAACTTTTCACCTAACTAGTGTAATATATTAGGCTGTGGGGTATGGGGCGTGGGTCGGAGGACAACGCCGGTGTTACCACCCCGGGTGGACATGGCTTATGACGTGGCCCCTTGGGCGGGGCTTTGGCACCCGGCGTTGGGCGGGGCTACCCAGCTGAGGTGGCGGGTTTTAATTGGCCAACATTATAGGCGGGTTGACCAAGCGGTTGACCGGTTGAATTTAAAAAAAAAAGAAAAATATACACGTGGCCTAGCCACGCCCCCCATAGCCACCAAATTGTGGTGTGACCGGCGGTGCCCCGCCATTAACACGTGTCGACCACGCCCCCAATCCCTGCCCCACCATACCCCACGGTCTTAGTTAGTGTTTAGTTTGGGTCTCTTTTGATTAAAAAAAAACATATTAGCAATATAAACACGTTTGTAAAAACCTTTTCGTTTCTGGTTTTCCACAGAATCCACATTGTTTGGATAGCAACTGCATAAATCGCTTTCCGCACACCTTTACTTCGCTGAACTTCATTCATCTCCAACAGTAGATCTCGTAGGCTTCCTTCTACATTCACCATCGGGATTTTCAACCAATTCGTCACCATTCCCAGGTTCTTTTTGCAAAATTACACCTGAGTAGGATATGGATTGCGGATTCCTCGGCTGCGCCACATGTTTCGCAAATTATATCTGGCACGTTCATACCTCTGTTTCTGAGTGCTACTGCTGAAGCTTTATCTGTAATGGTTTTATCTGACTCTTAAAAGATAAGGTGATTGTAGGCAAGTTTGTTTATACCAAACATGTAATGGTGAACCATAAATCGGAAATAATTTACATGACACGACTAAATTAAACCAAATTGTATTATGTATTAAACTAGTTTTTGCCCCGCTCGTGTTACGGGGCACTAAGCCGAATATTTTTGTCCCATAACATGTACGCTTGTGTTCGGTTACTTGTACGTACTACTCTTAACACGATCTTAAAAGAAATTTCATCGAGTCAACCAATTAAAACAAAACACTACCATACTTTTGCTAAAAAAAATCTAAAACGATTGAAATACTATAATTTTAAACTGAGGGCAAAATTGTAACTTTTAAGGATAAATGAGCGTGTGTCATGAATAAAAATTACACCAAGTAAAAAATTAAAACAAAATACTATCATAGTTTTATTAGAAAAAAAATTAAAAGGATCGCATGACTATAATTTTACACTAGGTGCAAAATCGTAATTTGACAGGAAAAAAACGTGGCAAAACTTTAAATTTGAACTGATGGCAAAATCATAATTTGATAGGGAGGGAAAAACAAATCTAATGACAAAAGTGTAAATTTAAAGAAGGTAAAACTATAATTTGGTTTGACTGATTGAGAAGTATCAGACAAGTACCTAACTGTCTGACACTATTCTCCTTCATGGTGAATGTAATATAGAGAATTTGAAACATTATAATTGTGTGTCTAAATTTATTTAGTAACTTGAAAAGCAAAAGGGTAAAAAAAGAAAGTTATTGATTTTGTTAATAAAAAAGTAATGGTTATAGTAATTTAAATTATTCATAAAAAATAAACATGAAATGTTACTTCTTGTTGAAGGGGGACGGGGCACCTCATGGTATCGTAATAAATGTGTATTGTAGGCTTTTCTTTTATTACCATATGCAAAAGTGTGTAAGCTAGGTGAAAAATACAAGAGTAAAATGTACGAATAGTTCCTGTGCTTTTGTAAATTAACACCTATAGTCCCTAACTTTTGAAAATTACACCGATGCTCCCTATGGTTTACTTTTTATCACTAAGATAGTCTCTGGAGTGGATGTCCGTTAATTCCATCTGAAATTACAAAATTACCCTTGCTTTTATTAAATAAATATAAGAAAAAAAATTCACACACACATATATATATCTATATAAACACACACACCCCATCTCTACTCTCTCTCTCAGGCAAACACCCCCCACCTATCACCACCACCACCACCACTTGCCACTGTCACCCGTCACCCATCACCCATGCACCGTTACCCCACAACCTAAAATGCACCAATCTACAAACCCTAAACCCCCACTGCTGCACCACCTCCTCCTGAACCCCTGACCGTCGCACCATCTCCACCCTAAACCCACCATCGCTACACCACCTCCTCCCTGAACCTTCAGTTTTCTAAAACATATTTCATTCACAAACTTACGCATCATACCAATCCTATCACTTCACCAAAATCTAAATAAGTCAAACTTTAACATATCTAAATCTAACAAAATCATTTACAAATCCAACATCTCAGCAATAAACCTCAACAATCAGTTATAAAATCCGTTCAGATAGAGCTGTACAGCAGCTGATTTGTAACGTTTTACATCGATTTTCGAGGGGAAACACAATTTGAGATGACAATTAAGTGTAAAACTTTGAAATAGCAGATTGATGATATAGATCGAGACTTACAACGGTTGAATTAGTGGAGATTCGATGAAATTGGTGGGTTTTATTTTGGAGAGATGGTTTATCATTAACGGAGAAAGAACAAAAAGTCTTTGGTTAATAATCCATAGAGTTAAATGCTTGGTTGGTCCCTGTGGTTTGCAAAAATTGCAGACTTGGTCCTAGTGGTTTACTAATTACACGCGTGGTACCAAAACTTGTAAAAAATGAACTCGCTTGATCCCTAGCCGTAACATCAGTTAAAAATCTCTGTTAAAACACCACATGTGCTTGGCACGTGAGAGTAATTTGGTCCTTTCACTAGGAATTGATGTCCAATTATTTAAATATAAAACAAAATAAACAATAAAAGATTATTAAAAATAGATGGGCCCCACCACCCTCTTCTCTTCTTTATCCAACCCTACCTCCTTCACCATTTGATATTGTGATCCATCCACCATACTACCATCACCATGGCTTCCATTCAGATCAAAACCCCAATTCAACCCATAATCCCTCCAATCATTCTCCTAAAGGCATTTAAATCATTTTCAGTTCTTATGACGACAGTTGAACTATTTAGATCTCAATACTCAGCTTTAACCATCCTACAAATTCATGCAATCCACTATTATATAATAATAACAATAATAATAGAAATCAATCCAGTTTGAAGCTATTCTGATTTCAAGCGCGTTGTATCCAAGCCAAGACGATCCCATCTAACTGCTCAGAAATCTGTTCAGTTTGAAGCCGTGGTGGTGATACGCGAGAAACGAATCTCCATTCAAGATCTTTTGATCTGATGGATTTTAGTTCAGTTGTTTGATACTTAATCGATCTATAGTTTGTAGGAATTGAGATGTGGAGAGATGTGGAATTTGATCTGTTTGATGGTGAAGGTGAAGGTATAGGTTTGTAGGTTTGGTGGTGACCTGAGTTCCTGGCTGGTCGGTTCAGAAGAAGGTCACCAGAGAAAGATTGGGGAGGATGATGGTTGCTGGCTTGAAGAAGAAAAAGGATGAGGGGTGGGCCCAAAAAGTTTCTATAATATAATAATTTATATTTTTTTTATCTTTAAGGGTAAATAAGTAAATTCATACAAGATTACCCTCATGTGACATGCACATGGAGTGTGTTAACTGAGAAATCTAACTGACATTAGGGCAGGGGACCAAGCGAGTTCATTTTTGACAAGTTTTGGTACCACGCGTGTAATTAGTAAACCACTAGGACCAAGTCTGCAATTTTTGCAAACCACAGGGACCAACCAAGCATTTAACTCTAATCCATATTTGCAATTTTTTAATTTTTTAAAGAGAGTGGTAAATAAGTAATTTCAGATAGAATTAACGGAGAAAATTAATGGACATCCACTCCAGTGACTATCCGAGTGACAAAAAGTAAACCACAGGGAGCACCGGTGTAATTTCTAAAAGTTGGGGACTATATGTGTTATTTTACAAAACCGTACAATAGGTGTTACTTTACAAAACCACATGGACTATTCGGGCATTTTACTCAAAATACAAATTAAACATCAAGACTTCATCAAATACGTATACTATTCATGAAGCTAATAATGAAGTAGTCAAATAGAAGTTGAATTACTTGAAGATTAGATTCTTGGTGAGTCAACCTGCGTAAATCAATTCTACTTGATAAGAGAGGCGAAGTTAACGAAAGACATTTGTTAACAGAAAGGTTAAATTTTCCCATACGAAAGGTTATTTGTTGGTGTGCTATATGTGGAAATATATTTTTGCTAGTGTTAAAAATGATACAATTTTACAACGGTTTTAAGTATGAGATCTTAAATGTTACAATTATCATTTGATATATTGATTGAGAAAACAATAATTGATGTAGACTAAATAATGTAAAACAACTCTATTGTGATCTTTAAGTAGGAGATCTCGAAGGTTAAAATTACCAACTGGTATATTGATTGAGAAAATAGTAACTGATGTAGACTAAAGAAGGTAAAACAATTCTATTACGACCTTCAATTAAAATTTTCTAGTTCCCTACTAGATCTATTAGAGCAGAACTTAAAGGGCTTCCTTGTTTCCATACTCGAGAATCTTTTTGCACCAAGGTTTTTTTGCCTATTTCATTAAAACTTAAAATCTTTACACCTGATGCGTCTTTGTTTTTTTTTAATAAAATTTATACCAAAACATTTATTAAAATAAATTTATAATAACCTCATATTTGGTTTACTTTTAACTAAAGTGAAATTATGAGATTTATAAAACGAAAGTTACATTATGTAAGGCATATAGTACGGCCCTTTACATAGTTCTAACCTTCATTTGAAGTCTAGGGATGTAGTGTTCCTTGAAATAAAGCAGCATACAAAGATGAATCGCGCCGCTTAGGCGTTTAGGTTATGTGTTATACTCACTCTGTATCCGTTAGGGTTGAGATGGACAAACGAGATGGAACACCACGCCGCCTTTGTGGTGCCGATAGGTGAGATAAAGACTTAACTAGAGCCACATTTGTTTAGAGATAAAACTTCATTTACAAATGATTATTGTTTTCTGGATTTAATTTTGTGTTAGATATATTTGATTATCATAAAGGTTAATTTTTACCAACCAAAAATATTGATTTTAAATAAACGTTAGTTTTACCACTTAATGTTTTAAAAAAAATAATTATATCGTTACATTTTATTTATATTTAGTTTTTTTTATAACGATACCTAACCTACTTCTAAATACTTTTATATTTGTACATTGTAGGATTTGAACTCTTCACATTTAGAATAAATTTTGTTTCTGTTAGTAATTTAGATTTAAAATTGATTTTTGTTTAATAAGTAATTGATCTAAAATTGATAAACATTGTTTGTAATATTAAAAAGGTTAAATTGATTTTTATTTAATAAGTAATTGATCCAGATTGCAAGATTTGAGACTATGTGTTTAACAAATTTGTCTTGAAGTAGGTTGATGGGATAGCGATGAGCCTAAGAGATGTTACTAAATCTTGTGATGAGGAAAATTGCATATGTATTGTTTGATGAAATGCCTGAACCAGATTTTTTGGGTAACCAGTATGATACATTGTTAATGTAGTTGCCTCTTTGATTATTGGATTGATCACTAAAAACTTAAAAATATACCGCTTGTTGATTGTTGTAAATATGTAGTTTCTCAGTTTTCGAGTCGGTTCATGTACTGAATCAAGTTTAAATCTTGTCAAAAAGTATATTATAACGGACCGATCCTAAGATTTCGAAGACGCTGTGCGACAAGTAAAAAATCGCCCCTTAAACATGAAATTGCTACTAACTTTATAATGTTTTTTTGCATATCTGTACCTAACGAGAAAAAAATTAATTTAGGCTCCCTCCAGATCACGGGCCTGTGCAGTCAGTCACCTATCCTGCTGACCTTAACATATTGTTGATTCACATTAAAAGATTTAAGTGCAAGTTGTTCAAATGTCCAATATATAACAAAACTGGCGAACCCATAATTTATTTCATAAAGATGCAATCAGTATTTTTGTCTAAATAATACACTAAAAATGTTTTTTTTCAAGATGGCCGCCCGCCACCCCACAAACCATAGTAGGTCCGCCCCTGACTCTATATATGTTGAGTGTTCACATAACATCGTTTAATAAGCTTTAGGATTTCAAATTCTCAGATTAGATATAAGCATATTTAGCATCTTAAATAGGTTAAAAATAATTATATTATTTTAATAGTTATTTGACTTTAAGCTAAAACGATTTAAGAGGTTTCATATATTACATTCAATAGTGTTATAGAATGAACCCATATAAATGGTTATATTAATATCTCTTTTGACCCAGTTATTTTTCTTCCATAACTATTTTGGATGTTACGTACGTTACAACTTAAATATTAAGTATACACATAATTATATATAAGGCATTTTCTATTTTTTTCAATTAAGTCTTTAACTAATAAAAGGTTCTTAATTATATATTACACAAACAAATGTGTAATTCATTTCTATTTTGCTATTTCTTTATCTTAGTTTTTCAATCAAACACTTCATGTGCTTATCTTTGTTCCTCTTATCAAGTGTCTAAAACATTTGATACATAATTTTTTTATTACATTATCATTTATCAAACCTAAACTAATAACACACCCACCTTACCTTTCTAATATTCCACATTATGTGACAAAAATATCAGAAGGTAACTAACTATTTCCCTACATTTGCTAGTCTCTATAGAACATTTAAATGTTCAAACTAAATGGCACTCCTGTTTCAGGAATCCATGACTCTCCTGTCAAAAAAAGTCTAACCGAAAATTGTTCGGCTTCTTCGGTCGTCAAAACATGATATCCCGGCCATGTTATGCGATCCCTCGTGTCAGCGCTTTGGCCCGTGTTCATATACTCCGCGTAATACACTTTATCAAACGCGGAGTCCCCCCTAAATGGCAACCACCCCGCGGTACTGATCACATTGTCAAAATCACACTTTACATATACAACCCTCGAGTAATCCCTCCATGGGCGCCCAAGAAACGTCATGACCAACCCATCCGCTAGATTTGAGTCAGGGGCGGGCATGACTCGAGAATTTTCTATGACAAATCCGGTGTTTGAGCTTGGATCGATTCTTCCTTGAGCCGTTATTGTGTTTTGTTGTCCTTGTAATGGCGTTCGGACATAAATGTTGCAGTTTTGGAGGACGGCCGAAGCGTCCCCGAATATGAAGTCAATAGTTCCATAGATGTCACATTCGCGTAAAAAATGTCGGTTTTGGAGGAGGCATAGGGTGTCTTGGTACCCTTTGAAGCTGCATTTGTAGAAAATCGACTGATCCGAGGCTGATAGGAGCGCAATGGCTTGTTGTTTCTCAGGACCAGCAGTGTTCTCGAACGTTATCCCGATCGCAACAAAACCCTGACCCCAAACCTCTACATATAATGTTAAGAACCAAATATATGTTACATAAGATAATAAATACAAAATAAAAGAATAATGTATTGTGTATTAATAACATGAATAGTAACTTACGAACAGTTGCAGTGTTGGAAGTTAATAAGCCATCAAAGACATTTTTGTCATTTGTTATAACCGTTGCATCAATTCCATCTCCATAGAGCATTAAATTGGTCATGGAATTCTTGATATATATGTTTTCTTTATAAATACCGGCTTTCACATATATTACAAATCTATCTGTTCCAATTCTTTGATTTTCTGCCGCTTCAATGGCTCTGGTGATTGTACTAAAATCACCAGAGCCATCTTGAGCGACCACAAAATTTGCTTCTATCGCTCCCCCTTCGGATAATTGAACGAATCCATGATTGTGTATAGTGGGTGAATGTGAACTACTAGCCTCAACTTTGTGTAGCTTTGAGGGGTTGGAGTATTTGAAGCCATTGAGGCATGTTTGATGGTTAACTACGGCTGCGATTAACCATCTTTTTTACATCGGCCGCAATCATACACTTTTTTGAGAGGTTTAGATGGTTTATGACATTCTTGTAAAGCTCTAAGCAATCCATTAAACTTATCTTGGCTTGGAGATCAAGCATGGTATGAGGCATAGCCAAGAAGCGTTCGAGTGTTTTTCGAGTTTTATGCATTGCCTTGATGCCAGACTCGCGAGACTCGAATTCAGGACCTATGATGAGATTGCATAACTCGGTGAAAGGGGTTTCGTCGCACGAAGAGACCTCGCAACGAATAAAAGAAGTAAAAAATATGAGACTTATGATGCTATAAAACATGCTATAAAACAGTATAAGAAGATATGTTTTTAGGATTTTGAAAGCATGTAGTGAGTACTAGAGAGTATGTGCTTATTTATATGATGAACTTATGTAAATGTTGCTTTTTTTATTATGTTGATTGGTCCAAGCGTTATAGGAAGTAACTACATTTATTGATTCAGTTTATTTAGTTATTATCAAGTACAAAAGGAAAGTTTGGACATTAAAAAATATATTAGTTTGGAAGGTTATTAAAAATTGGTATAAATGCATCTTAATTGTTTGTGGCAGAAAACTTGTATATTGATTTGTCAATATATAAATTTTATGTTATAAGATTGTTTATTTGTTGAAAAATAATAACTACTGAAATATCTTACTTCAAATGTGATGAATAAATTACCTACCTTTTTCTAAACATGTTAAAGCACACTACAATGTATAAGAAAAGGTCAATATTTTTTGATTGAGCATTGAAAAAATCAATCTTTTAGGTTAAGATGTTACATTTCTTTAAAGGAAAAAAAAGGAATAATGGATTTTAATAATCCAAAATTTTAGTCATTGGCCGGAAACGGTTCTAATTTCAAAAATAACCGGTGGTGGTCCCAACTTTTCGTATATTGTAAACCAATGGACTTTTACTAAAAAAACCTTAATTTTATTTTGTTTCTTTATCCTTTTCAGCAACTTTTTTGTATAATGTAAACCAATAGACCTTTACTAAACCGAAAAGGATAAAGAGACAAAAATAAATTAAGGTTTTTTTTAGTAAAAGTCCATTTATTTACAATATGTGAAAAGTTGGGACCACCACCAGTTATTTTTTAAGTTGAGACCGTTGCCGGCCAATGACTAAAAGTTTAGATTATTAAAATTCATTATTCTAAAAAAAACATATCAAAATGGGAGGAATTAAAAAAAACATATTAAAATGGGTGGAATTCTTACATGTCATTGTATTAATGGAAAATATAGTTTTTTTAACTTTTTTAAGGCAGAATATTTAATATTTATTATTAGTTAATCTAAAACTTAACCTAAAACTGAAACACATACATATTTCGAATTAGGATGTTCTAGTTGAATTACTTCAATAATTAGATATATGTTCTAGTTGAATTACTTCAATAATTAGATATTCGGGAATCCGGAATGTAGTTTGAATATTGATATGAACTATAAAAGTAAAGAAAAAGAGTGATTTAAACTTTGTTAGTACATTCGGGAATCCGGAATATAGTTTGAATATTAACATGAAGCCCAGTGGCCAGTCTCACCCATTTCAAACGGGAGGACGCGGGTTCGAGTCCAGCTCGGCCCGAATAATCCTGCTGGGTAGTAACCGCCAGACAACTATAGGGCTAAGCTAACTTGGGGAGGGAGAACCCACCCGCGATCAGGGGTACCGTGCATTTCCCTCTGAAAGTGAAGAAAAAAGTGATTTAAACTTCGACTTCTTCAATACATAACGGAACGGAGTGGTGGCGATTAGATTCGTGAAGAAGGTACACATGGGAGGTGAAGCAGGCAGCAAGAGACCGACCACCTCAACCCAATGATAGCCTATGACCGCCCAACTCCATCATTCAAGATATAAAGCTGTTCATCAATCTTTATAAGTTGTATAGAGATAATTTCATTCAAACTCAATTTTTCAAGTCTGATTCAAATAATAAACATTCCATCGGTATGATTTTGATATGTTCACTTTAACATGAATTAGTTTATAAATTGGGATGTATATAAAATTTTAAAAAGATTATCAACTTTCTCTATGTTTATAATATAGTTCATCTCGTGTCAATCTCCAACAACTCAAAGTATGTAAGATTTGAACTTGATTTCTGAATAACCAAATTTTGATTTATTTTCTCTATTATATTGAAAACTAAAATAACCAAAGGTAGATGTCGCTATATAATGTTTATTGTTTCTCTATTATTTTGAAAACTAAATTTCCAATTTAAAATCCTTTTTTTAGCCGCAGTGACATACTAATGATTTATTTTCTGAAGGTGTGAGCACTGAGCAGAGAGTTTTATCATATTTTTAAGGGGTGCAATCAAGATTTTTGCATATATAATACACTAAAAAAATTCTAGACGTGTGCCCGCCACCCCACGGACCTACTTAGGTCCGCCCCTGGTTACGCATTCAAACAAGTCTATAATTGCTAAATTGAATTACGATAAACTTGATATTAATTTGTTCATAATATTTATGTACCTGAAATGTCACACCCCAACCGATGGCGGAATCTTCGGGGCGCGGCACTAAGCGGTTCAGATTGTTCGAGAGAATCCACAACGACTATTTTTAAATGACAATATTTAAGCGTCAATTTCCCATACAATCAACATACAATCATTACATAATCATCACGAATTCCATCATTCTCAAACAATTCAATATTCGTCAACTAGATTATTACAAGTTTCTAAAGCATATCCTAATTCCGTTTGCAACAGTAGAAATCATCAACCTGCAACATACGTTAAAATAATTGTCAATACAAAAATGTATTGGCGAGTATACAGGTTTTGATATAATAGCATAGTAGATAGAAAATGTTGCGAAATACCACATACATAAACATGACCAACACATATAAACTCACAAGACAAATTTATCATGCTATACTCTCGAGATGCTCGCGCGGTCTTCCTAGCTAGACCCCGTCGGGTGTTAGCCAAACTATAGTACCATACTAGCTAAGGTGAGTTAACGAAAATGTGTCCTAGTTTACATGTATCAAGCATCATGTGTAGACTTGTGTAACGGGTATTCGCGTGTGATAATCAGTTTAGTTTTGCGTTGTGTATTTTGATAGAACGTATGTTACACCCAAAAGGGCGTTTAAAGCGAAAAGGGGGTCAAGTATACTCACAGTGGGTGCGTAACAGCGAACACCGAGAGTTGATGAGAGGAGAGAAAGAGTGTCGGTTTAGCCTACGCGTAGAGACGGAAGGGCATCAGTGTGTTGAAACAGTTGAAACGGAGAGTCGTGCGGGAACAGACTATTTCACACGAAAATGGAATTTACGTGCGAAAAATGTCTGTTTTGTGTTTAAAATTGAGTGTTTTCGCGTCTGACTTCGGGAAATCGAGTGTTCATCCCTCCAACCTTAGGTTACTGATCAACCTAGCATCGGAGAGGTCTTTTGAGCGAGTGAGTCTCTTGTATGAACTCGGACTGGACCGTGTGAACCAAGTATGGTTCACGCGAGCCAGTCCAGATCGCAAAAGTGACTGTTCTTGCGTCTTGGTGCGTTCGGGACTAAGACTTCGTCTGAAACAGATGTATTTTCGAGTCTATTTCATGACGGTTTCGGCAGCGCCTCGTTCCACTACTTAGTGAACGAAACATTAGTCGGTCTGGTCCGTTTTCGTGTGAAAATCGATTTGATAAAGCAGTTTTGTTAGGATAAACACTTGGTGAGTTTGAAACAACAAGGTTTCGGGTCTAAGAAGCCAAGACTAACTCAAACATGCTCGGTTAAGTGCTAAATCCTTAAGAAAATGAGAAGGTTTTATGAAAAAGATGAAGGTTTTCGTAAAACAGAGAAGTTTATATGAAATCGGAGATAATCTCGTGCAAAATCATTTTAAAAACCGTTGTGATTCGTGTGAAAAACGTAGTTTTCTTACTTAGAACAGAGAGAATCGGGCTGCAGAGCGTTTTGGTGCGGAATGGCAGCAAGTTGGAGTGAATGGCGAAGGGTTGTATTTATAGACGGAGAGGAATCGAGGTGGTTTGGTGAAATTTTCGTGCGTAAATCCATATTTTCGTGCGAAAATGGACATTTTCGCACCAATATGCGATTTTCGCACGAAATATGTCTTTTTCGCATGAAAACTGCCATTCGGAGCCAAAGGATGCAACATTTTCGCACGAATTTTCGTGCAAAAAATGAAATTTTCGTACGAAAATATTTTTTTTTTATTCTAATGGTTAAAACAAGCACTTTTTACAAAAGGACCCTATACTAGAAAAATTCCTAAAAATTATTAAAAATCCTTTTGTAATGCTTTCGTTCGTATTAATTAATTGTATTAAGCGTTGCGTATAAAATGCGATAAAGCGAATTAAGCGAGAGCGAGTAATAAGAGTGTAATAGGCGTCTCAGTTCCCAAGTCCTGAGAGACTCGCGTTGTCTAAGCGAGCAGATGGACTTGGAAACATCACGCAAATGTTTATAGTTTTAGCGAGTGCGTTGTAAGCGTTGTGAGGGTCGATATAGTGCGAAAATATGCGATGTAGTGTGAAAATATGCGGTGTAGCGTAGTAAGCGATATAGTTTACATTATAATCCGAATCTCTGGTGCTAGGCGTAACGAGAGTAACGAGCTGCGAAAATGCGGGTTGTTACAGTCTCCCCTGCTTTAGGAAATTTCGTCCCGAAATTTATTCGAAAGAGAGGCCTTGAGAATTCACATGAATAGATAGCGATAAAAGCGTTAAGACGTTAGTGTAAGTTGAGGATGAATGAGCGATCGATATAGGAATGACGAGTGAAGGCGTCTCGATGGCGTAGAAGAATCGATGAGTAAAACGGATTAATTGACTCGTGGTTGATAACTCACGAGCTGGCAATCAAGAAAAAACTTTTTAAGTTTTTAAAAGTTTGTTAAGCACCACAAAAAGCGTTTTAAAGAAATTCGATTTATGGAAATCTTCTCACAACGTGGCGCTAGGCGGTCGATTTCCATTGTGAGAAGAGTTTTGCTTGCCTAAAAGGTTTTTGTAAAAATTCAAAATACTAAAAAAAAATTTCATTTAATTACAAAAACATAACCGTAAAACTAATTTTTAAAGGTATCGAAAAGTTTAATTAGTGTCAAACCCCGTATGGAATCTTTCCACGAAAGTTTATAATATGGCTAAAACACTTATATATAGGAAGTACCAGCGGCGTATCCACCATGTTTTAGCCATATCGCCTCCGTTTCGTGGAGCGATGTCAGGCGTGTTGACACGATATAGATAGATTTCGGTATTCTTGGTCCACGTGGTGAAGGGGGACCAAGAGATTATGAGGCTTGAATAATGTCGAACCCAACATGGCATCCTTTCACGGAAGTTCGTAAATACGGCTAAAACACTTATATATAGGAAGTACCAGTGGCGTATCCACCATGTTTTAACCATACTGCCTCCGTCCCGTGATGTCATGTGTGCCGACATGACATGGATAGATTGACGATTGGAATAGCGAAGCGGTAAGAACGAGAGATGCGATAAGCATTAAAACGACATGAATTGAAGGAGATAAGCGAAGAGATAGCATCCGGGCATCGGGAGGAGAATGCGATAAGCGAAGCGATAGCGATAAGCGAAGCGATAGCGGTAAGCGAAGCGATAGCGGTAAGCGAAGCGATAGCTATAAGCGAAACGATAGCGATAAGCGAAGCGATTACATCTAAGCGTCGAGAGGAGAAAGCGATAAGCGATGCGATAGCGATAAGCGACCGATAGAGATAAGCGATACAGCGTCGAGAGGATAATGCGATAACTGATGCGATAACGATAAGCGATGCGACATAGACTTAATCGAAAGCGGGTTCGCGTCGAGGTAGACTTACGAAAAGTCTAGCGGTGGTGCGATTCGAGAAGTGATGAGATGTTACGCCTTTGCGAAGGAGTTTGCATGTGAAAATAATCATCATAATATTAAAGGTCTAATAACGTTCAACTACACATGGCACGTCTCCATGGGAGTTTGTTAACATGGCAAAGCACTTATATATGGGAAGTACCAGCGGCGTATCCACCATGCTTTAACCACGCCACCTCCGTGCCGTGAATAAAAGTCACGCTTTATCGACATGGTTAAGACGCTTATATATAGGAAGTACCAGCGGCGTATCCACCACACTTAACCATGCTTTTAATGTTATGGCACCATTAGAACTCACTACGATCCCCACGCAGATACCAGGTTAATCCCGTGTACACCCGCGATTAATTAGTGTTTGCATGATTATCGTAACTTATTCTAAAGACGCATTGTGGGGATAGAAACATATTACATCGTGATAAACTATATAGCGTTAATAAATAGATTTAGTGTGTGAGCCTAGAGTAAGTGCGATGACTCGAGTGAGAGAGAGAGAGAGAAAAGATGTCGTCGTGTGTTAAAACGACACCGTACAATGGATTAATTAGAAAGCATAAGTACAAATGTTGAAAATCGTACTATAAACAACATCGTCCTACTCCTGGTTGGTGTTGGTGTTGACGACTTCTGCTGCTGGGGCTGCGGGTTGAGTCGGCGGTGCTGGAAGGGCTAACGTATCTGGTTGTCGTGGTCAAGTGCGACAGTTGCTGCTGAGATGACCAAAACAGCCGCAGTTGATGCAATAGCGACAACTGGCTCCGACTTGGTGGTGATACGTGCATGTCGAGCACTGGGGATGAGGCCCTGTGTAGTTGCGCCTTGGGTAGAACGGAACTGCTCGGAGGGTTTCAGGGATGAGCGGTGCAGTTGCTAAGTAGTTGAGGCTCGGGCTTTTTCTCTTGCGGCTAGGCTCGGTGGTGGCTTGCGGTGGCACGTCATCGTCTTCGTCGTCGGACAGCTCGATAGTAGCTTGGTTTCAGATTCTTGGTAGGATTTTTGGAGAAATATCCATCCAAGGCTCGCTTGTCATTGATCTTCGCGGCCAACTGATAGGTTTCTTTTGTCATACCCCGACCCGCAGCGGAATAAGAGTCGGGGCATAATTGGGTTATCACCAAAGCTCATGACATTTACTATTATGTTTCATATTTAATAAAGTCAAAGTTACATTCTCAAATATCCAAACATGTTCATTCAATACAAAGAAAATAAAACAAACATAACAATCCCAACACTATATCGTTTATTCTTCTAGTCCAAATCCTATGTGTTCCTAGCTGCAGCTGCTTCACCTGTATCATGTGTAAAATGGGGGTTTTTGGGTCAACATAAGTTGGCGAGTGAACCTTATTAGATAAACATTTATTAATAAATTAATTGTTAGTTTATCAAATGAAAATTTGTGCATAACCATAGATGAGCAAATGTGAATAATCAAGTAATGGCAAATAGCAGTCACAACTATAACATACAATAACACATGGCATCATACATGAACATACCATCATCATACTGTAAATAACATAAATGAAACTGTGCGATCAAGGCTCAATCAAACGGAGCCGATCGTATTGCATGTACTGAAAATGAAAATGTCTGTGCGATCAAGGCTCAATCAAACGGAGCCGATCGTATGTGGGCACGCCAGGTTCAACCGCATAATAAAATGGGGAACATGCTCAACGCTCATAATGTAATGGGGAGCGGCGGCCTATGAAATTGCATGTACTGAATAATAAATTGCATCCAATGATAATTACTTAACAGCAACAAACTGAATACACAAGCTCATGTTATGATGTATGCACAATGGTTTAGTAATAATATATATATACAAAGACACATGATACACCCCAAAACGTGATTAAAACGGGGAATTTGTAAGATTCACTCACATTGGGTGCATTGGATTAGAGATGGTGAGATGCGCACGAATTAGATGAGCGGATCAACGAGTAATACTAACCTAAATAATAATGGAAAAATATATTAAATGGATGAATTTTATTAAGGATTTTAATGAAATTTTTAGATATATTTTTGTGAGTTTATGGCTATTTTCTATCTTTAAAAATGTTATTTTTAAGTATTTTTAATTAAATTTTAAATTAAATTAAATAAATAAAAATATATAAAAAATATTTTTTTAGCGTTGACCGTTGACCGGTTCGGTCAGCGAATTAATCTGCACCGGGTGAGGCTCGAACCCGAGACCTCCCGTTCGCGTGCACGCAGCTCTACCAACTGAGCTACGTGTCTAACCCGAAATAATCTTGTTTTTAATTATCTTTATACACTTATTCGATTTAACCGAATTTCCTTTATTTGCAAAAACATTTTAATTCAATCGGACCGGTGCTCGTGACGAGTTTCGAACGCGCGACGTGTAGTTCATGTTGCACACAGTCCACCGCTGGACTGTGTGTCTAACCTGATTAATATCTCGGTTTTTATTATACTTAACAACTAACTGGGTTATCCCGGTTTAGTTTTTAAACAAAAAGGCGCGTTATAATATAAGGTGTGCGTGTAGCAGGGATCGAACTCGGGACGTGTATAGTTTTTGTTTGCACACAGTCCACCGCTGGACTGTGTGTCTAACCCGTTTATAATTTCGATTTTAATTAATCTTATGTCATCACTGAACTTCGTCTTCTTCATTACAAACGCAGACATCAATCAAACAACCGATTCGTGATTAATTTAGTTAATAAACATGATGTCCAGTTTGAATGCATTGAACCGAAAAGCTTGGGGAAAGAAGATACCGAACAGATTGTCTTCTTCAGAGAGTCCGGCGAAACTTGTCGGCTCTGTTTTTGAAACCTTCGGCTGAGAGAATCTATTAACAGGTTTAAGGGATTAGATATGAAATTAAACTAATGAGTATTGATTATCAGTACGTTGGAATGTGCATACCGGTAATCAACGAGTTTCCGACGATTCCAGGAGTTTTCCGGCGAGCACAGAAAGTCCAGCAATGTCGTCTGTGGTTGATTATGAGCGATGGGTTAATGTTAGTAAGGTTCTAACAATAGATTGAAACCGTAAGGTAGAAGTATTTTACCGGTTTGAGTTGAATACGGTTTTCCGGCGACTTTTGCAGAGAATTCCGGCGAGCTGTTTTAGGTGCTCTGATGGTCTGAAAATACGACGAAAAGGAAATGGAGTATTGGTATGATCTCTTTGAATCGCGAGAATGGTCTGGAGTTTGTGTAATTCTGAACTTGATGGTTTTTCGGTTTTAAAAACCAACAATGATGAGTCTTGAAGTTTAATCAATTTCTGATTGATTAAAAACCGTCGTGCATCGATTATAAACTGAATGTGTGAGATAAACAACGATTTGACGCTTGGTTTGCCGATTACCGTTTCTCAGATGGCGCCATCGGTTTTAACTGAGTTTGTGTATAAAATTCATTTGTGTTCTTAGAGTTAGCAGAAAACACAATGTGGCGGAGTGGTTTAGGGAGTGAGTGTTAAGTTGTTGAAGTGTCTTGGCTGACCCGGGTTCGAATCCCGGCAGCTTCATTATTTTTTTATTTATTTTATTTTAACTTTTTATCAAATATAATTTTTATAGTTTAGTTTATTTATTAATTATGTATCGTTTTAACTCAAAATAATCATAAATATTTAATGTAACTTTTATAACTTGGTACTTGATTACAAAACGGAGCGGGTTTTGATGACCCGATTTTTACAAATGTTACAGTATCCCCTACTTTTAGGAATTTCGTCCCGAAATTTAAGTAGTTGAAGTAGTAGGAAAAAGATGCGGTATTTTTCACGCATTGAGTCTTCACGTTCCCAAGTAAACTCAGGTCCCCGTTTCGACTCCCAGCGTACCCTAACAATTGGAATGCGACTTCGTCGAAGACGCTTCTCCCCGTAGTCCATGATCTCCACTGGTCTTTCAATAAAATGCATAGATTCATCAATCTGAATATCTTCCAGTGGAATATGGAGATTCTCATCAGCGAGGCACTTCTTCAAGTTCGACACGTGGAATGTGGGATGAATCCTGTTGAGTTCTTCTGGTAGGTCAAGCTTGTATGCTACAGGACCTACTCTTTCGAGTATCTTGAAAGGTCCTACGTAACGTGGTGCTAGCTTCCCCTTTTGACCAAAACGAACTACTCCCTTCCACTGTGATACTTTTAGAAGCACATGATCACCAATGTTAAACTCTAAGGGCTTCCGTCGTTTATCTGCATAACTCTTTTGACGACTTTGAGCCGCTAGAAGATTGTTTCGAATTTGATGGATCTTATCTGTGGTTTCTTGGATCAATTCTGGACCAGTAATTTGTGCTTCCCCAATTTTGTGCCAACATACAGGAGATCGGCACTTTCGACCATATAAGGCTTCAAAAGGTGCCATGCCGATGCTCGAATGATAGCTGTTGTTGTACGAAAATTCAACTAATGGTAGGTGGGCGTCCCAATTTCCCTTGAAGTCTATGACACATGCTCTAAGCATATCTTCAAGTGTTTGAATGGTGCGCTCAGACTGTCCATCAGTTTGAGGATGATAGGCGGTACTGAGATCTAATCGTGTGCCCATAGCGGATTGTACTGCTTGCCATGTTGGTGAGGTGAAACGACCATCACGATCAGAAATAATACTTAGTGGTACCCCATGCCGGCTTACGATTTCGTTGATATAAATACGTGCAAGCTTTTCGTTCTTGAAATCTTCGCGGATAGGAATAAAGTGAGCTGATTTTGTAAGTCGGTCTATAATCACCCATATAGTATCATACCCACCAGAAGTGCGAGGTAACCCGGTAATGAAATCCATGGTTATATTTTCCCACTTTCATACAGGTATTTCCGGTTGGACTAGAAGTCCTGAGGGTCTTTGGTGTTCAGCCTTCACCTTGGAACATGTGAGACACTTGGAAACAAAAACGGCAATATCCTTCTTCATTCCAGGCCACCAATAGGTGTATCGTAGATCTTGATACATCTTATCAGCTCCTGGGTGTATAGAATATCGCGTTTTGTGAGCTTCATTCATAAGAGTTTCACGAAGATTGTTGTGGTTAGGAATCCAGATTTGATCTAGGTAATACAAGATACCGTCTGATTTAGTTTCAAGTTTTAGCTCGGCTCCACAGGACATCTCCTTTCGTACCTCTTCTTCTGTTATTGAAACGTGTTGGGCTTCTCGAATTTGATCTTTAATGTTGGTTATAATTTGCGAACATAGAAGATGAATGGAGTTCGCATAACCCTTTCGACTAAGTGCATCAGCCACCACATTTGCTTTACCAGGGTGGTATCTAATTTCACAGTCGTAATCATTCAGAAGTTCGACCCATCTTCGTTGCCTCATGTTTAACTCTTTTTGATCGAAGATATGTTGAAGACTCTTGTGGTCAGTGTATATTTCACACTTAGTACCATAGAGATAATGTCTCCATATCTTAAGAGCGAATACAACGGCTCCAAGTTCTAGGTCATGAGTGGTGTAGTTCTTTTCATGTGTCTTGAGTTGTGTCGAGGCATAAGCTATGACTTTTCCTCTTTGCATGAGAACGCAGCCTAATCCTTGCCCTGACGCGTCGCAATAGACTACAAAATCATCACAACCTTCAGGAAGAGTGAGGATTGGTGCATCATAAAGTTTTTGTTTAAGAGTTTGAAAAGCTTCTTCTTGCTTGGGTCCCCATACGAAAGGTTTTCCCTTATGGGTTAAAGCCGTGAGTGGCACAACAATGCGAAAGAAGTTTGAAATGAACCGACGATAATAGCCAGCTAGTCCAAGAAAAGATCTTACTTCAGTTGATGTACGTGGAGCTTGCCATTCTTGAACTGCTTTGATCTTTGAAGGGTCAACATGTATTCCTTTGTCATTGACTACATGCCCGAGGAATTGCACCTCTTTTAACCAGAATTCACATTTAGAGAACTTGGCATAAAGCTTTTCCTTTTCTAGAAGTGCAAGAACGAGTCAAAGATGACGCTCATGATCAGCTTTAGATTTTGTATAAATAAGAATATCGTCAATGAAGACTATAACAAATCGATCAAGATAAGGTTTGCAGACTCTGTTCATTAGGTCCATGAAGACAGCTGGTGCGTTGGTTAAACCAAACGGCATAACCATGAATTCATAGTGGCCATAACGAGTTCGAAAAGCAGTCTTAGGGACGTCTTCTTCATGCACCCTAAGTTGATGATAGCCAGATCGAAAGTCGATTTTCGAAAAGCAGCTGGCACCTTGTAGTTGGTCAAAAAGATCATCAATGCGTGGTAAAGGATAGCGTTTTTTGATGGTTAACTTGTTGAGCTCTCTGTAGTCGATGCACATACGAAAAGATCCATCTTTCTTCTTTACAAAAAGGACAGGTGCACCCCAAGGCGATGAGCTAGGACGTATGAATCCCTTGTCAGTCAACTCTTGTAATTGACTGGCTAGCTCTTGCATTTCAGAGGGGGCTAACCTATATGGAGACTTTGCAACTGGTGTAGCACCAGGTATAAGATCAATACGGAATTCGACGTCTCTAACTGGAGGAAGTCCTGAAATGTCGTCAGGAAAAACTTGTGGAAAGTCTTTTACTACAGGAATGTCTTCAAGTTTCTTCTCTGTGGTCCCCTTCTTGATGATATGGGCTAAAAACGCGACATAATTCTTGCAAAGATATTTTCGAGCTTGAAGACAAGACATTAAGCTGAGCCCTTTCGACGAGGTTTCTCCAATGATTTGAAGAGTCTGACCGTTTGAAAGAGGAATACGAATAAATTTTTCACGACATACAACTTCCGCCTGATGTTGACTGAGCCAATCCATACCGATTATAATGTCGAAACTTCCCAGCTTCATAGGAATAAGGTCGACTGAGAAATCGTGGTCGTTTAAGGTGAGTGTACAGTTGCGTAATATAGAGTCTAATGAAACTGGTTTCCCGTCCGCAACTTCTACCGTTATGGGTTCCGTGAGCTTATCCCGATTTTTGCTTAGGATAGGTTCAAATTCTAATGACACAAAACTTCTATCCGCACCAGTATCAAATAACATAGAGGCATATCTACCATTTATAAGGAACGTACCGTTGACTACATTGCCGTCAGCTCTGGCCTGGTTCGCGTTAATATTGAAAGCTCTTCCTCTTGCAGGTGGAGGAGCTTGGTTCGCTTGGTTCACTGGGTTGGCTTGGGCCTGAGCATGAATTATATTAACCAGCCTTGGACATGTGTTTCTGAAATGACTTGGGTCGCCGCAATTGAAGAAAGCCCGCATAGGTTGGCCCATAGGATAACTGGGTTGGTAGTATGTTTGGGCTAAATGTTGGGTGGGTGGAAATGGTAGGGGTTGTTGTGCTTGACCCATTAACTGTTGGTGGGTTTGGGTTAAAGGTTGGTGGCGGTTTGTTCGTTGAGGCATGCGGCAGTTTTGAACAGTATGTCCTGCGCGACCGCAGCCGGTGCAGTATTGGCAAGGATGATCAGGGGAATGGTGATACTGACAACGGTTACATTTTGGTAATGGGCCTGTGTAGGGTCTTCTGTATGGTGCGGGTGAAGGAGTGACTTGAGTAATGGGTGCAGCAGGAATAGGGGTGTTGGTTTGGGTAACTGCAAAATTCCTGGTGTTACGCTTCCTCTTGTTAGCAAACTTAGAGGAAGGAATGGGGTGGTTTGAAGTTTGTCCCTCAACAGGGGCTTTCTTCTTCTCTTCTTTGAACTTCCCATTGCGAATTCGGTTTTCGGTCAGTTCAGTTGCCAACTCCATGGCAGCTTCAAGTGTTACTGGTGAAACGCTGAGAATTGAATCTTGGATTTTCGAGGGAAGTCCTCGAATATAATGCTCGATCAGACGATAGGTTGGAGTGAATAAATTTGGAACCATTTGGTTCAACTCCAAGAACCTCTTGTTGTAAGTAGAGTGATCACCCTCTTTTTTCTTTAGAGCATGAAATTCATCCTCCAACTTCTTAATTTCACTTCTAGGACAGAAACGCCTAGTCGTGATTTCCCTTAACTCCTCCCAAGTTAAGGCCATCGCATCTTCAGTTCCCCTCTTCCCTTTCTCAGTGTTCCACCAAGTGAGAGCTACTCCAAGTAGTCTCCCGGTGGCGTATCGAACCTTGCGATCCTCAGGACAATCACAGTTTAGGAAGGTGTTTTCCATCTCCTCGAACCAATGTAGGAGAGCAGTGACACCCTCGGTCCCTTCAAATTTTGGAGGATCACAGGACTTAAAATGTTTGTAAGAGCACTTGTTGGTAGGAGGGTTGTCGATGTTCTGGTCCTGTTGTTGAGGAGGGTTAGTAGGATTTGTAGCAAGGGCTTGTTGTACTTGTACTATAATGTCAGGCAATATCGTGGCCATTTGTTTCGCGATCTGAGTGGCCAAACGTTCCTGAGACCTTCCCGATCTTTTACCCCTTCGTTGCTGTCTAGACGACATCTACAGGATCATAAAATGAGAAGATTGTGAGTTTATGGTGTCTTTTTAGGTGTCATGTGTCTTTAAGAAAATGAAAATAACATAAATATCAATAATGCAACTACATCCATAGGATGTCTTGGGTTCGCTCATGTTGGGCCTCAAATGTCCCCCATACCTTCACCTACATAGTCATGTGGGCCCCCATGGCTATTGGCTTGGTAGGATTCACATTAGTATTGGCAATTTAACACTCGCATCCCCGAATGCAAACCACAAAATATATTCATGAGATGTTTGGTCGGAACGTGTCCAGGTGTAGACACAATGACAACTCAAAGTGGGATTAGCTCACACGACGTTTGGTATAGCATGCTTTGGCCTAATAGGTACTTCGTACTCTCATCGTTAGTCCCCAGGTAGGCAAACTGGTCCTTTATTTTGGATTTATACGAATGCCAGCCTAGACAGGACGTTCCGACTACCGGTACTGGTACCCTTCCAGTTACTACATGTCCGTCATGAGAACTCACTTTAATGAGATTTGAAAACACGAAAATCATTGTAAAAATAATCATGATGTGGTGTGTGCTTTCATGGATGTGATATGTTATGAGCATACGATTTCATGATAGGCATTATATGATAATACATACTTATGAACATGCTTGCACAATATCAAATGTAACATTTAACATAAAACATATAAACATCATGAAATTTGGCATATAATACCCAAAATTCTTATAAGTTTCTAATCGACTATAGTATAGGCTCTAAGGGTCTAATAACCTATCCTATATCCCTATAGTCATGGCTCTGATACCAATCTGTCACACCCCGACCCGCAGCAGAATAAGAGTCGGGGCATAATTGGGTTATCACCAAAGCTCATGACATTTACTATTATGTTTCATATTTAATAAAGTCAAAGTTACATTCTCAAATATCCAAACATGTTCGTTCAATACAAAGAAAATAAAACAAACATAACAATCCCAACACTATATCGTTTTATTCTTCTAGTCCAAATCCTATGTGTTCCTAGCTGCAGCTGCTTCACCTGTATCATGTGTAAAATGGGGGGTTTTTGGGTCAACATAAGTTGGCGAGTGAACCTTATTAGATAAACATTTATTAATAAATTAATTGTTAGTTTATCAAATGAAAATTTGTGAATAACCATAGATGAGCAAATGTGAATAATCAAGTAATGGCAAATAGCAGTCACAACTATAACATACAATAACACATGGCATCATACATGAACATACCATCATCATACTGTAAATAACATAAATGAAACTGTGCGATCAAGGCTCAATCAAACGGAGCCGATCGTATTGCATGTACTGAAAATGAAAATGTCTGTGCGATCAAGGCTCAATCAAACGGAGCCGATCGTATGTGGGCACGCCAGGTTCAACCGCATAATAAAATGGGGAACATGCTCAACGCTCATAATGTAATGGGGAGCGGCGGCCTATGAAATTGCATGTACTGAATAATAAATTGCATCCAATGATAATTACTTAACGGCAACAAACTGAATACACAAGCTCATGTTATGATGTATGCACAATGGTTTAGTAATAATATATATATACAAAGACACATGATACACCCCAAAACGTGATTAAAACGGGGAATTTGTAAGATTCACTCACATTGGGTGCGTTGGATTGGAGATGGTGAGATGCGCACGAATTAGATGAGCGGATCAACGAGGAATACTAACCTAAATAATAATGGAAAAATATATTAAATGGATGAATTTTATTAAGGATTTTAATGAAATTTTTAGATATATTTTTGTGAGTTTATGGCTATTTTCTATCTTTAAAAATGTTATTTTTAAGTATTTTTAATTAAATTTTAAATTAAATTAAATTAATAAAAATATATAAAAAATATTATTTTTTAGCGTTGACCGTTGAGCGTTGACCGGTTCGGTCAGCGAATTAATCTGCACCGGGTGAGGCTCGAACCCGAGACCTCCCGTTCGCGTGCACGCAGCTCTACCAACTGAGCTACGTGTCTAACCCGAAATAATCTTGTTTTTAATTATCTTTATACACTTATTCGATTTAACCGAATTTCCTTTATTTGCAAAAACATTTTAATTCAATCGGACCGGTGCTCGTGACGAGTTTCGAACGCGCGACGTGTAGTTCATGTTGCACACAGTCCACCGCTGGACTGTGTGTCTAACCTGATTAATATCTCGGTTTTTATTATACTTAACAACTAACTGGGTTATCCCGGTTTAGTTTTTAAACAAAAAGGCGCGTTATAATATAAGGTGTGCGTGTAGCAGGGATCGAACTCGGGACGTGTATAGTTTTTGTTTGCACACAGTCCACCGCTGGACTGTGTGTCTAACCCGTTTATAATTTCGATTTTAATTAATCTTATGTCATCACTGAACTTCGTCTTCTTCATTACAAACGCAGACATCAATCAAACAACTGATTCGTGATTAATTTAGTTAATAAACATGATGTCCAGTTTGAATGCATTGAACCGAAAAGCTTGGGGAAAGAAGATACCGAACAGATTGTCTTCTTCAGAGAGTCCGGCGAAACTTGTCGGCTCTGTTTTTGAAACCTTCGGCTGAGAGAATCTATTAACAGGTTTAAGGGATTAGATATGAAATTAAACTAATGAGTATTGATTATCAGTACGTTGGAATGTGCATACCGGTAATCAACGAGTTTCCGACGATTCCAGGAGTTTTCCGGCGAGCACAGAAAGTCCAGCAATGTCGTCTGTGGTTGATTATGAGCGATGGGTTAATGTTAGTAAGGTTCTAACAATAGATTGAAACCGTAAGGTAGAAGTATTTTACCGGTTTGAGTTGAATACGGTTTTCCGGCGACTTTTGCAGAGAATTCCGGCGAGCTGTTTTAGGCGCTCTGATGGTCTGAAAATGCGACGAAAAGGAAATGGAGTATTGGTATGATCTCTTTGAATCGCGAGAATGGTCTGGAGTTTGTGTAATTCTGAACTTGATGGTTTTTCGGTTTTAAAAACCAACAATGATGAGTCTTGAAGTTTAATCAATTTCTGATTGATTAAAAACCGTCGTGCATCGGTTATAAACTGAATGTGTGAGATAAACAACGATTTGACGCTTGGTTTGCCGATTACCGTTTCTCAGATGGCGCCATCGGTTTTAACTGAGTTTGTGTATAAAATTCATTTGTGTTCTTAGAGTTAGCAGAAAACACAATGTGGCGGAGTGGTTTAGGGAGTGAGTGTTAAGTTGTTGAAGTGTCTTGGCTGACCCGGGTTTGAATCCCGGCAGCTTCATTATTTTTTTATTTATTTTATTTTAACTTTTTATCAAATATAATTTTTATAGTTTAGTTTATTTATTAATTATGTATCGTTTTAACTCAAAATAATCATAAATATTTAATGTAACTTTTATAACTTGGTACTTGATTACAAAATGGAGCGGGTTTTGATGACCCGATTTTTACAAATGTTACATCCTTGATGGTAGCCAGTCTTGCAGCTTCGACAAAATCGCTGACACACTCAGGCAGAGCATATATGTACTTTTGATAGCCTTTTCGGGAGTGTCGACTTGGCTTGGGCAGATGATGCTAAGCTGTTTAAACCTTGCTGTGAGGCTGGCATTGTCTCCTTCGACTTGCTTGATCTTCCAGAACTCGTTTTCTAGCTTTTGAACTTCGTGGGGAGGGCAATATTCTCTTTCCATGAGTTCCTTCAGTTCCTCCCACAATAATGCGTAAGCTGCGTCGTTCCCACGTTTGATGCGTTCGGCTGTCCACCAGTCGAGGGCTCGGGATTGAAATACTCCGGTAGCACAGTTGGTTTGAAAATGCTCAGGGCACCCACTCTGACGAAGGGTAACCTCGATTGCATCAAACCGCTGAAGCATCTGAGATACACTTCCTTCACCTGTGAAGACCATTGGGTCACAAGCCTTGAACTGTTTGCAGGAGAAAGTAGACTTTTGTGCATCGGACTTAGAGTCTTCCAATGTCTGAGGGTTGCTGAGGGCTTGAACTAGGCCATTTCCTTGGCCACAAGCGATGCGATCCTCTTGTCGGCGTTTCTTCTGGCATGACGTCGCGAGTTGGAAGCGTTCGAAGACATCTAGACAAAGAGATTTGGAATGAGATTCGATTATAATGATTTTAAAATTGCGATGCGATTTAGCGCGTTAAAAACGTGTAATGGTTGATATAGTAACACGTATTTCGAAGCTCACATAGGAAAACACATATTTCCTAGATTCTCACGTTATCACATAATCACATACTATTCGTATGTATATATATGTTTGTATATAATAAATAAATATGGCGCGAGGACGCGTTCGAGAGAGTTGTTATGATTTAGTTTTATTTTCTGAAGGTGTGAAAACTGAGTAGAGAGTTTTATCATATTTTTAAAGGGTGCGATCGAGATTTTTGCCTATATAATACACTAAAAAAATTCTAGACGTGTGCCCGCCACCCCACGGACCTACTTAGGTTCGCCCCTGGTTACGCATTCAAACAAGTCTATAATTGCTAAATTGAATTACGATAAACTTGATATTAATTTGTTCATAATATTTATGTACCTGAAATGTCACACCCCAACCGATGGCGGAATCATCGGGGCGAGGCACGAAGCGGTTCAGATTGTTCGAGAGAATCCACAGCGACTATTTTTAAATGACAATATTTAAACGTCAATTTCCCATATAATTAACATACAATCATTACATAATCATCACGAATTCCATCATTCTCAAACAATTCGGTATTCGTCAACTAGATTATTACAAGTTTCTAAAGCACATCCTAAGTCCGTTTGCAACAGTAGAAATCATCAACCTGCAACATACGTTTTAAATAATTGTCAATACAAAAATGTATTGGCGAGTATACATGTTTTGATATAATAGCATAGTAGATAGAAAATGTTGCGAAATACCACATACATAAACATGACGAACAGATATAAACTCACAAGACATGACCACATACATAAAATCCTTTTGTAATGCTTTTGTAATGTGAAATACCACATGCATAAACATGACCACATACATAAAATCCTTTTGTAATGTTGCGAAATACCACATACATAAACAAGACCACATACATAAAATCCTTTTGTAATGCTTTCGTTCGTATTAGTTAATTGTATTAAGCGTTGCGTATAAATGTGATAAAGCGAATTAAGCGAGAGCGAGTATTAAGCGTATAATAGACGTCTCGGTTCCCAAGTCCTGAGAGAGTCGCGTTGTCTAAGCGAGCAGATGGACTTGGAAACATCACGCAAATGTTTATAGTTTTAGCGAGTGCGTTGTAAGCGTTGTGAGGGTCGATATAGTGCGAAAATAAGCGATGTAGTGTGAAAATATCCGGTGTAGCGTAGTAAGCGATATAATTTACATTATGTTCCAAATCTCTGGTGTTAGGCGTAACGAGAGTAACGAGCTGCGAAAATGCGGGTTGTTACCTGAAACATGTATCTTACACAATTTAAGTTTATTTAAATTTATAAGTATTCAACAAATGATTAAGGAATATTGGATTTTAATAATCCCAATTATTTGCCGTTGGTCGCCAACACTTCCAACTTAAAAATAATCACTTACGGTCCTAACTATTGACATATTGGCCACTAATGGACCCTGATTAACAGAACCCTAATAGCGTTAGTTTCTGGTCGCTGGGAAACCGTTTTTTGGCCAGAAAAGTTTTTTAAAGGTTCTATCTAAGATTACAAAGAGGTTTAGAACGAAGATGTTAAGTTTTCCGGCGAAAAAATGGGTTTTGCGGTAACTTAAATAATTGGGGTTTTACTAGAAAAATGTTCCTAACGATCCGTAATAAGGTTACAAAGAGGTTTGGGACGAAAAAGCCAAAAATGAGTTTTCCGGCCAAAAACGTTTTTCCGGCGATCGGAGACTAACGGCGTTAGGGTTCTGTTAGTCAGGGTCCATTAGATGCCAATATGTCAATAGTTGGGACTGCCAGCAATTATTTTTTAAATTGTAACTGTTGACGGCCAACAACAAATTGTTGGAATTATTAAAATCTGATATTCCAAATGATTAACTGTGGATGTGGATGATTAGTTTTAGTCTCTACATTTATTAAGTTATCCAACAAATGATTAATTACAAATTTCATTTAATAAACTTTTGCTTTTTTTATTATAAATGTCTTTGTAAGGCACGACATAATAATCGAATGTGTGCCTATGTATATACAAAGTAATAATTGATATTAGTCTTTCAATAAAGAAAAAATTACATCGTTGGTTTCTATGGTTTTTGTCAAATTTCAATATCTGGTACTAATAATTTTTTGTTGCAAAATCAGGTATTAACTTTTTAATTTATCAAGTACTAAAGCAAAACCTTGTCACAATGTTGAGTACTAAGGCAAAACCTTGTTAAATTTTTTGTTAATTCTTACTAAAATGACTAAAATACCCTTTAATAAGTAAATGGTCATTTTTTTAATTAATTATATTTTCACAGGGCCATTATTGTAACTTATAAAATTCAAATCTTATATTATATATAAAATAATTAGATTTAAAATCAAAATGAATTGGTGTTGCAGGGGACTCGAACTCGAGTCCCTACAAAGTCCAAACATACCGTTAACCAGCAGAATTGCTTCGCAATTGTGAATAAAACGAGGTTCTGAGTATGAGTGTGTTCAGAAAGGTCAGGTCCGAATAGTCTTTCAGAGAGTTTATTTTATACGAGACCAGGGAACAAAATGGTTATGCTATATTATTTTAAAAAAGAATTATTGAGAAATGATGGAGTGTTGAGTGGGGTTGAGTTATAATCGCAGAAGCTTGAGTTATGGTTGTACGAGATTATTCGATATGAATTTGAGGAGGCTTGTTAGGTTTTCCAAAAAGGAAGTTACAATCCACCCTTTAAGTAGTTTCAACATATTTACCATATGACCCATTTATTATAAAAATAGACCCTCTAGTTATTAAAGGGCATTTAGTCAATTTAGTAAGATTTAACAAAAAAAATTAACAAGGTTTAGCCTTAGTACTCAACATTGTGACAAGGTCTGGCATTAGTACTCAACATTGTGACAAATTAAAATGTTAATACCTGATTTTGCAGCAAAAAATTATTAGTACCCAACATTGAAATTTTGCAGAAACCACAAGGACCAACGGTGTAATTTTTCTTCAATAAATTATTAATAAAATCAAACAACCAATTTCTTTTAAATATGAGCATGCACACGCTTACAAATGAAGAAAAGATATAACAAAGAGGATGCAGCTAGACACTGGATCCAGGAAATATATTATGAAGGTGCAAACAAGGAGTTTAATCAAATTTCAAAGAGTACGATCGAGATTTTGCTCTATAAAATACACTAAAATTATTGAATATGCCCGTCCATCCAACCCTCTACCTAGGTCTACCCCTATAGCTCGGTGGTGTGTGATGGCGATGCTGGTTGGCAAGGGTCTTTAGAGAGATAGTGACTGGTTGTAGTAAACAATTTTAGTAAGTTAATAGTTTTGTTTAATTTTGTAAAAATATATTTTTTTTAAGTTTTTGTTCGTAACAACAATGAGCAGGCATTTAAAGAAGGCTAGCAGAAAACTAACAAAAACCCCATACAAAACAACGACTCTGACCGGCTGACCAACTAAAACAGACAAAAAAAAATCAAAGAACCCTTAGACCGAAACTCAGAACACCCAAAAAACCCGAAGGCATTACATATTAACAACCTCAAAAAATGGCCATGAACGCCAATTACCACAATCACAGCTAAAGTTCCTGACCCTATTCACGACCCAATTGAAAGCCTGAATCATAATCTCTTAAAAAACTCTTATCAATTCACATTTTTTTTATTTGCAAATTTCCAATCATCACAAATTTTCTAAGTCACCTCATGTTTGTTTCGCTAACCATCTTTTGTTAACTTCAGTTTTCTAAATTAACATCACTATTGGCAATTTAAGTGTAGAAGGCAATGTTTTAAAATCCGGTTTTTAAATCGTAACGGGTTACGCTCAGAATTGGTTCAACCGGTTGAATCGAGTTGTACCGGATGGTTCAACCGGATTGACTAATTAACCTATAAATCCATAAAAATACATTTTTTACTCAAAAATAATTAAAAAAAAAAAACTTTACCTCAATTCATAATAAAAAATATTCCAAAAGTTAATTCAAATAAAAAATAAACCAAAAATTCACTATTGATACCTTTTTGGACGCTAGGTTTTACTAAAAAGGTAAATCGTCACCTTTTAGGGCCCATAATAGATTAAATGTCCAAATTTTAACCTTTGACCTGGTACCGATATACTGGTTGGTATAACCCAATTTACTGGCGATACAACTTTTTTTGCCGTTCCCTCATTTTACCGGTATGATTCATGCTGGTCAAGCTTCTGGCATCCGGTTTAACCGGTTCAACCGGCCAATATAAACCGGATTATAAATCATTGGTAGAAGGTTAATAATCTAGTCAAATGACATCTTTGCTAAATCATTCTTGGTCAGTTTCATGATGGTTAGTACATCTTAGCTTAATAATCAACAAACATTATTCAACCAAAGCGGTCAAGCGGTTGATACATTGACTTAATCATAGATCATTACGAGTGGATGTACGTGTTGCTTTATTACAAAGTTTACTCAAAAGACTGGGATTACTAAAAAATCAATTTGCATTTTTTTTTTTCATAATGAAAACTTTGTTTTCATTATTACTAGACAAAATTGCAGAGTTTACGTCCTTTACGTTTATATTAATCAATATGATAAGAACTATTTGCATCATTTTTTCTAGAAACTTATTTGTAAAAACATTCACACTCTATTCTTTATCCCCATCCATTGGCTTGTAAACGAACCGAACATTTAACGAACTGTTCATGAATCATTATCCGGGAAGTTTGTTTACGTTCATTCGTTTAATAAATGAACAAAAGTTTCATTCGATTATTTAAATGAACGAACCCGAAGGTCGTGTTTGTTTCATTGCATTTCTGCGGTCATGAACGTTCAGTAATTTGTTCGTATATGTCCATTTACTTTTGTTTCTGGTCATTTGTTTTGTTTAGTTTATGTACACAAACTTAGATTTTTAAAACATTATATTGGAATAATTATGTTTATGCTTGTTATGTCTAACTTGTGCTTTTGTTTTAGGATAATTACGTTTATGATTATCATATCAAGTGCTCAACAAGGAGATTATGTCTAATGTTTAGGATTAAGAATGTTGTTTTTTAAATGGTGTATGTTTGTTCGTATTCGTAAACAAGTTCAATTCCTTAAACAACGAAACAAAAATTTCCATTCAATATGTGTTCGTAAACAAGTTAAATTCAAAACGAACGAACATGAACACGGCTCCGTTTGGTTGGGTTACAACCCTACCCATCCATATATAATTATACCAAAAATCGGGTACCTTACAATGGATTTAGGGGTTGTTTTGTACCATCTTAATGATTCCATTAAGTATGTTTGGTAGCCTTTTAACAATTACAATAAGAGGCTACCTCTTAATTAATTAGTCAGCATAAAAGGTGTTCGGTTCACTTACATGATAGCTCTGTAAGCCTCTTACTCATTACGGTTTAAAATGATGTTGAATGAAAATTTTACCCTTCATCTATTCACCTATGTTCATAACCCTCATCTTGCCACTTACGCACCACCTTCCTCGACCCACCACGAACCAACTAAGTTATAAGTTTAAAGTCTCTTACCCAATCAAACATCTTATTGATCCAACACTTACGATACAGAGGTTACAAAACAGCCCGTTAATTTCATATTTATCTATGTTACAAACATAAACAAAGAAAGATAATAGTGGACACGCTTTGAGGAGTCGTATGAGAATAAATATATCTTAGGTCAAAACAAGATGATATGATGCCCCTTATATGTTCTCATATTGTTGTTATGTGGTAACATGGGCCGTAAAAGAACTTTTTTTTTTTAATTTATCTTTTATTTTAGAAACTTCACGCCATCCTATTTCTCATTCCTTTCTTTAGAGTATTTAAATTTCCACATTTGATTCATTATTGTTAGGGTTGAAGGAACACCCATCACAACTCTCATACGATCAAAACTAATCGCAAGATGTCGTTTTATTTCCTCCAATTCCATCACACCCACTAAATTAACTGCACAACTCATGACATCCATCACTAACAAAAAAAAACAACTAATTACCATATGCCACCTCATCTCCGTCTTATACCATAAAAAACCACGACCTTGACAAGCATCACACCCATAGCCATCACTAAAAGCACCTCACAATCTATTTGGGTATACAATAAGTAGAAAGAGTAGGATATTGGTATATTTAGTAAAATTAGTTGAATAAAAAAAATTAAGTATACCCACTTCAATTAAGTAAGAAAATTGACCAATTTCTTTTACTTCTAAGAGCTTGAACTCTAATGTGAATGCTATACTTTAGCAAATAGACCTAAGTTTCATCATTATTTGGCAAATACACCAAAGTTTCATCATTAATAAATGGAATTATGGATTTTAATAATCCAAAAGGTAAATTACACTTTTCGTCCTTTATGTTTTGTAGCGAATTACAATTGATAACTTTTAACTTCAATAATTACAGTCACAGTCCTTTATTTGAAAACCCGTTACACCCTCAGGTCCTTTGACCCTAACCTGGTTAAAACTTTCAGTTAAGTGAGATCATGCAACCCATGTGAGGGCAAAACAGTCATTTAATACATAAAATATGTCAAAACTAAAAAACTTATATAAAAATCTAGAAACCTAAACTATCATCTTCATCTCCCTGTACTCTTTCTCTCTCCCCTGTACTCTTCTCTCTCTCTCCATCATCATCAAGATCCAGCCCATCAAAAATCAAATCCAAGTTATGAACTTTCCTTCAAATTTATCAAATAATCTCTTAAAATTGATGAAAAATACATGGGTTACACAAGAACCCTAAATTACAGTGGTTTGTTTTACCAGATTCGTCTGTACAGTGGCGGTGGAATGCAAGATCAGAAGTTCCGACGAGATGCTTGGTGCGAGGGTTCGAGCGACGAGGTTTTCCGGTGACGCACATTTTTTCCGGCCAGTTGTTCAGATCTGAGTTTAGCTATGCCCCTTCTTCAAACTCCCATATTTCCCCTTTTTTCCAACTCCGAATAGGTATGTTGATCGTTTGTTTGTGGTGTTGGTGATTGAATAGATCAGAAAGATTTAAAAAACTGACCGGAGATTGGGGGTGGCAGTGGTTGAACAAATCTGAAAGAATGGCAGCTGATTGGTTGTTCGTGGGGCGGCGACTTTGTGGTGAAACAGATCCACTGGTGATGTTTTGTGTTTATAGAAAGAGAGCAGGTGGTGGTTTAGGAGATGATGGTGGTGCCGTGGTGGTGCCGTGGTGGTGCATTCGAAAGATGCAGATGCGTGGTCGGGATAAAGAGAGAGTGAAGGATTTAGGTTTAGAGAGAGAGAGAACTCAGACATCTGTTTAAAGAAAGAACAGGTGTTAATATCTACTATTTTTGTTTTCAATATTCTTTTTTAATAGGAATAATGGATTTTAATAATCCAAACTTTCAGTCATCGGCCGGAAATGGTCCCAACTTAAAAAATAACCGGTGGTGGTCCCAACTTTTCGTATATTGTAAACCAGTGGACTTTTACTAAAAAAGTCTTAATTTCTTTTTATCTCCTTATCCCTTTCGGCAACTTTTTCGTATAATGTAAACCAATGGACCTTTACTAAATCGAAAATGATAAAGAGACAAAAAGAAATTAAAGTTTTTTTTAGTAAAAGTCCATTTGTTTACAATATGTGAAAAGTTGGGACCACCACCAGTTATTTTTTAAGTTGCGACCGTTGCCAGCCAACGACTAAAAGTTTGGATTATTAAAATCCATTATTCCTTTTTAATATATAGGTAAAATGACTAAATTGCTCTCACATGAGTTGCGCATGACTTCACTTAACTGAAAGTTTTAACCAGGTTAGGGTCAAAGGACGTAAGGTGTAACGGGTTTTTCAAATAAAGGATTGTGACTGTAATTATTGAAGTTAAAGCATATCCATTGCAACCCGCTACAAACATAAAGGACGAAAACTGTAATTTACCCTAATCCAAACTTTTAATTATTGGCCGGAAACGGTCCCAACTTAAAAAATAACCGGTGGTGGTCCCAACTTTTCCTATATTGTAAACCAGTGGACTTTTACTAAAAAAAACCTTAATTTTTTTTTATTTCCTTATCATTTTCGGCAACTTTTTCGTATAATGTAAACCAATGGACCTAGACTAAAACGGAAAGGATAAAAAGACAAAAAGAAATTAAGGTTTTTTTTAATAAAAGTTCATTTGTTTACAATATGTGAAAAGTTGGGACGCGCCAACAGTTATTTTTTAAGTTGGCACTGTTGCCGGCCAACGACTAAAAGTTTGGATTATTAAAATTTATTATTCCTTAATTAATCACTTAAATTTTGGAGATAAATAGTGAATCTCTAAAGGTTTCACCTTAGAATTGTTATAAGATGTAAGTATAGGATATATAGATTGGAATGATCTAGAGCAATGTTTTAGATTATTTGGTTAACTTTTAAAGATGAAGAAGAAGTTGGAGAATGGATTAGGTTTTGGGAATGCTCTAAATCATAATTTGTATCAAGCGTAACCGAGAAATATTGGGATACCTCTAGGCAACGTTATAGAATTCAGCCTAGGCAGTCGATTAATTGGCACCTAGGCGGTAATCAAAGGTCCACCGCTCAAATTTTACCAAATCAGTCAACATAGACAGTGGATGATCAAAATCAGTAAAAATCATCTAAAATCGGACTAGACGGTCAAAATAAGATCAAAATTGGAACATAATGGGTTAAAATCGAACCACAAAATGATTTTTACCTTAATTTGAACAAAAAACTTGCATTCGTATCCAATGTTCATAATTAAACCCAAATAATAAAAAGAGAATTGGCCTGTAATAATTCCACCTACACCTTATTGGCCATTAATAATCTCACCTCATAATATTCCCCCCACCAGTCCCACCTTTCAGCTATTTTTCCTACAATGGTCCCCCGTTAAGGAACCTTAACGGAGTTAAGCTTTTTTCCAAATTACGAACACTTTTTTTAGGGCTTTTGATCAGAACGATGATACGAGTCCATTGATGTAAATCTTACTTCGAAATGGTGCTCCAAGTGACTTGGTTTTGGTTGATTGGAAATTTAAACACCCGAACTGAAGCCGCCGTTTTCATCGTTAGGCAAATTTTACATCACTCGAATAATCGTTCTAATCAAAAGCCCTAAAAAATCTATTTGTAATTTGGAAAAAAAAGCTTAGACTGTGGGACATGGTGGGCGTGGGTTTGCGGCGTGGGTACCTCACGTGGCTTGGGTGGGCTCCGCTGGGCCGACCCACATGGACGGCGGTATGGCGGGGCGAGACTATGGGGCGTGGCCACCCAAATATATATATATTTAATATTTTTTTTAACATAAACTTTATAAAATACTAAAAAACTTGGAAATACAATAGAAGAACCCTCAATAGGGGGTTGGATTTTAGGAAAGGTTTCGGTTTGGGATAGGTTAATTAGGTTTTGTTGATTCGGGGTAGGTATGTTATCGTCGGTATGAGGAAAGTTAGTATACAAACAGTTTCCTATAAAATGTCACACTCCGACCCGCAGCGGAATAAAAGTCGGGGCATGATTGGGTTATCACCAAAGCTCATGATATTTACTATCAAGTTTCATATTTATTAAATTCAAATTAAAATTCAAATATCCAACAAAAAATTTCATACAAACACAAATAATAAACCAAATGATTGTTCCAACGAAATAATTTGATTATTCTTCTAAGGCCATCCTAGGTGTATCTTTCCTCAACTTGATCACCTGTATCATGCGTAAAACAGAAGGAATTTTGGGTCAACAAAAGTTGACGAGTTAACCTTGATAAAACATTTAAGTAAATCAACTTTATCGTTGTTTAAATAAGATTGTGCATAATCACATGTGAACAAATGTATAATGTAACAAATCACAAACCACATTGAATGAATATATGACATGAATGATGATGTATCTGAGATCAAGGCTCAATCGAACGGAGCCGATCTAATGAGGCACCTGATGCTCAACCCGTATCCCACAAGGAACTGATGGGCCTAATGAAATGAGTGCACTGAAATAATAAAATGTATCCACATATAAACCACACTACAAGCAATACACATTTGATCACAAAATGATATAAGCACAAGTGTTTAAATAAAATAAAGAAACGATACGACACATGATACACCCCAAAACGTGATTAAAACGGGGAATTTGTAGAGATTCACTCACCTTGGGTGCGTATTCTTGAATGGTAAGGAGAGCACACGAGTTGGGAATTTAATCAACGAGAAAGTACTAACCTATAAATAATAACGCGATAACTCGGTAAATAAATTAACATTTAGGTTAAACTTTTGTTTAGATCGTAGGTTATTTTTGGTGGGTTTTATTGATATTTTATACCCTTAGAATATATATTTTTAAACATTTTAATTGATTTTATATCAAACATAAGGCCTTAAAATAAAATGTTAGAAAAACAAAAATAAGAATAAAAATAATATTTAAAAAAAAATCTTGTCAGCCTGTCAGACCGGTTCAATGGCACTGTTGGCATGCGTGTGGTGAGGCTCGAACCCGTGACCTCTCAGTTGCGTGCACGCAGCTCTTCCAACTGAGCTACGTGTCTAACCCGAAAGAATCATGATTTTAATTATTCTTATACACTTCTTAGGTTTATTTATATTCATTTAAATTTAAAAAGATTAAACTGTATTGAACCGGACGTGTCATGAGTCTCGAACCCGAGACCGTGGCTGTAACTTGCACCCAGCCCAACCAACTGGGCTGGGTGTCTAACCCGGTAATATTTGGAATTTAATTATACTTATATACTGATTGAATGTATACAGAAGTGACAGATTAAAAAAGGTTTAAATCAACTGAGCCGGTGTGGGTGCGTGGGATCGAACCAACGACCGTGTGTTCGGTTTGCACCGGCCCAACCAGTTGGGCTGGGTGCTTAACTCGGACTGTGATTTTAATTATAATAAATATATATAAACACCGCATATCATCTTCTTCATCGCGAATTTGAACCAAACTCATACCCGCCCAAAATTTAAATCCGATTTTCTTCTGATTAATCACAGTATAATATGTATATTTTAAGCAATGCACAAAGGAAAGGGAACAGGGTATACCGAGAGCAAAAGTGAAATAAAATCAAGGGTTCTGGTGTTCGATTTCCGGTGACTGTCTGAGCTTTCCAGCGAGCAGGGAGGGGGTGTTTTGAGCAGAGAAACAGAGAGAGTAGAAAAGGTGCGAGTCTTGATTGAGAAAACGTTTAGTATTTATAGGCGGAGGCAGGAGGTTTCGATTTCGGTTTTTTTGTAACATGATTTGGTGATTGGTAATTGTCAGAAAGATGACAGCCGGACTGATTCCGATTTGCCAAAAATAGCCTACGGAAAGGTTGGAAAGAAAAGGAAAGCCGTCTTTGATTGTGCCGTTGTTGCATTTTCATCTCAGGTTCAACATAAGTGAAATAATAATCCAAATCTAACACAACTGATGTGTGTATCGGAGTGGTGTTTGTGGTGTGCATGTATCTGGGAACCCGGGTTCGATCCCGGTTCACCCTTTTTTTTATTTCAGAATTTTTTTTATTATTATTACAATCAATAATTATTTTCTAAGTATATTATTATTTAATTGATTACTTATTATTTTATTAATTTATTATCCACATATTAGAAGTATTTAAAATAAATAAATATATAAAAAGAATTATCGAACGACGTAAAATAAATATACTTCGATTGATAAATTGGGGCGGGTTTTCGAAACCCGATTTACACAAATGTTACAGTATCCTCTACTTTTAGAAATTTCGTCTCGAAATTTAAGTAGTAGTGGTAACCAGAAAGAGATGCGGGTACTTTTCACGCATTGAGTCTTCACGTTCCCAAGTAAACTCGGGTCCTCGTCTTGACTCCCAATGCACCCTGATTGGAATACGACTTCGCCTTAAACGCTTCTTACCGAAATCCATGATCTCTACTGGTCTTTCAACGAAATGCATTGATTCATCAACTTGAATATCTTCCAAAGGGATATGGAGGTTTTCGTCGGCAAGGCACTTTTTCAAGTTTGATACGTGGAACGTGGGATGTATTTTGTTGAGTTCTTCTGGTAGGTCAAGCTTGTAGGCTACAGGACCTACTCTTTCGAGTATCTTGAAAGGTCCTACGTAGCGTGGTGCTAGCTTGCCTTTTTGGCCAAAACGAATCACTCCCTTCCACGGTGATACTTTCAAAAGTACTTGATCACGAACGCCAAATTCCAAGGGCTTTCGTCGTTTGTCAGCATAACTCTTTTGACGACTTTGAGCCGCTAGAAGATTGTTTCAAATTTGAAGGATTTTGTCGGTTGTTTCTTGAATTAATTCAGGTCCGGTGATTTGCGCTTCACCAATTTCGTGCCAACATACTGGAGATTGGCATTTACGACCATATAAAACTTCGAAAGGAGCCATGCCGATACTTGAATGATAACTGTTGTTGTACGAAAACTCGACTAACGGTAGATGAGCGTCCCAGTTCCCTTTGAAGTCTATGACACATGCTCGAAGCATGTCTTCAAGGGTTTGGATGGTGCGTTCAGACTGACCATCAGTTTGAGGGTGAAAGGCGGTGCTAAGGTCTAACCGTGTACCCAAAGCGGTTTGTACGGCTCGCCATGTTCGTGAAGTGAAACGTCCATCTGTCACACCCCGACCCGCAGTGGAATAAAAGTCGGGGCATGATTGGGTTATCACCAAAGCTCATGATATTTACTAAGAAGTTTCATATTTATTAAATTCAAATATCCAATGAACAAAATACAAAAAAAGAAACAAATCTAAATGTTTATTCCAACGCAATAACTTGTTTATTCTTCTAGGCCATCCTAAGTGTTTCTTTCCTTAACTGGGTCACCTATATCATGTGTAAAACAGGAGAGACTTTGGGTCAACAAAAGTTGGCGAGTGAACCTTGATAAAACATTTTAAATAATTGCTTGTTTTATTTATTAAAGAAAATTCGTGCATAAATAACATGTGAGCAAATATATATATGTAAACAATCACAAACCACATTGAATGAATATTTGACATGAATGATGATGTATTTGAGATCAAGGCTCAATCAAGCGGAGCCGATCTAATGAGGCACCTGATGCTCAACCCGTATCCCACGAGGAACTGATGGGCCTAATGAAATGAGTGCACTTAAATGATAAATTTAATCCACATAATAATCACACAACAACCAATACACATTTGATCACAAAATGATAAAAGCAAAAGTGTTTAAATAAAATAAAGGAATGGTACGACACATGATACACCCCCAAACGTGATTAAAACGAGGTATTTGTAGAGATTCACTCACAGTGGGTGCGTTTTCTTGATTGGTGAAAGATGCGCACGAATTGAGGATTTTGAGCGACGAACGAAATACTAACCTAAAAGAATAACATGATAATTCGATAGATATAAACAGATTAGTATTTTTTAATACTTTTTGTTAGATTTGTGGTTGTTTATAGTATTTTTATTGAGAATTTAATTTTTCGGAATTCTATTTTTTAGTTATTTTTAATTGATTTAAAACTAAAATGATGTATAATTGATATAAATAATTAAAATAAAATAAAAATAATATATAAAAATTATTGTCAGGTCTGACATGACCTGACCGGTTCGTTGACCATTTGACTGCGTGTGGTGGGGCTCGAACTCGCGACCTCTCTTTCACGTGCACGCAGCTCTTCCAACTGAGCTACGTGTCTAACCCATTTGATTCATGATTTTTATTATACTTATATACTGTTTGGATTATACATAATTAATTTACTTAAAAAGATTTTTTTTTAAATCAATCTAACCATGTAAGGTGTGTGATTCGAACCCGCGAGCTACTGGTTGCTTTGCGCCAGCCCAACCAGTTGGGCTGGTGTCTAACCTGTTCAAAATAGAATTCTTATTATACTTAACCACTTGCCGCAAGTTAATTTGTTTATTTGTAAAAACAGTTGGTTAAATTCAGAAAGTCGGCCATGTGATAGGATTCGAACCCGGTATCGATAGTATGAAATGCACACAGTCCACCACTGGACTGTGTGTCTAACCCGTTTAAAAGACCAAGTTTAATTATACATATATCCTACATAACTTCATCTTCTTCATTTTACCCAGACATTTGAACAACTGACGATTTCCCTTAAACTGAATTGTTTAGATTGAACTTTATAACAGAATAGACATTACACAAAGTAGGGGTTAGATGAGCGTACAGAATCGAAAGAGTGTTAAACTTCTCCGGTTGACCTCAGTGTTGATCGGATATTTCCGGTGATTAATTCCGGCCAAAAACAGAACAACTTTCCGATGAAGCAGAACGTTTGATCAGAGAGAATAGGAGCAGCAACTCGAAGGTAGTGAGCGAGTTCGTTGTGATGGCAAGGCTAGTATTTATAGATTTTCTTGTCAGACATTGAATGTTTCGGTTTTTCTTTTAATCCATGATTATTGTCAGTTACCCTCATAAAATCCGGGTTCCGTGTGAAACTTGCAATTTAGATTCGGTTACAACAACAGAGGTCGCAAAGTATGATGATTGGAATAGCGGTTACGGATTTGATTGATGAACTTGTAGGTTTTTGCTCTTAACTCTACTATAAAAGTTATTTATTTACAAATCAAGTCACTAAAGTGTGTGTAGAGTAGTGGTGTTTCGTGTGTGTGCGCAAGCGGGAGACCCGGGTTCGATTCCGGTTTCCCTCATTTTTATTATTTTTAGTTTTTGCACTATTAACTTAAAGGTTATGTTATCTTAATTAATATTTTATTTATTAATTGTGTTTTATTTTTGAAATACATTCATTATTTGCGACAAATTAAATAAGCGACTCTAATAAATATACGAAAAAAACATTTAGTCAACACATGATAAATAAACAGTGCGGGTTTTTGAGACCCGATTTATGCAAATGTTACAGTATCCCTTACTTTCGGAAATTTCGTCCCGAAATTTAAGTAGTAGTTGTAACCTGAAAAAGATGTGGGTATTTCTCGCGCATTGAGTCTTCACGTTCCCAAGTAAACTCAGGTCCTCGTTTTGACTCCCAACGTACCCTGACGATTGGAATACGACTTCGCCTTAAGCGCTTCTCACCGAAATCCATGATCTCTACTGGTCTTTCGACGAAGTGCATCGATTCATCGATTTGAATGTCTTCTAGGGGAATATGGAGGTTTTCGTCGGCGAGGCACTTTTTCAAGTTTGATACGTGGAACGTGGGATGAATTCTGTTGAGCTCTTCTGGTAGGTCAAGCTTGTATGCTACAGGACCTACTCTTTCGAGTATTTTGAAAGGTCCTACATAGCGTGGTGCTAGCTTGCCCTTTTGGCCAAAACGAACCACTCCCTTCCACGGTGATACCTTCAAAAGTACTTGATCACCAACGCCAAATTCCAAAGGCTTTCGTCGTTTATCAGCGTAACTCTTTTGCCGACTTTGAGCCGCTAGAAGATTGTTTCGTAATTTGAAGGATTTTGTCGGTTGTTTCTTGAATCAATTCAGGTCCGGTGATTTGTGCTTCACCAATTTCGTGCCAACATACTGGAGATCGACACTTACGACCATATAAGGCTTCGAAAGGAGCCATGCCGATACTTGAATGATAGCTATTGTTGTACGAAAACTCGACTAACGGTAGGTGAGCGTCCCAGTTCCCTTTGAAGTCTATGACACATGCTCGAAGCATGTCTTCAAGGGTTTGGATGGTGCGTTCAGATTGACCATTAGTTTGAGGGTGAAAGGCGTACTGAGATCAAACCGTGTACCCAAAGCGGTTTGTACGGCTCGCCATGTTCGTGAAGTGAAACGACCATAGCGGTCCGAAATGATGCTTAACGGTACACTATGACGGCTTACGATCTCGCTGATGTAGATACGAGCTAGCTTCTCGTTCTTGAAGTCCTCGCGAATCGGAATGAAGTGAGATGAGTTTGTAAGACGATCAATGATTACCCATATGGTGTCATACCCACTGGAGGTGCGAGGTAACCCGGTAATGAAGTCCATGGTTATGTTTTCCCACTTCCATACAGGTATTTCAGGTTGGACTAGAAGTCCTGAAGGTCTTTGATGTTCAGCTTTCACTTTGGAACAGGTAAGGCACTTGGAAACAAAAACAGCGATGTCCTTTTTCATGCCAGGCCACCAGTAGGTGTATCGTAGGTCTTGATACATCTTATCAGCTCCTGGGTGTACAGAGTATCATTTTTTGTGTGCCTCATTCATGAGGAAATCACGGAGGTTATCGCGATCAGGAATCCATATGTGGTTTAAATAGTATAGAATACCGTCGGATTTGGTTTCAATTTTGAGTTCAGCTCCACATGACAGCTCATCGCGTACGTCATTTTCTGTTACAGAAACATGTTGAGCTGCCCGAATTCGATCTTTGATGTCGGTTATGATTTTCGAACATAGGAGACGAATAGAGTTCGCATATCCTTTTCGACTGAGTGCATCGGCCACCACGTTTGCCTTGCCAGGATGGTACCGAATTTCGCAGTCGTAATCGTTAAGATGTTCGACCATCTTCGTTGCCTCATATTCAACTCTTTCTGGTTGAAGATATGTTGAAGACTTTTGTGGTCAGTGTATATTTCACACTTGGTACCGTAGGGGTACGTGGCGCTTGCCATTCTTGTACTGCCTTGATTTTTGAAGGATCGACATGAATTCCTTTGTCGTTGACGACATGACCAAGGAATTGTACTTCTCCTAACCAGAATTCGCATTTTGAGAATTTAGCGTAAAGTTTTTCAGTCCTTAAGAGTGTAAGTATGAGTCGAAGGTGTCGCTCATGATCGGATTTTGACTTGGAGTAGATAAGAATGTCGTCGATGAAGACTATGACGAAACGGTCGAGGTAGGGTTTGCATACCCTATTCATTAAATCCATGAAGACAGCGGGGGCGTTGGTTAAACCGAAGGGCATAACCATGAACTCGTAATGACCATAACGAGTTCGGAAGGCGGTTTTTGGGATATCTTCTTCGCGCACTCTAAGCTGATGATAACCAGAACGAAGGTCGATTTTGGAAAAACAGGTGGCGCCTTGAAGTTGATCTAGAAGGTCATCAATACGAGGCAGTGGATAGCGATTCTTAACCGTCAACTTGTTGAGTTCTCTATAATCAATGCACATGCGAAACGTTCCATCTTTCTTCTTCACAAAAAGAACAGGCGCACCCCAAGGCGATGAGCTAGGACGTATGAATCCTTTGTCAGTCAACTCTTGCAGTTGACTGGCCAACTCTTGCATCTCGATGGGGCTAACCTATAAGGAGATTTTGCGACCGGTGTAGCGCCAGGCACAAGATCGACTCGAAATTCGACTTCTCTCACAGGAGGAAGTCCTGAAACGTCGTCGGGAAAAACTTGTCGGAATTCTTTCACAGTTGGAATATCTTCGAGCTTCCTTTCCTTGCCTCCCTTCTTGACGACGTGAGCTAGAAATGTGACGTAGTTCTTGCGAAGATAACTTCGGGCTTGAAGGCAGGACATCAATTTGAGTCCTTTCGAAGGGGTTACCCCAAAGATACGTAGTGTCTGACCGTCAGGGAGAGGAATACGAATGAATTTTTTGTGGCACACCACTTCAACGTGATGCTGGCTGAGCCAGTCCATACCGATTATAACATCGAAACTTCCCAATTTCATAGGAATGAAGTCAATTGGGAAATCGTGATCGTTTAGGGTGAGAGTACAATCGCGTATAATAGATTTTAATGAAGTGGGTTTTCCGTCAGCAACTTCCACCGTCAGAGATTCAACGAGATTAACACGAGGTTGGTCGAGGATAGATTCGAATTCTAAGGACACAAAGCTCTTATCCGCACCAGTATCGAATAATATGGATGCATAACTACCATATATGAGAAACGTACCGTTGACGACATTGTTGTCAGCCCTGGCTTGGTTGGCGTTGATATTGAAAGCTCTTCCTCTAGCAGGTGGAGGGGCTTGGTTAGCTTGGTTTACCGGGTTTGCTTGAGCTTGGGCATGTATGATGTTCACCAGGCGGGGGCAAGTGTTCCTGAAGTGGTTTGGATCTCCACAATTGAAACATGCTCGCATAGGTAGTTGGGTTGGTAGTAAGGTTGGTCTACGAGTGGTACAGGTGGTAGAAGTAAGGGTTGTTGGGCTTGGCCCACCATTTGATTTTGGGTTTGGGTCGGAGGTTGACTGCGGTTTAATCGCTGAAGGGTACGACAGGTTTGGATGGTGTGACCCGCACGACCACAACTGGTGCAATGTTGGCAGGGGTTTTCAGGAGGGTGATGGTATTGACAACGGTTACACTTCGGGTGTGGGCCAGTGTATGGCCTTTTGAACGGTGCGGCTGGAGGGGCAACTTGGGTGATCAGGGCAGCAGTGATGGGAGGGTTGGTTTGGGTGACAGCAAAATTCTTACATTTCGCTTCCTCTTACCGGCAAACTTCGAGGATGAACCTGGGTGGTTTGGAGTTGGGGTCTCAATTGGTGTTTTCTTCTTCTCATCGTTGAATTTTCCGTTTCGAATGCGATTTTCAGTGAGTTCCGTAGCTAACTCCATTGCGACTTCAAGTGTTGCAGGCGAAGTGCTTAAAACTGAATCTTGGATTTTCGAGGGGAGGCCTCGAATGTAGTGTTCGACTAGACGGTATAATGGGGTGAACAGATTGGGGATCATCTGGTTCAACTCGAGAAATCTCTTATTGTATGAAGTATGGTCTCCTTCCTTTTGTTTCAATGCGTGAAACTCGTCTTCTAGCTTTTTGATTTCGCTTCTTGGACAGAAGCGTCTCGTCATGATTTCCCTTAACTCTTCCCATGTTAAGGCCATGGCATCTTCAACGCCTCGCTTACCCTTTTCCGTGTTCCACCAGGTAAGGGCTACCCCAAACAACCTCCCAGTCGCGTAACGTACCTTACGGTCCTCGGGACAGTCGCAATTGAGAAAGGTGTTTTCCATCTCCTCAAACCAGTGAAGGAGAGCGGTGACACCTTCAGTCCCTTCATATTTTGGGGGATCGCAGGATTTGAAGTGTTTGTAGGTGCATTTGGGGGTTTTGGGAGGAGGGTTAGCGACGCTTTGGTCTTCTTGGTTGGGAGGGTTGATGGGATTAGCGATGAGGCTTGTTGAACTTGTATCACGATGTCAGGGAGCACTGCGGCCATTTGTTTAGCAATTTGCGTGGCCAAGCGTTCGTTTGACTTTCCTGTCCTTCTACCTCCACGTAATTGCCTAGCCGACATCTACAGGAACATATGTAGGAAGATTGTGAGTTCAAAAATTTCCTAGGTGTCATGTGTCATAAAAAGAATGCAAACAACATAACTGAAAATAATTCAACTACATCCATAGGATGTCTTGGGTTTGCTCATGTTTGGGCCTCCAAGTGTCCCCCATACCATTTCCGGTGTAGTCATGTGGGCCCCCATGACTATTGGGCTTGGTAGGATTCACATTGGTGTCGGCGGGTTAACACTCGCACCACCCGAATGAAAATCGTAAAACATGATTGCGGGATGTATGGTAGGAGGGTGTCCAGGTGTAGACACAATGACAACTCAAAGTGGGGTTAGCTCACACGACGTTTGGTATAGCATGCTTTGGCCTAATAGGTCCTTCATACTCTCATCGTTAGTCCCCAGGTAGGCAAACTGGTCCTTTATTTTGGATTTATACGAATGCCAAGCCTAGACAGGACGTTCCGACTACCGGTACTCGTACCCTTCCAGTTACTACATGCCCGTCGTGAAAACTCACTTGGATGTGATTTGAAAAATACGAAATCATTGCGAAAATCATGGAAATCGTGAGGTGTGTACTTTCATAGATATGACATGTTATGAGGATATGAACTATGATGAGCATTGCATATTAACATGTACTTGTGAGAGTGCTTGCATAATATTGGGTGTGAAAATAAACATGAAACCTATAAACATCATGAATTTTGCATGTAACACATAAACAATTAAAATTTAATCAACTATAGTATAGGCTCTAAGGGTCTAATAACTTATCCTATATCCCTATAACCACAAGCTCTGATACCAATCTGTCACACCCCGACCCGCAGTGGAATAAAAGTCAGGGCATGATTGGGTTATCACCAAAGCTCATGATATTTACTAAGAAGTTTCATATTTATTAAATTCAAATTACAAATTCAAATATCCAATGAACAAAATACAAAAAGAAAAAGAAACAAATCTAAATGTTTATTCCAACGCAATAACTTGTTTATTCTTCTAGGCCATCCTTAGTGTTTCTTTCCTCAACTGGATCACCTGTATCATGTGTAAAACAGGGGATATTTTGGGTCAACAAAAGTTGGCGAGTGAACCTTAATAAAACATTTTAACTAATTGCTTGTTTTATTTATTAAAGAAAATTCGTACATAAATCACATGTGAGCAAATATATATATGTAAACAATCACAAACCACATTGAATGAATATATGACATGAATGATGATGTATTTGAGATCAAGGCTCTATCAAACGGAGCCGATCTAATGAGGCACCTGATGCTCAACCCGTATCCCACGAGGAACTGATGGGCCTAATGAAATGAGTGCACTTAAATGATAAATTTAATCCACATAATAATCACACAACAACCAATACACATTTGATCACAAAATGATAAAAGCAAAAGTGTTTAAATAAAATAAAGGAATGGTACGACACATGATACACCCCCAAACGTGATTAAAACGAGGTATTTGTAGAGATTCACTCACAGTGGGTGCGTTTTCTTGATTGGTGAAAGATGCGCACGAATTGAGGATTTTGAGCGACGAACGAAATACTAACCTAAAAGAATAACATGATAATTCGATAGATATAAACATATTAGTATTTTTTAATACTTTTTGTTAGATTTGTGGTTGTTTATAGTATTTTTATTGAGAATTTAATCCATAGGAATTCTATTTTTTTAGTTATTTTTAATTGATTTAAAACTAAAATGATGTATAATTGATATAAATAATTAAAATAAAATAAAAATAATATATAAAAAATATTGTCAGGTCTGACATGACCTGACCGGTTCGTTGACCATTTGACTGCGTGTGGTGGGGCTCGAACTCGCGACCTCTCTTTCACGTGCACGCAGCTCTTCCAACTGAGCTACGTGTCTAACCCATTTGATTCATGATTTTTATTATACTTATATACTGTTTGGATTATACATAATTAATTTACTTAAAAAGATTTTTTTTTAAATCAATCTAACCATGTAAGGTGTGTGATTCGAACCCGCGAGCTACTGGTTGCTTTGCGCCCAGCCCAACCAGTTGGGCTGGGTGTCTAACCTGTTCAAAATAGAATTCTTATTATACTTAACCACTTGCCGCAAGTTAATTTGTTTATTTGTAAAAACAGTTGGTTAAATTCAGAAAGTCGGCCATGTGATAGGATTCGAACCCGGTATCGATAGTATGAAATGCACACAGTCCACCACTGGACTGTGTGTCTAACCCGTTTAAAAGACCAAGTTTAATTATACATATATCCTACATAACTTCATCTTCTTCATTTTACCCAGACATTTGAACAACTGACGATTTCCCTTAAACTGAATTGTTTATATTGAACTTTATAACAGAATAGACATTACACAAAGTAGGGGTTAGATGAGCGTACCGAATTGAAAGAGTGTTAAACTTCTCCGGTTGACCTCGGTGTGATCGGATATTTCCGGTGATTAATTCCGGCCAAAAACAGAACAACTTTCCGATGAAGCAGAACGTTTGATCAGAGAGAATAGGAGCAGCAACTCGAAGGTAGTGAGCGAGTTCGATTGTGATGGCAAGGCTAGTATTTATAGATTTTCTTGTCAGACATTGAACGTTTCGGTTTTTCTTTTAATCCATGATTATTGAAATCATTGATTCCAGTCAGTTACCCTCATAAAATCCGGGTTCCGTGTGAAACTTGCAATTTAGATTCGGTTACAACAACAGAGGTCGCAAAGTATGATGATTGGAATAGCGGTTACGGATTTTGATTGATGAACTTGTAGGTTTTTGCTCTTAACTCTACTATAAAAGTTATTTATTTACAAATCATGTCACTAAAGTGTGTGTAGAGTAGTGGTGTTTCGTGTGTGTGCGCAAGCGGGAGACCCGGGTTCGATTCCGGTTTCCCTCATTTTTATTATTTTTAGTTTTTGCACTATTAATTTAAAGGTTATGTTATTTTAATTAATATTTTATTTATTAATTGTGTTGTATATTTGAAATACATTCATTATTTGCGACAAATTAAATAAGCGACTCTAATAAATATACGAAAAAAACATTTAGTTAACACATGATAAATAAACAGTGCGGGTTTTCGAGACCTGATTTATGCAAATGTTACACCATCACGGTCTGAAATGATGCTTAATGGTACACCATGACGGCTTACGATATCGTTGATGTAGATACGAGCTAACTTCTCGTTCTTGAAGTCCTCGCGAATCGGAATGAAGTGAGCTATTTTTTTAAGACGATCAATGATTACCCATATGGTGTCATACCCACTGGAGGTGCGAGGTAACCCGGTAATGAAGTCCATGGTTATGTTTTCCCAATTCCATGCCGGTATTTCGGGTTGGACTAGAAGTCCTCAAGGTCTTTGATGTTCAGCTTTCACTTTGGAACATGTAAGGCACTTGGAAACAAAAACAGCGATATCCTTTTTCATGCCATGCCACCAGTAGGTGTATCGTAGGTCTTGATACATCTTATCGGCTCCTGGGTGTACAGAGTATCGTGTTTTGTGTGCCTCATTCATGAGGAAATCACGAAGGTTGACGGGATCGGGAATCCATATGCGGTTTAAATAATATAGAATACCGTCGGATTTGGTTTCAATTTTGAGTTCAGCTCCACATGACAGCTCATCGCGTACGTCATTTTCCGTTACAGAGATATGTTGAGCTGCCCGGATTCGATCCTTGATATCGGTTATGATTTGCGAACATAGAAGACGAATAGAGTTCGCATATCCCTTTCGACTGAGCGCATCAGCCACCACGTTTGCCTTGCCAGGATGATACCAAATCTCGCAGTCGTAATCGTTGAGCAGTTCGACCCATCTTCGTTGCCTCATATTCAACTCTTTTTGATTGAAGATATGCTGGAGACTCTTGTGGTCAGTGTATATTTCACACTTGGTACCGTAAAGATAATGTCTCCATATCTTGAGAGCGAACACAACGGCTCCAAGTTCCAGGTCGTGGGTGGTATAATTTTTCTCATGAACTTTGAGTTGCCTAGAGGCATAGGCTATCACCTTTCTTTTTGCATCAGTACACAGCCTAGACGTTGCCCTGATGCGTCGCAATAAACCACAAAGTCATCGCAACCCTCAGGGAGTGTAAGGATAGGTGCGTCACAAAGCCTTTGCTTTAAAGTTTGGAAGGCCTCCTCTTGCTTAGGTCCCCAAATGAAGGGTTTTCCCTTGTGGGTCAAGGCCGTGAGCGGAACGGCGATGCGGGAAAAATTGGCAATGAAGCGTAGATAATAACCAGCCAAGCCAAGAAATGACCTAACTTCAGTAGGGGTGCGTGATGCTTGCCATTCTTGTACTGCCTTGATTTTCGAAGGATCGTCATGAATCACTTTGTCATTGACGACATGACCAAGGAATTGTACTTCTCCTAACCAAATTCGCATTTTGAGAAACTTAGCGTAAAGCTTTTCAGTCCTTAAGAGTGTAAGAATGAGTCGAAGGTGTCGCTCATGATCGGATTTTGACTTGGAGTAGATAAGAATGTCATCGATGAAGACTATGACGATGTCGAGATAGGGTTTGCATACCCTATTCATCAAATCCATGAAGACAGCGGGGGCGTTGGTTAAACCGAAGGGCATAACCATGAACTCGTAATGACCATAACGAGTTTGGAAGGCAGTTTTTGGAATATCTTCTTCGCGCACTCTAAGCTGATGATAACCAGAACGAAGGTCGATTTTGGAAAAACACGTGGCGCCTTGAAGTTGGTCTAGAAGGTCATCAATACGAGGCAGTGGATAGCGATTCTTAACCGTCAACTTGTTGAGTTCTCTATAATCAATGCACATGCGAAATGTACCATCTTTCTTCCTCACAAAAAGAATGGGCGCACCCCAAGGCGATGAGCTAGGACGTATGAATCCTTTGTCAGTCAGCTCTTGCAGTTGACTGGCCAACTCTTGCATCTCGGATGGGGCTAACCTATAGGGAGATTTTGCGATCGGTGTAGCGCCAGGCACAAGATCGATTCGAAATTCGACTTCTCTCACAGGAGGAAGTCCTGAAACGTCGTCGGGAAAAACTTGCGGGAATTCTTTCACAATTGGAATATCTTCGAGCTTCCTCTCCTTGCCTTCCTTCTTGTCGACGTGAGCTAGAAATGCGACGTAATTCTTGCGAAGAAAACTTCGGGCTTGAAGGCAGGACATCAAATTTGAGCCTTTTCGAAGGAGTTTCCCCAAAGATACGTAGTGTCTGGCCGTCGGCGAGAGGAATACGAATAAACTTTTCATGGCACACCACTTCAGCGTGATGCTGGCTGAGCCAGTCCATGCCGATGATAACATCGAAACTTCCAATTTCATAGGAATGGGATCAATTGAAAAATCGTGATCATTTAGGGTGAGAGTACAATCGCGTATAATAGAATTTAATGAAATGGGTTTCCCGTCAGCAACTTCTACCGTCAAAGATTCAACGAGACTATCACGAGGTAGATCGAGAATAGATTCGAATTCTAAAGACACAAAGCTCTTATCCGCACCAGTATCGAATAATATTGATGTATAACAACCAATTACGAGAAACGTACCGTTGACCACATTGTTGTCAGCCCTGGCTTGGTTGGCGTTGATATTGAAAGCTCTTCCTCTAGCAGGTGGAGGAGCTTGGTTAGCTTGGTTTACCGGGTTTGCTTGGGCTTGGGCATTGATGATGTTCACCAGGAGTGGGCAAGTATTTCTGAAGTGGGTTGGGTCCCCACAATTAAAACAGGCTCGTATGGATTGCATCATGGGGTAGTTGGGTTGGTAGTAAGGTTGGGCTGTGAGTTGTGCAGGTGGTAGAAGTAAGGGCTGTTGGGCTTGGCCCACCATTTGATTTTGGGTTTGGGTTGGAGGTTGACTGCGGTTTGATCGCTGAAGGGTATGGCAGGTTTGGATAGTGTGACCTGCACGGCCACAACTTGTGCAATGTTGGCAAGGGTTTTCAGGAGGGTGATGGTATTGGCAACGGTTACACTTTGGGTGTGGGCCAGTGTATGGCCTTTTGAATGGTGCGGCTAGAGGGGCAACTTGGGTGATTGGAGCAGCAGTGATGGGAGGGTTGGTTTGGGTGACAGCAAAGTTCTTGCCATTTCGCTTCCTCTTACCAGCAAACTTCGAGGATGAACCTGAGTGGTTTGGAATTGGGATCTCAATGGGTGTTTTCTTCTTCTTATCTTTAAAATTGCCATTTTGAATGTGATTTTCCGTGAGTTCCGTAGCTAACTCCATTGCGGCTTCGAGTGTTGCAGGCGAAGTGCTTAAAACCGAATCTTGGATTTTCGAGGGGAGGCCTCGAATGTAGTGTTCAATTAAGCGGTATAATGGGGTGAACAGATTGGGAACCATTTGGTTCAACTCAAAAAACCTTTTATTGTAGGAGATGTGGTCCCCTTCTTTTTACTTTAGAGCATAGAATTCATCTTCAAGCTTTTTGATCTCGCTTCTAGGGCAGAAACGTCTTGTCATGATCTCTCTTAATTCTTCCCATGATAAAGACATGGCATCATCTACACCTCGCTTACCTTTTTCCGTGTTCCACCAGGTAAGGGCTACCCCAAACAATCTTCCAGTCGCGTAACGTACCTTAGGTCCCCAGGACAGTCGCAATTGAGAAAGGTGTTTTCCATCTCCTCAAACCAGTGGCGGAGAGCGGTGACACCTTCAGTCCTTTCATATTTTGGGGGATCGCAAGACTTGAAGTGTTTATAGGTGCATTTAGGGGTTTTGGGAGAAGGGTTGAAGACGCTTTGGTCTTCTTGGTTGGGAGGGTTAATGGGATTACGGTGAGGGCTTGCTGAACTTGTAGCACGAGGTCAGGAAGCACTGCGGCCATTTGTTTAGCAATTTGCGTGGCCAAGTGTTCGTTTGACTTTCCTGACCTTCTACCTCCACGTAATTGCCTAGCAGACATCTACAGGAATATATGTAGGGAGATTGTGAGTTCAAGAATTTCCTAGGTGTCATGTGTCGTAAAAAGAATGAAAACAACATAACTGAAAATAATTTAACTACATCCATAGGATGTCTTGGGTTTGCTCATGTTTGGGCCTCCAAATGTCCCACATACCATTGCATGTGTAGTCATGTGGGCCCCCATGATTATTGGGCTTGGTAGGATTCACATTGGTGTCGGCGGGTTAACACTCGCACCACCCGAATGAAAATCGTAAAACATGATTGCGAGATGTATGGTCGGAGGGTGTCTAGGTGTGGACACAATGACAACTCAAAGTGGGGTTAGTTCACACGACGTTTGGTATAGCATGCTTTGGCCTAATAGGTGCTTCTTACTCTCATCGTTAGTCCCCAGGTAGGCAAACTGGTCCTTTATTTTGGATTTATACGAATGCTAAGCCTAGACAAGACGTTCCGACCACCGGCACTCGTACCCTTCCAGTTACTACATGCCTGTCGTGAAAACTCACTTTGATGTGATTTGAAAAATATGAAAACATTGCAAAAATCTTTGAAAAGAAATAACGGAAATTGTGAAATTGTGAGGTGTGTGCTTTCATAGATATGATATGATATGATATGAGGGTATGATCTATGATGAGCATTGCGTATTAACATGTACTTGTGAGAATGTTTGCATAATGTTGTGTGTGAATATAAACATGAAACATATAAACATCATGAATTTTTGCATGTAACACATAAACAATTTAAATTTAGTCAACTATAGTATAGGCTCTAAAGGTCTAATAACCTATCCTATATCCCTATAGTCATAAGCTCTGATACCAATCTGTCACACCCCGACCCGCAGCGGAATAAAAGTCGGGGCATGATTGGGTTATCACCAAAGCTCATGATATTTACTATCAAGTTTCATATTTATTAAATTCAAATTAAAATTCAAATATCCAACACAAAATTTCATAGAAACACAAATAATAAACCAAATGATTGTCCCAACGAAATAACTTGATTATTCTTCTAAGGCCATCCTAGGTGTTTCTTTCCTCAACTTGATCACCTGTATCATGCGTAAAACAGAAGGAATTTTGGGTCAACAAAAGTTGGCGAGTGAACCTTGATAAAACATTTAAGTAAATCAATTTTATCGTTGTTTAAATAAGATTGTGCATAATCACATGTGAACAAATGTATAATGTAACAAATCACAAACCACAAATGAATATATGACATGAATGATGATGTATCTGAGATCAAGGCTCAATCAAACGGAGCCGATCTAATGAGGCACTTGATGCTCAACCCGTATCCAACAAGGAACTGATGGGCCTAATGAAATGAGTGCACTGAAATGATAAAATGTATCCTCATATAAACCACACTACAAGCAATACACATTTAATCACGAAATGATATAAGCACAAGTGTTTAAATAAAATAAAGAAACGATACGACACATGATACACCTCAAAACGTGATTAAAACGGGGAATTTGTAGAGATTCACTCACCTTGGGTGCGTATTCTTGAATGGTAAGGAGATCGCACGAGTTGGGAATTTAATCAACGAGAAAGTACTAACCTAGAAATAATAACGCGATAACTCGGTAAATAAATTAACATTTAGGTTAAACTTTTGTTTAGATCCTAGGTTATTTTTGGTGGGTTTTATTGATATTTTATACCCTTAGAATATATATTTTTAAACATTTTAATTGATTTTATATCAAACATAAGGCCTTAAAATAAAATGTTAGAAAAATAAAAATAAGAATAAAAATAATATTTAAAAAAAAATCTTGTCAGCCTGTCAGACCGGTTCAATGGCACTGTTGGCATGCGTGTGGTGAGGCTCGAACCCGTGACCTCTCGCGCAGCTCTTCCAACTGAGCTACGTGTCTAACCTGAAAGAATCATGATTTTAATTATTCTTATACACTTCTTAGGTTTATTTATATTTATTTAAATTTAAAAAGATTAAACTGTATTGAACCGGATGTGTCATGAGTCTCGAACCCGAGACCGTGGCTGTAACTTGCACCCAGCCCAACCAACTGGGCTGGGTGTCTAACCTGGTAATATTTGGAATTTAATTATACTTATATACTGATTGAATGTATACAGAAGTGACAGATTAAAAAAGGTTTAAATTAACCGAGCCGGTGTGGGTGCGTGGGATCGAACCAATGACTGTGTGTTCGGTTTGCACCGGCTCAACCAGTTGGGCTGGGTGCTTAACCAGACTGTGATTTTAATTATAATAAATATATATAAACACCGCATATCATCTTCTTCATCGCGAATTTGAACCAAACTCATACCCGCCCAAAATTTAAATCCGATTTTCTTCTGATTAATCACAGTATAATATGTAGATTTTAAGCAATGCACAAAGGAAAGGGAACAGGGTATACGAGAGCAAAAGTGAAATAAAATCACGAGTTCCGGTGTTCGATTTTCGGTGACTGTCTGAGCTTTCCGGCGAGCAGAGGGGGTGTTTTGAGCAGAGAAACAGAGAGAGTAGAAAAGGTGTGAGTCTTGATTGAGAAAACGTTTAGTATTTATAGGCGGAGGCAGGAGGTTTCGATTTCGGTTTTTTGGTAACATGATTTGGTGATTGGTAATTGCCAGAAAGATGACAGCCGGACTGATTCCGATTTGCCAAAAATAGTCGAGGTTTGATTACGGAAAGGTTGGAAAGAAAAGGAAAGGCGCGTCTTTGATTGTGCCGCTGTTGCATGTTTCATCTCAGGTTCAACATAAGTGAAATAATAATCCAAATCTAACACAAATGATGTGTGTATCGGAGTGGTGTTTGTGGTGTGCATGTATCTGGGGAACCCGGGTTCGATCCTGGTTCACCCATTTTTTTATTTCAGAATTTTTTTTATTATTATTACAATCAATAATTATTTCCTAAGTATATTATTATTTAATTGATTACTTATTATTTTATTAATTTATTATCCACATATTAGAAGTATTTAAAATAAATAAATAAAAAGAATTATCGAACGACGTAAAATAAATATACTTCGATTGATAAATTGGGGCGGGTTTTCAAAACCCGATTTACACAAATGTTACATAAAAGAAGCGTAACCGGCCATATCGGTACAGGGGATTGTATTGTAAATGGAGGCCTTGGCCGAATGGATAGGGGGCTAGGCGTGGGGTGTTTCGTTAAATGCCCACGGATTGTTCGGGTCGAAAGTACGTTTGTAAGGATTCATTTTTTTGTTATTGAGGTGGGTTGAAAAAGAAATTAATATATGGAAGATTGTAGAAGTGGTGAGGAATTGAGTAGAAGTGTTTGATACTTATAATGAATTTTTTTTTCTCCAACGGCTAGCGCAATCAAACGGCTATTTTAAACATACCAATCAAAAACCGCCACGTCACTCACCTAGCCCCACCAACGCCGAGTGCTATACTACCGCCCAATGGGCCACGCCAAAAGCCAAGCCCCTACGGGGTGGTGACTTGGGCGTTGTCCGCCAACCACGCCCATACACCATAGCCTTAACTCCGTTAAGTTTTTTTCACAGGGGACTATTGTAGGAAAAATATGTGAAAGATAAGACTAGTTGGGAGAATATTCTAAGGTCAGGTTATTAATAGCCAATAAGGTTTAGGTGAAATTATTGTAAGCCAATTTTATATAATAAAATAAAGTTTTAGATGAAGGGAATTCGAAGATAGGTTTATTAAATTTGGATTTTTAACATAGCCTTTTATAACTTTCACTAGTTTAGATATATTTATTAAGCTTTTAAATTTATATAAAAAAACAATTAGCTATATAAATTTGTAAAATATTACAAATAAAGTCCGATCCAATTATTAATCATAGGAAAAAAGTAATCACTTTATCTAGCATACTTGAAGTTAATAGTTAATACGATTTTAGGTATTTAGGACGCTTAAAGATAAAATTGTTTTTTTGCTATAAATATAAAAACAGTGATTTATATACCTAAAAAATAGCTTTACATCAAAGGTGTTCACTCGTACTAGTATCAATTTAAAACAATATGTGGTGGTAATAAAGTTTAGAACTATGTCTTTCTAGAAGTCATCAGTTCAAAACCAAGTCAAACCGAATTTTGGCGCGGTGAGCCTTTGGGCAGGCAGGTTTTCCCCGAAACTAGCGGTTTGGCGGCTCAAGTATGTAACCAACTTTGACCGTTATTGAAAAGATACTTTTGCTTGATTGAGGACACCCAAGGATGCTTATTCGGTGATTTACTTAACCAGTTAAAAAAAAAAGGTGATTTATATACCTAAAAATAGCTTTATTTCAAATGTTCAACTTAGTGAGGGTTAGGAGGCTAATGACCGCTGCCGTCTAACTTCCGTTGCTAATTTAGATGTTCATTATGTTGTAGAAATCAAAATACAAAAATTTATATAACATACGTTCTATTATAAAACACAAATCTTTATAAAACTGAAACTAAAATGAGAGCAATTAAATTGATCCAAAAAAAAAGAAGAGAAACTTGGTTGCTCAGGTAACCGCTCAGATCGACATAAACGTCGACGTTTCACAGAGCATCAAAACTCTCAAATAATCTCATTTGATATTCATCATAGCAACCAGATCATAAAAATCACAAAAGATAAAGGTTCAATCGCACTTCAAAATATCAAAAAAAAAAAAAAAAAACTTTGCATAAACCGTAACTAATCTAGTTGCTCAGGTAACCGCTCAGATCGACAATACGCCGACGTTTCACAGAGCTTTAAACTCTCAAAAATTCTCAATAGAGTTTTCATCACCGCAACGGTATCAAATTAATCACAGAAAAAAAAAACTTTAAATTTGAATAAAACTGTGAACAAAAAAAACAAATACGTATCGCAGGCTGTAATGTTAAATGCGATAATATGAAATCGGGAAGATCATAACGCCCAGGCTAGGGCAAAATTTGGGGCCGCCGCTACTTTGAGGAGTTTAAAGATGGAATAATGTGTTTATATAGAGATAAATGTTACAGTTAACCCCTCAGACAACTACGTGTGTTTGGTTTTTTACTTGGATTTTTTTTTAAATTATAATCTTTTAAAGTTAAATGATTATTTTAGTTTCTGTGGTTTGGTCATCTTGTGTAAGACCCATACTTCTATTTAACAATATTCATATTGGTTTCGAGTATAAATGGTATTTAAGATTACACATACATTTAAAAAATGCGGGTTTATAAAAATATTCCAGATTTATAACAATACAAAACAACATAAGTAATTCGTTATTTAAAGATGACGACGATGCAAAGTGCGGAAGCTTGTATCTTGATTGTGTTCGGCTTCTTCTTTGAGCTTGATCGTCTTCCGGTACCTTACATTATACCTACATTTCATACAACATGAAATGAGTTAGTCATATTTAGTTTATAGGTGTTTAAATCAAGTCCGGAGACTAAAACGAACAAGTAAACAAGTTTTTTTAATTTTTTTGCACGTTTTAGGGGGGTCGCCGTACGCTACGGTGCGTCGCGCTACGCCACGCCCCCTTTTTAACAGAAAGTTTTTGAACTGGTGCTGCAGACTCCCAGCTCTTAAACCTTCACAAATGTTATACATAAACTTGCATAACTTTCAATCTACTTATCTGATTTACACGATTCTTTTTCCTATACGTCCGTATTAAATTACGGAGCCGTTTATTATTTTACTCATATCGAGATCCGGTTTATAAGCAATTGGCTTATAAATCCCTTTTTACAATATTTCGACCCATTTAGTTTTAAGATACACTACATGATTGTTATCAAAAATCGTTTCTAAACATTTTTACCCATACCGGGCTTATCAAACATTAGCGTTTCGCTCCCATCACATGGTTTTCTATAAACATGTTTCTACTTAGATGCTTATTTTGACCGTTAAGGGTATTTTAGCACTTTTTCGCATAATTCACTTTCATTTACTTCTAGTATTATATTACCACGTTTCATATCAATAATCTTCCACCACAACTATAATTGTGGTGGATCTTTAATGTGGTAACTATTTTTTTCGAGTTTTATCCATCGGATTACTATTTTACGACAAGACGCATTTTAAGACATTTGACTCACAAGAATCATACTTTCGCTTTTATACTTATCATAATTATTTACTTTATCAAATGACTTATTTCTAAACAACCCATAAGGGTCGTTTGCTTGATTTGACAATCAAGGGCATTTTGGTCCATTTAAGCCTTTCATTTACAATGAATGATTTTGAAAGGCATATTGACCCAAAATCTCACATATTAGACTATAATCTTGTTTGAGTAATCATTATGTTTTCAAAACACAATAATTATAATGTAAATCATTCGGTTTACCTAAAAGATAACCAATGTCCATTTTGACCTTATTTAACTCTCATTGAACCTTAAGTTCTAAATGAGTAATTAAACTATTACACATACCTGACTCGGATCAATATACTGACCGTTAATACCTTGCTTTAGTACCCACCAATTACTATCACAGCGGATATCCATTAGATGTTTATTCATGTAAACCTATAGCTCGATAGATAATCATTAGTCGATATTGTCAAAGGGTGATACTTTCCCCTTTTGACCCGTTTAGTCTAAGTGACCGTTTATCTTTGCGAGATGACATTTATTACCATCTCCTCGATATGACTCGCTCCGGTCTACGCGTACGGTCATTTTACTTATAAACTATTTCTTAACTCTTTTGCCTCATTATGGCTTACGCCGTAAAGTGTTCTTTTTTTTTTTCAAAACTAACGGTTATTGTCAACATGTGACCGATTTACTGTTTTGCCCTTATCATTCGTTTTGGTTTACCATATAAGGTAACCATTAAAAGTTCATTTTCTATTCGTCATAGTATGTCGAATTACCGCTTTACTCTTTTTTTTATTTAACCATCGATATGTTTCTGTGTCCTTTCGCTTATCTCGTTCTGTACGACTACACGTCAGAACATTATAATTCAATTGCTTATTTATTTATTCTTAATTAGTATGATGAGAGATATTTTACGAATTAAGAATAATGTAAGCTAAACTTACCTTGCATCCAAATTAGGCTTTTTCTTCATACTTGATTCGTTTGACCCGCTTCATTCCCAAGCTTCCACCTAGCTTGTCAACCGTCAAACTATAATCATAATTTGTAAGACTATTAGATTAGTCATCCTTACTTGCGACTACTCCATCTTACGGATTTTAGGTCGAAACTACTATTCGACTTCATCATTGGTTAGTTTGACTTTCAAAAGTCAACTACCTTTTTGTTATATAATATCCACAACTAGGTTTAAATCAACATCATGTATAGAACCCGTACTATTTCATATCACACGTAATTAGTAAATTAGCCAATTACGTGTTTCTTTCTTAATTTAAACATATCAATATTCGTTTAGGCATTTTAACAAACACCTTGCGAGCATGATTTTATACATCTTCTAGCTAGTTCATATTTAACTTTTAACCAAGTTTTAAATCATCAAACTTCAAGTCCTTATGGTTAGCACTCATAAACGATATCAAGACTTGTATCATAACATCAACTCTACATTATTTCAACATTGGAAATTCATGTGTTCATCACCTAGTTATAATACCCATTTAACATATGTATGGGTAATTATCAAATTTCTATTTTTCAACACTAGTTTATCGAATTATTAACTAGGGTTGTTCCTAAACATGGATTTCATCACAATAACACTCATAGGTTCAACATGCATTCCTGAATTTCGTTTATGATTGTTCATCATAGAATCTCAACTTCACTAAACATGAAAATTTAACATACCTTGTGATCCCCTGAGCTTGGTGATCACGATTTTATTAAAAGCCCCAATTTCCCGGCTCGATTTCTCTTTCATTTTGTTGAATTTTTGAGTGTTTAGGATTCTTGAAGAGAACCCCTTCTCTTCTCCTGTGAACATCGACCAAAACACCTTGTGTGTGTGTTTTGGTTTTTGATTTGTTTCAATTAAAAACTTCATTCACATATTGCCCATTTTAGTCCTTCTAAGTTTAAAGGTTTTATAAATGGGTCAATTACTACAAGTTCCTTCCTTGTTTTACTAAACATTATTAACTAGATTAATTATTCCTAGTTAACTTAGTGGGTTCCGGGTGTTATAACCCGTTTTATTTTAAGTCCCGTTAACTCGGGCCGCTTATAAACTTTCTTTCCACAAAAGCTTTTATTCTCTTTTTTTATTTAATATTAGGTTTATTTATTTAACTCCTAATATTTACCGGGTCGATTTTTACCACTAACGGTATTTTACCCGTTCGTTAATATTAACGTGGTTTGATTACCAAACCCGTTTTTGGGGTGTTACATCTTGTCACTTTAGTCTAAAGGTTTCATTTTTCGCATGTGGGTAAAAAAATGTTTCACTGTTGCCATTTTAGTCCACTGGGTTTACTTCATCCATTTTTTTTTGTTAACGAAAAGGGCAATCTGAACATTTTATATGGCCAATCGTATAAAAAAAACCCAAATAAACAACACCTTACATCAAATCAAATTTGCACCATTCATCACAACCAATTGTACCTTTTTTAAACGATGTCTATACCATAGTCACCTAATTTGTGGTTCGCTTCGGTTTGGGTACGGGGTTCGGTTCGTGATTCGCTAGTTAGGACGAATTCGGTTCGGAGGGGGATAGGTTCATTTCGTTACGATCCGGTTCAGTGTACCATTCCGTCCGATTCGGTATACACAAATTAAAACAAAAATTACTAATTTCATACATCCAAATGATCAAAATCCAATATTCATATTAGCAAATAGAAAACATAAACATAAAGTTTTAAAATCCTAATCTAGACTTGTCATTTTCTTGGTTTTAAAAAAGTGTGAAGCGCACAAAAGCGATGGGGTCTAAAACAAAGCGCAAAAGCGGCGAGATTTTCATATGCGAGGCTCAAAGTATTAATATCACATTTTTAAATTAGTTTCATATAATATTATTATTATATTAATCTTTTTACAATAAAAGTTTAGATAAATAAAAGATGTATATTATTTAATCTATAAGTAACCTCTATTTACAACATAAAATAGTAAATGTACAAATCAAAGAAGCACATTTGTTAATGAAATAAAAAAAATAAATAAACAACTAAAAATGTTTTAGGTTAAAGTTGAAAAAGGTAAAAATATTGAGGTCTGAGGATGAAATATGTAACTTAATAAAAAAAAAAGCTTTAGGTTAAATTTTTAATAACTTAAACATAAAGGACTGAATATGTAATAAAAAGGTTTTAGGTTAAAACAGATGGAAATAAACGCAGCGTACAGCCTCCATATCCATCTTCTCCTCCATTTTCACTAGAGTTCATCATCATCACAGGTAAGGTTTAATTTTTTCATCTTCATCACTATTCGCTGAATTATTGAACATGATGCGCTGAATTGAAGAACAAGATACGCGAACTGGCACCATATTATATGCATACGAATTCCGTATGGTACAAAACGTACCAAAACGAAATTCGTATCTTTTTGCGTGAATTAGGTGACTATGGTCTATACTATAAAAAACCCAACACTTTGACCTCGGACACTACCTCTATAACATTACATCTCTTACTTAAAAATAAAACCTCGTTCCTTATCTTCCAAATTCGCCAACACGTAATGATAACGATCCCTTGAAGCACAGTCTTCTTACTTTTGATCCTCCAATACTTTTATGAAGCTCTAGTAAATCTTTTTCTGAGAAAGCAAAAAAATTCGGAACACGACGCCGCCTCGAGATGCAATGCCACAACCCAGACAAAAAACCGCAAGCCGTGAATAAGTGTTCCGTCGTCTCCTCCCCATCTTCACATAAAACACAGTTACAGATCAACAATCTATACTACATTAACTAGGTTTTCTACCCTTATGGTAATTTACACAAAATTTTAAGATGACATACCAAAGGTCAGGAAAAAAACTACATCAAATTCGCATACTTTTTCCATGTTCTTCCATTTCTACCTCTTGCTCTCTAAAATTCACATATGATGGTAATTTCCAAACAATATGTCCTTGTCTCGTGTCAAAAAGTTAACTAGCAGTTAGTCATCAGATGAGCACATAGAAACATATAATATCCATTATTAGAATTTATTTCATATTTTGCATAAAGTACTTTCGATGGGAAGAATGTATATATGTTTTTTTACTGTTGCATGCAAATTATAAGATGAATATTAAAAATTATATTTTAAGTATTTATCCATATTTAAGATGTAGACTACATGACACCAAAGAAACACCAAAACAAAAGCATTACTAATCACCACTAAATAATAAATCTATCTTTATTGTATCAAACAAGTGTTTAGATGGCAAACATATAGGTACATTGATATGAATTTTTACCATTAATGAAAAGCTCAACAACTACATGTTTGATTGTCTGCACATGAGTTAAGCATTCTACTAGATCTGATACTATAAGATGATAATGGATTTATTAGTGCTTGATGGTGATGGGAGATTAATATTGTATTTTCACCTTTTATTTCCATAAAAATGTTGTCGCACCACAAACGTCATACAGACACCCCAACAACAATTACAAGGCGACAAAACAAACATACCCATTGCAACACACGAGCCTTCCTACTAGTCCATATATACGGGTACAAGTATGTTTTATATTTAAGCGAAAATAAAATACCATTGCTGTTCCCTAGCAATGGTTAAACTACTGTTTAAAACTATGTTAAAATGTGAAATATTCTTCTAGACTAGTGTGTGGGTGAGGATTAGTGACGTGGTGGTCCTTTCACATCGGGAACACCACCCCTTGTGGTGGTGTGGACATAACGTGGTTGTGAGTGTAGGGAGTTTTCCACCAACATGGGGGCATTTAGATTGTAAGGTGAAGACTCTTGATTGGTAGGTGGATCTTCAATGTGTTTTAATTGGTTGATTTTTATTTTTATTATTATTACTCTTTTTTTTTAATAGAAACGTCACTAACCACGCCACTCCCGCTTCTCTCTTTTACATTACGTCACTTTTCTGAAACGTGCTAAGGTTATAGTCATATATCGAATAACGTAACTCTTACGTCGGATCCCCACAAAAACTAAATCATAGTGTGAAAGTAAATAGTACAAGAGATATTTAACATTGGCCGAGAGCCCGAAACCGTCGCTACCAATCTCCTCCCTCTGTCCACCGGTTCCAGGCGGCTCAGCACAACCCCCTCACCAAATGTCCCCACGTACGCCCTTCACTCTCTCTTCCTACTCTGATTCAGAATCAGATTTAGGGTTTTTGGTAATTGATAAGTTCATTTTGATTTTGAGTTTGTCAAATTCTCTCATAGTATACACTCAACCGAACTAAAAGCTTGTATGCCTAATGAATATGTTACTGTTGTGTTTTAGTTCTATCTTAATTAATTTATGAATGAGACCCTGTACTTGACACTTTGTTTATTGAGTGTTTAGTTTGTGCTATGTCCTAATTGTTGCATGCAATTTTTTTTTTAAAATAAATAATTTTATTGATATTAAAATTGGCCGATTTACATCAAAACAGCAGGTAAGCAAGCAACAAACTGCGTCGCTACGCCTTTCTGATAGCAAACCCTAGCCTATTAAAGACAAACCCCTGCCCCCTGTTGAAGAGCAACTGCTGTAGACAACCTTTTGGACCCTAGTCAACAAACGGATCCAAAAGGAAAGACATGATACATAAGGTTTAGCAAAACAGAACTATAGAAGAATGTAGAGACGAATAACGACATAATAATCCTAAAATCTTGGCCGTATCAACGAAAGGAAGCAACGTCGGTTTAGGCGAGAATGGATTTTGGGCACGGTAAAACTAGAGTGAAAGTAGAAGGGGATAGACTAAGCAACTTGCTGAATGATGTTATCCACAAAATCCTGTCTTTTATTGGCATTAAACAAGCAATCGAAACAAGTGTGTTGTCAATAAAAGACAGGAAACAAGCAATCGAAACAAGTGTGTTGTCATCTAGACGGAGGTATGTCTGGACTTCAATGCCTTATCTCAATTTCTCAAGCAACTATTTCCTTTCGTTGGCCGAGTTTTCGAAATTTGTTACACATGTTCTCTCTGCCCGGAATAATCAAACAGAAGTGTATTCCGTCAACCTGGCTTTTCGTGGAAAGGTTACCCAGGTGTTTGTCAAAAGAATTTTGGACTATGCGTTCTCCCACAATGTCCAACAGCTGAACGTTACGTGTTTGCCCGGAAAGAAGATGGAATTCCCACTTTGTCTCTTTAATTCTCAGTCTCTCAAACGTCTCACCTTGACTGGGAATAATTACGGAGACGCCATCCTGATTCCATCTACTTGGAAGCTGCCGAATTTGGTCACATTGAAAATCTGCGTTTTCACATTGAATGCTGACGATACCGACAAGTGTCTTGATCTTTTCTCCAACTGTGCAAACTTGAAAACTTGATGGGGAATGGTTTCAATATACGTCATCCTGGACTATCTAGTCTAACACTTAATTCACTTGGATATGATGGTTGTTTGCGTGTCAATGTGGTTACACCTCAACTCAAGAATCTCATTTTTAGACATTGGCAAGGGATACTTTCGATTTCCGCACCCAATCTTTCCTCGTTGCGTTATAAAGATAATTTTGGTCTTTGGGAGTTTTCTGCCGACTTTCTCCATCTATAAAAGGTGGATTTATGTGTATCGTATATCTCTAAAGATGAGGAATATGCTCATACCATTGTTCGTCTGCTTCAACAGATCCATAGTGTCGAGTTTCTTACACTTAGCTTGGAAGCTATTAAGGTATGCTGGTATTGGTCTTTAATGTTAACATTCGTATCTAACAAATATTATTAATATAGACGTGATTGTAAAAACAATAAAAGGATTAATACAAACAACTGAACAAAATTAATTCTTTCTTGACAAAGGACGTGTATTGAAAGTGCTTACATGAGTCTTACCTCCCCCATTTGACTTTAAAAAAACACATATTTAGGAAGGAATATTGGATTTTAATAATACCAACTGTTCGCCGTTGGTTGCCAACAGTCTCAACTTTAAAAATAACCACTGACAGTCCCATCTATTGACATATTGGCCACCAATGGACCCTGACTAACAGAACGCTAACGCCGTTAGTCTTCGGTCGCCGGGAAAACCGTTTTTGGTCAGAAAAAGTTTTCTAAAGATCCGATCTAGAGTTACAAAGAGGTTTAGTACGAAAATGTTAAGTTTTTCGGCCAAAAAGTTGAGTTTTCCGGCCAAAAAAAAAAGTTTTCCGGCGAAAAAAAAGAAGAGTTTTCCGGCGACTTCAATAATTGGGGCTTTTACTAGACAAAGGTTCCTAAAGGTCCGTAATAAGGTTACAAAGAAGTTTGGGATGAAAATGTTGAGTATTCCGGCCAAAAATAAGTTTTCCGGCCAAAAACGTTTTTCCGGCGATCGGATGCTAACGGCGTTAGTGTTCTGTTAGTTAGGGTCCATTGGTGGCCAATATGTCAATAGTTGGGACTGCCCGTGGTTATTTTTAAAGTTGGGACTGTTAGCGGCCAACGGCGAATAGATGAGATTATTAAAATTCAATATTAAATGGAAAGTAGACTTTACATTTACTTACGATTATGAGATTGCGTTATTTTTTGGTATTTTTTTCAGCTTCTTTCTTCATTCGTGGAACTAATCTCACATCTACCTTCACCATTTGCTAACTTAAAGAGGTTAAAGATTTATCCAGTTCATGTTACCCCTGAGGCTGAGAAGCAAACACAACCAGAAGTAAATATGCCTACTGAAGTTAAAAACTATTTGCTGGATAGTTCACCTGGTGCCACCTTCACAATGGTTTCACATGAAGTATATTTTTATCTTCCGTACTTTCTACTTATTGCTCTGATTACCCAAAGTTCTTATTCAAGTAGACCCTATGAACTAAATTTGTAATACGTTCATAAGTGAACTATCACTTTATACTAAAAATATCATTTAGTATAGGAGCTTACAATGACAAATGGAGATTATCTTTATGTTTCATGCCTAATTTAGGGGTGTAAACGAGCCGAGCCGAGGATTAACTTATGAGAGCTCGAGCTCGGCTCGGTTCGAGCTTCGTTTTCAAAGCTCTAGCTAGCTCATTGGTAGTTTCTCGAGCTCGGCTCGTTTTATCATCTATTAATCAATATATTAAATAAATAATAGACTCGTTTAGTCTCGCGAGCTCGATAAGTGAAGCTCGGGCTCGTTTACTTAACAAGCTTATTTTTATGTTCATGCTTGGCTTGTAAACAAGTTTAAAGAAGCTCGGCTCGCTTACTAGACAACTTTATATTAGGGGTAAATGTTATGAAATATTAATAAAAGCTAATATTACACTAACACTTGACGAGCCTGACAGCTTCACATGCCAGGCTCGAGCTCAGGCTCGATAAATAAACGAGCTTTATTTTAGGCACAAGCTTTGCTCGGGCTCGATAAGGCTCGGCTCGTTTGCACCCCTACTTATTATGATCCGTGGAAACCATGTAGGAGATTAGAGCTGTGATGAATGTTAAATCGGCACGAAGCCTCATGAGAGAGTTGCAGGAGCTGCTAGATGAGTGGAAAGAAAATAGTGAAACAAACACGGCTCATATGAAGCAAGACAAGGCACCAATAGAGAGCCACATGTCAACGGTACATGAGCAAGTGGAAGTTGAGAACCATAGGGAACAACTAGACACGAAAATGAAGCGGCATTTTGGGGGAAGAATGGCACATATCAAAAACTATTGGGGAGGTCTAAATAAGTAGTTGAAGAATGGGTATGATAATACAGGTCTCGTAACTTCAATGATGCGGGAGATTGAAGAAGTAATGACAAAGCTGCCTGCATCACATTGGGCTAAGTTGGAAGAAAGGTTTTTTGGTTTGTCTGCAGAGGCTGAGGCTATCATGGAAGGTGTGATGGATCGTATGAAGATCCAATTTGATAAGAGGCCGAGCCATTCAAATGTCTACTCTCATGAACTTGCAGCATCACAACCGCTTTCTTGACAAACTGTAAGTTCTTGATTTCCCATACACTCACATCTGAATCTGATAACTGTTTCATATCACTTTGCATAACTTCAAGTATTTGATTAATATAAGAATAAATTGTAATTGTAGTCCCTGAGGTTTGACCAAAATTGACACTTTAGTCCAAATAGTTTTTTTCTAGCCATTTAAGTCCAAATAGTTTTGTTTTCTGCCATTTTATGTTAGGCAAGTTCAAATTCAGCCTTCAGGCTAGACCTTATGTTTTCCTTTATTAAGTTGCCAAATTACATAACAGCTCTTGAATTAATTAGTTTTGAAAATGAATAAACAAGCCCTGATGTTTTATAGAACTTGTATTTTTAACCCTTTTATAATGATATTTCTCTTTTATATCAATTTGCAAACATTAAGTGTTTGATAAAGAAGTAAGCATGTATGTATGTACGTGTATATATCTCTATATAGATATATTATGTATATCAGTAACAAAAAGTCTTGGATGCTAAGGGGCTGTTTGGCAACTTCTGAATGGTTAAGTGCTGAATCAGTAAGAGGTCTGAACCATTAAGTGCTGAACCAGTAAGAGGTTTGAACCATTAAGAGTCAGTATAATGTTTAACCATTCAGAGGCAAATGTCTGACCAATTCAGATTAAAGGTCTTAACCATTCGGACTCAGTATAAATCTTAACTATTCAGAGGCAAATGTCTGAACCATTCAGACATATGCTTGCGAAACAAACAGTCTGAACCATTAAGTGCTGAACCAGTAAGAGGTCTGAACCATTAAGTGCCTGATTTCTAGGCGGGGCAAGTTCAAATCCGCCTCCAGCACTTTAATTTTCTTTTATTAGGTTGCCAAATTACTTGATAGCTTTAAACTTTGATCTTTTGATAATAGGGGCGAAACAAGCCCTCAAGTTTTATACAACTTGTATTTGTAAATTGTAACCCTTTCATATTCTTCCAGTTTTCTGACCCTATTTAGTCTTTTATTTTGTTTTCAGGTTCCATCTACATATTAATTGCGAGCTAGAGCTATAGTCGGCTGCTCTAATTAACGTTCACCCTTTTGGCGCAATTTGGGATGGTGAATTTATATATTTCTTGTGCTTATGGACTTGCATCTAAGGACATGCTTTTTTTACTTTTGGTTGCTACTGTAAGTAGATTAGACGGGCACTCTTACTGAATTTTGGTTTGTAATATCTTCAGTTATGGCATTTACCTGTATGAAAGGCTTTCGAGTTTATGCTAAATTTTTAGGGGGAACTGTAAATATGATACTTGCCTATCAGATGATAAAAGCATATAAATCATATGAAATTAACTTAAAAAAACCAAACCATATGACAAGACCAATACGGAATTACTTTCGAACGTTTTAAGCATTACGACACCATAACTATACACTTTACTTTCATCTGTAAATAGTTTATTAACGTCGTTATTAGTGTTTATTTAGTTTATTAGGTTTTGAGAATTTACTTTTCAAAGGGTTAAAGCTTTCTCTTTGATATTAACATATGCTCAAGAACATGGGATCAAACCTTTGTGGAAATGAACGTATGTTATTTATGTCATGTTTTTGTATGTAAATCCTTAAAAATATTATAAATACAGAACTAAAAGTTAAATCCGTGATCAACCTTATCACTTCAATGTTTGTGACTAGAAAGAAGTCTCATCCGTGATCCGTCAAAATTTGTGATCCAAATCGACGACTACCATAGTATCTGGCGGTTACAGAAAGATCATTCAAAATTGAAAACGACAGTGTGGTATTTCTCAGCTCAGTCGGATATGATTAAACACAAGACAGAGTTCGAGCGTAATTTAAAATATGACCGTAGCAAACAGTTTGTTTTTGGTTTATACCAAAAGTCGTATACAAGCGGACCAAACCTTAAGATTTTAGCTGGGTAGCTTTTTAATTTTTTTTATATATTAGATAAATATATTTATAGGGTTATGTTCCGGTATAATTGGGTTTTAACTTATAAATTGGGCTTAACATGAGAAGTGAATAAGGATTTTTTTCTTTATCTTGTCAAACATGTATTTTAGTCCTAGAATCTAAAAAAAGAAAAAAAATTGTGTTTTTACACCAATAGAGTAATTAGACTACTAGTCCCTTTGATGAGATTATGGGCATGTTTGGCAAAGCTTATTTGCACCTCCTTATGACTTATTGACTTTTAGAAAAAACTAATAAGGAGATAAGGTGTTTATAAGTCAGGATTTTGTGACTTTTTGAGGAGCTTATCTTCTTATTAGTTTTTTCTAAAAGAAAAAAAAAATTTGTGTTTTTTACACCAATAGAGTAATTAGACTACTAGTCCCTTTGATGAGATTATGGGCATGTTTGACAAAGCTTATTTGCACCTCCTTATGACTTCTTGACTTTTAAAAAAAACTAATAAGGAGATAAGGTGTTAGATAAGTCAGGATTTTGTGATTTTTTTGAGGAGCTTATCTCCTTATTAGTTTTTTTTTAAAAGTCAATAAGTCATAAGGAGATATAAATAAGCTTTGCCAAACATGTCCTATGTCAAGAAAGTCAATTCACTTTATTATTAAAAAATAAAATAAAAAATTAAATCAATAATTTGAGCCACAATCTAGTTGTAGGTGCGACCCAAGGTTGCAACCCAACTTGGCTCCACATTTCATTCTTTGTAGGTTGTTATTTATTTCTTTTTTCCTTTTTCCTTTAAATCAATTAGTTTTGTATATAACTAGATGAGTAAATTGTCAAAATCGTCCCTGAGGTTTTCGTAAATTTGTCAGTTTCATCCAAAACAACTTTTTTTGTACAAAATAGTCCTTCACTTTTGAGATTTTTTGCCATTTTCATCTAGAAGCCTTATTTGCTTAATTTTTTCTGTCAAATATTTGGCTGAAAATGGCGAAAAATCCCAAATCTTAGGGACGATTTTGGCAAAACAGATAGACGTTTGGATGAAAATGACAAAAAATTCCAAAAGTAAAGGGCAATATGGTACAAAAAAGTTGTTTTGGATGAAATTGACAAACAAGCTCAAACCTCAGGGACGATTTTGGCAATTTACTCTAACTAGATTATTAATAATAACTTATAAAATTGTAATGTATTTAAAATCTAAAACAACAATCTTGTTTAGGGCGTTTTTTAGCATTCAAATATATATTTTATTAAAATTGATTTTTTTAATAAAAAGTTTTTTTTATCTAACATAATATTATTGTCACATGTTAGCATTCCCTTAGATGAAATAAATAAGCATTTTTATTATTTATAATAAATTTACTTAAAACCTTACTTAAAACACAAATTTACCATATATAGTTTACCAAAGCTTGCCTCTCTCACAGAATTACTGTTCAACTTCAAAGGTTTCTATTGGTGATTCAATTCCCTATCCAATCACTCAATAACATCTCTCCACTTCTTTTATCTTTTCTTATTTTTTTTTACTTTTGTCATAGTTATGGTTCAAGGAAATAGGCACAAGGTGCAAGGTCTTTAATTTTACTATTAAACCGACGGAAGAAGCGGTGTCATATAACTGTCGTCATACACGAACAAATCTGGCCCACTGTCAGGACCCCAAACAAGTGGCGGCGGGCGCTTATAGGTTTATAGGCGAGTTATTAATTAATAATAAACGAGTCAAGTTTGAGCTTGAAAAATTATTTATGAGTTCAAGCTCTTAAAAATTATGACCACAAATCTAGTCATATTTATTTTGTAAAAGATGGTTGAGTTATGTTGTGGAAAAGTGTTTATGACATATTGGGCTTAATTAAAAAGTAACATACTCTCACATGGGCTGAAAGCTCTTTTGACTTTCTAAATGGATAGTATACATTCGTATGTAATATGTAATGAACACACGTCTCATCTTCTCGTAGAAATCGACATGCGGCTGTTTGACGCCCAATATCATCGTAAGTTTCCTCTATGTGAATTGTTGATCAACATAACAGTAACCGTAAGTTTTAGTTTCTGTTCTAGTGTTCTTTAAAATCCACATACCATACTACCAATAATTGATACATGAGATATTAATTGATGTTATTGCAACAACCCTGAACCAGATTTAGTTTTTTTTTGTTTTTTTGTTTTATAAAATAGGTTCGATTTTGATTTTAAGTTTGACATATTTTGAGTTTTTGATGTATAAGCATTAAGCGTCGTTGATTGAAGAAACCCTAGATCAACTAGACCGGAATCTAAGTAGATCTATGGAATGGGCTCTGCATAAAAGGGTTAACCCTCCGTTTGGTTTCACGAAGGATGGTGAATAATACAATACTTCTGCAGAACCTGCAAAACAGAACACCGTTAGCTCGCCACAGGGAGAAGGGGGTTCTCTCCGTGACCACCATCCGGCGTGAGAATAAGTACAGATAGTCAGAAGTAAGTATTGTAAGAGAGAGAGTAGTTGAGAGTGAATACCTTTCCTTGAACTCCAAGTTACTTATTTATAGCCTGTGTTTGGTGTCACACCCCGACCCGCAGCGGAAAAGGTGATCAGGGCATGATTGGGTTTTCATCAAAGCTCATGACATCTATTATAATGTTTCATATTTATTATTCCAATTTAAAGGAAATCATATAATCAAATCATACAAATACAACATGTTCTATACATCTATCTAAACTTCATTATTTTTCTTCTAAGGCACTTTCCTATATGTTCCTTGCTTCATCCTTTCCACCTGTATCATGTGTAAAAATGGTTTTTGGATCAACAAAAGTTGGCGAGTGAACCTTGTTAGAAAACATTTATTATTTATTTCTTATTGTATTTAATATGGAAAAATTGTGCAATATTCATATATGAACAAACGTAAATAAACATACAATAACAAAACAAATAGCATACAATAACAAACCAATAGCATACAATAACAAACCAATAGCATACAATAACAAACCAACTTGCATGAATATATAACATGAATGAAACTGTATATGTTGGCAACGTCACGTTCACGCTCATAATGTAATGGGGAACGGACGGCCTATGATAAATGTCTGTGCGATCAAGGCTCAATCAAACGGAGCCGATCGTATGTTGGCAACGCCTGGTTCACGCTCATAATGTAATGGGGAACAGCTCAACGCTCATAATGTAATGGGGAGCGGCGGCCTATGATAATGTATGTACTGAAAATGATAAATTTAATCTAAACAATAACCACACAAACAGTTGATACATGTTGGATACACATTTGTTCATGGATATGATGGATGCACAATAGTTTAAATATAATAAATAATAAGACACATGATACACCCCAAAAACGTGATTAAAACGGGGAATTTGTAGAGATTCACTCATATTGGGTGCGTTCGGTGGATGATGTTGAATGCGCACGAGTTTAGAGGATTGATCGACGAGGAATAACTAACCTAATTAATAACGAAAAGATAAGGTAAATAAATGGATTTTATTAACAATTTTAATAGGATTTTTGGATATATTTTGTGAGTTTAAGGCTATTTTCTAACTTTAAAAACGTTATTTTTAAGTATTTTTAATTGATTTTTAAATTAAATAAATAAATAAAAATAATAAAAAATGTTGACTTTTGACCGTTGACCACGACTGTTGACCGTTGACCGGTTCGATTGTGAATATTATTGCACTGAGTGAGATTCGAACCCGTGACCTCCCGTACGCGTGCACGCAGCTCTACCAACTGAGCTACGTGTCTAACCCGAAATATTTCTGTTTTTAATTATATTTATACACTATTTAAGTTAATCCGAAAATTATTTATTTTAAAAAGAATTTAATTGTATCGACTCGGTGTTCTCCACAGGTCTCGAACCCGGGACCTGTGGTTTAGTTTGGCACACAGTCCACCGCTGGACTGTGTGTCTAACTTGGTAAATATTCCGGTTTTTATTATACTTAACAGTTAACCGCGAGTGGATCCGGTTTAGTTTAAAAAGGAACATTTTTATTACCGAGAATGTGCGTGTGTCAAGGATCGAACTCGGGACGTAAGCGTATTGTTTGCACACAGTCCACCGCTGGACTGTGTGTCTAACCCGTTTATAATACCGATTTTAATTAATCTTATATCATACACGACTTCGTCTTCTTCGTTCAAAACACAGACAACGGTTTAAACCAACTGTTTCTTGTTTAATTCAGTTAACGAATATTATGAGCAATTGAAAGGTAATGAACGGAGAGGGTTTGGGGAAAGAAAGTACCGGAACAGGTCGTCTTTTTCAGAACTCCGGCAAGGATCGCCGGCTCTGTTTTGTGAGCTTCCTCTGTTCGGGTCAAATAACCGTTTGATTGATTAGATATAAAATTGAATTACTGAACAACGATTATCAGGATGTTTAGATGATCATACCGATTAACAGCGAGATTCTGGAAATTCCAGAAGTTTTCCGGTGAAAACAGAAAATCCGGCAACCTCGTCTGGGGTTGATTCTGGGTGATGGAGTGATGTTAGAATTTGTCTAATAATGGAATGAAACAGAAAAAGTCGAGGTATTTACCGTTTTGAGGTGAGTCTCGGTTTTCCGGCGACTTGCAGAGAATTCCGGCGATGTTAAAAAAGTAATTCCGACGACCAGAAAATAGAGTAATCGTGAAATTAGAAGCTCTGGGAATGTAATTGAGTCGCGAGATGAGGATTTTGTTGAAGTAATTCCAGAAATGAATGTTTTCGGTTATAAAAACCAAACATCACCTGAATTCAAGTTCATTAACGACTGAATTGATTTAAAATCTCGGTTTATCGGTTATGTTCAAGATTCCGTGAGAACTCAAACGTCTTGGACGGTTTGAAAGCCGATATCGGTTTCAGTTGGCGCAACAGGTTGATTCACAGTTGTAGATATGATTTAATTGTTTCCTAGAACTCACAAAAACATCAAGTGGCGGAGTGGTTGGGCGAGTGTGAGTTAAGTCTTTGTGGTTCCCGGCTGACCCGGGTTCGAAACCCGGCATCAGCATTTAATTTTTATTTCATTATTTTTAATACATTTTCAAATATAAACTTTATATTCTAATATACTTATTAATTATGTATCGATTAAAATTAATTTGAGCATTAAATATGCAACGAAATTTTTAACTGAGTGTTCGGTTAATAAACGAAGCGGGTTTGGTTAACCCGGTTTTTGACGGATGTTACATTTGGCGCCAAAAAGAGAGATTGTTAACTTTAATGGAATCTTTTACTATTCCGTTAACGTTTGTTGGTAATCCGTTAGTGCACACGGATCGTGAGCTCATTAGCGGTTAGGGAGGTGCCACGTGTCGACACGAGATCACTACATCTTATAAATGTGAGCATGTCATCACCGTGATCTTCCTCAGTCGTCCAGATGATGCCATGTGACAACTGGTTATAACCGAAAGGATGCTTGCACGATTGGGTGTTAATGGCTTCTAGAAGGTTTCACAGCTTTTACCATCTATTATTCGCCACGTGTACATTCTGTTATAACAGAAAAGTTTCCCTTTGCTTCTGCACCAAGTCAAGGATTTTGCTAAGGGAAAGTTTCTAAGGATTTACCGTTTCCTTGTGCGAGAAGCGCAAGTTAGTTAACTGATCTTCCTTCTTCTCCTTGCTGCTTAGCGCAACGTTTGGTGGATGTTTGATTTGATATAAATATCTGCGCAAGGTTTGTGCATGAAACATTATCCAACGAGAATGTTCAAGGTTAACTTTGAATCCTTGCGCGAGCCCGCGCAAGGTAGTTAAATGAACAATTTATCCAAAGAGTGTTCAAGGTTAACTTTGAACCTTGCGCGAGCCCGCGCAAGGTAGTTAAATGACGCTTTCCTCTCTTGGATATTTGACGCAGAGTTCTAATAAATCTTATTCTGGCAAAGAAGTCTGCGCGCAGTTTTCTTAGAAGTTACTAATGGGTATGGTTTCCTTGATTGGCGCAAAGTTTTTGGGACCATACCCCTTCATTGATCATCCATGCATTTGCATTGACGCATTTTCTCATCCGAACCAAAAGCATTATGTGTGCAAAGATGAACATGTTAGTTCTTTGTGTTTTAGCTAGAGATATATGAACCGTTCATTTTTACCACAAGGGGTTACTTTATAAAAATGAGTGCCAATTATTTAATTAAGTCACTTAAAGTTTTTTTGTCTTTCTAAAATCACTTTTTTAGAACAACGACTTTCTTTTATTAGGCTACCGCACTCTTCAAATTGAAGAGTCCTGTTGCCTCACTCCGGCCAGACTATGTTGTCTTAATTGAACCCACAATGGCTTTAGAGTTTAGCTTGATCGTTCCCTGGGAAACTACGCTGACTGCTACTTGACAACCCCTTAAGAGCTGAACACTTTCATTGATGCTCTAATACTATGTAATACCAATGATGTTGTGTCAGGTTTTATTAAGTTTTTTTAATCTTTAATGTGAGGTGAAAAATATAAATATTGACATGGATTTTTCATTTATTTTTTTTTAAAAATCACATTTTTATTCCACAGTTCATAAAATAATCAGAATTTTAAGTTTAAGAAAAGAACCATGCTATTCACACACCCATCATCTTATTTTCACACTCTAAAGCGCGTCTTTGTCGGTTGACCAGACCAATATGCCAAGCTTTGGCCAAAGCTTGGCGCTTCAGGGTAATACTCCGAGTTTTGGCCAAAGCTTGGTGTTTTGGTGGTTTTTTATTTTGTTTTTAATTAAAAAACGCATCTATACTTGTTGATTTTTGACGTATTTTGTTATTACACGTCATTTTATAAAGTATATAGTCTATACGGCACGTTCCGGATAAGTTCGGTTATGTGTGTTTCCGTATTCCATGATTTCATGTGATTTTGTTTTACTTTCACTAGTAGTCCAACGTGCCGTTTTGCATGTATACGCATCCTATCGGATTAATACTTGACGTATTTTGTCATTTAATGTCGTAGTATGACGTGCATTGTCACTATTGTTCCGTACTATCGCGTATTTTAGCCGTACGGGTCGTGTTGGTGACATTCGGTATAGTACGTTTATTGTCTTTAAGTGTCGTATTAGTTTATTTAGATTTAGGATTTGACTAGATCATATTGTAAAAAATCATATTTAATAACAAATAAGTGCTTTTTCAAAATAATGTGACAAATTTGTTTTTGACACTGTCCAGTGACTAATAACAGTTTGCACACAGATACCATATGCTTCATGAAAACACTTCTACAAATGATGTGAGTTTTTAATAACAATTTCAGTTTTAGGATAAATATATAACACATGCACTGTATAGTATTTGAATTCTAAACTTTTTAGTTATGAAGTACACCACTTATCAACAATATTTGAAATCTAAATTTTTTAGTTATTAAGTAAACTTTTTTAGTTATGAAGTAACCACTTTAGTTTGAAAAATGCACTTTTTTGTAAATCAACAAACTCTCTAGTCAAATCCTAAATCTAAATAAACTAATACGATACTTACAGACAATAAACGTCACTATACCGAATGTCACCAACACGACCCGTACGGCCAAAATACGTGATAGTACGGAACAATAGTGACAATACACGTCATACTACGACATTAAATGACAAAATACGCCAAGTACTGATCCGCTAGGCTGCGTAGACATACAAAACGACACGTTGGACTACTAGTGAAAGTAAAACAGAATCACATGAAATCATGGAATACGGAAACACACGTAACCGAACTTATCCGGAACATGCCGTATAGACCATTTACCTCATAAAATGACGTGTAATAACAAAATACGTCAAAACTCGACATATAGGTGCGTTTTTTAATTAAAAACAAATTAAAAAAAATAAAAAACCACCAAAACGCCAAGCTTTGGCCAAAACTCGGAGTATTGCCCTTGAAGCGCCAAGCTTTGGCCAAAGCTTGGCATATAGGTCTGCCCCTGAAGCGCCATGCTTTGGCCAAAGCTTGGCACTTCAAGGTGTGGAAATAGACAAAAGGTGTGTGTGAATAGACGGGTCTTAAGAAAAATGTTTTTTTGTTTTATTTTTTAAGTCATAAAATTATATATTTAGTGTAAAATTAATAAAAGCACACACTTATTATGAATAAAATCGTATTTTTTCATAAAATCGTATTTAATTTTCATAAAATCATATTTGTATTTTCGTCATATTGAAGACTAAAATTTGATAATTAAACCTAACACATCATCATTGGTATTACATAATATTAGAACAAAAGGAAACTTAAGTGACCTTTAGAGAGACTACAAGTTTGAGTGACTTAATTGGAACAATTAGCGAACTATGTTACATTTCTATGGCATTTTCCCTAATTGAATGTTTTCTAAATTCATTTATTTACAAAAAGAGTAAACATTTTCTTACCAATCATTTGTTGCTAAACTGGATAAAGATTAGGATCCAGATAAGGTGGGTTATTGTAAATTCATTACAACATGCTGGACAAAGTTTTATTATTGTTGTTTTTTTTCATAGTAATTCCACCATTTTACCAAATTTAGGAATCCATGTTTCAGAAGCTGAAAGGAAACTACTTGAATCTTGGGTGTCTAGTTTGTTATGTGTCCTAATTGTTCCACACAATCCAATTGCAGCTTCTAGATCCAAAGTAGAAGACATGATGCTGGTGGTTTAGCAACGGAAAGACGAACATAGAAGAATCCTAAAGTTCTGTCCGAACCCACAGGAAAGGAATCCACGAATGTTTGAATACTCGAATTCTTATTTCCGCAAAAATAGAGTTGGGAGAGAATGGATTCTAGGCATGGTAAAGTTAGAATGAAAGTAGAAGGTGATAACTAAGCAACTTGCCAGACGAGCTTATCCATAAAATCCTCTCTTTCATTGACGTTAAACATGCAGTCCAAACAAGTGCTTTGTCATCTAGATGGAGGTATATCTGGACTTCAATGCCCTGCCTTAGTTTCTCAACTGAGGGTTTCCATTTGTTGCCCGAGTTCTCCGAATTTGTTACACATGTCCTATCAGCCCGAAACAATCAAACGGAAGTGCATTCTGTCAAGCTTGCTTTTTGGGGAAAGGCTAGCCAGGCGTTTGTCAAAAGAATTTTGAACTATGCATTCTCCCACACTGTCCAACAATTGGATATCACTTGCTTGCCTGAAAGGAGGGGGTTTTATATGATCCAAACCCATCCTTCTGCATTTAGTTCTCAGTCTCTCAAAAAACTCACTTTGTCTCGGTGTGCTTGCGAATATAACATTACCACCTCACCTACTTGGTACCTGCCAGCTTTAACAACATTGAATCTCCATCATTGCTCATTCTATGGTGGGAAATGTCCTCGTCTTTTCTCCAACTGCACAAACTTGAAGAATCTCACCTTAAAGAATTTCAATGCGATAGACGTACATGGTTTTAATATAAGTCATCCTGGATTATCTAGTCTAACACTTGAAGATGTTATATTGATGTCAATGTGGTTACACCTAACTTAAGAATCTCACTATGATAAATTGGTCAAGGATGCATTTGGTTTCTGCACCCGATCTTGCCTCCTTGCATTATAGAGATGATAAAATTGATTATTATGGTAAATCTTTGAAGATTTCTACTGAGCTTCTTCACTTGGAGAAGGCGGTTGTATGTATTCAATGTTCCAATAAAGATGAGGAATATACTCGTGAAATTGTTTGTCTTCTTCAACAGCTTCGTAGTGTCAAATATCTTACACTTAACTTGGAACTTGTCAAGGTATGCTGCTATTGGTCATTAATGTTTGTCATGGCATTTAACAAAGTTTTTTTAAATAAACAACGGAAATATCATGTTTTTTGCAAACAGCAATAGAAAGAGGTATAATGAGAGTGCTTACACGAGTCTATTGCTTCCATTTGACTACTCTACTTACATTGCTACTAAGAAACAATTACTCAGGAAAATAGACTTTATTTTTATCTTCTCATGTATGAGAGATTGAATTAAATTATTCCATTTTTTTAATTCTTTTTACAGCGTCTTTCTTCATCAGTGGAATTAATTTCACATCAACTTCGCCGTTTACTGACTTAAAGAGTTTAAAGATTTATCCAGCTGACGTTACGAAGCCAGAAGTAACCATGTCTACTGAAGTAAAAAACTATTTGCTAGGTAGTTCTCAAGGTGCCACCTTCACATTGGTTTCATATGAGGTATGCACAACATGAATTGCATGTTATCTTCCATACATTTTACTTATTGCTCTGCTATTTCTAAAGTGAACCATCAATTTTTGCAAGAAATGGCATTTATAGCCTAGTAACATCTTAGGGGTGGGATAAGACTTTAGGACCAATAGGTCCTGTGTTCGATTCCCACAAAAGGTTTTTTTTTCTTCATATTTATTGGGTTTACTCCTGAATTGGTGTATAAGCATTATGCCTAGTGGAGATGGATATGATCGGGTGGTTCCATTGGTGACACGATAATACTCCAGTGGTCCGTCAGTGATCCTAATTTGTCGTTTAAAAAAATATATGAGATTTTGATGATAAATGGACAGTACTATATCTTCATGCTTATCATATGATACATGGAAACCATGCAGGAGGTTAGAGCTGTGATGGATGTTGCATCAGCACGAAACCTTATGACAAAATTGCAGGTGCTACTAGATCAATGGAAAGAAAATAGTGAAACTAAGATGACTCATATAGAGCAAGACGAGGCACCAATGGAGATGGTGCATTTTGGGGGAAGAATGGCACATATCAAAAGCTATTGGGGAGATCTGAGTGAGCAGTTTGTGAAAGGGTTTAATATTACGGGTCTCATAAGTTCAAAGCTGCAGGAGATTGAAGAAGTCATGACAAGGCTGCCTACATCACATCAGGTTAACTTGCAAGAAAGGTTTTTTGGTTTGTCTGCAGAGGCTGAGACTATCATGGAAGGTGTGATGGATCGTATGAAGATCCTATTTGATAAGAGGCCGAGCCATTCAAATGTCTAATTTCATGAACTTTCAGCATCACAACCGCTTTCTTGACAGTAAGCTCTTGATTTCCCATACACTCACATCTGAATCTAATAACTGTTTCACATCAAAAGAGAAGTACAAATATAAAAAAAAAAGGTTTGCTTGGTGGATGCTAAGTTGCATTGCCTGTGTTTTATCTCGGGCACGTTCAAATTTAACGTTCAGGCTTCAGCCCTTCAGTTTTTCCTCTATTAAGTTGCCAAATTACATAACAGCTCTTGAATTAAGTTTTTGAAAATGACTAACAAGCCCTTAAGTTTTATATAACCTGTATCTTTAACCCTTTGATAATGATATTTTTCATCTATATTAATTTTTCCTTCGTTATGTTCTAAAGCGAACCAGTGGTTTCTACAAGAAAGGACAGCTAATATACGAGCTTATGATTTTTTGGTCGGGCAAGTTCGAATCCCATCTTTAGTAAATTAATTTTCTTTTATTAGATCGCCAATTGTTTACTTAATAGCTCTAAACTTTAATCTTTTTGATAATGGGAGCCAAACAAGCCCTCAAGTTTTATGAACTTGTATTTGTAACTCTTTCATATTTTTCCAGTTTTCTGACCCTATTTGGTCTTTTATATTGCTTTCAGGTTTCATCTCCATGTTAATTGCGGGCTAGAGCTATAGTCGGCTGCCCTAATTAACGTTCACCCTTTTGGTGCAATTTGGGATGGTGAAGTTATATATTTTTTGTGCTTATGAACTTATATCCAAAGACATGTTTTCTTGGAAGCGTTATGGCTGGGTGCGGGGGTTGGCTTGGACTGCACCACGGGCTCAAGGGGAGCTAGAAAGATTTGTTGGGGTGTTTGGGGTTTGTGATTTATTCAAAATGGACTGTTATGGGCTCAAAAAAGCTTTATTATTCAAATTTTATATAAACTAAAGTTTTTTTATTAAAAAAATACACAATCATAAACTTCCTTTCAAGCTTTAAAATTTTTTCAACCTTCTTATATTTGTTCTTCCCTTTTTTTAACATTCTCACCACAATGAATAAAAACAACAATGGATGAATTTATAAGTAATTAAAACCACTCTACTAGTCTAGGATACCATCCAGCTTTCTTATCAGATGAGCCAAAGATGTCCTATTAGAGCACCCGGGGCGCCCAAGTTATAGCAAGTTATACACCACCACCACCCATGGCCACAACGAGTGATAGGGAAAACGCGTTGTAGTCTTCACGCGTGATGATGATGATGTTGAGAGTGGAGTGGTGAGCGATGGAGAGTGATGGGCATTTCTACTAAATTCCATCACTAGTGATGGAATTTTGCTCGATGAGGTGGCGGAACGTGATTGGATGTTGTGAGTGATGAGTGGGTGGTGAGTGATGGACGCCCCGATCCCCCTTATTTCTTGCTTAGATTCACCTAAAACACGTTAGAAGGTGACGATGACGGCATGAAGGTGCTTCTCACTAGTGAGAAAGCGATCCTCGTGTATGATTAAACACAATATAGAAATCTAGTGCGAGACATGTCTATGGAATGAGAGGTGAAATAGCAAAGGAGATTAAAGTGGTGGTATTTAAAAATATAATTTATCATTTTTTTACAACACCCAGTACCGGGTCTATGGGCTGGGTTGGATACCAGAGATCCTAGTGCCCTTGTTTTATGTCCGCTTGTCGGCCATAAAAACACTTGTCTCGTTCTTTAGCACATTTTCCGACTAGTTATATCTCTCCTCCGGCTCCACTTTACTTTGCCAGCCATAAAAACACTTGTCTCCCCCTCTCACCTTTGGCTCCCATTGTCCGACGAAAACTCAACCTCCATAGCCACCAACATAACATCAACCAACTTCCAGCGAATTACTCAGTTTGAACAACAATATTCAACATGTGTTGATTCAGTTTCAGCTCTCGAAACATCAAATTCAACAGTTTATTCAAATTACTTTAGCTCAATATACCTTTTGACCCTAATTAATCATTTCAAACTTCTACACAATTTTGTTTTGACCCTAATTAATCATTTCAAATTTCTAAACAATTTTGACTTGATTATAGTTCCAATTTTAAAGCTAGAAAGAACAATAAAAAAAGAGGGAACATGATCAAAAGGAAAAATAAACTTATTTTTATTAATTATTTATTGATAAGGGCATTTTAAGTTACACAAAAAATAACAAAAGTAATGGATGACATTAGTCATCATCTAAACTAAAATGACAAAAGTAACGGATGACGTTAGTCATCTAAACTAAAATGACAATTGTTTTCGTACCACCCCAACCCGGCTTGGGCTGACGTGTTACATGTACAATAGTCAAAATTAAAAGTCAATCTATTATACTCAAAAACATTACATTTTTACAATAACTTAAACTAAAATACATTAATCTCGTTTATGAAAATCCTTGTGAGTCTTTAATTCCCTCGACCCCGCTTTTAAGTTTCCCCTGATAGCCTTGTAACCTAATGTATATAAAAGATATATGCACGCCTGAGGTCAGACAACAACTATAACATATACATAAATATCTAAGAGCATAACAAAATGGTATCAATAAAACAATTTCGGTATTTCGTTCAGTATTCACATTGAGTATATGTTCGGTGTCACATTCAATATGCACATGTAGTGCCAATTTCAGTACAGTTCAATATTATAATAACAATGTATCCGTAAATAGTTTTAGTATAAAGTTCAGTACCATGTAATAACGACTTTAGATCTCCGACTATGAGGTAGAGAAGATCCAAATCTGTACACATAAAGTTGTTCAAAAGTCCATACCTTAATTCAGCAAAGCAAAGCAGAACCGTTCAAGTCAGCCTCAACGAAAATGCAAACCTATAGTTTGATTAAGTATATTGTAAATTAGATTTGTTGTAATGTAGCCACATTGTTTGACTCGTTGAATTAGAGAAATCATTATCTTAATTTATATCTTGCTTAATATTCATTTACCAATAATACGCACAATTATTGTTTAGGTTATATTTAATATAATTAAATTCCCATACTATCTTAATTTTACATGTATATATCTCGTTAAGTTCCGAACCATACATATAACTTTAGTATTTAATATACTTTAGAAAAAAATTCTCAAATCAAATCTAGATGACAACAACATTAGGTTATTCTATGGTTTACAAATTCTCAAAACAAATCTAGATGACAACAACGTTAGGTTATTCTATGGTTTACAAATACTAAAATATGGCATTCAGTTTAATGTGATGACGGATTTTTGGCATTTAAAATTTTGATATTTAATCTCCTCTAAAAATAATATTTAATATCGAAAATTACACTTTTAAACCACAATGCCTCACTTAAATAAATAAATAAACTTATTATTTTGGGTTAACATTAGAATTTTGATCAAACAATTTCTGGGCAGCAGTTCTAAGCGACTCTCTGTACGGCGTACGCTTCTTCTCTCTCTTCCTCCCCTAAATGAGATTTAGGTTTTTTTTTTGTTTTATAAGTTTGGTTCGATTTTGAGTTTGACACATTGTTTACTCTCACATATTATTATTGACTCTATTATAGACGAATAGGTTCTGCATGTGCATTACTCATCCCAACTAAAAGCTTTTATGTCAAGAAAGATGAATATGTGTTGTGTTTTAGTTTCATTTTTATTTTTTTGTATAAAAATGACTTCCTTTTTAAAGGGGTATCAGCGCAGCTTGTTGCCAGTTTACCTTCTATCTCGATGTAATTTCATTTATAAAGAACACTTGATGTGAAAAAACTTCATGCTTTACAGAACCTTAAAATTTGAGGTCACATCAAGTTGTAATGTTGTATAAATGAGGAACAAATTAGCATACCTGAAAACCTGTAGTTGATCTGAATAACCATAAATTGATAATGTTTGCCAGATTCATTTTTTTGAAGCTTTTTTTTACTGTGGTAAGACTTTGAGTGTTTAGTTTGTCACTTTGTCATATGTAGTAACTGTTGCTTGCAATCAAATTGCAGATTCTGGATCCAGATAGTTTAGCAAAACAAAACTACAGAAGCAACGGAAAGAGGAACAAAGACACAAGAATCCTAAATGTCTGGCTGAACTAACATATGTTTAAGTTCTTATTTCTATAAAGGTAGAGTTGGGAGAGAATGGATTCTGGGCGTGGTAAAATTAGAATGAATGTAGAAGGTGATAGACTAAGCAACTTGCCAGACGATCTTATACATAAAATCCTCTCCTTTATTGGCATTCGACATGCAGTGGAAACAAGTGTTTTGTCATCTAGTTGGAGGTATATTTGGACTTCAATGCCATGTCTCCATTTCTCAAGTGAGGATTTCTATATGTATTCCGAGCGCCCAGTAATTCTCACACATGTTCTGTCAAGCCGAATAATCGGATGGATGTGCATTCTGTCAAGCTCGCGTTTCATGGAATGGTTTGCCCCGTGTTTGTAAAAACAATTTTGGACTATGCACTCTCCCACAATGTCCAACAATTGAACATTACATGTTTGGGTGGAAACAAGATAGAATTCCCTCTTCTCTCTCTAGTTCTCAATCTCTCAAACATCTCACTCTGATCGGTAATACTTATGACTTTTCCATCATAATCCCACCTACTCGGGAGCTGCCAGCTTTAACAACATTGAATCTCCAGTATTTCACATTGTATGATGACAAGTGTGTTGATCTTTTCTCCAACTGTGCAAACTTGAAGAATCTCACCTTAAAGAATTGTAGAGTGGTGGGCTTGAATGGTTTCAATATATGTCATCATGGACTATCTAGTCTAACACTGGAAGATGGTGGTGCCGATGTCAATGTGGTTACACCTCAACTCAAGAATCTTGTTATAAAATATTGGCAAGGGATACTCTGGTTTCCGCACCCAACCTTTCCTCTTTGCATTATAAAGCTTATTCTTATCCTTTGGACAATTCTACAGACCTTCCGCATTTGGAGAACGTAGATATATGTATTCCCTATCCCTTTGAAGATAAAGCAAATGCTCATAAAATTGTGTGTCTACTTCAACATCTCCATAACGTCAAATCTCTTACACTTAACTTGGAAATTATCGAGGTATGCTAGCATTGGTCTTTAATGTTATCTTTCACATTTAACAAAAAAAAATCAATCGAAAAAATGGGCATACTCTTGTTATTGCGAAAAAAACATTCAAAAGATTAGAACAACAACGTTTACTTCTTGACATGAGTTTTACCACTTTCATTTGAATATTAAGAAACACATATCTTTTGGTATAAATTTCAGCTTCTTTCTTCGTTTGTGGTACTAATTTCACATCAACCTTCTCCATTTTCCAACTTATGGAGTTTAAAGATTTATCCATATGATGTCATGAGGAGCAAACACTACCAAAAGTAACTATGTCTATTGAAGTAAAAAACTATTTGCTAGAGAGTGCTCCGGGTGCCACATTCACTATGGTTTCACATGAGGTATTTACACCATGAAGTATATTTTTATCTTCCGTATATTCTACTTATTGACCATCCAAAATTTTGATACAAGTAGAGCCTATACACTAGATTTGTAATATGTTCTAAGGTGAACCATCAGTTTGTAGTAGGAAGATCATTTAATATAGGAGCTTATGATGATAAACGAAGAGTAACTACATGTTTCATGCTAATTATATGATTTGTGGAAACCACGCAGGAGTTGAGAGCTCTGATAAACTTTAGATCAGCACAAAAGCTTATGAGAGAATTTCAGGTGGTATTACATCAGATGAAAGAAAACCGTGAAACACACACAACTCATTTGGCGAGCCACATGTCCCACATGGCAACGGTGCTTGAGCAAGTTGAGAAGCATACGACACAACCAGACATGAAAATGTAAAGGCGTTTTTGGGAAAGAATGTCACGTATGAAGAGCTATTGGGAAGATCTGAATGAGCAGTTAAAAAACGGGTATAAAAATGCTGATCACACAATGTCAATGCTGCGGAGAATTGAAAGTGTACTGGCAAAGCTGCCTATGTCACTTCGGGATAAGTTGCAAGAAAGGTTTTCTGGTTTGTGTGTAGAGGCCGACACTATCATGGATAATATGATGGATCATTTGAAGATCCAATGTGATAAAAGGCCAAGGGTTAAATGTCTAGTTTCATAAAGCATCACAACCTTCTTCTTCACAAACGGTAAGTTGTTAATTTCCCAAATACTCCTATATGATAATTCTCCTTTAGAGTTGGTGAATTGTAACCTTGAACTGTTCAAAAAATATATTTAATATTTTTGGTTATTAAGGTATGCAAAATGAGAATTTTGCCGTGAAGCGAAGCACAGACAAATAAAGCCTTATAATCAACATCCCGACCGCTGGTGTCTAATGGTCTTTTGTTTTGTTTTGTTTTCAGGATTACAATTGGCCTAGAGTTATTACCCTTGTGCTGCAACTTGGATATGGGACTAATTTATCTTCTCGTGTTATAAAATATTCGAGTTATGCTATCTTTTTTAGTTACTTGTAGTTTTACTAATGATACCATAGTTTGATTTGGGTTACTTGAGGCATGCTGCTAATGGTATCTTTTGATTAGATGGATGGTTGGTTGGGACCTTTTTTGATGATCAGAAAGTAATATGGTATTTATTAAAAATTTGTTTCATCTAATAGTTATCAGTAGTTTTTATGGTCAGTATATATTGAACTCTTCAAAGTTAAGAGTGCCTTTCCAACCAGTTGGGGAAGATAATTACGTTAGATGTTTACCTATCTAAACTAGCTATTCTACTATCGTTCAAAATAGTGTTAAATCGGTTTTGCAGTTATATGTTATTAAAACTGAACCCAAACATTTTGCTGTTAAGGGTTTAGAACCGAACTATCAGCTATATTTGTTCTTTAATTTTTCCGTAATGGTTGGTTTCGGTTAATTGGTTTTTATGCTTACCGTATGTTTAATTGTATTTCCAACGTGTTTAGTTAGATTTGTATTAGACCACGTAGGTTAAGTAACGTTTATTGCAAAATTCCACAAATTATGAAGATGAAAATTTGTAGACTGGTATTATTGCGGTAGTGTGGTTATGATAATTTATTTAAATTTTATGTGCTAAAATCAACTATGGTAAAAAAATCGACAGTTCTCGGAGTAAAAAGCAAAGCGTAGCTGTAAACGGGGATACAACCATACAGGAGAAGAAGAGGCTCTCCGGACATGGAGATAAAGCGGGTTGTTTTAAGTTTTTTAAGGGTTAATTACACGGACGGTCCTCTAGTATGACCATATTGTGGTTTTGGTCTTAAAGTTTCATTCGTTACATCTTGGTTCTCGTTGTTTGCCCGTGAGTAACACAAATGGTCCTTAAAATGGATGGGCGTTAAGTTTTGGTTAATTTTTAGATATTGACCAAAATACCTTTATATTAATAAAAAATCCAAAATAGTGGGATCATTTAAAAAAACAAAACAAAACATATTAGTAAAAAAATTATGGCCCCACTTGACAAACCCAAATGATCCCCAATCCTCATTTTTCATGGTGTTTACTATCCTATCGCCACCAACGCTTGCATAGAATTCGGTAGCCATCTCCGGCTAGGCCCCTCAATATCACCACCAATATGGAAACCGAAGCCACCACCAAAACACTACCTAGATGTTTCACTATTTGGTCTGGGGTCCTACACCCGTGAAAGACCCAAAACATCATCTATTTGGTTCACTAGTGGTTTTTTTTCTTAATTTTTCGGTTCGTTGGTTTAAAAACTTTCCAATTGTTGTGAATGGTTTGGTTCTCGGTTTATACCAAGAGCTTGGCAGGTCTACCATAGAGAGACCCCACGACAACAGTGCATGAGCAAGTGGAAGTTGAGAACCATAGGGGATTGAACAACTGGACATAAAAATGAAATGGCATTTTGGGGAAAGAATAGCACATATCAAGGGCTACTGAGAAGATCTGACTGAGCAGTTGGTGAAAGGGTATAAGAATACCGGTCTCATAATTCCAATGTTTAAGAAGATTGAAGGAGTAATGACAAAGCCGCCTACATCAGCTAAGTTGCAAACAAGTTTTTTGGTTTGTATGCAGAGGCTGTGAGTATCATTAATTATGATGGACCATATGTAGATCCAATGTGGTAAGAGGGCAACCCTCTCAAATGTCTACTTTGATGGACTTGCAACATCACAACCGCTTTCTTGACAAATTGTAAGTTCTTGATTTCCCATATCCGCACATCAAAATCTGATGATTCTCCTTCGTATAAATTTGAAAACCTTTTACGTAATTTATTTTAAGAAGAGTAAGTACAACTGTATAGGTATTAACGAAAGGCTTGCTTGGTCAGGTATTCGCAGAATCAACGTGATCAGTTCTTCACTATCGTATCACATGCTACATCACTTTCCTGTTCAGACATGATATCGGAGCCGGAGGTCTCCTTGAAAGCTGTCATATTAAAACGGACCATACCATAAGATTTGATTATTTTTTTTGATATTTAATAGTGTAACGTCAACCCACAAACACAATTAACACCCTAAACATAACGGGTGGAATTAGCTTGAATTAAAGACAATATTACATAAAGAGTAAAACAATAGTTTGTTCTAGGTTATTCTTTGATTGTTGTTGGCATATTGTCAACCTAGCATTTTCTCATAACACATATTGTCACAGTGTGCCTGACACATAAATTCTGTCTTCCAACACAAAAGAACGCCCCAATCTTCCTCGCAACAATACGTTTTTGCAAGAATATCATCACCATTTTGTCTTGTTAGTTGTTTTGTCCCATTGATATCACTTTTGCTTCCTATAAATAAACAAAGAACTATTATCAATTCTCATAACATAAAATATTTGGATTTGTATTTGTTTTATGCTAATAGTTGTTAACTATGTCTACTGAAGTGAAAAACTATTTGCTAGATAGTGCTCCAGGTGCCACCTTCACAATGGTTTCATATGATGTATGTACACCTTGGAGTATATTTTTTTTATCTTCCATACATTTTACTTATTGGTCTGACTACCCGAAGTTTTTATATTAGTAGAGTCTACTGTATACACTAGATTCTTGGAATTTTGTGAAAATAGCATTTTCATAAATATAGGAAATGCGTATTTCCTAATTTTGGACGATAAATAAATATTATAAACTGAGGTTTATATAGATATTTATTTCCGGGTTTGTGTTCTATGTTGGAAGAGCTTGGCAACGAACTAAACCATGTCCAAAACGGAGCTAAGATGAATGAGATATCGATGCTCAAAGTTTGGTGTTTGAAACATTAAATGCTGAAAATAATTGGGAAAGTAGCATCTTGTCCCACATAGGAGGAGTGATGAAACTTAAATGGGTATTTAAGTGGGAACACTCCTTCTTTATTGTTTCATGGAAGCACACACTAAGTGTACTCGCGAAGGGTGCGAACCCTAACTCGCGCACGCGCGCGCGTGGGCGATGGGCGCAATGTGAGGCTTTGATGGCGCACTTTAACATTGGCCGAGAGCCCGAAACCGTCGCTACCAATCTCCTCCCTCTGTCCACCGGTTCCAGGCGGCTCAGCACAACCTCCTCACCAAATGTCCCCACGTACGCCCCTTCACTCTCTCTTCCTACTCTGATTCAGAATCAGATTTAGGGTTTTTGGTAATTGATAAGTTCATTTTGATTTTGAGTTTGTCAAATTCTCTCATAGTATACACTCAACCGAACTAAAAGCTTGTATGCCGAATGAATATGTTACTGTTGTGTTTTAGTTCTATCTTAATTAATTTATGAATGAGACCCTGTACTTGACACTTTGTTTATTGAGTGTTTAGTTTGTGCTATGTCCTAATTGTTGCATGCAATTTTTTTTTAAAATAAGTAATTTTATTGATATTAAAACTGGCCGATTTACATCAAAACCGCAGGTAAGCGAGCAATAAGCTGCGCCGCTACGCCTTTCTGAATAGCAAACCCTAGCCTATAAAAGACAAACCCCAGCCCCTGTTGAAGAGCAACTGCTGTGGACAACCTTTTGGACCCTAGTCAACAAACGGATCCAAAAGGAAAGACATGATACTTAAGGTTTAGCAAAACAGAACTATAGAAGAATGTAGAGACGAATAACGACATAATAATCCTAAAATCTTGGCCGAATCAACGAAAAGAAGCAACATATAAGCAACGCCGGTTTAGGCGAGAATGGATTTTGGGCACGGTAAAACTAGAGTGAAAGTAGAAGGGGATAGACTAAGCAACTTGCCTAATGATGTTATCCACAAAATCCTGTCTTTTATTGGCATTAAACAAGCAATCGAAACAAGTGCGTTGTTTCTGTTCTAGTGTTCTTTAAAACAAGTGCGTTCCTCTCTGTGAATTGTTGATCAACATAACAGTAACCGTAAGTTTTAGTTTCTGTTCTAGTGTTCTTTAAAATCCACATACCATAGTACCAATAATTGATACATGAGATATTAATTGATGTTATTGCAACAACCCTGAACCAGATTTAGTTTTTTTTTGTTTTATAAAATTGGTTCGATTTTGATTTTAAGTTTGACATATTTTGAGTTTTTGATGTATAAGCATTAAGCGTCGTTGATTGAAGAAACCTTAGATCAACTAAACCGGAATCTAAGCAGATCTATGGAATGGGCTCTGCATAAAAGGGTTAACCTCTGTTTGGTTTCACGATGGATGGTGAATAATACAATACTTCTGCTGAACCTGCAAAACAGAACACCGTTAGCTCGCCACAGGGAGAAGGGGGTTCTCTCCGTGACCACCCTCCGGCGTGAGAATAAGTACAGGTAGTCGGAAGTAAGTATTGTAAGAAAGAGAGTAGTTGAGAGTGAATACCTTTCCTTGAACTCCAAGTTACTTATTTATAGACGGTGTTTGGCGCCAAAAAGAGAGATTGTTAACTTTAACGAAATCTTTTGCTATTCCGTTAACGTTTGTTGGCAATCCGTTAGTGCACACAGATCGTGAGCTCATTAGCGGTTAGGGAGGTGACACGTGTCGACACGAGATCACTACATCTTATAAATGTGAGCATGTCATGACCGTGATCTTCCTCAGTCGTCCAGATGATGCCATGTGGCAACTGGTTATAACCGAAAGGATGCTTGAACGATTGGGTGTTAATGGCTTCTAGAAGGTTTCACAGCTTTTACCATCTATTATTCGCCACGTGTACATTCTGTTATAACAGAAAAGATTCCCTTTGCTTCTGCACCAAGTCAAGGATTTTGCTAAGAGAAAGTTTCTCAGGATTTACTGTTTCCTTGCGCGAGAAGCGCAAGTTAGTTAACTGATCTTCCTTCTTCTCCTTGCTGCTTAGCGCAACGTTTGGTGGATGTTTGATTTGATATAAAATCTGCGCAAGGTTTGTGCATGAAGCATTATCCAACGAGAATGTTCAAGGTTAACTTTGAATCCTTGCGCGAGCCCGCGCAAGGTAGTTAAATGAAGCATTATCAAACGAGAATGTTCAAGGTTAACTTTGAACCTTGCGCGAGCCCGCGCAAGGTAGTTAAATGAACCATTTATCCAAAGAGTGTTCAAGGTTAACTTTGAACCTTACGCGAGCCCGCGCAAGGTAGTTAAATGACGCTTTCCTCTCTTGGATATTTGACACAGAGTTCTAATAAATCTTATTTTGGCAAAGAAGTCTGCGCGCAGTTTTCTTAGAAGTTACTAATGGGTATGGTTTCCTTGATTGGCGCAAGGTTTTTGGGACCATACCCCTTCATTGATCATCCATGAATTTGCATTGACGCATTTTCTCATCCGAACCAAAAGCATTATGTATGCAAAGATGAACATGTTAGTTCTTTGTGTTTTAGCTAGAGATATATGAACCGTTCATTTTTACCACAAGGGGTTACTTTATAAAAATGATTGCCAATTATTTTAATTAAGTCACTTAAAGTTTTTTGTCTTTCTTAAATCACTTTTTTAGAACGACTTTCTTTTATTAGGCTACCGCACTCTTCAAATTGAAGAGTCCTGTTGCCTCACTCCGGTCAGACTATGTTGTCTTAATTGAACCCACAATGGCTTTAGAGTTTAGCTTGGGCCTTGGAAACTACGCTGACTGCCACTTGACAACCCCTTAAGAGCTGAACACTTTCATTGATGCTCTAATACTATGTAATACCGATGATCGTGTGTCAGGTTTTATTAAGTTTTTTTAATCTTTAATGTGAGGTGAAAAATATAAATATTGACATGGATTTTTCATTTAATTTTTTTATAAATCACATTTTTATTCCACAGTTTATAAAATAACCAGAATTTTAAGTTTAAGAAAAGAACCATGCTATTTACACACCCATCATCTTATTTTCACACTCTAAAGCGCGTCTTTGTCGGTTGATCAGACCAATATGCCAAGCTTTGGCCAAAGCTTGGCGCTTCAGGGGCAATACTCCGAGTTTTGGCCAAAGCTTGGCGTTTTGGTGGTTTTTTATTTTGTTTTTAATTAAAAAACGCATCTATACTTGTTGATTTTTGACGTATTTTGTTATTACACGTCATTTTATAAAGTACATGGTCTATACGGCACGTTCCGGATAAGTTCGGTTATGTGTGTTTCCGTATTCCATGATTTCATGTGATTTTGTTTTAGTTTCACTAGTAGTCCAACGTGGCGTTTTGCATGTATACGCATTGACACTTACAGACAATAAATGTCACTATACCGAATGTCACCAACACGACCCGTACGGCCAAAATACGTGATAGTACGGAACAATAGTGACAATACAAGTCATACTACGACATTAAATGACAAAATACGTCAAGTACTGATCCGCTAGGATGCGTAAACATACAAAACGACACGTTGGACTACTAGTGAAAGTAAAACAGAATCACATGAAATCATGGAATACGGAAACACACGTAACCGAACTTATCCGGAACGTACCGTATAGACCATATACCTCATAAAATGACGTGTAATAACAAAATACGTCAAAACTCGACAAGTATAGGTGCGTTTTTTAATTAAAAACAAATTAAAAAAATAAAAAACCACCAAAACGCCAAGCTTTGGCCAAAACTCGGAGTATTGCCCTTGAAGCGCCAAGCTTTGGCCAAAGCTTGGCATATAGGTCTGCCCCTGAAACGCCAAGCTTTGGCCAAAGCTTGGCATATAGGTCTGCCCCTGAAGCGCCATGCTTTGGCCAAAGCTTGGCGCTTCAAGGTGTGGAAATAGACAAAAGGTGTGTGTGAATAGATAGGGTCTTAAGAAAAATGTTTTTTTTTATTTTTTAAGTCATAAAATTATATATTTAGTGTAAAATTAATAAAAGCACACACTTATTATGAATAAAATTTTATTATTTTCATAAAATCTATGGAATGGGCTCTGCATAAATTTTATTTTTTCAATTCGTTCGTAACAGAAGTTATAAAAACTTTCTGGTTTGGTCTTCAAAGTTGGACTTAGAAGCCAAACAGTGAGTGTGCACTAAAATTATAAGAGTTTTCCTGTTTTGGTCTTCAAAGTTGGACTTAGAAGCCAAACGGTAAATTCGTGGTAAATTAAAATTAAGAGTTTACTTCTGTTTTTATTGGTTTAAAACAGAATTTCGGACTAAATTTTAATTTTACTTTTAGAATGTCGACTGAAAACAACATGTGAACACGAATGTTAACAACCTTATCGTTCGAACCCCTGCCAACACTGTGGGAGCGACCACAATGGCAAATCATGCTAAACGGCCCGAGAAATTTACGGGTCTCCACTTCAAAAGGTGGCAACAGAAGATGTTCTTCTACTAGACCACCATGAACCTTGCGAGGTTCTTGACTGAAACCGCTCCCCAACCTGCGGAAGGGGGGACCGACGCTCAAGCTCAGTGCGTGGTTGATGCTTGGAAGCATACGGATTTCATATGTCGAGGCTATGTGCTTAATGGCCTTTCGGATGCATTGTATAATGTGTACTACAATGTCAAGACTTCCAAAGAATTATGGGATCTCTTGGACAAAAAGTACAAAACGGAGGATGCGGGAACAAAGAAATTTGTTGTCGTCCGTTTCTTGAACTATAAAATGATCGATAACAAGACTGTTATGAACCAAGTCCAAGAGTTGCAGATTATACTTCATGACATCCACGTTGAAGGCATGGTTCTTAGCGAGACATTTCAAGTTGCAACAATAATTGAAAAATTACCTCCTTCGTGGGTAGAATTCAAAAACTACCTAAAGCATAAACGAAAGGAAATGACTGTGGAGGAACTTGTGGTCCGTCTTCGAATCGAAGAGGACAACAAGGTCGCTCCAAAAGGCACCACTGCGCAAGCTGCGGCTAAAGCAAACATGGTGGAAGTAGGGGATTCCTCCAAAGGCAAAAGGGGTAAACTAACGAAAAAGGACAAGGAGAAAGCAAAAGTTAACAACCTTGGACCAAGAAAGGGAGCTGTGAAAAAAAAGTATGCGCCTTTCCAAGGTACTTGTTACAATTGTAACGAGACGGGGCATCGTGCTAACGAATGCAAGAAACCTAAGCGTGAGCGTGCACATATGGTTGATGAGGATGGTATGCCTCTAATTGCAATGATAACCGTGGGTGACGATAACCTTGGTTACACCACATGCTTCAAACAATTAAGCATCGTCGTTCCCCATCTCGTTAACACGCCTGCATGTGCCATCCGGAAATTCCTCAACGGCCTTCCCCCTGCTATACGTGATGCCATTCAAGCCTCGAGACCCGACAACATCGAGATGTGTTATCGCCTAATCGCGGAAATCGATGATAACCGTGTACGCGATAAGAAGCCCAACTCCACCAAATCTGCCCACCAAGCCACCACCGAACCTAGCGAACCCAAATCCCAATCCCGAAATAACAATGGCAAGAAACGAAAGTTTCAAAACCAAAGTTGCAACACATTCACACCCGCTATTAACCCAAATCCCCCACAAGAACCTGCTAGAAAACCGTACGTTGGGAATTATCCCAAGTGTACCATATGCCATCACCATCACCCAGCCAACATCGCATGTCGCCGTTGCACCAATTGCAATCGGTTTGGGCATGTAACTGCCGCTTGCTGAAGTGGTCCTACACCACAAGGCAACCAAAACCAGCAACCTCCCCAAAACCAAAACCAAAACCGTCATGCTCCTGCAAACAACGTCCGAACTTGCTTCAAGTGCGGTGATCCAAATCACCTCCGCCCTCAATGTCCTCAGATCAATCAAGAACAGCAACAACAGGCTCCTCGTGGTTGCACTTTCAACATTAATGCAAACCAAGCGCAACACGACAATGAAGCTGTCAACGGTACGTTCCTTGTCAATGGCTTATACGCTTCTTTACTATTTGATACTGGTGCGGATAAAAGTTTTGTATCCGTAGAATTTGAACCAATGTTAAATTGTGCACGTTCTAAGCTTCCAAAATCTTTCACCGTCGAAGTTGCCAATGGCAAGTCCATCACCGTTGACTCCGTTCTTCGCGATTGTTTCCTTACCCTCAATAATCATGTGTTCTCTATCGATCTCATACCTATGCAATTGGGTAGTTTCGATATCATAGTAGTTATGGATTGGCTTCGTAAGAACCATGCTGAAATCGCTTGTCACGAAAAGTTTGTTCGATTGCTTCTTCCATCCGGTGACACTTTGCACGTCTATGGAGAAAGACCCTCAAAAGGTCTCAAACTCATGTCATGCACCCAAGCGAACAAGTACGTACGTAAGGAGTACTTTGCCTTTTTAGCCCACATTGTGGAAGAAAAGGGCAAGGGAAAGGACGTAAGTGATGTCCCAGTGGTGTGTGATTTTCCCGACGTTTTCCCCGAAGACCTTCCTGGTCCTCCTCCTCCTCGTTCTGTTGACTTCCGTATCGATCTCATTCCTGGCACCACACTTGTCGCTAAATCTCCTTATCGCCTATCACCCTCGGAAATGCAAGAGTTATCTAGCCAACTTCAAGAACTTCCTGATAAAGCCTTTATATGCCCTAGTACTTCTCCTTGGAGCGCTCCCGTTTTATTCGTCAAGAAGAAGGATGGTTTGTTTTGGATGTGTATCGATTATCACGAACTCAACAAACTCACCGTCAAGAACCGTTATCCTCTTCCCCGCATCGATGACCTTTTTGATCAACTTCAAGGCGCAACTTGCTTTTCCAAGATCGAACTTCGTTCCAGTTACCATCAACTTCGAGTCCTCGAAGAAGATATCCCCAAAACCGCCTTTCGTACTAGATACGGTCACTACGAATTTGTAGTTATGCCATTTGGTTTAACGAATACACCCGCAGTCTTCATGGACTTAATGAATCGGGTGTGTAAGTTATACTTGGATCGCTTTGTGATCGTGTTCATAGACGGTATCCTCATCTATTCCAAGACTCTAGACAAGCACGAGCGACACTTACGTCTTATCCTTGAACTTCTTCAACGTGAAAAACTATACGCCAAATTCTCCAAGTGTGAATTTTGGCTAAATAAAGTACAATTTCTCGGTCATGTTGTGAACGAGAAAGGCATTCACGTTGATCCCGCGAAAATCAAAGCAGTAAAGAATTGGATCGCTCCTAAATCTCCGTCCAAAATTCGTTCTTTGACCGTTTATTATCGTCGCTTCATTTCGAACTTTTCAAAAGTCGTCGTTCCTCTCACTTCTTTGACTCAAAAAGATAAACCTTTTGTTTGGGGTCCCGAACAAGAGGAGTCTTTTCAAACACTCAAGGGCATGCTTTGTAATGCTCCTATTCTCGCTCTCCCCGATGGAAACGATGATTTTTTGTGTACTGTGATGCTTCATACCGAGGCCTTGGTTGCGTTCTTATGCAACGGGACAAGGTTATCGCTTACGCTTCAAGACAACTCAAGACTCATGAGAAAAGCTACACTACACTCGACCTTGAACTTGGTGCAGTTGTTTTTGCATTAAATATATGGTGACACTACTTTCTGGTACAAAGTGTGTGGTCTTCACTGACCATAAGAGCCTTCAGCACATCTTCAATCAAAAGGAACTCAACATGCGTCAACATCATTGGGTGGAATTAATGAATGACTACGACTGCGAGATTCGCTATCACCCCGGTAAAGCGAATGTTGTAGCCGACGCTCTAAGTCGTCAACCTCATGCAAAGAGTATACACTGTTTCCAGATTCTAAGCAACCTTCAGGACCGAATTCATAAAGCACAACACTCATCCGTCAACGAGGACAACTTGTATAATGAGATGAGATGTGGTGCTGAAGAACAACTCACGTCCAAAGCTGATGGTATGTTATACTATCTCAATCGAGTCTGGATCCTGAATCGTGACAACCTTCGTGACTTCTTGATGAAGGAAGCTCACAAATCCCGATATTCCATTCATCCCGGTGCTGACAAGATGTATCAAGGCTTACGTACGTCTTATTGGTGGCCTGGCATGAAGAAGGATGTCGCCCTCTATGTCTCGAAATGCCTCACGTGTTCCAGGGTGAAAGCCGAGCATCAACGTCCCTCTGGCCTACTCGAACAACCAGAAATTCCTGTTTGGAAATGGGAGAGTATCGCTGTGGACTTCGTCACCAAACTTCCTCGCACGTCTTCTGGTCACGACAGTATCTGGGTCATCATTGACCGTTTGACCAGATTCGCGCATTTTCTTCCCATTCGTGAAGATTATAAAGTCGAGAAATTGGCTCGTATTTACACGGATGAAGTCATTTGTCTTCATGGTATCCCCATTGACATCATTTCGGACTGTGATGGTCGTTTCACTTCGCATCTTTGGCAAACCTTCCAAAAAGCTCTCGGTACTCATCTCAATCTTAGTACTGCTTTTCATCCTCAGTCCGATGGTCAAACTGAGCGTACCATTCAAACTCTAGAGGATATGCTTCGTTCATGCGTAATCGATTTTGGTGGCAATTGGATTCACATTTACTGTTGGTAGAATTCTCATACAACAACAGTTATCACACCAGTATTTAAATGGCACCATTTGAAGCCTTATATGGTCGAAAATGTCGATCGCCTATCTGTTGGCACGAGATTGGTGAAGCTCAGCTCACTGGTCCCAAACTTATACAAGAAACAACAGACAAGATCTTGCAAATACGTGATAACCTACTCAAAGCTCGAAGTCGTCAAAAGAGTTACGCTGACAAAAGACGCAAACCTTTGGAATTCAACGTTGGTGATCAAGTACTCCTCAAGGTATCCCCTTGGAAGGGTGTAGTTTGTTTTGGAAAGAAAGGTAAACTCGCACCTCGCTACGTAGGTCCTTTCAAAATTCTCGAAAGGATTGGTAAGGTTGCGTATCGATTGGACCTGCCTGAAGAACTCAACAACATTCACCTTGTCTTTCATGTTTCGAACCTCAAAAAGTGTCTAGCTGAAGAAGGACTTCAAGTTCCGCTCAAAGATCTTCAAATCAACGAGACTTTGAATTTCGTGGAAAAACCGGTCGAAATCATGGACCGAGGAGTCAAGCAATTGAGGCGCAGTCGCATTCCTATCGTCAAGGTTCGATGGGAAGGTAAACGTGGCGCTGAATTTACTTGGGAACTCGAGAGTGATATGAAGACCAAGTATCCACATCTATTCGTTACATCTTCCTAAATTTCGGGACGAAATTTCCTAAAGGAGGGGAGACTGTAACGCCCTGCTATTTCAAACTTTCTATATTCGGAAAGTTCGTGTTGTAATTCTATTATTGGAAACTTTTGTAATTTTGTATTCATCTTTCCGTTGTAATCGTTATTCCGAGACTCGAATCATAATGAAACACATGTTCTATTTTAATCATGTTCTATTTTATCATATCAAACTCATTTGTATTCTACACATATGCTACTTGATCCGCAATACACGCAAACGTTTGATAAACTTACAATATGTGACCTACATGCTGAAATACGAATCTTATACGCGATGTTCATACTTGATCATACTTGTTAATACTCATTAGTATGCCTGCATTTCATAAATAAACCTTGTATTATGCCTTTTATGCGAAAAACACCCTAAAACAATCAAAATACAAACTTCAGGGGCTAAAATTGTCAAAAATCAACAAAATTTAGGGATTTTACCCTCTGGCACCGCGCGACCGCGAAAGGCTTTCCCTCTCGCCCCCCGCCAGAGGGCAAAATCCGTAGAAAGTTTAGTTCTGGTCATGGATTGGGCAATTTGGTGTTTGTAGGATTGTGCCTTCTTCATTAATTACTCGCCAAACTAAACCCTAATCACTCCCTATAAAACCTAAACCTCCTCCACACTTCCTTCACTTTGAAAACACTTTAATCTCACTCTCAAACACTCAAGAACTCAGCTGGAAATCTGTAACTTGGCAGAGTTATCTCAAGTTACTAAAGTGAGCATAACCTCACTTATACTTCACCTTTTTCACTCATTCTTTCTTCTTAACACTTGGAACAACCTTAGGTATGTATCCACATGTTTTCCATGGAAAACCAAGGCTGGAACATCAATCAAATAAGGTCCAAAGTGCAAGGAAACTTTCTGTTTTCACTTAAACTTTGTTAAACTTAACTTAACTTGAGTTTTCTCATCTCAAACCTATGTCCGAATGCTTACAACACTACAAGTGGTTGGTGAGGCTTAAAAACAAGGTTGAGACATGTCAAACTAGAGGATAAAACCTCACAAACTTTCTTTTTCCAACTTGGGTTTACACCTACAAGTAGTGTCCAAGTTCAACTTGTGCATGTGTAATGATGGTCTAGCCTTGGCAACCCATCTTGAATCCACACACTACTTGATGTTTTATATTAGATTAGTTGTTGTCATTATTTAGTTCATGACCCTCCTTGTGTTTATAACACAAGTGTAGTGATGAACATTAGAGGTACCTAAATGGAAGCTTGCTCTTCCTACCTCATGCATGAAATCCATGACACTAGAGGTACCAAAATGGAGACCTTGATCTCCTACCTCCTACTTGACCTATAAGTTATGCATTATATATATATATATATATATATATATATATATAATCTAAATATATACCTATAACTAAGTAACAAAGACTTAATAGTTATTTGTTAAGAAACTAATTACATCATCTAAGGACCATACAACTTGTCATGATTCTAATGGATCTTAGAATCCATGAAAACACACCAAACCCTTGAGGTTTCTATAGTGTCAAGAACAAGTGTCATGAGTTCCAAGATGGTTATTTTCATAATACTATTTTTCATGTTATTTTTATTCCGAATCTATAATCCTCCAAAACTCCCAACACTCATACGGCTTTGTTACTTCTTGTAGAAGGACAAGGTGCTCCAAGATAATCAACCAATCACACTCTCAGGATTCAAGTCGGATTTAGCTTGCAAAACCGTGAGTATACTCGATCTCGTTTTCCATTTTAATATTTCGGGTGCAACATGTACAAAAACCATGAAACTAGTTTACAAATTACTCTATCCATTATAACATGATACTTGTTTATATACTCTATTAATGCATGCTATATAGACTTGTGATATATGCTCATTAACTTTACTAGCCGACCTTAAAAAATATAGCGCTATAGGAGTAACGCCCACCCGTATGCTTGTGGTATTGTTAAGTAAACTATTAAACACCCGTTTTATGACAATGTTGGGTAATCACAATTGCGTTAGACTTTGGTTTGACATATAATTACACATATTCTAGTATGCAATCACCACTTATGTACAAGTTGCCATGTCGGATATGAGACGAAATTATTCTTATTTATGCAATGTATCAAACTTGTATGCTCGCCAATATTTTTGTTGATATATATTTTTCAATACATGTTGCAGGAAATTAAGTTGATGACATGGAAGAAACACAATTAGGGTGGATTAGATACACGCCCAATTTTGATTATGTACTTCGTTTATGTTGAAATTGTTATTTGGAACTCATTGTAATTCTATTCTCGAAACAATGTATTTCCCTTTAGAATCAATGAAATTTTGGATTATTAATTATTGTCGCAAAGTAGTGTTATAACGTTTTGAGCAATTTGTTCGTCTCATTCCAATGTTTCCGTCATCGGTTGGGGTGTGACAGATTGGTATCAGAGCCATAACTATAGGGAATTAGGAAAATTGCCATGCTCTTGACCTAGTCTATAGTTTAAGTGTCCGATTTTTTACCATTCTTTATTCATGCTTAAAAATGTTCATTCTTTCTACTTTGCTTCTATCTCTTCTTTTGTCTCAATATTACAATGTGTCTTTCCTAAGACATCTTACTCAAATTACACACTTGAAGACACTCTTATTACATCATCGAGACGACTTGCACCAAGATAGGTCCAATGGCCCGCAATTTTTGGTGAAATCCCTCATTTGCGCTTATGATTTTTACACGAAGTTATGCCATCAAGTTAGGAGTGGTATCCACATCTTGATGGAGACTTCCATTTCAAACTCTAGTGGACCCTTACCAACGAGTGGGAATTTGCTCCTCGTTTGGTAAGTACCAACCACATTTAGGGTATGATGTTATCAAGTTAGAGGTGAAACCCGCACCTTGTTAACTAATGCCACTCCTCGATTTTCAATCTCGCCAAAGTCTTGAATTTTTGATCGACTAGGGACATATAGTAACTGGAAGGGTGAATACCGTTAGTCGCTTCTCGATGAGAGTATTCTACCTATTAGGCCAAAGCATGTTTCTCTAACTCGAAAGGATTTCCGATTCACTTTGGAATAGTCGGCGTTTCTCTACCCGAAACATTCCAATATTTTATTGAGCCTATCTTTTATGTTTAATCAATTTTAATGTGTTTTATACTTGAACGTTTGTAACGTCGATTGATCTACGCAAGTTGCACTTATCTCGCAATCTCAAACAATAATAATCCTTTGTGAACAAACTAAATTTACAATGTATTTCCCTTTAGTATCAATGAAATATTGGATTATTAATTATTGTCGCAAAGTAGTGTTATAACGTTTTGAGAAATTTGTACGTCTCATCCAGATGTTTCCGCCATCGGTTGGGGTGTGACATCACCTGTACCAACTTATGAAGTATTTTAAACAGAACAGATTTTGAACATCTTTGGATTTATCGAAATGCACAGTGACCGTTATGAAGTTGTGTAGTTTAAGCAAGGTTGATTTTAGGACTTCACCGTAGAAACCATTCGAGCTTCAATATCGACTAAACGAAAATTAATGGTAAGACTAAAAACAACTTAAAATAAACAAACTAAGCTAACGAACTACGACCTACACTGTACATTACTTTAAGCATCTTTTGCGAGTTTCAAGGTAAGAGAATCATACCAGCTTACGGTTTGGTCAAGTACGATTTTCTCAATTCATTTTAATTTGAATAAGTATTTTACCCCGATTACCGATAATGTTATCCACCTAAACTCAGCTTATCAGATGTAATCACGTTTAAGAGATATGATTTAATGTAGATTTATACTTACTAGCCGGTGTTCATCCACTTCACGACACATTCCCGTATCAAGATATGCACAAGAATATATCTTACCGGTGAGTATACCTCTTTTCATCTGTTTTTGACGTATATAGATGTGAGATACTCACTTATTATTGGTTGAAAACAAGCCCTATGTGATAAAAATCACTTATTGATGAGGAACTTGATTTTCAGATGCATGCAGGGCACAGAAGCAAGTCCGTGAACATGTTAGTACTTTCATACCGACAAAGAGACGAACTTGACTTCCGCATATAACTGTGATATATTATCACTTATTCATTTGGTGGATGTGATATGTTTATCACTTATTGATGGTCGTATGCAGTATTTAAACGTATGTATGGTATCATGCAAGTTCTTAACTTGCGTCCCCGTTATTTTTTCGGTAAAAGATTCAACCATGATACCCAGATGATAAACAAGCATAAAGACCGCATATCTCAGTACCTCGGCATACTATCAAATGAAATTTCGGTACCAAGACCATATGCCAATGAATGGTTCCCACCTGGCTTTCAGTTTGTTATGTTTATATCAACCTGCACGTTTTAATCTGATTGTGAGTCTATCGGTACATCAATAGTAAAGCTACTTATCCTTTTCGTTTTGCATTTTTTACCGCACTTGACTAACCACCGGTGTATCATCATCTTCTCTTATCTTTCCAAGAAACTCATTTTTGGTTTTTCGATTTCTATTGCTTTTGTATTTTTCTGGATTTCTCCCCCTTAAATGTAGAAAGTAAATAAACGAAAGACATATTTTTGTATTTTTGAGTTTTTCCGACGTTTTTGTATTTTCTTGAAATTTTTGATATCACTTGGAGGATCAAGATAACCTACTTCCTTGTTGTCTAACACACACACGAGTGCGGAATCCAAGTGTGTATGCAAACCAAAGCAAGAGCACAACCAATATAACAAAATATATAACTTCAAAGATTCACTATATTGATTTCTAGAAAGACCCAGTACATAAACTCTTGACAAACTGCTTATCTCTCACATTGCACTCTCTTACAAAACCCAAATAACATATGTGGGTATTTATAGGCAAGACCCAGCTAACACCCGCAAAGAATAGGCCAGCCCACAAAGAAGAAGGTTCTTCATCGCCTGACCCACGAACAACCAACAAGCCCCACGAAGAAACAAGGTTCTTCGTCACTTTCATATGTTGCATGGTTCTTCGTCAAAGTTCATACACACACTCATGAACATGCATGCAAGAGTTCTTCGTAGGCTACATAAAACATAACCAAGACAAAATAGTCATGACATCATCATATTGCATCATCATGATGATGTCATCACGTATCATCTTCGTTCTGTATCGCGAACGTCAGGTCATACGACGGAGGAACGTCGTCAACTTTGGTCTCGAATCAAACCGAACTGAGCCGAGCCGAACCGAACCGAACTGAGCCGCATCCACACAAATATACATCAACAAACTCCCCCTTGGATGTTGCTCGTGATGGTTCGTTCTCCACACTGTCGGATCTTCAGATGTTTTCACTTGTCACAATCAGGAGGTGCATCAGCAAACTCCCCCTTGAATGTAGCTCGTGAGATGTTGATCTTCAAATCTTTAGATCCTTGTGGTCTTGAAGAGTGGTTTGCTATGAATTAATCTTTTAGATCCACTGCTTGCATTCATGTTGTATCTTCACTCCCATAACTTTTTCTTCAAACTCATTCTCTTTGCCTTTAGCTTGCTTGAATGCCACATCTGCACACACAACAAAGCTAAACGCGTAATGAGAACAACCGCTAGGGATTTAATCAACATTAGAGAATTTTCATTTGAAAACTTCACGAATGATTGATTTTAAACAGAATTAGCAAAAGACACACATGAGACCAATTCTCATTCAACTACCAACTGACAACACTTTGAAAGTTTTAAAAGTGTTCAATTTTAATTCTTTAACTTTCAAAACTTGTCAACTTCGACAATTTATGAAGATGCAATTGTTTTCTGGCTTACAATCCGGATTTTAGGTAGGATAGACTCGAGTTCCAACATCTGTCAATCAAAAATAAACTAGAAGCAAAATCTTTTTGGCTTTTATAAAATTTATATTAAAACTCATCTAAAATCTTTTTGGTATTTTTCATTTTTCAAATGTAAAGATAGAAAACAATAAATAAATATTTACAGACAATCTTTTTGCGAATTTCGAGGGTAAGAGAATCATATCAGTGTACGGTCATGCCAAACACACTTGTTGTTCGATTAGTTAGCATTTAGATAAGTATCTTGTAACCATTATCGGTATTGTTGTCCACAAGAAGCTAAACAAAGACGCAAAAATGTTAAGGCTATTGAAAATGCATTGAAATCTGAAGTTGTTAAAAGGAAACCAAGTTCTTCAAACGTGTTACAACCAAAATGTTCAAAATCTGTAAATAATAACAATAAATCTGGTAAATCACAAAAGCAATCTTGGAAACCTAAACCGGATCATGTCTCAGAGGGAGGTATTTCTTTCATAATCATCAAGAAATTAAAATTACATTTCTTGATGATAAGGGGCGACCCAAGACCACTAAGGCTTGGGTCCCCATCTCCAACTGATTATGTAATTACATGTGCAGGGTGCTTCAGGAGGAACTGTTAACAGTCATTGGATTGTTGACAGTGGGGCATCCAGGCACATGACTGGCGATCTTAGGCTCCTGTATGATGTGAAAAGCATTAGAGGAGGCTATGTCGCATTTGCTGGAGATAAGTGTAACATCCGTAAAAAACCGGATTAACCAAACCCGCTTCGTTTATTAACCGAACAACCAGTTAAAAATTTCGTTGCGTATTTAATGCTCAAATTAATTTTAAACGATACATAATTAATAATTATATTAGAATATAAAATTTATAATTGAAAATCTATTAAAAATAAGGAAATAAAAATATAATGTTGAAGCCGGGATTCGAACCCGGGTCAGCCGGATCAGCTAACAACTTAACACACACACATCCAACCACTCCGCCACTTTTGTTATTTGATAACATATCGAAACAATTAATTCAAATAATGAAACACAGAAATCAAATCCAGTCAAAGACGCGCTCATTTCGCAGTCGCCGGAAATCCCGACGACTTCGCCGATAATTGACGGTTTCTATTGATTTAACCGAAGAATTAACCTCAACGTCGGTTATAACCGATGTCTAAACCCGCGACATCAGTCGTAACCGCCGGAAAACAGCTGACCATGAATCGAGACGGAAATCAGACCCAATTCATCTGGATTCTTCCCTATAAATACACCCACAAGTCTCTGGTAGTCTTTTCGCTCAAAATCGCACCATTTCTCGAAACAATTTCACTCGCCGGAAATATTCTACCATCACCGGACTTTCGCCGGAAAACCGAGACTCACCTTAAAACGGTAAATACCTCGACTCTTTCTGTTTCAATCCGTTGTTAGACTGTTACTAACTTCAATCCAACCATCAGAATCAATCCCAGACAACTTAGCCGGAATGTTCAGCTCTCGCCGGAAAACTTCTGGAAATTCCAATCTCACGCTCTGAATCGGTATGAACATTCAACACTTCTGTTAATCCTTGTTTAGTACCCCACTTTCATAACTAATCAAACAAAAATGTTAATTGATTCAATCAGAAGGAATACACAAATCAGAGCCGACGTCCATTGCCGGAATTCTGAAGAAACACAGTTCGATCGGTACATTCGATTTCCTAAATTCATTTTATCATCACCTTTCAACCAGTAATATGTTCGATAAAAGACTCAATCAAGAACAGTCGAAAAAAAATCGCCGACTGAGTCTTTGAGCGAAGAAGACGAAGTCGACTGTGTATAATAAGATCAATTAAAATCAGATTAATAAACGGGTTAGACACACAGTCCAGCGGTGGACTGTGTGCAAACAATACACGCACGTCTCGAGTTCAATCCCTGTCCCAACCTCACTCTCTTGAATAAAAATGCCCTTTTTAACCGAACCTGGATAACTCACAGAATCATGTTAAGTATAATAAAAACCGGATTATTAACCAGGTTAGACACATAGTCCAGCGGTGGACTGTGTGAACATTAACCCACAGGTCCCGGGTTCGAGACCTGTTGACAGCACCGGTTCGATACATTTAAAATCCTTTTTAAAATAAATAATTTCTGGATAAATCTAAATAGTATATAAGTATAATTAAAAACAGAATTATTTCGGGTTAGACACGTAGCTCAGTTGGTAGAGCTGCGTGCACGCGTACGGGAGGTCACGGGTTCGAGTCTCACCCAGCGCACATGTATAAGCGACCGGACCGGTCAACGGTCAACGGTCAAAGTCAACATTTTTTTTATATTTTATTTATTTATTTAATTTAAAAATCAATTTAAAATACTTAAAAATAATGTTTTTAATGTTAGAAAATAGCCTTAAATTCACAAAAATATATCCAAAAATCCTATTAAAATTGTTAATAAAATCCATTTATTTACCATACCTTTTCGTTATTAATTAGGTTAGATATCTCTCGTCGATCAATCCTCTAAACTCGTGCGCATTCAACATCTTCAAGCAAACGCACCCAATGTGAGTGAATCTCTATAAATTCCCCGTTCTAAATCACGTTTTTGGGGTGTATCATGTGTCTTATTATCTATTACATTTAAGCGTTTGTGCATCCATCATATCCATGATCAAATGTATATCCAACATGTATCATCTGTTTGTGAGATTTTTGTTTAGATTAAATTTATCATTTTCAGTACATACATTATCATAGGTCGCCGCTCCCCATTACCTATGAGCGTTGAGCTGTTCCCCATTACCTATGAGCGTGAACGAGGCGTTGCCAACACACGATCGGCTTCGTTTGATTGAGCCTTGATCGCACATACATTTCATCATAGGCCGTCTGCTCCCCATTACCTATGAGCGTGAGCCGTTCCCCATTACCTATGAGCGTGAACGAGACGTTGCCAACATTTACATTATCATTCATGTTACATATTCATGCAAGGTGGTTGGTTATTGTATGCTATTTGTTTGTTATTGTATGTTTATTTACGTTTGTTCATATATGATTGTTGCGAAATTTTTCCATATTAAATACAACAAGAAATAAATAATAAATGTTTCTAACAAGGTTCACTCGCCAACTTTTTGTTGATCCAAAAACCATTTTTACACATGATACAGGTGAACAGGATGAAGCAAGGAAAACGTAGGAAATGCCTTAGAAGAAAATAATGAAGTCTAGAAAGATGTGTAGAACATGTTGTAATTATGATTGTGTGATCTCCTTTAAATTGTAATAATAAATATGAAACATTATAATAAATGTCATGAGCTTTGATGAAAACCCAATCATGCCCCAATCACCTTTTCCGCTGCGGGTCGGGGTGTGACAATAAGGGAGGATACATCACTAGAGAAGGAATGATCTCCAATGGTGTTGTGAGTTTCGAAAAGATCAATTACGTGCAACAAATTGATCACAATCTTCTTAGTGTTTCTCAAATTTGCGACAAGAAGTTTACCGTGCATTTTGATGATGCTGGCTGCTATGTGTTGAAACCCGGTTTTAAAATTCCAAATGAATGGATTCTTCTGTCGGCTCCAAGGATAAATGACTTGTATATCCTTGATATGAGCCAAGCGATTACAACAACTGCACAAGTTACATGTTTCGTCTCTAAAGCGACCAAAAAGGAGTCCATCTCTTGGCACAGGTGAATGGGACACATTCACTTAAGAAAAATGAACCATTTGATGAAAAACAATCTTGTAAATGGTGTGCCTATTAAAAATTTTCACCTTCAAGATGTATGTGTGTCATGCCAGAAAGGAAAACAAGCAAAGAAATCACATCCTATCAAGAAGGTCAACACTGTGAACATGCCACTTGAACATCTTCATATGGACCTATTCGGACCTATGAAACACAAGACAACTTTTGGTGATGCTTACTGTTTGGTAGTTACTGACGACTACTCAAGATTTTCATGGATAGCGGTGATGGCACACGAGAGTGAGACTCCAGATATTCTCAAGAATATCTTTACCCTCATTGAAAATCTGTATAACTTGAAGATAAGGAGAATTCAAAGTGACAACGGCACTGAGTTTAAGAATAGGGTTATGGATGAGTACTGTACTTCTAATGGAATTATACATGAATACAGCTCTCGCTATACACCTCAACAGAACGGTGTTTGTGAAAGAAAGAATCGGACGCTTATAGAAACTGCTAGAACTATGTTAGTGGAGTCACAACTTCCAGTACAATTTTGGGGGGAGGCTGTGGCGACTGCTTGCTATACACTAAACAGAGTTCTTATAGTAAAGAGACATGGTAAAACCTGCTTTGAACTGTTGCACTGACGGAAACCTGATGTATCTTATTTGGAACCTTTTGGAGCTTCATGCACTATGATCGAGCAATCTGAGAAATTTGGAGCAAAGGCGATTGAAGGTTTCTTTCTTGGATATGCTACTTCAAACTTTAGAGTATGGAATTTATCTACTCGAAAGATAGAGGAATGGAGTGAAGTCAAGATTCAACGATACACTGAGTCTTTTAGGGCTATGGGAGATCCGTGGATGTTTGATTATGATGGTCTATTTGGTTCCTTTAATCTGCCAACCTTTGATGAAGCCTCTGCAGCAGCACAAATGTTATTGGAAAGTGATACTGCAATTGACTCGTCATTGGTGAGACCTGTTATTGTTAATCCTCAAGCTTCGGCATCGGTTAACAATATTGGTCAAAATGAGGTGTTTGAAGATGCAGCAAACTACAACGTTTCGTCTGAAGATGAAGAGTATCACGATGCAAATGAAGCTACATTAGTTCCTGTTCAAGGTGTCTCTGAAGGTGCTTCTGTGGATAACAATGTAGGTACTGGTGAAGGTAATGCTTCAACGTCTTCGACGATGCCAGATATTGATTTGGTAGTTGATCTGAACTTCAACAACTTGGGTATCAATGCTCGTGTTCCTGATGTGCCAGAAACGCGAATTCATAATACTCATCCTCAGCAGAATACTATCGGGAATGTTCAAAGCGGTGTGCAGACGCGTAATCAGCTGAGAAACAATCAGAATGCTGGATTGTATGCAGCTATCAGAGAATCTGGGGAACAAAACGATTGGTCTTTTGCATGCTATGTTTGCCAAGTAGAACCAAAGTCTTGGAAAGAAGCATTGAAGTAAGATTCATGGGTTGAAGCCATGCAGGAAGAACTTCAACAGTTCCAGAAATTGGGAGTATGGAAACTGGTTGACAGACCTGAGAACTATAAGAAGATTGGCACAAGATGGGTTAAGTGTAAACGGGATGACCGGGGTGTTGTTGTGCGTAACAAAGCAAGATTGGTTATTCAGGGCTTTGCACAGGTAGAAGGCATCGATTACAATGAAGTATATGCACCAGTGGCTCGACTTGAGGCGATAAGGATTTTCTTGACTTTGCGTCTTATAAGAAGTTCACTGTGTATCAAATGGATGTTAAAAGTGCATTTCTTCAAGGTGTGGTTGAGGAAGAAGTATTTATAGAGCAACCGCCTGGTTTTGAAGATCCGATGCATCCTGAAAAAGTTTGGCTTCTGAACAAGGCGTTGTATGGTCTTCATCAAGCTCCGAGGGCTTGGTATGAGACTCTATCTTCATATCTTCTCAAGAATGGTTTTCGAAGAGGTTAGATCGATTGCACTCTATTCATTAAAGAAAAGGGTGAGGATTTATTATTGGTGCAAGTGTATGTGGATGACATTATTTTCGGGTCAACAAACGATGAGATGTACAAAGAGTGCGAGCGGGTGATGCAAGAGAAATTCGAGATGAGTGCGATGGGAAAAATGAATTTCTTTTTAGGTTTGCAGGTACATCAATCTAAGGAAGGGATCTTCATTATCAGACCAAGTACGTCGTGGATATTTGTCACACCCCGACCCGTAGCGGATAAGGTGATCGGGGCATGATTGGGTTATCATCAAAGCTCATGACATTTATTAAACGTTTCATATTCATTAATACAAATTAAATGAAAATTTACAATGATTGCTACAACATGATTTAACTACAAACTGAACTTCTTTGTTCTCTTCTAAGGCATATCCTATGTTTTCCTTGCTTCAACCTGTTCACCTGTATCATGTGTAAAAAGGTTTTTGGATCAACATAATGTTGGCGAGTGAATCCTATGGAAAACATTTGAACAATTTATTTAGATTGATTATGAAATATGTGCACAACCAAACATGAGTAAAATTAGATGTAACTTGATCAACAATCATAATATGTTAAATGAAAACACACATGAACAATAATGGAACAATTAAAGGCACGCGATGCTCAACTCGTCTCTCACGAGGAACTGAGGGGCCTGATGAATGAATTGCATAATCATGATGATATGAATAACACACTACAAACAATATAAACTCAATGATACACACATGAATAATAATGAATTTGATGTGAAGCACGCGATGTTCTACTCGTCTCCCACGAGGAACTGATGGGCTTAATGTATGAGTTTCATATGACTTGACAAATGGCAATAAGTAAATCATAACAATAAAAACAATCTAAGTTTAAGTCATGATGTGGTATGGCACAAGTTTAAATAAATAAATTAATTAATTTCATAACACATGACACACCCCAAAACGTGTAATTTAAAAGGGGGAATTGTTAGATTCACTCACAGTGGGTGCGTTCGGTTGATGACGTTGAATGCACGCGAAGTGGTTTTAACCACGAGTGAGATTTAACCTAGATAAATCGCATTATGGTTTGGTAAGTAAACGAATTTTATTAAACTATTTTAGTAGGATTGTTGGGTGTATTTTTGTGAGTTTGAGGCTATTTTCTAATCTTAAAAATGTTATTTTTAAGTATTTATAATTGATTTTTAATTAAAATAATTAAATAAAAATGATAAAAAAAATATTTTATTTTTGCTACAGTTGACTTTGACCAGTTGACTTTGACCTGACCGTTGACCGGTTCAATGGCAGATTATTGTGCGCTGAGTGAGGCTCGAACCCGAGACCTCCCGTACGCGTGCACGCAGCTCTACCAACTGAGCTACGTGTCTAACCCGTTATATATCCGATTTTAATTATATATATACATTAATTAGAATTAACAGAAAATCATTTTTATTTTAAAAACAGTTTAAGCGGTTCGGCGGTGCGCTCCACAGGTCTCGAACCCGGGACCTGTGGGTTAATCTAACACACAGTCCACCGCTGGACTGTGTGTTTAACATGTTATATACTTTGATTTTTATTATACTTAAATACAATTTAGTTATTTCATTTTTCTGCCTTATTTAAAAAGAATAGATAATCGTCCGAGTCGGTGCTGAAGACCGGACTCGAACTCGTGACCAGCGATATAAACAAACACACAGTCCACCGCTGGACTGTGTGTTTAACTTGGTTATTATTCCGGTTATTAATATACTTAACATATAACTAAGGCGACTCCGGTTCAGTAACAAAAAAAATAGATTTTATTAAGGCAGCGTGTGTGAGACGGGAATCGAACTCGAGACCTTTGCATGATTAACGTCTTATGTGCACACAGTCCACCGCTGGACTGTGTGTCTAACCCGAGTAAAATCCTGATTTATAATATACTTATATGATATAGAAAAACATCGTCTTCTTCGTCAATGTTGAACCAGAAATCGGGTCTGACTGGTTCGAGTTTTTATTCAAGTTTCATTAGTGTTTTAGGTTAATTACTGGTAGGATAGAAGTAAAAAGAAAAGAAAATAAGCGTGAGGTATACCGACTCGCTTTCCTCTGTTTTCCGGCAGAACTCCGGCGACAGAAAACAACTCCGGCGTTTGGTGCCTTGCAGCAGCAAGTCTCCGGAAAGCTTGGAAAGAGTAAGGGTAACTTCGGTAAAGGTTTAGGGGATTCAGTGAAGCTCAGGGATTAAAACTCGGTTTTCCGGCGAAAAACAGGAAAGTTCCGGCGAGTGGAATTACGCCGAGAAAAGGTGTGATTTTTGAGCGAAAGTGTTTGTCGTCGGTTGTGGGTCAATTTATAGGACAAATCGTCAATGCACTTGGTCTGAATTCCGACTGTGTTCGTTATTTAAATTTTTCCGGCGGTTATGAATTTGGTCGCGGACTTTAAACATCGGTTATAACCGATATGTGATTAAAGGTTTACGTTATAACGTAAATCGTAGTTAAGATTCGCGGAAATTCCGGGATTCCGACGACTGAATCGTTTGGGCGCCGGTTTTGAATTCGTAACGTTATTATATCAATTAAATGATTGAAATATATAACAAACAGAACAAGCGGCGCAGTGGTTTGTGTGTTGAGAGATAAGACGCTTGCTGATTCGGTACAGACCCGGGTTCGAAACCCGGCAGATGTATTTCATTTTTATTTTGCGATTTTTGACAGTTTTTCAAAAACTAAATATATATTCGCGTATAATAATTGATTACGGATCGTTTAAAAATGTTTTGGACATTCAATTCGCAACGAAAATTTTGACTGACTGTTCGGTTGCTAAACGGAGCGGGTTTGGTAAATCCGTTTTTGACGGATGTTACAGTATCCCCTGCTTTTTAGAAATTTCATCCCGAAATTTAAATAATGATATATTTTGACTAAAAGGGTGATGATGTTTTGTTTGACAGTTGTATGCTTAGCAAAATAAAGGCTTAAGTTTTTGTTCGAGGCGGTAACGTTCCTTGTAAGGGTTAAGTACCCTATTCAGGAATCGCTTTTTGTTGCCTACTGTATAAGTATTGATAAGCAGAAATGATTTGCTAAAATGATATCATGCATAAGAGTTTAGATACGTTTGGGAAAAATATGGTTATATCCTAAGGCAAAACTTCTAACACTACAATCTACATGGAACATAAATAAAAACACAACAGCTGATATCCAAACATGAATGAACACATCAGCAAATATTTGAACATGAATAAACATATCAGCAAATATTCGAACATGAATGAACACATCAGCAAATATTTGAACATGAATAAACACAACAGCAAATATTCGAACATGAATAGACACATCAGCGAATATTTGAACATGAATAAACACAACAGCAAATATTCGAACATGAATGAACACATCAGCGAATATTTGAACATGAATAAACACAATAGCAAATATTTGAATCCACATTCTGATAACATATATGTTTGAATGATGGAAGTTCCTCTCTCGTTTGTTATGATGGAGAGGTTAATTTATGTAGAAATGGAACACAATCCAATCTCTTTAAATAACATGATGATATAAATGTAACACAAATTCCAACCAAGGCAATACTAAATCCTACATGGAACTTCTCATAACCGCCTGATAATGCCTCTGATCCTTTGGCAAGAATACTTATATATAGGAAGTACCAGCGGCGTATCCACCATATTCTTGCCAAATTTTCATTAGTTTTATCCACAAGTTATGATTGATTACCAAGAAACTAATAAATCCTACATAGAACTTCTCATAACCATCCGTTAATGCCTCTGATCCTTTGACAAGAATACTTATATATAGGAAGTACCAGCGGCGTATCCACCATATTCTTGTCAAATTTTCATTGGTTTTAACAGTGAATTATGATTAGTCCTATAACTCTACAATCAATACAACAAACATAAATTACTGAAATGAAATATATCTGTGCGATCAAGGCTCAATCGAACGGAGCCGATCGTTTTGCATGTACTGAAAATGAAATTGTGTGCTCAAGGCTCAATCAAACGGAGCCGAACATATTGAATGTACTGAAATTGAAATTGTGTGCTCAAGGCTCAATCAAACGGAGCCGAGCGTATTGCATGTACTGAATATGAATAACTTAACCACACAAACAGCCTATGCATGGAACCTCTCATAACCGCCTGATAATGCCTCCGATTATTTGACAAGAATACTTATATATAGGAAGTACCATCGGCGTATCCACCATATCCTTGTCAAATTCTCGTTAACTTTATCCGCAAGTTATGGTTAGTTCGATGCGACTCTACTACAAACACCACAACCACATGATACTGATAATGAAATTGTCTGTGCGCTCAAGGCTCAATCAAACGGAGCCGAACGTATTGAATAAAATTGTATGTGCGCTCAAGGCTCAATCAAACGGAGCCGAACGTATTGAATGTACTGAAATTGAACAACTTAATTTAAACAACCATCACACAATCAGCCTATGCATGGAACCTCTCATAACCGCCTGATAATGCCTCCGATCATTTGACAAGAATACTTATATATAGGAAGTACCATCGGCGTATCCACCATACCCTTGTCAAATTTTTCGTTGACTTTATCCGAAAGTTATGGTTAGTTCGATGCGACTCTACTACAAACACCACAACCACAAGATACTGATAATGAAATTGTATGTGCGCTCAAGGCTCAATCAAACGGGGCCGAACGTATTGCATGAAATGTAAATTGAAATGTGCGCTCAAGGCTCAATCAAACGGAGCCGAACGTATTGCATGTACTGAAATGTAAAATTACGTAACCGATCAAGGCTCAAACAAACGGAGCCGATCGTGCGGGCACGCCAAGATCAACCACATAATAAAATGGGGATCCAACTCAACCTCGATGGATGGGGAGCCACGGCCTCGGCAAAAGCATATACCGAAAACAATATATAATATATAATATCCAATAATTTCTCTAACAGTCTACACATGTGATAAAGAAAAACATAAGACTAAACAATAGAAGTTGAATCTGGATCTTCGGCGAAGAGGACTAGCTGAGTATCTTCATCAGGGCCGTCATTATCTTCGACAGGGTTGGCGTTGATATTGAAGACTCTTCCTCTTGCTGGTGGCATAGTGGTTGGGTTTTCTTGGTTTACTTGGTTAACTGGGTTTGATTGGGCTTGAGTGTTGATAACGTTTACCAATTGAGGGCATGTATTTCTAAAGTGGGTAGGGTCGCCACAATTGAAGCAAGCTCGAGCATATGGGAACATGGGGTGTTGGGGTTGGTGATAAGTTTGGGCCATGTTTTGAGTAGGGGAAAAGGTTTGGTCTTGAAAGGTGCGACAAACATTGCTCAAATGACCATAACGTCCACAAGTTGTACATAGCCGGCAAGATAAAGTAAGGGGATGGTGATAAAAACAGTTGTTGCATCGAGGGTGAGGTCCGAGATATGGTTTCTTATTTGGGTAAGCTGAGTTGGGTGCCACTTGGGTGATTGGGATAGCTCGGATGGGTATGGCATGAAAAACTGGTTGATTTCGTTGAGTAGCAGCGAAAAGTCGCCCGACTCTTCTTCTCTTAGGATTGGGTTGAGAAGGGGATTCGGTTTGGGTGGAGTCGGAGGTTTCAGTCGATTCTTTATCCTTCTTCTTCTCCTCCTTGAAGTCTTTGTTTCGGATTCGGTTCTCGGTGAGCTCTGTTGCTAGTTCCATTGCTGCTTCCAAAGTTGCAGGCTTGGTACTTATCACAGGGTCTTGAATCTTTGACGGAAGACCACGAATGTAGTGCTCGATCAAACGGTAGAGGGGAGTAAACATGTTGGGAACCATTTGATGTAATTCGAGGAACCTTTTGTTGTAGGTGGTGTGGTCTCCTTCCATTTGCTTCAATGAATAAAATTCATCTTCAAGCTTCTTGATTTCGCTCCTTGGGCAAAATCGTCTGGTCATGATTTCCTTCAATTCATTCCAGGTTAGGGTCATAGCATCTTCAACACCTCGTTTTGCCTTCTCTGTATTCCACCAAGTAAGTGCTATCCCATATAGTCGACCGGTAGCATAACGCACTTTGCGATCATCAGGGCAATCGCAATTTAGAAAAGTATTCTCCATTTCTTCAAACCAATGGAGGAGTGCGGTGACACCTTCAGTCCCTTTGTATTTCGGAGGGTCGCATGATTTGAAATGCTTGTAGGTGCATTTAGTGGTGTTTGGGGAAGAGTTGAAAATGTTTTGGCTTGCTTGATTGACAGGATTATTGGTAAGTGCTTGTTGAACTTGGATTACAATGTTGGGTATTACGGCAGCCATTTGTTGAGCGATTAAGGCAGCCATGCGATCGCGGGCTTTTCTTGCTCTCGTCTTCCTACGGGCGAGGTTAGAAGACATCTACAATGAATACATGACAAGAGTATGAGTTGGATGCTTTTGGGATCATGGGTCGCATTCAAGAATGATCATTTATAAAATAATTATACAAAAATACTACATCCATAGGATGTCTTGGGCTTTGCTCGCTGTTAGGCCCGTCATGCCGCCATACTTTACCTTGTGTAATCATGTGGGCCCCCATGAATACCGGTTTTTCATATGGTTCGCACGGTTTCTGCCTGGTTGCGTACACAAAAACCCGGGAAAATCGAGAAATATGTATACAACGTGTGATGTTCGGAATGTGTCCAGGTGTAGACACGATGACACCTCAAAGTAGGGTTAGTTCGAACGACGTTTGGTGTGGCATGCTTTGGCCTAATAGGTCCTTCGTACTCTCATCGTTGGTCCCCAGGTAGGCAAACTGGTCCGTTATATTGGATTTATACGAATGCCAGCCTAGACAGGACGTTCCGACTACCGGTACTTGTACCCTTCCAGTTACTACATGCCCGTCGCAGAACTTACTTTGATGAGAATTGAAAATTGCATAAAATCTTTGGATAACGAGAGTATGAAAATAAATTGAACACTTGAACATCGATATATGTATAATGAATATGTATATATGTATAATGAATATGTATATGAGCATGTATGTTTGACTGAAATGTAAACAAATATGAAACAAATAAATATCACAAGTTTGTATGTAACCACCTAATCAATTTAAAATTTAGGCAGACTATAGTATAGGCTCTAAGGGTCTAATAACCTATCCTATATCCCTATAGTCATGGCTCTGATACCAATCTGTCACACCCCGACCCGCAGCGGATAAGGTGATCGGGGCATGATTGGGTTATCATCAAAGCTCATGACATTTATTAAACGTTTCATATTCATTAATACAAATTAAATGAAAATTTACAATGATTGCTACAACATGATTTAACTACAAACTGAACTTCTTTGTTCTCTTCTAAGGCATATCCTATGTTTTCCTTGCTTCAACCTGTTCACCTGTATCATGTGTAAAAAGGTTTTTGGATCAACATAATGTTGGCGAGTGAATCCTATGGAAAACATTTGAACAATTTATTTAGATTGATTATGAAATATGTGCACAACCAAACATGAGTAAAATTAGATGTAACTTGATCAACAATCATAATATGTTAAATGAAAACACACATGAACAATAATGGAACAATTAAAGGCACGCGATGCTCAACTCGTCTCTCACGAGGAACTGAGGGGCCTGATGAATGAATTGCATAATCATGATGATATGAATAACACACTACAAACAATATAAACTCAATGATACACACATGAATAATAATGAATTTGATGTGAAGCACGCGATGTTCTACTCGTCTCCCACGAGGAACTGATGGGCTTAATGTATGAGTTTCATATGACTTGACAAATGGCAATAAGTAAATCATAACAATAAAAACAATCTAAGTTTAAGTCATGATGTGGTATGGCACAAGTTTAAATAAATAAATTAATTAATTTCATAACACATGACACACCCCAAAACGTGTAATTTAAAAGGGGGAATTGTTAGATTCACTCACAGTGGGTGCGTTCGGTTGATGACGTTGAATGCACGCGAAGTGGTTTTAACCACGAGTGAGATTTAACCTAGATAAATCGCATTATGGTTTGGTAAGTAAACGAATTTTATTAAACTATTTTAGTAGGATTGTTGGGTGTATTTTTGTGAGTTTGAGGCTATTTTCTAATCTTAAAAATGTTATTTTTAAGTATTTATAATTGATTTTTAATTAAAATAATTAAATAAAAATGATAAAAAAAATATTTTATTTTTGCTACAGTTGACTTTGACCAGTTGACTTTGACCTGACCGTTGACCGGTTCAATGGCAGATTATTGTGCGCTGAGTGAGGCTCGAACCCGAGACCTCCCGTACGCGTGCACGCAGCTCTACCAACTGAGCTACGTGTCTAACCCGTTATATATCCGATTTTAATTATATATATACATTAATTAGAATTAACAGAAAATCATTTTTATTTTAAAAACAGTTTAAGCGGTTCGGCGGTGCGCTCCACAGGTCTCGAACCCGGGACCTGTGGGTTAATCTAACACACAGTCCACCGCTGGACTGTGTGTTTAACATGTTATATACTTTGATTTTTATTATACTTAAATACAATTTAGTTATTTCATTTTTCTGCCTTATTTAAAAAGAATAGATAATCGTCCGAGTCGGTGCTGAAGACCGGACTCGAACTCGTGACCAGCGATATAAACAAACACACAGTCCACCGCTGGACTGTGTGTTTAACTTGGTTATTATTCCGGTTATTAATATACTTAACATATAACTAAGGCGACTCCGGTTCAGTAACAAAAAAAATAGATTTTATTAAGGCAGCGTGTGTGAGACGGGAATCGAACTCGAGACCTTTGCATGATTAACGTCTTATGTGCACACAGTCCACCGCTGGACTGTGTGTCTAACCCGAGTAAAATCCTGATTTATAATATACTTATATGATATAGAAAAACATCGTCTTCTTCGTCAATGTTGAACCAGAAATCGGGTCTGACTGGTTCGAGTTTTTATTCAAGTTTCATTAGTGTTTTAGGTTAATTACTGGTAGGATAGAAGTAAAAAGAAAAGAAAATAAGCGTGAGGTATACCGACTCGCTTTCCTCTGTTTTCCGGCAGAACTCCGGCGACAGAAAACAACTCCGGCGTTTGGTGCCTTGCAGCAGCAAGTCTCCGGAAAGCTTGGAAAGAGTAAGGGTAACTTCGGTAAAGGTTTAGGGGATTCAGTGAAGCTCAGGGATTAAAACTCGGTTTTCCGGCGAAAAACAGGAAAGTTCCGGCGAGTGGAATTACGCCGAGAAAAGGTGTGATTTTTGAGCGAAAGTGTTTGTCGTCGGTTGTGGGTCAATTTATAGGACAAATCGTCAATGCACTTGGTCTGAATTCCGACTGTGTTCGTTATTTAAATTTTTCCGGCGGTTATGAATTTGGTCGCGGACTTTAAACATCGGTTATAACCGATATGTGATTAAAGGTTTACGTTATAACGTAAATCGTAGTTAAGATTCGCGGAAATTCCGGGATTCCGACGACTGAATCGTTTGGGCGCCGGTTTTGAATTCGTAACGTTATTATATCAATTAAATGATTGAAATATATAACAAACAGAACAAGCGGCGCAGTGGTTTGTGTGTTGAGAGATAAGACGCTTGCTGATTCGGTACAGACCCGGGTTCGAAACCCGGCAGATGTATTTCATTTTTATTTTGCGATTTTTGACAGTTTTTCAAAAACTAAATATATATTCGCGTATAATAATTGATTACGGATCGTTTAAAAATGTTTTGGACATTCAATTCGCAACGAAAATTTTGACTGACTGTTCGGTTGCTAAACGGAGCGGGTTTGGTAAATCCGTTTTTGACGGATGTTACAATATTCTCAAGCGATTCCAGATAGAAGATTCAAAGCTTGCTGGAACTCCATTGGCTCAGAATCATGGGATTACACCTGAGGGGTCGGGTGATAGTATGGATCCATCTCTTTATCGTGCAATGATTGGATCTCTCATGTATCTCACTGCATCAAGACCTGCCATAAAGTATCCAACGCGTCTGCTTGCTCGTTATCAATCAAATCCAAAGTCTTCTCACTTAATAGCTGTAAAAAGGATTTTTCGTTATCTGAAGGGTTGCCCAGACACTGGTCTTTGGTACCCTAAGGATGATAACTTCGGGTTGATTGCGTTCAGTGATTCTGATCATGGCGGCTGCAAAATTGATGCAAAATCAACATCGGCGGGATGTCAGTTTTTGGGAAATCGTCTAGTCACGTGGCAATGCAAGAAGCAAACCTGTGTAGCCACATCAACTTGTGAAGCTGAGTATATTGCAGCTTCTAGTTACTGCTCCCAGGTTCTTTGGATCCAACATCAGATGCGCGACTACGGTTTTGAATTTCTAAATACTCATATTCATGTTGATAATGAAGCTGCTTTACAGATTACCCGTAATCCTGTACAGCACTCGAAAACAAAACACATCGAGATTAAGTATCATTTCATACAAGATTGTTATGAAAAGAAACTTATCGATGTTGTTAAGATTCACACCGATCACCAACGTGCCGACTTGTTTACAAAAGCTTTTGATAAATCTCGATTTGATTATTTGCTTTTGATAAATGGCATCAAGGTGAAACCTGAGTAAATCATCGTCGACTAATCGTTTTTGTAAATATTTTCTTAAAAACGCTAAAATACAAAAAAGATTTTCGAGTTTATTTACCTTTTTGCATTTTAGGGGAGAAAATTTCAAGAAAATACAAAAACGTCGGAAAAACTCAAAAATATAAAAATATGTCTTTCGTTTATTTACTTTCTGCATTTAAGGGGGAGAAATCCAGAAAAATACAAAAACAATATAAAATCAAAAAAACCAAAAATGAGTTTCTTGGAAAGATAAGAGAAGATGATGATACACCGGTGGTTAGTCAAGTGCGGTAAAAAATGCAAAATAAAAAGGATAAGTAGCTTTACTATTGATGTACCGGTAGACTCACAATCAGATTAAAACGTGCATGTTGATATAAACATAACAAACTGAAAGCCATGTGGGAACCATTCATTGGCATATGGTCTTGCTACCGAAATTTCATTTGATAGTATGCCGAGGTTCTGAGATAGGCGGTCTTTATGCTTGTTCATCATCTGGGTATCATGGTTGAATCTTTTACCGAAAAATAACGGGAACGCAAGTCAAGAACTTCCATGATACCATACATACGTGTAAATACTGCATACGACCATCAATAAGTGATAAACATATCACATCCACCAAATGAATAAGTGATAAATATCACAGTTATATGCGGAAGTCAAGTTCGTCTCTTTGTCGGTACGAAAGTACTAACCTGTTCACGGACTTGCTTCTGTGCCCTGCATGCATATGAAAATCAAGTTCCTCATCAATAAGTGATTTTTATCACATAGGGCTTGTTTTCAACAAATAATAAGTGAGTATCTCACATCTAGATACGTCAAAAACAGATGATAAGCGGTATACTCACCGGTAAGATTTATTCTCGTGCATATCTTGATACGGGAATGTGTCGTGAAGTGGATGAACACTGGCTAGTAAGTATAAATCTACATTAAATCATATCTCTTAAACGTGATTACATCTGAATTAAGCTGAGTTTAGGTGGATAACAATATCGGTAAACGGGGTAAAATACTTATTCAAATTAAAATGAATTTAGAAAATCGTGCTTGACCAAACCGTAAGCTGGTATGATTCTGTTACCTTGAAACTCGCAAAAGATGCTTAAAGTATTGTACAGTGTCGTTAGCGTAGTTTGTTTATTTTAAGTTGTTTTAGTCTTACCGTTAATTTTCGTTTAGTCGATACCGAAGCTCGAATGGTTTCTACCGGTGAAGTCCTAAAATCAACCTTGCTTAAACTACACAACTTCATAACGGTCACTGTGCATTTTGATAAATCCAAAGATGTTCAAAATCTGTTCTATTTAAAATACTTCATAAGTTGGTACTGGTGATCTCCGAAGAACCAATCTCAACTAGTAGTCGACAAAGAACCTGGTTCAACGAAGAACCAGTCAACGAAAGTTCAAATCGATGAAGGATTCAGTTCTTCGTTGAAATGATTTGGGCCCAAGAATTAAGACAGTTGTTGGTTGTTCGTCAGCCCATTTAGGGTTCTTCGTAGAAGCCCTCGACGAAGAATGGTTCTTCGTTGAGCAGGCTAGTTGTTTGGCGTTGTTGGGGTTCTTCATCGGAGAACAGATTATAAAAGGAGGGTATGGTGGTGAAAATCTTATCACTTTAAACAAACCCACTTTTCACCATTCACCTTTTTCTCTCTAAACTCTACAAACTGTTCATTGTCTTCTTCATCAAGAAGAAATCTTTCATCTACTTTCAACATCTCATTTGTGTGTGTTAATCTGTTAATCGATTTAAGGTAGAATGCTTCATAAATGTTTCGGTTCAAACACACAAATAAGATTTTGACAAAAACTAAAACGGATCATATCAAAACTTTTCCTTAAAACCCGTGTTCTTCATGAATGAATGTGTTTTTCTGATAAATGTGTTTAATCCATGTTTTTGCTTGAACCAAATCATGTGGTGTTTTTGTAAGTCATGGAGATGTATGTATTTTTCGGATTAAAATGAACATAATGCTTGGGTATATGGGTTTTTACATGAACTGGTTTTTGAGTTTTTGACAAAGAATGCCGGTTGAAAAGTAAATGAACTGGGGGTTTTTGATCTTCCTGTCAGGTATTTTTAACCATATGGGTGTTTGTCTCTGACAATATTAACTGTGACATTCAAATCTACGAACAACTATTCGGCGAAGAACCAGAGTCAACGAAGAATCCTTTCTTCGTTGACCATGGTTGTTCGATGGGTACTGGGCAGACGAAGAACTGGAGTCAACGAAGAACCCCTTCTTCGTTGACCTTGATGGTTCGTAGGACTTCTGATTGTTCGTTGAAATTGGAAACCAACAAAGAACCCATTCTTCGTTGACCTTAGTTGTTCGCTGGTTGGTTACAGTTCTTCGTCCACACCATTGTTCTTCGTTGGATGTTCTTCATGGACACAGGGGATTTACACAGTGAGCTAAGGTTGTTCGTTGAAAATGCCTTAGGTTCATAGTGGACTCACAAAACTCACAGTTAATATATTTTGAGTCAGTTTTCAACTTTAATATATCTTTCTTCACATGGTGGGTATGTCTTGTACAGAATGGCACCGAAAGCTAGGAAACCCGCGACAAAGAAGGAAGATAAGAGCGAAGTGGAGATTATGTCGGAATCTCGACATAACATGATTGCATTTTTGGATCCGGAAAACAAGGTAGCTGAATATGATGGCATTATGAAGTGGTTGTGGGATTCACGAACTAGCTATGCTATCACTCACAAGACGCCGATATATCGAGCCTTGATCAAAGAATTTTGGGATACGGCCGAAGCAGTTGATATTGATGGCAAAGAAGGCATTCGTGGGAAGGTGAACGATGTAGACATTGTTGTAACGGCTGAGATTCTAAGCAACGTGTTACAACTGAATGATGATCCAGATGCTCCATTTTCAGTGCCAATTAAATGTCAGCGAGGATGTTTGCTACGTATGAAATTTCGAGGGATATTCTTGGAAACCAAGTGAACAAGTCTGGTCTACCACTTCGGTATAAATTCCTCTTACATGTGTTAATTCAGTGTTTAAGCAATCGTAGAAGTGGATATGATATGGCTAATCCTTATTTAGTTGGCATGATGGTTGCTTTGGTGCTAAACAAACCATTTAGTATTTCAAATATTTTGGCGAACATGAAGGAGAATTTGACTAGGACTGGTGGTACTACTGTGGGAAGCAAGTTTTGGATGTATCCACGCTTTCTACAGATGGTAATGAATGTACAGCATCCAGATCTTCCGAAAGTTGCTAATGATACTCTAAGATTGATGATATGCAACTACATTCGTTAAAGGTTTTCAAAGGATTTGCCCCTAATTCATATACAGAAAGTACGCCTCCTAGAAAGTTGTTTGGATTTTTAGGATGCACACATACGTAGCACCGAAAAATGACAAATGGCGTCATGACAACAGTGATTCTGACAACGAGGAACCTACTTTGGAAAAAGATGATGGAAGATAGGTTTGGGAGGAAATGAAAAGATCGGGATGATGATGATGACATAGTGATGATGAGGTGGAGATGGCGGAGAAGGTGGTGATAGTAGTGCTGTTCCAACCGGTGGTGATGTTGGTAAACAATGGAAGGCCAGCGGGTGATGAGGAGGAATATAATCCTCCAGAGGCAGGATATGAGTACTATCTCGACGAGTGTGGTGTTCGACGATTGAGAAGGATTCGAGCGGAGATGATCCGGAGTATGTTCCTTCGGATACTGAGTCTGAAAAAGCTCGAAAGAAACAAGCTGCGATTCGACGAAAGAAAAAGAGTCGGAAAACAGTTGGTTCCTCGTCAGCTCAGCCTGAGTCTACTCCACAACCTGATCCTACTACTGGACCAACGCCAGAAGAAGTATTCACTGCGAGGAGACTGAAGCCTTTGTAGCTTCTCCTGGTAGCTCAACGGGAACGCAACTGCTACTGTTAGCCCACGTCAACCTCCTCCTCAGTTTACAGCACCTCCTACTACTCAAGCCGCTCATGAAAGAACTCGTAAACAAAGTTCAGAATCACTTGAGACAAGATTTGAGCGCATGAACGATACTGAGAAAGTAAACTTTCTGTTCTCACAGTTTCAGGCAGCAACATCTCAAATAAATCGTCATAGGATTCATGTCTGCAAAAAGAAACACTACTGTTAAACAACAAATGGAGATCAGCACCTTGAATGCAACTGTTCAGAAGCAACAGGCTGAAATCGTATAGTTGAGAGCTGAGAATGCTCAGCTTCGAGCTGCAGACTAGGAGCGAGCTGCTCAGCTGCTACAGATGCGTGCAGCTGATAATGCTCGTGGAATTGAGATGAACAGAATGAAAGAACGAACACTGAGTTACTTCGTTTTGAAAGCTATCTAGGAAGTACAATGAGATAACAACTGGTACGACTCGAGAAACAAGACCATAGCTGAGAATCTAAAACAGATAATAGTAGCTATGAAGTTACCAGAAAACGGGTTAACATTTTGGGGCTGAAAGATCAAGACACAGGAAATTCTTCAAAAGCTGGATCATGATAGTGAGGATCCTGGAAATCCTGATGCACCTATCTATCTGTGCAACCTGAAGGTTCTGCTTCTACACCAGTTGGTGCTTCAAGTTCTGTTCAAGTTGTTGCTAGTTCTAGGAGTGTTCAAGAGGAGTTGGAAAATATAGATCTGCAGCTGGTTCTAGTGCAGAGTCTAGATGATGTGGTTGTTGGTGAAGGTTCAGGATCTGGTGAGGTTGCTATTTCTTCTAAAGCCATTAATGTACAACTGTTGCAGTCTTAGTCTTTACATCTTGAAACTGGTGAAGAATTAGAAGAAGGGGAGTTTGTCTCTGAACTCTCTCAAGAACAGATTTTGAGATTGAAAGAAATGAAGGAGGTAGATGAATCTACCATTGATGAAATACCAAGTGAACCCGATAACAAACGAAGATATCCAAGAGATCGTGTTCAAAGGGGATACCGAGAAGGAAAAGTATGTACTGAGGACGGAGTGGAGTTCAATCCTTTTGATGATGATTGGCTGAAGGAGAATGTAGACGAGATTGATGAGAAGTTGAAAAGTCGGGATACGTCTGATATTCCTACGGATACTTTTGAAGAATGGCAAAGAAAATTTTTAGCAAAGCATCCGAAGCCTACTCCTCATCCGGTTCAAGTTGATTACATGAAGTTTATGAAAGATCGATCACACGGCCAGCATTTTAGTTGGATGTTCGTTCAGGATATACATTGCATGGCGGTCAAACGAGAACACGACATCCAATACTTCAGATCGCTCTTGAGCATGCTAACTTTACCTTTTTATGATGTTGCTACTTTGTCCAGGTTGAACGTGATTAATCGGTCGAAGTATGAAGGTGTTACCCTTTTTGCTTGAAAGCTTCGAGTTGAGCGTCGGAAGGGTTGGAAGGATGAACTCTACAAGCCACAGTTTCCAGATATGAGCAAATCAAATACACTTTGGATCCGGCAACAAACACCGGAAAATACAGGCTCGTTTACCAGAAAGTCAAAGAGTTGGAGCAGATTCCGTTAATGCCAATGAAACAAGACTTTCTAGGAGACATGCATTTGTGGTGTTATGATTCCGATACTCATGAAGCCGTTATCGTTTTCAAGGACGATAAGGATAATTTCGGATGCTAGACCCAATGTGGGTGGTGAACATGTCGAAGAACGATATCAAGAAGCTGCTTGAGCACGACATCTTTTATGAAGATAAAGATGCGTATCAAGCGTTGTTGTTTCAACGGGTTGTTTGTTTTTGCTACTATCGGGGTATTCACTCTGGTAGCTCATGGACCGAGGCCAGAAGGAATGAAGACAGAAGACCAAGCTATAGACAAGGGGGAGTTTGTTGGTACAGTTTTGTGTCTGTAGCTTGTTCTTACCTTTTGGTAGTCTGTACGGTCTTTGTTTATGTGTATGTAATGTTTTGGTGAGTCGGCCAAGTCAAGATATCCTCCTATCTTGACTTAGCACGACATTTATGTTTGTTAGCGTTGTAAAACATCTGCATGTTGCAGTCTGTTGATAGTTGTTAGATTTTTGTATCCTCTCTGTTGTGTTGTGCATGTTGTCTTTATGTCTGTCTGCAGGTCCCCACGAAGAATCCTATATTCTTCGTGGGATATTATCTCGACGAACAATGGTTCTTCGCAGTTATGTTGTCCATGAACAACCATTGTTCGTGGCTCTTGGTTGTTCGCTGGGTAACCCACAAAGAATAGGTTCTTTGTGGGTCTGTTAGTTGTCCGTAGCCCAGTTAACTTCTTCGTAGGTTAACTGGGTGTTGGGCCTATATACATAGAACACATGCACCTCAATTTCACTAAGAGAGTCATTAGAGAGTATAACACTATGTGTATGGTAAACTGATTCTCTTCAAGTTAATCTAAAGATAGCGAATCTTTTGGTTATATTGTGTTTGCTTTTACATTGCTTTGCTTCGGTTTACATGCTAACAAGGATTCCGCAATTGGTAGTGTGTTAACAAACAAGAAAGTAGGTAACTTGATCCTCCAAGTGGACCTACAGCCCTCCAAGCCATAGTGTTACATTTTAAAGGCACCCACTTTCACCATTTAAGCTTGAATCTGTCCCGCCTTCCCTATCTTCTTCCTTCATTTTCTTAATTGAATTAACCGAAAAGGAACCCGATCATCCCACGCCCACTTCCACACGTCTCTCTCATTGGACAAACAAACCTTTGCCATAATCTCCTTGCACTCTTGCTATTCCATTATTTCGGCCATCGGTTCCAGAGCTTTTTGCTAGTGCCAAGAACTCTCAATCCTATGCTGTGCCTGCTGATTCAAAATTAACCGATCTGCAACTCTGCATGTTTTTTCCACCTCAAGACCGAAAAGAAGGGGCCATCTATCCTTAAGCGCTTGATTTCCAATCCAAATATCAATCCAAAATCTAATATCACCTCTGTTTCCCACCTTGCATGTTTCCCACCTTGCCGATAATATAGCTTTGTAAGCATTTCCCTTTTATTTTCAACTTCAATTCTATCTTAATTCTATCTTAGCAATCTTGTTCCATCCTCCCATAATAAAGGCATTAAAAGGAAGAAAACTCCAACTTCCTCCTTTGTGATGACAAGCCTCCACAACTTTCCTTCAAAGACTTTGGTTCTCCATCCTAAACCTTCACACCCATTTAGCCAATAGGGCTTTGTTTACAAGGTTTTTATCCCGCCCCTTTTTATAGGAAGTGTTACCCAATCTAAAGCCACCCAATGAATTTTACTAATCTCGTTAGCCCCGGCCCACAAGATCTTTTCATTTTAGCTACTAAATTACCTTTCGGGACTTTGTATAAAAAATTAGTATATTGGTAAATTTTCCAACGCGGCACGAGTCATAGTGTTTGAAAGTTTAGTTAGAAAACAAGAACTAATAAAAAACTTTAATATTAACCAAAATACTAAGTAACCCATATTATTATTACATTACAATTATCACATATAAAAAATCAAACCAGCGAGTTAGGTGGTGACTATAGTCACTAGTCATTAACTCCCAAAGACTAATGACTATTTAGGTTTTCCTCATGCCTTCGAACATTCTTATAAATTCTTATATTTAACATCACTCTCACCTTTTATATCTAGTTTTCACAACTAATCTATTTTTCTTTACCAATAAAAAAATTAATAAAAGTTATTACAAGAAAAAAAAGACATTGTTATTAAAATAATTCTTATAAAAACTAAATAAAAATAGTGTCAAAACTAAATAAATGTTATTTTTCAATTAAAAACATTGCATTTATTTCACTCAATTAATTTATTTCAAATAAAAATAGTGTCATGTGGGAGAGATGGTTTGAGGGCTCAACACCTTTTGGACGCTCTCTGTGGGGAAGGTCTGTGATGGCGGTTAGTCTGCTCAGGGCGATTTCAGCTGTGGTTAACTTATGTTTGCGAGGGGGATGTCCGAGGAGTTTGGCGGAGTTTGTTGCATCTGCTACCCTAACGTCCCTTCTCAAGCCTGATAATGGGATTAGGCCTATCGCGGTGGGTTCGATCTGGAAGAGAGTGGTCTCCAAGGTAACGATGAAGGGGGTGGGGAAGGATATGGTCAAATATCTTGGCGACTTTCAGTTTGGGGTCGGCGTTCCAAACGGGGCTGAGGCGGTTCTTCATAGTGTGAACAGGTTTTTAAATACGCACCACCAAGACGGGTCGTTGGCTATGCATACCGTTGATTTCTCGAATGCCTTTAATCTTGTGGATAGAACTGCTCTTTTAATGAGGTAAGGAAAATGTGTCCATCCATCTCTACTTGGGTTGATTTTTTATACGGGCAACTAGCCAGGCTTTCTGTGGGAAATGATAATATTTGGTCTTCTATGGGGGTTCAGCAGGGGGATCCCTTAGGGCCTCTCTTTTTTGCCCTTGTTTTACACCTCCTTGTCCTCCGAATCTGAGATCGTTGCAAGCTTCTTTTTCACGCCTGGTATCTAGATGATGGGACCCTTATTGGAGATGCTACTCAGGTTGCCAAGGCTTTAGACATCATCAGAGTGGAGGGCCCCTCCTTGGGCCTTTATCTCAACATCAAAAAAACTGAAGTTTTTTGGCCTACATGTGACGGGGTGAAGATCCAAGAGGGTTTATTTCCGTGGGAGATTGCTAGGCCGGTGCATGGTGTGAAACTTTTGGGTGGTGCTGTCAGCAGAGATGAGGAGTTTATTAGTGGTTTGGCCCTTAAAGAGCCAAATGTGCGGTTGAGCTGATGGGAAGCCTCAAACGTCTTCGGGACCCTTAAAGCGAACTCTTCCTGCTTCGTTCGTGCATGGGGGTAGCTAAACTGTTGTTTGGGCTTAGGATGTGTCAGCCTTCTTATGTCGGGGAAGCCGTCTCTGTTTTTGACAAGGGGCTTCGTAATGCGATCGAGGACATCGTTGTTTGTGGGGGTGCCTTTTTCGGAGACCTCCAATGGAGGTTAGCTTCCCTCCCGACCCGTTTTGGGGGTCTTGGGATTTGGTTGGCCGAGGATGCCTCTTCGTACGCTTTTGTGGCTTCAACGGCCCAATGTGGGTTCTTCAAGACCACATCCTTCGTGAGTGTGGTGGTGGGTTGTTAGACTCTAATTATAGGGGTGCGTTGAACACTATGCATAGTTCTCTTCCCGATCTTGATCTTGGCGGTTTCTACATTAAAGACACCGCCCCCTTAAAGCACAAAAAATTTTGGCGAATGCCTTATATGGTGAAATCTTCAAGACAGTTGAAGAGAAGTTTGCCCTGTCCCCGCGACAGCGAGCTGTGTTCAAGTGTTTGCGAGCCCCCCATGCTCAGGATTTCCTTTCTGTTGTTCCCATCGAAGTTTTAGGGCAATGTATGTCAGCTGTGGAGTACCGGGCTATCCTCAAGTACCGGCTGATGGTACCCCTTTTCCCGGTTGATGACCCGTGTCCCGTATGTCGGAAGGCTTGCTTGGATTCTTTGGGGGGCATGCAGTCCATTACAAAGAATTACCGGGCTTTAAATATTGACATGATTTCTTTCGAGATGTGCTTCATGATGTCCTTAAGCGGGCTGGGATCTCGGCAAAAAAGGAAGCTCCGGTGAACTTCTTGACTGATCCATTAGAAGGGAGATCTACCCTACGGCCTGCGGACATTCTTGTTTTTGGATGGGAAGGAGGGAAACACGCGTGCATCAATTTGACAGGTGTGTCTCCCCTCGTTGGGCTAAGGGACCACGGTTTGTGGCGGGCCAGGCGATAACCAAGGCGGTGGCGGGCAAAGTAGCCAAGCACGAAAAAGCTTGCATCGAGAATCAGCACGTGTTCGTCCCGTTCGCTTTCGATACCTTTGGCGCTCTCGCCCCTGATGCAGTGCGCTTCCTTAAACGGGTCCAGCAGGTGGTAAGTAGTAATGTAACATTCATCGTAAAACGGGTTCCAAAAAAACCCGCTCCGTTTAAAATTCAAGAATCTATTAAATGTTTTGCTTCGCATTATATTGTGTTAGTTAATTTTTATGGTTGATAAATAAACTAGGTAGGTAATATTTAAAAAAATAAGTAAATAAATAAATAAAACCAATAAATAAAAGTCAAAATAATAATAATAATAATAAAATAACAAAAAAATAAAAAGGGGGTGTGGACTACGGGTTTCGAACCCGAGTCCTTACCCACACTAAACACACTCTACACCACTACACTACACACACAACTTAATTCAAATCTAAAACAATTAAATTTTATACACAAACTGACACCGAGTCTGAAATTCAAAACACAGAACCTGTAACCGCCCCTGTTTCAAAAATCTCTCATAACCGTTTATGATGCCGCGCTTTAACAATCATAACCAACAATCATCATCAATAAATCAGGCCCTTTTGCATAATTTCCGTTTTCAACCGAAATCTCATCATGGATCTTAAAAGTTTGAAATTGAAATTGAAATCTTGTGTTTGACCACTCTCACTATAAATATCAGTAATCCACACCTTTATACCTCGCTCATTTTCCTTTGAAATGTAACATCCGTCAAAAACGGATTTACCAAACCCGCTCCGTTTATTAACCGAACAATCAGTTAAAAATTTCGTTGCGAATTTAATGCCCAAAATAATTTTAAACGATACATAATTAATTATTATATTGGAATATAAAGTTTGTTTTTGAAAAACTGTCAAAAATAAGAAAATAAAAGTAAAATAACACTGCCGGGTTACGAACCCGGGTCAGTCAGCCGGTCAACACAACTTAACACTCAACTCTCCAACCACTGCGCCACTAGTGTTTCTTGGTAATTATTAGAATCATTTAATTCATAACATGTTTTCCGAATTCAAAACCGGCGCCCAAATTTTCAGTCATCGGAAATCCCGACTAACTCGCCAAGAATCGACGGTTACTTCAGTTATAACGTAAATCTTAAACACTACATCGGTTATAACCGATGTCTGAGTCCGCGACACAAGTTATAACCGCCGGAGAGATTCTAACCGACGAATCAAGTCGGAAATCGGACCAAATCCATCGATGACCTGCCTTATAAATACCACCTCAAACCTCTGCAAGCTTTTTCGCTCAAAATCGCACCTTTACCCGACGTAATTTCACTCGCCGGAAAATTTCTGCTCATCGCCGGAAAACCGAGCCCTTCACTTCTGAACCTTACTGAACCCCCTGAGCTTATACCGAAGTCACACACATCCTCTTCAAGCTTTCTGAAGACTCGCTGCTGCAAGACACACGACGCCGGAATCTGTTGCTGTAGCCGGAGTTCTGCCGGAGAAACAGAGGAGTCCAGTCGGTATACCTTACGACTAATTTCTCTCTCTTTTATTTATATATCACCTGTAATTAACCATCAGACACTAACGAACATGATTTAATCATCGAACCAGTCAGTCATCGTTTCTGGTTAAAACTGACGAAGAAGACGAAGTCTCTGTAGTATTTAAGTATAATTAAAATCGAGTTATAACTCAGGTTAGACACACAGTCCAGCGGTGGACTGTGTGCACATTAAACACGTAAACGTCTCCAGTTCGAATCTTGTCCCACGCATGCTTGCCTTAATAAAAAATGTCTTTTTTGTTAACCGAACCGGAGTCACCGCTGTATATGTTAAGTATAATAATAACTGGAATAATAACCAAGATAGACACACAGTCCAGCGGTGGACTGTGTGTATGTTTAAATCACAGGACACGAGTTCGAGTCCGGGCTACTGCACCGACTCGGACAATTATCTAACTTTTTAAATAAGTCAGAAATGAAAATACTTAGTTTGTATTTAAGTATAATAAAAATCGGTTTATATAACAAGTTAAACACACAGTCCAGCGGTGGACTGTGTGTTAACTCAACCCACAGGTCCCGGGTTCGAGACCTGTGGAGCGCACCGGTCCGATTCAGTAAAATCTTTTTAGAAATAAATTGATTTTCGGATTAATCTAATTAATATATAAATATAATTAAAAACAGAAATATTTCGGGTTAGACACGTAGCTCAGTTGGTAGAGCTGCGTGCACGCGTACGGGAGGTCTCGGGTTCGAGCCTCACTCAGCGCACATATACACGCATACGAACCGGTCAAAGTCAAAGTCAACGGTCAACGGTCAACTGTAGCAAAAAAATCAAATTTTTTATTATTTTTATTTATTTATTTTATTTAAAAATCAATTAAAAATACTTAAAAATAACATTTTTAAGGTTAGAAAATAGCCTTAAACTCACAAAAATACACCCAACAATCCTATTAAAATGGATCAATAAAATCCGTTTACTTACCGAACCATAATGCTATTTATCTAGGTTAATTTTACTCGTGGTTAAAACCACTTCGCGTGTATTCAACATCATCAACGGAACGCACCCACTGTGAGTGAATCTTACAACTCCCCCTTTTAATTACACGTTTTGGGGTGTGTCATGTGTCACAAAATAATTAACTCGTTTATTTAAACTTGTGCCATACCATATCGTGATCTAAACTTAGATTGTTTATATTGTTGTGATTATGTATTTCATTTTGTCAACTTGTATGAAATTCATTCATTAAGCCCATCAGTTCCTCGTAGGAGATGAGTGAGCAACGCGTGCCTCAAAACCAATCCATTATTGTTCATGTGTGTATTATTGAGTTTATATTGTTGGTAGTTATGTCTTTCATATTATCATGGTTATGCAATTCATTCATTAGGCCCATCAGTTCCTCGTGAGAGACGAGTTGAGCAACGCGTGCCTCTAAACGATCCTTTATTGTTCATGTGTGTATTGTTTAATATTAAATTGATTTATGAATAAGTTTACATCTATTTTTACTCATGTGTGGTTGTGCACTTTATTTCATAATCAATTAAATAAACTTGTTCAAATGTTTTCCATAGGATTCACTCGCCAACTTTTTGTTGATCCAAAAACCCTTTTACACATGATACAGGTGAACAGGATGAAGCAAGGAAAACATAGGAAATGCCTTAGAAGAAAACAAAGAAGCTTAGATTGATGTTAGGTCATGATGTAATTAAGATTGTAAATTTCCTATTAAATTGTATTAATGAATATGAAACGCATAATAAATGTCATGAGCTTTGATGATAACCCAATCATACCCTGGTCACCTTTTCCGCTGCGGGTCGGGGTGTGACAGATTGGTATCAGAGCCATGACTATAGGGACATAGGATAGGTTATTAGACACTTAGAGCCTATACTATAGTCTGCCTAAATTTTAATTGATTAGGTGGTTACATACAAACTTGTGATATTTATTTGTTTCATATTTGTTTATATTTACAGTCAAACATACATACATATATACATATTCATTATACATATATCAATGTTCATATATTCAATTCATTTTCATACTCTCATTATTCAAAGATTTTGTTGCAATTTTCAAATCTCATCAAAGTAAGTTCTGCGACGGGCATTTAGTAACTGGAAGGGTACAAGTACCGGTAGTCGGAACGTCCTGTCTAGGTTGGCATTCGTATAAATCCAATATAACGGACCAGTTTGCCTACCTGGGGACTAACGATGAGAGTACGAAGGACCTATTAGGCCAAAGCATGTCACACCAAACGTCGTTCGAACTAACCCCACTTTGAGGTGTCACCGTGTCTACACTTGGACACATTCCGAATATCACACGTTGTATACATATTTCTCGATTTTCTCTGGGTTTTAGTGTACGCAACCAGGCAAACCCATGCGAACCATATGAAAAACCCGGTATTCATGGGGGCCCACATGATTACGAAGGTGAAGTATGGCGGCATGTAGGGCCTAATGGCGAGCAAAGCCCAAGACATCCTATGGATGTAGTAGATTTATTTTTCTATAATTATTTTATGAATGATCATTCCTAGTGCGACCCATGATCCCAAAAGCATCCAACTCATACTCTTGACATGTATTCCTTGTAGATGTCTTCTAACCTCGCCCGTAGGAAGATGAGAGCAGGAAAAGCCCGCGAGCGCATGGCTGCCCTAATCGCTCAACAAATGGCTGCCGTAATACCCAACATTGTAATTCAAGTACAACAAGCACTTACCGCTAATCCTGTCAATCAAGAAAATCAAAACGTTATCAACTCTCCCCCAAATATCACTAAATGCACCTACAAGCATTTTAAATCATGCGACCCTCCGAAATACAAAGGGACTGAAGGTGTCACTGCTCTTCTCCATTGGTTTGAAGAAATGGAGAACACTTTTCTAAATTGCGATTGCCCCGATGATTGCAAAGTGCGTTATGCTACTGGTCGATTATATGGGATAGCACTTACTTGGTGGAATACAGAGAAGGCCAAACGAGGTGTGGAAGATGCTATGACCTTAACTTGGAACGAATTGAAGGAAATCATGACCAGACGATTTTGCCCAAGGAGCGAAATCAAGAAATTAGAAGATGAATTTTATTCGTTGAAGCAAAAGGAAGGAGACCACACCACATACAACAAAAGATTCCTCGAGTTACATCGAATGGTTCCCAACATGTTCACTCCCCACTACCGTTTGATCGAGCATTACATTCGTGGTCTTCCGTCAAAGATTCAAGACTCTGTAATAAGTACCACGCCTGCAACTTTGGAAGCAGCAATGGAGCTAGCAACAGCGCTCACCGAGAACCGAATCCGGAACAAAGACTTCAAGGAGGAGAAGAAGAAGGATAAAGCACCGACTGAAACCTCCGACTACACCCAAACCGAATCCCCTTCTCAACCCAATTCTAAGAGAAAGAGAGTCGGGCAACTTTTCGCTGCTATCCAACGAAATCAACCAATTTCACACGCCATACCCATCCAAGCTATCCCAATCACGCAAGTGGCACCCAACTCAACCTACCCAAATACGAAACCATATCTTGGACCTCACCCTCAATGCAACAACTGTTTTTATCACCATCCCCTTACCTTACCTTGTCGACTATGTGCAACTTGTGGACGCTATGGTCATTTGAGCAAGGTTTGCCGCACCTTTCAAAACCAAATCTCTCCCCCTACTCAAACCATGAACCAAACCTATCAACAACCCCAATACCCCATGTTCCCATATGTTCGAGCTTGTTTCAATTGTGGCGACCCTACCCACTTTAGAAACACATGCCCTCAATTGGTTAACGTCATCAACACTCAAGCCCAATCAAACCCAATTAACCAAGTAAACCAAGAAAACCCAACCGCTAGGCCACCAGCAAGAGGAAGAGTCTTCAACATCAACGCCAATCCTGTCGAAGATAGTGACGGCCCAAACGAAGATACCCAACTAGTCCTCTTCACCGAAAATCCAGATTCAACTCCAATCGTTTAGTTTTATGTTTTCTTTATGTATTAGAATCACATAGAACCAATCATAACTTAAGGATAAAGCCAATGAAACTTTGACAAGAATATGGTGGATACGCCGCTGGTACTTCCTATATATAAGTATTCTTGTCAAAGGAACAGAAGCATTATCAGGCGGTTATGAGAGGTTCCATGTGTAGACTGTTTGAGTAATTATTGTTTATTATTTCAGTACATGCAATTTCATAGGCCGCCGCTCCCCCATTACATTATGAGCGTTGAGCATGTTCCCCATTTCATTATGAGGTTGAACCTGGTGTGCCCACATACGATCGGCTCCGTTTGATTGAGCCTTGATCGCACAGACATTTTCATTTTCAGTACATGCAATACGATCGGCTCCGTTTGATTGAGCCTTGATCGCACAGACATTTTCATTATCAGTATCTTGTGGTTGTTGTGTTTGTTGTAGAGTCGCATAGAACTAATCGTAACTTGCGGATAAAGTCAAAGAGAATTTGACAAGAATATGGTGGATACGCCGCTGGTACTTCCTAATATAAGTATTCTTGTCAAATGATCGGAGGCATTATCAGGCGGTTATGAGAGGTTCCATGTATAGGCTGTTTGTGTGATTGTTGTTTAGATTAAGTTTATTATTTTCAGTACATGCAATACGATCGGCTCCGCTTGATTGAGCCTTGATCACACAGACATTTTCATTTTCAGTACATGCAATACGATCGGCTCCGTTTGATTGAGCTTTGATCGCACAGACATTTTCATTATCAGTATCTTGTGGTTGTTGTGTTTGTAGTAGAGTCACATAGAACTAATCATAACTTGTGGATAAAGTCAATGAAAATTTGGCAAGAATATGGTGGATACGCCGCTGGTACTTCCTATATATAAGTATTCTTGTCAAATGATCGGAGGCATTATCAGGCGGTTATGAGAGGTTCCATGTATAGGCTGTTTGTGTGATTGTGGTTTAGATTAAGTTTATTATTTTCAGTACATGCAATACGATCGGCTCCGCTTGATTGAGCCTTGATCACACAGACATTTTCATTTTCAGTACATGCAATACGATCGGCTCCGTTTGATTGAGCCTTGATCGCACAGACATTTTTCATTTCAGTATTTTATGTTTGTTGTATTGGTTGTAGAGTCATATAGGACTAATCATAATTCACTGATAAAACCAATGAAAATTTGACGAGAATATGGTGGATACGCCGCTGGTACTTCCTATATATAAGTATTCTTGTCAAAGGATCAGAGGCATTGTCAGACGGTTATGAGAAGTTCTATGTAGGATTTAGTAGTTTCTTGGTAACTAATCATAACTTGTGGATAAAACCAATGAAAATTTGGCAAGAATATGGTGGATACGCCGCTGGTACTTCCTATATATAAGTATTCTTGCCAAAGGATCAGAGGCATTATCAGGCGGTTATGAGAAGTTCCATGTAGGATTTAGTATTGCCCTGGGTTAAAATTTGTGTTACATTTATATCATCTCGCTATTTAAAGAAATTGGATTGTGTTCCATTTCTACATAAACTAACCTCTCCATCATAACAAACAAGAGAGGAACTGTCACCATTCAAATATGCTATCAGAATGTGGATTCAAATATTAGCTGTTGTGTTTAGTTATGTTCTATAGTCATAGAACCAATCATAACTTACTGATAAAACCAATGAAAATTTGACAAGAATATGGTGGATACGCCGCTGGTACTTCCTATATATAAGTATTCTTGTCAAAGGATCAGAGGTATTGTTAGATGGTTATGAGAAGTTCCATGGAGGTTGTAGTATTAGAAGTTTTGCCTTAGGATATAACCATATCCTTCCAAACATATCCAAACTCTTATGCATGATATCATATTTAGCGAATCAATTCTGCTTATCAATACTTTTACAGTAGGCAACAAAAAGCGATTCCTGTAATGGGTACTTAACCCTTACAAGGAACGTTACCACCTCAAACAAAAACTTAAAACCTTACTTCTTCTAAGCATGTAACTGTCAAACTAAACACCATCATTCTTTTAGTCAAATATATCACTATTTAAATTTCGGGACGAAATTTCTAAAAAGCAGGAGATACTGTAACATCTGTCAAAAACGGATTTACCAAACCCGCTCCGTTTATTAACCGAACAATCAGTTAAAAATTTCGTTGCGAATTTAATGCCCAAAATAATTTTAAACGATACATAATTAATTATTATATTGGAATATAAAGTTTGTTTTTGAAAAACTGTCAAAAATAAGAAAATAAAAGTAAAATAACACTGCCGGGTTTCGAACCCGGGTCAGTCAGCCGGTCAACACAACTTAACACTCAACTCTCCAACCACTGCGCCACTAGTGTTTCTTGGTAATTATTAGAATCATTTAATTCATAACATGTTTTCCGAATTCAAAACCGGCGCCCAAATTTTCAGTCGTCGGAAATCCCGACTAACTCGCCAAGAATCGACGGTTACTTCAGTTATAACGTAAATCTTAAACACTACATCGGTTATAACCGATGTCTGAGTCCGCGACACAAGTTATAACCGCCGGAGAAATTCTAACCGACGAATCAAGTTGGAAATCGGACCAAATCCATCGATGACCTGCCTTATAAATACCCCCTCAAACCTCTGCAAGCTTTTTCGCTCAAAACGCACCTTTACCCGACGTAATTTCACTCGCCGGAAAATTTCTGCTCATCGCCGGAAAACCGAGCCCTTCACTTCTGAACCTTACTGAATCCCCTGAGCTTATACCAAAGTCACCCACATCCTCTTCAAGCTTTCTGAAGACTCGCTGCTGCAAGACACACGACGCCGGAATCTGTTGCTGTCGCCGGAGTTCTGCCGGAGAAACAGAGGAGTCCAGTCGGTATACCTTACGACTAATTTCTCTTTCTTTTATTTATATATCACCTGTAATTAACCATCAGACACTAACGAACATGATTTAATCATCGAACCAGTCAGTCATCGTTTCTGGTTAAAACTGACGAAGAAGACGAAGTCTCTGTAGTATTTAAGTATAATTAAAATCAAGTTATAACTCGGGTTAGACACACAGTCCAGCGGTGGACTGTGTGCACATTAAACACGTAAACGTCTCGAGTTCGAATCTTGTCCCACGCATGCTTGCCTTAATAAAAAATGTCTTTTTTGTTAACCGAACCGGAGTCACCGCTGTATATGTTAAGTATAATAATAACCGGAATAATAACCAAGATAGACACACAGTCCAGCGGTGGACTGTGTGTATGTTTAAATCACAGGACACGAGTTCGAGTCCGGGCTACTGCACCGACTCGGACAATTATCTAACTTTTTAAATAAGTCAGAAATGAAAATACTTAGTTTGTATTTAAGTATAATAAAAATCGGTTTATATAACAAGTTAAACACACAGTCCAGCGGTAGACTGTGTGTTAACTCAACCCACAGGTCCCGGGTTCGAGACCTGTGGAGCGCACCGGTCCGATTCAGTAAAATCTTTTTAGAAATAAATTGATTTTCGGATTAATCTAATTAATATATAAATATAATTAAAAACAGAAATATTTCGGGTTAGACACGTAGCTCAGTTGGTAGAGCTGCGTGCACGCGTACGGGAGGTCTCGGGTTCGAGCCTCACTCAGCGCACATATACACGCATACGAACCGGTCAAAGTCAAAGTCAACGGTCAACGGTCAACTGTAGCAAAAAAATCAAATTTTTTATTATTTTTATTTATTTATTTTATTTAAAAATCAATTAAAAATACTTAAAAATAACATTTTTAAGGTTAGAAAATAGCCTTAAACTCACAAAAATACACCCAACAATCCTACTAAAATGGATCAATAAAATCCGTTTACTTACCGAACCATAATGCTATTTATCTAGGTTAATTTCACTCGTGGTTAAAACCACTTCGCGTGTATTCAACATCATCAACCGAACGCACCCACTGTGAGTGAATCTTACAACTCCCCCTTTTAATTACACGTTTTGGGGTGTGTCATGTGTCACAAAATAATTAACTCGTTTATTTAAACTTGTGCCATACCATATCGTGATCTAAACTTAGATTGTTTATATTGTTGTGATTATGTATTTCATTTTGTCAACTTGTATGAAATTCATTCATTAAGCCCATCAGTTCCTCGTGGGAGACGAGTGAGCAACGCGTGCCTCAAAACCAATCCATTATTGTTCATGTGTGTATTATTGAGTTTATATTGTTGGTAGTTATGTCTTTCATATTATCATGGTTATGCAATTCATTCATTAGGCCCATCAGTTCCTCGTGAGAGACGAGTTGAGCAACGCGTGCCTCTAAACGATCTTTTATTGTTCATGTGTGTATTGTTTAATATTAAATTGATTTATGAATAAGTTTACATCTATTTTTACTCATGTGTGGTTGTGCACTTTATTTCATAATCAATTAAATAAACTTGTTCAAATGTTTTCCATAGGATTCACTAGCCAACTTTTTGTTGATCCAAAAACCCTTTTACACATGATACAGGTGAACAGGATGATGCAAGGAAAACATAGGAAATGCCTTAGAAGAAAACAAAGAAGCTTAGATTGATGTTAGGTCATGATGTAATTAAGATTGTAAATTTCCTATTAAATTGTATTAATGAATATGAAACGCATAATAAATGTCATGAGCTTTGATGATAACCCAATCATGCCCCGGTCACCTTTTCCGCTGCGGGTCGGGGTGTGACATGAAATTCTACTTTTAACTCGCTGATCAAACCTCTCGCCGCCGGAATCAGCTGCAACTCGCCAGAGTTGGTCATCGGAAAACCGGGGTTCTGTTTTCCACTTGGTATGAATCTCAAAACTCTTCTATATTTCTTGTTTAATTCATTTAGATTACATCAGTTAAACCAGAACAGTTAAAACTTATAACAGTCAAGTTCCGGGTTGAAATTCATGAAGAAGATGAGTTTCAGCAGGTGATTAAAAGTAATAAGAATCAGGTTTTTAACCGGGTTAGACACACAGTCCAGTGGTGGACTGTGTGCAAACATAATATTCACATCCTGAGTTCGAGTCCTGGTCAGTCCGTGTTGTTGAAATAAAAACCGGTTTCTTTTTAATTCAAATACGCTAACACTCAGATAGTTGTTAAGTATATTAAAATTTCTGTTTCAATTGGGTTAGACACCCAGCCCAGTTGGTTGGGCTGGGTGCAAAACAACATAGAGATCGCGGGTTCGAGTCAGATCCTTCACACTGGTTCGCTCATTTAAATCCTTTTTAAATTAAATAATTTCTTATATATTCTAACAAGTATATAAGAATAATTAAAAATTGATTCCTTACGGGTTAGACATGTAGCTCAGTTGGAAGAGCTGCGTGCACGTGAACGAGAGGTCACAAGTTCGAGTCTCACCACACGCGGTCAAACATGTCAACGAACCGGTCAGACCTGCTGTCAGGTCTGACAAGGTTTTTAAAATTTTTCATTTATTTTATTTAATATTTTTGTATATATTTTTTTTAGTTATAAATCAATTAAAAACACTTAAGAACAAGATTATTTAGGTTTAAAAATCTCAATAAATACCACAAAATAACCTAAAATCTAACAAAAAACATTAAATCAAAATATTAATTTTTATCGAATTATTGCGTTATTATCTAGGTTAGTCTTCTTCGTCGGTTATATCCTCAATTCGTGCGCACTCTTCATCAATCAAGAAAAACACACCCACTGTGAGTGAATTCTTACAAATTCCCCTTTTTTATTCATGTTTTGGGGTGTATCATGTGTCATTTATACATTTCTTTTATTCAAATCATTGTGCTATTACCATTATATGAACTATCGTGAGATGTAAATGTTGTTTGTTGTATTACGAGTTTATATTTTTGTCAAGTTGCTTGCAAATCATTCATTAGGCCCATCAGTTCCTCTTTGGAGACGAGTTGAGCATCAGGTGCCTCATTAGATCGGCTCCGTTTGATTGAGCCTTGATCTCATTGTTATCATTTGGTCTGTGTGTGTGTGCATTAATTGATATTATGTGTTTTGTGGTTTAATTTACATGTACGTATACTCATTTTTGGTTATGCACATTTTTATTCAAATAACCAATTAACATATGCTTTCAAACATTTAAATAAGATTCACTCGCCAACTTTTGTTGACCCAAAACCCTATTTTTACACATGATACAGGTGGACAGGTTGAAGCAAGGAACACATAGGAAATTGCCTTAAAAGAAAAATAAAGAAGTCATGAAAAATGTATTTGAACATGTTGTTCTTGTATGTTATTGTAATTTCTTCTTTAAAAAGAAATAATAAATATGAGACTTTATAGTAAATGTCATGAGCTTTGATAAAAACCCAATCATGCCCCGACTACCATTTCCGCTGCGGGTCAGGGTGTGACAAGTAACACCACGCACGTTAAGGGGGAAAATTTTGTGTTTAGCAGGGTAGGGTTTGCTATTCAGAAGGGGGTAGTGGCGCAACTTGTTGCCCGTCTACCTGCCATTAGTCTGTAATCGTCTTTGTGTTCCTGACTTTATTAATAAATAGTCAGGGATTTTATTAAATTTATTTCAGTATTTTATAATATTACGCTTTCTTCAAATATAATATAATAATAAAAATTAAAAATAAAAATTAATTAAAAGACGATGAATGTACGTATCGATGTTGAACGGAGGGAATCGATGGAGCGGACAACACATCTAGGGCAATGGCGGACTCCTCCGTCGCCGCCGGCAGCCACTCCAAAAACCGCTGCGGCGCAAATGCGTATCTTTTGAGATTCTGTTACTTAAGCGGCCGATGATGTCTCTCTGGTTTACTAATCTTACTCATTATAAAGCCTCTTTTCAATCTTCTTTGAAACTTTGAACACAAGGTACGTTTTTGTAACAAACCCTAGCCGAATATTACGTATCTTCTTCATCATCTTCATTGCAGTTGTTGTACCACCAGTTGATTTCTTGTTTCACTGATTATTGTAAGTCCTTTATTGATAGTTTTTTTTACTGATTGTTTATTATTACGGCGAGTTTCTGCTGTTATTTTTTGCCTGCATGTAAAAATTCTCAAAAACTGGATATTTGACTCCACGTGAATTTAAACCATAAAGGTTTTTATAGTCAAAAGTAGAAACTAACGTTGTTTATTTATTTATTTATTTATTTGACATAAAAGTCTTTGGGGGCAAAAGTGCAGTGCACTAATTTTAACGTTATTTTACTAATTTCGTAAAAATAACGTAAAAAAGTGGGGGACGGTTAATCATGCATCATGTGGTAACGTTGATAGCCGAAAGACAAAGGGTACATGCTTTTGTCCCAGTTGTTGAGTGTTATGTGCCTTATGTCCAAGGCTTAATGCAAAACTACTATCGAGCCGGGGGTCTCACTGGAAACAACCTCTCTATTCCTATGAGATAGAGGTAAGGTTGTTTACATCTTACTCTCCTCATACCCTGCCTTAGCTTTGCTATTGGTGGAATTTACTGAGTATGATGATGATAAAAGTCTTAGTCTCGTTTGGCATCACCAAAGGCTTGTTGCAATTAATTATCTGGATAGTAGGATTTGTTCATTTTTGTTTTAAAGTTGTTGGTTAATAGTAATCTGATATGGAGGATTTAAAGTGTAGTTGGGTAGTATTGTTTAGAAATATTAATATGCTTTGTTTCACCACTGTAAATTGCAGCCAAGAGTGGGAAGAGAATGAGTTCTAGAGGTGATAGAAAAAGGATGAATGTAGAAAGCGATCGACTTAGCAGCTTGCCACATGATCTGATCCATATGATCCTGTCTTTTATTGACATTAAACATGCAGTCAAAACTAGTGTTTTGTCATCAAAATGGAGGTATACTTGGACTTCAATGCCCTGTCTCAATTTCTTAAAGAAGGATCATGATACAGTTGCCAAGTTGACCAAATTGGTTACATGTGTAATGTCTGGCCGAAATAATCAAATAGAAGTGTCTTCTGTCCAGCTCAATTTTCATGGAAGGCATAGCCAGGTGTTTTACAAAAGAATTTTGGACATAATGTTGAACTGTGAATCCTCTCACAATGTGCAACAACTGAATATTACTAATTACTTGAAGGTTAAGAAGATCGAATCCCCTCTTTCTCTCTTTAGTTCTCAATCTCTCAAGCATCTTACTTTGACTAGGTGTACTTACAAACATCGTGTTATGACCACACCTTTTTGCATGCTGCCAACTTTAACAACATTGAATCTCTATTGTGTCACATTCTATGATGGCAGTGCTACTGACAAGTGTTCTGGTCTTTTCTCCAACTTTGGAAACTTGAAGAATCTCACCTTAAAAGACTGCTATATGGAGGGATTAAATGATTTCGATATATGTCATCCTAGACTATCTAATCTAACACTTGAAGGTGGTTCCCAGATTGTAACGCAGTTACACCTCAACTCAAGAACTACTATAAGATATTGGTGAAAGATGTTTATAATTTCCGCACCTGATCTTGCCTCCTTGGATTATTACAATAGTTATCATACTTTGCAGCTTTCTGCCGACCTTCCTCATTTGGAGAAGGTGGATATATATATTTCCCATCCCTCTCAAGATAAGGAGAATGCCCATAAAATTGTTAATCTGCTTCAACAGATCCACAGTGTCAAATATCTTACACTTAACTTGGGAATCATTGAGGTATTGGTTCTTAACGTTATCATGCGCATCTAACATAGATTTTCAGCTTAAACAATGGAAATAGTCTTCTGATTGTGAAAAAAAACATCAAAAAACTAGTACAAACAACTTCAATTCTTTCTTGACAAAAGAGGTGCATTGAGAGGGCTTACGTAACTACCACTTTCATTCGAGATCTACTTACATGAGTATTCAGGAAAATAAACATATTATATCTTTACTTATGGTTATGAGATTGTTGGATTAATCGGTTCGTTTACGGGTCACGAGTTGACACCTTATTGTGTCACGGGTCATGGAGCTGAAGTTGTGGGTTTTGCTAAAATAAATTAGCAAGCAATCTTTGTTCAAAGGGTAAATAAGTGTTTCGCATGTGCATGAACGTGGTTTCATTAAGTTTAGAGTTCCACTATTATTTAGGAAGAATATTCTTGAAGTGTTGAATAGGTGAATGCACGTGGTGAATTTGTTTGGATCTTTAGATTAGTTTAGTATATTCTTTTTTTTATTTGCTTTGTGTAAGGCCATAAATAGCCATTTGATTTATTGAATACAGTACAACCTTTTTCTCATTCGAAACAACTCTTGCAAACCTTCTGTCCATTTACATTACATACATAATTGTGAGTGTGTGATTGTGTGTATTGTGGGGCCTGAACCAACAGAGATTGTACTTTATTTTTTTGCAGCTTCTTTCTTCATCCTTGGTACTAACCTCACATCAACCTTCTCCATTTGCCAACTTGAAGACTTGAAATATTTATCCAGCCTATGCTACCTGGGTAGAGCAAACACAACAAAAAGACGCAACGTCTACTGAAGTCAAAAGCTATTTGTTAGACTTATAATACCTTAGTTTCCATTCCAATCAACGAGGCAAATTACATAAGGATAGCAGGTAGACGGGCAACAAATTGCGCCGCCATTTGTTAGATGCTTCTCCCAGTGCCACCTTCACAGTGGTTCCACATGAGGTATATACGTACACTATGAAGTATATTTTCACTGTCCATACAATCTAATTATTGCTCTGATTACCCAAAGTTCTTACTTAAGTATTGCTTGTGCACTAAATTTGTAAAGTGTAAACCATCTGTTTCTACAAAAATGGGCATATAATATAGGAGCTTATGATTATTAATTTATATTATCTATGTGTTTCATGCTAGTTCTATGATACATGGAAACTACGCAGGAAATTAGAGCACGAAACCTTATGAGAGAATTCCAGGCGCTACTGAGACAGTGGAAAGAAAATAGTGAGACAAATACTATTGATATGAAGCAAGACGAGGCACCTATGGAGAGCCACACAGCAACCGTGCCTGAGCAAGTGGAAGTTGAGAACCAACTAGAAACGAATATGAAAAGGCATTTTTGGGAAAGGATGACACATACCAATAAGTGGTTCAAGAAAGGGTTTAATAATACTGGTCTCACAATTTCAATGCTGCGAAAGATTGAAGGGGTACTTACAAAGCTGCCACCTACATCATATCGGACTAAGTTGCAAGCAAGTTTTGCTAGTTTGTGTGCAGAGGCCGAGGCTAGCAAGGATGTTATGGTGGATCATCTGAAGAGCCAATATGATAAGAAGCCCAGACTACTTCCATGAACTTGCTACCACATCACAACCGTCTTCACCTAAAACTGTAAGCTGTTGTTCTTCCATATGCTCACATCTTAATCTGATGATACTTTTTTGTATCATTTTGCCAGCCTTCAAGTATTTGATAACTAAAAAGAGAAGTATAAAATAGCAAAAGGCTTGATTGCGTGGATGTTATCTTGTGGCATTGCCTGATTTCTAGGTTCAAATCCCAATTTATTAAGTTGCCAAATGTTGTACTTTTAACCCTTTCATGGTGTTTTGTTTTCAGGTTTGATCTCCTTGTTAGTTGTCCCAACATTCACTCTTCTGGACGCTGAAGTTTTATTTCTTGTGCTTATGGGCCTTTTGACCATTCAAAAAGGCTTAAATGGTTTTAGTATTTATGTTTACATTTCCAGGATCCAAACTTTGCTTTAATTTTTACCACCTGATAGTTGATTTTGTTTATTTAAAAGATATTTTGGATTCTAAGATAGTTGATTTTGTTTAATTAAAAGATATTTTGGATTCTAATAATCTGTTTATGGAGGTGAAATTTTGTATTAACTGAGAGGTGATTTAAATATACCCTCATTTATCTATCAATTATTGAGTTTGGGAATTCACGTGAATGTGCGTGACACATTTCACACGTTTGTAAACATGAGCATCCATTGATCTGTTACTAATATAAAATCAGTTAAGTTTTTATTTCTTCATGTATTGCAATTTTATTTCCAGAAACAATAATTAATCTTAATTTACACACATGTAAAGTGCGAGACTATACTTAAATAAAACAGAGGAGTAAGTGATTAGCTTTAGGACTAACCTTAATTTCAGTGTGCCTAGAGGGGTTTGAATAAGTGTGGATTTATGGTCACAAAAGGTTACCCTCAGGCCTTGGGATACTTTAACCCTCCTTAACTTCATTAACGTGTCACATCACTCATTTTCCCCTATTTAACTGTCTTGCTCTAAGAAAATGATTTAATCTCATTAACTTCATCTAACCCTATTTATGATGGTTTTTTTGTTTACAAAAGAAGAAATAATTAATTAACTATTTTAACATCCAGTTAACATGTTAACAAATAACCCCTTTAATACCCCCCCCCCCCCCCCCTTAACATAAGAAGGGAGTGTGCAATGTCATTTAACATGTCATATTACCGTTAACACCTCAAATGTCAGAGTAAACCAATGGCTTTATAGTTGCGTTCTAATCGTAAAAGTTTACATAAGAAGGGAGTGTGCAATGTCATTTAACATGTCATGTCACCGGTTAACATGTTAAAGGGTGAGTGAAGTTCTATTATGAATTAACCTAACTAATCTGTTTAAGCTATTTATAGTCTAATTTATATGTGTTCACTACAAGAAACGGTCACCAATAGCGGCGACATGTGTCGCTGCTAATGACCCATTTTGTCACCACTAATGCTTTTAGAGGAGACATGTCGCCGCTACTGATGACGCCGCTAATACTCGGCCGCTAATGCTCAGTAATCGCCGCTATTGTGTCACCACTAATGCTTTCCTGGAGTTTCCAGAATAATTCACCGGAGACGGCTTTATCAATTTTCATACCAAGAAAACACGAATACTAAATTTGCTTGAAATTGATAATGAAGCAAAACACTACATATTTTCTCATTAAAATCATATTTACATAACATGATTTCTAAGCTAAACATTACATGATTTACAAGAGATAAAAACTAGCTCGTGGCCGGAGCTTGACGACAGAGCTTGACGGTGGTTGTGGTGGCGCAGCTTGACAGTGGTGGTGGTCCGACTTGATGGTAACAATGGTGGTATTATGGCTTGATGATGACAATGGTGGTGTTCCAGTTGACGGTCGGTGTGGTCCCGCGGTGGTAGAGCTTGACTATGATGGTGTGTAGTTGAAGGTTGGAGAAATGGAGTGTGTGATGTGTATGAGGAAGATGAACAATGAATGGGAGGTGTGTGTTTGTTTAAGATGGAGAAGAAGAGCAGGAGAGATGTCCACCATTAGATCATCACATAATCAATGGCTAGGAGCAGCTGTTGCTGGCTAACACGGATCGTCACCATTAGCGGTGACACCTTTAACCCGACACAAGGCATTAGCAACGACACGCGATGTTGTCGTCACTAATACCTTGCGTCGTCGCTAAAGGTGTTCCCGCTAATTGTGACTTTTGTTGTTGTTGTTGGGTGACACATATTATTCATTAGTCATCTTTTTTTAGCAGCATCTTGGTCAGGGCTATACATGACCAAAGCTCGATCGAAGTGGGATTCGAACCTGAGCACCCCTAGGCTGGAACCCATTAGGTGGTAAACCTTCTCACATCCATCAACCACTAGGCTACAACATCATTGTTAATTAGAGCCATCTACTTAATAGTTTTTTCACCTCTCTCTCATACTAAATTATAAATATTTATCTTTTAACTAAATCTAATTATTATATATAAATTTATAGATTGTAGATTATACATACTTATCCTTTGCTAAAGATAATTATTATATTAAGGGCTATATATTTTTGGATTGTGTTTGGGAGTTTGCAGTAGAAAAGAAAACTAATGCTTGTAAAAATTATTAAGTTTAAATGTTTTTATAAATTAGGGAGTGAATTTCAAATTTTGTCCTTTATCTATATACCTAATTGCAGGCGTTGTCCTTTGTCTTTAAAACTGACGAGTTTTGCACTTTATGTTTCAGATTGTTGCACGGTTTGCCCTTTGCCCTAACCCAGTTTGTTTTTTATGTTAAATCAGATCATGTGCAATACACATGACGGTAGTTTTGTCTTTTTACCTGTTTATATAATAATGTTTTAACATTTGTAATAAAAGAAATTATAAAAATAAATAAATAGATATATTATATTATATATATAAACTCTCTCTCTCTCTACCCACTCTCTCTGCATCTCTTTCTCCTTTTCTCTGCCACAACCAACAATAGCTACCATCAAAAGCCACCATCAACCATCACAACCCACCTGCCATCATCCTTCACCAACAACTGCAAATATCAACCCACCTGCCACTGTCCATCAAGTGGCCACCTGCCAGCGTCCTTCACCATGCCACCATTAATCGTCACCAACATCAACCCCCTACCACCTTCCTTCACCAACAACTGCCAACATCAATAGCCGGCAACATTAACCCCACCGCACCACCATCCTTTATGAACCATCATCAGCCACCAATCCACCATATGCAACTAGATCTCATCTTCTTCGTCAACCTTCAACCCTCAGTTTAACCTAACCCGTTTTGTACATGAAAACCCCTTTTTTATTTCAAACAAACCCTAACCATGCAACAGATCTGCAACCAGAGAGAGAGGAAGAGTGATGTTTTGGGCTAATGACTCTGATCTATTTCGATCCAGATCTGAATCTCCGGTTGTGGGGTAGTGTAGAGAGAGAGATGCAGATAGAGGAAGAGTGGTGGAAGGAGGTTGCGGTGGTGGTGTTTGAAGGCGGTTGCGGCGGTGGTGGGGGAAGGAGGTGGTTAGTTGTGATGGTAGAGAGAGAAGAGATCTGTTTGGTGAGATAAAACAATGAGTTGAATATATACATATGTATATATATGGTTTTTTAAATAATAGGGTAAAAAGACAAAACTACCCTCATGTGCATTGCACGTGATCTGACTTAACAGAAAAAACAAACAAGGTTAGGCCAAAGGACAAACCGTGCAACAATCTCAAACATAAAGTACAAAACTTGTCAGTTTTAAAAACAAATGACATCGCCTGAATTAGGTATAAAAATAAAGGACAATTTTTAAAATTCACTCTAAATTAGATGGAAAATATGTTTCAACAATTTTATTTACTCTGTAAGATGGTCTAAATAGATCGATTTTAATAGTCTTAAAAAATAGATCGATTTAATATTCTAAATTAGATCGATTTTAATATTCTAAATATATTGATTTTGGCAAGAAATTGATGATTCACATTTTGTGGTATTGTATTTTGAAAAAAAGTTGTTTGTGGCATAGAATTGAATGGAAGGAAAAATACAACAAAGGAAACAATTTGAGAAAATTTAATACAATATCAGTTTTAAAGTGTTACATTAGGTACTATAAAGTTGAAATTTTAGAAAACTAAAACTAACTTCATAATAAAGAAAATAACCGAATAATGATTTAAAAAATAGAATAAACAGCAAATTTAGAAGACAATTCTCAAATATAATATATAAGATTCATACTTTTTTCCTATAGGTGATATATTTAAAAAAAGATATTAACTTTATATAAAAATTATTTACAAATTAATTAAATAAATTCATTGTATACTTCTCACTATGATTTAATAATTAAATAATCTATATAATAAAAGAAAAATCATGCGGATATCTGTCATCCATCCATCAGAGTCATTTACTTTTTATTTTTACAACATTTTTCTCATACTTAATTATTATATCATTAACCAAAGGAATTTATTATCAAACTAATCACTAATTTTTTAAATAAACGTGCATCTTTTTTACTTAAAAGTTTCACCAAATTCATACGATCCTAAAGAAAATCAAATATTTAATGTAGTTGGATGGTAACATTAGTAAAAGTACAATATATTAAATAAAAAAAATGTTATATTAAAAATCAAAGGTAATCCCAGTTAAAAAAAACAATGTGTTAAAGATTAATTTAACAAATTTTATAATTATCATGTCAATGTTCATTTTTTAAATGCATATGTTGACGACTGTATATATAAAAAATTAAATTACGTTTTATTCTTTTAGTATAAATGCATATGTGCACGAGTTTATGGAATCGGACAATGTATATGTTTTTTTTAAAATATAACTTTTTATTACTAATTATATAACATTATACTTGCGAGCCAATGTAATACACCGGATTATATGTTAGTAATAATAAGTAATATATGACATATTAATAAGTATATAACATATATTATTTATTATTAGAAAAAAGATCCTAAAAAGAAGTCATTCTTTGTTTCATCTTCTTCGAAGAAAACGGCAAGTTTTCGCATGAAAACCTAGCCCAACATGAGTGATCAGATTTGTTGAATGAAGAATAGTGTTTTTGTTTGATCAGACTCGACGTGATTTTAAAAGTATGCGACTTTACGAAAAAGCATATCGATAGAAGGGTTGGTTTATTCTATTTGTAAAGTTCTTGATTAATAGTAATCTGATATTAAGATTTTCAGAAGATCGTTGATTTTGTTGTTTAGATATATTGATACCTTTAACATTTGTTTCACCACTGTAAATTTTGTAGGATCAAAATTAAAAGGCCATGAGATGATGATGATGATATTGGCTTAGTAAACAAGAATAGTAGTATCGTATCGAAACCGGCCAGTGCGTTGTAATAAGATAAGAGTGGGAAGAGAATGGGTGATAGAAAGAGGGTGAATGTAGAAGGAGATCGACTAAGCAACTTGTCGGATGATCTTATTCATAAAATCCTGTCTTTGGTTAGCATGAAACAAGCTGTTGAAACCAGTGCTTTGTCATCCAGATGGAGGTATATCTGGACTTCAATGTCTTACCTCAATTTCTCAAGTAATGATTTTTGTACATTGCACAAGTTCTCCGAATTTGTTACACATGTTCTATCTGGCAGAAATAATCAAATTGAAGTGTTTTCTGTCGAGCTCACATTTCATAGAAAGGTTAGCAAGGCGCTTTTCAAAAGAATTTTGGACCATGCATTCTCTCACAATGTCCAACAACTAAATGTTACTTACTTGCCTGGGAAGAAGACCAAGTTTCTTCTTTCTCTCTTTAGTTCTCAGTCTCTCAAACATCTCGCTTTGATTGGGTGTATTTACGGACATTTCATTACGATCCCACCTGCTTGGGAGCTGCCAGCTTTAGTAACATTGAGTCTCTATTGTGTCACATTGTATGATGACTATACCAACAAGTGTGCTAGTCTTTTCTCTAAATGTGCGAACTTGAAGAATCTCACAATAAAGAGGTGTAGAATGATGGCTCCAAAAGGTTTCAATGTATCTCATCCTGGATTGACTAGTCTAACATTTGAAGATGGTTGTAACAAAGTCAATGTGGATACACCTCAGCTCAAGAATCTCACTATAAAAGATTGGCGAGGGATATATCTGATGAGCGCACCCATCCTTTCCTCCTTGCACTATAAAGATCCTTATTTTAATCGTTGTAATGACATTGAAAGCCGCTTCGATGATGCTCTTGTCGATAATGGTCTTTTGCAGCTTTCTACTCAACTTCTTCACTTGGAGAAGGTGGAAATGTGTATTCATCATCTATTTAGTGACAAGGCATATACTCATAAAATTGTGTGTCTGCTTCAAAAGCTCCATAGTGTCAAATCTCTTACACTTAACTGGGAAATTATCAAGGTATGCCGGTATTGGTTCTTAATGTTATCATTGACATCTAACAAAGATTTTCAGCATAAACAATTGTGATTGTAATAAACAATAAAAAGAGGTGTATTGAGAGGGCTTACGAGGGTCTACTCGTCCATTTTATGTCTTTACTTGTGAGATCGCATTAAATTGTCCCCCCTCTTTTACATATTGTTTTGGTATCTTTTGCAGCTTCTTATTTCATCCATGGTTCCTTCTCCGTTTGCTAAATTAGAGAGTGTAACGATGTTTCCAGCTTTTCTTGAAGGACCAGAAGTCACCATATCTTCTGAAGTCAAAAACTACTTGCTAGATGATTCTCCTAACGCCACCTTCACAACGATTTTACATCAGGTACATACACCATGAAGTATTTATCTATCTTCCACAAATTCTACATATTGTGCAGATGGTGTTGGGCTAATTTGGATTAAGATCAGAAGGAATAAACTGGATAAACTGATAAGGAGATCAAGATTAAAGTTAAGAAGATTACTTAGGAGTTTAATTAGTTGTTTAGTTTTATTATTAGGTTTTGGTTTGGTTTGTCTGATTATTTAAATTGAGTTTGTGTTGGGTTAGGATTAGTATAGGTTTAGTATTAATAGGGTCTTTGAGTTTTGATTATGTGTGTTGAGTTTTGGTGAGTTATTACTTATTAATAAAAAAGAGGCGACGTCCTCAAACAACCTGTTTCATGTGTGTGTGTTTATCTTTTCCAACCTTACTTAACAATTGATTTTGGGCCAACAGTTGGATCATATGAGGAATTCAAGCCGTTCAAATGTCTTCTTCGATGAACGTGATCCATCATCACCCGCATCCTCGTCTTCATCTTCGCCTTGATGACAAAATGTAAGTTTTAGATCTGACTATTGTAAGAGTTGTGAAAAATGAGATTATTACTATTGTTATCAACAATACCATTTTGTTAAGGTTGTGTAAATTATTTTAACCAACACAAAATGAAACTATGTTATAATCAACATCTCAACCAATTAGTCTTTAGTTTTGTTTTTAGGTTCCATCTAATTGCCCCAGAGCTATACTTGACTACCCTATGTAACGGTTCGCCCTTTTGATGCAACTTGGGATATCATGTTTTTTTGATGCTACTGTACTTGGATTTAGGACTCAAATAAATTTAGGTTTGTAATGTCTACAATTATAATACTTACCTTGAAAGGCTTTAATATTTTTGTAATTATCATTATCACAATAATAATCATCATCATCATCAATGTCAATGTCAATTCATTCAATATATTAAAAAACAAACCTAATGAATAGTGGTTAAACCACTAAGAAGTTATCACGTTGCAATTTTTTTATTGTTGTTTTTAATTTATTCTATATAATTTTTCTCATATCACTCGTGTTTGTTAACTTCAAAAAAACTAAATTCATAACTTTGCTTAATTTTTTCAGACGTTTCGTTGTAAATTTTGTTGAGAACAGAGTTGCATTCAAAATATAGTGTACATTATGATATATATTATATATATATATATATATATATAGGGGAAGATTCATTGAGGAACACTAAAAAGTAAGGAACAGTGGGGAACCGACTCAAACGAACTCCGATTGGACTCATTCCAGCGGCGTTGGAACCGGCTCGTCGAACCCTAACTAGAATCTCTTAACCTAACCCCTAAATCCTAAAGCTAAAAAAATAATGCTAAAACCTAAGCTAAATCGTAAAATCTAAGCTATAAACCCTAAAAGCTAAACTCTAAACCCTAAAGCTAAACCATAAATACTAATGATTAACCCTAAAACTAAACCCTAAAGCTAAACCCTAATATAAGACCCTAAATCCAGACCCTAATATATTTAGGGTTTAGGGGTTAGGATTTAGGGTTTAGGGTTAAGAGATCCTAGTTAGGGTTTAATGAGCTGGTTCCAACGCTGCTGGAATGAGTCCAATCGGAGTTCGTTTGAGTCGGTTCCCCACTGTTCCCCACTTTTTTAGTGTTCCCCAATGAACCTCACACTATATATATATATATATATATATATAAAATATATATATATATATATAGGGTAAGGTTATTGTAAAAAAGACCAAAAGTGTGAGAAAGGTAAGAAAGAATCTCAGCCATTAGATCTAAATTAATTGAAAAGGGTAATCAAGTAATTTTATCATTGATTTAATTAATTCAAAACCTTCCATAAACCGCCACCCTAATTTATAGGAATACCGAATAACACTGCAAATACCATTCAGTATGTATATAACACCGTTCAATAATTATATAACACCCTTCAATAAGTATATAACACCATTCAATAAGTATATAACATCATTTTAAAGATCTCTATAAAAACACTACGAATAACACTGCAACAACCATTCAGCACATATATAACACCGTTCAATAAGTATATAACACCATTCAATGATTATATAACACCATTCAACACATATATAACAACATTCAATAAGTATATAACACCATTCAACACATATATAACAACATTCAATAAGTATAAATAACATCATGAACTGAAACAAAAAACCATTAACCGAAACATTCTATTGAACGTAACTTTTTTTCTGTATATAAGTATAGTAATATGGTACTCATATTAAAGATTAAAAAAACATCGTTATTATGGTGTATTTTTTTTTTTAAAACGAGTTACGTGTAAAAAGTTATTGGTGTTTAAAAAATAAAAGGGGAACTTGCATGTGGATTGCATGTGACTTTCTAAAATTAAAAATGTTAATTTTACCTTTATACCCCTGATCTAGAAAATTAATTATTTTAATTGTTATACTATTTACAAGATTGTCATCAAGATCTCAACCATTAGATTAAAGATCTAATGGTTTAGATTCTTTCTTACCCTTCTCACACTTTGGACCTTTTTTACAGGATCCTCTACTTAATATATATTTATATATTTTATAGTGGGAGTTGGCTAGAAAGCCTATGTTTTCTAGAAAGTCTATGAAGCAATAGGAGGTGACATGTGGCTTTAGTTTTTTAGAAAGCCTACGTCACCCCACAATACACCTATGGACCAGCCCATCTACCTGCAAACTCCTACAACCCCTATTGCCCACTCACCAGCTACGACCCACTCAACTGCCCCTACGGCCCACTCACCCCCCACGGCCCACTCCACACCTCACCATACTACCTCAACTGCCCAACTTATACCCCCTCCACCACCATCACAACATACTCAACCTACTCGCACTATGCGAACACGAGCGATGGACGGTATTACAAAGCCGAAACGCCAACTAAACCTTCATACCTCCAGACAAGCCACCATCATACTGGTACCCAAAAACCCAACTGATGCCTTGTCCATACCGGAATGGTACGCCAATGAATTTGATGCTCTTATTAAAATGAGACATGGGATCTTGTGCGACGTCATCCGAATATGAATATCATTCGCAGCATGTGGTTATTCAAGCACAAATTCAAATCTGATGGCACCTTGGAAAGGTACAAAGCACGGTTAGTATGTGATGGTCGGTTACAACAGGTAGGCATCGATTGTGGGGAGACATTTAGTACCGTGATTAAACCCGCAACCATACGCACAGTCTTGTCTCTTGCCCTTTCACAATCTTGGTCGGTACATTAACTTGACGTTACAAACGCCTTCTTACATGGAACTCTACACGAAACGGTCTACATGTACCAGCCCATGGGGTTTCGGATAAGGCTTACCCGGATCATGTATGTCGACTCAAAAAGTCTCTATAGGCTTGAAACAAGCCCCACGTGCGTGGTATCAACGGTTCACAGACTATGTTCTCACTTTGGGTTTTCGTCAAAGTAAATGTGACACCTCTTTATTCACCCTACATGATGGTATGAACGTCGCCTATTTACTCCTTTATGTTGACGACATTCTTCTTGTCACCTCCACGGACACTCTTCGTCACCAGCTCATGGGAAATCTTGCAAACGAGTTTGCAATGAAGATCTCGGACCTCTCAGCTTCTTCCTTGGCATCAAAGTTACACGCCATCAGAACACTATGTTCCTCTCTCAACAACTGTATGCTAATGACATCATTGCTCGAGCTAGCATGCAATCATGCAACCCGGTTACCACCCCAGTCGACACACACTCCAAGCTGAGTGCTACTTCTGGTGATGATTTTCATGATGTCGCATTGTACCGTAGTCTGGCCGGGGCACTTCAGTACCTAACTTTTACCCGACCCGACATCAGCTACGCGGTTCAACAGATCTGCATTCACATGCACGCCCCCAAAATCCGATGATTGGAACGCGCTAAAAAGAATTATTAGATATATCCAAGGTACAACCTCGTTCGGTCTCACATCGGCCCGTCTTATCAACCATCGTTGCTTGCTTACACCGACGCGGATTGGACCGGTTGTCCAGACACTCGCAGATCTACCAGCGGGTATTGTGTCTACTATGGGACAACCTAATTTCTTGGTCGTCCAAACGCCAGCCTACCTATCTCGCTCCAGTGCAGAGGCCGAATACTGTGGCGTTGCCAATGTGGTGGCTGAAATATGTTGGATTCGAAACCTGCTGCTAGAACTCGATTGCCCACCTGCTCGTGCTACTATCGTATACTGCGACAATGTTAGCGCCATTTATCTTGCTGGTAATCCGGTTCAACATCAGCGAACAAAACATATAGAGCTTGATATCCATTTCATTCGTGAACAGGTTCAACGAGGTCAAGTTCGGGTTCTTCATGTCCCATCTCGACATCAGATAGCTGGCATCTTTACTAAAGGACTACGAAGTGTTCTCTTTGATGACTTTCGGTCCAGTCTCAACATCGGTCACCTCCCGTATCGACTACGGGGTGTAATAGCGTATATTAGGCATATATATAATTTCCATATTATTCTCTCAATTAGTTGTAATTAGCATAATTGTATTTGGTGTATATATTGAGAAGGATGAATGAGAGGACGGCGAAAAGCTTTTACACAAAATATCAAACCCTATCAATCTCTTTATCAGTAAGTAAAATCGATATTGTTTAAGGCCACCCGTAGTAGGGTTGTATACCGCGGCCAAAGGCACCATAGTGCCCATAGTGTCCAGCCACACCGCTACGGCCGGCGCTATGAGCTGATGATTTTGTTTTCTCGCGAAGGTGATAACGGGGTGAAACTTTGAGGATTTCAAAAATAAGACCGTTGAACGGTCATATATATTAAAAAATCTTAAAAATCTATATATATCCATTAAATTTTCATATTACACTCAACCAAACCTCAAAACACCCTTTAATATCACATTCTTATCAAAATAATACTCCCATGTTCTTATAAAAAATAATGGCTCGCCATCGAAAGATTTGTTCACCGAAATTTACCGAAGATTTTTTTCACCCGAAGAAATCACGGGGGAGGAAAAGCGGTTACGAGTGCATGTGCCCTCGTGATTCAAGCAACGCAACACGTTAGAACGTTCTCCTCCCAGCACCTACCCATTTTGAAGCCAGTAGTATGACTGACCTAAACTTCAACAAAGAATGGATGTGAGAGGATATATAGGATTCACCTCAATTCAAAAGGTAACTTCCGCCTTACGTATACTCCCCTACGGAAACACGTACGACGTCAACGACGAGTAAATCTTTGAGTATATCTTTGTGTGTTGATTGTGTTTATGCTTGGCTTGGTGTGTTAACTTGGATTCCGCACTTGTTTAAACATTTTTAACAAGAAATACATTGTTCAAGATCAATATTCGGACCTACAATATTTATTAGTTAAATGATTGTTTAATATTATTATTTAATACGAGAGGGAAGCAAGAAAATAAGTGTGAGGAGCATGAAATAATGACACCGTCCAAAAAGATTTTCATTTATTAGAAAAAACATATAACATAGCATTAAAAACATATAATTTATAATGTTAATACATACATATAAGAGTTTGGTTCCATTTGGGCGAGTATGGAAACCGTGTTAACCATACCTGCCCACTATTGTCGATTTCCATAAAAACATTAAACCGACCCACCAGTTTTGGTCGATTCAGTTACATCAATTTGGTTTTATCGTTAATTTGATTATTGGTCTGTTAATTCGGTGTTTTTGCACACCCCTACTGGGATGAACCGAACCGATACCTATCGAGTTCCCCTTACCTCCCCAAGGAAACGTGCGGGTAGAATCATCCAGTTTCGGAAATAATAAATCCGTTTTGGTTGGCCGTTAAAAAAAAGAATCATCCAGTTTCTAACAATATCCCAAGGTGTTATTCTCTTTTCTCCAAGGGTTCAAGTTCTATAATGGTAAATGTGTAAATTTAGAATTAGATTGACGGAGGATGTGTGAATTAACTGATAAAAATTTAGAATTAGATTGACGGAGGATGTTTGAATTAACTGATAAAATTTTATGATGTCCAAATGTGGTGAGCTACCTGTAACAACGGAACATTTTTTTATCAGATACTCAGTCACCAACTTGATTTGGGCCATCATTAATCAGCAGTGGAAAATCCCCCCGTTTACGCCTTTTCTATCCGGGACCTACTTACCACAAGAACTTACAGATGAATGATACAAAAAGGAAGTAATCTAATTGATTATTCTCACTACATGTTAGAGTTTACGGAGAACCATGAATGAAAAAGTTTTTGCAACAAACCCCCTTACGTAAAAAAATCATCGAACATGTCAATGCGCCGGGATTCTTATGGTTTAAGCATAGGCCAATATTAGATTGGCTGAGAGTGGCTCAATGTTTGCAATGTTAACTTTCCTTAATCCAGTATGGACCCCCTTTTAATTGCCGATAACATCTTGCTAGAGGCTGTACTATTTGATTCCTTTACCGGATGGATTTAGACAGTCTACGACAAGAGATGAGAGGCCACAAACCACATTGTGACTTTTATATCAACTTCTAGATCTATAATTATAGAGAGAAAAAAAGATATGGAAGACATAGAGTTGCTATCAGGAGTAAACTTCTATTATAGCTACAAAAATATAGTTCAAACTATAGTGTCCTATTCTAAAAATAAGATAAATAACAAGTGATATTATTGGCCACTATAATGGACCCTAAACCCTTTTAGAAGTAATCTTTGCGATTATGTTAGCATTAACAATGTTACGATATTTAAATATTTTTTAGTAAAGTACTAGTTTTTAAAATAAACAATATATTCAAACAAGCTAACTAGGTAATGAGTGCATGGATTTTCGGCGGTGATGGGAGTTGGTCACCAGCGCCCCAGGCATTGACATGACCAAAAGTATCTTATAGTTTATTAAACAAATTTTAAAAATCCCATAAAATTGTTACTTGTCAAATATCTTATTTATAATAATTATTATAGTATTTTCTAATACAATAATTATAATATTATAATATTTTCTAATACAATTTATAGCCAGTGTATGTTTGGCAGTGATATAAATTCACAATCGTTGCAAGTGCTACACTCTCTCACGCTCATATCTTGCAATACCAAATGTGTACTGTTAACCAGAAGATCCTTGACTTTCTACAAGTTTCATCTTCTTCGAAGATAAAGGTAACTTTTTGCATGTCATCTCTTTATCTTTGTTGAACTTCCGATTTCTTGTTTGTCAGATTATCCTATTCATACGTCGATTGTTGTTTCCATGGTCTTTAGCATCGGTTATGGTCTAGACATCAGTTAGAGTTTAGGCTGTTTATTTATCTTAAGTGTTTCTGTTAAACTTGTTTCGATCCTGAAACTCTTAACATGTGTAGTGGAATTGTTTTCAATTATTTATTTATTTATTTATTTGTATAAAACGAGCTATTTTAGATCATAGAACATATAAAAAATAAATTACTTAGTTCACAAGTAATTAATGTAACCATGTTTTCGGTATTGATATTTAGTTTGTTAACACAATAAATAAAAAAGTTAGGCACAAATAAATAGAGACAAAAAACTAAGAGGAAGGTGATATATTATTTATATATATATATATATATATAAAAACCTCTAATGCTTACTGAACATTTAACTTCAAACTCAATATAAAAAAGATTCACAAATAAATATAACAAAAAGGTACTTCGGTTAAATTTGGTTAATGAAGATACCTTAATTGTAACCATAACCGTTTGGTTTGGACGGTTTCGGTTAATTTTTTATCTTAAAAGTTTCTGTTAAACTTATTTCGATCCTGATACTCTTAACATGTGTAGTGGAATTGTTTATTTATGTTTTGTATAAAATTCTTGGTCTCTCCTAGCATCAACAAAGGCTTGTTGCGAAAATGAATTCCGATAGTAGGATTTGTTTGTTTGTTTTTTTTATAGAATTGTTTGTTAATGCTTAGTTGTAGTCTAATATTGAAAATTTTAAGCAGTTAGTTGTATTGTTTAGATATGTTGTTCATATGAACATTATTGTGAATTGCAGCTTTTGGAATGAAAAGAGGGGGCATGATATCGCGATGATATTGGTTTAGCAAAGAAGACAAGTAGCACCATATTGAGGCCAGTGCGTTGTATCAAGAGAGAGTGGGAAGAAGATGGGTTCTAGACGCCACAGAAGGAGGATGAACGTCAAAGCTGAAGGAGATCGACTAAGCAGCTTGCCGGATGATCTTATCCATAAAATTCTCTCTTTTGTTTGCATCAAACAAGCTGTTGAAACCTGTGTTTTGTCATCCAGATGGAGGTTTATCTGGACTTCAATGCCTTACCTCAGTTTCTCAAGTAAAGATTTTAGTACCTTGCCCAAGCTCTCCAACTTTGTTAAACTTGTTCTGTCGGGAAGAAATAATCAAGTTGAAGTGTCTTCTGTCGAGCTCACATTTCGTGGAAAGATTAGCCAGAACTTTGTCAAAAGAATTTTGGACTATGCATTCTCCCACAATGTCCAACAACTGAATTTTACTTTCTTGCATAACAAGAAGATCGAATTGTCTCTTTCACTCTTTAGTGTTCAGTCTCTCAAACATCTCACTTTGACCCGCGATGCTAGCGAGCTTTCCATCACGGCCCCACCTATCTGGGAGCTGCCAGCTTTAGTAACATTGAATCTCCATCATGTCACGTTGCATGATGACAATACTGATGAGGGTGCTGGTCTTTTCCACCACTGTGCAAACTGGAAGAATCTCACCTAAAAGCGTTGTAAACTGATGGGCTTGAATGGCTTCAATATATTTCATCCCGGGCTCTCTAGTCTGACACTTGAAACTAGTTACCATCGTGTCAATTGTCGTCAATGTGGTTACACCTCAACTCAAGAATTTGACAATAAAAAATTGGCGAAGGATACATCTTAATTCCGCACCCAGCCTTTCCTCCTTGCATTATGAAGAAACTTTTTATGCTTATGATCGTAATTTTGATGATCCTGTGCATTTTTCTACTGACCCTCTTCACTTGGAGAAGGTGGATGTATGTATTCAATGTTACCATGAAGATAAGGCATATACTCATCAAATTGTTAATCTACTTCAACAGCTCCATAGTGTTAAATATCTTACACTTAACTTGGAACTTGTCAAGGTATGCTGGTATGGTCCTTTATGGTTATCATCTGACAAAGATTATCAATGTAAACAATGGAAATATTCTTGTGATTGCAAAAAGTAATAAAAAGATATATATTGAGAGCGTTTTTATTTGACTGCTCTACTACCATGGCTATAAAGAAGCATGTATAGGAAAATAGGCTTTTATATTATAAGTTATTCTCCTTCGGGATGCATAAATTTTTCTGGGATTTTTCGCAGCTTCTCTCTTCATCTGTGGAACTAATATCACATCAACCTTCTCCGTTTACCGACTTAAGGAGTTTAAAGATTTATCCAGCTTCTCATTACGGGTCAGAGGTAGCCATATCTTCAAAAGTCAAAAACTATCTGTTAGATGGGTCTCACGGTGCCACCTTCACAATGGTTTCACGGGCGGTAAATATGTACACCAGCATATTTTTATCTTTCATACATAAATCCACATGTTGTTCTAATTAGCCAACGCTCTTATTCAGTTAGAGCTCATGTTCTAAATTTGTAAATGCCTTGGTGCATCTTATGTTAAAAGTGAAACCATCGATTTCTACGAGAAAGAAAAGTCATTATTATAGGAGCTTATTATGCATAATAAATAGAGAGTATGTACATGTTTTTTGCTTATTATGTGATTCATGGAAACCATGCAGGAGGTTGGAGGTGTGATGGATGTTACATCAGCACGAAACCTTATGGGAGAATTGCATGTGCTACTAGATCAGTGGAAAGAAAAGGTGCAACAAACAAGGCTCGTACAAAACAAGACAAGGTACCAATGGATCAGAGCCACATGACAACGGTGCTTGAACAAGGGGAAGTTGAGAACCATAGAGCACAACGAGACACGGAAACAAATTGCAATTTTCTAGAAAGAATGACAAATATCGAAAGCTATTGGGAAGATCTGAACAGGCAATTGGAGAAAAGGCACAAAAAACTGGTCATATGATTTCAATGCTGCGGGGGATTGAAAAAGTACTGAAGAAGGTGCCTAGATCAGATCGGGCAAAGTTGGAAGCAAAGTTTTCTGGGTTGCGTGCCGAAGCTGAGACTATCATGGAAAGTATGATCGATCGAATGAAGATCCAGTGTGATAAGAAGCCAAGCTTCTTCCATGACCTTGCTACATCATCACAACAGTGTTCTTGACAAATTGTAAGTTCTTTGTTTTCCATATACTTCCATCTAGTTCTAGTTTTTGTTAATTATTTAATTTTTTATCAGTTTGCAATAATTAGAGAAGTTTTACATCACAACATCCATCTAGTTCTAGTTTATGATAAATAATTAGAGATGTATGTAACGGAAGGCATGCCTGATCGGATACTAAGTTAAAATTTGTCCAAAATTTACTCAAACCATAGATTAAAGGTTAATTAAAGAAGTTTTAACAATAGGTAAGCTTAAATTTTCCTGTGACCACATATTGAACCACCGTGACCTGATGACACACATACATACATGATAATAAAAGAGATGGATTTACAAGAACTTTTAGGCAGTGTTGTCACGACCGGGCTAGCCAGTTGAACTGGGTATGGGACTCGTAAAGGATCTCATTAATTTACTTGTTCATTTGTTACTTTAGTGTTTGTAATTAATTAAAATAAAATTGCAAATCTACACAAACATAAAGTAAAATTGCAAATCTACACTAAAATTGAAAATATTTCATCAAATTATTTATGGCATTGTTAAATGTGGTCTCACAACTTATATTTATCGGTATCAAGGAGAACCGATCAACATAAGTTTTATGTTTGAGTTTTGGGTTTAAATTTATTAATCGTAGAATATCTTGGTCAAGGTGTTGTGTAACTTGTAAACATTCCTTATAAGTTCCTGTAGTTTCTCGTCAATTTTGTACCTGCATGTAATACTTATGCCCTCTATATGGCAGCCCCTTGTAATCGTGGAATCAAGTTCACTATTGATGGATATCTCTCTATAACCGGTTTGATGTCCGGTCCGATTTTGAAAACATTGTTTTTTAGGATAGAAACATATCAAAAAGTAAAAAACTGATGTAAAGTAGAAAATTCAAGGGATATTGAATTTAAATACCCCAACTTTCACCAATTGGCCGATAACACTCGCAATTTTCGATTTGTACACCATCACTCCCAACTTTCAACTTATTGGCCGATAACACTTCCTAACTGACTGAACCCCAACCCAATTAGTTGATGGCAGCTGCCACGTCATCAAAAATGCCATGTCAGCTGCCACGTCATCGAAATATACCATGTCAGCTGTCACGTCATCGAAATATACCATGTCAGTTGTCACGTCATCGAAAATGTCACATCAATTGCCATGTCATATGACACGTCATCAAGAAATGCCACATCAGCAAAAACTAATAGGGTTAGGGTTCAGTTAGTTAGGGAGTGTTATCGGCCAATAAGTTGGAAGTGCCGGTGTACAAATCGAAAGTTAGGAGTGTTATCGGCCAATTGATAAAAGTTAAGGTTATTTAAATCCAATGTCCCAAAATTTAACTTAAATCAAAAGCTCTATATCATTTAAATAAATAAAACCTTGTTATAATGGATATTTCAATAGATTTTTTGTTTTGTTTTCAGGTTCTTAATTGGCCTAGAGCATTTGTAGCAACTTAATTGGATGGTGAAGTTTTGTATATCTTGAAGATATGTTTTATTTGGTTTGTAATATCTCTAGTTGTGATACTTACCTATCACATTATAAAAGGCTTTAATAGTTTTTGTACTGAAGTCTTATGCTTTAATTAATTAATAATAATCCCCTTATTTTATTAACTACCTTATAAATGCCTTGGATGGTTATTTAATTGTTCTTATTTCAACTTACTTTGATTCTTGAGAGTCAAAGAAAATAATAATATGCTAAAACCATTTAGACTGTTTTTTTAAGTACTCTTCACCAAAGGATAAATCCTCAACATAATAGTGTTATTAGTGTCGTGATAGTTTCTTTTATCTTTCTATTTTTCTCAACATTAATTTAACATATGTGAGTTTTAGAGAGGACATGTTAAGTTAAGAGGAATAAGGATTAGCTTTAGAGTAAATTGCACAAAACGTCCTTTATGTTTTCTCAAACTTGCAGGTTCCAGCCTTAATGTTTAAAACTTGCCAAAAACATCCTTTACGTTTATTTTTGTTGCCCGTTCAGTCCTTTATTACTAACCAAGTTAATTATCTCAGTTTATTTCCCTCACATGCCTAACATGTGAGGGTATATTCATCATTTTGTTTCCTCTTCTTATAAAACCCTAACTCCGGCGACTCTGTTCTTTACAATTCCCTCTTCAAGACTTTTCCTTTTCCAAAACCCATCAACAAGATTACAATTTCAGAGTTCTTTTATGATTCTCTTGCGTTATCTGCTTGGAAATCAACTGGGTTTTCCACTTGGTCGCTCAGAGTAAACCCTAGCAGTGGTAATTTACACCCAACTGAAGCTTACATCATATGCCCACCAATTGAATCTGTTTCCGATTCGGGTTTTGTAGCTCATTATGCCCCAAAGGTGCATGCTTTGGAGGTTAGGGCTCAAATCCCATCTGGGTTTTTCACCAATTTGTTCCCTGATGGGTCTTTTTTGATTGGGCTGAGTTCTGTTTTTGGCGGGAAAGTTGGAAGTATGGTGAGAGGGGGTTTAGGTATTGTAATCATGATGTGGGTCATGCGATTGGGGCGGTTTCGATGGCGGTTGCTGGACAGGGGTGGGATGTGAAGGTGCTTGATGGGTTGGGGCATGATGAGTTGAAGAAGGTAATGGGGCTTGAGGTGTTTGAAGAGTTTGAGATTCCTGAAAGAACTGTGAAAGGTAAGTTTGATGAGATTGAATTTGAGCATCCTGATTGGGGAGGTTGGTTGGTTGAAGAGATTGGGGATTGAGGGTTTTATAAGAAGAGGAAACAAAATGACGAATATACCCTCACATGTTAGGCATGTGAGGGAAATAAACTGAGATAATTAACTTGGTTAGTAATAAAGGACTGAACGGGCAACAAAAATAAACGTAAAGGATGTTTTTGGCAAGTTTTAAACATTAAGGCTGGAACCTGCAAGTTTGAGAAAACATAAAGGACGTTTTGTGCAATTTACTCATTAGCTTTATTGCTTTAGGCCTGTGAGTGTGGAGAAGTGTAGTCCTTTGGGGATGATCCTTCACGTAGACGATCATATCATCGGATGTGGGGATGAGCCACAAGGGATGGGACAAGGGTGTGGTGATTAGCCCATTTGTATATACATATGTATGTATGTGTATATACGTGTGTGTGTGTGTGTTGACAAGGAAGAGAGAGACATCACGAGCGGCTTTGGGAGGATGAAGACGACGGGGACGGGCCCAAGGGGGCGATGTAGCCGGCCCGAGACTACCCTCGACGGCCCGGGGACGAACCCAACACCCACCAACCTTATAAGTATCCTTTATTAAGTGTAACCTTGAGGTGGTGTCCAAATCAAGTCCCCAACAGTTTGTTGTGTTTGTGTTTTTGAATCTATGTTATCATAAAGGGAGTTTTTGTTTGAATGTGTTTTTAAGGTGAAAGACATGAATGAACATATCACAAACACTCTTCAAACGTAGTGGCAGACCCATAAAAAAATTCATAGGAATCGGTTGTCTGTCCTTATATATTATATTTCCTTGTTCCGGTCGTTTCATGTAACAAAATGATAAAACCAAGTTAGTATGTCAATTATTATTAGGTTGGATGGTGTGGGCTAGCGCCCTCGTCTAGCTCAGCTTCTTAACGCCCTCAACGTTGAGGTGGCAAAGAGGGGCGTAATTTTGTGGTCCGCCAAGCCCTTCATGGGTGCAAGAAGGGAAGAAAAGGGGACCCACCCCATATCCATTATACCCTTATACAATTAGCAACTTGAGTTATGTCTCATTTATTTAAAAGTCACACTTTTAGTTCATTTTACTCACACTCTTTCATTAAATTATATTAATATAAACCCTACGCCTCCCCAAGCCCATGATGCCGCCCACTAAATGACAAAAAAGCTATCCGCTTTTGGTAAGAAAAATCAAATTAAATTAAAAATCAAATTTTTATAAATACAACCTTTCTACCCCCATTTCTTAGGTCGTGTAGCCCCTTGTGGGCTTATGTGACACGTGTCGTTCCACGTCACACATGGGCTTTTTGGGGCGTTTTATCAACAGAGCCCGTAGTCATAAAGCCACTAACTCATCATTATCAATTAATTAATAATCCCTTAAATTATACATACATATGTATGTATAAATGTGTGTGTGAGTGGAGGGAAAAGTTTGAAAATCCATAACGCCCCATGTACATAGCGCTGGCAAAGATTTTACCCCCTCCCCCATAACTCCCCCCCGTATTGGTGTTGGGGGCGCTATGGGGTGCTTTGGCCCATCTTCCCCCTCATTTAGCACCCCACTACGTATGTCCTTCCCACTTCAACCCCATCTTTCTCTCTACTTTTTATACGACGATGTCAAATTTGACGAAGAAGAGTACGCCGTACGAGAGGAGGAACGTCCCTCGGGACGGGACAAATCAAAAAAGGAAGCCGCTACAAAGAAAAAAAACGATAAGGATGCAAAAATGGAGGCGTTTATGGCCCAATTCAAAGAGTACACGGAGGTCACAGCCCAAAAGGCAAAGGTAAAGGAACGCGTGGCGGAAGAAAAGTTCGGGTAAAAAATGAAAAAAACACACTAAAAGAATGAGACATATTGACGGCCGACGTTGAAATTATCCCGAAAAAAACGAGCTAATTGCAAAAAAAAATCATGAAAAGTATGAAAGTTCTTATGTTTTTTTATTATTTTACTTTTTTTTTAAGTTATGAAATGTTTGGTTTTTTAATATTAATGAATTTAGTTGTATGTTTATTTAATAAAGGTTAAAAAAGTAGATGAAGTTAAAAAAAATAAATAAATAAACATAGCTGGATAGCTCATTATCCATTTCCATTGTTTCTACCTTGGAGGGGCATCATCCAAGGAGTATGACGTGGCGCCCACGTGGAGGATCATGTATAGAAAACTCACTTGTGGTGAGAAAACCTAGGAAACTCAAAGCTTCCGACATTTTTTTATTTTGAAAAAAATTACACATGTAATATACATGTTTTTAAGGGTTTTAAGCAAAAAAATCAAAAAAGCGCCGACCTGATTTTTTTTAAAAAATAAACAAGTTTTTGTGTAACATATGTTAAATTCATGTGTAACATATGTTACAGTCACGTTGCTGAAAACTTGTTTATTTTTTAAAAAAATATCCACTCGGCGCTTTTAGATTTTTTTTACTCAAAACCCTTAAAAACATGTATATTACATGTGTAATTTTTTTCAAAATAAAAAAATTTCGAGAGCTTTGAGTTTCATAAGTTTTCTCAATTACAAGGGTTTTCTCCATATACTTACATTATATATTATATATATATATATATATATTATATATATATATTAGGCTCATCCCCCATTTCTTTACCTCCATCCTTTTTGTCTCATCCTCACACCTGATCTACGTAACGCCTACATAACAGATCATCCTCCAAAGATGGGTCATCACCATACCCATAGCCTTATTGGAATAGAACCTTCCTCCCCCAAGACACTAGGATGTTTATTGTTGACTTTTTGAGTTTCTCAAACATGCCCGGTTCTTCATTCTCCAAGGCAACCGCTTGAGGATCCACATCCATGTGATGCGCCTGTTCATTTCCATACATGTTATTGTCGGAGATGTTGTTAGATATCTTATTTATTATAATATTTTCTAAAACAATTCTAAAGAGAAGCCATTAATGTATGATTGACAGTCATATAAATTCCCATTCGCTTCATGCCCTCACGCTCATATCTTGCAACACCAAATGTGTAGTGTTAACCAGAAGATCCTTGACCTTCTACATGTTTCATCTTCTTCAAGTAAAAAAGGTAAGTTTTCGCATGTCATCTCTTTATCTTTTTTTGCAATTGTTGAACGTCCGATTTCTTGTTTGTCAGATTATCATATTGAAATGTAAAATGTCGATTGTTGTTTCCCACTTTCCCTGGTCTTTAGCTTCGGTTATGGTTGTTTATTTTTCTTGTTTATGTTAAACTTGTTTGTTGTTTTCTTTCTCTAGCTTATTCAAAGGCTCTAGTTATAGTTATTCAGTAACAAAGACAGTTATCAAAATGTAGTCTTTGGGTATGTTGCACGGCCAATTTGTCATATGTCGGTTGTTGAAAGTTTCAACTGATTTTTTGTCATCAGGTTGAGTTTCTGCTAATAGTTTTTTTTGTCTGCACGTTGATACTGGACTCACACGAACATATATAAACTATACGAATTTTTGAAATAAAATTAGTCATGCTAATATCTCGATAGTATTTTCTGATATTCAAAAAATTTAAAGTGTGATTAGTGTATCTTATCTTATCTTACTTTATAATAAAGTAAATCAATAATAGATACATGACGTTCTATGGGATAATCTCCATTAAGTTTTCCTGCCTAAAATAGTTTTTTTTTGTTATATATCCCTACTTAATTTCTCAAATTCAAATAAATATGATAAGTATCAATTTTAATTTACAAAACTAATTCAAAATAGATACAATATCCATTATCTCAAAAATACCATTCAAAACATTATCTCAAAAATACGAACCAAGCTTGCTAATAGACATATTGTCTGTCTCTTCAATTTATTCGTCATACAATGTTTTGTTTTGTAAATATATCAAATTGTTTGTATGCCTTGCAACGTTTAATGGACTCTTCGTATCAGCATAACATTTTTCATGTAATTTTATTTTTCAACGTTTATATTTTTTTAGAAAGACATTTTTTTCTTCCAATTTTGCATCTAAGAGACTTGAATTGAACATAAAACCTCTAAACCTTAGGTTAACGGCTTTGCCTTTTCAACATCTATCTTACTTACAAGTATATAATTGAACTGAATTGACCAAAAAACCTCTAAACTTGGGTCAACGGCTTTGCCTTTTCAACATCTATATAACTTACAAGTATATAACTGAATGAACTGGAATGTACATAATTGTAAGTTTTTTTATGATCCACATGAACATGGAAAATATAATGTAACACACGTAAAATAAAACATATGACTAACTTTTTTGTAGGTAACGATGAAAAACTTTTTATCTAACATTTCAGATGATATGATATATATTATCTTATACATTATTAATGTGTTTTCTAACTTTAGTTTATTAAAATTTTTAATTATTTCTTGCAATTTATACCCAACAATGCTTATGCCAACGTTGAGATACTCATATTACTAGACATGTTTAATTTAAAATGGTTAATTATTGCAAAATAGTGTTTCTTCTTGCAATCTATTCCAGACCCCGAAGTACAAAGGTCCATGGAAAGCAAATGTTTAATTTAAACCTTGTAGTATTTTATTTGTTAAACTAATTTCATTTCTTTGCAATTTAAAGTTTATAATATTTTTATTTGTTATACCGCGTGTATATGGTAGCTCTAACCTAGTTGTTTAGATATAGTAAACTTTAATGAGTTGCATTACTCATGTGAATTGCAGCTTTTGGAATCAAAATTAGAGTCTATGATATGAAGATGATATTGGTTTTGAAACTAGTGCTTTGTAATAAGATACGAATGGAGATGGGTGATAGAAAGAGGATGGATTTAGAAGAAGATCGACTGAGCAGCTTGCCGGATGATCTTATCCATAAAATTTTGTCTTTTGTTAGCATCAAACTTGCTGTTGAAACTAGTGTTTTGTCATCTCAGTGGAGGTATATCTGGACTTCAATGTCTTGTTTGAATTTCTCAGTAAAGATTTTCATTCGTTGCACAAGTTCTCCAAATTCGTTAAACATGTTCTATCTGGCCGAAACAATCAAATAGAGGCGTCTTATGTCGAGCTCACTTCTCGTGGTAAGGTTGATCAGCCATGTACTAAAAGAATTTTGAGCTATGCATTCTCCCACAATGTCCAACAGATGAATATCAGTTGCTTGCCTAAAAGGAGATTGAATTTCTCTTTTCTTTTAGTTCTGAGTCTCTTAAAAATCTCACTTTGACTGGGTGCAGAAACGAACTTTCCATAACGACCCCACCTACGTGGGAACTGCAAAATTTAGCAACGTTGAATCTCCATTCTGTCACATTGCATGATGCCAATACTGACAAGGGAGCTAGTCTTTTCTCCCACTGTGCAAACTTGAAGACTCTCACCTTAAAGAATTGCACTTTGACGGGCTTGGATACATCTAATTTCAATATATGTCATCATGGACTATCTAGTCTAACACTTAAATATGGTTCTAAGGGTGTCAATGTGGTTACACCTCAACTTAAGATTCTCACTGTAAAATATTGGCAAGGGATACATCTGATATCCGCACCTAACCTTTCCTCCTTGCATTATACAAATCATTCTTATTCTTTGCAGCTTTCTACCGACCTTTTTCATCTGGAGAAGGTAGATGTATGCCTTTCGTATCCCGTTGCTCATGAAATTTTATGTCTGCTTTAACAGTTCCGTAGTGTCAAATTTCTTACACTTAACTTGGAAATTGTCAAGGTATGCCTGTATTGGTCCTCATTGCTTTCATTCACATCTAACCAAAATTTTCTGCATAAACAATAAAAAGATTAGAACACACATGGTTATTTTATTTTTGAGAAAAGAGGGTGCTTACGTGAGTCTTACCACTTCCATTTGACTACTCTATACCTACATGACTATTAAGAAACATGTATTCAGGAAAACAGACTTTTAAATCTTTACTTATGATTATGAGATTGCCTTACTTTTTGGTTTATTTATCAGCGTCTTTCCTCGTCGGTGGAACTAATCTCACATCAACCTTCACCGTTTGCCAACTTAAAGAGTGTAAAGGTATATCCGAATAATGTTAACCCTAAGGCTGAGAAGCAAACACAACCAGAAGTAACTATGTCTACTGAAGTAAAAAACTATCTGCTAGATAGTTCTCCAGGTGCCACGCTCACAATTGTTTCACATGAGGTATGTACACCCTGAAGTGTATTTTTTATCTTCCATACATATTTCTGTTATCACCGAAGTTCTTTTCAAGTAGAGCCTATCACCAAATTGGGCATAGTGACACATATGTTATGTTCTAAAGTGAACTATGATTTCTACAAGAAAGGGTATATAATATAGTAGCTTATGATTATAAATGTAGCTTATCTGGATATCTCATGCTGATTATATGATCCATGCAGGAGGTTAGAACTGCTATGAATGTTATATCAGCACAAAACCTTATGAGAGAATTGCAGGGGCTTCTAGATAAATGGAAAGAAAATTGCGAAACAAACACAGCTCATATGAAGCAAGACAAGGCACCAATGAAGTTGAGAACCGTAGGGCACAACTAAAAACAAAAAGGAAATGGTTGTTTGGGGAACGGATGACGCATATAAAGGACCAGTTCTGGAAAGGGCATAAAAATACTAGTCGCATAATTTCAATGTTGCAGAATATTGAAGAAATACTGACTAGGCTACCTACATCATGTCGAGCTACGTTGCAAGAAAGTTTTTTAATTTGTGCTTGGAAGCTGTGGCTGTCATGGATAATATGGTGGATCATTTGAAGACTCAATGTGATAAGAAGCCGAGACTCTACCATTCTGAACTTGCTACGGCATCACAACCGTCTTCTTGACAAATTGTATGTTCTTGATTTAGACTAATTGGTGAATTCTAACCTTCTAACTATTTCATAATTATTTTTTATATTAAGGTATGCAAAATGAGAATCTTTATTGTGAGTCAAGACGCATGCTCGGACAAATATAGGCTCTTATGTCTTTTGTTTCGTTTTCAGGTTCTTAGTTGGCCTAAAGTTATCACCCTTTTGCAGTAACCTGGGATGGTGAAGTTTTATGTTTTTTTGTGGCTTTGGACTTTTTTTTTCAAGGATATTATGTTATTCTTTTGCCACAATTGTACCCCTTTCACATGATTTTTGGTTTGTAATATCTCTAGTTTACGATACTTAAATCATACGATGAAGAGATTTATAGTTTTTGTAACTATCAAATATGTTGCTATGGTCTAATGACTTTAGTCTTCTGTTCTAAAAGTGTCATTTCGGATATACCAATGGCTGGCCTAGTATCCTCGTTTATCTATCAATAATTAAAATATTGTGTTGGCAAAACCACATGCATATGTTATTAGTTTTTTTTCACAATTCATCTAAGGTCGAAAAACATAAGTAGATTAATGTGAGACATGATAAGTTAAGCGAAAGAAATTAATAGAAGTTTAGCTTTAGAAGTAACATTTATTAACATACATGTGTATGTTTGAAGGAGTTTTTGTTTTGATATGTTATAAACACACACCAAGGAACCTATCGAACTTCGATATAGCGCACCTCACAACCTATACAATAGTGATTTGAGTGAAGGAAATGATGATTAAAGAGGGATTTCAATAAATATTTAGAGTTGGTGTTACCTTTATTAGCGAAGAAGATAATAACCAACTTATATGTTTTATCCATTATAAACCCTAAAAATATGCGCGCTAAACATAAAAGACTAATTTTTATTTTAGCTTAGTTTATCTAACATCTACTGCATACGATAGCAATTTAATGATTTAAATGAAATAATTTTATTAAGCTTCAACTTAAACTGGTGTAAACGAGAAACTTCTATCCATTGAGCAATACATGAAACAAGATAGACAATCTCTTTAGTGTTAGAAACAAAGCGAGTCTAATATCTCTTATTAAAATACTAGAAGGTTGTCCGTATGATACAAGCAGAGAACAAAGAGACTGATAATCATGTAGTATGTTAATTCACGTATCTCTTTTGGGCTATTTGAACCCTTTTGCCTCTTTTGTTGTTCCCAATATCTCTATAGCTCTCTTTATTTCCGGCCATCTAATTATCTTTGTGTTTTTTGTCCGACCATGATGGTATGTTTTTTCGATGTAGACGAGGTTGGTAATTTGTGGTTTGTGTTTGTTTTCCGTTCGCCGAAGACGATGAATTTAAGGCGATGATGGTGACATTGACTTTTTAAGCCCTAACTTCGCTTTTGCGAACTGTTTATTTTAGCTACTGACAGTTGTTTAAGGTTTTTGATTAATGTTGAGACTGTAATGCTTAGCAAAATTTTTGAATGAAATATTAACTTTAGCTTTCTAAGCCATGTGATGGTCATGTAGGTTTTAACAAGTATTTTTAATTGTTTACTGGGTTGTGATGAATATAGGGACGACTGTTATTGTTATGACATGGCAATTGTTTTGTTTGCGGTCAGAGTACCTACCTTTTCTGAGGCAATTGGAGTGTATCTATCCTAACATGCCCTAAGGTTTAGATGTCCAGGCATTGGTTCATTATGATGACTTGGACCAAAGTAAAAAAAAAAAAAAAGTTTTATTCAAATATTCTGTGTAATGGATATGAGATGAGATGTAAATTAAGAAGAGTAAGGATATTTGTAGGGTTGGAGATGAAATTGAGGTTTTTAACGAATTTGTAAGACCATGTAGTGTAAAAAGCCCCACCTTGGGCATTTTCCGACACGTGTCAGTCCAGTCAGCAAGGAAGCATTATTTAAAAAGTGGCGTAGTGGTGATAAAGCCAAATAATGCCCCGTCAATCATTACACAATCATTAAATATTTTTTAATTAAAACTAGATAATTTTCATTATATAAAAAACATTACATTCTAAAAAAACAAACTAAAAAAAACCGAAACAAATATAAAAAAATACATTAATTTTCGTCTTTGCTTTCGCTTCTCGTCTTCGTCTCCTCGTCCTCCGTTTCTTCTTCACCCGGAGGTGGGATGTACCGAACCGACCACGCTGTTGTACCAAATCAACCGTTAACGCCGAATGGTTGGGTTCGTAATGCAATTCTCGTGCATTATTCACTCTTTCTTCCATTGACGCCTGCGGACGCTCCTCCTGAACCGCTTCCGGTACATAATTCTGGCATATTGTCTTTCCTTCATCTTCCAAAATCATGTTATGCATGATTATACAAGCGTACATAGCATCTCTCATTTTTTGCTTGGTCCAATGCACGACAAGGATTTCTCAAGTATTGTCATCGCTGCTTAAGTACCCCGAAGCATCTCTCAATGTCTTTCCGTGAGACTCCTGAACCTTCTTAAAGTATGCTCTTTTTTCATCGAAATGATCACTAAACGTCTTCACGACAATCGAATACCTAGGATAAATTACGTTGCACAAATAGTATCCTTGAGGATAGTAGTTACCGTTTGCGTAAAAAGATGCTTTTGGACTCTGCCGGAAATGTAGTCCTCTAACAACGGAGATTGTGCAAAACATTAATACATTGCATGACCCGACCACGCCAAAGTAAGCCGACCAAACCCAAAAGTCATATGAGGCAACCGATTGAATAATAACAGTAGGTCCCTTTTGGTCACCCGTGTGTGTTGACCTCGCCATGCGGTCGGGCATTATCCCAACGCCATCCAATCAGTCCCGACATACCCGGCAAACCATGCTCACTAGAATGTACCTCGTAAATCTTTTGGAGGTCGTACCATGTGGGCGTTCTCAGATAACGTGCACCGTACAATCTTATAATACCTTAAACAAACAAATACAACCATAAGCAAAAAAAATTAATAATTAATTGTAATGCTTATAGTCAAGTATAGGAATGTACCTTGACAAAAATGTTCCAATGTGTCTCGCATTGTTTTCTCGACCATTTTTAATTAAATGATTGTAAATTTTGTATCATGTTAAATAGCAATCAATGTGAACCTCAAAAAAAACTATATCTTAAGATAGTTTGTATTCCGTTCATATACAATTAATCGTGTAATAATTAAATTACCAAGTCGTGGTTCCGCCGCACCTGCAGGCAGTACGTAGACAAAATACTAGTTTTGATCGAAAACACAACTGTAGCCAGGATCTTTAAAAGTTTGGTTAAAAAATAATAAGTTGATGAAAAGTTATTAAATTATCAACCAAGATATCAATTAACATCTTTTATTACAATGTTACAATATTTCTTTAGGTAAATAAATAAACATATTAAAAAATTCAAATTAGGCAAAAGAGGTAATGAGTGCTTGGGTGGCGGTAGTTGTTCATCAGGCCTTGACATGATGCCCCTGTCCCTCGTCAGTCTACCTTCAAAAAGTTAACCCATCAATCTTCAAATGTGAACAAAAAGTTCATTTTATCTCATAAAAATATGTTAACAAATTATCTAATGTATCGAAACAATAAAAAACAATAGTACATGCTTATATTAAGTATTTGTCTCCAGATAATAAAAATCAGTACAATTGATCAACACTTACTATGAATACAAAATCAAACTTAGATTACTAACAAAACACTGAATTAAAACACCATTAAAATATAATATATTCGTCAGCAGTATATATAAAACAAAATATAAAAGTAAAAATAAAATATGCTCTCGTTTATAAACATTTTTGGAAAATTTTATCTTATAAAAATTATTTTCATACTACAAATAAGCAACTTCTTGTACCATATGCATAGTGTCATGGGCCAAATATTTGAAGGTCGCAATGTTGTGGGCTGTGCTTGAACACTTGGGTTACTGGCTAGTCCTGGACCTTATCGGGGGACGGAGTCGGTGTCAATGAGGTGTATGTGCCTAGTCGTGCAAACGACGAATGCACCACTGGTTGAGAGCTGGTGCCGCTCTCCTGATGAGTCCAAGGCAGGACGAAACCAGTGACCCCACAAAGAAGCGGGATAGATTGACTTGTCCGTTGGGATTTGGGGACGACACGCGGGGTGGAAAACTAACCCTATGACAACTTAGTATCAGAGCAGAACGATTCTCGGATACGTTGGAACGTGAATCTTAACCAATAGCTTAACATTTAGAGTATGGTTGGCAATGGTGGTGGTAGAAGACAAATATGGCTTTGCTTCGGCAAAGGTCTTTGTATCCGCGAGTATGGGATCGTGAGGCCGCTCAAGTATAGTTGCAGTGAAGCCCTCCGTGTTATGTTCAAAAATCTACGGTAAGTAACGCCGTAAAAAGGAAGCTTTGTGAAAGCTGCTACATTTATTCAGTTCCCCGTATTCCTGAAACAAGGTGAATCATCGGTACCATATCCGATGCGGCGGACGTCAGCGCCACTTAGAACCAAAACTGACGTACTATATTGAATATGCACGACAGAAGATCATTGTTACTATGCTTCCGGGTGTCCTGCCCTCCCAAAGTGAATCATGTTCAACATAAGGGATCATGCATTGTCAAGCGTGCGAGTTGGTATGGGACGGCGAGCATACACGAGAACGTGCATGAAATGGTGGTGGGAGAGTGTCACAAGCCAAATATTTGAAGGTCACTATGCTATGGGCTGTGCTTGAACGCTTGGGTTACTAGCTAGTCCTGGACTTTATCGGGGGACGGAGTCAGTGTCAATGAAGAGGTGTATGTGCCTAGTCGTGCAAACGACGAACGCACCACTGGTCGAGAGCTGGCGTCGCTCTCCTGATGAGTCCAAGGCAGGACGAAATCAGTGACCCACACAAAGAAGCGAGATAGATTGGCTTGTCCCCCGGGATTGGGCACGCCACACGGGGTCAAAAACTAACCCCGTGACAATAGGGTCTGTTTAAAAAAAAATTGATTTTTTATTTTCAATCCAAAAGTTTTTATTTTTTTTCATTTTGACCTCTTTAATTTATTTACTTTTAATCCAAAAACTTTATGTTTTGCAATTTAATCCCATTTTTTTATTTTCAAATTTGGTCCTCTATATATTTTATCTTCGCAAGTTTTTCGTTTTACGTTTCGTTCAAAATTTTGCGAGTTAACACGCTGCAACGTGTGTATGGTTCAACGTTTTTGTATGTTTTTCTCGTTTGACAGGCTTGTCGCAACGCGTCTATTAATCTTCGTCTAACAAGTTCGTTCCAATGTGCGGGTCCTAAATTGACCTAGTTTTTTCTTTCTACGTTTTACGTTTCGGTCTAATTTCTTTACATTAATATGCCGCAACAGGTGTGCGTGATTCATCGATTTTACGTCTGTCTTTCGTTTAGTGTTATATTTTCTTTTTTTAATATTTTATTTTACAAGCTCTTCTGTTGTTGGTGGTGTGACGTGGGGCTACTTGCACGATTTTACAAACGTGTTTAGCCTTTTTTTTACTAAAAATAATTTGTTTCGAGTTTACCCCATACCTCCTTTACTTAAAAAAAACTTTTTTTAACGTGCATATTTTTATGTACGTGTCCGTATGAATTCGAAGTGTTCTATTCGACGTAAAAAATTTTCTGGAAACGAGTCAGATCAAATATAATACGTTTTTGTTTAAAATAAACATTTTTTACGTTTAAAATAAATATTTTTTTACGTTGTACGTTCCGGTATAAATTTGAGTTAGTGTATATTTCAACATAATTTTTTTTTTGAGAAATGAGTGAGGTCAATATAATATGTTTCCGTGCTTATTTTATGAATGTTTCGTTAATTTTGTTTCGAACCGAGTGGAGTTAAATTTTGGTTTCTTTTTTTCCCTTTTTTTCAAAAGTTATAATTAATCTCTTTTGATTATGCGTGTCAGCTTTTCCGTTATACCCGTTACGTTTTCTATAATATGTCGAAATGCTCGTTTTCATACAGGTAACGCATCACATAACGTTTAGACTAATTCATTCGATTTTTGTGGTGTACTCGCATCGCAACGCGCGCTGGTGTTATTACTAGTTATATTAAATAAAAGAGTTAAATGCTTGGTTGGTCCCTGTGGTTTGCAAATTTTGCAGACTTGGTCCAGTGGTTCACTAATTACACACTTGGTCCCAGTAGTTTCAAATTTTGCACTCGGGTGGTCCTTACCACTAACCTTTGTTAGATTTCTCAGTTAAGTATATGCAAAATTACTATTATACCCCTCGTCTTCTTCATCCTTTCTCTGCTACCACCTGCAACTACTCTGCTACCACAACCCTCACCCTGGCCGCCTTTCACCGCCATACCACTCAGCCATACCCTCGTCGCCTTTCACCGGAATAGACCTCAACCCGTGGTTGGTTGAATTGGTGTGGGACGAACCCGATTTGCTACAAAACGTGAAACGGGTCAGCCCGTGGTTGGTTGAATTGGTGACGAATGTGCCATCGATTCATCTATCGCCATTTTCGCCTCCAAGAAAGAAGCTTCGGATCCAACCACCGGATTTCCCCTTCTTTCGATGCCACCGATGATCACAAACCACATTCCCGCAAGCATTCAGGGAGCCAGGCAGTTTGGATTTGATCATCATCATCATCCGCAACAACACTTCAACAACATTCAATCTTTTCCATTCGGGTTACCGCGATTTCCTCCAAGATCCATGGGAATATCCCAAGAAGCCCAAGCAAACAAATTTGAAAACGGAAGCGCAAACGCTTCCTGTTTGCTAACAATTGGGAACATTAGTAACTCGAAACGAGCTTGAAAGCCGAGAAAAAACCAACCTTTTTGTTGTTTGGTCAGCTGATATTCACCGAACAACAGCTTTCCGATAGCAGTTCTGGCGACACAGTGGCCAACCAGTCTGATGGTTCGGTGGTGGTTCAAAATGGTCCAGTGGAGAGCTCATCCGATGAAGCTGGTCCATGGTTCAAGGACCTAATTCAACCAACCACGGGCTGACCCGTTTCACGTTTTGTAGCAAATCGGGTTCGTCCCACACCAATTCAACCAACCACGGGTTGAGGTCTATTCCGGTGAAAGGCGGCGAGGGTATGGCTGAGTGGTATGGCGGTGAAAGGCGGCCAGGGTGAGGGTGGTGGTAGCAGAGTAGTTGCAGGTGGTAGCAGAGAAAGGATGAAGAAGACGAGGGGTATAATAGTAATTTTGCATATACTTAACTGAGAAATCTAACAAAGGTTAGTGGTAAGGACCACCCGAGTGCAAAATTTGAAACTACTGGGACCAAATGTGTAATTAGTGAACCACTGGGACCAAGTCTGCAAGATTTGCAAACCACAGGGACCAACCAAGCATTTAACTCTAAATAAAACATACAACTTAACGAGAAGTCATTGTATATTTTGTGCTTACACTTATGACAGTAATGGATCAACTGCACGCTCACTTCTTGCAATACCAAATGTGTACTGTTAACCAGAAGACCCATGAATTTTCGTCTTCTTCGAAGAAAAAGGTAAATTTTCGCATTAAAAAACCCTAGCCCAGCATACACATTTCTTCTCCTTGCAATTGTTGAACTTCCGATTCCTTGTTTGACAGATGTCGGTTGTTGAAAGTTTGAACTGATTGTTTGTTATGAGGTTTCTGCTAATAGTTGTTTCTTTGCACTTTGATATTTTATCTAATTGACTTTCTTAAATTATTTCATAAATTCACGCTTTTTTCATAAATACACTTTTTAAACAATGTGAATTTATGAAAAAAGTGTATTGATGTAAAAGAGTATAAACTATTTTTGAACAGCCGGAAAAGGAGTATAAACTGTCGGAAAAAGTGAGATTATTATTTTTTTTATATAAAATTTTTGGTCTCGGCTAGTATCAAGGACTTGCTGCAAAAAGTATCTCGATTATGCAGGATTGTTTATTGTTTGAAATCCCGATATTTATACGTATATATATCTATATATTTTCACTAAAAACAACTATTTTTTCTCTCTCTTTTTCAATTAAATAATATTTTTTACCTTTATCATTACCTTTTCTCTCTTCTTCACTCACAACCATTTCAAAAAATATTAAAAAATTTATACAGTTTTCTCTCTTCAGAATTTTTTTTCCCATATATTTACAGATGAACAGTAACTTTCTCATATAGTTTCTCTCTTCTCTACTCACAACCACTCAAAAACATTACCAATTATTCCTTAAAATATAACTAAACCCCTCACATCACATGTTTTTAAGGGGTTCATTGTGAATGCTCGAAGGTCTTGATTAATAGTAGTCTAATATTGAAAACTTCAAGACAAAGACAGTTGTATTGTTTAGATATATCAACCTTACAACTGTAAATTGTAGGTTTAGCAAACAAGATTGGAGATTAGTAGTACCATATTGAAACCGGCCAGTGTGTTGTGTCAAGATAGAGTGGGGAAGAGAATGGGTGATAGAAAGAGGGTGAATGTAGATGGAGATCGATTAAGCAGCTTGCCGGATGATCTTATCCATAAAATCCTGTCTTTTGTTAGCATCAAACATGCTGTCAGAACCAGTGTTTTGTCACCCAAATGGAGGTATATATGGACTTCAATGCCTTACCTCTGTTTCTCAAGTAAAGATTTCCTTACATTGCCCAAGTTCTCCAACTTTGTTAAACATGTTCTGTCGGGTAGAAATAATCAAATTGACGTGTCTTCTGTCAAGCTCAGATTTCGTGGAAAGGTTAGCCAGGCGTTTGTCAAAAGAATTCTGAACTATTCATTCTCCCACAATGTCCAACAACGAATTTTACTTACTTGGGTGAAAAGAAGACCGAAAGTCCTGAAATTCCTCTTTCTCTATTTAGTTCTCAGTCTCTCAAACATCTCACTTTAACAGGGTATGGTTATGGCTATGGCGCACATTTCATCACGATACCTACTTGGGAGATGCAAGCTTTAGTAACATTAAATCTCAATTATGCCTCATTGCATGATGACAATACTGACAAGGGTGCTCGTCTTTTCTCCCACTGTGCAAAGTTGAAGAATCTCACCATAACACATTGTGGACTGGGGGCTTGAATGGTTTTAATATATTTCATCTTGGACTATCTAGTCTAACACTTGAAAATGGATATCATGGTGTCAATGTGGTTACACCTCAACTCAAGAATCTTATTGTAAAAAATTGGCAAGGGGTGCATCTGATTTCTGCACCCAACCTTTCCTCTTTGTGTTATAAAGATTATTATGATAGATTTTATCGCAGTCATGCTCATGATCCTTTGCAGCTTTCTACTGACCTTCTTCACTTGGAGAAGGTGGATGTATGTATTAATATACATCCACGTTTTCCACCTTCACCAATTGTAGAAGGTTCCAATAAAGATGAGGCATATACTTACAAAATTGTTAGTCTGCTTCAACAGCTCCATAATGCCAAACTTCTTACTCTTAACTTGGAACTTGTCAAGGTATGCTGGTATTGGTCCTAATGTTTATCATGTTCGTCTAAGACTGTGCATTGCGGATAAAGGAGGGGTGCCACATCACCCATTAACAGGCTCAACACGCGCCCCTCCTTTAGTGGCTTTAGTTAATGGATGTTTAGTGAATGCATTGGCGGGTGAATGAGAATAAGGTGGGGCATACCCCAATCTAAACCAACAACATCCTTTTGGTTTTTTTTTTAATTTTTTTGATTTAATTAATCTATAACGCGTTGTTAATAAGTATCTAGTTAACGGTCAAGTTCTTATGAGGCAGTGACGAGGTGGTGATGTGACAATGGATTTAGTTAATCACAATACATAGACTAACAAAAAGGATCAATATAAACAATAGGATATTCTTGTGATTCAAAAAATAATATAAAGAAGTGTATTGAGAGTGCTTACAGGAGTCTACTGAGTACTGTCTCTATTTGACTGCTGTAGTTCCATGGCTATTAAGAAGCATGTTCACAGGAAAATGTGCTTTTATAGCTTTACTTAAATTAATCTCCTTTTGTATACATTTTTTTTTTGCATTTGGCAGTTTCTTTCTTCATCCGTGGAACTAATCTCACATCAACCTTCTCCATTTTCCAACTTACAAAGTTTAAAGATTTATCCAGCTTATCTTGAGGGACCAAAGGTAGCAATGTCTTCTGAAGTCAAAAATTATTTGCTAGATGGTTCTCCTGATGCCACCTTCACAGTGGTTTCACATGAGGTAAATATGTACACTGGTATATCTTTATCTTCCATCCATTAATCTACTTTTTGTTCTGATTACCCAACATCCTTATTCAAATAGAGCTCATGCCCTAAATTTTTAAATGCCTTTGGTGCATATGTTATGTTAAAAGCTGAACAATTGATTTCTACAAGAAAGAACTTTAACGGAAGGTATTTATATGTTTCTTGCTTATTATATGATCCATGGAAACCATGCAGGAGGTTAGAGCTATTATGGATGTTGCATCAGCACGAAACCTTATGGGAGAATTGTATGTGCTACTAGATCGGTGGAAAGAAAATAGTGAAAGAAACGAGGCTCGTACGAAACAAGACGAGGCACCAATGGAGAGCGATGTGGCAACAGTTCTCAAACAAGATGAAGTTGAGAACCATAGAGCACAACCAGACACGATAATGGATTGCCATTTCCTTGAAAGAATGACTCATATTGAAAGCTATTGGGAAGATCTGAATAAGCGATTGGAGATAGGGTATAAAAATACTCGTCACGTGATTTCAGTGTTGGGGAGGATTAAGGAAGTACTGAAAAAGGTGCCTAGTTCAGATCGGGCTAAGTTGGAAGCAAGGTTTTCTAGGTTGCATACTGAGTCTGAGACTATCATGGAAGATATGATCGGTCGAATGAAGATCCAGTGTGATAAGAAGCCAAGCTTCTTCCATGACCTTGCTACATCATCACAACGGTGTTCTTGACAAACTGTGAGTTCTTGATTTTCCGTATACTTCCATCTAGTTCTAGTTTTTGTTAATAGTTTTGTTTATCGATTTGCAAACCTTTTAATTATTTGATGAATAATTATAGAAGTATAAGGCTTGCTTGATCGGATACTAAGTTGAAATTTGTCCAAATTTTACTTGAACCGTAAATTAAAGGTTAATTAAAGAAGTTATAATAATAGGTTTCTGGGAGGCTAAATTTTCTTGTGACCACATATTGAACCACCCTGACCTGATGACACACATACATACTGTATTTTATAAAAGATCTCATTTACTTGTTCATTTGTTACTTTAGGGTTCGTATTTTATTAAAGTAAAATTGCAAATCTACACAAACATAAAGTATAATTGCAAATCTACACTAAAATTGAAAACCATTTCATCAAATTATTTATGGCGTTGTTAAATGTGTTCTCACAACTTATGTTTATCGGTTTCAAGGAGAACAAAAAAACATAAGTTCTATATTTGAATTTAATTTAAATATTATAATTGTAGAATATTTTGGTCAAAGTGTTGTAAGTCGTAAACTTTAGATTTCCTTATCACCTCCGTCATTCTATATGGCAGCCCTTTTAATCGTAGAATCAAGTTCAATATTGTTCGATATCTCTTTGTTCGATGTCCGGTCCGATTGCTTTCATATAAATTAATAAAACCTTGTAATAATTGTGTTTTGTTTCCAGGTTCTTAATTGGCCTAGAGCTTTTGCAGCAACTTAATTGGATGGTGAATTTTTGTATATTTTGTCTTGTACTTATGTCCAGGATATGTTTTTTTTGCTGCTGTTGTGTATGTCACATGATTTTTGGTTTGTAATATCTCTAGTGGTGATACTTACCTTTCACACTATGAAAGGCTTTAAATATAGTTTTTTTTGTAATTGAGTCTTTATGTTTTAATTTCTAACCCCCTAGTTTATTAACTACATTGCTGCATAAATGACTTGCATGATTATTTAATAGTTCATATTTCAACTTACTTTGATTCTTAATAGTTGAAGAATTTATTTATTTTTTGGACGGCCAGATCACCTAGTAAGAACACTGCTTTATATCACCCAAGTCCTAGGTAGGAATCCAGGAGATGGCACAACAATTTGGGCTAGGAATTGTCCACCCTTGGATTCGACCTCTGGACCTCCCGGGCAGGAACCTCACATAAGTATGTAAAACTCCAACTTCCGACTAGTTGGACTGACCATCATTGGCCATAGGCCGTGTCACACATAATAAAATGATAAAATCAAATTAGTATGTCAATCATTATTAGAAATGCGTAATGAAAATATCTCCGTGGTTGCTTTCAATATTTTTAGAACTCGTCCGAATATTGAACCGGCAGCCTTACTAATACACTGATTCGGCCAGATCTAAGAAACACGATGACATAATAAATAATAACAAATTAAACAATCAATAAAATATAAAATTTATAAAATATGTACAAGGATATTGAATAGAAAAACATGAAAGTGAAAGAAAGTTAAACGTGAAAACCTATGCTAAACTACTATAAGTTTATATGCTCACCATTGCAGACACAAAATTAAAAAATAAAAATAATTGTGTCATATGTTGAATGTTCAAAAATCTCTTCCAAACTCATTTGAGTTCATCGCATGCTCTCTAAAGAAGGACCTGTACGATGTGGTTTAATGGACTGTTGTCGAATACAAATGCCCAATCATCATCACCATCATCTTCTTAATTTTGTGTTTCTTATTGTTCCATTTCTTTCAATTGTAAAATGCATTCGTATTAGTCTGTTTCTAATTTGTTTTATATTATTATGAAGAAACTTATCTAGTATTAGTCATATTATAATTTTGATAAATCAAAAATGAATAGGGTAAAATGACTTAATAATTTATTTCTAACCTCTTGACAATGTTACAACATTAATATTTTATTATATATATAGGGTGCGAGTTCGCTACAAAGTCCATTTTTTATACAAAGTGTAAAAAGTCATAAAAGACCATGATGTCAACCATAAAACATACTCAAAACCCACAAATAACAAAGTGAAGATTACTAAAACGCCATATATGTGGATTTTGTGTTGTGTTTTGGATTATTTGGTTTAGAATATCGAATGACTAACATTAGTGTGTTTTATGTTGATTATCATATTGTGTTTTTATACATAGTTTTACAATGGTATGTTTGATGTTTTTATGGACTGATAAGGTTTGGATATTGTGTTTTAGTGATCTTCACTCTGTTATTTGTGGGTTTTGAATGTGTTTTATGGCTGAAATTGTAGTGTTTTACGACTTTGTACACTTTGTAGGAAAAATGGACTTTGTAGCCGAACCCATATATAATATATATATCACTATTAACGGGAAAAATTCTAGGTATTATAACGTGTGCTTCTAGCTCTTCAAAATCATAACTTTACTACTAGTGAACATATTATGTTTATTAAAAAAATAATGAATCAATAGAAACGTTTAGGTTTTAAGTATATAGTGAACATATTATGTTTATTAAAAAATAATGAATCAATAGAAACATTAAGTTTTTAGATATATGCAAGTCTAAGTTGATTTTAAAAAATAATGAATCAATAGAAACAATAAGTTTTTAAATATAGAGTTAATTACGTTTTTCGTCCGTGTGATTTGTCAAAAATCATTATTTCAGTCCATTAGTTTAAAAATTTTCAATTCAGTCCATGTGGTTTCACTTTCATAACTATGTCAATCCATTGGTTTGTCAAAAATCATTATTTCAATCCGTTAATTTGCAATAAAGTGTCAGAATAATTGGATGGAATTAACGAATGTGGATTGAAATAGTTACCAAAGTGAAACCACAGGAACTGAAATAACAATTTTTAAACTAATGGAATGAAACAGTAATTTTTGACAAACCATAGGGACGAAAAAAGGTAATTAACTCTTAAATATATGTAAGTTTAAGTTGATTAGGTGGTATTTGGGATTAAAAAAAATATTATTAAAAAAAGTTGTAAATGTACTAACCCATAACAGCATAATATAATATTTTAAGTATTTTTATTAATAATCACCGGTTATTAATGATATTATGTTTTTTTTTAAATTCAAACTAGGTGATGAGACAACGGTATGTTTGGCGAAAGTAGCTGGTGGTTGGTAGCTGGAGGCTGGTGGCTGGAAGCTGTAGGCTGGTGGCTGCAAGCTGGTAGCTGGAGGCTTTTTAGATATATTTAGGTATTTGACATAGTAGCTGGAGATTTTAATAAAATGTATAAAATAACCAAAATGAACATTAAAAAGTTGGTGCATTAAAAAATTCATTATTTTTTGAGGTTAAAATAGTCATTTTTCCCAAAAAGCTTGTAGCTCCTTCTAAACGCTACTAGTAGGAGCGTTCAACCAAAAGCTTCAAGCTCCTAACCTAAAAGCTTGAAGCTCTTTCAACCAAAAAGGACTTTTATTGAGTAGAAGTTTTTTTCTTAAAAGCTTAAAGCTAGAAACTTTTAAAACCTTTTGTCAAACATACCCAACAACTATATCGTTTCGTAGGGTGGGGGCGGGTTATCAGGCCGGTGCGTTTCAAAATTTATTAACAATCCCATCAAACTTAAAATCATAATTAAAGAACTAATTATCACATTAATATATTTTTTACCTTTTTTAGAATAACAACAGTATATCAACAGATGCCACAACAGTGCTACTATTTGTAATGATGAAGAAAAATGAGTAAAGATGCATGGTGCCGTGTGATATTGGGAGAAATATGGAAACTTGTTTTACCTGGATCTAAACAATTTAATCAAAGTGATGAATGCTTTGACAATGGAGGATAATCCAACTTCCAAATCATTATGTTGCTTGGAACATGAATTTGATTACACACGTCGATTTTTACCTAATATACTGTATCCACTGTGAATCTAGTTGTATATATATTATCATTATCATTATCATTATCAATATATTAAAAATCAACGTATTTAACAGTGTTTTAATTATAAAAAAAGGAATAGTATCAGGCTGACACTCTCACATTGAACCAGCCGTTTATTATTTGTTTATGCTGTAAAGTTACGGGTTTGCCCCCGGAATAGTGCCAGGCAGCTGGCCTGGCACTCCCCCATTGAACCAACATTTTATTATTTGTTTACGCTGTAAAATTACGGGTTTACCCTCACTTTAAAATTACGATGTTGCCCCTGCTCAAAATAAAATTACGATTTTGGCCCCAGCCAAAAATTACGATTTTGCCATGACCCTATTGGACCAGCCGTTTGACCTGACACTCTCCCATTGGACCAGCCGTTTATAATTTGTTTATGCTGTAAAATTACTGGTTTGCCCTCGGAATAGTGCCAGGCAGCTGGCCTGGCACTCCCCCATTGGACCAACCGTTTACTATTTGTTTACGCTGTAAAATTACGGGTTTGCCCCCACTTTAAAATTACGATGTTGCCCCCTGCTCAAAATAAAAATACGCTTTTCGCCCCAGCCAAAAACTACGAATTTGCCCATGACTCAAGATTACAATTTCGCTCTCGGCTCAAATTACGTTTTCACCCCTATTGAAATAAAAAAAATATGCTCTCGCTCCCACCTTAAAATTACGATTCTTCCCCCTTTAAAATAATTATGATTTCGGCATCAGTTAAAAATAACGTTTTTGCCCCTGTTCAAAATAAATTACGTTTTTGGCTCCAACGCAAAATTACGATTATGCCCTCGGTTTAAATTAAAAATATGGTTTTGCGTCCGACCTAAAATTACAGTTGTGCCTTCCTGGTTTCAATTTCCAGTATTGGCATTACTTTAACTTTTGGCAAATTACGATTTTACAGCAGTGAGAAAATATAACTTTCCATTAGTTAAAAAGTACAGTATTGCCATTGTTTTAGTTTTTTTAGCAAAACTATAAAAGTGTTATGTATTGGTTTACTCGATTTAATTGTTTTCCGTGTCAATTAGCTGTCTAACACTCGCTCATTATTCGGCTCTCGCCCTGCAACGCGGGCGACGTATCTAACTAGTTTTTTTAATTACACACGTCGATTTTTACCTAATATATTGTATCCACTGTGAATCTAATTGTATATTTAAAAGATTTAATTACTGTTTTCGTCCTTGTGGTTTGTCAAAAATCACTATTTCAGTCTATTAGTTTAAAGATTGCGATTTCAGTCCCTGTGATTTCACTTTCGTAACCACTTCAGTCCACCTCGCAACCATTTCAGTCCTGTACGTACAAAATAAATGGATTGAAGTGGTTACGAAAGTGAAACCACAGGGACTGAAATGGTTACGAAAGTGAAACCACAGGGACTAAAAACGCAAATTTTAAACTAATGGACTGAAATAGTGATTTTTGACAAATCACAAAGACAAAAACAATAATTAACTCTTTTAAAAATGAATCTTCTAAATGTGTTACTAACGAAATTCACCATATCAGGATACACTCGCCTACGAAACAAGGAAAACCTCACCTAAGGCCAAAGCCCGTGAACACTCCCCCGAAGGCACGACAGTGTGACGAGGTAGAACTTGTCACACCCCGACCCGCAGCGGAATAAGAGTCGGGGCATAATTGGGTTATCACCAAAGCTCATGACATTTACTAATATGTTTCATATTTATTAAAGTCAAAGTTACATTTCAAATAATTCAAACATGTTCATACAATACAAAGAAAATAAATCAAACATAACAATCCCAAACTCTAAATCATTTTATTCTTCTAATCCAATCCTATGTGTTTCTGGCTGCTGCTGGTTCACCTGTATCATGTGTAAAAATGGGGGTTTTTGGGTCAACATAAGTTGGCGAGTGAACCTTATTAGATAAACATTTATTAAAGATTTACTTGTTAATTTATCAATGAAAAATTGTGCATAAACATAAATGAGCAAATGTAAATAATCAAGCAGTGGCAAATAGCAATCACAACTATAACATACAATAACATATGATAACATACATTAACGTACCAACATCATACAATAAATAACATAATTGGAACTGTGCGATCAAGGCTCAATCAAACGGAGCCGATCGTATTGCATGTACTGAAAATGTAAAATGTCTGTGCGATCAAGGCTCAATCAAACGGAGCCGATCGTATGTGGGCACGCCAGGTTCAACCTCATAATGAAATGGGGAACATGCTCAACGCTCATAATGTAATGGGGAGCGGCGGCCTATGAAATTGCATGTACTGAAAATAATAAATTGCATCCAACAATAACTACACAACAGTTGAAACAAACTGAATACACATGTTCATGATATGATGTATGCACAATGGTTTAATTATAATATACATAACAAGACACATGATACACCCCAAAACGTGATTAAACGGGGAATTTGTAAAGATTCACTCACATTGGGTGCGATTGAATGGAGATGATGAGATGCGCACGAATCGGAAGAATTGAACAACGAGATTTTCTAACCTAAATAATAACGGAAAAATATAGTAAATGAGTGGATTTTATTAAGGATTTTAATGGAATTTTTAGATATATTTTTGTGAGTTTAAGGCTATTTTCTATCTTTAAAAATGTTATTTTTAAGTATTTTTAATTGATTTTTAAATTAAATTAAAAAAAAAAAATATAAAAAAATTGTTTATTTTGCGTTGACCGTTGACCGTTGACTTGTTGACCGGTTCGGTCAGCGAAATTGTTTGCGCCGGGTGAGGCTCGAACCCGAGACCTCCCGTACGCGTGCACGCAGCTCTACCAACTGAGCTACGTGTCTAACCCGAAATAATCTTGTTTTTAATTATATTTATATACTAATTCGGTTTAACCAAAATTCTTTTAATTTCAAAAACATTTTAATTCAACGAACCGGTGCCAGTATCAAGTTTCGAACTCGTGACGTGCGATTCAGTGTTGCACACAGTCCACTGCTGGACTGTGTGTCTAACCTGGTTAATATCTTAGTTTATATTATACTTAACAACTAACGGAGTTAACCCGGTTTAGTTTCAAACAAAAAGGCATTTATTACATAAGGAGTGCGTGTATCAGGGATCGAACTCGGGACATGCGTATATATTTTGCACACAGTCCACCGCTGGACTGTGTGTCTAACCCGTTCATATTACTAATTTTAATTAAACTTATAACTTAACTAACTTCGTCTTCTACATTCAGATTACAGTCAACTGATTCACTAATCCGTTCCTTGTTTTTACGATTAACAAACATTCTTAAGGCTAAAATGAAATGGCAGAAACGGTAATTAGAGGTGAACATACCGATGAATGGTTTATTTCAGATTTCCGGCAATGTGTCGGTCCCTGTTTTTATGTTCTTCAACTGAACAAGACAATTAACCGTTTTTATTAGCATATCGTGAAATTGAAGTGATCAGCAAATGTTAACAGAGGGTTTGAATGCCCTTACCGATTCTCAGATGAATATAGAGATTTCAGAATTTTTCCGGCGAACTGAAATTAGCTTGTTACAGTGCCTGAATTCGATTTCAATTGAAAGGTTTAAGTTAGAAATAGCCTAACAATTGTTGAACTACAATGTTATTGAAAGATTTACCGTTTGAGGATGAATACGGTTTTCCGACGAATTTTGCAGAAAATTCCGGCGAGTTGATTTAAGCGTTCTGACGAACTGAAAGTGTGACGAAAGTGAAATGGAATATTGGTATGATGTTTCTGAATCGCGAGAGGGGTCTGGAGTTGAAGTAATCTGGACTTGATTCTTTTCGGTTATAAAAACCGATAATAATGAAAATTGATGTTCAATCACTTCCGAATTGATTAACATCATCGGTTCATCGGTTATAAACGTGAATGTGCGAGTAATCAAACGATTTGACGATTGAATTGCCGATTTCCGTTTCTCAGTTGGCGCAACCGGTTTAACCTTGTTTGTGTATAAATGTTATTTTGTTTCCTAGAGATAACAGAAAACAACAAGTGGCGGAGTGGTGATGTGAGTGTGTGTTAAGTCGTTGGAGTTGTAAACCAGCTGACCCGGGTTCGAGTCCCGGCAGCAACATATCCTTTTTATTTATTTTGTTTTAACTTTTTATCAAATATAATTTTTATAGTTTAGTTTATTTATTAATTATGTATCATTTTAAATCAAAATAATCATAAATATTCAACGTGACATTTAAAACTTGATATTCGATTACAAAACGGAGCGGGTTTTGGAAACCCGTTTTTGACAAATGTTACAGTATCCCCTACTTTTAGGAATTTCGTCCCTAAATTTAAGTAGTTGAAGTAGTAGGAAAAAGATGCGGGTATTTTTCACGCATTGAGTCTTCACGTTCCCAAGTAAACTCAGGTCCCGTTTCGACTCCCAGCCTAACAATTGGAATGCGACTTCGTCGCAAACGTTTCACCCGAAGTCCATGATCTCTACAGGTCTTTCAATAAAAGCATAGATTCATCAATCTGAATATCTTCCAGAGGAATGTGGAGGTTTTCATCAGCGAGGCACTTCTTCGAGTTCGACACGTGGAATGTGGGATGAATCCTGTTGAGTTCTTCTGGTAGATCAAGCTTGTATGCTACAGGACCTACTCTTTCGAGTATCTTGAAAGATCCTACGTAACGTGGTGCTAGCTTGCCCCTTTGACCAAAACGAACTACTCCCTTCCACGGTGATACATTTAGGAGTACATGATTACCAATGTTAAACTCTAAAGGCTTCCGTCGTTTATCTGCATAACTCTTTTGACGACTTTGAGCCGCTAGAAGATTGTTTCGAATTTGATGGATCTTGTCTGTGGTTTCTTGGGTCAATTCTGGACCAGTGATTTGAGCTTCCCCAATTTCGTGCCAACATACAGGAGATCGGCACTTACGACCATATAAGGCTTCAAAAGGTGCCATGCCGATGCTTGGATGATAGCTGTTGTTGTACGAAAATTCAACTAAGGGTAGATGAGCGTCCCAATTTCCCTTGAAGTCTAAAACACATGCTCGAAGCATATCTTCAAGAGTTTGAATGGTGTGTTCAGATTGACCATCAGTTTGAGGGTGATAGGCGGTACTGAGATCTAATCGCATGCCCATAGCGGCTTGTACTGCTTGCCATGTTCGTGAAGTGAAACGACCATCACGATCAGGAATAATGCTTAACGGTACTCCATGTCGGCTTACGATTTCGCTGATATAAATACGAGCTAGCTTTTCGTTCTTGAAATCTTCGCGGATAGGAATAAAGTGAGCTGGTTTAGTAAGTCGGTCAATTATTACCCATATAGTGTCATACCCACCAGAAGTGCGAGGTAACCTGGTAATGAAATCAATGGTTATATTTTCCCACTTCCATATAGGTATTTCAGGTTGGATCAGAAGTCCTGAGGGTCTTTGATGTTCAACTTTTATTTTGGAACATGAAAAGCACTTGGAAACAAAATCAGCAATATCCTTTTTCATTCCAGGCCACCAGTAGGTGTATCAAAGGTCCTGATACATCTTGTCGGCTCCTAGGTGTATAGAATATCGTATTTTGTGCGTCTCATTCATAAGAAAAATATCACGAAGATTATTGTGGTCAGGAATCTATATGCGATCTAGACAGTATAGAATACCGTCGGATTTAGTTTAAATTTTAAGTTCAGCTCCACAAGACAGCTCCTTGCGTACGTCTCCTTTCTGTTACTAAAACATGCTGGGCTTCTCGGATTTTGATCTTTGATGTCGCTTACGATTTTATTTATAACGGTTTTGAGGGAACCGATGCATTTGTAATGATAAGGTATGTATCATAAACAAAAACTCCAACCATGACGATATTTAAACCTACACGGAACTTTTCATAACCTCCTGGTAATGCTTTTGATCCTTTGCCAAGAATACTTATATATAGGAAGTACCAGCGGCGTATCCACCATATTCTTGTCAAATTTTCGTTGGCTTTATCAGTAAATCATGATCAGTTCTATTTGACTCTAAAACATAAACAACACAACGAACAAAACTTTGAGTCTAAATTCTGAAATGATACATGACTAAATGTTGACAGTACCTCTCTCGTTGGTTCTGATGAAGGGGTCAGTCTATGTAAAAGTGTGACACAACCCAACTTCTTTAAATGATGAGATTGAGATACGTCGAGATGTATGATGATATAAATGTTAAATCAATGAGTATAGAACAAAACTGTAATATCAAATCGCATTAAAATTCTTGGATACATAATTTCTAAATTTTACAACTGGAATACGGAAAGATGGAGATAACATAAAGAAAACATTAAAACTAGACGATTAGAGTTGAGTCTTGATTCTTGGCGAGGAGAAATTAGTTGGGTGATTCGTTTGGGCCGTTATTATTTTCAACAGTATTGGTGTTGATGTTATAAGCTCTTCCTCTTGCAGGTGGTGGAGCTTGGTTAGCTTGATTCACCGGATTTGCTTGAGCTTGGGCATGAATGATGTTCACCAAACGTGGACAAGTGTTTCTAAAATGGCTTGAATCTCCACAATTGTAACAAGCCCGCATAGGTTGTACCATGGGATAGTTGGGTTGATAGTATGTTTGGGCTAAATGTTGGGTAGGTGGTAGTAGTAGGGGTTGTTGGGCTTGACCCATTATTTGTTGGTGGGTTTGGGTTGAAGGCTGGTGACGGTTCGTTCGCTGAGGTATGCGACAGGTTTGAACAGTATGGCCTGCGCGACCACAGCCGGTGCAATATTGCAAGGATGATCAGGAGAATAGTGGTATTGGCAACAGTTGCATTTTGGTAACGGGCCGGAGTATGGTCTTTTGTATGGTGCAGGTGAAGGGGCGACTTGGGTAATGGGTGCAGCAGGAATAGGGTAATTGGTTTGTGTGACGGCGAAGTTTCTTGTGCTTCGATTCCTTTTACCAGTAAACTTCGAGGAGGAACCAGAATGGTTTGAAGTTTGAGCCTCAATGGGGGCTTTCTTCTTCTCCTCTTTGAATTTACCGTTTCGAATGCGATTTTCGGTCAGTTCAGTGGCTAGTTCCATAGCAGCTTCAAGTGTTGCTGGTGAAGTGCTGAGAACTGAATCTTGAATTTTCGAGGGAAGACCTCGAATATAATGCTCAACCAAACGATAAGTTGGGGTGAACAAGTTAGGGACCATTTGGTTCAATTCTAAGAACCTCTTGTTGTAGATGGTATGATCTCCCTCCTTTTGTTTTAAAGAATGAAATTCGTCCTCCAACTTTTTAATCTCACTCCTAGGACAGAAACGCTTAGTCATGATTTCCCTTAACTCCTCCCACGTTAAGGCCATTGCATCATCAATTCCCCTCTTCCCCTTTTCAGTATTCCACCAGGTGAGAGCTACCCCAAATAGTCTCCCGGTGGCGTATCGAACCTTGCGATCCTCAGGACAATCGCAGTTAAGAAAAGTGTTTTCCATCTCCTCAAACCAGTGGAGAAGAGCAGTGACACCTTCGGTCCCTTCAAATTTAGGAGGATCACAAGACTTGAAATGTTTATATGAGCACTTGCTGGTAGGAGGGTTGTCGATGTCCTGGTCATGTTGTTGGGGAGGGTTAGTAGGATTTGTAGCGAGGGCATGTTGTACTTGGACCACAATGTCAGGCAGTATCGTGGCCATTTGTTTCGCGATTTGTGTGGCCAAGCGTTCCTGAGACCTTCCTGATCTTTTACCCCTTCGTTGTTGTCTAGACGACATCTACAGGAACGTACATAAGAAGATTGTGAGTTTATGGAGTCTTTTTAGGTGTCATGTGTCTTTAAGAAAATGAAAATAACATAAATATCAATAATGCAACTACATCCATAGGATGTCTTGGGTTTGCTCATGTTGGGCCTCAAATGTCCCCCATACCTTCACCTATATAGTCATGTGGGCCCCCATGGCTATTGGCTTGGTAGGATTCACATTAGTATTGGCAATTTAACACTCGCATCACCCGAATGCAAACCACAAAATATGTTCATGAGATGTTTGGTCGGAACGTGTCCAGGTGTAGACACAATGACAACTCAAAGTGGGGTTAGTTCACACGACGTTTGGTATAGCATGCTTTGGCCTAATAGGTACTTCGTACTCTCATCGTTAGTCCCCAGGTAGGCAAACTGGTCCTTTATTTTGGATTTATACGAATGCCAGCCTAGACAGGACGTCCCGACTACCGGTACTGGTACCCTTCCAGTTACTACATGCCCGTCATGAGAACTCACTTTGATGAGATTTGAAAACACAAAAATCATTGTAAAAGCAATCATGATGTGGTGTGTGCTTTCATGGATGTGATATGTTATGAGTATATGACTCATGATAGGCATTATATGATAATACATACTTATGAACATGCTTGTATAATATTGAATGTAACATTTAACATAAAACATATAAACATCATGAAATTTGGCATGTAACACACAAAAATCTTATAAGTTTCTAATCAACTATAGTATAGGCTATAAGGGTCTAATAACCTATCAAATATCCCTATAGTCATGGCTCTGATACCAATCTGTCACACCCCGACCCGCAGCGGAATAAGAGTCGGGGCATAATTGGGTTATCACCAAAGCTCATGACATTTACTAATATGTTTCATATTTATTAAAGTCAAAGTTACATTCCAAATAAACCAAACATGTTCATACAATACAAAGAAAATAAACCAAACATAACAATCCCAAACCCTAAATCATTTTATTCTTCTAATCCAATCCTATGTGTTTCTGGCTGCTGCTGGTTCACCTGTATCATGTGTAAAAATGGGGGTTTTTGGGTCAACATAAGTTGGCGAGTGAACCTTATTAGATAAACATTTATTAAAGATTTACTTGTTAATTTATCAATGAAAAATTGTGCATAAACATAAATGAGCAAATGTAAATAATCAAGCAGTGGCAAATAGCAATCACAACTATAACATACAATAACATATGATAACATACATTAACGTACCAACATCATACAATAAATAACATAATTGGAACTGTGCGATCAAGGCTCAATCAAACGGAGGCGATCGTATTGCATGTACTGAAAATGTAAAATGTCTGTGCGATCAAGGCTCAATCAAACGGAGCCGATCGTATTGCATGTACTGAAAATGTAAAATGTCTGTGCGATCAAGGCTCAATCAAACGGAGCCGATCGTATGTGGGCACGCCAGGTTCAACCTCATAATGAAATGGGGAACATGCTCAACGCTCATAATGTAATGGGGAGCGGCGGCCTATGAAATTGCATGTACTGAAAATAATAAATTGCATCCAACAATAACTACACAACAGTTGAAACAAACTGAATACACATGTTCATGATATGATGTATGCACAATGGTTTAATTATAATATATATAACAAGACACATGATACACCCCAAAACGTGATTAAACGGGGAACTTGTAAAGATTCACTCACATTGGGTGCGATTGAATGGAGATGATGAGATGCGCACGAATCGGAAGAATTGAACAACGAGATTTTCTAACCTAAATAATAACGGAAAAATATAGTAAATGAGTGGATTTTATTAAGGATTTTAATGGAATTTTTAGATATATTTTTGTGAGTTTAAGGCTATTTTCTATCTTTAAAAATGTTATTTTTAATTGATTTTTAATTGATTTTTAAATTAAATTAAATAAATAAAAATATAAAAAAATTGTTTATTTTGCGTTGACCGTTGACCGTTGACTTGTTGACCGGTTCGGTCAGCGAAATTGTTTGCGCCGGGTGAGGCTCGAACCCGAGACCTCCCGTACGCGTGCACGCAGCTCTACCAACTGAGCTACGTGTCTAACCCGAAATAATCTTGTTTTTAATTATATTTATATACTAATTCGGTTTAACCAAAATTCTTTTAATTTCAAAAACATTTTAATTCAACGAACCGGTGCCAGTATCAAGTTTCGAACTCGTGACGTGCGATTCAGTGTTGCACACAGTCCACCGCTGGACTGTGTGTCTAACCTGGTTAATATCTCAGTTTTTATTATACTTAACAACTAACGGAGTTAACCCGGTTTAGTTTCAAACAAAAAGGCATTTATTACATAAGGAGTGCGTGTATCAGGGATCGAACTCGGGACATGCGTATATATTTTGCACATAGTCCACCGCTGGACTGTGTGTCTAACCCGTTCATATTACTAAAACTTTTAACTTAACTAACTTCGTCTTCTACATTCAGATTACAGTCAACTGATTCACTAAACCGTTCCTTGTTTTTACGATTAACAAACATTCTTAAGGCTAAAATGAAATGGTAGAAACGGTAATTAGAGGTGAACATACCGATGAATGGTTTATTTCAGATTTCCGGCAATGTGTCGGTCCCTGTTTTTATGTTCTTCAACTGAACAAGACAATTAACCGTTTTTATTAGCATATCGTGAAATTGAAGTGATCAGCAAATGTTAACAGAGGGTTTGAATGCCCTTACCGATTCTCAGATGAATATAGAGATTTCAGAATTTTTCCGGCGAACTGAAATTAGCTGGTTACAGTGCCTGAATTCGATTTCAATTGAAAGGTTTAAGTTAGAAATAGCCTAACAATTGTTGAACTACAATGTTATTGAAAGATTTACCGTTTGAGGATGAATACGGTTTTCCGGCGAATTTTGCAGAAAATTCCGGCGAGTTGATTTAAGCGTTCTGAAGAACTGAAAGTGTGACGAAAGTGAAATGGAATATTGGTATGATGTTTCTGAATCGCGAGAGGGGTCTGGAGTTGAAGTAATCTGGACTTGATTCTTTTCGGTTATAAAAACCGATAATAATGAAAATTGATGTTCAATCACTTCCGAATTGATTAACATCATCGGTTATAAACGTGAATGTGCGAGTAATCAAACGATTTGACGATTGAATTGCCGATTTCCGTTTCTCAGTTGGCGCAACCGGTTTAACCGAGTTTGTGTATAAATGTTATTTGTTACCTAGAGATAACAGAAAACAACAAGTGGCGGAGTGGTGATGTGAGTGTGTGTTAAGTCATTGGAGTTGTAAACCAGCTGACCCGGGTTCGAGTCCCGGCAGCAACATATCCTTTTTATTTATTTTGTTTTAACTTTTTATCAAATATAATTTTTATAGTTTAGTTTATTTATTAATTATGTATCATTTTAAATCAAAATAATCATAAATATTCAACGTGACATTTAAAACTTGATATTCGATTACAAAACGGAGCGGGTTTTGGAAACCCGTTTTTGACAAATGTTACAGAACTTGCTCAGTTTTAGGATTGAACTAGTGCTCACCGTCTACTTGCCTATTATCCATCATCACCCCCCCCCCCCAAAGTTCCTCTCGCTCCTTAAATTCCTACGGTGACTTCTGACAACTTCTTCTACCATGTTCCCGGGCTCGAGTCCACGTGGAGATTTTTTTTAATTCAATTTAATTCTGTTAATTGATACAAATCTTTTATTATCACACCGAACTTTTAAAAATGAACTTGACAAGTTTTTTATTGCAGATTGAACTTTCAAAATATTTGGTATTTGAAATATTTTTCTCTTTTATATGTTTTCGGTTAGCTATTGGCATTTAAGCAACCAAACATCGTTAACATCACATATTATATCACTAGGTTAGAACCGGTCTATTACATGAGTTGCATAAATCTAAATTTATATAATAAATAATATAAAATCTATCTTTAAAAAAATTCATGTATTGAATTTGTTGAATAAAATATAATATCTTATGTTATATTTACTTATTATAACATTAAACTTTTTTATTTATTATTAGGTTAAAACACATGTATTACATGGGTTGAATCTCGCTTTTATGATACATTCACATTATAGGATACAATGATTTTATCTAGTTTTATACACCTTCATGCTTATTTGTTTATTCATAAAACACTTATCTCAAATTTGTATTCAAGATAGTTATGGTACAAAAGGTGGAGATCGATCCCCACGTTTTTATATATTTCATCATTTTTTATGAATTATATCGTAAAATTGAGAATTAAATTCTCTATGAAAGGAGTATATAATTGTTATATTTAAAAATGATGTTCTTTCTGAATGTTGATCCATGTGTGATAAATGATGTATTTAAACCAATTATAACAGTTCGCCTAACATTATAGTGTCTAGATTTGATGTTTGAAAGAATTGTGGTACTATAATAGTAAGTCTAAATAAGCGACGCGTCTATTATACAACCTCGTGTAATTTCAATTATGCACATAACTTTTTTATAATTTTGTTACACATAATTGTAATTTCAATTTTCTATTATACAACGAGTTTATTATACAACCTCGGGTAATTCATGAGTATATAATCTAGTAAATCAATACCTTATTGTAAAAGTATAAATGTATACTTTATCAAACATTATATAAAAGTTTCATTCAAAACCGAATAAGTAAAATACAATCGATTTTATTGTTCTTTATATATCAACTAGTGGAATTCCACCGCGCGGTGCGGCGGGAATTCAATCGGTAACAATCTAAGGCACTTGGTATAACAATTGTAGGAGAAAAATAACAAAGTGGTGGTCTTTTTAAGATGATATCGACACATGTTATGTTGGCTGAAAATCATAGAAACGAATATTAGTTACAGTTCTGATAATACAGATACTGATACCAGTGGTGTTAAACAATTAATTCGATTATTCAAAGTTGTCCAAAAATTAAATTAAAAATGTATATTAAACTATAAATAATAATCTGAACATGTAATAGAAGTTGAAATAATTTTAGTTATTAATTAATTAATTACAAAACACACAAAATAAGAGGCTTAGTTTCTCTAATCTCTGAAGATCAATATAGTAGTTTTCTATCATATGAAGGTCAAATGTGAGACAATTAAGAATAATGAAGGGTCAAATGCATAAATTAATTTTCTGGTTAGTCGCCTTCAAGTGATTTTAGCATCTACTTTAGCTAACAGCTTCACCTATTATAATAATAATAATAATAATAATAATAATATGTTTACACTTTTCCTTAATAACTTTTCATATATCATACTTTATAAAGTTTCTTATATAATCTACGCTTCGATACCTTTTTAACCCATTTAACTTAACTATTCTTTAATATTTTTTAATATATTGCTTTCATGAACTTAAAAAAAGCTTCATATGAACCGAACGATACCAAATTTCCGTCACATTACACATAGAATCCCACTGGTTATTTCAAAACTCCTATAAAATTGTTACTATCTAAAGTTTACATTTTGTTCTAAATTTAAAATATAACTTAAAACAAGAGATGTCCCCAATGAGATGGTGGTGGAGTGGTAAGGGAAAGACTTAGGTGTTGTTTGTTTTTGCAGACATAAATTGTCTGCAAGCTAATTTCATCTCTTTTCATGTCTGCAACTGAAGACATGAGATGGTGGTGGAGGAGGTAGGTTGCCGGAGGAGAAGAGGGAGGTCGCCGGAGGAGAAGAGGTATGTCGGAGAAGGAGGAGGAGCGGCGGTGGGAAGGGCTGGTGTTTGAGGGAGGAGAAGAGGGAGGTGTGAAGATGTTTTAAGAAGAAGATCCCTAGCTTATTTTTTAAGATAAAAAAGCTGATTTCAGGTCTGTTTAAAAAAAATAAAACAAATAGTCTTCAAGGGTAACATCTGCGCGTCTGCAGACATCAGCCCCCTTGAAGATGTTTGAAGAAAAAACAAACACCCCCTTAGTGTTTTAAGAGACCTCAGTTCGATTCCTGCCCTCCCCATTATTTTCTGCGGCACCTGGTGATGATGGGAGATTAGGCGAATGGGTGGAGATCGCTAGTTCGATCCTTGAACTGAGCGAGTTTTACCTCACCGTACTGTCGTGCCTTCAGGCGAGTGTTCATGGGCTTCGGTCCTAGATGAGGGTTTTCCCCAGTTTGGAGGCGAGTGTATTCCGATGTGATGAATTTCGTCAGTAGCCCATTTGGAGGATTCGTTGGGCGTTAAAAAAAATTAAAAAATAAAATAATAACAAGAGATGTCATTTAATGTATGTTTGGCAATGGTATAAATTGAAAATCATCCCTACACATTCTCTCACGCTCACATCCTGTAATACCAACTGAGCGATGCTTGACCTTCTCAACTTTTCATCTTCCTTGGAGGAAAAGGTACCTTCTCACTACAAACCCTAGCCCAACATACATGAATCATCCTCAACTACTCATTTCTTGCTTGACTGATTATCATATTCATATGTCGATTGTTGATAGTTTGAACTCATTTTTGTTGCTATCACTTATTAGGGTGAGTTTTTGCAACTATAATTTGTCTGCTCGTAATATTTTTACTTATATTTTCTCACTCGACTGCTTAGAGTACTAATTTTGTAGTTAGCATTTAGCAAACAAGCAGTGTGCTGTAACGATTGTTGACGGTTTGAACTGATTTTCCTTGTTTTTAGGGTAAGTTTCTGCTAATAAGCTTTTGTCTGCACATAAACATATAGCACTCAGAAACTACATATTTGAGTTGACGTGAATTTGAACTACATAAGAAGTATTTCGTAAAAGGTTTTGACTTTGACTTTGACCTTTTGAGGTCAAAATAAGACTAGAAACTAAAGTTGTTGGAAACTTGTACTTCCAATGTCACATGTGTAGCGGGATTGTTTATTTTTTTTTCATAAAATTCTTGGACTTGTCTAGCATAACCAAAGGCTTGTTGCAAAAAAAAACTATCTTTTTGTAATATAATTAGTGAATAGTAAATTAGTAATATAATATTGTAAATTTTAAAGTATAGTTTGTTGTATTGTTTTTATATATTAATCCTTTGTTTGACCACTGTAAATTGCAGCTTTAGGAATCAAAAGCGGCGCGTAATATGGTGATGATGTTGGTTTAGTAAAAAAGATTTAAGATTAGTAGTACCGTATTGTAACCAGCCAGTGTGCTGTATCAAGATAAGAGTGGGACGAGAATGGGTGATAGAAAGAGGGTGGATCGACTAAGCAGCTTGCCCGATGATATTATCCATAAAATCTTGTCTTTTGTTTGCATCAAACAAGCTGTTGAAACTAGTGTTTTGTCACCCAGATGGAGGTTTATTTGGACTTCAATGCCTTATCTCAATTTCGTAAGTGAGGATTTCCCTTCATTACCTTATTTCACCAATGCTGTTACCAGTGTTTTGTCTCGCCGAAATGATCAAATAGAAGTGGCGTCTCTTACACTTAGTCTCCATGGAAGGGTTAGTCTGGCGTTTGTCAAACGAATTTTCAACTACGCGTTCTCCCACAATGTTCAACACATGACTGTTACATGCCTGATTGAGAAGAAGATTGAACTTCCGCTTTCTCTCTTTCGTTCTCGGTCCCTCAAACATCTCACTTTAATTGGTTCTGTTGATCGTTCGGTTGCGTCAACTTGGGAGGTTCCAGCCTTAACGACATTACATCTCGGTTATGTCACATTGTATAAAGATGACGATGAAGAAGATGATGATGATGACGATGATCAGGATGAAGATGATGATGATAACGATATCTTTTCCAAGTGCCCAAACTTGAAGAATCTCACTTTAGACAGCTGCAAGATATTGGGATCGAATGGTTTAAGTATTTGTCATCCTAAACTTTCTAAGCTCACGCTTGAAAATGGATACTGGGGGTGGAATTTTGTGTATGTGGTTGTACCTCAACTCAAGAATCTCACTATCGTAAATTGTGATTGGGTGCATCTTTCGGCACATGATCTTACCTCCTTTATATACAGAAGTGGTTATTCCTTGAAATTCTCTACGGACAGTTTACCTTCTTTGGAGGCGGTTGATCTTTGTATACACAAACCTTGCAAGACAGAAGCCAATGCTATAGTTCGTTTACTTCAGCAGTTCCACAGAGTCAAATATCTTACCGTTAACTTGGAAACTATAGAGGTATTTGGTTCTTTATTCAAAAGACATGCGCTTGCTTTATATGAAATTCTTATCTATAACAATCTGGTGCTTAAAAAACTAAATATGCAATCATGTTTTATACCTTAAAAAGGCAAGAAACAGTTAACCAAAAAAGGATGTTGCGTATAATATATCCATATATGTGTACTTATAGCGATGCTTGTTTTATACCTCGGATAATCTTCTATTAATACATACTTTTATTTTTTTAAATTTTTGCAGGTTCTCTGTTCCTCGGTTGAACTAATCTCCAAACAACCTTCTCCTTTTGCTAACTTGAGGAGTTTAAAGATTCGTCCGGTGGACATACAATTGGTGGGGCAAGCACAAAAGAAAGTAGTTGTGTCTGAAGAAGTCAAAAGCTATTTGCTAGGCGGTTCTCCAAGTGCCGCATTAACACTCGTTACGCGTGAGGTAATTAATTACATCATGATGGATATTCTTATTATCCGTCATGCATCGTAATTATTGCTCTAGGTTATAAAGAAAGTTATGGTAAGCAATTGGCATAATTTTTAGAATCTCTTGTTAGATTTTATTATCCGGTATATATTTTAGGAATATTGGATTTTAATAATCCCAACTATTCGCCGTTGGCCGCCAACAGTCCCAACTTCAAAAATAACAGAACCCTAACACCGTTAATCTCCGGTCGCCGGAAAAACGTTTTTGGACGGAAAACCCATTTTTGGCCGGGAAACTCAACATATTCGTCCCAACCCTCTTTGTAACCATATTACGGACCGTCCCAACCCTCTTTGTAACCATATTACGGACCTGTAGGAACCTTTTTCTAGTGAAATCCTCAATTATTAAAGTCGTCGGAAAACTTCTTTTTTCGCCAGTAAACTTCTTTATGGTCGGAAAACTTCTTTTTTCGCCAGTAAACTTCTTATGGTCGGAAAACTTAACTTTTTGGCTGGAAAACTTAATATCTTTGTCCCAAACCTCTTCGTAACCTTAGATCGGACCTTTAAAACCTTTTTCTGGTCAAAAACGGTTTTCCGGCGACCGGAGACTAACAACGTTAGGGTTCTGTTAGTCAGGGTCCATTGGTGGCCAATATTTCAATAGTTGGGACTGCTAGTGGTTATTTTTGAAGTTGGGACTGTTGACGGCCAACGATGAATAGTTGGGATTATTAAAATCCAATATTCCTATATTTTATCATTATTTAAAGAGAACCACCAGTGATCCATTTGTATTAGTAAGGTAGGTATAAATATGGAATAGATGATTAATATTGTTATGGTTTCTTTAGTGGTATGATCTTATGGAAACATTACAGGAGATTAAAGCGAGGGACGCAACACTAGCGCAACACCTTATGACAGAACTATGGGTAATGCTAGAGCAGGATAAAGCTAACATCAACTGGGATCATATGAAGCGAGGAAAAGCACTAATCCAGAATTATTCGGCAGATCTGACTATGCAGCGTCAGCGCGAGAAAACAAAGATTTGTGACATCATTTCAAAGCTGCAGCACATTGAAGGTTTACTGACAAAGTTGCCGACATCAGAAAGGGCTAAAATGCAATCATCATTTTCTAGTTTGTGTGAAGAAGCAAACCTTGTCATGAGCCGTTTAAGTGTCTACTCGGATGAACTTGCTAAAGCATTGCAGCGGTCTTCTACGCAGATATAAGTCGTTGATTTTCTATACCTTGTAAGTGTTAAAGCTGTTCTTTTGTTTTGATTTCAGGTTCCTGCAGTAGTCTTCAACACTTTATGTTCATGTTAGGAACTGAAGTGTTGGGTGCCTAGTGTGTGTTAGAACTTGCTTCAAAAGTGGTTTTTTGATGGATGTTGAACTCACAACGATCGTTAGTATCGTTGTATTTGAGTAAACTTGATCCAGCTATGATTTGGATTAGAAAAAACATCTAAAATATTTTAGAAAAAAGTTTATGATTTCTTAACTGTTTTTATCTTTTACTCTTTTAGAGAAGTTTATTTTCGTTATTGTGTATTCTGGACTCATCTTTTGAAACTAAAATTCAAAATATGATGGTTAAAAAGATTAAACTCTATTCATATCATATCTACATCTACATGTACACTATGGTATTAACTCGATCAAGCAAAAAATCTGATATTTTTACTATGTCGGTGAGATCATGATACATAGTTAGAAGAAACAAGTTCAACCTTTTTCTAAAACTTGTTAGAAATCAAGTTACAAGTCTTCCAATACGCAAACTCGTCAAACTTAATGAAGTTAGGGGTGTATGTTCTGGTCGAATATGGGTTGTGTTTCGGTCGACCACCAATCCACCCGAGGCCCTAAATGAAATTTGGAATAATCGAAATAAACCGTACAAAGATTTTTATCCATACAGGTTACCCGAGAATATAAGAGGAATCCAAAATTGGATTCATGTTATTATGGTAGTAGGATTAGTAAAATGTTAATTCAACCAATTTGTGTTAATTGGATTGGGTTGTTAGTGTAACCGAGTTTGGATTGTGCCATTTCGGTTATTCAACTATTAACTAAAGGCAAAAAAGATCTGACTTTTTTTTGGCCGTTAAATTGTTTTGTTAATGATTTGCATACCCCCCCCTCGCGCACGCGCTTGGGGTTGCGTGGGGTGCGTAAAACAGTGTCAAGTAACACCAATTTCACAATTAACACCGGAAAAGCTTGTATACAAAAGAAATAAAATGAATGTTAAACATATAAAATAGAGTAAACTGCCAAAATGATCCGGTCACTTTGTCACTTTAGTTCAAAACTCAAACCTTTTGAATCTAGGTTCCTGTGGTTTCAATGTTGCCATTTTCATCCAAAATCTGGTCAGATTTTTCAGTTAACATCCAATTTTTTTTTGTATTTTTCCTCTTTTAATGAAAAGTAAATGGTCTTTTAACGTTTTATTATAACATATTAAAAAATTTGATCATTTTGCCTTTCATTCAAATGGAGGAAAAAAAAAATTGGATGTTAACTGAAAAATCTAACCAGATTTTGATTTTGGATGAAAATGACAAAAAAATTGAAACCACAGGGACCCAGATTCAAAAGATTTGAGTTTTGAACTAAAAAGACAAAAATGACCTAACCTCAGGGATCATTTTGGCAGTTTACTCATTAAATAATAACCAAGTCGTACTAGGACTCATGTGTTGCGATGGGGTCGTTAAATAGGAAAAAAATTAGGCGTAACAACGTTGAACTACAAACGCACGTTACGGTGTGTTAACTAGCAAAAGTTAAACTAAAACGTATAACGAATAATTGGAAAATATTAGAAGTATAAAGGAATGAAGTTGAATCTGAAAAGTGTCGAGTTAAACTGTAAATTAAAGAGGCATAAGTATTAGGGTTAAAGGTTGAAAAAATTAAAGACAAAAATATACCCAAAGTGAGTACACAAAGTAAAACTAAAAGTACAAACCAAAACCAAAATGCATGACAAAGTTGCAAATCGATAACGCAAATAATTAGGGGTGTAAACAAGCCGAGCGGCTCATGAGCTACTCGAGATCAGTTCAAGGAAAAGCTTGAAATAAGTCGAGCCTTATCGAGCCCGAGTCGTGCTTGGGCCTAAAATAAAGCTCGTATGTTTATCGAGCCCGAGCTCGAGCTTTACATGTGAAGCTCGTTAGGCTCGTCGAACCTTAGTGTAAACGAGCCGAGTCGAGCTTATTCAAACTTGCTTACAAGCCGACCTCGAACCTAAAAATAAACTTATTTCGTAAACGAGCCCGAGCTTCACTTATCGAGCTCGCGAGCCTAAAAAAGTGTATTGTTTATAGTATTTTTATTTAATATATCAGTTAATAGATAATAAACAATTAATAGATAATATACGAGCTGAACTCGAGCTTGAGAAAATACTAACAAGCCAAGCTCGAGCTTTGAAAACATAGCTCGAGACGAACTTGAGCTCGATTCTGGTCAAGGTCGGGCTCGACTCGCTTGCACCCCTAGGTATATAATATAATAATAAAGTTGAATTATTTACAAAATTAAAGCCATTCTGAATTTTTTTCAAGCTTAATCGATGACACATATCAAAAGTCAAAAGCTTTACAAAATATTCAAAGCTTTTTAAGTACACAAAATTTTCAACAAAGCTTTTTAAGTACACAAAATATTCAAAGCTTTTTAAGTACGTTACTTTTGAGGTAAAAGTTCAAAGCTTTTTAAGTACGTTAAAAGTTGCATTTTAACGTTTTTAGGGTAAAAAAAGTTTAAAGCAGGGGCCAGCAGCACGCCGCCATCGTACTATCAACACATAAACCCGTTCACTGGGTTATGTTTCTTCCCTCCATTATTTTGTCTAACCTTTAAAGGGTCTTGTCTATTTTCACACCTTCAAGACGTCTCATATAGACCTATCAGGCGTCTAAGCACTGAAATCAAGGAGGCTCTGAGTGGAATGTCGGACACAGAATTTAAGGGGTCAAGACGCCAGTATAGGTCTATACTGGGCATCTTGAAGATAGTCCAAAAGACCATTATACCCCTGGGTTAGGGATATACTAGGGGCAAAACAGGGGTTTAATAGTCTTTTGGACGAAAATAGACGCCCTATATAGGTCTATACTGGGCGTCTTGGAGGTTTTTTTATTTTTTTTCCCTTTTCTTAATATTAATTATAAAAATCTTACATTAATATCAATAACACTAATTTTAATTATAAAAAACTCATATAAGTATCAATAACACTTATATTAATTATAAACTTATATTAATATCAATAACACTTATATTAATTATAAAAAACTTATATTAATATCAAAAAACCTTCAAGTTTTTTTATAATTAATATTAGGGTTATTGATATTAATATAAGTTTTTTTATAATTAATATTAGTGTTATTGATATTGATATTAATATAAGTTTTTTATACTTAATATTAGTGTTATTGATATTAGTATAAGTTTTTTATAATTAATATTAGTGTAACAACTCGAAAATTCGATTGTTATCTTTTTTTATGTTCTCGTTTATCTATCATTTGTAAATCCGATATTCGGCTGATAATAAAGTTTATGTTAATAAATTATGGTATTGTACGTTATTATCGCATCTAATCGCTTATTAAATTGCATCATCGCATCGCAAATCGCAGTTATTTACGTGGTTTTATGTTATTTATGTGTTATGTGTGTTTGTGGTTATGATTATGCTCGTTATCGCATCGCTCTCGCACTCTCGAATTGCTAAATCGCACTATTATATCAACTATAACGTTTAACGCTTTAATTTAACGCGTATTAATATAGCTAACTAATACGAACCGAATAACCAAACGAACTCTTAACGCGAAATAAACGAAGAAAATCCAATATTTGGACAAGTTCGCTCGAACTTGGTGACCCCAAGTTCGGCCGAACTTGGCTGGTTAACTCAAAACTCCCAACTCTCCTCAAGTTCGCTCGAACTTGCCCTTTTAGGGTCAAGTTCGGCCGAACTTAGCTCAAATCTTCAAATATTTCACAAGTTCGCGCGAACTTGCATGTTTTCATGCAAGTTCGGCCGAACTTGCTCACACCAGCCTTCATTTTTACCTTCTCCTATAAATACTCAGCTCATTTCTCTCATTTGAACTTGCTGTAAGTTCGCCCAGAGCTCTCAAAACCCGAAACCTTCGTGTTCTAAGTAAGAATCGACCCGATTTTCACTGCAACAACGTTTATCAACGATCTACAAAGGTTTACAACGATTTTGGCACAAGGCATAGCCTTCGTTTTCATCAAATCTCATTCTTTTACGAAAACCTTCATCTTTTTCTCTAAAACTTCTGTTTTAAGCTTAGATCTACACGATACAAGTTCGTTTGGTGATATTAGAGGCTTCCCAAACACGGGATCTGCAAGATCTCGGCTTGTAAGTTCTAGATCTGAAGAAAAACCTTTTAAAGCTTTGATTTTACACCATTTTCGGACTAATGACGAATGTTTCGTTCACTTTTGAGTGGAACGAGGCGTCGTCAAGCTACAACCTCAGATCCGGAAGCACAAGGACGAAGTCGTCACTTTACACAAGCTGGACTAACCCGTACGAACCCACCGGTTCGCCCGGATTAGCCGAGTTTCTGTAAAATGGCTAAGTTCGCTCCAAAAAGACCTCTCCACCCTAAGTTGTATTCAGTGGCTTAGGTTGGAGGGATGGGCACTCGATTTACTCAGCAAACGACGCGGAAACGCAAGATTTTGGACCCGAAAACATCAAGTTCGCTCGAGAATCGCCAGTTCACCAGGCCAAGTTCGACGAACTTGCACCTTAATGGGCAAGTTCGACCGAACTTAGGCTGCTTCTCACCAGATTTGTTCCAAGTTCGACCGAACTTGCGTAGTTTCTTAAGAAACTGCACAAGCTCGCCCGAACTCGCCTCTTCATCGAAGTCTCCTTACAAGTTCGCCCGAACTTGACAAGTTTCCAAGGAAACTTACCAAGTTCGACCGAACTTGGCTCATAACTCACCAGAATTGCACAAGTTCGCCCGAACTTAGCCCATGCTCATCTCAAACTTCACCGTTTCGGCTTTTCAAAAGACTGATGCACTTCTGTTCGTTTACAGGCTGATCCGGCGATCCTTCGCAACTCTCTTCAGAATCTTAAGCTACCTAAAACGCACCCACAGTGAGTATACTTGACCATTTTCACCTGAGACGCACTTTTGGCGTTACATACGTTCCTATATCAAAATCACTTCACAAATCAAACTGTTATCACGCGCGAATAATCTGATTATATATGCTCAATACGTGATACTAGAAACATGTGACTAGGACTTATTTTCGTTAACTTGCCTCCTTAGCTAGTATGGTACTATAGTGTGGCTTACACGACGGTCTAGTTAGGATGGACGCGCAAGCCTTCTCGCGGTAGTTAGCATGAGAAATAAGCCTATGTTAATCTGTGTGAATTGTTTTGGTGTATCATGATGTGTAGTTAGATTATTTCGCGAACGCTTTCTCGACTATGCTAGTATTATTCAAACTCTATGCTCACCTTTACTTAATTGTATTGACTTGTATTTTAACGTATGTAACAGGTTGAGGATTTTAGCTATGGATGCTTGGATGTTGCATGCTTACGTAGTTTAGTGTATAGTTAGTTTGTTGATGTATTTCAGATTTTGAACTTATGTATGAAATCTAGGGGAAATCGAACCGTTTTGTTTTTATGAGAAAACTTTGGATTTTGTAATGATTATTTAGAATATTATGTTTAATAGTATGGGATGTTAAACGTTTAGTAATGTTGTGAAAAATTGTTATGGAATTTCTCGTGAGGACAATCTGGCCGCCTAGTGCCACTAACCCCGGTGATTCCGCCATCGCTCGGGGTGTGACAGATTGGTATCAGAGCAGCCCATAACTTAGGATAATAGGTAGAATTGCCATGTTTCGACCTAGTAGCATGTTTAAGTACCCGATTGACCTATCTTTGACTTAAATGTTAAACTACTTGCCATAAATGCTTAAATGTGCCTTTCCTAAGGCTAATACAATAATACACGCTTGGAAACGCTTGTATCACACAAAACGAGTGATCAAGTCGAGAATCAGGTGTGAAAACCGAGAACTCTCGATGAGATCATTCACTCCGCACATTCTCTCTCGCACGAGATACCTTCGTTGAGTTAGGAGTGATATCCAAACCTCGAGGAAAATCTCCCTTTCTATCTAGGAATAAAGTTGTTAAGTTAGGGGTGAAACCCGCATCTTAATAAATAATTCCGCTAATCGATTTTCAATCTCACCAAAGTCTCGATTATTTCGATGACTCGGAACACGACGTAACTGGAAGGATAAATGTCGTTAACCGTTGAACGGCGAGAGCATTTGTCTATTAGGCCAAATCGTGTGTCCGAACTCAGGGAATTTTCGAATCACTTTGGGTAGTCAACGTCTCAAAACCCGGACATTCCCAATGATTTAAGCCTATATCGTCGATTTACACATCATCGAGTTTATTACTATTTATGTTTTTGGATTTTGAGAATTTTCGCTTTATTCGATTTCTCCTTTACTTATTTCTCGCATTATCGATTTCTCGCTTTATCGCTTTACGCTACATAAACGCATGCACTACTCGCACAACTCTCGTAATCTAAAACACTAAATTAATACACCAACCAAACTAATCGCTTACTCGCTTACGCCTATGAGGACGTGTGTCTCATACGCGGTATTATCTCACTTATCTCGCTATTAAATATCGCTTATATCTCGCTATTATATCGCATTTCGAACGCGCTATGCTTTACTTATAAGAAGGTGAATACGTGCAAAGTATGTGCTTACGTGGATTATGTGCTTAGCTTACGTGCTATGTGTACGTGTTTGCTTGCCTATGTGTTTACTTGTCTACGTGTTTATGTGATTTGTGCCTTGTATGAATATAATAATAATAATAATAATAATAATAATAAATATTTAAACATAAACTTATTATAATCGAATCTCATCCTATCAAATTCTTCAATGTAGATGTCTTCACTGGGATCGCACACCAGGAGAAATCTCCAACGCAGCAACGCCGATAAGCGTATTGCCACAATGGTAGCCAAGGAAATGGCTAAAGTGATCCCACAGATTGTAGCGAAATTCAAGCGGTTAGCAGCAACTCTTCATTGACTCCAAGGGAGATGCCCCGAAACCCCGCTTCAGCTTTAAGCAGTTCAAAGCATGTGGACCTCTAACGTTCTCCAGCACTGAAGGACCGAGTGCCATGTTCCATTGGTTTGATTCGATTGAGGTTACCTTCCGCCAAAGCGGATGCCCCGAGGCACTGCGCACTATCAACGCCACCGACGTGTTTCAGTCGAGGGCTTTCGATTGGTAGACAGCCGAGCGCAACAGGCGCGGAAACGACGAAGCCTATGGGCTCTCATGGAAGGAACTTAAGGAAATCATGATTAAGGAGTTCTGTCCTCCGTACGAAATTCAGAAATTAGAGAACGAGTTGTGGAACATCAAACAAGACGGTCCTGACAATGCCGGTCTTACCGCTCGTTTCAAGCAGTTGAGCATCATTTGTCCCGGTCAGGTTGACACGACCGAAAAGGCAATCAAGAAGTACCTCAATGCTCTCCCCGATTGCGTCGCTGACTTTGTGCAAGCAGCACACCCTGCTACCATCGAGGAGACTTATCAGTTAGCAGCCGAAATCAACGACAAGCGTGTTCAGTCTGGTTACTTCAAGAACACCAAGGTCGCAAATCAAGCAGTTACCGAATCAGCAGCTCCTCCTACCGATCAGCCCCGCGAGTCAAAGAGCAGTCGCCGTGGTCGCAAGCGTGAGAACTCCAATCTGCAGCACCCAACGCACCTCCTGCCAAGCGTGCGTATACTGGTCCTCACCCGATGTGCCCTAAGTGCACATATCATCATGTAGTGGGTGGCAACTGCCGTTTTTGCACAAATTGCAATATCTACGGCCATTTCACAGTGAGCTGCCGTACCGGTCCTCGTCAGCCAGCTCCTCAGGCTCCAGCAGCTCCAGCTTTACCTGCTCCTCCTCCAGCCAATCAGCAAGCTCCAAAAGCACGTGTGTGCTATGTTTGTGGTGATCCTCACCATTTCGCCAATGCCTGCCCGAATCGTCCAGTTAAGCAAGAGCAGCCAGCACCGCCGCCTCAGCAGAAGCCAGCACAGCCACCACAGCAGAGCAGCAGCAGCCACCACAAGCTACGCGGGGTAGGGCTTTTAACCTCAACCATCGCCAGGCTCAGAATGACAACAATGTTGTCAATGGTACGTTTCTCATTAATGGTATGTATGCTTCGTGTTTGTTTGATACTGGTGCCGATAATTGTTTTGTATCGTTAGAATTCGAAAAGGTTTTAAAATGTAAGCGTGCTAAACTCCCAAGGAATTTCGATGTGGAAGTCGCCACCGGAAGAACCGTTGCCGTAACCTCCGTTTTACGTGGTTGTAATCTCGATCTCAACAACCACGTCTTCTCGATCAATCTCATACCTATGCAGTTAGGTAGTTACGATATCATAGTAGGCATGGATTTTCTTCGTGAAAGTCATGCTGAAGTTGTATGCTTCGATAAAATGATCTGCTTCCCGCTTCCCAACGGTGATCAACTTCATGTTTATGGTGAAACTCCCTCAAAGAAGTTGATACTTTTGTCATGTACTCGAGCACACAAATTCTTGCAAAAGCGATGTGTTGCTTTCCTCGCCCATATCGTGAACCCGAGAAAGAAAAGAAGACTTATAAAGACGTTCCCGTTGTTTGTGAATTTCCTAAATTCTTTCCCGACGATTTACCCGGTTTACCCCCTACTCGAGATGTTGAATTCCGTATCGATTTATTCCCGGAGCTACTCCCATTGCTAAAGCTCCTTATCGCCTCGCACCATCCGAAATGCGCGAGCTATCGAGCCAACTTCAAGAGCTTCTTGATAAAGGTTTCATACGCCCGAGCACTTCGTCATGGGGCGCTCCTATCCTTTTCGTGAAAAAGAAGGATGGATCGTTCCGTATGTGCATTGATTATCGTGCACTTAACAAACTCACGATAAAGAACCGCTACCCTCTTCCCCGTATTGACGACTTATTTGATCAGCTTCAAGGTGCTACTTGTTTTTCCAAGATCGATCTTCGTTCGGCTATCATCAGTTACGCGTGTTGGAAGAAGACATTCCTAAACCGCCTTTCGTACTCGTTATGGCCACTTCGAATTCGTGGTCATGCGTTTTGGTCTAACGAATGCACCCGCGGTTTTCATGGATTTGATGAACCGTGTGTGTAAAGCTTTCCGATCGTTTCATCATTGTTTTCATCGATGATATCCTTATCTATTCGAAGTTGAGAGACGCACACGTGCGCCATCTCGGTTTAGTCCTCGAACTTCTCCAATGAAATCGCCTTTATGCTAAATTCTCCAAATGTAAATTCTGGCTCGAAGAAGTCCAATTTCTCGGCCACATCGTCAGTAGTCAAGGAATTCACGTCGATCTTGCAAAGATTGAAGCTGTCAAGAGTTGGATTACACCGAAGAATGCTTCCGAAATCCATTCATTTCTTGGATTGGCGGGTTATTACCGTCGATTCATCGCCGACTTTTCGAAAATCGTCGTTCCGCTTACCGCTTTAGCTCATAAAGATAAACCTTTTGTTTGGGATTCCCAGCAAGAGGAAGCTTTTCAAACTCTCAAGCGTATGCTATGCAACGCTCCCGTTCTCGCCTTACCCGACAGAAACGACGATTTCGTTGTTTACTGCGATGCCTCAAACCTTGGTCTTGGTTGTGTGCTAATGCAATGAGACAAGGTTATCGCGTATGCGTCTCGATAACTTAAGATCCACGAGAAGAACTACACAACCCACGACCTCGAACTCGGTGCAGTTGTTTTTGCATTGAAGTTATGGCGACACTACCTTTACGGTACTAAGTGTACAGTCTTCACCGACCATAAAAGCTTACAACATATCTTTAATAAAAAAGAACTAAACATGCGACTACGTCGATGGGTTGAACTTCTCAACAACTACGATTGTGAGATACGCTACCATCCCGACAAAGCAAACGTCATCGCCGATGCTCTAAGTCGACTAAGCTATGTATATGGTATTCGTGACTCTCAAGCTTGTGCTAAACTTGAAACCCTCATCCGTGCCGCTCAATTCGCTGTTTCAACGAGAATACTTTGGAAGACGAAATGAAATGTGGTGCCGAAACTCAGCATGTATCTAAATCTGATGGTATTTATTACTATCTCAATCGCATTTGGATTCACAGTCTTGATAATCTTCGTGAATTGCTAATGACCGAAGCTCATAAATCTCGATATTCCATTCACCCCGGTGCCGACAAGATGTACCAGGACCTTCGTCCTAAGTACTGGTGACCGGGCATGAAAAGGATATCGCCTTGTACGTCTCAAAGTGCTTAACTTGTTCGAAAGTTAAAGCCGAGCACCAAAGGCCCTCTGGTTTACTCGAACAACCCGAAATCCCGATGTGGAAATGGGAGAGTATAGCTATGGACTTCGTTACTAAACTCCCGCACACTTCATCCGGTCACGATAGCATTTGGGTTATCGTTGATCGGCTCACTAAATCTGCGCACTTTATTGCTATACGAGAAGGCTTTAAGGTCGAACGGTTAGCCCGAATCTATACCGACGAAGTTATATGTCGACACGGGACGCCTCGTGACATCATTTCTGACCGCGACGCTCGTTTTACCTCGCGTCTCTAGGAGACTTTTCAGTCCGCTCTCTGTACTACTCTCAATCTCAATACCGCTTTTCACCCTCAAACCGACGGTCAGACTGAGCGAACGATCCGCACCCTCGAAGACATGCTTCGTGCGTGCATCATAGATTTCGGTGGTAACTGGGATACACATTTACCTTTGATTGAATTCTCGTACAATAATAGTTATCATGCCAGCATTCAAATGGCTCCTTTTGAGGCACTGTATGGAAGAAAATGTCGATCGCCTATTGCATGGCACGAGATCAGAGAAGCACAAATCACTGGTCCCGAGCTAATTCAAGAAACGACGGACAAAATTCTTCAATCAGAGACAATCTCTTGAAAGCTCGGAGTCGTCAAAAGAGTTATGCCGATAAACGCCGCAAGCCCCTACAGTTCGAAGTGGGAGATCACGTTCTCCTAAAGGTTGCACCTTGGAAGGGAGTGGCCCGCTTGGCAAGAAAGGAAAGCTAGCGTCTCGATACGTTGGTCCCTTTAAGATTCTGGAAAGGATCGGTAAAGTAGCCTATCGTCTCGAATTACCGGAGGAACTTAATAATGTACATCCGACTTTCCACGTGTCTAATCTCAAAAAGTGCTTGCCGAAGAAAATCTCCATGTCCTTCTCGAAGATCTGCAAATCAACGAGACTCTCCATTTCATGGAAAAGCCTGTGGAAATCATGGACCGAGAGACTAAGAAACTACGACGCTCTCGCATCCCTATCGTGAAAGTTCGATGGGAGGGCAAACGCGGCGCCGAGTTTACTTGAGAATTGAAAGTGATATAAAGGCCAAGTACCCACATCTATTTGTTACAGCTACTGCCTAATTTCGGGACGAAATTCCCTAAAGTAGGAGAGACTGTAACAACTCGAAAATTCGATTATTATCTTTCTTTATATTCTCTTTATCAGTCCTTTGTAAATCCGAGATTCGGTTGATAATAAAGTTTATGTTAATAAATTATAGTATTGTACGTTATTATCGCATCTAATCGCTTATTAAATCGCATCATCGCATCGCAAAATCGCAGTTATTTACGTGGTTTTATGTTATTTATGTGTTATGTGTGTTTGTGGTTATGATTACGCTCGTTATCGCATCGCTCTCGCACTCTCGAATCGCCAAATCGCACTATTATATCAACTATAACGTTTAACACTTTAATTTAACGCTTATTAATATAGCTAACTAATACGAACCGAATAACCAAACGAACTCTTAACGCGAAATAAACGAAGAAAATCCAATATTTGGACAAGTTCGCTCTAACTTGGTGACCCCAAATTCGGCCGAACTTGGCTGGTTAACTCAGAACTCCCAACTCTGCTCAAGCTCGCTCGAACTTGCCCTTCTAGGGTCAAGTTCGGCCGAACTTAGCTGAAATCCTTCAAATATTCACAAGTTCCAGCGAATTTGCATGTTTTCTTGCAAGTTCGGCCGAACTTGCTCTCACCAGCCTTCATTTTTGCTTCTCCTATAGATACTTAGCTCATTTCTTTAGTCGCCTAGTGCCACTAACCCGGTGATTCCGCCATCGGTCGGGGTGTGACAATTAGTGTAATTAATATTAAGAAAAGAAAAAAATAAAATAAACCTTCAAGACGCCTAGTATAGACCTATACTGGCGTCTATTGTCGTCCAAAGACCATTATTACCCTGTTTTGCCCCCGTATATCTTTAACCCAGGGGTATAATGGTCTTTTGGACTACCTTCAAGACGCCCAGTATAGACCTATACTGGGCGTTCTTGACCCCTTAAATTCTGTGCCCAATATCCCACTCAGAGACCCATTGATTTCAGTGGCTAGACGACCCGTATAGGTCTATATTTATAGACGTCTTGAAGCCCAAGGGTGTCTAAATAGGCAGAATGAGAATGAGTGTGTGAATAGAGTTAGGCAATTTTTAAATTCATATTTTGAATTTTGTATTCTAAATAGAAATAGATTTGGTTTTCCTGATTTATTGCATATGTTCCACAATTATAGAGATTTCTCTTGTATATGTACTGATGATTACTGATTAATGAAAAATAATCTTCTTCCATACGTTCAACTGCTCCGTCCGTCAGTCAGTCCCTGTACGGCGTAAGCTTCTCCCCCGTACCAGATTAAGGTTTTTTTTTTGTTTATAACTTCCGTTTGAGTTTGATTTTTGTGTTACCAAAAATTGATAATGTTGAGGCCTTTTCGCAAATTTAGTTGTTTGAGGTTTTTGAAGTTTTGGTCATGCTTTACCTTATGCTGGAATTTGATAACTAGGCTGTGTGATGTGGTATAAAGCTTTTATTATGCCATGTATGCTCCACATAAGCTTGGGGTTTTATCGTTAACTTTTGTGCTGTGTGGGATAATGCTTCTTTAAAACCCTTTTTGCCAATGACCTCTAGATCAAATTGGTAGAAGACTTGCATTTCTCTTGAGAGGCAAGTTCAACTCCCACTTGGTGCAGAGTGGGGTACTGGTAGGCAATGATAGAAGACCCAGGGAAACCTGGGTCCGACCCTTCAGCCAAACGGGTTTTACCGGTAATTTTACCGACGTGTCTACGGGCGGGTGGGTTACCGGGTTTTCCCCGGAATTTGTGGTGCACTTGGGTTACTCTCGGAGTTCCCGAGAGTGCTCGGGATTGATTCTGTTGGCCGTTAAAAAAAACCCCTTTTAAACAATATAAAAAAAGAAAACAAGAAATCAAAAAATGGAAAATCTGATTGGTGGGAATGAACGGGCCCCACATGCATAACCCTTTGGTGCATATTAAAGAGATGGAGCCCCCTCCATAGCGCCCCCTTTGGCGCATATTAAAGAGATAGAGCCCCCTTCATAGTGCCCCCTTTGGCGCCTAGGAAATAGGAAGACGCAATGAGGCACTATGGAGGCTGATTTGGCAGGGGTGAGAGAACACACCGAGTGGTCTAAACAAATTATTAGTTGTAGTTAAATAATGTAACTTTCAGTCAGTTGTTTGGTTGTTCTTTTCACTGCTGTAAATGTATTTTCAGTCAAATGTCTTTGCTAATATGATAAAAGTTTTTTATTAGAAAAGAGTAAACTTTTTTCTCAATTGTTTGTTGCTGAACTTGATCGCACAATGTTTTTAATTGTTCTCAGGCACCACTTATTTGAATTATTTAAGCGCTTGTATCTTTAGTGTTTAGTTTGTCCTATCTCCAGTTGCATGTAATCAAATTGCAGCTTCTTGATCCACCACATAATACTGGCGGAGAATGGATTCTGGGCATGGTAAAGTTAGAATGAATGTAGAAGGTGATAGACTAAGCAGCTTGCCAGATGATATTATCCATAAAATCCTCTTTTTATCGACACTAGACATGCAGTCCAAACAAGTGTTTTGTCACCTAGATGGAGGTATACCTGGACTTCAGTGCCTTGTCTCGATATCTCAAATTCGAGTTTCCGTACGCAGACCAAGTTCTTCAAGTTCGTTACACGTGTACTTTCTGGCCGAAAAAATCAAATTGAAGTGTCTTCTATCAAACTCACTTTTCGTAGGAAAGTTTGCGAGGAGTTTGTCAAAAGAATTTTGAACAAAGTTTTGTAGTATGCATTCTCCCACAATGTTCAACATCTATGTATGACTTATGGCCAACCTGGAAAGAGGACCTAAACCCCTCTTTCGCACTTTAGTTCTCAGTCTCTAAAACGTCTAACTTTAATTGGGTTTAGTCACAAAGATTCCATTACGACTCCATTTACTTGGGAGTTGCTAGCTTTAACAACATTGGATCTCTGGTTTGTCACATTGTGATACCATGATGATACTGACAAGTCTGCGGGTCTTTTCTCCAACTGTCCTAACTTGAAGAATCTCACCGTAAGTCATTGCCATATTATGGGATCGAACGATTTCAATATATCTCATCCTGGACTATGTAATCTAACACTTGAAGAAATTGGACTATGTAATCTAACACGTATGGTGATGTGGTTACACCTCAGCTCAAGAGTCTCACTATAAGAAATTGGCCAAAGATGCATCTGATTTCCGCACCTGACCTTGCCTCCTTGCATTATGAAGCTGATCATGATCCTTTGAAGCTTTCTGCCGAACTTCTTCACTTGGAGACGGTGGATATGTGTATTTTTCATCCGTATGTTATTGATCCCGAACCTCATAAAATTGTTTCCTTGCTTCAACAGCTCCGTAGTGTCAAATTTCTTACTCTTAACTTGGAACTTATTGAGGTATTTGTCCTTAATGTTATTATTCACAAGGTTAATGCTTTCATATAATTAAACCTTTATATCTTTACCTATGATTATGAGATTGCATTTTTTTTGTAGATTCTTAATTCATCCGTGGAACTAATCTCACATCATCCTTCTCCATTTGCCAACTTAAAGAGTTTAAAGATTCTTCCAGAGTTGTATTCAGATCAACATCGTTGTTTTGGTTGGGAAGAGCAAACACAACCAAAAGTAACTATGTGTACTGAAGTAAAAAACTATTTGCTAGATGGTTCTCCAGGTGCCACCTTCACAATGGTTACACATGAGGTATGTCCAGAATGAAGTATATTTTTATCTTCCACAAATTCTACTTGTTGCTCTGATTGCCCAATGTTCTTATCCATGTAGAGCCTATGCGTCAAATTGGTATGTTCTAATGTTAACCATGAAATTATACTAGTAAGAGCATTTACTATAAGAGCTCATGATGATAAATGGAGAGCATTTAATATACATTTCATGCTTATGTTTTTGTCTCTAAATTCGCTGTTTCTTTTCGGTAAATTGATATTGCTGCTGGATAGTTTTTTTTTGTTCACAACAATTTGTTTTAACCTTTTGCTTTAAGTTGAATTTTGTAGTAGAAACTTGTATGTATATATATACATCATATCTAAGGGATTCCTTGGTTCGGGTCGAAGAAGCAATGTCACTCGATCCTTATCAAACTGACTGCATGTCCGTGAGGATCCCACCAGAGCGCCTTCCACTTCTAATAGGCCACAAACTAGACCAGAATCATTCTCAACGAGTCCATAAGGAGTGATCCCATTTTTTTCATCGGGTCCGGGTATACACCTTTTAAGTTAAGAAACTCACTATGCTTTGTAGTGGAGGGATAGAAAGAAAACCCATGTGAGTTACTGTTACAAAAACTCTAGAACCCTCATCTCCATCCGTTTAAAAAAAGCAAGGGTTGAGAATAGTCTTGTTACGCGTTTTGCTTCTTCAGAAAAAGCTGAAAATCTGCAAAACTTGTGTTACACGTAACACGTGGTAGCCTCTGGTTATTACACGAAACACGCAGTCTTGTAAGAATCGCTAGTCGGGCGGTGGTGTGCCGACTAGCGATTAATCAGTATTAATAGGGATTAATCGAAACTAATCGGATTGAGTTTTTCATATGTAATTTTTAGTTATATATACGCACACATTTTTATATGTAGTTTTTTAAAGTATACATGTTTTAACCCCACATTGACCCATTTTCTAAAGTGATTGGAAGAGATTTATATGGTTTGGTCGAAATTTGGCCGACGACTGGCCAAAATTTGGCTAGAATAGGACCGTCATTGACTGCCTAGTGATTAATCGGCCATTAATCGGTGAACCTCCGATTAGTGATTAATCGGCAATTAATCGGAGACTAGTCGGGATTTTTACAACCATGGAAACACGTCTGCAAAAAGTGTAACACGTGCCAAAAGGAGGTCAATTTATTTGGGTTTCATAGTTTCCTTCGCTAATATGGGATCTATTCGTATAATTGTCAATGCTTTGTATGTATACATATACACCTTTTAAGTTAAGAAACTCATAAGATTTTAAAGAAAAAATACATTTCAATATGCTATTAATTGGAGATATTTGTCAAATGGCAATTAGTATTATGGTTTCTTTAAATGTTTAATATCATGGGAAAAATGTAGGAAGCAAGGAACAACAACAAGGGAAGACGCAGGTTGATGTGGATACGTTCTAGAACTATTCAGGAAGTACACGGCCAATTCTGACATCATTTCAAAGTTGAACGAGGGTACTTGGAGCCGCTGTCTTAGCAAATTTTTAAGGTTTTGATTTATGTTATACTCACAAGTGACGACTGTAATAAAAACGCCAACACTTGGTGCCTTTGTTATCTCTATGTTCAATGCTTCCCTGGCTGAAAATGGACTGCGAATGGGATTGGAAAAGGTTTATTGCACCATCTTTGTGTTTACTTTTTAGATTTTTATTGATTTGGTTTACAAATTTTGACAAATGACGAGACACGCGTGAACACAAAAGCATATCATATTATATATCATCTAGCTAAGCATGAATCATGTCGAAGATATTCAAATATGAAAGAATTCAAATGACACATTCAAGGCGAATGTACAAAGTCCAAGTGATAAGTGATTTTGTTTCTGGGACCATAACATAGAACTAGGATATTATTAGTGAAGCTTTCAATTATATCAATTGAAATTGAAATATGTGGAAACAAGAAGGGTGTGGGAGGCTGAAATAAAACAGCCCAAGCCCAATAAATTAAATAGTTGCATTTTTGGTTCAAGCCGTATCTAACTTCTAACTATCCATAATAAAGCAAAACTGGGTCACATTTGCTGATAAGTTTTGGGCTCTAAAATATTTGAGGACTAGTCCATAATCAATGTGTATATATTGTTTGTTTGTTTGTTTTTTTTTCTAAACCTCATATAAAAGTAAGTTTCCATACTATTTCATTAAAGTCATTCAAATTTTTTTGTCCGATAAAAATCACTCAATTTTCATTTAATATTTAATCTTTTAATCTTGCGTAATTATCAAGTTAATAGTTTATACTTTATGACGTGTTAGGTTTCAAATATTTTTTCTTAAATTTATAACAATGATGTGGAAAATATATGGTAACTTAGATTGTTTGATAAAAAAATAAAAGACAGCAAATCACAAAACCCAAAATAAATCCCATATTTTACTTTTCACAGCCCTAAGCCTATTAATTTGTGTGATTTTTTGCTTTGGTGTAAGCAATAAGAATCCATTCATTTTTTAACTATATATGAAGTTTCCTATTTGTGTGTTTGATTTTTTATTTTTTGCTTTGGTGTAAGAAAGAAGAATACATCCACTTTTTAACTAATAGAGTGAAGTACAATTTTAATCTATACGGTTTACATCCAATCACACATACAATCCCATTTGAAAAAAACAAACACTCCAGTCCCAGTGGTTGTCGATTGCAATCAATCAAGTCCTTATTGGAAGTTACCGTTAGTTAACTGTCAAATAACTAAACCTTGACAAGGATAAAGTGGTAAATTCACCTAAACTAATACCAATGTGAACCATATCACACATCTATCTTCCTTTATAAGCTACACTTCAATCCATACTCCCCCAACACCCCTCCGGCTCCCAACCACATTCACTGATCACCCACAAGACACCTGATTTCAAGTCCGGTCAAGCACAACATGTAGTCGTGTGTTGTGATTTTGCGATCTGAGGAAGTAAAAGGTACGACATTTCCTTAATTTCACTTAACAACCAAGTATGAAGTTAATACACTTCAATGTTGATGTTAATGTGTGAACTTGCAGCTGGATTAAGGGTCCAATGTTAAAACCGTCGGGTAAGAATCAAAGTGTGAGTGGTTGTTCGAGGTGTGGGGAGTGCTAGTATTGAAGTGGTGGTGAACATGGGTCGTGTCAGAACCAAGATCAAGCTTGTGCGATATTGAAGTGTTGGTGTTCTTTAGGGTGACCAAAACCCCCTATTTACGAGGCATACTTAGAATCTACGTTTAATTGTCATAATGGGTTTTGTTAGTCTAATCATTTTTTAGGTTTTAGTTGTTAATGATCATACTCAACCCATTATGAAATCATGTGATTAAGATGTAACTTTTGAATGATTTGAAACTACTAACTGAATTTTTAATATGTAAGTGGATGCAAGTTCTGTTAGTGATTCTTGATTGATATTGTTACTCATGTAGGCTTGTTAGGTGTTGATGGTACATGACATTTATGCAAAATAGGATAATGTTGTAATGTAGGTGTTGATGGTACATGACAGTTATGTACACTGACTTGTATGGACATAAAGCAACATGCATATTTAGCCATGTTTGTGATAATCAAGCCATTAACTTGATCAGGGTACAATAGGATTTAGGAGAGTTATGCGTAATGTGACTTAGTTATAAATTAAACAGGGATGATACACTGTGGTTTGCACAATAGCAGTTAGACTAAAGTACAATTTGGTAGAAAAAAAAAAAAAAAAAACTTACCTCCGGTAGCCATTGGTTGACCTATTTGACCATAATAAATGATCAAACCTGTGAGTAAATAAAGGAAGTTCAAGTTCTGCAACTACAACTCAGTCAAATCCATTTCAGGTTCAAATGCTTAAAATTTGAACATGGATGATACGCTTTGGTAAGCATTGATTGACTTGTATGACCAGAATAACTGATCAAACCTGTGATAATGAAGGTTGTTCAAGTTCTGCAACGACAACTCAGTTGCAATTGAGAAGGTCAATCCCAATTCAACTTGTAAAAGTAAAACCCAATTCAAGTTCTATAAGTCCAAAGGTAAAATAGAGTTCAGTTATGCTTACATGTCTTAATACGGGCTCTTGTTGTTGTTTCTAAATTCATATTGTTGTTTAATTAATGATAATCGATGGTTAGTTAATAGATTATGAAAGACTTTTGAATATGGAGGGAATATATGAATTATCCGTTCAGGGACATAAAGGTAACTAAAACTATAGGCGTATTTTAGTCTTTTCATTGAATTACGGTCTATTAGTGAGAGGGACTTGATTGATTGCAATCGACAACCACAGGGACTGAGGTGTTTGTTTTTTTTCAAATGGGTGTTGTATGTGTGATTGGGTGTAACCACAGGGACTGAAATTGTACTTTACTCTAAATAGTTTGTGTGGGTTTACAGTCACCACGATTAACAATGACAAGGCTAATAAGTTTGAACCAATTTAGCATTCCTGATAGTGCAAAATGTTAGTTTAACACAACTTATAGTCGTGTTATAGATATATTATTTTACATAAGCACAATTATAGGGTGAGCCAAAACTAGATTGTGATTTTAAACTAACCTGTCTAAGCTTTTTTAGTCTAATCTAATTTCTATCTTGTATTTTTTTTAACATTATTTTAATTATGTTTGTGTTTGGCAATTGATAACAATTAAGCAAGAAAACATACTATAATTAGTTGAATGTGTGACATAGACTTTTTTTTATCATAGATCGTTATCAAACGAACCTTGTCTCACTATAGTTAGTTGAATGTGCGACTTACACATTTTAATGACAGATAATAAGATAATAAGTGACATTAAAGGGCTGTTTGTTTAGCTTTAAATAGTCTCTTAATGGTTTATACATTTTACTGGTTTAACACTTAATGGTTTAGACTGTTTGTTTCGTAAATAAATGTATGAATGGTTCAAACATTTGCCTTTGAATGGTTAAGTATTATACTGAGTCTGAATGGTTAAAACATCTAATCTGAATTGGTCAGACATGTGCCTCGGAACGGTTAAGCATTATACTAGCTCTTAATATTTCAGATCTCTTACTATTTCAACACTTAATGATTAGACCTCTTACTGGTGCAGTACTTAGCCATTCAAAAGTTGCTAAACAGCCCCTAGTTGTTTTATTTAGTTATCAAACGAACCTTGTCTTATGAGATCCCTAAATTTCATTTTTTTTACATAATGGTCACAATCTAGACACTTTTGTATGTTAAACAACCGAAAGACACTACACTCATCTTTAATTTTTATCATCCTTCGAACTCCTTCAATTTGTTTTTATTTTTTTCAATATAAAAAATAACTAAAAACACTCAAGTAAAATTTCATAAGTTTACAAATCATAATAAAAACAAAATTATTATTATTAGAGTTAAATTCGATTTTGCGTGGTTTGACAAAATGCTTTCCCTCCAAAAAAATTAACAGACATCATTTTACCTTGTTTCAGTTTTATCCACGCCTCTAACATCATCTATTTTCTTGTTAAGTTTAACCCATGTGATGGTTATATTGGTAATTTTCTCTAGGCATAGTTTCATAAATACCATTACAAATACTAAAATTTTCATATATACTCGTGTAAACTATAAGTATAATATATGCCCTTGTAGTTTCTTCAACATGATTCATGCTTAGCTAGATGATATACGATATGCTTTTGTGTTAACGCGTCTCATCATTCGTCAAAATTTGCAAACCAAACCCATACAAATCTAAAAAGTAAACACAAAGATGGTGCAATAAACCTTTTCCAATCCCATTCGCAGTCCATTTTCAGCTAGGGAAGCATTGAACATAGAGATACTACTAGATAACAAAGGCACCAAGTGTTGGCGTTTTTATTACAGTCGTCACTTGTGAATATAACATGGATGAAGAACTTACAATTTGCTAAGACAACGGCTCCAAGTAATCCTTTGCTCTTGTTCAACTTCGAAATGATGTCAGAAGCCTTCCCTTGGTGTTGTTCATAGCTCTAATATCCTAAAGCTTTTCCATGAAATTAAATAGAGTTAAAGAAACCATAATCCTAATTAGCATTTGTCACAGTCCTCCAAATTAATGCATAGCCAAATGAATAGCGTATTGAAATATATAGTTTTCTTTAAAAATATATATAAACATTAAAGCATAGTGAGTTTTTCAACTTAAAGATATATATACAAGCTTCTACTACACAATTCAACTTTAGAGGCAAAAGGTTAAAAGTTAAAACAAATTGTTGTGATATCTGTTTGAACATACCTCATGTGTAACCATTGTGAAGGTGGCACCTTGAGAACCATCTAGCAAATAGTTTTTAACTTCTGTACACATAGTTACTTTTGGTTGTGTTTGCTCTTCACAAATAAAACAACGATCTGAATACAACTCTGGAAGAATATTTAAACTCTTTAAGTTGGCAAATGGTGAAGGATGATGTGAGATTAGTTCCACGTATGAAGAAAGAAGCTACAAAAATAACGCAATCGCACAAGCATAAGTAAAGATTTAAAGGTCTACGTTCACGAATACACGTTTCTTAAGTCATGTAAGTAGAGTGCTAAAATGAGGTGGTAGACTCATGTAAGCACACTCAATGACTCAATATAACTCTTTTGTCCAAAAAGAATTAACCTTGTTTGTACTAATCTTTTTATTGTTTTTTTGCAATCATAAGAGTATCTCCATTGTTAATGCTGAAATCTTCGTTAATTCGATGCAAATGATAACATTAAGGACCAATACCTTGATAATTTCCAAGTTAAGTGTAAGAAATTTTACACTATGGAGCTGTTGAAGCAAACCAAAAATTTTCTGAGCATTTGCCTTATCATCAGAGGGATGATAAACACACATATCCACTGTCTCCAAATGAGGAAGTTTGGCAGAAAGCTGCAAAGGACGATGGTCACCTTTATAATGCAAGGAGGCAAGGTCAGGTGCGGAAATCAGATGCGTCGTTGGCCAATTTCTTATTGTGAGACTCTTGAGCTGAGGTGTAACCACATTAACACTCTCGTGACCATCTTCAAGTGTTAGATTAGATAGTCCAGGATGACTTATATTGAAACTGTCCGATCCCATAATTCTGCAATGTCTTACGATGAGATTCTTCAAGTTTGCACAGTTAGAGAAAATACCAGCAGACTTGCAGTATTATCATAATACAATATGATATACTGGAGATTCAATGTTGTTAAAGCTAGCAGCTCCCAAGTAGATGGAGTTGTAATGGAATCTTTGTGAAGAAGCCTGGTCAATGTAAGATGTTTGAGAGACTGAGAACTAAAGTGAGAAAGAGGGGATTTGGTCTTATTTCCATGTCGGCCACAAGTAATATTCAGATGTTGAACATTGTGGGAGAATGCATACTTCAAAATTTTGTTCAAAATTCTTTTGACAAACTCCTGGCAAGCCTTCCCATGAAAAGTGACCTTGACAGAAGTCACTTCCATTTTATTATTTCGGCCAGACAGTACACGTGTAACAAACTTGCAAAACATGGCCTGCGTACGAAAATCCTTATTTGAGAAATTGAGACAAGGAACTGAAGTCCAGGTATACCTCCATCTAGATGACAAAGCACTTGTTTGAACTGCATGTTTAGTGTCAATAATAGAAAGGATTTTATGGATAAGATCGTCTGGCAAGCTGCTTAGTCTATCACTTTTGACATTCCTTCTACTTTTACGATGCCCACAAGCCATTCTCTCCTAATCCTACCTTGAGAGAAACAAGAATTAACGTATATGTCGATTCGACCAGAATTTCAGATTCCTTATGTCTTCGTCCAACTTTCCATTGCTTTTATTTGCTAAACTACAAGGACCATGTCTTCTCTTTTGGATCAAGACGCTGCAATTGAATTGAATGCAACAGTTAAGACACAAGTGCTTACATACTTCAAATAAATGATGCCCTGACAACAAACATTTTATCAGTGTTGTAAAAATCGCAACTAGTCGGCGATTAATCGCTAGCCGGCCAGTAACTGAGTAATTTTTCATTAACCAGTCCATTAATCGCTGGCCAAGTCGGCCGGCCAAAAATCAGCGATTCTGGCCAGATTCCGGCAAAAAACCTGTATATTCCGGCCAAAACCTCTAAATTTCGGCCAGTTTCCAACAAAACCATGTGAATTCCAACGACTAATCTTGTATACTTGAAAAAAATGAGCTGAGTAATAGTTAAAACCAAGCTACTTAAACTATTAAATGTGTATATGTACACATAAAACTGTACTAATAAAAACCCGATCCAGTGAATCCCAATATGTACACATAAAACTGAAAATTACATATAAAAAACCCGATCCAATTAATCCCAATTAATTCCAAATACTCGCTAGTCCCCAACTCACCGGCCGAAAATACATCTGAAAACAATCAACGGAAAATACATTTACCGTAATGAAACAAATCAACCAAGGAGATTAGTAGAACAACAAAACAATCGACTGAAAGTTGCAATAGTAAACTATAACTAATAATAATAACAATTGATTAAAACTCCAAAAAGCTCAATATATACGAATTTAGGATACGAGCGTTATAAACTTAAAATCAAAATCGAACCGTATTTAAAAACAAAAAATCCTAAATCTGGTTTGGGGGAAGTAGCGTACGCCCGTACGAGTACGACGAACCTGTATATTTGGTGTAGGGCCGTAGAGGGATTGTGCTATGCTAGACACGATGGACGGAGGGAGGCGATGGTTAGCGACGGTGGTCCGGCGCTGCGTTTAGAAATGTTTCTCTACAGCATTACCCTAGAATTCTTCACCTCAAAATTAGCATAGGCAATGCATATTTCGTTTACGTATAGACGATGCCCTTAATATATTTATTTAAATTTAATTAAAATACTATAAATAAATAAGTAATATATATAGAATATGACTATCTCCAGTGCTACGTGAAACCTTAGACGCCCTTAGCTGTTACGTCATGTGCCTCGTCATATCCATAAAATACCTTAAAAACTCTCATTTCATCTTTAATCTTATAAATATCCTTACCCTTCCTAATTTCTACATCTTCACCTATCTACTAGACACAATATTTAAACAAAACCTTTACTTTTCTTTAGGGCTTGATTGCTACAGGCTCTCATGAACAAAGTTCTTTAATGCTAAGGGCAAGTAAGGATTTTGAAGGGCATGCCTCCAACAGGCCCATTGGAGGTAGTCTAAGTGGTTATAATTTATGCTTTGAGGGTTTTTGAAAAAAAAAATTGATTTTTTACTTTAAACCTAAATGTTTTTACCTATAACAATTTTAACCTTACATAATTTTTTTTTAATTTAACCCAAAATTTTTCATTATTCGCAATTTAACCTCACAACTTTTTACTTTCAACTTTTGTCCCTTATATTTTTTATCTTTCGCAAATTTCCGTTTTACGTTTCGTTCTAAATATTTTGGGTTAATACGGTGCAAGGTACGTGTGTGGTTCAACGTTTTTACGTCTAGTTTTTCCTGTTTGACAGGTTCGTCGCAACGCGCAGGTCCTAGGTCAAGTCGGTGATGGCGTTCGCTGGCGGTGGTGTGACATTGGTACTATTTGACACGGTTTTACGCCTGTCGCAACGTGGGGGTGCTTAATTCTAGTTGAGTATAAATTGTATATTTGTACTCAATCATTTACATTTAATGAGACCCTACCTAGAATGTTTAAAAAACCGGTTTATAAATCGTACTAAATTTCGCTTAGAATGGTTCAATCGGTTGATCTCGGTTGTACCAGACATTTCAAACGGGTTGACTAACTAACCCTATAAATCCATAAAATATAAATTTAACTCGGAAATAATGCAAAACTACATCAAAAAATAAAAAATATTCCAAAACTTAATTTGTAATAAAAAATATCCAAAAATTCAGTATTCGTATCTTTTTGGGCTCATAAAAGATTAAAAGTCCAAATTTAAACTTTGACCCAGTACTGGTATAACACAATTTACTGGCAGTACAATTTTTTTGTCGTTCCCTCAGTTTATCAGTATGACTCATGTCGGCCAAGCATCTGGCATCCGGTTTAACCGGTCGGTATAAACTAGATTTTAAAACATTGCTAATCTGAGGGGTGTAAACGATCTCGAACTCGAGCCTATAAATAAAGCGCATTTAGTAAACGACCCCGAGCTTTATTGAACTTGAGCCAACTCACAAACCTAAATGAATCTATTATTTATATAATTTATATTTAATGTACATTTATATTATAATAATAGTTATTTATGATAAAATAACCAAATTTATAAAACATTACTTATAATAATTAATATAAATAAATTAATAAATAATAAACTAGCCTGGCTTAAGAAACTACCCACGAGCCGAGCTCTAGCTCTAATAGGTTAAACGGGATTGAGTTGAGCCTAGTCGAGTTTGGCACGGTTAGACTCGTTACAAAGGGGTTTCCTTTCCTTTCCAACTCTTAGGAGTTAAATGCTTTGTTGGTCCATATGGTTTGTAGATTTTAAGTGTTGTTCCTCAACTTTCAATAAGCACATATGTGATCCTAATGGTTGTATAAGTGTAACACTATTGGTTTTTAGTAGATAACTTCATTAAATTTTCTGTTGAATACGTATGAAGTTACTTATCTACCCTTGAAGATAAAAACCAAAAAAAATATAAGAAATCACAAATAAAAAAATGTTAAATTCTTGGAGTTAATTACCTTTTTTATCCATGTGGTTTGTTAAAACATAATCATTACAGTCTATGAGCTAAAAATTGGCAAACGAGTACAATTACATTCACTTTTGTAAGAATAACCCATCCAATTAATTTGGTAGTTTCTTTCAAATGATCATACACCGTTATTAAAACCAAAATATAATTAATTAAAGAATTAATTACGTTTACGTCTCTGTGGTTTGTTGAAAATAACCATTACAATCATTAGTTTCACCACACATACATGAACGACCATCACCCAATTTGGCCACCATCGTCACCAAACTACCACCGAACTCTACCCCCACACCCCATGGCCATCCTTTTCAAACAAATCATCGGCTAACTCATTTTCTAGCGATGAATTCGATCGCCTACGACCACTACACAGGGCATCACGCAGACTTCGTCTCCTCCACTCAGGTTTTTCAGGTAGGCCTCGAGCTTTCCTAGTAACATCGACTGTGATGGGAAATTTAGGTGGTCCGCGGTTTTAATTCTAGTGTAATCGGTTGACAGCGACATATCTGATGCCGATAAAGGTGACGAATGAGATCTGGTTGACGGCGATACGGCAAAAGGGAGCGGTGGTTAAACTGAGTCGTTGAAACAAGGTTGTGTAGCCGGTGCAGGTGATGTTCCGGATGGATCTAAAAAAAATAAAGATTTAAAAAATATGGACGAATGGGACTCAAACTCGGGACCTTAGTATAGTTATGTTTGGAAATGACTGGACAACTACCGATATCTTGTCTAATATGAATTACCAGAAATAGTTCAGATTTAACAAATAACTAGTGGGTTATCACTCACGCTCCGTGGCAGGTTTGAAACGTAGCTAAGTGTGCCTATAAAAAATCACGACACGACGGCATATTCGGAATTCATGGAAAAGTTACCTCGTTATATACGATAGTCAAGTTATTTTAACAAAATTTACACTAAAATGTATATAAAGATAAACACGACAACAACGCATTACAGCGGTTTAGTTTAAACATAGCTAAAAAAACATGTCGCAATGGTTTATTTAGAGATAAGCGTCCACCAGTTTAAAAAACCGAACGCTTTTAAATAACGTTTAAAGCAATCGCCGAGTATAGATTAAAATTAAAGTCTAATATAGATTAAAATAATTAACGTAGAACGTTGATAGAGAAAAACGAAACTTATAAAAAAATCAGATAACAAAAATTAATTAAAAAATTAAAATGATGACTTTATTAAAATTTAGATGTTACATTGTAAATCTGTTAAAAGAAAAGGGAAAGAAAAATTAATGAGCTATGTTGCATGGGCGTAAACAAAATCTAGACTAAAGCGTAGGAAGAAAAAGCAAACCAACAAAATTGCATCGGGTGTCTATAAAAATTAAACCAAATGAATGTTGTAAAAAATAAAAAATATAACTTTACTTAAGATAAGAGGTTGTTTAACTTATCAAAGATCAAAGGATTTAAACAAAAATTTCACTAATCTTAAGCACCATCTTTTGTTAATAATAATTAATAGGGGTAACTTTGTAGAATAGTAACCAAGTTTTAAAAGTGTTCCAAGTAGGTCACTCAAGTTTCAAAAGTGTTCCAATCAGGTCACTCAACATTCGTTTTTCATTAAGATTAAGGGTTTTTTCATCCATTTTATAGGTAACCGTGGTGATGTGGATTTTTGTTTCTTTTTTCCCTTTTATTTGATGCTGACGTCGAGTGACGACGTGGACTGTAACTTGTTTTTTTATTTTTTAATGTAATTAAAGTATTTTTATTTTTAATAAATATAATTTCAAATATTAAAATAATCCGACCCTGGCATCTTATGCTCCATTTTTTTCTTAACACATGGAAAAAATGACATGGCTCGATTTGAATGTTAAGTTATCTAATTGGGATAGAAATGATACGAGTGACCTAACTAGAACACTTTTAAACTTGGTTACTATTCTGTGACATATACCCTAATTAATAACCAATTGTTGCCCAATAACTTTTGTATTTCTAAAATCCTTCCTTCGTAAATAGTTATATCATAGAATTAAAAATTTTAAATTATCAGCCAAAATATTAATTAACACCTATTATTATTACAATGTAAGAACTAATTTTAAAACATAGACATCTTTTACAAAAAACTTGAGAGTAGAGTCCTAGATGATTTAGAAAGAGCATCTTGGATTGATAGCAAGCATCTTTTGGGCAAACTAAATGCCGATTAGCTAGTGATTTAAAAGAAAAATCACGAATTAAGCGGTCGGTTGAGGGCAATGAGAACACGGCCCTTTTCCATGGGTTGATTAATGAAAACATCATTAACAATCGGATTAATGGCATCATGGTAAACGGGGTATGGGTTACGGATCCAACAAAAATTAAACACAAGTCGAAGGAAATTTTTTGCGTATAAATTTAGGGAACCAAGGCCTCATAGACCGGATTTTGTTGTCCAAATCTAAAACAGTTGTCCAGTGATGAAGCAAATAGTCTAGTGGCCTCGTTTTCGATGGAGAAATTAAAGAGGCGGTATGGGATTGTGGATGCGATAAGGCGCCTGGTCCTGACGGGTTTAATTTCACCTTTTTAAAGCATTTTTGGGACGCTTTAAAAGACGACATATTCAAGATCATGTCCAAGTTCCACTCAGACGGAGTAATTAGTCGCAGGTGCAGTTCATCCTTTTTGACTCTAATTCCGAAAGGTACGAATCCTATTACTTTTAATGAATTTCGTCCAATTAGTTTAATTGGGTGTATTTCGAAAATAATTTCAAAAATTTTGGCAAACCGGGTCAAAAAAGTGGTGGGGTCGGTGGTGTCCGACTACCAATCAGGTTTTATTGCAAATAGGAACATTCTTGACGGGCCATTAATCTTAAACGAAATAATTTCTTGGCTTAGAAAGATCAAAAAAGAAGCTTTCGTTTTTAAGATCGATATCGAGAAAGCCTACGACACAGTAAACTGGGAATTTATCGATTCTGTTCTTCAACAAATGGGGTTTCCGAGGAAATGGAGGATGTGGGTTAAAGGAATATTAAAATCAGCAAGAGCATCTGTTTTAATAAATGGATTCCCAACTTTAGAATTTTAGTGCTTTCGGGGGGTACGGCAGGGATATCCTTTATCTTTTTTCTTTTTATTATAGCAATGGAGGCACTAACATGTTTTGTCAAAAAAAGCATCTGAAGTTAGGTTACGCGGATGACGTAGTCTTCATGGGTGAATGGGGGGGACAATATCCGAAATATAATACGCTTAATGAGATGTTTCTACCTTATATCTGGCCTGAAACTGAGTCGCCAAAAATCAAGCCTGTACGGCATTGGGGTGGGGGAGAATATTATGGAAAACGCAGCTAACGCAATAAATTGCAAGGTTGGGAATTTTCCTTGCAAATACTTGGGCTTGTGGGTAGGGGCAAACATGAACCAAATCCGACAGTGGAAAGGGGTGATTGAATGTTTTAAAGCTAAACTTTCAAAATGGAAGGCGAGAACTTTATCAATTGGGGGTAGGGTAACAATGTTAAAATCTGTTTTAGATTCGCTCCCATTATACTTTTTCTCATTATATAAAGCACGTAAAGGGGTCCTAAACACCCTCGAGGCTTTAAGAAGACGGATTTTTTTTGGGGGGGGTAACGAAGAAAAAGCAAAAACTAATTGAGTTTGTTGGGAACGAGTAATCGGACCTACGGATAAGGGTGGGCTAGGGCTGGGATCTCTAAAAGATATGAATGCAGGTTTGCTCTTGAAATGGTGGTGGAGATACAAACAGGAAAAGAACAGCCTATGGAAGAAAGTGGTCGATGCAGTTCATCTACAAGAAGGATCATGGTCTTTTTTACCGATTAAAGAAGGCATACCGGGAGCATGGTGCGGCATAAATAAGTTAGGAAAAGAAATATTGGATCAAAATGTGAATGCCACCATGCTAATAAAAGGAAGTCTCGGAGATGGTGAGGATATAAGGTTTTGGATCGATTGGTGGCATGGGGAGGTCACATTTATGGATAGGTTCCCAACACTATTCAAATTGGAAAAGCAAAGGGGTACAACAGTAAGGATGCGGATGGAAAATTGGGAATGGAAGCGGGAGCTGAGGAGCGCAGGAGAACTTCAAGAGTGGATAGAACTTTAACAAATAATGAAGGGGATCTCTATTCAAACAGGCCGAGATAAGTGGGAATGGACTTTGAACATAGGGGGTGACTTTTCTGTAGCTTCAATCCGAAAGCTGCTTGGAAGACATGCGATACCGTTCTTTCCATACGAATGGGTGAAAGGGGTGCCAAAAAAAGTCAATATATTTGCTTGGAGAGCTGAACAAGATCGTCTTGCTACGTTAATAGGTCTCCAAAAAAGGAACATGCTTCATGGATCGACTATGTGCCGATTATGTGGAGAGCTAGATGAGGATGCAAACCATCCATTTGCATCTTGCTACGTCGCTTCAGTAGTGTGGCAAAGGTTAGCACGTGGTGTAAAGTCCCACCCATATATGCTTTTGAAGTGAGAGACCTATTAAAAATTCACAATAACTTGCACTTATCCGAACAAAAAAACGGATGGTCCAACTAATTGTGGTAACCACATGCTGGGTGATTTGGAAAGCGCGAAACGAAGCCGTTTTTGCCGGAAAGAGAATATCAGCAGGAGGGATTTTGGGGGAAATACAGTCGACGACCTTCACATGGAGTAAACACAGGTTAAAGACCGCAAGTATAAATTGGGAGAGCTGGTTGAAATTTAATTTGATCTCATAAATGCAATGTTTTCTCTCTTGTAATATTAGGTGAGTAATCGTGGTGTTGATTAAGCTGATAAAAACTCAATGGTAACACCTGTCTATAAATCTTTTGGTGATGAATAGAAGTAATAATTTGAGGATAAAAAAAAAGAACTAATTTTAAAAAATAAACAATATTAAAAGTATCAAAACTGCCAAGTAGGTAATGAGTGCTGGAGGTTCTTAGGCGGTGGCGCTGTAGTGGGTCACCACTCACCAGGCCTTGACGTGATGCTCAGCAAACTTCAAATTGTAAACAAAACGTTTGATTAATTTTCTTGTAAGATATTTGTTAACAAATTATGTAATGCTGCAAGCTCAAAAATCACTTTGTATCAAAAAAGTATTTCATCCACCTTCATGTGATATTAACAAAACGCTTTTATTAAATTAAAATATAACATATACGTTACCAGCATAAAAAAGAGTGTTATAATTTATTTAAAATCTTGCTTAGCATATATGTCTGGCAGTGATATAAATTCACTATCCCTGCAATGGTGCTCGTTCTCTTTCACATATCACAATACCAGATGTGTACTGTTAACTGGAGAGATGCTTGACCTTCTAAATGTTTCATCTCTTTGAAGAAAAAGGTAACACTTTTGCATGAAACCATTGTTGAACTGCATGTTTCTTGTTTACCATATGTCGGTTGTTGAAAGTTTGGAATGACTTTTTGTTATTAGTTTGAGTTTCTGGTAGTAGTTTTATTGTCTGCAAGTTGATATTGGACTCTTATGTGAATATACACTATATGGCTTTATGAAAAAAAGTATAATGATAGAAGGGGTTTTTTTTTTTCTACGGAATGCTTGGTTTATAGTAATATAATATTGAAAATTTTAAAGTATAGTTGATTTCTTTCAATATTTGTTTCACCACTGTAAATTGCAGCTTTTGGAATCAACATAGAGAGTGCATGAGATGATCATATTGATATTGGTTTAGCAAACTATTGAAGATAGTGGAAAGATAATGGGTGATAGAAAGAGGATGAATGTAGAAGGAGATCGGCTAAGCAGCTTGCCGGATGATCTTATCCATAAAATCCTCTCTTTTGTTAGCATCAAATGTGCTATTGAAACTAGTGTTTTGTCACCCAGATGGAGGTATATCTGGACTTCAATGCCTTACCTCAATTTCTCAAGTAATGATTTCTGTACGTTGCACAAGCTCTCCAAATTTGTTGAACGTATTCCGTTGGACCGAAAATATCAAAGAAAAGTGGCTTCGGTTGAGCTCACATTACGCGGAAGGGTTAGCCAGTCGTTTGTCATAAGAATTTTGAACCACGCATTTACCCACAATGTCGAACAACTGAACGTTACTTGCTTGCCTGGAAAGGAGATCGAGTTCCCACTTTCTCGTGTTAGTTCTCGGTCTCTCAAACATTTCACTTTGACCGGGTCTAGGCACGGACTTTCCATCAGGAGCCCAACTACTTGGAAGATGCAAGCTTTAGCAACATTGAACCTCTATTGTGTCCATTTGCATGATGCCAATAGCGAAAAGGGTGCTGGTTTTTTTCTCCACATGTGCAAACTTGAAGGATCTCACCATAAAGAATTGCAGAATGGTGGGTGGATTGGATGGTTTCAATATATGTCATGCTGGATTAACTAGTCTTACGCTGAAAGATGGTTGTAAGCGTGTCAATGTGGATGCACCTCAACTCAAGAATCTCATTATAAAAGATTGGCGGCGAGGGATACATCTGATTTCCACACCCAATCTTTCCTCCTTGCATTATAAATATCTATCTTATTATTATCCTGAAGATGAAGATGGTGAATATGATGATCTTTTTCAGCTTTCTACTGATGTTTTTCATTTGGAGAAGGCAAATATATGTATTGACTTTGTCTTTGAAGATAAGGCTGCTGCTCATAGAATTGTTTATCTGCTTCAACAGCTCCACAGTGTTAAATTTCTTACACTAAACTTAGAACTAGTCAAGGTATGCCCTTTATGTTCATCAGTTTCGTCTAACAAAGATTTTAAACAATGGAAACTTTCTTGTGATTGCGAAAAACATTAAAAAGTGGTATAAGGAGCTTGCCTACAGGAGTCTATCGTGCTTCCCTTTGACTCTGCTACTTACATGGTTAATAAAAAAACATGAATTCTGGAAAGTAGACCTTTAAATCTTTACTTATGATTGTGAGATTGTGTTAAACTGTTCCCTTTTTTGTACATATTTTTTTGGTATCTTTTGCAGCTTCTTTCCTCACACGTGGAACTATTTACACATCAATCTTCTCCATTTGCCAACTTAAAGAGTTTAAAGATTTATCCGGTTGATGTTACGCGATCGAAAGTAACCATGTCTAATGAAGTAAAAAACTATTTGCTAGATGGTTCTCCAGATGTTACCCTTACAATGGTTTCACATGAGGTATGTACACCCTGAAATATATATTTATGTTCTATGTAGATCTTACTGCTTATTGCTCGGTTTACCTTGATGCACAAAATTTGTAATATGTTCTAAAGTGAACCATCAATTTCAACAAGAAAGAGCATTTCATACAGGACTTATTATGAAACCCTGCAGGAGATTAGAGCTCTAATGAATGTTGCATCAGCACGAAACCTTATGAGAGAATTGCAAGTGCTACTAGATCAGTGGAAAGAATATTGTGAAACAAACACAGCTTCAGTGAAGCAAGACAAGGCACCGATGAAATCCCGTTTTCATGAAAGAATGACTTATTGGGAAAATCTGAATGAGCCGTTTCAGAAGGGGTATGAAAATACTCGTGATATAACTTCATTGCTGCGGAAGATTGAAGGATTACTGAAAAAGGTGCCTAGATCCCAAGCGTCTAAGTTGCAAGCAAGGTTTTCTGGTTTACGTGCTGAGGCTGAGACTATCATGGATGATATGATGGATCGTGTGAAGATCCAATGTGATAAGAGGCCAAGACGTTCAAATGTTCTCTTCGATGAACTTGCTACATCACAATCGTCTTCATGACAAATTGTAAGCTCTTGATTTCTCATCTACTCATCTGAATCTGATAATTATCTTTTATATCAATGTGCAAACCTTTACATATTTGGTAAATAAAAAGAATAAGCATAAACATAACAAAAAGTCTTGCTTTATCGGATGCTAAGTTGACAAGTTGCTTTGCCTGATTTCTAGGCGGGACAAGTTCAAATCCCACCTTCATCCTTTCGTTTTTCTTTTCTTAAGTTTCCAAGTTACTTGACAGGCCTTGTACCAAAGCGGTTGTCGTCTAGCAATATCAACGTGTGTTGGTAGGGTGTACCTCCTCATGTGGTTGACGGTTCAAGTCCCTTGCTGGACATAGGTGTCAATTAAGGAGTTGGATTTGAGGGTGGTGATTTAGCCCCCATAAAGAAACTAACATCATTAAAGTACTGAAGTTTCAAAAAACTTGTATTTTAATCCTTTCCAATATTTAAAGTTTTCCAAAAATAATGTCATTACTGCTTACCATATACTTCTATTATTATCATTGTAAATTTGTTTAAACATTATAGGAGTTACGAAAGGTGAAAACTGATATTATTATTATTATCAACAATACAGTTTTATCATGGTAGTATAGATATTATTGATTGTTGGCTATTATATTATGCAAAATGAAATCATGTATCAATAAATTATTTTAAAATCTCACAGGTGCAATTTTTTAGTTAATGACTTTCTTTATGGGAAATGGAATTACAATAGAAGGTAGGGGTGTGAATTTCTGACACGACCCGGAAACCCGACACGAACCTAACACGAAATTCGCGGATTTAGGTTTCGTCTAAACGGGTTCGGGTCAGTTTCGGGTTGAACACGCGAACCCATTTAGGTTTACGGGTCAGGTCGGGTCAACCTGGTCGGGTTGGCGGGTTGACCCGTTTAACACGTTTATACTATATTATATTTTTTTACAATATATTTTATCTCATAAATTAAATGGGGCGTGTATTTTATGCCATGATTATAACTTAAAAGGAGAAATTAACATAGCTTTTATAATTTAAATATGATATTATTATATATATTTGTGTTTTTTAAGTAATTTTTAATTTTCATATATTAATTTTAGAAAAAAAAATTAAAAAATTCGGGTTAAACGGGTCGTGTTCGGGTCAACCCACAAAACTTCGAGTCGTGTTCGGGTCAACCCACAAAACTTCGAGTCGTGTTCGGGTCAACCCACAAAACTTCGGGTCGTGTTCGGGTTCGTATATATGATACGATTTTCGGGTTCGGGTCGGGTTCGGGTTCGTGTAAAATTTTCGGGTTCGGGTCGGGTTGAACCCGCCAACCCGCGAACACAACCCGTTTAGCACCCCTAATAGAAGGCTTGAGGTATGCTTTAATTTTTCTGTGACCGGAGATCAAACCAACCTGGCCCGATTACATACATACATACATACCTATATGGCTATATATCTATAATGAAAGAGACGGATTTACAGGAAATTTTAGGATTGATATGTATTAAAAAAGCAAAACTAATTTAAACTAGATATTTTACCTTAAACAAAAAGCGCTAACAAGTAAATAAAACTTTTTTATATTGAATATCCCATCAGACTTCGTGTTTTGTTTTGTTTTCAGGTTCTCAATTGGACTAGAGCTATAACCCTTTTGTACCAACGTAGTTGGATGGTCAAGTTTTATTTATGTCAAAGATGTGGTTTTTTTTTTTGCTACTGTATGTCTCACATGATTTTTGGTTTGTAAACCTCTAGTTATGATACTACCTATCCCATTATGAAATGCTTTAACAGTTTTTACAATTAAGTCTGCATTTCCATCGTTGAGTTTGGCTATGTGTTATGAAGGTGTGAGGTAAGTGAGGTGCATAAATGTGACTGGCCAATTGAATATGTGAAATGGAATATGTGAGTGGGTGCGCTCGCACCTACTTGGTGCTCCACCTTCAAGGGGTCGCGCCTATTTCACCAAAGGGTTGTAATGGCATTCACACTCCCGCCGTTCAATGTGGCTTGTTTGCATGCCCATTTCAACGAAGGGTTGTAATGGTGTCTGAGCCTTACAATTTCCTTTACCAACGCCCATTCCCTCAACCACATGATACAGTTCTTATGGGTTGTTGACACCTTCTGAATGGGAAAAAGTTGAACCAGTAAGATGTCTGAATCATTAAGTGCTGAACTATCAAGAGGCCTGAACCATTAAGAGACGGTATAATGCTTAACCATTTAGAGCCAAATGTCTGACCAATTCAGATAAGAGGTCTTAACCATTTAGAATCAGTATAATGCTTAATCATTCAGAGGCAAATGTCTGAACCATTCAGACATCTTCTCGCAAAACAAGCAGTCTGAACCATTAAGTGCTGAAAGTGCTGAACTAGTAAGAGGTTTGAACCATTAAAAGCTGAAACGAACAATCCCTTAGTTTTAGAGGCTTAAGCACTTAAATCACAAATAGATAATTCATATTGCATGCATTGCTATTGCCTAATTATGAATCAACACACATAGTTCAAACAACCATAATATGCATAATTGTCAACTAATTCAAATCCATATCAAGAGCATGAATGCACAATATCACATCAATGATTTTTGGTTCCCACAGAGCAGTAGTCTTTTAACACTTCATGTTCGTATTAGGAACTGAAGTGTTGGGTGCCTAGTGCGTGTTATAACTTGTTTCAAAAGTGTGATTTTTTTATGAATGTTGAACTCACATGATCCTGGCAACCTGTAGTCTTGTATTTGAGTCAAACTTGCTGCAACTTTGATTTTGATTAGAAGAAACATCTAAAAGATTTCAGATAAAATTTATGAATTCTAAACTGTTATTGATTACCTTTTAGAGAGGGTTTTTTTTTTCAATTTTGATTGTACAAACTATGAAGCGCCACATTGTAAAACTTAAAAATCAAAGTATGATGGTTAAAATGATTAAACTCTACCCATGTCACATCTACATCTATGGTATATAAACTCAATCAAACAAGAAATCTAATATTTTGTATTATGTCAATGAGATCACGACACATGGTTAGAAGCAACAAGTTAACCTTACTAAAACTTGTTAGAAATCAAGTTACAAGTCTTCCAATACGCAAACTCATCAAACATGATGAAATAGGGTGTATGTTCTAGCCGAATTTGGGTGATTTTGGCCAACCAAACCACCCGATACCCAAAGTCCGAAAAATTTGGACAGATGACGTCCAAATCACCGAATAAATGTGTATATCCATTCAGTTTAACCGAATATATAAGAGGAATCCAAAATTGGATTAGGTTATTATGGTTATGGGATTAGCAAAATGTTTAATTCAACCAATAAGTGATATTTGGATTGGGTTTTTCTTGTAACCGAGTTTGGATTTAGCCTTTTTGGTTATTCAACAACTTTTTAACTTATAGATAGAATATTTTTTCTTATTAAAATACCCAAGTAAGACTTGTGTATTCTAAGCCACAAGGTGTGGGCAATTACCCTAGCCACATCCTGGGTGCACCTCTAACACTACCCCTTTCTCGTGAAACAGAGATGCTATCCATAGGCTCGCCAGCTAAATAACGGGCGGGAAAGATTTGATTTATGGGCCCCATTTTTATACAACCAATCAGATTTTTCATGTTTTTTAATTAATAACTAGTATTAAGTCCCCCGCGTTGTGGCCGGGGGCATAAAGCGTGTCAAGTAACACTAATGCTACACAACTAGCAGCGACCAGTAAAACCGAAAAAGCTCATAAAAACAAAATAAACAAAGAACAAAAAACATATGTAAAATCGTTGAACCACGCATGCCTGTTGCGGCATTTTAATGCGAAGAAACTAGACTAAATCATAAAAATAGAAAAGAATAACTAAATCTATCTAAGACCGCGCGTGTTGCGACAAGCCTGTCAAATAGGGAAAATAGACGCGTTGTGACGGTCCTGTCAAACGGGAAAAAATAGACGAAAAATGTTGAAACCCACACGCACGTTGCAGCGTGTTCACTCGCAAAATTTTGAACGAAACGTAGAGCGAAAAACTTGCAAAAGATGAAAAGTATAGAGGACTAAAGTTGAAAATAAAAAAGTGTTGAGGTTAAATTGTAAAACATGAAAGTCTTTGGGTTAAAAGTAAAATAATCAAAAAGTTAAAATGAAAAGATAAAAACTTTAGATGAAAATTGAAAATGATAAAAGAATTTGTTTTTTTTCTGAAATTCACCCTATACACATGATACAACAAATAATGCGAGAAAATCTTGGTTATTTATAATTAGGGGATTTATTCCACCGCCATTATTAAAGGGGCGTCATTAGGGTCTTAAAACCTATGTGACATATACATGATACCGATGTGGTGTGATAAAGCCCATATGAGCTTTATTTCACGCCATACAGTCTAAAAGCCAAAGAAATCAACGATGTGTGTTTTTGGGCCGGTACGACTAAAGGGTGTGGTCATGACCATCATGACCCGCCACATCATCACCATGTCACACACCTCTAATCCACCATTCAAAACCACTACCTTAAGGTCATGTGTAGTCATAAAGCTTTTTTTGGGCGTTATGCGAAAAGTGGCGAAACGCGTAACAGAGGGGCTTTATATAACTTGAGTGTGTAGTGGGGATATATGTGTGTGTGAGTGGGGAAGAATGGGCAACGTCGTGAAAATATTCTTGAGGCAAGGGATTTTCAGCACCCCCCCCCCCCCCCGTAATGTGTTCAGGGCGCCCCATTACGCAAGCTCTAAGGATGTGGTCATTACCTAAACCACTATCACCTTGTTTATTTAATATATTTTGTATAAAAGAAATGAAAAAAGGAAACATTGAAAATTTGAAAAGGGGCCTCGTGGTATACGTGGTTCATTCCACACAAACCACCCTCAACCAAGAAGGGGGCAGTGTAGCATTCATTAATGGTTCTATATGACAATTGGTAACGCAACTCACAACCCCCCCTACAGCCTAACCCTCAAAGTTACCTACAAGTTGTATTTTAAGTCCTATAACAATTAACAACTTTTTAGCCTGTAAGAATAATAATAACAATAATAATACTCTAATATTATCATTATTATTATTACAAGTTAACAATTTTACATACACGTCTTCATACGACTATGCAATTAGCTCTGTCAGTAACGTTTAGAGATATAAGCATACGACTATGCAATTAGCTCTGTCAGTAACGTTTTGTGACAAAAGATATTGTTGGAAATCAGACGCTTGATCGAGTAAACAAAACACAAGATTTAACAAATTGTTCGACTCTTTTTATTATTTATCAATGAAAGCCCACTAATACAATAACCCTAACCATCTATTTATACTAAAACTTATTCTAGTCCTAACCCGACTTGAACTCTATTTAATTAAATAAACTAACCAACTGGATAAACCTATCTAATAAAACCAATACTTATCTCTAATTTATATATAGAAGACACAATAAATAATTCACCATAATTATCTATAACCCGTCTTGATATTTATCTCCACAATTCAAGATTAATCTCTTCATTCTCCCCTTAATCTTGAAATGGACCCAATCTTCATATCCGCATTATTATCGACAACTTCAATCCCTTGACCAAGTTTGACATCCCTCTTCCCGGGTCACCAGAACCTCACCGTTCCCGTACTTGACCACCGATCAAAGAAAAAACAAGCCTAACCGCTTCTACCATTTTATTCTTTTCTTGCTAGACGTGACAAGATTGAAAGGCCCCCTGCTTTGACGAATCTTCTTCCGTCCGTCTACCCGCAAATTTCGATCGGATACTTCAGCCAAAAAGAACAATCCTACACCGGTTTTTCCGTTCTTATCCTTGGCAGGAAGGATAGGGTCTTGATCTAACTCGATTGAAAATTGCTAATGCTATGAAGTCACCGAAACGAACAGGTTACTTGTCACTACCGTTCTCCCAACGATACTCTCTCTGACACCCGCTGTCTCGAACAACCGTTTGCTTTTAAACAGATTGAACCCTTCTTTGATTGTAGTTTTAGCACCCGGTCAGACTTCTCCTTGATATGCCGCCCGCAAATATCAACTACCAACAAAGACAACAACCCACCTGTTGTTTCGTCCATCGGTCGTCAAACGAATCCCTTAGCTTCCTCGCTTATTCGTTTAATCCGCGACACGCCCGTTGGTTAGTCCGCCATAAAAAATCAAAGTTCTCGTTATGATTTTTCCCTTGGCGAGAAAGAGTCTCCGACAAATAAAACACGATCAAACTGGGTTAAACGTCCCGACCGTTGTTGGTTCGCCACTAAACCGCCAAAACACCAGGCAAAACATGCCAACCTTTAGCCATGACTTCTTGAGACTATATACGCACCCACATCTGCGTCTTGTCTAATACAAATTCAATTCAACTCCAAATGAAATAGTCCACCGACCCATTATCATGAACTAAAGCAAGCAACCTATTCATATTTGTTTCTTCTTCTGCAGCCTTTATTAACAAACAATAATGCCACGTGAATAAACATCTTCAAGCAATTACAAACTTGAAGTTTTGAACCTATTTTTGTTGAATAAAACAACTTTTCATTCAACAAAACTTGTCACTTTGCCGTGACCTCTAATTGCCGGCCTCACTGCTTTCATTCCTTTTTTCTTCTTTCCAGCTTCGTCTTCAACTACTCCACGTTTACTGGCGGTTCCCCCTTTTCGTAAAACGACTTTCAAAACCGCAAAGCTCTGATACCAATTGTTGGAAATCAGGTCCTTGATCGAATAGAAAAAACACGATACTGAAGAACTGTTCGACCTTTTATTAATATACCAATGAGAGCACACAAATACATTACCCTAACCATCTATTTATACTAAAACTTATTCTAGTCCTAACCCGACTCGAACTCTATTTAATTAAATAAACTAACCAACTAGATAAACCTATCTAATAAAACCAATACTTATCTCTAATTTATATATACAAGACAATAAATAATTCACCATAATTATCTATAATCCGTCTTGATATTTATCTACACAATTCAAGATTAATCTCTTCAGATATAAGCAACTTCAGAAAATAAAATATAATTAGATGATTCATCTAGACTCTTAGTGTCAGGAGTAGGATCAAATACAAACCCCCTTTCGCGTAAGAACCATTTAAAAAGTGTCACATGACATCCAACTAATTATAGAGAAATAATAAAATAATAACCTAAATAGTATTAATTAAATGAATTTAAAAAAATATTAAATGAATTTAAAAAATATTTGCCGATAAAAGTCTTTTTAAGATTTTTACCTCACCATTTCATTGATGATGCATATTAATTATATATATATATATATATATGGAACCCAGTAAGTCTAACTATCATCCAAGTCAATATTCACCGTCGGATCATGCTAAGATGAAATCCTAACCGTTTAAACTAACAAAAATAACCGCTCTAATGAAGGTTATTGACAGTTTTTCTGCTGGTGGTTTCGCTCTAGAAATTTAGGCCCATGATCTCACTTCTATGGTGGTTATTTTACGGTCCACCAGGAACTCAATAAAATAAAAAAAAATTGGCAGTTCTGGGAAGTTCCACACCTTCTATCCTGTTTAGAAAAGTAGTTATCACCAGTTAATCCTTAAATTTCTGATCTTCGCTCCCCTTTGAGCGGTTATCACCGGTTAGCTGCTATTTTATAGCAAGTCACCAAATAACTCCCCACTCTCCCATCTATCTCCGTATAATCCTCCAATTGTAGAAAAGGTTTTAGGGCTGATCCTAATTTTAGATTTCCAGAATTTTATGCCAAAAAGTTATAGGGGTGTTTAAATTGCAATGTTTGATTTTTAATTTTAAATATGTTGTGAGTTTTGACAGTAACCAAAAACACTTACATTGGAACAAATTGCAAATCAAAAAGTGATTTGAGAGACCACTCCTGGCTTAATCATTCATGACATTGGGTTAGTTTTTTTTTATTCTTTTTCTTATTCCCCAAATGGATATTATTTAGATGTTTTTTTTGTACATGGAGTGTCTTGATAGTATTATATCTTTTGGAATATATCAAGGTGTTGAAACAGAAATGTTTTGGTGGGAATTCGAATGGATGGATGTGAGAGAGAGCTTCTTGATTGGGCTATGGTGAAGTTTGCTGATTTTGGTAAGTGAATGGAGGAAAGCATACTTAGGGAAGCACAATTTTTAAGGGGCTTGAACTTATATTAATTAGTTCAATCGTTTATAGCTGTTGTAGCTAAGGGTGATCATAAACTCTTCAAACTGACCCAACTGCCCAAACCTAAGAAAGTTGGCTATTTTGGCCGGTTTGAGATCCAAACGGTATGCTTTTGACGGTTTTTGACTTGGAAATGGCCGTGGAAAGTAAACCGGCAGTTTAACATTTATTATTTATATATGGTTTTCATTTTTTGAAATATGTTTATGTTTTGTGATCATTTTATAATTTTAATACAAACTAATGATTTGGAAAAATGCGGTTCAAGCCTCCTAAAGACCCAAATGGATACCTGGCGATTAGTTTCACCTACTTCTATAATCAGTTTTCTATGTATGCATCTCAGGTGCAGGCCTTGGTGAATAATAAGCTTAATCTTCAACCATCAACAGATACCCCACGGTTAGTTTCAAAGTATTTGGTGAATAATAAGTTTTATCCTTATGCAGGGTACTAACTTTGGGCGTAATTCAACCCATTTGACATGTTTACCTTTTAGTTTTATTTTTTATTCGACCTGTTAGTGATAAAAGATAGCCCATTTAATGATACTCATTTAATCTAACTAGTTATTTTCGCCCGCCATCCAGTGTCTGCAAAACGTGTGCCGGCAATGAAAAGTAAAAGAAAAAAGAAATAAAAAGGAAAACGAAAAAGAAAAAAGAAATAAAAAGAATGAAAAGTAAAAAAGAAAAGAAAAATATCACAACATGTAAAATTAATGTATACACAATGAGTTGTTGTAAGATCTCTCCATGGGCTATCAGTTGAATCTAGTGATGATCTTCAAAAAGCTTTGAAAATTAGCACCTTTACAGTTTACACCTCTTTCCACTGCAATCCAAAGGCTTGAAGAATTTATTCCAATTTTTAAAAGTCGTATGGGTAGTGGCGGATCTAGAAAATCTTCATAGGGGTAACGTTTTATAAAAAAGGGTAACGAAATCGAAAAAACGTCAATTTTTTCAAAAATTTACACTACTGTCGGAGCGCCAAGGGGTAGCGGAGGCCCCCCTTATAATAAGGTATGTCCGCCCTGGCGTATGGGGGCATTATTATTCATACTATATGCTTTGCTTTCTCAAGTACTTGTATGTAAATAATTAGATTTTTTAATTAAAACTATGAAAAAAGTTTTATGGGAGTATAATCTGAATCCTTGTAATTGGTTTAAAAGTTGGCCATTATTTGATTCTATTATAAAAATAATAATATGTTTGTTATAATTAAAAAAATATTTTTGTTTACTTATAATCTAAATCTTGGAATAAACGATCTAGTAGGTGTCAAAGCATGGTAACTTTTTCATTATCTACTGGAACCGGTGGGGGTGTGGAGTGGAGATGACATGCAAAAACTTTTTTTGTCCAAGTTTTATGTTCTATACATGTTATTGTCTTTAGTGTGACTGCATGTACTACAATATTAATATAATATAATTTTTAAATAGAGCGATTACTTTAGGAGACTTTGGTCATGTTCCCTTAACTAATTTATTTTATTTGACCCGTTGGGATATAAAATATGAACCAAACTGACCCATTTTCAGGTTAATGGTTTGAAAGTTTCACCTATACTTGTATCATTTTTTTCTGGTTAGTAATGCTTGCTATGCCTCCTCACAGGGGGAAGACTTAAAAAGTGGTGAATGAAGGGGAGAAAAATGTGGTTTCTGATAAGATAAGCTGATAAGCTGTTGACTAAGGACGTATCAAAGGATGAGAAAAAGGGGAATACTGTAAATGTATGGAAATCCACTTTTCGAATGAAAACTTAAAATGTTTTAAAATGGCTCAGTACTCATCATGGGCGGTTTTGTTAACAATCAAATTGGGTCATTTTAGTACGGGTCGGTGTGGGTTGTATTGATGAGCTAATGTTCTACACAAGATTACATATGATCTTCCATTAAAAGAATCTAATTCTTTGAGATAATGACCATCGCTTTGGGCTTTTGACCGACTTTTCACCTGCATGTTTGTCTTAATTTATGAATTTTATTAACTAGATTTAATATATAACCCTTTCCACCTTTTTAGTAAACCGAGTATGTTTATTGACTTCTTTTATTTCAGGAGATGACTCTTGAAGAATATCTAAAGGTTCTCTAGGAATAGAGGAAGGCTTTGGAGGCACTTAAGACTAAAGAAAGGATGGTGGAAATTGACAAAGAGCTTGCATCCTTGCAACAAATGATGAGGTTGGTAACATATTAGTCTGTTTACATGTTATGAACATACCAATCTTCCCTATTTAAGCTGTTAAAGGGGACGCTTTTTGCTAATTGGAGTCTGTTCAAGCAAGAGTTTGGTCAAGTGTATGGCTAGACAAGTGCAGGGGTGACATTATCATAAAGGAATGGTTTTGGTTTCATTCTTCGGTGATATCTAATCGAACGTGCCAAAAGGTAAAACAGATTCTTCATCAGGGGTTGGTTTCATTCCTTGTCCTCCCACAGTTACTGGTGGTGGGTAGAACTTAATTTTCTTTTTCCAATTATCTTGAGTCTTGGGCTTCTATTTGTTTACACACTGCATATATGGAAGTTAGGAATGGAGAGGTTCAGGTCATATGCACAAATGTCTAAGGGCAGGATTCTAATAAGGATCAGTTTTAGTTGCAATATGCGTTTCTGATGCGGGTTACAATGGTGTTGGAGCTGGAGTGGTTGGCTTTGCTTGCCTTGGTTCTTTCATCCATACAGGAGGATCCAAGTCTATTTTAATTATATTTTTGTTTATTTGGTGATTTGTATTACAATAGGGACATAGCATTATTGGTAGATGATGATGTATTCTTGCTGCTGATATGTTTTTTGGAAGTTTAGCTACTGATTACCCCTTTATGCTGATGAAATTTCGTTTTGGCTGTTAAACAAAATATATCAAATGTTTTGCTTTTTCTTTTGAGGCATGTTATAAATTTCTATGTGAACTCATTTGATAAGTTCTTATTATACATGTAAATGTAAATAAAAACTTTTGTCATTACGACTCAAAAATCCATCCACTTGACGGGTATACTACTAGAAAAAGCGACTTTCAGATTAAAGAAACTTCTATCTATACTTTGTATTCTATATTCTCATACTTGTATAACGATTTTCAGGTGGTTCTTGATGTAAAACTTGAGGTTGTCTACCATTTACTTTTGCATTAAAATGACACCATTTCATGTTTTACCACTCTATCAGTTTTATTTTATATTGTTTTGTGCTTTTGTGGTTGTACAACATTGTTCACACTTTGCTTTTATAGATTAAGAATCGTGCTTTTGTTTGTGATGTTGTTTAGATATGTGTCCTCTTAATGTGCTTTTGTTTGTGATGTTTTTTAGATTTGTGTTCTCTTAATGTGGGTGTTTGGGATTCCTTATTTTGACTTCTTTTAACTGTTTGACTTCTTAAAAGTTAATAAGTCATTTTTGTAGTGTTTTGTTAATGTGTTAAGAAGGAGTTTTTGTGGTTTAAAAAGAACTTAAAAGTTAATAAGTCATTTTTGTAGTGTTTGGTTATTGTGTTAGGGAGTTTTTGTGGTTTACAAAAGAAGAAAAGGAAAAGTTAGATTGTTGTGGGTTTTTCAAAAAGAAGAAAGGGAGATGGAAAAGGAGAAAAGAAGAAAAGGTGAAGCAATCTCAAAACACCCTCAATATCGATTATCTTTGTCTTTCACGTTGTTAGCGTAACCCGTCCACCAGACGGGTATTAAACTAGTTTTTATTTGATGAAGCGTAACTAATCTCTCATTTTGTTCCAATTTTTTGTTTTCCAAAATAGACATATATTTTAACCCATGTTTAAGACTACGGGGTGTGTGGGGTTTGGATTAAGGGCTTAGGTTAAATGTGGTTGAGGTGGGCTCCACCAATCCACACCCAAAAGAATATGGTGTGCAGGAGGCGTGGCCAGGCGGTGTTGGGGTGCCATGTCGCCCTATTTTTTTAATTAAATCATAGATTTAAACTAATTTTAGAAACAACTATTGTTTTATATTAAACTAATTATAAAAAAATACACTACATCACCAAAAAAAATCAGTCATCTTCATCTTCGATGAAGTTGAATCTAGGAAGTGTCGAAACATGTGCTATCAAATCTGCTCGAAGATTTGAAGTTATCTGTCTTGACTCGATTAGATTTTGGTTTAGCGTTCTATTTTCGTCACTAATTTCTTCGTTATTTGATTCGGTCTCATCAGGATAATATTCAACTATTGCACGTCCTTCATTCTCTAAAATCATGTTGTGTAGAATGATGTACGCGTACATCACGTTTCTTATTTGATCTTTTTTTCATATAATCGACAAGGCGTTCTCAGAATGCGCCACCTTTTCTGCAAAACACCAAATGCTCACACGACGTCTTTGCGTGCCGCCAGCTGAACTTTGTTAAACTTTATTCTTTTTGGATTTAGGGTTCCATCTCTTGAAAATGATTTCACGAACACAGCCCACTCAGGGTAAATTCCATCAAAGATAGTACGCATACTTGTATTCAACATCATTTACAAAAAAATGTTCCCTTAGGTCCAACACCAATTATTAGATCATTGAAAAGGGGCGAGTAATGAATAATGTTTATATCGTTATGTGAACTAGGCATACCAAAGAATGCATGCCAGATCCAAAGATCTTGTGATGCAACAGCTTCAAGCATTATAGCCGGCGATCCATGATACCCGCTTGTGTGAGAGCCTTGCCATGCAGTTGGACAAAGTTCATACTCCCATTTCATACAATCTAAACTACCTATCATCCCAGGGAGACCATGATATTCATCATGATGTTTCATAATTTGTTGCATATCACTAAACGTTGGTTTTCTAAAGTATTTTTCATGTATAGTTCATTGATATACGCACAGAAATTGTGAAGACTTTCCTTAGCCACTCGTGCCGACATTTTTAAATAGTCGTCCATTATGTCGGAACTATTCCTGTAAGCCAAATGTCTTAGGGCTGCCGTAACCTTTTGCCACGTGGTAAATCCTAAATTATCACGTGCATCGGGTCTTTGTCGGGAAAAAACATAATTATCCTCTAAATCCTCTGATATTCTTAAAAATAAATTTTTACTCATATGAAAACGACGCCGAAACATTTTTTTTATCATACGTTGGTTTGGGTGACAAATAATCGCTTACCAGCAAAACGTTCGCCGTTTCGTGTTCACGAACAATGTACTTACTCCGTTAGGGTTGGTGTTGGGAAGTCTCTTTAGCTGAATCTTCAACGATAGCTTTCAGGACGGTCGCCACTGTCAATAATAATATTTCCGCCCCGTCGTCCGATGAGGATGACAAATCAGAAACTATTATACAAATCGCTTGAACTTGAAGAATCCGTTGTATATATTTTTTTGTGTTATGGGTGATGGTTTTTGAATATTTGGATAAAAATGAGTGAAGGTTGTTTGATTTATATAGAAAATAAGTAAAAGATTTTTTTTAAATAGCCGTTGGCCAACGTCTAGCTAACGGTCCTATGTACCCAGCCAATCAAAGCTAGCCAGCTCAACACTCCCATCGCCCTACGCTAGGCTTCATAGCCACGTCAGCGGGGCAACGCCGTAACCCAAGCTGCCCAGGGTGACTGAACCACCATTACTTGGCTTCCCCCGCCCCACACCCCATGGTCTAAAGTAGTCAACTCTATTTCCATAAATCATAGGCTGCCATATTAGTGAGGGTTGTTTGATTTATATAGAAATTAAGTAAAAGAATTTTTTAAATAGTCGTTATCCAACGGCTAGCTCAACGGTCCTATGTACCCATCCAATCAAAGCTAGCCAACTCAACACTACCCTCGCCCTACGCCAGGCTTTTTAGCCACGTCAGCGGGACAACGCCGCAACCCGCGCTGGCCCAGTATGACTAAACCGTAGTTACTTGGCTTCGCTCGCCCCACACCCTATGGTGTAAAGTAGTCAACTCTATTTCCATCAATCATAGGCTGCCATATTAGCTTCACTAACTAAAACAACTAAATTTTAGCCTACACTTTAAACAAAACAGCTAAGCCGATTAGGATTTAACCAACACGTTTATTATGGCAACTAAAACAGTTGAATGTCTAAGACAATTTAGTCTACACTTTTAACGAGTTCGTTCAAACGGCTAAGCCCCATCTTTCACCTACTTTTAAAAATATTTTAAATATGAAGTCCATATTAGAAATTTTTTGTATTACTATTCTTGTTCTTATCTTTTCAATAATAAAACTTGAAACAACCTTGGAAAATAATTCAAAGCTTCAACAATACGTGATAGTTGCATTATCACGTCTACATCCATCGGTATGCTGTAGAGAAACATCGGCCTGCAGCACGCCGCCACTGAATCACCGTCGCTACGTCCATCCTGTCTCGCCGTTCAAGGAAGCGCAGCCCCTTCATTACCTGTACAGCGTAAGACTCTCTCCCTAGACCAGATTTAGGGTTTTTTTTGTTTTACAATTTCGGTTCGATTTTGATTTTGAGTTTGACACATCTGATCACGCTTGTGAACCAAAAGCTTCTAGCATAAATCTGTACTTTAAGGTATGATGATCTGTTCATCTTTGAAAAGATACACTGTCTTGTTACCCCAAATTGTTAAAACATATTACTATTCATAGTTTAGCAATGCAATTTTCATAAAGTAACAACTGTTGTTCCACTAGTCCTTGCTTCATTTGTTTCATGATAGGATTATGATTACTAACAATTGAAATTGAAATCGATAGAAGTAGACTAAATTGATATAGAATGATCCAACGTTAAGATCAAATTAACACGAAAGTTTCCAGGCTACGCCTTCTCTCTAACCCAATAGAGTTACAAACTTACGTATTCTTACCCACTACCCAAGAAACTATTGACTCAAGTATTATATAATATAATATATTGCACTTACCCCCTCCTAGAATAGACTAATGACACTTAAGACTAGAAACTAGAACACGATTCCTATCATTTCACTACTGTAAATGTGACATCAGTCAATTGGTTTTGGCAATATGATAAAAGTCTTTTTGTTAGAAAGAGTGAACTTATCTTCATTTTTTTTTTGCTGAAGAGTAGGATTCCAGATTATAAGACTGGTTATTGTAAATTCATACCAACATTATGGGGAACAATGTTTTTATTTGTTGTTAGCTTGGTTTAAAAAAAGCACGCCTTAGGCACGAGGCGCAAGTCTCAGCGCCTTATGCAGGCTGAGGCGCACTATGTACATAAAACGCACCTGAGGCACACTTTTTTGGTGGAAAACCCCCCTCTGAGACGCGCGCCTCATGTTTATGCCACATTTTTGCGCAGCAAATTGTTGTACATCATGCTTTTCAGGCTGTACATGTATGTATTTTTAATATTAAAACATATATAAAGTTTATTTGTGTCTAAATATTGGGTAAATGACCCTATAAACATATAGAATATATTAAAAAAGTTATATAGTTGTCGAGCGCCTCGCGTATGAAAAGTCTACCGCTTTGGCGCTTTGTGCCTTGGTTTTAGACCTCGTCGCTTTTGTGCGCTTCACGCTTTTTTAAACCAAGGTTGTTAGACACCGTTTATTTAATTTGTGAAACCGCTTGTAGAGTGTTTGGTTTGTCCTATGACCCAATTGTTGTGTGTAATCAAATTGCAGCTTCGGCTCGAAAGGAGAAGACATGATGGAAATTCGAACAAAGACATAAGAGTCCTGAATTTTTGGCCGGGTTAACAAGAAAAAACCAAGGGTATATGTGAATTCTTATATTTATAAAGGCAGGATTAGGAGAATGGATTCTGGGGGTGGCAAAACTCAAAGGAATGTTCAAGGGGATAGATTAAGCAGCTTGCCAGACGATCTTATCCTAAAAATCCTCTCTTTTATTGACACTAAACATGCAATCAGAACAAGTGTTTTGTCATCTAGATGGAGGTATATCTGGACTTCAACGGCCCGTCTTGATTTCTCAACTCGGGATTTTCGTACGTTGGCCAAGTTCTCCAAATTTGTTACAGGTGTACTATCTGGCCGAAAGAATCAAATAGAAGTGTCTTCTGTCAAGTTCACTTTAATTGGAAGAGCTAGCCAAGCGTTTATCAAAAGAATTTTGAACAAAGTTTTGAACTATGCATTATCCCATAATGTCCAACAACTGAATATTACTTGCAGACATGGATGCGAATCCCTTCTTTCTCGCTTTAGTTCTCAGTCTCTCAAACATCTCACTTTGATGGGGCTTACTTACAAAAATTCCATTACGACCCCACCTACTTGGGACATGCTAGCTTTAACAACATTGAATCTCTATTGCATCACATTGTATGCTGATAATATTGGCGAGTCTGCTTGTCTTTTCTCCAACTGTGCAAACTTGAAGAATCTCACCTTAAATTCATGCCGAATGGGATGGGGTCGTTTCAATATCTGTCATCCTAGACTATCTAATCTAACACTTGAAAATAGTCAGGAGGGTGGTGATGTGGTTGCACCTCAACTCAAGAATCTCACTATAAGGAATTGGAGAGGGATACATCTAATTTCAGCACCTAACCTTGCCTCCTTACAGTATGTAGGTCATGTTATTCCTTTGAAGGTTTCTGCTGAACTTCTTCATTTGGAGATGGTGGATATATGTCTTTTGCCTCCCGTTGATAGTAGGGCAGACGTTCATGAAGTTGTTTGCCTCCTTCAAAAGCTTCATAGTGTCAAATGTCTTAAACTCAATCCGGAAATTATCAGGGTAGGCTTATATTAAGAAAATAATTTCAGCATAAACAATGGGGATAGTTTTATGATCACGAAAAAACAATTAAATAACTATTAAGAAACACATATTCAGGTAAATAGACCTTTATATCTTTACTTATCATTCCGAGATTGCATTATATTTTGTATTTGTGCAGATTCTTTGTTTGCATGTGGAACTAATCTCACATCAATCTTCTCCATTTGCCAACTTAAAGAGTCTGAAAATTCATCCAAAGGTTTATCCAGGTTATTATGTTCCTGACGAAGAACAAACACAACCAAAAGTAACTATGTGTACCGAAGTGAAAAACTATTTTCTGGATGGGTCTCCGGGTGCCACCTTCAAAATGGTTTCACATGAGGTTTGTACACCATGAAGTATATATTTGTCTTCCAAGTATTGTATTTATTCAAGTATAGTATATGCATTAAATATATAAAGTGAACCATCTACTATGCTCTTAAGTGAACCATCTACTATGCTCTTATCATATTTTTGCAGTTAACTTATCTTTAATTTTGATGATATTATATTGCTGCCAAACCTTTTTTGTTTTAAACAAAAATCATAACTTTATATGTTTGCCTTTGGGTTGAATTTTGTAGTAAAAACTTGTATAGATATATATTTATCTTTAAGCTGAGAAACTCACTATGCCTTAATGTATATCGCAACTTTAATGTATATAGAAAACGATATGCATTAATTTGGAGAGATCTGTGACAAATGGTAAGTAATATTTTGGTTTCTTAAATCTTTTAATATCATGGAAACGCCGCAGGATATTATAGCTAGGAAGAAGACCATGTTGGGCCGGAAACTTATTACAGATTTACAGGCGCTGCTAGAGCAGGAGAAAGCTAGTATAGAGACCAAAATGGTAAAGATGCATGAACAAGAGAAGGCGCATATTGATATTGATAGTTGTTGGAAATATATGAGTCGGCAGATTAAGAAGGCGAAAGAAAAGACTTCTGACATCATTTCAAAGTTGAAAGAGATTAAAGAATTACTTGGAGAATTGCCTGCATCGAACAGGGATATCATTCAACCATCTTTTTCTAATCTGTGTGCAGAGGCCGACATTGTTATCAATAAAATAACAGATTGCACGAAGATGCAATGCGATGAGAATCAAAGACGTTTAAGTGTGTGCGTTCATGAACTTGCTACAACATTGCAGCCGTCTTCTTAGCAACTTGTAGGTTCTTGATTTATGTTGTACTCACAAGTGATGACTACTATCAAAATGCCAACTTTTGGTGCCATTGTAATCGTACTATCTCTATGTTCAATGCTTCCCTAGTTAATATGGATTGTAAAAGGTTTATTGCACCATCTTTGTATCTATTTTTAGATTTTTATTAATTTGGTTTCCATCTTTGGAGTTTTGGACACATGATGTGACACTTTAGTTATTTGGTGTATCAACACAAAAGCATATAAAAAATGTTGCCTAGCGAAACACGAATCATGTCCAAGATAGCCGAATAGTAAAGAAACTTTGAAGTGATATCTTTGTGTTATTGATTGTGTTCTTGCTTGGTTGTGTGTAAACTTTGATTCCACACTTGTTTTTACATCATACAACAATGAATATATGTTTATATCGATCTTATAAGGACCTACACTAGCATTCACAAAAGGAACAAAAGTTGAAGCAAGTGGAAGAAGGTGGTCTACCTTTTTTTTTGAAAGGTCAGATTTATTCAACAGACGGAATGTCTGACACCCCCGCAACCAGGGGCCCTACTCCGGCCGCTTGACTTAGGTTGTCTTAACCGGATCCGGTCAAGGCATCAGAGTTTGGCTTGGGCTTTCCTCGAGAAAATTTCCAGCCCCCTGCCATTTGACAGGAGTTGCACCCTCCACAAGAACCAAGGTTCTCTGGAGTAAATGCACTGTAATAAAAAACTCGGGGCGGCTCGGATTTGAACCGGAGACCTTTCGTCCCAAGTCCTAACCTTCATTGCCATGACCACTGGGACAAGTCCCAAGGTCAGAAGGTGGTCTACCTGGTTACTCAAACTACACTTTAGGTGATCTGGAAACACCGAAACCAGGCAATGTTTAACGTGAAACAGAGTAACGTGAAGCGGGTCAAGGAGGATATCAGGCTTTATGGATTCATGTGGCTGAAAAATCGAGGGAAAACGGTAACGCTTACCTTGGAGAACTGGTGCGCATTTGACTTAAATTGTATGAGGCTATGACTGTTGGTTTTGTTTTCTTGGTGACTTTCTGTTCACAGTTGGTTGACAGAAGTTTATGAATAAAATTTGTTGATCTTTCAAAAAATGTCAATTTGTCGAAGGTATGCCATGTAGCTAATTACCAATATTTATTACATTGGGGGGGGGGGGGGGGGGGCACGTGTACTTAAAGCTAAGAATCTAATTGTGATGAGTTACCATCAAAGCTGCCAATATGAAAGGAATACCACGGTCATTAGATGGCGTAAAAATGAAGACTAAAGAGATAATATTGATTCTGTTTATGAAGACGCTTTGGAAGATCCGGCGCCGGAACAACAAGGTTAAGGCAAGTTCACCTTGGTTTGTATGGTGGTGGAAGGGATAAAAAAAGGTTAAGTACTGGTGAGCAGAAATAATGTATAGATTCATGTGCTGTCTTTTGTAGAAACGAAATAAAAATATGATAGAGGCAGATCTTATTATTAATTATATATAAGTTTGTTAATTATTTAAGGTAATATCTAATTCCATACGTGTTTTGATAATTTCAGAGTAAAATTATATATGTAATCGAAGATTTTGCTCATTTCAAAATTTTACGTAAACACTTAAAGATTATATAATTTACTTTGAGTGACCTGTGTAACACACGAGTGACCCATCTAAATTAGTCAACCCCATTTCTACAGATCATAGGCTTGTCGTATTAGTTTCGTTAGCTAAAACGACTAAGATTTAACATACACTTTAAACAATATGGCTAAGACGATAAGAATTTAACCCACACGTTTTTGAGGCGACAGAAACGTTTGAATGTCATAGACGGCGAAGTCTACGAGGTAGTTGAGATGCTAAACCCCATCTTTCACTACTTTTGAAAATTTAAAATTTGACGTCTATATTAGAAAATTTTTGTTCAACATATCTATTTCTTTTATTATCTTTTTACTAATAAACTTGAAACACCTTAGGGTATACGGAGTGGACGGTAAACAAGGTCGGTAAAGCTGGTTACCGATCTGTAACACCGCCGCCAACTTTGTTTACCGATCAGTGAACTTAAGATTTGGTAAAGGTTTACCGATCGAGAAAAGGGTGTTGTTTTGTGACCGTTGGACTTCAACCGCTATATAGCCGTTTAAAATAAAAAAAACTTTAATTTTTTTAAAATTTAACCATAAATTAATTCCAAACACATTCAAATTCATACCCAAACCAAACTAAATATACCTTTACCCAAGCATTCCAAAACAATATGGCGGATGAAATCCTGTTGTTTTTCCCGCCTGATAGTAGTGACGATTCATCCTGTAGTAGCATTTTTTTTCCAAAATCTAATCGAAGAAGCCGAACTTGAAGACACGGGCACATCTAACGGAAGGAGATATATTAAACGTCAACGTGAGATTGGGCACGAGACACTCATGGCGGCTTATTTTGTCGAAGACCCGAAATACAACGATAATCCTCTTTTGGCATAAGTTCCGTATGTCGAAACGTTTGTTTCTAAAAATTGTGAGCAACGTGGAAGCGAATGACGAGTACTTTCAAGAGGGCTTCGATGCGACGAAGACTAGTTTAATTTATTTTAAATTTAATGTAATTTTAATTGTTTTAATTTAGTGTAATTTTAATTGTTTTTAATTTAATGTAATGTTATTTTTAATTTATTCTACATTTATTTTGTTAAAATACATGTTTAATTATTAAATATACTAGTTTAAAAAATAAAAAATAAATAAAATAGTTTACCTAATCCAAGATAGGTAAACCACCGCCAATTTTTTGAAAATTAGGTAAACAAATTAGATAAATAGTGAGGTGGCACTATTTGATTGCGTGAATGGAGAGTTATCTATTTGAAAACTCCTTCACCCTTAGATTGTGGGGTGTGAGGGCTTGGGTTAGGGGCTTTGCACGACACGTGGCGAAGGTGGACTCCACCAGTCCACCCCAAAAAAAGTGGGGTGTTGTGTGGCGTGACCAGCAATGTGGATGGATATTGGACCGGCAACCAAAGCTAGCCAGCTCAGCCGCCCCCGCCCGACGTCAGGAGGAATACCCACGCTAGAGGGGCCACGTCCAGCCCAACGCCAACCTAGGATGAAAAAATTGATGTTGAAGGCAACGCACACCCCCCACCCGGTTAGGAAATAATTCGAAGCTTCAACAATACGTGATAGTTACGTTATCATGTCTACATCCATCCATAAAAAACATTTCTAAAGCACGCCGCCACTGAACCACCGTCGCTCCGTCCATCCTGTCTCGCTCCGCCACTGACACCTGTACAGCGTAAGACTCTCCCCCTTAACCAGATTTAGGGTTTTTTATTTTATAATTTCGGTTCGATTTTAATTTTGAGTTTACACATATGATCACGCTCACCTTTTATGAACCAAAAACTTCTAGCATAAATCCGTACTTTAAGGTATGATGATCTGTTCATCTATGAAAAGATACACGGTCTTGTTACCCTAAATTGTTAAAAATCAAATTATTATATTCATATAGTTTAACAATGCAATTTTCATAAAGTTGTTTTTGATAAAATTATAACATCAACTAGGGAGTTATTTGGCGAATTGGCGGAGATTTCAAGCTGAAAGACTAAACGAGATTTAATTATTATTTGAATTATCTATCAGTATTGTTTAGATAAGTATTGTTTAGTATTTGAGTTAGAGTAGAAATATAATTCGTATTAGTCTTAGTCTAGGATGTTTGGTCTATAAATACTGAGTCGTTGTAATCAAGTTTATTAGTTCACAACAATTAATAGAACTTTGTGAATCCCGTTAGTGTTCATCTCTCTACTAGTCCTTGGTTGATTTATTTCACCACTATAGATGTGTTTTTGGCAATATGATAAAAGTTTTTCGTTAGAAAGAGTGAACTTTTCTTCAATTGTTTGTTACCGAAGAGTAGGATTCCATATTATAAGGCTGGTTATTGTAACTTCATCCCAACATTATGGAGAACAATGTTTTAATGTGAATTATGCAAGATGTTGTATCCTGAGTGTTTGGTTTGTCCTTTCTCGTAACTGTTGCGTGTAATCAAATTGCAGCTTCGTGCTCGAAAGGAGAAGACATAACTTTGGTGGTTTAGCAAACAAAATTACCGAAGCAAAGGAAATTCGAACAAACACATAAGAGTCCTGAAATTTAGACGGAATTAACAAGAAAAAACCAACGCATATGTGAATTCTTATATTTATAAAGGTAGGACTAGGAGAATGGATTCCGAGCGTGGTAAAAATAGAATGAATTTGGAAGTGATAGATTAAGTAGCTTGCCAGACGATCTTATTCTTAAAATCCTATCATTTGTTCTTAAAATAGAATGAATTTGGAAGGATTTTCGTACGTTGGCCAAGTTCTCCGAATTTGTTACAGGTGTACTATCTGGCCGAAAGAATCAAATAAACGTGTCTTCTCTCGAGCTCACTTTACTTAGAAAGGCTAGCCAGTCGTTTATGAAAAGAATTTTGAACAAAATTTTGAACTATGCATTATCCCATAATGTCCAACAACTGGCTATCACTTGCCGGAAAGGATGCGAATCCCGTCTTTCTCGCTTTAGTTCTCAGTCTCTCAAACATCTCACTTTGGTAGGGCTTAGTTACAAAAACTCCATTACGACTCCACCTAGTTGGGACATGCTAGCTTTAACAACATTGACTCTCTTTTGTGTCACATTGTATGCTGATAATACTGGCCTTTTCTCCAACTGTGCAAACTTGAAGAATCTCTCCGTAAGGTTCTGCAAAATGGGATCGGGTCGTTTCAATATATGTCATCCTAGACTATGTAATTTAACACTTGAACGTAGTCAAGAGGGTGAGAATGGTGATGTTGTTGCACCTCAACTCAAGAATCTCACTATAAAATATTGGACTCGGATAAATCTAATTTCCTCACCTAACCTAACCTCCTTGCAGTATGAAGATTATTTATTTCCTTTGGAGGTTTCTGCTGACCTTCCTCATTTGGAGAAGGTGGATATATGTATTCACCATGTCTCTGATGATAAGGCAGATGCTCATGGAATTGTTTGCATGCTTCAAAAGCTTCATAGTGTCAAGTTTCTTAAACTTAACTTGGAAATTATCAAGGTATGTCGGTAGTATTGCCGTATTGGTCCTTAATGTTATCATTTGCATGATTTTATCCAACAAAGGTTTTCAGCATAAACAATAGGGATGATGCTCTTGTTGTTGCGGAAAAAAAAACATTGATTATTACAAACATGGTTAATTATTTTTTGACAAAAGAGGTATATCGAGTCATTGCATGTGCTTACTTACGTGTCTATTAAGAAACATATATTCAAGAATATAGTCCTTTATATCTTTATTTATGATTATGATCAGATGCATTATTTTTTTCTCTCTTTGCAGATTCTTTGTTCATATGTGGAACTAATTTCACATCGACCTCTCCATTTGCCAACTTAAAAGTTTAGAAATTTATCCAAAGATTCATCCAGATTCAGAGCGAACACAACCAGAAGTAACTACCGAAGTTAAAAACTATTTTGTAGATGGATCTCCGGGTGCCACCTTCACAATGATTTCACATGAGGTATTTTGTAGATGGTTTATATTCAAGTATAGCCTATGCACTTAATTTGTGAAGTGAACCATCAATTTATCGATTTCTACTAGGAAGAGCATTTAGTACAGGAGCTTATATGGATTATGGAGAGGATTTAATATACGTTGCATGCTTATTATATTTTTGGCTTTAAATTCTCTTTATTTTATGATTTTATATTGCTGCCAAATTGTTCAAACAAAAATCACAACTAAATATTTATGTTTTAACCTTTTGCCTTTGAGTTGAATTTTGTAGTATAAACTTGTATAGATATATCTTTAAGCTCAGAAACTCGCTATGACTTAATGTTTATAAAAAAAACGATACGTTTCTGTACGCTATTACTTTGTCTATGCATTAATTTGGAGAGATCTGTGACAAATGGTAAGTGATATTTTGGTTTCTAATATCTTTTAATATCTTGGAAACACTGCAGGATATTAGAGCTATGAAGAAGACCAAGTTGGCCCAAAAACCTTATTACAACTTTACGGACGCTGCTAGAGCAGGAGAAAGCTCATATAGAGACCAAAATGGTAAAGATGCATGAACAAGAGAAGGCTCAGATTGATATTGATAGTTGTTGGAAATATATGAGTGTGCAGATTGAGAAAGGGAAAGAAAAGGCTTCTGACATCACTTCAAAGTTGAAAGAGATCAAAGATTTAATGGGAGAACTGCCTGCATCAAACCGGGCTACCATTCAACCATCTTTTTCTACCTTGTGTGTAGAGGCCGACATTGTCATGAATAAGATAACAGATTTTACTAAGATGCAATGCGATGAGAATCTAAGGCGTGTAAGTGTGTGCTTTCATAAATTTGCTACAACATTGAGGACGTCACCTTAGCAAATTGTAAGTTCTTGTCTTCTTGATTTAGTATGTACTCACAAGTGGTGACGATAATCCAAACGCCAACTCTTGGTGCCATTGTAATCGTACTATTACTATCTTTAATGCTTCCCTAGCTGACAATGGATTGCGAATGGGATTGGAAAAGGTTTATTGCACCATCTTTGTGTCTTTTTTTAGATTTTTATTAATTTGGTTTCCGTATTTGGAGTTTCGGACACATGGTGTGACCCCTTACTTGTTTGGCGTATCAACACAAAGCATATCATCTAGCGAATCACGATCATGTTGAAGATAGTCGAACATTAAAGAATTCAAATGACAACATTCAGTCGAACATTAAAGAATTCAAATGACAACATTCAAAGTTTGCAATGCATGTGATTTTGCTAATGGGACCAAAACCTAGAACTACTATAAAATGAATGAAGCTTGAAATTATTTTAATTGATGTATTTCGATGAGACTAAAATAAAGCAGTGGCAGCCTAATAATTTAACTAGTTGCTTGTATACATCTATAATGCCAAATCGGTTCACCGTTCACATATGCGTTTTTTGGGCTCTAAATTAATCCAAAAGCAACGAAACATTACATATTTACATGTGTTACAAGCCACGTTAATTTATAAGTAGAGGTGCACAAAACGGTTTTAGGCTATACCCGGAACCGGGTAGGCCCGCTGCCCGTGTATAATCGGACCTGGGTATTAGAGGAACTGGGTAAGAACCAGAACCTGGTATAGGATTTTATATTATAACCTAGTGGAACCGGTTCGGGTAACCCGGAACCGGTTACAAATCGAGTATGGCTTGAAATTTAACTTTTTATTGTTAGAAACTGGTGTGTAGCGGTAAGAGTTTCTAACAGTAAGATAGCCTTTTGGAACTTAAGAATTAAATATTTAGAGGCTTAAAGCTATAGGGTGATGTTCAAATGAGAATACCGGTTTCTATCGGTAATATGTCCGTTTGGAAGTTAAAATTTCATTCTTTAGAGGCTTAAAGCTATAGGATGATGTTCAATTAGAAGTTACAACTCATATATTTTGTAAGAACCGTAAGAACTTGGTAAAAAACAATCAAAATCAATTTTTTACATAACCATTATTATTAAAATACATAAAAAATTTACTTATGTAAATAAAAAATTTACGCATGCGTCGGTTACACATGTCTAAAAAGTTTGTTAGGCTATGGGGTATGGGGCGGGGGTTTAGGCGTGGGTTGGAGGGCAACACCCAAGTCATCACCCCGGAGGGGCTTGGCTTATGGCGTGGCCCATTGGGCGGGGGTTTGGCATCCGGCGTTGGGCGGGGCTACGAAGGTGACTTGGCGATTTTTGATTGGCCAATGAAAATAGCCGTTGGGGTAGCCGTTTGAGGAAAAAAAATAAAAACTTTTTTTTTTCAATATAAATATCACACACTTCTTACTCAATTACCTCACCTCTTCTACAATCATCTATATCTTACTTTCTCTTTCAACCAACCTCAATACCAAAAAATGAATCCTCATAACCGTACTTTCGACCCGAACAATCCGTATGCATTCAACGAAACACCCACACCTAGCCCACCGTCCATCCGGCCAAGGCCTCCATTTACAGTACACTCCCATGTACCGGATATGGCCGGTTACGCATCCTTTATAGGAAACCGTTTGTAACTAACTTTTCTCATACCAAAGATTACATACATACCCCGAATCAACAAAACCTTATCAACCTATCCCAAACCGAAATCGTCCCCGAAACCCAACCCCTATTGATGGTTCTTCCAGTTCCAAACCCAAGAAGAGAAGTCATAAGAAGAAAACAGAGGCCGAGAAAGCGACAGAAACCGTCAAAAAAAGCAACAAAAATGGGTCGATAAAGAAGAAATTGCGTTGGCGAGGGCTTGGGTTCAAATATCGCAACATCCCGTTATAGGTATTTTTTAAAATTTTTTACATCTTATCTTTTAATAATGTAAATATATTCAAAGGTTATTTTTTTAGAGGTAAATTACAAGTTTTGTCCTTTATGTTTACACCAAATTGCAGGCGCTGTCCTTTTTTTCAAAAGTTTACAGGCGGTTTCCTTAACCTTCCAAAAATCTTGCACGTTATGTCCTTTAGGCCAAACCCAGTTAGATTTTTTGGTTAAATCTGGTCATGTGCATTGCACATGAGGGTATTCTTGTCATTTTACATCCCAGGGGTTATTTTGTAAAGAACTTCTCTTCAGGGGCCATTTAGTACAAACCTTAAAAGTAAAACACTACATAAACAAACTCTCTCTCTCTTTTCTCTCACTAATCTGATACCCCTCTTTCTATCTCTTCTCTCTCTCTCGCTAACAACAGATTGAAGGTGGTGTGGCGGCGGCGTTAGGTGCGGCGGTGGTGGTGGGTAAGGTGCGGCGGCGGTGGTGTTAGTGCGTCGGTGGTGGTGGGTTAAGTGCGGTGGTGGAGGTGGTGTTAGTGCGTCGGTGGTTGTGGGTGAAGGTGCGGTGGTGGAGCTGGTTGACCGGAGTTTTGAAGTGGTGGCAGAAGGCGGTTGCATTGAGGGTCGTTGAATGAATCTACTGACACGGTGTGTGTTTGGATATATTGTATATAAAACTATAAATATATATTAAGTTTTTTATTTTGTTTTGTTTTATTTATTAAATATTTTTAAATAAATATGTAAAAAGACTAAAATACCCTTGTGTAATCTGATTTAACAAAAAAATCTGACTGGATTTGGCCTAAAGAACATAACGTGCAAGATTTTTGAAAGGTTAAGGACACCACCTGTAAACTTTTGGAAAAAAGGACAATGTCTGCAATTTGGTGTAAACATAAAGGACAAAATTTGTAATCTACTCTTTTTTTTAATAGGAAACTCCCAACATAGAAACCGATTGTGGGACGCGGTCAATAAAAAATTCCACGAAGAAATGGAAATGGAGTTGTATCGTGAAAATGATAGCTTGTCATCGAAGTGGTCCGAGATAAGCGGGCAAACAACCAAGTTTAGTGGTTATTTGTATAAGGCAAGGCAAAATGATAAAAGTGGTGAAACTGAAGCCGACTACATTACGAACGCATTGGTTTCATTCAAAGTGAATGTCGGGACCGAATTCCGATACTTGCATTGTTGGGACATTTGCAAGTACCATCCAAAATGGGCGAACATCCCGAGTGGTAGCGAAACTACCACGTCGTCCAAAAGGGCTAGGACACCCTCGTCCCAAGCCCACTCAGATGCACGAGATCAGGAGTTTGATCTCAATTTAGACGACTTGGATGATTCACCAAATCGGCCAGAATTTGGAAGAGACGCCGTAAAAAGACGCGCTAAAAGTTCCAAATCGGGCACGCCATCTCCTTCAGTTGGGAGTTCGGGCTCGCGTAGGGGAGTCTACAGCGAGCAGTTGGAGGACATTGCAACCAAGTTGGATACATTTAATGTATTCCAACAACAAAGGGCCGAAATCCGTAAAAACAAAGAAGCTAGGGACGCCCTAAAACAAAGACGCGAGAATATGAAATTTCTAACCCAGCCCACCGATCACTTATCAGGTGAAGAGCTGGAACTAATATTGGAAATGAAAGAGGAGATAAAGATAAGGTTTTGTATTTTATAAAGTTTATGCTAATATATATATATATATATTATATATATTGGGCTGGCCACGCCCCAAAGTCCCGCCCCACCATACCGCCTTCAACGTGGATCAGCATTGCGGAGCCCACCCAAGCCACGTGGGGTACCAACGCCCCAAACCCAAACCCACGCCCACCACACCCCACGGTCTTAAGGGTAACTTAAAGAATATAGAATAATAGAGTAATAGTTTTTTATACATTTTGTAAATTGATAGTAATAGTGATAGCATAAAAATTGTCGAATCCCTAAGCTTCTGTTGGAAGGACCAAGTGATTCGTCGGCGTTTGGCTGGGTCTTCTTGGTGAGCTACAAAACAGTAAACCATTAGCCTCGTCACAGAGGGCCCCGGTGGGGGATCCGTGACCAAGTTCCGGCGTTAGAATAAGTAAACTTGCCAAAGAAGATAAGGAATTCCGACGATACGTTATCGTCAGGATATATGGTGTGGATCTCTTAGTGCATTGAATATGATCCAGAGAATGTCCGGAGTCAATGTAGTTGTGTGAGTAAATGTTAAGGTTATGAATGCTTACCTTAGTTGATCGCTTGTATGACTTATAAAGAAAGCCAGCTTATCATCTCGGGGTCATCCACATACAATCTAACGGTAATCTTGGGTGCCAATAAGATCTCTGACCATCCCAGACATGTGTCCTCTTTCTGCGGGTTGGATCTCTTTCTCATTTAATGAGAGCCGCACCAACCTCGTACCTCCTCTTCACGGCTTGTCCTTTCTGAGATACAGGCATTAAAGGTGATGGAGAAGACAACCCCATTGGCGGGCTTCTTATCTTTTTTCCACGTGTTGGGCCTACTTTAAAGTTACAAGAACGGGATCTTAGGAAAGCGCAATTAATAAGCCTAAGATGAGGATCCCACTCTGGGACCTCTCTTGGACAAAAATGATTTTGTTTGGTCTTTTACTTGTTTTCACAGTATTTTGTATAGTTCTCAAGATAACCTTCTTTAGAGCTATATGCAAGTAAAAACATTGAACTCCTAAAATCATGTCATCGTTTTCTGACCGAATTAACGATGCCATCTTGTCTGAACATACAAATTGATGGGCCACACCATGACCAGTAAGGCCCAACAAAAGGTTTATATTACCATTGTCATTTACCCCTTTGTCCGGGTGAAAGGTGCTTTTGCGTGAAGCCGGGATGGTATTACCACCGGACTTGACCATGCCTGAAGCTATTCAGACAACCTGTGAAGATGCAACAGTTCGGTTATTACATGGGAATAACGCTATTCATTTTAAGCCCGCCTTTCTTAGGGAAACCTACTACAATGTTATGATAAATGGCATTGATAGTTGGGGATTCCGGGAGCTACTGCATTTGTTAGATGAGCTAAGCAAGGTAGCGTCGTAGTTTAGTAGCTGTTGAACTAACAAAAGAAAAATGGAACCAGATACATTCTTAAAGGAATGCGCTTTGCCTTACACAATATAAAAAAGAAAAGGAGAATAAAAATACAAAGATGAAGGAACAAAGTTGACACAATCCCTTTCTTTCCGTTGGTCAACAACCAACAAAACAAAATCGTTTAGTTCTTCCATACTCGTACAATAAAGCCTCTCTTTTTAGTTTGTGTAATTGTGTAAACAAGTCGAACCTTTCGTGAGCTATTTAGATTTAGACCACTAAAAGGTTTGAACGAACTCGAGCTTAAGCCTTAACTAAAACTCTTTGATTAAATGATCTCGAGTTTGAGAGCGTAAACATTCCTATGCTAACTTTAGAGTTAATTGCCCGGATGGTCCCTGTTGTTTGTCATTTTTCATCTTTAGTCCCCACCTTTTCAAAATAGTATGTTTGCTCCCAGTGGTTTACTCACTTGTTACTCGGGTAGTCCCTATGCTCAATGGACGTTAAGTTATTCAGTTAAATGTATCTTAAATTACAAAAATAGCCTTATTATAAAAAAATAAATTATAACAATTAGAAAGAAATTTAATTAAAGTAAATGGGCCCTTAAGGTTGAAGAAAGTTTGTTTTTGCTGCAATCTCAACCGTCGCCCTCACACATAAGATCGTTCACCACCATGGCTACATCAACACCCCCTCTTCCACCTTGCCGCCACCCTACCACCACCATATCATCACCATCGATCCCACTACACCGTCACCACCAATTTGATTTGATTAATTGCAGAACCTAGACAGAGAGATTTAGAGAGAGAAAGAGATAGAGGGAGTGAACCCTGTTAGAGAGAGGAACCGATGAGAGAGAGAGATAGACGATGGAAGAAGGGGACGGGTGAAGACGGTGGTCATGGGTTTTGAGATTGGGGACGACGACGATGAATGGAGATGATGATGGTTTTCCGGCGACTATTCCATCGGAATGGCAATGGTGATGATGGTTGACAGTGGTGAACCGTCGGACTGGTCGTGGATGACGGGTCTGAGTAAACTCCGGTCAACTCAGATTCCGGCAAAACTAATTGTATTCAGATCATCTTTTCCGGCAAACATGGTAAAGCCGTTAACCCACGTTCTTTTGAATTGTTGTGGTGGTGTTAAATGACGGTGTAAGGAAACGGTTGTAGGGAATGAAAATGGTGGTCGGATTTCCATATTTCTCCGACTGAAGTGGTTGACGGTGTTGTCAAAGGTGAGAATAATATGGAGAATCAAAAGATACAAGAGAACTTTTGTTTGCAAGTAGCAAGGTGTGGCTTTTTCTCTTCATTTGTGTTTTTCCGGAGGGGTGACCGGAGTTTCTTGGGTGATGGTGATCGGAGTTCTTGACGTTGATGGAGGTTGTGAGTTTGAAGATGGTGGTGGTGATTGTCTGTGGGTCCCACAAAAATGGATGGAGGGGCTGATTGGATGAGGAGTTGGGGTGGGCCCTGCACTTAACTATTATATATTTTGTTTAATGTTTTAATTGCTAATTCTAATATTAAGGACAATTTAGTCATTTCGCATAAATTTAATTGAACAAACTGGCGGTCATCTAGTCAAGGGACTATCCGAATAACAAACAAGCAAACCACAAGAAGCAAACATGCTATTTTGAAAAGGTGGGGACTAAAGATGAAAAAGTGCCAAACCACAGGGACCATCCGAGCAATTAACTCCTAACTTTATTTAAAATGCTAAATATGTAAGCATGAATATTTTGGCAAAACCACAAAAATGACCTTTGACCAAACAACTTTACGAAATAAATATCGTTTGCATCTGGAGGAGTCCCAACACGGAAATAACAGTATGTTTTGTGATACAAAGTATGAGTCTGAGACGCAAGACACACACTTTGCGTTTGAGATTGTGTCATGGGTTTCCGCAACTATTTTTTTCTTTTCACCACGATTTTTAAATAAGCATAATTTTTTTATACGATAATATTTTTTTATAAAAACACACCAAATTAAAGTTGATAAGAATCCTTTCACTTTGATGTAAACTTTTAGGAAAATATTAACGTATCAAAAAAGTTATGATCGTTTAAAAATCATGGTGAAAAAGTAAAAAAAAAAAGTCTAAGAATGAAGACACATGTCAACTTCTTATTCGTTAGAATTCACGAGGCTACCACAGACACGAACCATGTTTATTTTCGTAATTTTGATGGGTCAATATGTCTATTTTCGTAATTTTCCCAATTATTTTTCCTATGTATCTCTTTTTTTGAGTAAATTACTTTTTGAGTCTTTTGGTTTTAGCGGTTTTAACCATTCGAGTCTAAAATTAAAAGTAAAAGTGTTAAAAATTAGACTCAAAACGTTATAAAATAAGCGGTTAAGAACTTAAAACATTAAACTTATTAACTATGAATTTAAGTGGTTAAAACCACTAAAACACTAGTCCTCATAAATTAATTTACTCTCTCAAAAATTAATTTACTCAAAAACTAATTTACTCCTTTTTTTTTTCTTCTCTCTCCAACCTTTCCCGCTCTTATCCCCACCAATTTCCCTCCCATCTCAAAAACCTAACAGCTATCGGCCTTTTCCACTCCCCCTACTCTCGCATATCAAAAACCCACAACCCATCTTGCGAAATCGACGGTGGTGATTCATTCGATCTCCTTCCAGGTATGTCACTTACAGATTTTTAATTATAGGATATGAGATCTACAAATCAGGAATTATAGTTAGTGAACAAAGAGATCAAACAAGGTGAGATCATATATCATTAAGTAACACACGTTTTGGGCTCATCATTCTCTTCTCAAGTTATTAATATCACATAAAAGTGGATGAACGTTGGCGTTTTTCATCAAAACCTGCCCAAGTTTCTGAGTTTGATCAAGGTGGTTCATATGATTTGATTTGTATTATTATAGCTTATAGATTTTGTGGGTTACTCTCATGTTTTTGCTTTCTGTGATAAATATTGTTTCTTGGAGAATTATGAATATATAGTAGCAAAAGACTTTTAAGTAGAACAATATTATCACTAGGGATAGAATCTCACATCTTATAAAATTTGTTGGTTTTAATGAACTGAATGGATGTTTGAGGTCTGAGGTTCTCTCCATATTAACTTGCAGATGAACAAAGAAACATTTATTTGGTAACATGATTAGGTTTCAGTTTGCATCTTTTTTTTTACTTTTGGTAGCATGATTAGGTTACAGTTTGCATCTTCTTTACTTAGTCGAGTTCAAAGGGTCATTCATAGTAATGTTATGACCCCGAGATCTATGGACGTAATTTTTAAAAGACTTAGTTTTGCTATTCAAAAAGGGGTAGCGGCGCAGCTTGTTGCCCGTTTACCATCTATCTCGATGTAAATTTATAACACGATAATATCAAACATTTCAATAAATTGAATACTCTTTTTTGGGATCAAGTTTAGTTGCTGCATAAGCTCCTTGCCTGTTTCTCCCTCTTCCTCCTCAAAACCAGATTTAGGGTTTATAAGTTGGATTTGATTTTGACCCATCCTCTCACACGCACCTCGTATGGACCAACGATAGTATAAACTTATAATCTTTCGTTTTCTCATGCTCACACTTATCCGAACTAAAAGCTTTTAGTCTGTGTGACGGTGAATATTTTAGTAGTGTGTTTTAATTTATGATTGAAGAAGAAATTAGCAAAGTTAGCCTGTACTCGAAGGATCCGTGAGTTTTGGTCATTCTTTACTGCATGTTAAATTAAGACTTTGACGACCAATCAAGTAGCTAATCAAATTTGATATTTTAATTTCGGTTAATTGTTTTGTTGCTCTACTTGTCATTGGTTGATTGTCTCACTATCGTGAACGTATTTTAAGTCGCTTGTCTTTGGTAATCTGTTAAAAAGTTGTTAGTCAGCACACAAGATTATGACGTTGATTCATCCCAACATTCTGGATAATGATGTTGTTAGTCAGGCGCCATTTGTTTCTTACATTTACTCCACAACTTTACCAAAATTAGAATTGTATAGTGTAGAAACTGAAAGTAAACTTCCTGTAACAGGTTATTATCTGAAATTATAATCATGTAACTTCTTGTGTAGGTTTTATTTGAATTATGTTAACCACTTGTATATTGAGTGTTTAGTTTGTTCTATGTTCTAACTCTTGCATACAATTAAATTGCAGCTTCTGGGTCATAAAAAAGACGACATGTTCATAGCGGTTTAGCATACCGAACGACAGAAGCAACCGGCAGACTAACAAAGACACAAGAATCCTGAAATTATAGCCGAATCAACAGATAACTAAACACATATATGGATTCCAAGCATTGTAATGTTAGAGTGAATGTAGAAGGTGATAGACTAAGCAACTTGCCAGACGATCTTATCCATAAAATCCTCTCTTTTATTGGCATTAAACACGCTATCCAAACAAGTGCTTTGTCGTCTAGATGGAGGTATATCTGGACTTCAATGCCCTGTATCGATTTCTCAAGTGAGGATTTCTATATGGTGTCTGATCTCTCCAAATTGGTTACACATCTTCTGTCTAGCCGAAATAATCAAATAGACATGTCTTCTGTCAAGCTCACTTTTCATGGAAACGTTAGCCATGGAAAGGATATCCAGTGTCGGTCGAAAAACTTTTGGACTATGCATTCTCCCACAATGTCCAACAACTGAATATTTCTTGCTTGCGTGTAAAGAATATCGAATTCCCTCTTTCTCTTTTTAGTTCTCAGTCTCTCAAACATCTCACTTTGACCGGGTACGGTTACAAACATTTCATCATGACCCCACCCACTTGGGAGCTGCCAACTTTAGCAACATTAAATCTCTATCGTGTCACATTCTATGATGACGGTACTGACAAGTGTGTTGATCTTTTCTCCAACTGTGCGAACTTGAAGAATCTCACCTTAAAGAATGTTACACTGGTGGGATTGAATGAATTCGTTATATGCCATCCTCGACTATCAAGTCTAACACTTGAAGATGGATCTGATGATGTCAATGTAGTTACACCTCAACTCAAAAATATCGTTATAAAATATTGGCGACGGATGCATCTAATTTCCGCTCCCAACCTTTCCTCCTTGCATTATGAACATCAATATTATATTTTGGACATTTCTGCAGACCTTCCCTATTTGGAGAAGGTGGACATACGTATTCTTAATCTCGATGTAGATTTGGCAAATTATCATAAAATGGTGCCTCTCCTTCAACGGGTTCATAGTGTCAAATTTCTTACACTGAACTCGGAAATTATCCAGGTATGCTGGTATTGGTCTTTAATCTTATCTTTCGACTTTCACATCTAAAAAGATTTTCAATATAAAAACGGAAATACTCTTCGGATTGTGAAGAACATTTACACGTGTCAACCATTTCCATTTGACTGCTCTACTTACATGACTATTAACACTTACTCAGAAAAATAGACGTACGATCATGAGATTGCATTAATGTCTTGTATGTTTTTTCAGTTTCTTTCTTCATCCGTGGAACTAATCTCAAATCAACCTTCTCCATTTGCTAACTTAAAGAGTGTAAAGATTTAACCCTTTGGTGTTAGCGAGGAGGATGAACCAGAACCAAATGTAACTATGTCTACTGAAGTAAAACTATTTTCTAGATAGTTCTCCAGGTGCCACCCTCACAATGGTTTCACATGAGGTATATATGTACACCATGAAGTATTCTCTTATCGTCCCATACATGTTACTTATTGATCTGATTACCCTAAGTTCTTGTTCAAGTAGAGTTTATATGCTCTAAATTGAACCATCAATTGATAGTTGAAAGCACCATCTGCAGGAGATTATAGCTGCGATGAATGTTGTATCAGTACATAGGCTTATGAGAAAATTGCAGGTGGTGTTAGATCAGTTGAAAGAAAATAGTGAAACAGACACGACTGATATGGCGCAAGTGGAAGTTGAGAACCATAGGTCACGCAAAGACACGAACGTGAAATGGCAATTTGGGGTAAGAATGGCGCATATCAAGAGCTACTGGAACGATCTGAATGAGCAGATGGAGAATGGGTATAAAAATACTGGTCGCTTATGTTCAGTGTTGCATAGGATTGAAGGAGTACTGAGAAAGTTGCCTGCATCAGATCGTGCTAAGCTGCAAACAAGGTTTTCTGGTTTGTGTCAAGAGGCGGACACCCTCATGGATGATATGATGGATCGTATGAAGGATCAATGTGATAAGAAACCGAGACGTTTAAATGTCTATTTCCATTAACTTGCTACAACATCACAACTGCCTTATTGACAAATTGTAAGTTCTTAATTTTTCATATACTCGCATCTAAAGCGCAAAGCTGTAAGAATTTAAAAAATGTTAAGTATAACAAAAAGGCTTGGTTGCTTGGATGCTAAGTGCATTGCCTGATTTTAGGTTCAATCCACCTTCAATTTTCTTGTATTGCGTTGCCAAGCTTACATATCGGACCCTTAAACATCAGGCTTCTGATAATGGCCAAACAATCTCTGAAGTTATGTAGAACTTGTACTTTTAATCATTATATAATTTTCCAAGTTTTCAAATATATATATATAATATATTGTTTGTTTAAAAAAAACGATACCATTCCCAAAGAGAATATCCATTATTAATTTTGTTACTAATTACCATATATTGTGACTACAATTACTATATATTAATTGGAATATGGTAGGGTTATCTTGGTTTTAATAAAGCACCCCTAGGTGGAGGTGGTCAATGCTTCTAACCGCATGAGGTGGCATGCGTACATGAGATGCGCGACTCAAGAGCGCCTCTTGTACATGGCTAGAATGTGTGCTCTTAGGTTGTACATATAGCCTTTTATAGTACATGGTGGTTATTTATATATTAAATTTATATAGAGGTTTTATTATCTAAATTTTTGGTACATGATGATAGGAGCCTATAAAAAGTTACAAAAATATATTATACAGATATCTTGCGCCTTGCGGCCCTTTGTTGCATGCGTCTTGCACTTTGGCTATGAGGGCCCAGTCTGTCTCCTGAGTTATGAATAATGAAATTATAACTATTTTGTAAGATTTGTACTTTAAATCCTTTCATGGTGTTTTATATTCAGGTTCAATCTCCTTTTGGGATGCTGAAGTTTATATTTCTTGTGCTTATGGATTTACGGCTCAAGATATGTACTTTGAATGATTTTGTAATGTAATACCGCCAAGCATGATGAAAAGCTTTAATGGTTTTTGTAATTATGTTTACATTTCAGCTCCAAACTTTACTAAAATTTTAACACCCTGATTCAGCATGGTATAAATCTCCATTAGAAGTTTAGAACCGCTTTTTTTTTTTGTTCTTTTGGATGGTTCATCAGATATCCCTCCATTATGTTTCTTTAGTTTCATGATCATCAATCACTGCATTATCCCTCTATTATCTTTGGATAGTTCTTTACAACTCTCATATTCATTAACTATATGTTACAGAGAGACACTTACTTAGCTGCCAGATATTTAGACCAAGAGTAATGAGCATTATAGGGACGTGAAGGCGTTTGATAACCCCTTCAACACCGCCTCTATAGGCATTACAGGGGCATGAAAAGGGAAAGACATTTATAGTATTGCGCAAATGAGAATAAAAAAAGAAAGTAATGATTGAAAGAACATTAAAGGGGCGTAAACCATTATATATTTTTTAAAAGGGATGTAATGATGCTTATATGACAGAAATTGCCCATCAGGTACATTAACAAGGGCATTAACCATTACTAATGGTCTTATATAGCATTTGACCGTTATTTTAGTGGATGCTTTTATTTATAGAAAAGTACTTTATTTATATTGCTATGACCTTACTTTTGGATATCCTTTTTAACTTTTAAGTTTATTTATCCGGATTTGTTTGTTTGTTTCTTTTTTGAACGACAGCTATTTCATTTATTCATAAAATATAAAAATGGTGCCAGCTAGAAGAAATTGGAAGTCCAACTACATAACACATTACAAAATGACGTCCCACACATTAAAATCACTTCATCTCTCCCAATCAAGACTAGCAAACGGAGATCTATTTTTATGCACAAAAGGGTATCTTCTTTTACCGCGTTTACCACTCTCTTTATGGTAAAACTAGACTTCTCGAAAATAGCCGCATTCCGAGTTTTCCAAATTTCCATAGGGTCGAATATACAATGACATACACAACCTTTTTCCATCGTGATGAACCTTTTAACTTGTCAACGACTTCATCAGCTCTTGATTATCTTTTTCCGGATTTATATGTATATTAGTTTTTAACGAAACTGACTACTTTGTTATTTTTTTCTGGATTGTTTTAATTTTCCAGGATATATATGGTTTTTTTTTTTACCCTAATTAGTTTAACTTTTGATAAAATGAAATAACGGTTTAAATTTGTCTATGAAATGAATTCGTTATAGAATCATGTAATTTAGTTAATCATTTTAAACGGTGAGAGTGATATTGTTGGTCAATTATGGTATGCAAAATGAGAACTTTTACCGTGAAGTTTAGTAAAAAAAATACTAACTTGATGAAAACTTTTATATTATCAGAAAAATACTTATTAACACCTATTATATTATATATAGATAATATTAAAGATAAGAAGATCTATAGTGATTTGCAACAGTTTTTTTTGTCTTGTTGTGCTTTGTTTTTGTTTTGTATTTTAAATTCAGAAAATTTGTCAAGTTACATCAAAACAGAGGCAACAAGCTGCGCTGCCAATTCTTTCTGAATTGCAAACCCTAACCTTCCAAATACAAACCCTTGCCCCCTTGGGGTTGAGCAATTGCTGTAGACGACCCATTGAACCCTCGTCAAAAGTGGATAGCTTCTGGCGCTAGAGAGCCAAAAGTATCAAAGGCAAAAAGGACAAAGACATGCTGGTTCTTTGCGCAAGCTTTAGCGTGCTTATCCACTTTCTTTGATTCTGCCTTTCTTGCCGCTTGTCCAGCTACAAACCCGTTTTCCCTTAAACCAACCAAAGGGAAAACCCCCGTGAGGTCTACACAAGCATGTTTCCCCCCAGCCCAGCCAAAGACGAGCAGATCCGCTGGTTCGCAGAGTAGATCTCCCTTCCATAGGGTCGTGAGGAAATTCACAGGGGCCTCTTTCTTAGCCGAAATCTCCAGCTCTTCTTAAGATGTCCCACAAAGCATCACGCACCCAGTCGTGCCGATATTTGAACCCAGGAGCTCTTTACAGTGAACTGCATCTCCCGTATTTATCCATACAAGCTTTACGACATATCGGGCAAATTTCATCTTCCGGGTACATAGGGATCATCAACCGGCATTTGAGAATGACTCTATATTCTACTGCAGAATACATTGTCCCAACCCCTTAATTGGTATAACGGTAAAAATTCCTAAGCATGGGACCTTTCAGGCACTCAAACACCGCCTTCTGGCGGGATGACAAATCAAAAGCTTCTCCCAGGCTTTGAGCGATTTTGCTAAACAGAGCATTCGCCAAATTTTTTTGTGGCTTCGAGGGGCGGTGTCCTTATTAGAGAAACCGCTAATATCCAAGTCTGGGAGAGAGACATTTAAGCGTTCAAGCGCCTGCTGATAGTCCGGGTCAAGCCCGACGACCTTACAGTTTCGAATGGATATGATCCTGTAGTTCCCAAGACTGAGCTCTAGACTCCACAAAGGCATAAGCCCCAACATCTCGAGCTGAGAAGAGGCCCAAACCACCTAGACGCATTGGCAAAGATGCCAGACGCCACTGGAGGTCACCAAAGAAGGGGCCGCCACCCACTACTATGTCTTCTATAGCCTCTCTAAGGCCATCATCGAACCGAGATACCGCATCCTTCATAAAATGCGGTTGACAAGTCCGCAACCCAAAAAGTAACTTAGCGACCCCCATGCACGGCCTTAGCAGAAGGAGTTCACATTGGGGATCTCTCAGGCAGGGTAAGAGTTCATGAGGTCAACCGCCCCGAGGCTCGCCGCCCTGCCAACTCCTCAATAAAGCTAGGATCCCGACTAATAGCTCCACCAAGGAGCTTAATCCGCTTCTCTGGTCTACCGATCCCTCTCGGGAAAAGCCCATCTTGAACTTTCCGCCCGTCGCATGTCGGCCAAAAAACCTCTGTTTTCTTAATGTTGAGATAAAGCCCTAGAGATGGCCCCTCCTCGTTGATGATATCTAAGGCCTTAGCAACCTCAGGGGCGTTGCCGATAATCATCCCATCATCCAAGTACCAAGCATGAAACGGGAGTTTACAGCAGTCCTGAACCCGGAGAATAAGGGGATGTAAGGCAAGGCAAAGAGAAGGGGCCCCAAGGGATCTCCTTGTTGAACTCCGGTAGTAGCCCCAATACACTCGTTACCAACATACAACCTAGCAGGCTGGGCGTAAAGAAATTGGACCCACCGATAGATTGACGGGCAACGCTGATGAACCTCGTGAAGAAAAGCTGTGCGGTCGACCGTGTTGAAAGCATTGGAGAAATCCACAGTAAGCAAGGCTAAGGAACCATCTGCATGAAATGAGTTGAGAAACCTGTTTGCACTGTGAAGCACGCCTCTGCCCCATTTGGCACCCCCACCCCAAATTGATAGCCACCCAAGTACTGGGTCATTTCTTTCCTGACCTTCTTCATCGCCACCTTTGAAACCAACCTTCGCCAAATACCCCCACAACAATAGGTCGAATTCCTTTATCAGGCTTCAATAAGGGGGTGAAGGGGCCGAGCAACAAACTCAGCAAGCACCTTAGGGCAGGATCCCCCAAGCCATAAGTTAACAACTTCAGTAATGCTCGTAAGCAAACCCGAGGAAGTCACCGAGCCCTCGCCACCAATAGCATCTAGCAGGTGTTGGGCCCGTATCCCGTCTCTGCCACATGACGTCCCTTTAGGAAAGGATCGAATACATTTGAGTACACATTCCCCATCAACAACAAGAGTGGGTTGGGCCAAAGGGTTGGAAGGCAAGGACGGGGGTGGCACCACTGGGTGTTTATCAATAAGATCTTTCAATGTCGAATCATCTAGAGGGGCAACTCCACTAGAGCATAGAACCTTAACCGCAGCTGTGAAATGTCCATCCCTGACTTTCTGAAGACATTGCTTAATATTAGGGTTCCTTTCTTTGTCTTCCTCTCTCCTGCATTCTCCCCTTGAAGCCCCCGTCTCCCCCACGCTATCCAATTGGGAAGAGACCAAATCATCAAACCCATACCCATCTTCCAAATTGTAAGCGCGTGTAAGATGTTACTACATTGTAGAGATTTCCTGTTCCCTGACCTTCGCTCTTGTCTGGAGGATGGTCTAACCACCCGCAAGGTGCAACGCGGTCGTAAAAACAATTGGACCCAATTGTCAACCGATCCTGGCGACGCTACCACTTTGCGCAAAGCACCTGTTAGAACCTGAGCAAACAACACCGGCAACTGGGGGGAATGCTTTTAACAGTCTGAATAGGGAGGGAGAAAACACGCTCGAGTAGGTTAACATCATCCCCGAGCCCTGCTGGGTGACGTGGGTTTGTGTCAACCACCATTTGACATGGTTTCCGGATCCCAACAATGAAATCTTTAACATCCCCCGAGATCATGGCAAACGACACGACCTCATTATCATGCTTGCATCCTCTGCTGAGTGCATGCATCACCATGCACTTTCCACATAACAATTTATCCCCTTCCCTAAGAACTTCTGAACATCCAAAAAGGTTCCAATCCTTGAGATAGCTCCTTCAAGAAGCTTTCGGATTCTGTCTGAGGTGTGTGCTTTGCATGTGTTCAAGTAGGCGGAAAAAACCCATAGACCCCAGTTTGCCACTTTACATTCGTGGAAAAATTTGAAAGGGCAGGTCCTTAAACCACTAGCAGAGCCCTGCACAGGGCCCACTGACTTAAAGTTCCGACACACTTTTGTAGGAGCCATGCGCGTATGTTAATTGCCACCGAAGAAAAAACACACTAACGGTACACCAAACTCGAGATGAGTTGTTGGGGGGTAGAAAACCAGTAAAATTCTATACAAGATGAAGGAGGGCAGCAACCGCGGGTTGCCCACCCTCTAAATGGTACCTCACATAACCCCTTACCCCATGGCGGATAGTTAAAGATTATCACAATCGAATCTGAATTACAAGATCAAATCGCCTTAACCAATTCCCACTTCACAAGAGTGCTAAAGAAACAAGTTTTTTAAAACCTTCACTTCATTGAGGCATTTGATCAAACACCTGGTGGGTCGACTTTTCTTTCACAAAAGAACACTCGTACTGTTGAATCTGAAGAAGGAAATGACGATATGGTTGCTAAAGATTTAATAACTTTCAATATCAATGCTGATTTGCAGAACGAACGCGAGTTCTTCGAGTAGTCAGAAAAGTAACAAGAACAATAAAGTGTTTTCTGGGTTCATAAGTTCTACCCCAATCTTCATCTTCACACAAAAAAAAAAGATAACCAAATATGCAAAAGATTAAAAAGATGCTATTTTTAAGTGCAAAATGTTTGAATTTTAAAATAAAGATTTGCAGAAAAAAATAAAAGGTTAAAAAGGAGAAAAGGGTCGTTGACCTTGGTCAGCTATGGCAGCTAGATGTAGAAGGTGGAAAAGTGACCGGATTTTTGGGTGGAAAATGTGTGTGTGCGTATGTGCTTTTGTTTGTTTTTTTTTTGTTTTAACCTTTATTTTCTTAACATTGACTCTTATAACCCCTTAACTTTTTAATCAAGTTTCTATCGGTTTCTTTTTCGTTTACCTTAATTTTTTACTTTTTTATTTACTATACCCTTTTATCTTTTGTTATTATTTTAATGTTCAGAGCCGAGTTGCGGCGCAATTAGCGCAACCAATAAATATATAATTTTAATTAATTTTTCAAATTTGTTTATCGATTGTTATACGTTCTGAATTCCAACCGCGTTCCTGCACAACCGCGGGTAACTACCACCCTAGTTATTATAATATTTATATATTTTTTAGTAAACTACCACTGTTATTAGATTAAACAATATTAAAGAATTTAAACAAGCCAACTAGGTGACGAGTGCCTCGAGTTTTTTAGGCGGTGATGGGATTTGGACATTAAGCCTTGACATGACACAAGTTAAGCCATCAAACTTAAAATTGTAGGCGATAAAATATCTCCATGTCTATTCACACACCCATTTTGTCTATTCACACACCCTTAATGTTGAGCTGTGGTCAAAGCGTGGCGTTTTGGTCCGGTCAACCAGACAAAGACTAACGGGTGTCTGACGGGTCTGTTGAACGGACCAAAACGCCGAGCTTTGGCCGCGTTTTGGTCCTGTCAACTAGACAAAAGACGACACCTGGTCAGTCTTTGTCTTTTGTCTGGTTGACAGGACCAAAACGTCGCGCTTTGGTTGGCGTTTTGGTCAGATCAACGGACCCTCAGACACCCGTCAATCTTTGTCTGGTTGACCGGACCAAAACGTTGCACTTTGGCCACAACTCGATACTGGGGGTGTGTAATAGACAAAGTGAATAGATGTGGTGTGTAAATAGCAAAATCCTATTAAAAGGGTTACTTATTAGAAATCTTAGTTACAATATTTTTACAACAATATCTTAAAATTAAAAGTAGAGAGAAGTCAATGAATGTCATTCAGTGCTGCATTGCTACAGATAGCAAATGGGTACAGTGCTCTTAATTAACCATGAGATCCTTAGCTTCTAAATGTTTCATCTTCTTCGTAGAAAAAAGGTAAGTCTTTGCATGAGCTTTTCTTTTTCTAAATGTGCTGCATTGCTACAGATGTCGATTGTTGACCTGATCATTGTTTGTTATTAGGTGAGTTTCTATTAATATATAGTTGTTTCTCTGCACTTATATATTTGATCTGATTTCGTGAAGTTAAACAATATGAATACGTGAAAATGTATTTTTAGGTCACGGGGGTTGTCGGTTAATATTTTAGCTTGTTTTATTTACAAATTAGGTTGCATAAAACAAGCAGATTCAAGTCATGTGTGGATGTCGCATGGCTAAAACTTGACTGAATTGTTTAAGTGTTTATTTAAAGTTTAAGTTGTTTGCATACTTGCATGACTGAATAAGAGAAGTCAAGGGTTGACCGATTCACAAGGAAATGTACGTTGGTGGAGATATACGTTGGGAAGAGGAAGTGGTCATGCTTGTACCGGATCTTCAGTTGAATTAGTATTTTTATTGTTTCTTTTTTTTATAATTCCCACGTTTAATGAATAAAATACCAGCAGTTTTCTTTTCTTTTACTGCACATCTCTTTGTATTCATATTTGAAAATAGTTCATTTTATCTTCTGCAACTTTATCTATTCATTTCTGTTCATGAGTTCTGAGTGAGAGTATAAAGGCTTGATATCCAACACTTGGTATCAGAGCGGTCCCGGGATAAAAGTCACGTGAAATGTCATAAGTGCGGAGAATATGGTTAGAGTTAATTATTTTTTTCGTCCCTTGGTTTGTCAAAAATCACTATTTCAGTCCATTAGTTTAAAATTTGTGATTTCAGTCCCTGTGGTTTTACTTTCGTAACCATTTCAGTCCCTGTGGTTTCACTTTCCTAACCACTTCAATCCATTTGTTCTGTAAGTACAGGGACTGAAATGGTTGCAAGGTGGACTGAAATGGTTACGAAAGTGAAACCACATGGACTGAAATCGCAATTTTTAAACTAATGACTGAAATAGTGATTTTTGACAAACCACATGGACGAAAACAGTAATTAACTCATATGGTTATTATAACGAGTGTCCGAAGTTGAAAAATGAAGAAGCGAATTTGATTGAGGAGGGAGCCGACATTACTATGAGTCATGGTATGAATAAACGATTAAGGAGGTGATTGTTGGAATTAATCGTTTATTTATCAGGTCACGGGTAAAGTTGTTGGTTAATATTTTTGCTTGTTTTATTTACAAATTAGGTTGCATGAAATAAGCCGATGCAAGTCATGCGTGAATGTTCGTTGTTATAATGACCATATTCTCCGCACTTATAACATTTCACCCGACTTTTATCGCGGAACCGCTCGTTACCATCTCGATCTCTTCCCGGAACCGCTCGTTACCATCTCGATCTCTTCCCGGACCCACGGCCTCTTCCCCGGCCACACCCAAAGTCATCTCGGCTCGACCTTCCAACGGGTTTTTCATGTCTAGCCAACATCATTGATAGAAGGTTCTAAAGGAAAAAGAGTATTAACTAACGGAAAATTATGCTTCGAATATTGCATGTGTAGTGGGAATGTGTTTTTTATATAAAATTCTTGGTATCGTCTAGCATCACTTAAGGCTTGTTGCAAAAAAAGTATATGGATAGTAGGATTTGTTCTTTTTTTTTTTTAATAAAATTATTTGGCTAATACTACAGTCTAATATTAAAATTCTTAAGGCATGGTTAGTTGTATTGTTTATTTGTTTCACCACTGTAAATTTCAGCCAAGTATCAAGATACGAGTGGGGACATAATGGGTGATAGAAAGAGGGTGAATGTGGAAGGTGATCGACTAAGCAGCTTACCGGATGATCTTATACATAAAATCCTGTCTTTTGTTAGCATCAAACATGCTGTTGAAGCCAGTGTTTTGTCATCTAGATGGAGGTTTATCTGGACTTCAATGCCTTACCTCAGTTTCTCAAGTAAATATTTTTTACGTTTCTCAAGTTCTCCAATTTGTTAAACGTGTTTTGTTGGGCCGAAATAATCAAACTGAAGTGTTTTCTGTCGAGCTCACCTTTCGTGGAAAGATTACCTATGCGTTTGTCAAAAGAATTTTGGACTATGCATTCTCCCATAATGTCCAACAACTGATTATTACTTGCTTGTCTGCAAAGATGATCGATTACACTCTTTCTCGCTTTAGTTCTTGGTCTCTCAAAGATTTCACTCTGACCGGGTGTACTCAAAAACTTTCAATCATGACACCAACTACTTGGGAGCTGCCAGCTTTAGCAACATTGAATCTCCATCGTGTCACATTGCATGACAAGGGTGCTGATCTTTCTCCCACAGTGCAAACTTGAAGAATCTCACCTTAAAGAGTTGCACTATGACGGGCTTGGATACATCTAATTTCAAAATATGTCATCCTGGACTATCTAGTCTAACACTTGAAGATAGTTATGATGGTGTCAATGTGGTTACACCTCAACTCAAGAATCTCATTATAAAAGACTGGCGAGGGATACATCTGATTTCCACACCCAACCTTTCCTCCTTGCATTATAAAGATGATTATTATCCTTTGGAGCTTTCTGCAGACCTCCTCTTCCTGGAGAAGGTGGATATATGCATTTCCTATCCTTCTGTTGATGCTCGTAAAATTGTTTGTCTGCTTCAACAACTCCATAGTGTCAAATATCTTACACTTAACTTGGAACTTATCAAGGTATATTGGTGTTCGTCCTTATTTCTTAATGTTATCATGCATATCCAACAAAGATTTATAACACAAACAATGGAAATATACTTGTGATTGGGAAAAACGATAAAAAGATGTATATTGATTATTGAGAGTGTTTACGCGAGTGATCTACTGCTTCCATTTGAGGTTGCATTAAATTATTCCCCTTTTGTTTACGTACCTTTATTTGGCATTTTTTGCAGCTTCTTCCTTCATCTGTGGAGCTAATCTCACATCAACCTTCTCCATTTACTGACTTAAAGAGCTTAAAGATTTATCCAACATAAGTTCCGCAGGTGGAGCGAACACAACAAAAACTAACTATGTCTCCTGAAGTCAAAAAGTATTTGCTAGGTAGTTCTCCAGGTGCCACTTTCACAATGGTTTCACATGAGGTATGTACACCATGAAATATACCTTTATCTTATATACACTAATCTGCTTATATGCTCTGATTACAAAAGTTCTTATTCAAGTAGAGCCTATGCACTAACTTTGTAAATGCCTTGGTTTTCACAAGAAATGACATTTCATGGAAATGGAGGATATCTATCTGTTTCTTGCCTATTATATGATTCATGGAAACCATGCAGGAGATTAGAGCTGTGAAGAATGTTACATCAGCACGAAACCTTATGGGGGAATTGTGGGTGCTACTAGATCAGTGGAAAGAAAGTAGCGAATCAGACAAGTTTCGTATGAAACAAGACATGGCATTGATGAAGGGCCACATGTCAACAGCGCCTGAACAAGGGGAAGCTGAGAACAATAAGGCACAACGAGGCACAAACTTGAAATTTCCCTTTCAGGAAAGAATGACACATATCGAGAGCTATTGGAAAGATCTGAATGTGCAGGTGGGGAAGGCGTGTAATAGTACTTGTCGCACGATTTCATTGTTGCGGAAAATTGAAGGAGGTGCCTAGATCCCAAGTGCTAGGTTTCAAGCAAGGTTTTCTAGTTTACGTGCTGAGGCGGAGACTATCATGGATGATACGATGGATCAAATGAAGATGCAGTTTGATAAGAAACCAAGCAAGTTCCGTAAACTTGCTACGTCATCACAACGTTCAACTTAACAAACTGTAAGTTCTTGATTTTTTTCATATACTGTCTGAATTTGTTAATTGTTCTTTCAAATATTAAGGGTGTGTTTGGGATTGCTTTTTCAATCTTATTTTTGATTATTGTGTTTGAAATCGCAAAAAATCTATTTTGAGTGTTTGGTAAAAAAAATAATAAAAACTGATTTTTTACGTTTTGTAGATATCAAAAAGTGATAATCCAAAAGTAGGTCACCCCTTGCTGCAGGAAAACGGGATTCCACAAAAACTGATTTTTTTACGTTTTGTAGAGATCAAAGCTTATTTATTTTTTAAAATATATATATTTGCCAAACACTCAAATAGTTGATTATCTGATTATTGTGATATCAAACAACATAATCAAAATCCAAACACTATCTTTCTACAGCACGTTTTGTTACAGCTAATTATCTGATTCTAATTATTCAAAACCCATAATCTATTTTCAAAACTCAACCCCAAACACCCTCTAAATATAACAAAAGGCTTGGATATAATTAATTGAATCTCCTGATTTCTAGGGGTGGCAAGTTCATGTCTACCTTAAGCACTTCATTTTTCGATTACCAAATTACATTACATCCTTTGAACTGTAAGTTTTTTATAATGACCAAACAAGCCCGGAAAGTTTTATAGATTTTCTTTTTTAGCCTATCATATTTTTCAAGTTTTTCATAATTAACATTGTTATTATTATTACTTACCACCCTGACCTAATTACACGTACACAAACATACTTAAATCTTTAAATAAAAGAGTTGGATTATACAAGATCTTTTAGGATATAATTAATAAACATATTAATTAGTAAAGCTGATGAAAGAAATTAACCATAAACGAAAAGCGCTAACAAATAAATTAATAAAACCATGTTATAATGAATATCCCAACAGATTTTTTGTTTTGTGTTCAGGTTTTTCAATGGTGTGGAGCTATTACCCTTTTGCAGTAGCTTAATTGGTATGGTGAAGTAATATATTTCTTGTGCTTATGGGAAGGATATGTTTTTTGGTTTATAATATTTCTGGTTATGATACTTGACTATAGTTTATGATCAGACTATGAAGGGCTTAAATAGTTTTTGTAATTATGTCTTACTGTTTAAATAAAGACGGTTCAAATACACACAACTGGATCGGTCACGTGTCTGGTTTCAGGTCCAAGCGATATGGTTCTGAAACCATATATTTATTTCACAGTGAATTTCAATTATTTGTTAAGAAGCGTCAGGAGACAAATAAAATATGGAGGTCTAATCCAAAAACAATGAAACTTAAAGCAAAGTTTAAATTTAAACACGAAACGAATTGAATTTGAGTTAGTCTAGATAACCGAATTGAGCTATCTGAATTCTTAAATTCTGAAACTAAATTCGAACTGAGAATACTGATTAGGCTTTGAAGTTCGAATTCTAGGTTTGAATCCGAGTTTATTCGATTCGATTCGAATTAATAAAATAGATATAAATAAATCATTTTAACAGCTCATAAAATTGTTTATAAAAAAACAAAATAAAAAGAGTAAAATATTAATTAAAAACCAAAATAAAAAGTTATTTACATAATTCGAGTAAAATATTATGCCACGATACGTTACAATACAAGATGGTAGGATACTATGGTACGATGTTGTAGCGAGATGGTAGGATAACTATGGTATGATGTTGTAGCATTGTATCGTATAATATCATATCGCATTGTATAGTATTTATCGTATAGGTGCAGTATAGTATGGTATGTATGGATCGGTATCGGTATATGCCTATAAGTGTAGCATAGTATACTATAACAGCATATCTTATTGTTTTTATTGTATCGTATGTCATAGTATAGCACCCTATAGGCCTATAGGTTTTTTAATTTCAAACTGATATGACACATATAGACCTATACGTCTCGTATCAGTTCGTTTTTCTAATTTGAAATGGTATTTTTTAAATAATAAATGGACTTTTTAATAAAATGACATTTTTACCCTGGTGTTTTGGGGTGAAATGGTCTTTTTGGATCCTCATACGACACGGTTGGTTTATATGTGTTGTATATTGGCATTTAAAAAAATATATAAATTATATAAATATAAATAAAATACAATAAACATAAACAAATATTTGATAAAATTTACAATACGATATTGTACTGTACTATACTACTATACTGTAACTGTATTGTACTCTACTGTACACCATACCGGCATACCATACTACACATATATTACACCTATAGGCCTATACGAGACTTATACTACACTATACGATACAATACGATATCTTTATACTACACCTACAGGTCTGACTTATCGAGACTCATACTAAACTATACAATACGATACGTATTACATCTATAGGCTTATATGGAACCTATGCTGGACGCAAATACTTTTGCCCATAAACCTTCACGTGTACACATGCCTTAGCTTTAATGCTTCCTACATTTTATAATTTAAATCTATTTTGTACAAGGAAACTGATAATATATATATATCATTTAATACGTGTCGTTACACACACATAAGATGTACCTATTTAATGTTATAACCCCCAAAGCATCTTATAAAAGCACAACTGTGTAAACAAAAAGTTCAATTCATTTTTGGCACTACACTTGAATATAAAGTTAACAACACACCAGCCATGAAACATATTATATGTATGCTTTTTGGCCTTTTACTAATTATCACACCATTGGCACAAGCAGGTGAATATATGTTTTGTGCAAATGTTATTATAGATTAATTACAATTTTTAGTTTTACTATAATTTATTATAACATGTATGAATTTTGGAATACTGTTATTGCTTGTCAGGTGGTGAGAACGATATGAAAATAAATATCCACATATGTGATCACTATGTTAATTGGCCAGTCCCTCCTGATTGTGAAAATGATTATTGCTCTTGGACGTGTAATGATTTGCATGGAAAGCGGGCTTGGGGAAGTTGCATCAATGCAACAATGTGTCACTGCCAATATTTTTGTGCATAGCTTTCGTATATAGTGTAACTCCAATAATTTTAAATGTAACTTCTAATAAAGGATTTCAATTAATGTCATGTTATTTTCTCATTTAGTTAATTAATAATATTGTTAACTAATATGTATTATTAATGTTAATAATATAAAAGATTAATATATCATTGTGTTATAATATTTCGAATGGAATTAAGAGATGTTTTCCACGTAAATCAAACTTTAAGTTTACAAAGACATAAATCATGGTACAATTTCTGTGTATCATGTGAATCTTTAAAACCCATGTGCTAATTGGGTTTGATGCGATTAAGTAATTTACTATAAAAGTTTCCTACAACAATTCGCGTAATAGACTTCAATTACCAAGAAATTAACTCAAAATGTAAGAGTTACTTACAAGTTACAATTATAAATTACATGTTTAACAAATACACGAGGTTTATAGAAATCAATTAAATAACCATCCATCATGAGAGATAACCTTAGGATTCTATACAAAGACAAAGATATATAACATTTATTGACTGAAGACTAATGTTTTTGATAATTCGACGCTATGATTTTTTCATTCTGATGGATGATTAATAATTCTGCAGGTATGGGACGGATATGAGATTATATGATACTCAACCTGATTACTCGAAACTATATACCCGTTTACCCGTAATATATACACAAAAACTTTTCTGTATTCATATTTGTTAGTAATGTTTCATTCTTATAGCTTTATTATTTAGAAAATAATCTTTTAAATGAAATGTATGTTTTGATGACATTATTCATATTTATAATATGCTATGAAATGCATTTTTTTAGATTAAAACTATAATATATATACATATAAATCATATATTATTACGATGGTGACGATATGCATGTTATCTACCATAATTTAATATAGTATATAGATATTTAAAACATAAAAATATAAAGGAAAACAAATATATATATTATTATATATATATCATAGGGGAGGGTTATCTTGAGAACGCTAAATATTGCGAAAACCGTGAGAACGAATGAGAAAACCAATCAAAACCATTTTTTAATACAAACCTTACTGTAATTAAAATACAACCACACAATAAGAATTTACAACATCAAATAATTTATTTCTTCTCTCAAAATCACTCTTATTAGATTTTTTTACAAATGTGTAAATATAACAAATTTACCCATGTGTAAATGACAAACTTACACATGTGTAAAAAAATTTATTTACGAATTCACGTAAATTTAAACGTGTAAATTAAATTTCTAACATAGTATTTAAATAATAATGATAAGTGTAAAATTAAATTTTAATTTGAATTGTTTTTGACCAAGTTTTCGTGGTTTTTTCATTCGTTCTCACGGTTCTCGCGATATTTAGCGTTCTCATTTAAACCTTCCTCTATTCTCTCTCTCTTCTCTCTCTCTCTATATATATATATATATAGGGTGATATTATTGTAAAAAAGTGTTTTTTGTGAGAATGGTAAGAACGAATCTAAACCATTAGATCTTTAATCTAATGATTGAGATCTTGATGATAATTTTGTAAATAGTGTTTACCATAAAAATAATTAATTTTCTAGATTAAGGGTACAAAGGTAAATTTAACATTTTTAAATTTAGAAAGTCACATGTAAAGCACATGCAAGTTCCTCTTATTTTTTAAACATTAATAACTTTTTATACGTAACTTGGTTTTTTTTTTTAAATTACACCATAATAACGAGTGTTTTTTTATCTTTAATATGAGTACCATATTGTTATACTTATATAGAGAAAAAAATTACGTTTCGTTTAAATGCTTTAGTCCATGGTGTTTTTTCTATGTTCATACAATGGTGTATGGTGTTTTAATTGTATTGTGATTCAAGGTGTTGTCTTTTACACTAAAACACCATGACGTAAAAAAGACACCATAGTATTGCAAATAATGAATTATGATTCAAGTCATGTGTTTTAACATCTGGAATAACAATAGAATCATTCTAAATGTTAAAACACCACGACTGTGTTATGATTCAATTCATGGTATTTTGGAATCCGTATGGTTTTTATACCTGCAAAAGTAACAAAAATATTAAGATGTTAGAACACCATGGCTGTATTAAGATTCAAATTGTGGTGTTTTCTGGGAATTCGTATGGTGTTTTATATGAACTGATCTTGACTTCCTAAAATAACTCATAAACTCCTAAAATAACTGATAAATTTGGTTACAAGATTATATCTTTAATTATATCATTAATTAGGATTATTAGTTAAATTACCATCTTACCATTAAACTAATAAAACAGATAGGGACATATGTCATCACCATAATCTTTCTTATCTTTCTCACACTTTTAATCTTTTTTACAGGATCCTCTACCTATATATAGGGGAGGGTTTAAATGAGAACGCTAAATATCGCGAGAACCGTGAGAACAAATGAAAAAACCATGAAAACTTGGTAAAAACAATTCAAATTTAAAATTTCTTTTTACACTTATCATTATTATTCGAATACAATGTTAGAAATTTAAGTTACACGTTTAAATTTACGTTAATTCGTAAATAAATTTCTTTTACACATGTGTAAGTTTGTCATTTAGGCCTATAAATGTAATATTCGAATACAAAGACTTGTAAAATCTAGACGCAAATACCTTTGCCCATAAAGTAACATACACACATGCCTCCCCGCACTACCTATTCTCCAAGGGGGGGTGCACCCCTTGAATTTTTTTCGAGTAGTATACATGAGTGATGTAATCCAGACTCCCTTTCATAAATTTTGACATCGCACCTATGAACATTGACACCGCACCCCTTGAACTAAGAAGAAAAAATACATCAGAATTATTTCGACAAGATGTCAAGAAGCGACGGCAAGAGCTTGATAATTCAGAATAGAAAAGATGATAACTTGAGAAGTAAGAACGGAGAAGAAAAGACTGTTGAGTAATTACATAATGCAATTTAATAATATATTAGTGTGCATCGAGCATGAAATTGTGATTTTCTAAATATATCTATAAATGCACGTGAGAATTGAAAATAACTATTATTGTTTACTTTTTGATTATTATTATTCGTTATGTTCTGTTTTATTTTACAATGTAAAGTTGTAAATATATGAATTATGATATTGATTTTCATTTACTATTTAGTGTATAATTTATATTTTACACTATTTTTATATTTTGTTTTTATATATTTTACATTATTTGTGCAAAGATAAAGGATTTTTCGTAACTATATTAAAGGCCAAGTCAAAATTGAAGATTTGTAGGATTTATATTTTATATTTACATTGTAGTGACAATTGACGAATATATTATGTTATCTATTTGAACATTACCTTGATTTATCTTTTTACCGTGTGATCCAACTGCTCCGACCTAAAAAAATTCAATTATTAGCAATAGAGAAGTAACCCTTAAAATTCGCCCCCCATGAAAAACTTTTTAGGTCCGTCACTGCCTCCCCTTTACTACTTCCTACGTTTTATAATTTATAGCTATTTTGTATAGAAAAACGACAGTATATATATCATTTAATACATAAGTTACACACGAAAGATGTACCTATTTAATGTTATAACCTCAAAACATCTTATAAAAGCACAACTATCTAAACAAAAAAAAAGTTTCAATTCATTGTTGGCACTACATATAAAGCTAACAACAACACACCAACGATGAAACATATTATTTGTATGCTTTTTGGCCTTTTACTAATTATCACACCATTGGCACAAGCAGGTGAATATATGTTTTGTAGATTTACTGAAATTATTAATTTTACCATAATTTATTTAGGCTCAATCTATCCACACACCCCTGCTGCTTATTTAAACACCTTTGGTGCCCTAGACGGGTCGTATAGGGCTAGACGGGACGTCTAGGCACTGAAATTAAGGGGGCTCTGAGTGGAATGTTGGGCACAGAATTTGGGATCTAGACGCCCCGTATAGGTTTAGACGGGACGTCTTGAAGGTTTTTTAAAAGACTATTATACCCCTGGTTTAGGGCTATACTGGGGAAAACAGGGGTATAATTGTCTTTTGGACGACACTAGACGCCCTGTATAGGTCTAGACTGGACGTCTTGAAAGTTTTTATTTTTTTTTCTTTTTTTAATATCAATAACACTAATATTAATTATTACACTAATATTAATTATAAAAAACTTATATTAATATGAATAACACTAATATTAATTATAAAAAACTCATACTAATATCAATAACACTAATATTAATATAAGTATGAGTATGAGTTTTTTATATTAATAGTGTTATAATTAATATTAGTGTTATTGATATAAGTATGAGTTTTTTATAATAAATATTAGTGTTATTGATATAAGTATGAGTTTTTTAATATTAATGTAGTAATTAAATTTAGTGTTATTGATATAAGTATGAGTTTTTATAATTAATATTATGTTATTGATATTAATGTAGGTTTTTTATAATTAATATTAGTGTTATTAATATTAAAAAAAGAAAACAAAAAAATAAAAACCTCTTCAATACGCCCTGTTTCACCAGATAGCCTAAATAGGGGTATAGTCTTTTAAAAAACCTTCAGATGCCCCGTCTAGACCCATACGGGACGTCTAGACCCTTAAATTATGTGCCCGACATCCCACTCAGAGCCCCTTAATTTCAGTGCCTAGACGCCCCGTCTTGAAGGTGTGAAATAAACACTTGAGTGTATAAATATGTAGACCCCTTTATTATTTATTGTTATAACATGTATGAATTTTGGAATCATGTTATTGCTTGTCAGGTGGTGAGAACGATATGAAGATATTTTAATTGGCCAGCCCCTCCTGACTGTGAAAATGACCAGTGCTCTTGGACGTGTAGTGATTTGCACGGGAAGCAGGGCTTTGGGAAATTGCATAAAGCAACAATGTGTCACTGCCAATATATTTGTGCATAGCTTTCATATATCATGTCAGTGCAATAATTTTAAATCTAACTTATAATAAAATATTTCAATTACAGTTGTTATATGTTATTTCTTATTTAATTAATAATATCATTAACTTAATATATATTAATTAAAAAATAATATAGAAGATTATATATCGTTGTGTTATATTACTTCAAATGGAATGTAAGAGACCTTTTTCCACATAAATCAAACTTTACGTGTACAAAGACATAAATCATGGTACAATTTATGTTTATCATATGAATCTTTTAAACTCATGTGCTAAGTGGGTTTGATGCGATTAAGTAATTTACTATAAGAGTTTCCTACAACAATTTGCGTAATCAACTTCAATTAGCAAGAAATTAACTCACATGTAAGAGTTATAATTATAAATTATATGTTAGACAAATACACGAGATTTACAGAAATCGAGTAAATAACCATCCATCATGAGAGATAACCTCAGGATTCTTGATAAAGATATATAATATTTACTGTTTCAAGACTAATGTTTTTGATAGTTCAACACTATGAATTATTTTTCTTCTAATGTATGGATGATTAATAAGAGTAGATTAGGTTTATGAGTTGTTTTATAAAAGAAATAAAAAACTTTCTTAATATGATGTATGGATAACTAATAAGAGTAGATTAGGTTTATGAGTTGTTTTGTAAAAGAAATAAAAAAAAACTTTCTTAATATTCTTGATAAATGTTATGGACATATTTTTGTGACGGTTTGCTTCCATAACATATATTAAAACAAGGTATGTAAAATCTTTGATCTAACACTATATTAAACTGTGAGGTTAATTATTTCATAGGTCTGTAAAATCTTTGATCTAACACTATTAAACTGTGAGGTTATCAATTATTTCAAGTATGAAGTAACTATACTTATCGAATTTCAGAGAATTAACAAATATACACTTTTAATTTAGTTTTATATAATCATTAACCTATGTTTTAATTTATGTTGTAATTTCGGATCAATAATAATAAAGTTATTTCTTATTATTGTTGGAGATATTATACATAGCCCATTGATTTTAGATTTGACTGGTGGGTTAAACTAATGTCATGAGTTTGATTTGTTTTAGTTGTGAATAATTTAAAGTTGATTTTAAATTTAACATGGTTTAAAAAAATAGGGTAAAAAGATAATTATATGCTCATGTACCTAAGGCACATGATCTGACTTATAAGAAAAATTTTAATTATGTTAGACCTAAAGAACATAACGTGCAATATTTTGAATAATAAGTACAAAATTCGTAAATTATAAAGACAATGGACACCGCTTGAAAAGGGTATAAATAGGGTTGTAAACGAACTTAGCCGAACCGAACCAGGCTCGGCTCGGTTAAAAATTGAATCGAGCCGAGCTGGCTCATTTTTCTTAACAAGCTGGAAAGTTGGGCTCGGGCTCGGCTCGTGAAAATCTCGAGCCAGCTCATGGCTCGTTGAGCCTGCTCGTTTGTTTAAAAAAAATTTATATATATTTTTTTATGTTAAAAAAAGTTTATATTTTTGTATTTTTTTACACAGTGTTATACATGAAATCAAAAAACAATAAAAAAAACATATTTTAGGCTAATAGAATAACAATATTAGCAAACTATAAATAAAATAAACAAGAAAAGATTCTATGTTACTTACCTTAATATATTTTTATTAGATCAATATTACTAACTAAAACTATAGCTTAAGAATCTATTTCTTTCGATAAAAAAATAACCATATTACTAATTAAACAACATTTCTTAAATATGTTAGAATATACACGCACACACATGTATTATTTGGGGTTTAATTTAATTGAGCCAACTAACGAGCGAGTCACAAATCAAACCTACTTTGGCTCGAGCTAGGCTCGTTTACAAACCGAGCCGAGCTAGCTTGTTTCAAACCTAGTTGACTTCGAACCGAGCTTTTTTTCGAACTTTTTTCTAGCGAGCCTCGAGTCACGAACTTTTTAACAAAACTTGTAATTCAATGTGTTTTTATTTATTTATTTTTTGTATATCAATACTTGTAGAAAAATTAATAAGGTGGCTTGAACTTTTTATAAATAGGTTTAAACTTGACTTTTCAGCTCTTGATAAAATAATAGAAGAATCGAGCCAACTTGTTTAATTTCAAGCTCAAGCCCAGCCTAGCTCGACTCGACTCTGCTCGATTATAGCCCAGGTTATAAAACTTTTTGTCCTTTTACTTTTTTTAACGCCCAACGAAATAAAATTGCGGCTACCTGGGGTAACCCAATAGCAAAAGGCGATCTCATACACCCACGGCTGAAGACAACACTGGCTCATCTCCAATTATGAGGAAAACCCGACACACGAAGACTCACTGCGGTCAAAATTGATTGGGATCGAATTCTAACTTGAGACTTATATATCATTGGCGTCGGGATGAGCAAATGTTATTGGGTACCGGTACTCTGAATTTCCTGAACTGAACGATTTTCTGTACTGATTCGGAACCGGCATATAATGTTTTCGATATCAATCCCGTATCGGTTCGTTTGAGATTTTCGATACCGAGCTCATCTCAACGTTGCCGTCACCGTGTGGCTTTTTTACTACAATTAAAAAATAGAAAGGAAAAATAAAACTGGCGCCGTACGCATTTTGACCTAAATCGTCTCTTCCACTGCTGCCAATCCCTTCCGCCTGCCGCCGTCGCACCGTCGTATTGCTGCTTCTGCTCCATCACACCACCGATCACTCTCTCTCCTTTTGCAGGTTTTCAGCTTGGAACACTTACTACGGAGGTGAGGGAGTAACTTAGCTGTTGCTTCTTGTCTTTTTTTTTTATTATTATTATTATTATTATTATTATTATTATTATTATTATTATTATTATTATTATTATTATTATTATTATTATTATTAATTCATTTCTTAAATGTTAGTACTATACTGTTTTCATTCATCAAGCTTAATATCTGCATTGAGGTCTTGTTGTCTTTAAGCTTGCTTCATACATGATGTTGGCTTGTTGATTTCATATGAAGATAGTGAAACATATAACTAATAAACTGAATTAGGGACATAGATAATGATGCTAAAGCTGGAATTGTATCTATATGTTTATTGACCTCAACTGATGATTTGTTATGCATGATTAAAACTTTTTTGGTAGTTTCCTGTTCTACCACTAGAAATTCAATTTATACACTTTGACTGCTACTTGAATATTTACTATCTTAACGAGAAAGATTTATGTGTATACATCCCGACGGACCACACCGGTCAATAGAGAATTAGTCGGAGATTAGAGACAACATTTTAAGATATAGGGTAAACTATCAACCTTCATAGGCGTTTTTATGTAACCACTTGTATAGATGTTTTTATTCAAATGCCCTGATTGTTGCATTCTATCAAATTGCAGCGTTTGGAGTCGAAGGAGAAGTCAAGGTGATGATGATTATGGTTTATAAAACATGCCTGTAAATGTAACATAATATATATAATTTTATATATATATATATATGAATGCGTGTTTGTATAAAGGTAGAGTGGGGAAAGAATGGATTCAAGCCATGGTAAAAAGAGAACGAATGTCGTAGACGATAGACTAAGTGGCTTGCCAGATGAGCTTATTCATAAAATTCTTTCGTTTGTTGGCATCAAACAAGCAATTCAAACGAGTGTTTTGTCATCTAGATGGAGGTTTATCTGGACTTCAATGCCTTATCTCAATTTCTCAAGGGATGATTTCCATGGGATGCCCAAGTTTTCCGAATTTGTTAGGCATGTTCTCTCTGGTCGCAATAATCAAGCCGAAGGGTCTTCTGTCAAGCTAAGTTTTCATGGAGAGGATGCTTATGTGATTGCCGAACAAATTATGAAGTACGTGTTCTCTCACAATATTCAACAACTGAACGTTGCATGTGTTGGTTCAGGCCCTCAAGATCACTAACTACACACACTTGCAAATATGAAATATATGTATACGTAAATGTGCAGCAAAGCAACAAAGGATGAAAAACTTTCTATATTAATTAATGTGGTACATCAAAACAAACTAACTCTAACTATTTATAATAAACTTAACTAATATAAATGGTATATAAGCCAAAACAACCCACGTAAAAGTTGCATGCTCCTCCACTTCCACTTAACCTCCAACTTACTCGGTCAACATATGACCAATTCTAAACATGTGACCCATTTGCTATTCGGTAACCCGTTTAGATAAAATCGGTAACCGACTTAACCCGTATACAACCCGTAACATCAAGATTAATTCCAACAGCATGTGTGTTCGAAAAACACAATGTTGAATTCCCTCTTTTTCTCTCTAGCTCTCGTCTCTTAAACATCTTAGTGTGACCAAGGAACGTTTCCTTTTCCCACCATACTGTATCAGACATTCTTTTTCATATGTCTTTAAAGCAACGTCTATTTGGGAGCTCCCTGCCTTAACAACATTGCATCTCAATGATGTTACTTTTTGTTGTGATGAAAATACTGACGAGTACATTGATCCGTTCTCCAAGTGTGCCAACTTAAAGAGTCTCACCTTAGAAGGTTGCTATATAAATGGATTTATGGGCTTAAGTATTTGTCTTCCTCTACTTTCTAATCTTACACTTGAAGGTGTTTGTGGGAATGTGGAGGTTTTCGATATTGTTGCACCTCAACTCAAGAATCTCACTATAAGGGGTTCTTTTGGGTTGACCGTGTGTATCTAATATCTGCACCTGACCTTGTGTTCTTGCTCTATAATGGTTATGATCGTAGACGGTTTCCTTTCTTTGGAAAAGGCAGATATTTGTCTATTCAGGCCAAAAAGTGCTCATCAAATTCTATGTTTGCTTCCATGGCTTCGCAATGTCAAGTCTCTTACACTTAACTTGGAAATTGTTGAGGTAACTGGTAGTGTTTGTCTTGTGCATCTTACAATGATCTTTAATCTAAGAAATATTCTTATACATATTTTTATTATTTTTTGCTGCAGCTTCTTTCTTCATCTGTGGAACTAATGTCACCTCAACCTTCTCCATTTACTAACTTAAAGAGTTTAAAGATTTATCCAGAAAGAGAAGATGTGCCAGAACATGAGAGCGTGAAGATGTCTGCAGAAGTCAAAAGCTATCTGCTAGATGTTCTTCAGGTGTCGCCTTCACAATGGTTACACGTGAGGTATTTGCAATACATCATACTTATTGCTCTATGTTATCTACAATATTATGGCAATCAATTGAGATAATGTTAAGATCGTTGTGGTCTAATCACGGAGCAGTTCTATATGATATTAATTTAGCTATGCACTAAGTTTTATAAAATGTTGGTGCTTCTGCTATATTTTAAACTGTAACCAGGGCCACATAAGCGACGCGTATTATTATAGTTTCTTTAAATCTTATCCTTGAAACACTGCAGGAAGTTAGAGCTACGCAAAACACCAAGTTGGCACAAAAACGTATTACAGCATTACGTGCATCGCTAGAGCGGGAGAAAGCTAGAACAGAGACCAAATTGACAAAGGTCCCTGAACAACTGAGGCCACAGTTTAGTGAGCATAACATACGTATATTGATAGTGTTGGAAATATACGGGTCTGCAGATTAAGACAGGGAAAGAAAAAGCCTCTGACATCATTTCAGAGTTGCAAGAGATTAAAGGATTACTGGCAGAGCTGCCTGCATCAAACCTGGCTACCATTCAATCATCGTTTTCTAGTTTGTGTGCAGAGGCCGACATTGTCACAAGAAAAATAGCAGAATGTATAAAGATGGATTGTGATGAGGATCAAAATTTAAGTATGTGCTTTCATGAACTTGCTACCACGTTGCAGCCGTCTTCTTAGCAGATTGCAAGTCCTTGATTTCTCTTGTACTCACAATCAAAAGGCCAACTATTGTCCTTATGTTCGGATATGTTTGTCTCCTACCAAAAAAATTTGAATGCCAACTCTTGGTTTGGTTGCATTCAAAATTTGTGTAGGTTTGGTTTTCCGTTCAATCAATGTAGGGTTTTGCTCATCTTTTCAAGTGAGATTATGTTCAAACAATTGAAAGTGTCATCAAACTTTCTTGTTGTTTGAAATCAGTGTCAAGTTTTTTTATTGATTTGGTTTACAAATTTAGACACATGATATAAAAACTCTTGTTACTTTTATTATTTCGCATATCAACATAAAACAGATGAAGTATTGAAGATGGATCTCAAATATCAAACATGATATATACAAGAATATCAAATTAAGATATTCAGTGTGAGATATGGTCTGGTGTACACCGCTGTTTAAATGAAGACGGATTAAATACACGCAACCGATCGGATACGTGTCTGGTTTCGCCTTTTCGGGTCCAGGTGTTACGATTATGAAAACAGAGCTTTTTTTCACAATGAGTTTCAGTTTTGTTAAAAAATATTTGGAAACTGAGAAGTGTTAAGAGACCGAAGCATAACACTAAAATGCGAAGTTTTAATTTAAACACGAAACAAATTGACTTTGAAGTCTGAATTCGAGTTGATTGGATTCGAATTAATAAAATAAATATAAATAAATCATTTTAAAAAGTTCATATTATTAAAATTAATAAATGATATATAAAATTCAAAATAAAAAGTATATATAATATCAAGAAAAGTATTATACGTAAGACCAGGGAAAAGTAGAGGTGAACAATGAACCGGTTTGGGAACTGGAACCGGTTTTTAACCCATATAGAAACCGATAGTGAAACTGCTTCGGAACTGACCCGGACAGTGGATTGCAAACCAATATTTTTTTGTAACCAGTCAAACCCGAACTAAGCTATTTAAAACCTAGTTCTAAACCCAAACCGAACCGAACCAATCATTTCCCTCTCAAAAACCGCTTTTGACCATCTTTAAGCCAGTCTAAACCGGTTTGGGCCTAGAACCCGATGGATTTGTGCACCTCACCTCTAAGCTGAACAAGGAATATTTAAGCAAAAACAAATGCGGAACATTAGGCTTATTAGTTATTTCATTTATATCTCTTCTAAGCATTAGGTCTTCTCCATCTGGCCGTTGATTTGCTGGTAATTTCAGGTGAGGGAGCATCTCATAAACTGTTGTTGATTGTAGTTTTTTACTATTATAAGGGCAGCCGGGGCAGCAACGTTATATAACGTGATGATGGCTGACAACGCGTAGTTGTCCGTTATACACCACCGCCGGTCCTCCCGGCAACGCGTGGTGGATATAACTCGTCGTCCACACAACGCGTGAAGATGTAGGTGTTTGAGAGTGGAGCATGATGAGTGATGGACACCCCCACTAAAATCCATCATTAGTGATGGAATAATGTTCGATGACGTGACGGAACTTGATTTGAAGTTGCGAGTGATGAGTGGGTGGTGAGTGATGGGCGCTCCTACCCCCTAATAATCTTTTCTTGGTTTGTTTCATGGTTGATTTTTTTTAATTTCATAAAGAATCGCCTTTCTTGGGCATAAAACCTAGTAAAGATAGAAATTTTGTATGAAAAAAATCACCAGATAACATTTGCTAACTTAAGGTTTTAATTATTTTATTAAGCAACGATCATTGAGGTCTTGTAAATCTCTTCCTTTGCATGCATGCACAAGTAATCTTGTTGTCTTTGAGTCATGCTGGGTTATTATTTTGTTAATGATTAGCTAGCTATGTATGATAAAAACTTATTTGTTGTGTCTAGCTTCCTTTAATACCAGTAAAAAGTCAAGGCATACACTTTTAAAGTATTTATTAATATCGTGATTGATCAATTTAAATTAACTTTGAGAATTAATAGACACGGCATTTTAAGATTTTTTTTTTTGAAAATTAAACTTCATTGAAACACGCCACCGACCCAATCAAGCAAGATGCAATACATTCAAACGCGCCTCCGATCTAAACGGGCAAAAGACAAAAATTTACAACGTATACAAAGAGGAATTTTATGATCTTTTAAATGATAAAAATTTCTGTAGGGAAAATCGACCTGGTTTGGGGACTTTCTTGCGAATTACTATCAACCTTTGTTGGTGTTTTTATGTAACCACTCGTATCAATAGTATTTTAACAATGGTGGATTCTATCAAATTGCAGCTTTTGGAGTCGAAGGAGAAGTCATGATGATTATGATGGTTTACGAAAGATGCATGTGAATGTAACAGAAAAGGATCTAGCTTATATATGAATGCGTGTTTTTTTCAAGGTAGAGAATGGATTCTAGGGATCGGAAAAAGAATGTAAAAGAAGACAGACTAAGCAGCTTGCCGGATGATCTTATCTACAAAATCCTATCTTTTATTGGCATAGAATATGTTGTTCGAACGAGTGTTTTGTCATCTAGATGGAGGTTTATTTGGACTTCAATGCCTTATCTCAATTTCTCAATGGAGAAAATTTATAACTCGCACAAGCTCTCCAAATTTATCACACATTTTTTCTCTAGCCGCAATAATCAGACAGAAGTGTCTTCTGTCAAACTTAGTTTTCATGGAGAGGATAATCAGGATATCGATGTGTTTGTCCAACAAATTATGGAGTATGCATTCTCTCACAATATTCAACAATTGAACGTTGCATGCTTGTTCGAAAAATACGATCTTGAATTCCCTCCTTTTCTTTCTAGTTCTCGGTCTCTTAAACATCTTAGTGTGACAAAGGAAGACTTCTCAGCTACACCGAACCTTAGGAAACGTTCTTTCTCATATGTCGTTAAAGCACCATCTTCTTGGGAGTTCCCAGCTTTAACAACTTTGTACCTCCATGATGTTACTTTGTGTGGTGATGAAAAAACTGATAAGTGCATTGATCTTTTATCCAAGTGTGCCAACTTAAAGAGTCTCACCATAAAACGCTGCTATATGAGATTCAGGGGTTTAAGTATTTGTCTTCCTCTACTCTCTAATCTTACACTTGAAAATGTTCGAGGGGGTGTAAAGGTCTTCAATATTGTTTCACCCCAACTCAAAAATCTCACTATAAAAAGTGACTCTCAATATCCAATGTGTGCACCCGACCATCAATATCGGATATCTGCACCCGACCTTGTGTTCTTGCTCTATGAAGTTTATGAGCGTTTGCAACTTTCTACAGACGGTTTCCCTTCTTTGGAGAAGGCATGTATATATGTATCCAATCCCAACGATGCTCATGAAATTCTACATCTGCTTCCAAAACTTCACAATGTCAAGTCTCTTACACTTAATTTGGAAATTGTTGAGGTAATTGGTAGTGTTTTTCTTGTGCATCTTACAATGTTTTTCAATCTAAGAAATATTCTCATAATTATGAACAAAATAAAAGTACTATTTTTTTTGTCAAATGTTATGATGGTTCTCTAATTAAGTCAGTTTGAATTATTTGCAGAAATTGGGATCCCTATTTTCTGTATGTACAAATTTTATGTTAATTTTTTTTTGTGCAGCATCTTTCTTCATCCGTAGAATTAATGTCGCATCAGCCTTCTCCATTTGCGAACTTAAAGAGTTTAAAGATCCATCTGGCAAAAGAATATTCAATGGTGCAAAAACACAACAGCGGAAAGATGTCAGCCGAAGTCAAAAGCTATCTGTTAGGTGCTTCTCCAGGTGCCATCGTCACAATGGTTTCACGTGAGGTATTTTATTACACTATGAACACTATTTTTATCTGCCATGCATCATACTTGTTGCTCTTATGTTATTAAAAAGATTTGGCAAGCAATGTAAATATTTGTTTCAACTTTTTGTTTGTAAGTTGAATATTGTAGTAGAAACTTTTGTACACCTAGCTTTAAGTTGAGAAACTCGCTGTCTTCATGTTTATGGAATTTTAAGAAAATAATACATTTCTATATGATATTTAATTTGGAGATTTATGACACAAACTGTACATAAAAACACTACAGGATGTTAGAGCTATGAAAAACACCAGGTTGGCACAAAATCTTACTACAAAGTTAATGGCGCTGCTACAGCGGGAGAGATCTAATACAGAGACCAAAATAGCAAACATTTATGAACAAAGGAAGGCGCAAGTTGAGAAAGTTATCGTTGCCGATTGGTATGTCCAGAGGTGTTGGGATTATTGAACGAGCGGATTGAGAAAAGGGAAGAACAGCCTTCTGGCATCATTTCAATGTTGAACAAGATTAAAGAATTACAGGGAAAGTTGCCTGCATCGAACAGGGCAACCATTCAACCATTAATTTCTACTTTGTGGGCAGAGGCTGACATTGTCATGAATCTAATGACTGATTTAATGAAGATGCATTTTGATGAGAAGCGAAGACGTTTAAGTGGTGCAACCATACAACATTGTAGCCATCGTCTTAGGAGATCGTAAGTTCTTAATTAACCTTTTGAGTACACAAGTGATGACTATATTCTAAATGAAACTCGGGAACACAACATTTTTTATTTTTCTATTTTTTCCTTCCTTAAGTGAAACTCAGAACACAAACATGTTTTTATTTCCTTTATTTTCCCTCTTTAAGTAAACTCAGGAATATTAATGACTAAACCAAAAGCAATGAAACTTTATAGCAAGTTATATACATTAAAGTCTAGTACTTTCGAGCCATTTACAAGTAATTTTCTTCTTTATACAAGGACAACTTCCTTATAGTTGGTAGACTTTAATAGCAACTTATTTTAAAATTTATTCATTTAAAGTTGAATTGCCTAACCTATTTTTTATTGAATTATACATTTTCATTGATGAATATTTGTTATTATTATTTTTATTATTAAAAAAATGGCACTTAACACTTCAAGTCACACATTAAATAGAATTATAAGTTATTAACAAATGTGTGGTGTCTATAGAATTATTACCTGCCAGCATGTACATTGATGAAAAGAAAAAGAGTTAACTTTTAAGGATTAACCCATCATTAACCAATTTTAGTATCTTACAAGTTTTCGATAACGTTTTCCCTTCCATTGTATAGTGGCTTGGCGTCACATCCAGGGCAGACCTACCTTGTAACAAAGGGTAACCTCAGTTGCTCCTTGACGCTCCAACGATAGTGTAAATTTTGGAAAAAAAATTGACTTTTTTTCGATTTCGTTACCAATTTTTTTATTTTTTTTTTAAACGTTGCCCCTATAAAGATTTTCTAGATCAACCACTAGCCACATCACCCCAAGGGTAGGCTAAACCACGATACATCAAGAGTTCCATTATATCGGTTGAGTGTGGTAATGAAAAAGGGTGGCATAGACTTAATTTTGAATGAATTTAATTCGAGTGTTTTACCGGTTTGGGGTCGAAAACACGTCAACTGAAAATTCCACATGCAAGAACGTCAAACTGGTTTTATCAAAATTTTCAATTTTATATGGTTAGCGTTACTATTTGTCTAAGACAATTGATTTTTAGTATCCTACTAGGTTGTAGCCATAGGTCGCCGCGTTGCGGCGACAACGTCTTAGTTGTTCATAGCTGGTGGCACGTTATGTGATGCGTTAACCATAAAAAAACGCATATTTGGACATATCTGATAAAACTTATTGTTGCGTATATAAGCATTGCGGTTACAACGTACGATGATAACATTAATGTGTGGTATCTGCACGTGACATTACACATTTTTCACTTTGTTACACACGTTATGTTCGTATATTAGTGTCATAAGAGATATTAAAAAAAGAGTATGTCTCTGTCATTGTGGTGTAAGGTTGTATAAGTAATTTAAACGACGGTGTAAAGTTGTAAAAAATAATTTAAACATTAGCGTGGTTAGGCATTGATAAAAAAGTATAATAATGTGTCTCACACGTTACAGTGTAAAGTCGTAAAAGTAAAATTTAGATAAAATGAGGTGTCTAGTTATTCAGGAGAAAAGGTGAAGGATATCCGTGGTATAATTTTGACTTTTATTTTATGAACCCGGTTCATATAGGCGTATATTTATTTTGTTACAAGAATTAGTCAAAACACTTTTGACAAGTATGTATATATAATATATTTATGTTAGTTAAAATAAATCTTTAACTAGTGAACAATATGTATATGGACATATTTATGCAACGGAAGCGTATGTAACAAAATGACATGAACATTTTATACCAAGGAACATCCATAATGGAACAAGGTCACCGACATGCAAACACGAAATAGAAACGCAAACCATAGGGGGGGTTTAGATATACCTTCGGTTAGTAATAAACCGGTTGAGACACCGAGGTTCAACGGAGAAGTGCTAGTTAACGAACTAGCGAAACACGGGAACGGGTCGGGAAGCGGCGAAGGTAGCCGACAGTTCAGGCGGCGGCGGCAGTTCTGGCCGGCGCAGTGGCGGCGGTTCCGGCCGGTTTTGGTTGTGGGTGTTATGAGAGAATTTTGTTCAACTTTTGCAACCTTAACTCCATTCCATACACTTCCCTTATAAAGGGTATGGAGCCTCATGCATGTTCAACACATGGTGCTCATGCAAAAGGAGGTTGGACATGTGTTTGAGAAGATTATGAACAACCAACGAGGGCCATGCAAAAATGCATGCGCGACAAGTGGCATAGCACGGGTGTATGTGTGACAAATGGCTAGATGAATATATACCTGTCTCACCCGGTCCATGTACCCGTCTCTCAGTCAATACCCACAACAATAATATAATCCCGCTTATGATCATAAATAGAATTATGATTCGTTTCGCATATTGTTCGTAATTACCAGTTAAACTAGTTAAGTGGATTTAAGTTCGTTGCCCATGGTGTAACTCTTACGGGTCAAGACCCGATCGACAACGTTGACTTATCGAACCAGACATAAATATCCAACAACTCCCACTTGGACGGTCTCTGATAAGATCTCAACGCAGACAGCCAGCGGTGCTCTAGCTATACATAGCTGCCCCCAACAGGTCATGACACTTTAAAGTCACTAACCAAGGTATCTTCCCTTAGCAACGGCTTGCTACTTGAAGATAGTAGACTTATGGTAATCGTTGTCATCTATCCTTTCTGTATAAGACATCGATTGAACAATAAGACATGGATCAGGTTCAATCCCATATGGTGTTCAATCATTATTGTTCTCGTTCAAGAATCAAAGTGGTCCAATCAAACACAGTAAGTTTGGGTAAGGCCTTACACTTCACCAGTTTGAATCAACGAGGGCGCCCAGATGTCTAACTGTTACATACAATGTAAGAGTATAGAATCCCATCTTGACTACATACAACTCTCACGGAACTTCAGAGTTATTCCTAACCAATGCCTTTATGAATGGCAGTTACGCGACAGCGGTTGACACTGATCAAAGAATAGTCTTTAGTAAACGAAAGTTCTAGTATGTATCTCAGGTCAGAGGATACTAAATGAGTATACCAAAATCAAATACACCTTATGACCAAGATCCATGAAGATGATTTGATGCGAGTTACATCCATTGCCATTCGTAATGCGGTCTGTGAGTTTGGAAGTCAACTCCTTGAGTCCAAAGTCAGAATAGTCTTAATTCAGAATCGTTTCCACGAGTCTGACCGACTACGGATAATTTAGAATACAAGATTCATGGATTAAACGTATCAAATCCGAACACAGTTGTAGGATTCAAGAATTGTATTTAACTAGTAAATCAAAACGAATGCAAGAGTACAACTGTGTTGATGTTCGTACATCCAAATACTAAATCAAAACATATCACTAGCTAATCTAAGCCCAATAGAGTCCATGTGACAATCATGTTTTTCTTGAGTCATTGGCTTAGTAAACGGGTCAACTAGGTTTTGATCTGTGTCAATTTTGCTTATAACGATGTCTCCACGTTCCACAATTTCACGTATGTAGTGGAACTTTCTCAAAATGTGCTTGGCTTTGTGATTGAGATCTAGGCTCCTTGGCTTGAGCTATAGCACCTGTGTTATCACAAAATATCTGGATGGGTTTCATGATACTTGGAACCACATCGAGATCTGTTATGAACTTCTTCATCCAAGCAGCTTCCTTTGCGGCATCTGATGCGGCAATGTATTCAGATTCCATGATGGAGTCAGCCACAACACTCTGCTTGGAGCTTTTCCATGATATTGCTCCTCCGTTGAGAGTGAACACGAAACCCGTTTGTGAGCGAGAAGTATCTCGGTCAGTTTGAAAACTAGCATCAGTGTAACATTTTACAGTGAGCTCTTCATTGACTCCTCCAAATATCAAGAACATATCTTTTGTCCTTCTCAAGTACTTAAGGATGTTCTTAACTGCAGTCCTGTGGGCAATCTCAGGGCTCTACTGGTAACGGCTTGTCATGATTAAAGCATACGAGACGTCTGGTCGAGTACATACCATAGCATACATGATAGAACCAATCGCGGAAGCATATGGAACTGCTTCCATTTGCTTTAACTCACGGTCCTCAGAGGGAGCTTGTGATTTGTTCAAGACGGTTCCTTTAGTAATTGGAACACCTCCTTTCTTGGAGTTTTCATTTTGAAGCGTCTTATCACTTGATCTATGTATGTACTCTGAGTTAGCCCAAGAAGTCGCTTAGATCTATTCCTATAGATCTTGATTCCCAGAATGTAAGCGGCTTCTCCAAGATCCTTCATTGTGAAACAAGATTCCAACCAATGTTTAACTTCCTTAAGCATGGGGATGTTGTTTCCAATGATCAATATATCATCTACATACAAGATGAGTAATGATATAGCACTCCCACTAGCCTTTCTGTAAACACAAGGTTCATCTTTGTTCTTGACAAAACCAAACTCTTTGACTTTCTGGTCAAAACGAAGATTCCAGCTACGAGACGCTTGCTTGAGTCCATAAATGGACTTGTTTAGCTTACATACCCTATTGGGATATTTTGGATCGATAAAACCGTCGGGTTAAACCATATAAACATCTTAAGAAAGATGTCCATTAAGAAAGGCGGTTTTAACATCCATTTGCCAAATTTCGTAATCATAGTGCGCAGCTATGGCAAGTAATATCCTGATCGATTTGATCATGGCAACGGGCGAGAAGGTTTCATCATAGTCAACACCTTGAGTTTGAGTGAAACCTTTCGCTACTAGCCGTGCCTTATAGGTTTGTATATTTCCATGCATGTCAGTTTTACTTTTGAAAACCCATTTGCTCCCTACTGCCCAAGATTCGGGGGGTAGCTCAACCAAGTCCCAGACTTGATTGTCACGCATGGATTACATCTCGGCTTTCATGGCCTCTAGCCATTTTGCAGAATCTGGATTAGAAATAGCATATTTGTAACTAGTAGGCTCGTCATCAGACTCGGCTACTGTCAGGACTTTAGAACCCTCTATATGCCAAAGGTATCTATCGGGTTCTTTTCGAGTCTTGATGCTCCTGCGAAGGCTTATGTTCAAGTCTGAATCAGTGTCAACAATTTGTTGTGGTTCAGACGTTCCGACCTCTCAACGGTTGTTTGTGGTCCTTGAACTTCTTCAAGACCCACTAGGTTACTTCCAGTTCCTCGACTAAGAAGTTCATCTTCAAGGAATCTTTTAGCCTTCCTTTTGATGGAAATCGTATTTGCATCAGGATGAAAGAAGTAATAACCGCTTTGGTTATAGTATCCGACGAAAACAATCTTTTCGCCTCGAGGGTCCAGCTTGTCATCAGAATCACTTGTGATGTACGCATCACACCCCCATATTCTAAGGTAACTCAAGTTTGGCTTACGTCCATACCATATCTCATATGGAGTCGCGTTCACCTTTTTGGTCGACGCTAGATTTACGAGTCGTGCAGCAGTCATAAGAGCAAAACTCCAAAAGGTGTGAGGCAAATTTGTTCTACACATCATCGATCGAACCATATTCAGCAGGGTTCGATTTCTCTTTTCACACACGCCATTAAGTTGGGGTGTGCCTGGTGGAGTGGGTTGTGAAACTATTCCACGTTCCTTCAGATGATCGAGAAATTCTAAGCTGAGGTATTCACCGCCTTGATCTGAGCGAAGCATTTTAATCTTTCTATTAAGTTGGTTTTCAACTTTGTTCTGAAACTCTTTGAACTTTTCAAAGGTTTCATGCTTATGCTTCATGAGATAAACATAAGCATATCAACTGTAATCGTCGATGAATGTAACGAAGTATCTCTCATGATTCATAGTCATGGTTCTAAAAGGACCACGTACATCTGAATGTATGAGTCCTAATAGATCACTAGCTCGTTCACCAACATGGGTGAAGGGATCCTTGGTGAGTTTGCCAGCTAAGCATGATTCGCAATCATCAAATGAGTCCGCTCCGGTGGATTCAAGAATCCCCTCAGATTGGAGCCATTTTATGCGTGCCTTTCTTATGTGGCCAAGTCTATAATGCCATAGGAATGAATCACTAGTACCAATTTTCTGACGTTTAGAAAGGTGATATATGTTATTGTTAGGTTGAACATCAATTTCGTAAATATCGTTTCGAGGTTTAGCCTCAAAATAGTAAGTACCATTTAGATAAGCATAAATAGCAATATCATTGAAAACATATCTAAATCCTTGTTCAAACAACAACGAAACCGAGATAATGTTCCTGGTCAAACCAGAAGCAAAAAGACAATTTTTCAAAACAACAACAAGACCAGAAGGACATGTAAGATTAAATGTGCCAGTTGCTAGAACTGGTGTAACATCGGCCAAAAACCGGATTTACCAAATCCGCTTCGTTTATTAACCGAACAACCAGTTAAAAATTTCGTTGCGTATTTAATGCCCAAATTAATTTTAAACGATACGTAATTAATAAGTACATTAGAATATAAAATTTATAATTGAAAATCTGTTAAAAATAATGAAATAAAAATAAAATACTGCTGCCGGGTTTCGAACCCGGGTCAGCCGAGTGCTAGCAAAGCCTTAACACACATCCCTACTACCACTCCGCCACTTGTGTTGTTTGTTAACATATTGAAACAATTAATACGTAAATCAATCTGAAAATCAAAACCCAGTTGCTCAAACGCGCCCAAATCCGTTCACGTCGGAAATCCCGACAATTTCGTCAAATTTGGCCGTCTCTTTTTAGTCATAACGTATGCATTAACACTAAGATCGGTTATAACCGAAGGAATCCATCAATTTCATTCATTTCAATTCAAAACCGAAAAATGCAATTCAAATCCGGGAGTTATACTTTCTTCATTCAGTGAGCTCGCGAATTCTATCAAACACACTCATCATTTCGCTCAGAAAACTTCGCCGGAAGTCACCGGAATTCTCTGAAAAATTACCGGAAAGTTTCGCCGGAAAACCGAATTCAATCCATCCTTTCTTTTACCCAAAAATAAGATCATAGGACTCATACTGACATCACTCCCACTCACCTTAAACCTCTGAAGAATCTCTGTCGCAAGAAAATTCACTCGCCGGAGTTCTCTGCAAGTCGCCGGAAAACCGGGACTTTCATCTACACGGTAATTACCTCGATGTTTCTATTTCATTCCATTATAAGACGAATTCTAACACCATTTCATCACTCAGCATCAACCCCAGACGACATTGCCGGATTTTTCTGTTTTCTCTAGAAAATTTCTGAAAGTTTCAGAATCACGTTGATAACCGGTATGATCATGTAATCTACTGATAATCATTACTCATTAGTTCAATTTCACATCTAATCCCTCCAAACTGCTAATTGACTCTAACAGCCGAGGGTCACCAGAACAGAGCCGACGAGCTTTGCCGGATTTTCTGAAGAAGACGATCTGTTCGGTATTTTCTTTCCCCAAACTCTTTGATTCAATACTTTCCAATTGTTCATTTTGTTCATTAACCGAATTAATCAAGTATCAGTTGCTTTGACCAATGTCTGTGTTTTGAACGAAGAAGACGAGTTCAGATATGATATAAGATTAATTAAAAACAGTTTTATAAACGGGTTAGACACACAGTCCAGCGGTGGACTGTGTGCAAATAAACACATACACGTCGCGAGTTCGATTCCTGTTCCAACCTCATGCGCTGTAATAAAATGCCTTTTTTTAAAACTGAACCGGGTTAACTCCGTTAGATGTTAAGTATAATAAAAATCTGTATTTAAACCAAGTTAGACACACAGTCCAGCGGTGGACTGTGTGTAACATTAAGTCACAGGTCCCGGGTTCGAGACCTGTTGACGACACCTGTCCGATACATTTAAAACCCTTTTTAAAAATAAATAATTTTCGGATTAATTGAATTAGTGTATAAATATAATTAAAAACAGAAATATTTCGGGTTAGACACGTAGCTCAGTTGGTAGAGCTGCGTGCACGCGTACGGGAGGTCTCGGGTTCGAGCCTCACCCGGCGCATACACTTACACAATAAAAACCGGTCAACAAGTCAACGGTCAACGGTCAAAAGTCAACATTTTTTTATTATTTTTATTTAATTATTTTATTTAAAATCAATTAAAAATACTTAAAAATAACATTTTTAAGGTTAGAAAATAGCCTAAAACTCACAAAATATATCCAAAAATTCTATTAAAGTTGTTAATAAAATCCATGTATTTACCTTACTTTTTCATTATTAATTAGGTTAGTTATTCCTCATCGATCAATCCTCTAAACTCGTGCGCATTCATCATAATTCACCGAACGCACCCACTGTGAGTGAATCTCTACAAATTCCCCGTTTAAATCACGTTTTTGGGGTGTATCATGTGTCTTACTATTTATTATATTTAAATCATTGTGCATACATCATATCATGAATAAATGTGTATCCTGCCTGTGTAAACTGTTTGTGTGATTATTGTGTAGATTTAATTTATTATTTTCAGTACATACAATTTCATAGGCCGCCGCTCCCCATTACATTATGAGCGTTGAGCATGTTCCCCATTACATTATGAGCGTGAACCTGGCGTGCCAACATACGATCGGCTCCGTTTGATTGAGCCTTGATCGCACAGACATTTTCATTTTCAGTACATGCAATACGATCGGCTGAGTTTAAATGAGAATTGATCGCACAGACATTTTTCATTTTCAGTACATGCAATACGATCGGCTCCGTTTGATTGAGCCTTGATCGCACATTTTCATTTATGTTATATATTTATGCAAGTTGATATGTTATTGTATGCTGTTGGTTTGTTAATGTATGTTATTGTTTGTTGTTGTTTGATATCGTATACTAATGGGTTGTGATTGTATGCTGTTGGTTTGTTAATGTATGTTATTGTTTGTTGTTGTTTGTTATTGTAAGCTAATTGTTGTTATTGTATGTTTATTTACGTTTGTTCATATATGAATATTGCACAATTTTTCCATATTAAATACAACCAGAAATAAATAATAAATGTTTTCTAACAAGGTTCACTCGCTAACTTTTTGTTGATCCAAAAACCATTTTTACATATGATACAGGTGAACAGGATGAAGCAAGGAAAACATAGGAAATTGCCTTAGAAGAAAAATAATGAAGTTTAGAAGGATGAATAGAACATGTTGTATTTGTTTGATATGATTGTATGATCTCTTTTAAATTGAAATAATAAATATGAAACATTATAATAAATGTCATGAGCTTTGATGATAACCCAATCATGCCCCGATCACCTTTTCCGCTGCGGGTCGGGTGTGACAACTGGGACTTTCTTCCCATCGCCAACAATGAGTTCCATGTTCCCTGGTTTCAGTTTCTTCCACTTCTCAGGCTCCTGCAAGACATTAACGATGTGATAACCACATCCGGTATCAAATACCCATGTGTTGCTAGAAATAGTGAAAAGCTCGATAACATATATCAGAATACCTGAAGAAGTGCCTTCTCCATTGGCCTTCCTAGCTTTGAGCTTAGCAAGATACTCGGGGCAGTTACGTTTCCAGTGCCCCATCTTGTTACACTCATAGCATTGCCGCTCTTCTGAATGAGGGGCTTTAACAGCTTGTTTGCTCTTGTTGGTGGCAGGTTTGGCAGCAACAGGAGCCTTTCCTTTGTATTTGCCGTTGTGACTTTTCTTTGTTTTGGGCTTCCTAACACCACCAGATCGAACCATTAACACTTGGTTTGTTTTGTTGGAAATATTCATCTCTGCCGTTTTGAGCATCCCACGTAGCTCCGGCACTGTCTTTACCTAGTCATTCATGTTAAAGTTCATAGCAAATTGATCATAGTGACTGGAAAGAGAGTTGAGAATGAAGTCAACAGCCATCTCATCTTGGATAGGATAACCAAGTTTGTTTAATTGGTCGATGTAGCCTTTCATCTTGAGGACATGAGCACTAACTGAGGAACCCTCTTGCATTCTACAGCTTATGAGCTGTTTCACGGTGTCATAGCGTCCTGGCGGGCTTGTTTCTGAAACATGTCCTTGATTTGCTCAATCATGTTGAAGGCACTCATGTCTTCCATATTCTTCTGGAGATCTGGGGACATGGTGGCTTGCATGAGGCAAACAACTTCCATGGCATCTTCTTTATGTTTCTCGAAAGCCTTCTTCGCAGCACCAGTACCATTTTCAGGTGCGGTTGGGATTGGGCTTTCCAAAACATAAAGCTTCTTTGCCATTTTGAGAACGATTCTCAAGTTGCGGTGCCACTCAAGAAAATTGGTGTTATTTAGTTTATCTTTCTCAGGAATGGACTTGAGAGCAAAAGATGAGTTGTTTTCAGATGGCATCTGTTAAGCAAAAATTTATTTAATTAGTATTTTTAATGTATTTTCCTTATTTAGTGAGGTGAGACGATAAGAAATGAGAATCCGGTTAGAAGCTCTTTCTAAAGGCAGCTGTAGCACGCAACATTAGCAAGAGGTTCAAGCGGACTAACAACGATTGTCAATTGTGAGAAAAGCACAACTCCCGGGGTTTATGAGGCTGCGAGGACAATCTTTTGCCCTTGAATTGATACGTTTGGCCTCATCTATGCCAATTTTATTCTCGAGACAGTTGTAGCACGTAACACGAGAAGAAAAGTAATAGTCGTCCTAAAACGTGGATGTGTCGACGAAGCCCTTGCACCTTAGAAGGATAAACTAGACACCAAGTGTTGTGCTGTGGCTCCAACACTGATGGTTCGCATTATGCCCCAAGTGTTACTAGTAGTAGGATGACATAGACCATTGATTTTAAGTTTTACAAAATAGGTCGTTACAGTCGGTTTTAATTTAGATATTAAATTTGCGACTATACCAAAAGGACCATTTCACCTCTCGGGACAATTAGTTTTAGATAACCTATAAAACTAAGTTTGTCGCGACTTGAAATAACCAACTAAAGTTAATAGCGTATACTATTAAGTTTATGAGTTTTAAAGATGTGAGAAAAAACATGTTTTAAAACTCTAGTGGTTATATAAATTTAAAGTTGCTAGAACTTGCTTTTCTTGATTTCATTTTTAAAACCCCTTTTAAAAATGCGTATTGGTATTAGGTTGATTTGTAATAACATTTATTAATAAGCAACCATAATAAAAATGAATATGTAAATCATATGGGCATGGTTATGATCTTGCTAGAGCCATGTAGCAAGATCAAGGGGTCACGGTCACAACACACAAACAACCACAAGGTAGAGTTGAGTGCATCTTGTTGTCTTGAGCGACTCCCACTAACTCCAAGACTCCTCTTGGCATTCGGTTTTGCTTCGGGTTCTTCGGGTCTCCGGTTAACAATATTTAACAAGTAAATATAATAAAGACAAGAACTATATCTATCACAACTTTGAACCACAAAATGGGCCAAAACCATAAACAAATCTATTACAACTTTGAGCCGCAAAGTGGGCCAAAACCATAGACAAAACTTAACATAAAACACAACCACAAGGCGGGCCCGATTTACATATTCAACATAACCAAAGGTTTATGGAGGCAAGTTTTGGTCAATCAAATATTAACAATTAAATATGACCAAAAATATATATTGCCTTAATTAAAATAAATAAAAAACTTTAGACTTTTAAAGTTTGTGATTTATTATTCTGGTGAAAAATAAAGTCCGGTTTCGGTTTGTATGTGGTGAGCATCGGCTCTGATACCACTAAAGGATATCCGTGGTATAATTTTGACTTTTATTTTATGAACCCGGTTCATATAAGCGTATATTTATTTTGTTACAAGAATTAGTCAAAACACTTTTGACAAGTATGTATATATATATTTATGTTAGTTAAAATAAATCTTTAACTAGTGAACAATATGTATATGGACATATTTATGCAACGGAAGCGAATGTAACAAAATGACATGAACATTTTATACTAAGGAACATCCGTAATGAAACAAGGTCACCGACATGCAAACACGAAATAGAAACGCAAACCATAGGGGGGTTTTAGATATACCTTCGGTTAGTAATAAACCGGTTGAGACACCGAGGTTCAACGAACAAGTGCTAGTTAACGAACTAGCGAAACACGGGAACGGGTCGGGAAGCGGCGGAGGTAGCCGGCGGTACTGAAAGTAGCTATAAACCGAACATGTCAAACTAGAGATGAGCACGGTACCCGTTCGGTACTGAAAGTACCGTACCGAAAAACGGGGAAAAGTGGTACCGGTACCGAATACGCCGGTTCGGTATCAGTACTTACCGGTGTTTTACCCGTAAATACCGGTACCGTACAGGTACCAAAAAATGGGAAAATGGGAACCAATACAGTACCGAATATACCCGGTACGGTACGGTTCGGTACCGGTACCCGGTACCAAATGCTCATCCCTAACCCCTAGGTCAAACAAGACAATCACACAAAAAACAACTTTGGTGTTGCTCACACTTGCTTTAAGATCTCCATCTTTTCTTCAGGCCGTCTCTGTTTCATGATCTTCAACTTTTCGTCTCGTCTTGTTTTAGAAATTACAATAATAAATTTGATTAACCTATTCCATTACAGTGGCTTCCAAAATAACCTAAAGGTACAAGATTGAAAACCATAAAAGAAACCATTAACTCAAGAACAACAATCATCACACAAAACAAAATATTAGTTCACTGGTTAAAACAAAAGTAGTCTTTGTTAGAAGTCTTAGAATTTTAAATACTTTTAACAATTCTAAACGCACACTCTAAGGTGTTGTTTGTATTTCTAAAAAAAGATTTGTGCAAGCTCTTCTGTCTGCGCTGCGTAGACCAATGTACAGACATTGTCATCTGTAAAGTGTTTGTTTTTTCCGAATATGTTTCATAAAAAAATGTCAGCGCGAGCTCTTTTTTGTGCAGACGTGCCCAGCCACTTCTAAGGTCTGCAGAGGGTTAAACATCACCACCCACCACCACCACCACCACCCCCACCGTCCCCACACCACCACCACCACCGTCCACCACCCACCACTGTTTATCACCACCACCACCAGCAATTCTAAGCCGTCGATATGAAAATATTGTTTTACTAACTTAAGAAAGAATAATATTGAATTAAAAAAATGTTATGTTCTAAGGCTGAACGGTGTGCTTAGCGCCACCCCGTCACCTCTGCCACTTTAGCGCCTCGTGGCGCCATCCACCACATCGCCGCCGCCAACAAGGAGGCGCCATTGATGGGGCTTCAACCCATTAACGAGCGCCAATGGCAACTGCATGTGGACCCATTTTTTTCAACCAGTTAATTTTTTTTCTCTTTATTTTTGTTTTGTGTATTTGTTTAATATATGGTTTTAAACCATACCGTGCAAGTTAACGATAAAAGCTCTCGCTTACGTGGTGCTACGGCACTATAAAGCCTTTAGGGGCTTTAAACCACACCCCACACCCTAAAAGGTATTAAAACAACTTTTATTTTTCTTTTTGAGTTAAATGTCATTTTAGTCCATGTGGTTTGGGCCATTTTGTCAGTTTAGTCCAAATGTTTCATTTTTCTTCTGTGGGTCTAAAAATGTTTCACCGTTGTCATTTTAGTCCACTGGGCTAACTTAATCCATTTTCTTGGTTAACGAGAAGGGCAATTCGGTCATTTTATATGTCCGAATTGCCCTAGTTAACAAAATATAAAATGACCGGATTGCTCTTTCTCGCTAATAGAAAAAATGGATGAAGTTAGCCAGTAAACTAAAATGACAACGGTAAAACATTTTTGAACCCACAAGAGAAAAATAAAACATTTTAACTAAAATGACAAAATGACCGAATACATATAGATAAAATGCAATTCAACTCTTTCTTTTTTAGAGTATAGTTTCATTATTAAAGGAAAAATAAAACTGGCGCCATACGCATTTTGACCTAGCCTCAATCGTCTCCTCCACTCCTGCCGCCGTCGCACCGTCGTATAGCTGCTCCTTCTAACCACCGATCATCAGAAAACGACATCGTTTTCAGCGTGGAGCACTTACTACGGAGGAGAACTACTGGAGAAGGAGTAAGTCAAAACCGGTTGCTTCAAGTCTTTTTTCTTATTATTATAGTAGCAATTTCTTCATTTGTTTCACGGTTGTAAATGTTTTTTTTTTAAATCAAGAATGGTTTTGTTAGGCGTAAATATCACTTTAATGTTTTCATCCATCAAGCTTAGTACCCTCCTACATTTAGGCTTTATAAAATCTTTTCCTTTGCATATTGTGGGACCATTAATAAGGTGCGCAGAGTAACCTTATTGTGTCTTTCATACATGTTGGCTTGTTGACTTGATGTTAAGATAGTGAAGCATACAGGTCAACTTTGAGATTAGACACAATATTATAAAAATAAATAAATAAACAAAAAAGATTTCACTAAAATAAACATTTGAAGAGTCTAAATTTAGGCGTTTTTGTGTAGGGAAAATGACGAGAATAAACATTGACCAAATCAATTTCGCCAAAGTAAACATTTGGAGTGTCTAAATTTAGGGAACACACGAAAATCCATACACTTTAGAGAACCTGACACTTATAGAGTCTAAATTAAGACGGATCAACAAATATAAGAGTCTTTAAACACATGGCTCTTTACTATTGGATCTCAGTGCGGGTCCACCATGATTTAGGAGTCTATTGTTTAGACGCTTGTCCCAAGTGTTAGGTTCCGAAGTGAATGAATTTTCACGTGTTCTCTAAATTTAGACGCTTCAGATGTTCATTTTGGTGAAATTGGTTTGGTCAATGTTTATTCTCGTCGTTTTACCATTTATGTAACCACTTGTATTGATGGTTTTTTTAACATGCCCTGGTTGTTGTATTTTATCAGGAGGCAATGGAGAAGTAATGATGATGATGGTTGTTTATAAAACATGCGTATGAATGTAACAAGATGACAAACACAGACAAAGAAGAATGCTGAAAGTGTGTATGAATCTATAGAAAAGGATCTAGCATATATATGAGTGCGTGTTTGAATCAAGGTAGAGTGGAGAAATAATGGATTCTAGCCATGGTAAAAAGAGAATGAATGTAGAAGACGACGACAGACTAAGCAGCTTGCAAGATGAGCTTATCCATAAAATTCTTTCTTTTATCGGCATCAAACATGCTATTCAAGCGAGTGTTTTGTCATCTAGATGGAGGTTTATTTGGACTTCAATGCCGTATCTCCATTTCTCAAGGGACGATTTCTACAGGTTACCCAAGTTCTCCGAATTTGTTACACATGTCCTTTCTGGTCGCGATAATCAAACAGAAGTGTCTTCAGTCAAGCTTAGTAATTTTCGTGGAATGGATAGCGATGTGATTGCCGAACAAATCATGAAGTATGCATTCTCTCACAATATCCAACAACTGGATGTTGCATGCTTGCCTCAGAATAATGTTGAATTCCCTCCTTTTCTCTTTAGTTCTCGGTCTCTTAAACATCTTAGTTTGACAAAGGAAGATTTCGCATCTTACCAAAGGAGACGTTCTTGTTCGTATGTCTTTAAAGCAACATCTACTTGGGAGCTCCCTGTCTTAACAACACTGTATCTCGATGGTGTCACTTTGTGCTGTGATGAAAATACTGATAAGTGCTTTGGGTTTTTCTCTAAGTGTGCAAACTTGAAGAATCTTATCTTAAAAAGTTGCGATACGAAGGGATTTAAGAGTTTAAGTATATGTCTTCCTCTACTATCTAATCTTACACTTGAAGGTGGTTGTGGTAGTGTGAATGTTTTCAATATTGTTGCACCTCAACTCAAGAACTTCAATATAAGAGGTGTGTTTACGGAAGACCATCAGTATCTGATTTCTGCACCCGACCTTGCATTCTTGCTCTATGATGGATTAGTTAATTTATCACTTTCTACACACGGTTTCCTTTCTTTGGAGAAGGCGGATATTTGTGTATCTTATCCAACCGATGCTCATCAAGTTCTACGTCTGCTTCAACAACTTCACAATGTCAAGTCTCTTACACTTAACTTGGAAATTGTTGAGGTAATTGGTAGTGTTTTCTTATGCATCTTACAATGATTTTCAGTCTAAGAAATATTCTCATAACTGCGTTGTTGTTTCATGTTTGTTTTTTGTGTGTCTAATGTTTTGATGGCTCTCTAATTAAGTCGGTTGAAAAATTATTACGAAACACTGAAGATACTTATGTGTTTTAACAGAATTTTGGATCCTTATCTTCTGTATTCAGATTTCAGAAATGGAGTTGTTTTCTTTAAGCTATACAAACATTAGAATATCTTTTCTCTAACAATCTTGTGGGTGGTCAAACTATGGTTGCAAAAGTCGCTAGTGCTCCCTAGTCAGTCGACCGGGGAGTTGAGAGTACTCGGCCTGCTATCGGCTAGGCGGAGAGTACTCAGGGAGTACTCGGACATTTTAAATTATAAAGAAATCAGTTTTCGGAAATTAAATATATGTCAAATAACATAAATTTACTAATATTGATAACAAAATACGTGAAAATGTTATTCATTCTTTAATATGATAGACATACAAATTATGTTTTATTTTTTTTAAGGTTAAACTAGGCCCGAGTTGACCTATTAGATCCGATTCTGACCTAGGTCGATCACATTTGATCGATTCCGAGTAACTAGGCGGAGTTGAAGAAAGTCGTCTCGGCAGCATACCTTGTAACAACTACTCGGGGAGTACTCGGCCTTGGAAACCTTGTTTTACAACCATGAGTCAAACTACATTAGATGATTGTGTTAGCTATTGCTTTTCTTTTATACATATTTTCTTTGATTTTTTTTTTGTGCAGCTTCTTTCGTCATCTGTGGAACTGATGTCTTATCAACCTTCTCCATTTGTTAACTAAAGAGTTTAAAGATTCATCCTGTAACAGAATTTTCATACAATAGAGGAGAGATGTCTGCGGAAGTCAAAAGCTATTTGCTAGATAGTTCTACAGGTGCCACCTTAATAATGGTTTCACGTGAGGTATCATATTTCATTATGAACTATATTGTTAATTACCATACATTATACTTATTTCTCGATATTATGAAGAATATTATGCAGGCAATTGACATAATGTTTAGATCCTTGTGTTCTGATTACTGAACATTTCTATATGATATTAGTTTACCTATCCATTAAAATTTTGTAAAATTGAGAGTATTATGATGGTTTCGTTAAATCTTATAATGTCATGGAAACACTGCAGGATATTAGAGCTATTAAAAACACTAAGTTTACACAAGAATATGTTTCAGAGTTATGGGAGCTGTTACAGCAGGAGAAAGCTAGAAGAGAAGCCAAAATGACAAAGATGCGTGAACAAGGGAGGCCACATTTTAGTGAACATATCTATAAGGAGATATGTGTTGGGATTATACGAGTGCGCAGATTAAGAAAGGGAAAGAAAGGATTTCCGACATCATTACAAAGTTGCATGATATTAAAGGATTACTGGCAGAGCTGCCTGCATCAAATCAGGCTATCATTCAACCACTTTCTCTACTTTGTGTGCTGAGGCCGCCATTGTGACGAATAAAATACAGAATACATAAAGATGGACTGTGATGAGAATCAAAGGCGTTTAAATGTGCGCTTTCATGAATTTGTACCACGTTGCAGCCGTCTTCTTGAGTTACCTTGTACTCACTAGTGATGACTCTAATCAAGAGTTGAACTTCTTGTTGTGATATCGTCGTTTTGTTTGGATATGTTTGTTTACTATTGTCTAAATTTTGGTCGCATTTAATGAAGAGTTGTGTTTTTCATTGATTTAATGAGGAGTTTGGTTGTGTTTTTACTTTTTGAGTTCTTGTTTAAGTGAGCTTCTATTCAAGCAACTGAAAGTGTCGTTAATTCTATTTTTTTTTCAAAATCAGTGTCATGTTTGTATATCGGTTTCTCTTTAATTTCTTTAACATGATATAAAACTTATGTTACTTTTATCATTTCGCATATCAACACAAAACACATCATGTATTTCTGTCGTGACGAAGATGGGTCAAAAATTGAAGGTGAAATATGGCCCGGTTCACCTTGATTGAAAGAGCTTGAAAGAAAAACAAGAGCTTGAAATACGTCCTGGTTCATTGTTCTAACCGGTACCTGGCCATTCAAATGAAGACGGTTCAAATACACACAACCGGATCGGTTATGTGTTTGGTTACGAGTCCAAGCAATAGGTTTCCGAAAACACATTATAAGAGATTTATTCCACAAAGGATATCAATTATTTGATTTTTTGTATAAATTTAAACTCGAAACGAATGAATTTCGAGTTAATCTTAGTTAACCGTATCAAGCTATCTGATTTGAAACTGAATTCAAATTGAGAATACAGATTCACTTCGAAATTCGAATTCCAAGTTTGAATCTGAGTTGATCCGATTTGAAGTAAGAACAAAAGATATAGTTCATTTTAAAAATTCATATTATTAAAATTATTAATATATTTGTATACATAATTAATCTGTGTAATTAACTATATAAGCAAAAACAAAGGCGGAACATTAGGCTTATTGGTTATTTCATTTATATCTCTTCTAAGCATTAAATCGCCTCCTTCTGGCGATCGTTTTGCTGGTAATTTGAGGTCGAGTGAGCATCTCATTGCTTGTATTTTTTACAGTCATAATGCTCCTTTCTTGGTTTATTTCATGGTTGATTTTTTTTTTCAAGAATTTCTTAGACATAAACACATAGTAAAGATACATATCAATGTTGTATGTAAAAATATCACCCGTCATTAAGAGTGGCGGAGCTTGAATGAAATCTCAGTGGGAGCTGGACTCTCAAAATCCAAATCAGTAGGAGCCGGACTCTTAAAAATCCAAGATTTTACACTCCAAAATAATTTTTTTCCCCAAAAATTTAACACTAAAATCTCTTTAGCTTCATGAGTTCATGTTTTTATCACTAGAAAGTCAAGGCAAATGATATAAACTTGAGAATTAATAGACACAAATTTTAAGAACTTTTAAACAATAAAGATTTCTCTTACGGAATCGACCTGGTACCCGCTTTCTTGGTAAATTATCAACCTTCATAGGCGTTTTTATGTAACCACTTGTGTCAATAGTTTTTTAACATTGTTGCATTCTACCATATTGCAGCTTTTGGAGTCAAAGGATGCATGTAAATGTAACAGAAAAGGATCATGAATATATAGGAATGCATGTTTATATCAAGGTAGTGAATAAGTTTTAGCAGTGGTGAAAAGAGAATGAATGTAGAAGGAGAAGATAGACTAAGCAGCTTGCCGGATGATCTTATCTACAAAATCTTCTCTTATATTGGCATAGAATATGTTGTTCGAACGAGTGTTTCGTCATCTAGATGGAGGTTTATTTGGACTTCAATGCCTTATCTCAATTTCTCAATGGAGAAATTTTATGAATCTCACAAGCTCTCCAAATTTATTACACAATTTTTATCTAGCCGCAGTAATCAAGCAGAAGTGTCTTCTGTCAATCTTAGTTTTCATGGAGAGGATATCGATGTGTTTGTCCAACAAATTATGGCCTATGCATTCTCTCATGGTATCCAACAACTGGATGTTGCATGCTTGTTCAAGGAATCGCCTGTTGAATTCCCTCCTTTTCTTTCTAGTTCTCAGTCTCTTAAACATTATAGCGTGTCAACGGAAGATTTCTCAGCTGCAGAGGGCCGTAGGAGTCATTCTTTTCCATATGCCATTGAAGCAACTTCTACTTGGGAGTTCCCAGCCTTAACAACACTGCATCTCCAAGATGTTACGTTGTGTTATGATGAAAAAACTGACAAGTGCATTGGTTTTTTCTCCGGGTGTGCAAACTTAATGAATCTCACCTTAAAAGACTGCTATACGATGGGATTCAAGGGTTTAAGTATTTGTCTTTCTCTACTCTCTAATCTTACACTTGAATATGTTCATGGGAGCATAAGGGTTTTCAACATTGTTGCACCTCAACTCAAGAATCTTAGCATAAGTTCCTTTTGCAAGTCCACCAACATCCAACCAAACCATCAATATCTTCTTTCGGCGCCTGACCTTGTATTCTTGACCTACAAAGGTTATTATTGTTTGCAGCTTTCTACAGACAGTTTCCTTTTTTGGAGAAGGCGGATATTTGTATATCTAGTCAAAAAGATGCTCATCAAGTTTTACGTCATGCTTCAACATCTTCAGATTGTCAAGTCTCTTACACTCAACTTGGAAATTGTTGAGGTAATCGGTAGTGTTTATCTTGTGAATCTTAAAATGTTCATAATCTAAGAAATATTCTCATAATTCTGAACAAAACAAGGTTAGTTTTTTATATTGGTCAAATGTTACGATGGTTCTCTAATTTAGTCGGCATAAATTATTAACAGAAATTGGGATTCTTATTTTCTGTATGTACAAATTTTATATTAAAATTCTTTTGTGCAGCATCTTTCTTCATCTATGGAATTATGTCACATCAACCTTCTCCATTTGCAAATTTAAAGAGTTTAAAGATTTATCCAGAAAGCGAATATGAGCCAGAAGATGAGAGCGTGACGATGTCTGCAGAAGTCAAAAGCTATCTATTAGATAGTTCTCCAGGTGCCATCGTCACAATGGTTTCACGTGAGGTATTTTATTACACTATGAACTGTAGACTTATTTGTCATGCATCATACATGTTTCTCTTTGTTGTAATGAAGATTTTGGCAAGCGACTTTATATTTTTGTTTTTAACTTTTTATCTCTAAGTTGAATTTGTAGCAGAAACTTGTTGAGAAACATGTTTATATGATATTAAAGTAAAAAAAAATTATGACATAAATTATGAGTATTGCATTATTATGATATCATGGAAACACTGCAGGACATTTGAGTTATGAAAGACACCAAGTTGGCACAAAACCTTACTACAAAGTTAACGGCGCTTTTACAGCATGAGAGATCTGTTACAGAGGCCATAATGGAAGAAATTGATAAACAAAGGAAGGCGTAAAATGATGAACTTATCATTGCCGATTGGTATATCGATAGTTGTTGGAATTATTTGAGCTTGAAGATTGAGAAAAGGGAAAAAAAGCCATCTGGCATCATTTCAAAGCTGACAGAGATTAAAGAAATACTGGAAGAACTGCCTGCGTCAAACGTGGCTACCATTCAACCATCTTTTTCTAATTTGTGCGCAGAGACTGACATTGTCATGAATAAACTGACCGAATGTATGAAGCTGCATTTTGACATGAATCGAAGGCGTTTAAGTGTGTGCTGCGATGAACTCGCTACAAGTTTGCAGCAATCGTCTTTGGAAACCGTATGTTTCGTAATTAACCTTGTGAGTACACAAGTGATGACTATATTCTAAATGATATTGTTCTTTTGTTTGGATATGTTTGTTTGCATAATTAAGATGATGAAGTGATTCTGGTTGTAAACAATATAATAAATGAAGCTTTTAATGACTTAGATTTAAAATAGTTGGAAACAGATGGCAAAACACCAATAAATTAGTTAGTTGGGTCACATATGCTAAGTTTTGGGCTCTAAATATTGAAGACTAGTCTAAAAGCAATGAAACTTTCTAGCAAGTTATATACATTAATTCACTATTACTTTAGAGCTTTTTACAAGCAATTTTCATTTTTATACAAGGACAACTTCCTTATAGTTGGTGGAGTTTAATAACAACATTTTTTCTAGACATTATTCATTTAAAATTCTAATTATTAAACTATTTTTTGTATGGATTTAGTGTTTAGCTATTGTCCTAGAGTTTTAACCACTTAAATGTTTTAAATATTCAAATAATAGAATTATAGATTTTTAACATATAGCTTGGGGGTTGGGGGGGGGGGGGGGGGGGGGGGGGGGGGGGTTAAAGTTAGCAAAAGTTTAGGACTAAAGTACTATGAAAAAAGAGTTCCAAGGATTAGCCCATCATTAACAAACTTTAGTATCTAAAACTTTTATAAGGATTTGGAGCAATTTCATATTTGTGTTAATTTTTACCATTATATTTGTTTTTTTTTTTCAATCATATTAACTAGTACTTTCTACTTACAAAGATAGCAGGGGGAGACGGGACACTAGCGGGTAAGCCCCTCCCGGCTTTGAACCCATACAGGAACACCGCTGCCAACCCATACAGGAACACCGCTGCCGGGGGGGGGGGGGGTTAAAGTTAGCAAAAGTTTAGGACTAAAGTACTATGAAAAAAGAGTTCCAAGGATTAGCCCATCATTAACAAACTTTAGTATCTAAAACTTTTATAAGGATTTGGAGCAATTTCATATTTGTGTTAATTTTTACCATTATATTTGTTTTTTTTTTCAATCATATTAACTAGTACTTTCTACTTACAAAGATAGCAGGGGGAGACGGGACACTAGCGGGTAAGCCCCTCCCGGCTTTGAACCCATACAGGAACACCGCTGCCACCCACAAGGGTAGGCAAGGCGGGTTGGGTTTGCCTTAAGGGGTTACCCCTGAACCATTTGAGTTGTTTTTGAGGTCAAAGATAACCTTGGAATTTGTTGGTGGTTTTTGTTTGTGTTTGGTAGTTTGACTTTATTTTATTTTTTTTTGAAAAGAGAACTTCTATAGAAAAGCCAACTCGAAGACCGAGCCGGACCACACCAAACAAACGACTTTACATGAAAACAAAATTACACCAATCGCTCCAAAGAATGGATCGAAAGGGCGATCTATGTTTAAACCAAAGAAACCCCTAATCTCACTAAAAATATCTTCGACTTTGATCCGGCTGCCTGAAAAAATCGCTTTATTCCTGGCTTTCCATAGACACCAACACGAAATGAAGATCACACCTTGAACCACCTTCCTTTCGGTCGACCGCATATTCCCAAACTTGTGAATTTCCAACAGATCCTTGAGCGTAAAGGCAAAAAAAATTCGGGATGTGGCACCATCTACTTACCTTTTGCCAGAGGACAGAAGCCATAAAACACGAAAGGAAGAGATGGTCCGCGGACTCTTCAGCGTTGCCACATAGCGAGCAAATCCCGGAACCAATCGGAATACCTCTTTTTAGAAGCACGTCAGCAGTCGGGATACGGCCCAGCTCCAACCTCCACGCAAAGATGTTGCATTTCAGAGGAATCCATTTGCACCAATCGAGCACATACCGGTTCACGTCCACTCTATTTCTCGTCAGCAGGTTCTTCACCGATTTAACCGAGAACAGCCCTTTCGAGTCCCCCAGCCACTTCCATTTGTCTCTGCCGAAATCGAGCGAAAACTGAGATCAAACTATCCGACAACCTGGCCATTTCTTCAATCTCCTCATCCGACTTTGGTCGTGTCTCCAAAGCCAGAAGCAACCGCCATCTAACCGGTCTTTTACAGAGCAAGTTTTAACGATTTCCAACCGGAACAACGCAGGAAAAACATCTTTTAGCGGAGAGTCTTCTAACCAAGGATCCAGCCAAAAAAGGATATTGTTGCCCGAACCAATATCTCCTTTGAAAAAACTCCGAAGCGGCTTGTTGTCGACAAACGGATTATTGAAAATCTTGCAGATATTCAGCCAAACCCCTCCTAACACTTTGTTACCCGGTAAAAAGGACCACCCGGACCGCCCGAATGGATCGCCTCAATCACTTTGACCCAAAGGTTGTCGCGCTCATTCTTGAATCTCCACCCCCATTTACTTAGCAACGCCAAATTGGCTTCCTTAAGTTTACTGAGCCCTAAACCCCCAAGTTTTTTAGGAACCGCAACCCTATCCCAAGCCACCCAGTGGGTTTTTTTTACTTCACTCGAACCCCCCATAAAAACTTCTTTATAATGATTTCAAGATCAACAATAACCTTCTCGGGAGCTTTATATAACGAAAAGTAGTAAGAAGGTAAACTCTCAAGAACGGAACGGATCAGAGTCACCTTCCCTCCCATCGAGGTGACCGAAGCTTTCCAAAGGGAGAGCCGTCTTTGGAAAATCTCATACACCGGACTCCAGTTGCTAATGCGGTTCATATTAGCTCCAACTGTCAGACCTAAGTACTTAAAAGGAGCCAAATCAGCCCTGCAACCAATCCAGTTTGCCATTTCCTCCACTTCCGAACTGTTGACCCCGAAACCGAAGAGACTGGATTTATTGAGATTAATCTTCAGACCCGAACAAGCATGGAAACATCTTAATATTCTGATGACGTTGGAGATGTTATCAATATCCCATTCCCCCATAATAATAGTGTCGTCTGCATAGAACAAGTGAGAGACACACGTAGCGTCCTCAGGCAGACTAATACCATTAAAAATATTTTCTTGGCAGGCCTTTTTAATCATGCACGAGAGGGCTTCCATGACGATAACGAAAAGAAACGGAGACAGAGGATCCCCTTGTCTCATCCCTTTACTGCACCTGAATTCGAAAGTGGGAGACCCGTTCACCAGCACCGAAGCCCTGGCCGAAGATAAAATGCCCGAAACCCAGCCCCTCCATTTAGAACCGAATCCCATTTGCCGGAGAACATCAGAAACGAAACCCCAGTTAACGTTATCATAAGCTTTCTCGAAGTCGATTTTTAGGAAAAAAACTTTTTTCTTCTTTTTCCTAATCCAAGATAACGTCTCTTTAACAATTAAAGGGCCATCTAAAATGTACCTCCCGTTAAGGAAAGCAGACTGAGAATCTGAAATTACCCCGTCGAGAACACTTTTTAGCCTGTTAGCAAGGATCTTTGACACAACTTTGTTAATGGCTCCTACCAAACTAATCGGTCGGTAGTCATTTAAACTCATCGGGTCTCTTGATTTCGGAATGAGAGCTATGAAGGATGACCCGCATCCCCGGCTGAACTTTTCGGAAAAATAAAAAGACGCTAAGATACCGAAAAAGTCCTCCTCGAACAAGTTCCAGAAGTGTTTAAAAAATCTAAAACTGAATCCATCTGGCCCCGGGGCCCTATCGTCACCGCAATCAAACACCGCAGCCTTGATCTCTTCCTTAGAGAACTGCACTTCTAGGCCAGCCGCCGCCTCCGAAGAAATCTGGCTGAAATAAGAACATTCGAAACGAGGACTATTAAGGCATTCTTCCACAAACTTATTCCTGAAGAACCTGAACACCTCTTTTTTAATCAACGTCGGTTTGGAAATCCACTCTCCATTTACAATTAGACCGTGTATGGTATTGCTGTCCTTCCTCCCGTTGATCAAAGAGTGAAAAAATTTAGAGTTTTCATCTCCCTCCTTCGCCCACCTGATTCGAGACTTTTGCAAAAGATCCTTGACCTTAGCTTCTTCCGCTTCACAAATCAACTTCTTGTTCTCCGAAAAAACCCATTCTTCCTTCTCGGAAAGATCCCTAGCGTCAAGAATCGCATCTAAATCTTGTAATTCTTGTCTCGCAGCATCCAGAATCTCCCCCTCCTTTTTGAGCATCTCCTCCTTCCAGCCGGACACGAATATGACCCAATCTTTTAGTAAGGGACAAGTCCGGAGGGTCCCCCGGGGAGGAAAAACCAAGACAAACTTCTTGCACCGCTTCCTCAAACCCCTCTTTCCCAAGCCAAGAGTTGAACACACGAAAAGGACGAGCCCCGAAGTTCTTCAAGTTGCAAACCAGAATAATAGGATTATGGTCAGACCATAACCTAGGTAATGCCCTACAACACGCATCAGGCCTAACATTGAAAAAACCGGGATTAACTAAAAACCTGTCCAATTTGCTCAGTTTCCTTCCGTTATCGGAGCAGCAGGTGAAATTCCTTCCTCTCATGCCAGCTTCAAAAATGAAAGAGTTAAAATAATTAGCACATGACTGCTTAAATTCGCTATTTCCTCTCTTTCTCTGAACCGGACCGCGTTAAAATCGCCAGTTACCACCCAATGGCCGTCATTTGCAGCCTATCAGATTCCCTCTGACGTGGAGGAAGTTCCTGTTTTTCGTACCACCCGTCTGTCGGAAAAAACTATCATCCCAAACACTGATAAGCCCTCCTGACAGCCCGGACGAAGCAACACAATCCATACCAAATTTGCTTTTACCCCCAAACCTCGGGATCTCAACCTCACTTTGTTTCGACTCCTGAATGACTAAGAAGTTAATGCCATGTTCCAAAATTAGCCCTTTCACCCAACCGTGCTTATTGTCGCCCCCAATACCCCTGATGTTCAAAGATAAAAGATTCATACATTAACTCCATTAAAAAAACTTTATGGCATGGTCATACCGTGAGTGTTGTTTTGTGGATAATGGGTACCTTAAAAGAAAAAAATGACATGACGGGTGTGTTGACACCTCTATAAGTTAAACTGGGTACTTTAGAGAAGTTTAACTTCTCGATTGCCTCAGGGAGTGTTCTAAAGCCCTCGTATGGCACCTCTATAAGTATAGAGATCTTTTTACAGAAGGTTAACTTCTCGATATATCATGACTACTTTATATGGTTAATGATTTTTTATGTTTTTTTATAATTATATTGACTTATACTTACTTTAACAATGACGGTAGATTGGTAGATAATGAAGTACTTGATATAATAGTTGTAGTATATCCAATGAGCTAGTGGTGGAGTGATAAGGGAGAGATTCAGTGTTTCAAATGACCCGGGTTCAATTATTTCCCCAACATTTAGTTTATGCGACACCTAATGATAATGAAAGATGAGACGGTAGGTAGGCGGCGATCGCTAATTCGATCCTTAAACTGAACCCGTTAAAAAAATAGTTGTAGCATAGTAGATATGGCATAAGATGCTAAAAAGCCTTTTTATCCTTATTTGGCGGGATGGCAACCAACCACATCTGTTGCGCCACATGACGCAATTATACAAGTCAGAATATGCTTATTTCAATCTTCATTCACCCTGAAGTTTACAGCATTTGACCAGATGCAACCCTCGTGAATACGTTGTTAAGCAATACAACCCAACTTACATACTTTACATTATGCAAATATCCAATGCAGGTTTCAGAATTCACATAGAGTCGAAGCCAAAAATCTAAACCACTTATAAATTATTTAGTTTGAGATGTTAATCCTGGTCGGCTCAATCCTTTTCTTTTCTTGATCAGTTTATAAAGTTGGGTCCCTTTCTTAAAAGAAAGATTTTTTTTATTAGGATCCTAACACGTGTGAATATGATAACATATATTTTTTATATAGGTTTCTAAAACGTACATTTTAGAATCTGGATTGAATTTTAGTGAAAAATAGAAAATTTTTAAGTACATTGTATTTATTCTCTTTGTTAAAATCTCAAAATCAAATGATATTAAAATTGTCTATTCGCATCCAATTTGTGAAAATACAAAAAATGATAAAATGGAGGAAGTCCATATCCAAACATTTTTAATACGTTGACAAAACTAACAATTGGATAATCATTTTTTAATAACAGGAAAGTGAAATAATTTTTTTTGGAGGGATGCGTTTAAATACTTTAAACGATGCACCAAGCTTCAGCTTATTTTATGAATACAATCGGACCGTGTCAATATAAGCAGCTAAATTGAGCTCCTCAAGGTTAACTTATGAAAAGTAGCAACTCAAACCAATAAACGAATTCAAGCTTCATATAGTGAGTTCGATTATATATCTTTTGATCCTCGTTTTTATCACATTAACCTATGAAGACCGACTATAAATATTTTTTTATAAAGTTTCTTCTATGAAAAAAATTGTTGTAACATCCAATACTTTACGTCGTCAAAAAAAATATACAACATTTTTTATTGTTATTTTAGTTAGCAGTGGCGGTGATGAGGGTGTGCGGGGAGGACCACCGTAACAGGATCCGTGATTTTGAGGGGCACGCTTTTAAAAAAAAATCATGTATATATATATATATGCGTTAATTTTTTTAAATAGTACACTCATACCAACTCCAAGATAGAGCCATTTAAATACAATTTTTATGATTTAGAAGTTAGCCCGTTGGCATTATGTTAGTGAGCCCAATACCTATTTAATTTTAAAAAATAATAATAAAACATTACGGAAAAACACATTTTGTTTTTCAAGCTTGAATATGTACATGAATTATCAGAGACGCCACTAGCAGTAAGTTTACAATATTAAGTCGTAACAGACTTTTATCGGTTGATATAATCACAACCTGAAACTAGTCAATATCCCAATTCCCAAGGGTTGTAATTGTAAAGTTTTAAAACTTGAGGGCATTTTTCTTGATCTCTCCGCCGAAACAAACAATCAACATCCTTTTTTCTGGCTATAAATGTTGCAACAAGAACTCATCACTCGTCACCCGTCACGAATACATCGCCACCGTCACTAACCCTCAATTCTTCATTTTTCGTCACGAAATGGGTTTGAAGGTATTCCTATCATCTGATCTGTTATGTTAAATCAATTGAATTCTTCTTATTTGTTGTGCATATAGTTTTTATTTTATCTTTTGCCACGAATTCCCTATGAAAATTTCATATATGTATTGATCAATCGTTAGGTTTCATCACAGATCTGATCTTGTTCATATTAGAATTTAATCACCTTATATGAATTTTGGTATTGTGAAACGATGTCGTTGTGGGGATTAGCTGGTTTTAAACATTAGGGATTCTGTTATAATTTGGGGAAAGATGTTTGAAATGTATAGATCAATGAATCTGATTCTTAAAAGAATCACGTTAATTCACTAAATGGTGATCGGTGATTTACCAAGAATACGGTTAGGGTTTATTATTACAGAAAAGAAAAGAATAGGGATGTAATCGAGCTAAGCCGAACCAGGCTGGGCTCGAGCTCGAACTTAAACGAGCCAGCTTGTCTCTGCTCGTTTATTTTGTCATATTTTATCGAGCTGAAAACTCAAGCTCGGCTCGTAAAATGTTGGAGCCTACCTTTTTTCTAGTTTATTTACAAGTATTGATAATATAAAAAACAAAAACATAAATAAAAAATAACATAAAGTTATGTATTATTTTTGTTTTTCTATATATTTTATAAAGATAAAGGCATATTAAAAATATTATATGCCTTATATTTATTATTTTTTTGGATATTTTTATATGTTATTTAGTTAATTAAACTTTATATGTTAACACTTTAACCCCTCCCACACATTTTTAATCTTAATACTTTTAAAAATAAAAAAAATTCAAGCCGGCTTACGAACTCTTTTCGAGCGATTCACGAGCCGCGGGCTTTCTGAACACCCCGTAAAAGAATAAGTTACATCAACAAAGAAAACAAAGAAAAGCAAGACAATAAATAGGAAAACTTATGTAGCTGACAACATGATCTACTTACTTATCATGTATTAATAATTAATAACTAATAATTATGGTGCTTTTAACCTGCAGGAGGATTTTGAAGAGCATGCTGATAAAGTCAAGACTTTGACTAAAAAGCCCTCGGATGCGGACTTGCTCATACTCTATGGCTTGTTCAAGCAAGCCACAGTTGGACCGGTGAACACCGGTATGCATCTACCTGGTTAAGCATGTTTGTTTATGATTATATCGCGTTCTAATGGCCTTCATTGTGTTGGATTTGCAGACCGTCCGGGCATGTTCAGCATGAAAGAAAGGGCTAAATGGGATGCGTGGAAGGCCGTTGAAGGTATTGTTTTCCTACTTAACAACAGTCCGTGTCAATTTCGACCCGTTAAATAGTTTTGAGCTAAAACCGAACATGTGGACATGCTTGAAAATGTCAAGTGGCCATCTTTGATTTACTAATGTGGTTTCTGTTTACTCTTGGCAGCGAAATCGAAGGAGGAAGCAATGAACGACTACATCACCAAGGCAAAACAATTGCTTGAAGCCGATGCTGCTTCTGCTTGAGTTGACGCAAGACTAGAGTTGAAAGCTTAATATGCATGATGAGTGTTTTATGTTTAAGTTGTTGGTGATTTCTATGTAATGTGACTCCTAAAGTGTACTAGATCCAGTTATGGAAATGGTATGTCAGATTGGCAATGAAAATGTTGGAATTTAGCCATGCTTTGTTTTTTTTTTTTTTTGTGAACGGCAAATTTCTTTTAATCCGTCTGTGGGACTTGAATCCAAGATCTCCCTCTCCTAAGCTGTTTAAAGGCATTGTCTTTGCCAATGGAACACCACACGCTTGGTCATGCTTTGTTTTATTGTGTGTTCATTTGTGTGGTTTTCATATCAGTTCTTTTATTATGGGACATTCTTGTAAATAGGACATGTCTATCATATGGAAAATGGCCAATATGTAGAGATTTGCCATAAATCCGGCTCCGGACCTGCCCCGGAATACCTGACTCGGAACCGGTTCCTACCCTAAACGACGAGCGGGTACATACCAGGGTGTAGAAAAAGGGACTGACCCGGTTCCACCTCTACCCGGTCAAAACCTGGACCCGAACCAGAACCAGCCAAAACCCGGAAAAACCTAGCCAAACCGGTCAAAACCTGAACGTACCCGGAACCGGTTCCTACCCTACGCAGTTCTTGACTTTGTTGAACAAACACCGATCCGGTTCTAGGTTCTAAAAAAACCCGATTTGTGCAACTCTACTTGTGTGAAAGTGAGTCCTAAGGTGGCAGGTTGAATTTATGAGCAAAACACCATGTATTTATTCGTGTCAAATTCATAAATTCTAATCCAAACACTTCGAATTGTTTTATTCGTGTCAAATTCATCAATTTAAACCCAAACAATTAGAATTGTGTAAGAGACATGAGTCAAACTTATCGGTCGGTCATGAATGAGTTGTATCAAGTCATAAACAGGTTAAACGAGCTGATATTTACACCCTACCCTACAACATCTTACTCTATAAACTAATTAAATGTTTTCAATAAATGTGATTAAGTCATTAATTACTGCGTAAAAATAAAAGTTCTAAATAAATGCAACAGTTTTTTTCTAATTGTTATCTAAAACTCTTTAAAAACAAATTGTAAGGCAAAAAGAAAAATTTTAAGGCAAAACTCTTTAAATCATCATTTAGGTATAACCCGTTCCGGGTAGAGTAAGGTGTAAATAAAAATTAGAGTAGAGACTTTTTAAAAACTCTATTTAACTTTTTTTTGAACAACCAACAAATCAATTCCGATTACTCTCGGTGCACCCCCTGAACAAAGGGAGTACTCCGAGAGCAACCCGAGTCGTCCACCACCACTTCCGGGGAAAACCCGGTAACCCACTCGCTCATAGGCACGACGGTGAAATTACCGGTAAAACCCTTTTGGCTCAAGGATCGAACCCAAGTTTCCCTGGGTCTCCTATCATTGCCCACTAGTGCCTCACTCTTTTCTGCACCAAATGAGAATCGAACTTGAGTCTTCATATAAGAACTCAAATTCTCCTACCAGTTGAGCTAGAGGTCATTGGCACTCTGTTATACTTTTAAACAAATTGTTGTGTTTGACCATTATATCTGTCACATCTTTGTTTTATGTCGTGTCAAAAATTACCATCTGTCCACCCATATAAACCAAGGGAAAAAATCAAATAGAAAGTTTAAGCAATAATAGAGTGACATGTGGCAGACTAGAAAAAAACAAGGGAGAGGCATTTTGTTGCATAAAATATTAGTCTTATAACTCTAGATTTAAAATCTCCAGTACATTTTTACACTTCAACCCCGTCACCACTGCCACTCCACCAACCACCTCCATCACCACCCCCACTCATGCCGACTCCCACCGCAGTTACAACTTCATCGATTATGTTTTTAGTGTTAGAAATTGTGTTTATAAGAGTTGCAGACCTTTTTGGAAAACATGTTCGTAAAACGCAATTGGTGGAGTAAAAGGAGTTTGACTTTTATCATAAAACGCAATTGGTGGAGTATAGCGGAAATGAAGAAAATTTTTCACTTTTATGCATATTTCATTTTAAATGGTTTACAACTTTTTGAAAACTTAATTTGTGGAATAAAACAAGTTTTTTTTTTTACAAGCTGTTTGTTTAATCCCATTAAGAATACAAATTTAGTTACTGTGATGTTTTGAATTGTTTTTTTAGAGTTTTTAAAGTTTTTAAAAACACAATAAGAAAATGCATTGGGAAAAAACTCAACTTGTGAAAATTGTAATTACATTCGGAGAAATATCATTGCGTTTTCAATTGTGTTTTATAACACAATCATAAAACACAGTTCATTGTGTTTTAGTCTATTACGTTTTTTTAATTGTGTTACACATACTAGTTCGCTGTGTTTTTGAATTTGTTTTATAAAACACCCAGTTCATTGTATGTAGTCCATTACGTTTTATAAAGCAATGATTTTTTTTTTGTTTTAGTTTATTGCGTTTTAAAAAAATCTCATTTTTTTGTGTTTTTAGTCCATTTCGTTTTAGAATCAACACTTTCTTTCATGTTTTTTTTTTCTATTACGTTTTAGGAAAAACACATTTTTATGTGTTTTTAGTCCTTTGCGTTTTAGAATAAACACTTTCTTTTGTGTTTTTTGTCTATTGCGTTTTAGGAAAAATACATTTTTTGTGTTATTAGTCCATTGCGTTTTAGAAAAAAACACCATCTTTTGTATTTATAGTCTATTGCGTTTTAAAAAAAACACTTTGTTTTTTGTTTTTGATCCATTGCGTTTTAGAAAAACACTTTTTTTTTGTTCATTGCGTTTAAAAATAACACTTTCTTTTGTGTTTTTAATCCATTCCGTTTTAGAAAATACACTTTCTTTTGAGTTTTTGATCATTACGTTTTAGAAAGAACACTTTTTTTGTGTTTTTAGTCTATTGGTTTTAGAAAAAAAGTAATTTTTTGTGTTTTTTGAGCATTGCATTTTACGCATCTGGGTTACCGAAAACTTTTTTTTCCGAAAGTATAACAATAGTGTGCTCGTTTTAAAGATAAAAAAACGCTCTTTTTTATGGTGCAATTTTTATAAAAAAATAATGTCGTATGAAGGAGTTATTAACGTTTAAAAACGAGAGGAATTGGAGGAGAGAGAAACTATTGCTTTGGATGGAGTATAATGCCCTTACACAAACTCACACGCCTATCTTTTTTGTTCAATTTCATTCATTTAATCTCAACCATTGATTACTAAATAGATAAACAAGATTACTTTCTATTATTCTCACCCAAATAAACTTCCTTTTATATCCTAACCCTATAAACCAATTGTTGAAGCATCTCAATTTTTGCTGTTTTAGGCTAAAAAAACCAATCAGAAAACACACGTACATGGGTTCACATGAATATGGAAGAAAGTTACAAGTGTCGTTGTGATGACCGCAATACGGCTAATCTGGAAGGCGAGAAACGGAACGGAATTCAAAGAAGGTAACATCCCTCTCAATAAACGGTAGAAGGAATAAAGGCAAGCTTGTTCCTTTGGTTAAACGGCAGATCTAATATAAAGAATTTGAATTGGGGTAGATGGTGTGATTTCAATGTTCGTGACGTTTTTTTGTCATCTTGTACTTTGTTTGCGGGTTTTACAACATTGTTGGCCCTGTTCTATAATCATAGAATCTTCTGCCGTTTCAAACCCTCCCCCCTCCCTTCGTTTTGCATTTATTGTTGGTTTGTTACAAAATCTTTGATTAATAATATCTTTACACTGTAAAACCAAAAAAAAAAACCATAATTTTACACAGTATCTACAGTTGAAGAAAATAATCCACTGCACATTTGCATGCAAAAGTTAGGTCAACAATCTGTATTTTTTAACCCATCAGCGATTAGGCAAAAAGAGCATGTACAGAATCAATCAGTTTTTAAATTAGTCAAATAAGAAAAAATGTACTCATAATCTTTCCTGTTGAACAAAAGGATATCGCGGAGGTATAAAATACTCGTTTACACGTGATGCACCGTCTCTTGCCAAAATCCCTTCAACGTCTCCAATGATTCTCGCTAACCATATCTCGAGATTCCGCTGAATATCCCTGAAATTGTTTCTTATGGAATTCAACGAGAGTCTAGTGGTTAATCGTGCACGTGCTTCCACCATATCATTCCCGTAATCACATCCTGCCCCTGTTTCTGTTTGTAATGCCGCCAGTTTCTGCCCTGTTTCCGATGCTCGTTGCTGAAGCCGCAATGCTTCCAGCAAGAACTCTGTTTGTCTCTGGGTTCTGAACTCTAAACCCGCGTTTCGTTCACAAGGATCATTCTCCTGCTGACATATTAAACCGATAATTGTCTCTCAGAAACAGTATAAGTTCTCATCACCAATTGTACATGCATACATAAAATATTTGTAGCACAGAATGTGTACATCCAAATTTTCAGCTTTCGTTATGAATAATTAGTGTCTTCAAATATGATTACAAAAGTTATATTATTTTATTTATAACCTTTCTTTTCTAATAAAAAGAAATTAGGAGGTTGTATGCAATGACTCTGGGCGAACTTTCAACCCGTTTGCTTGTTTTCTTTTTAGCTATTTTTATTTTAGAGAAAAATGCCATTTTCGTCCCTGAGGTTTGACCAGTTCTGCAACTTTCGTCCAAAGGTTTGTTTTTCCGCATCAGGATCCAAAAGGTTTGAAATCTTACCATTTTCATCCGGCTCGTTAACTCCATCCATTTTTCTCTGTTAAGTCAGTGTATTTCCATCTTTTTTGTTAACTTAAAGGGCAATTCAGTCTTTTGAATACTTGTACTTATGCTAAATGCCTGCATATCAGGTAAAAAGACCGAATTGCCCTTTAAGTTACCAAAAAAGACGGAAATACCCGACTTAACGGAGAAATATGGATGGAGTTAACGAGCCGGATGAAAATGGCAAGATTTCAACCCTTTTGGATCCAGATGCCAAAAAACAAACCTTTGGACGAAAGTAGCAAATTGGCCAAACATCAGGGACGAAAATGGCATTTTACTCTTTATTTTATGTGTTTGACCTGTTAGAGATAAAATATAACACGATTTGACTCATTTATAAGTAAATGGGTCAAATTTGTCACCTCATGAATGAATCCGAAGTCAGATGGGTGAATCTTGTCGAATTTGGTAAGAGGTTTATGATACTATATTATTATGTGATAGAATATCTATTACCAATCCCAATATTATCTGTTTCTTGTTACTATTACTGATCACCACAATATATTAATAGCGTTGATCCTTAACCACAAAAACTGTTAATTTATCATCATTGAAGAGCTTCTTATATATTTGACTAATAGTCAACGCTTTCGTGAAAAATTACTATGGTGTGCGTGTGTGTAGCATTTAGCAAGAAAGTTAAGTCGGTACCATTCTTCGGCAAAGATCATCAATTTTTCCAGCAAGAGCTTGATATCTTTTTGCCTGCTTTTTCATTAACGTTGGAACTTTTGACAAATCATTTGCACCGATGTTTTCCAAATTCTGAAGCTCTTGTTCAAGGAGTTTTAACTTTGCAGAAACGCCCGATGAATCACCATCCACCTTCCAAGGCGACTCCCTCCTAACCAAAAAATAATAAATATATAAAACCTTTAATATTTTGAAAGATGCATGCTTCAGAAACACATGTATCAAATGAGAGTACCTCGTTACATAATGCTTTAAATCATGAACTCGTTCAACGGGATCATATTGTACACCCTGCAGAAAATTAAGAGTTCAGAAAGTCAACCCTATTGGTCAACGATAAGTTCACAAACACATCATCCAACTTTTTAAGTTGTAGAGAATCATTCAAGATTATCGTAATAAGTTCTTTGGCGTATGTGAAATCCTCACAACATATTAGGTTTGACTTCCAAAGTCAAAATTCACCTTTTAAAACAATGTAGCCATACAAAAGCACAAAGCCTTTGGCTTTTAGTGTATTAAAAATTGTCTGCACAACTTGTCTCCGAACTTGCATGAATAGTAATTTTAAATTCAAATTATTATAGTAATTTAAAATTCAAAATAATGTACAGTTTTTTAATTAATATTTTTGTATACCAATATATTATTAAAATAACTCCAAATTAAGATACCTTACAACTAACAGAGTATTTAAACAATCTGACCGCTCAAACCGCCAGAAGGACAGTGAAAGAAAATTCAACACAATTGGGTCATAAATTAAGTTTGGACCATAAAAGGTCAACAACGGAAGGTTTCAACTTTCATGGACACTGGATGCCATTGATGAGGTGGTCCAACTTTCATCCATAGGGCACAAACTACAATTGATTGAAACCATCCACAACCACTAAACTAAAAAGGGCTATTCATCGTCTAGTCGCACAATTATCTAAAAATGTCTAGTTCAATATTTATGTAGAGCCAAAATGCCACCCTATGCTTGATAAAGACTTACTATCTTTCAATATAAGTATACTTGTCACTAAACATGATAAATCCCTATTGGTTAACACAAACTAGTCTAACAATCTTGTAGAGGATCTATGCAGTTATAGCAGTCCAAAATCGAATAGCGGTCAAGGTCCGCTATATGATATATAGGTTATAGCGGTGATATAGCGGTAATTTTTATACCATGCATAATTTATGTATTTTTATATATATAATATAAATATATCTTTGAAAAATATTAATAGTAATATCAAAATTCATAGTAATTCATTCCATTATCAAAAACCTGTTGCAAATCTAACATATTAGTAACTTTGAAGTATTTAATTTAAGAATTAACACAGTCAAACAACGTAACTGCTATAACCGCTATATAGGTTTCCAAGTAGCGGCCAAATAGCGGTATTTAGCGCCGCTAATAGCGGAACCGCTATAGCCCACCGCTATTTGGACCGCTACACAACCTGAGGTCCGCTAACCGCTATAGCACCGCTATTGACTGCATAGTACATGATACAAACATAATGAAGAACATACATATAAACATAAATCAAGATTAACATTCATATGGAACAAGATTTTACAAACCTGCCAAAGATTGGATCTTTCTGCCAAGAACTTCGAAACCCCCGAACCCGAAAACTCGGAAGGACCAAACTTATAACCCCCATCATAAACTGACCCCAAATCATCCACGTTATGAAAACCCCTATCAACATAATAATCCCCCACAACCCCATCACACTTAACCTTATAATTATCACTAACCCCATCATCTGAAACCCTTAATTTCCCATACAATCCTCCATCATCATCATCATCATCATTATCAACATCCACCCTATTTGTAATAAAATTCAACAACTCATCTCTCTCACTCACTTCCCTTTTCAACTCATCAACCCTAACTTCAAGATCTTCAACTTTAGCTCTCAAATCAGCAATCTCTTCAAGATTATCATCAATCTGCCGGAGCAGACGCTTCTCCTCCTGCTGCCACGTGTGACGGTGGCTAGCAAAAATCTCAACAACCCTTGCATTCGCCTTTGAATCCTCTTTTCTCCTTGAGTAAAGTTGATCAAGCTGTTGTTCTGCTTGTAGAAGCTTTTTGGTGAGTGATTTGTTGTGGGTTTGGAGAGATGGGATCAAAGAGAGTGAGTGTTTGGGTAGGAGGTGTAAGAAGATTGTAAAACTTATGCCAAGATAGGAGGAGATTAGGTCTTTGTGGGTTTGTTGTGTAGCCATTGATGGGTTGATATAGAAGGGTTTTGGGGTGAGGTTAAGTGGAATGATTGTGGGTTTTGATCATGGGTGAAGTGGAAGTGGAAGAATCCATGGAGTTTGTTTGTTTTTGTGTTGGATGGTGTGCAGTGCAGGCTTTTGAGTTTTGCCCTTTTGTTTTTGTAATGGCTTTGTGGCTGAGATGGTGAGAAAGTAGGTGTAGAATGTTGTAGTGATTTGGGTATTTGGAATTTGGATGTTGAGTGTTTTGACTTGGTAAAACTTACATTATGGTGTATTTTGAAATCAATAAATGATTCGAATTTTTTTAGAGTTAAATCTTATTTTAGTCCTTGTGGTTTAGGTTATTTTTCAGTTTAGTCTAAAGGTTTCATTTTTCGCCTGTGGGTTCGAAAAAGTTTCATCATTGCCTATTTAGTCCACTGGGTTAACTTTATCCACTTTTTCTGTTAACCAGAGGGCAAGTTGGTCATTTCATATGGCCCAATTGCCCTTATAGTTAACAGATTTACATATAAAATGACCGAATTGCTTTTCTCGTTAACAGAGAAAATGGATGAAGTTAACCCAGTGGACTAAAATGGCAACGGTGAAATCTTTTTAGACTCACGGGGAAAAATGAAACATTTGGACTAAACTGGCAAAATGACCAAATCACAAGAACTTAGATGACATTTAACTCTATTTTAAATGTTACATTACTTCTACTCCTAAATGACACCCAATGTCAAGTTAGAAACCTTGATGTTTCAAGTTCACCAAGTGGCGAATCAAAACTGTTTTGAGACTTCATTTTCTCACAAAAACGGACTAAAACTGGCACATGCTTCGTTCACTAAATAGTGGACGAAACGTGTTAAAACACGTTTGAAATGGATTCGAAATCACATCTGTTTTAGGCGAAAACTCAGTTCCGGTAGCACGAAGACGCAAGAACAGTCACTTGTGCTAACTGGACTGGCTCGCACGAACCACTTCGTGTTCGTACGGCCCAGCCCGAGTTTCCACAAACGACTAACTCCCTCTAAAAGACCTCCCCAGCTTTTGGTTTGCTCAGTAGCTTAAGGTTGGAAGGATGGACACTCGATTTCCGAAGAAAGACGCGAAAAACACTCGATTGGACACAAAACATGCTGATTCATACTTTTCGTACGAAAATCACATTTTCGTACGAAATGCAATTGCACGAAAATTCAATTCGTACGAACTAACTTGTTGTCCCACCGAACTTTGTTTCGACCGTTTCAGCACTTCGGAAGACTGATGCACTTTTGTTCTCGCTTGCAGGCTGATCCGGCGCTCTTCTCGCTCCATCTCGCTCGTGTTTATCTGTTTAAGCACACACTGTGAGTATACTTGACCCTTTTTGCTACAATGCACTTTTGGGTGTTACATACGTTCTCTATCAAATGATCACAAACACACAACTCTAAAACGCTTTCAAAATGCAAACCCATTATCGCAAGACTATACGTGAACGTGAACAGCTATGTGTTAATTGTATGCCTTGAGATCTCTTGACCACCCTTAACATGATAGCTGCTATAGGTTGACCCGCTACCCGTTAGTTCGGGGTTGTTAAGGCTCGCTCTCGCTTTACTTTACTTGTCTCACTCGCGGTTATGTTGGTTAGTCTATTTCGGTATAGATAACATATATGTTCACATGACTACGTTAGTGCATGCTGGTTTCGTTGAACGCTTATTTACTATTGTTATGCAAAATGGATTTCTATATGCATTTGCAGCATATAGAATTATCAACCTTTACATTATTGTATTGACTTTATTTTAACGTATGTGACAGTTGATGATTCTATATGCTGCAAATGAATGATTTCTAGAAACACACTAATAGAAATCTAGGTTGTCGGATCTTGTGTTGTTTGAGAGACATGTAAACGTTTTAACTATTGTGGAATATTTGTTTAATTGTATGGGAAAATTGAACTTATAAATATTGTCATTATAATAGTTGTTATGGATTCTCTTGAACAATCTGATTTGCCTAGTGCCACGCCCAATGGTTTTGCCATCGGTTGGGGTGTGACATCACGTAGTTTAGTATTATTATTATTTTTTGAAGGTATAAATCTATATAAAATATAGAAACGGACCAGCAAAAACTAACAAGTGAAAACCCTTAATGAATTTTTTTGCAAAATACATCTCCTATGTTAAAACCACACCATCTTACCCAATTCAACTTTCTAAACTTCGCTCTATTTCATTTTGTTAATTTTTAATGGCTAGACTCCTAGTCCTGTGGAGGGTAATGGCAAATTCCCTGGATTCGAAATCCTAACCTCCCTAAGAGGAATCCCTTACAAGGAAACCCCCTGGTTGCCAGATCAAAAGCCTAGTAACACTTTGATCGATTTCTAATCCATAAAAAAGAGTCCTCTTAATCTCATCCACCATTTAGACCTTAGAGGTCATAATGGATGTGAACTAAGTGGTATTTCCTATTTCATTAAAAGAATAATAATCGGTTTTGTCCTGATTGTTTGAGTGTTATGTGCCTAAAGAAACACCAAACTAATCTAGTGATTAGTTTGTGATGAAACGTCTCGACAAATAAGGGTTAATCTTCTTTCGTCTCGCCAAATCGATGATTAAGATCCTGCAAAACTAACAACACACGTAAGCTGTCATAGGGAGGAAATAGGGGGGTCTCCCTGTAACCACCCTCCGACGTGAGAATTAGTATTCGTTTTGAGAATAATAGTGTGTGTATTAAGTGAGAGAACAAGAGAGCGATCCTTAAACTTGTAGATGAAGTCCTCTATTTATAGCCGGAGAGATTCACGAAGGAGATGGGCTGATGGGCCTTGGGCCCCGACAACAAGGAATATCCATTCTGTCTCTTCTGCCACGACCGTTAGTGGTCTCTGGCGAGCAGAGTGCTTGGCGCATGGTGAATGGATCCACGTGTCTTGATAGTCGTCCTTGTTATCTGGTCTGTCATCAGACGTTAATAGAGATCGTGGGACAGTGGTCGCCACAAGCTGATTGGTGCCACGTGTACGTCATTGTGTACTTCTTGTTTCCTTCGCGATTGTTCATCGTGCAGCATGATCCAATACAGCCTGTTGGACGCCTATTGGCTCACTGTCATGCGACTTGTACCTTTCGTACCTTATTGACGTTAAATTGCGCTTTGTACCTATTCTTAGCGTAGGTGTGTCTTTTGTATCCGGCGCAAGGTAATAGACTTGGTCCTCTTGTATCCACGAGTACAAGTGTCTAAGCAAGGTTATTTTACTTCCCGACCCCGAGCGTGACCTTTGAGGCATCTGAGCAGGCGACGCGAGGTCTGTGGAGTTATCACTCAGATGTGTCTAGGGTATGGTCTTACGCGCGACCATAGAGATGTTCATCTAGTCAGCGCGGCTTTTAGGACCTTACCCCTTCAGTGCCTTAGGTCCAAGGTTTGATACAAAACTACAATCGAGTCAGGTGTCTCATTGGAAGCAGCCTCTCTATCCATACGGGTAAAGGTAAGACTGTCCACATCTACCCATCTCAGACCCTACCTTAGCTTGCTATTGATAGGATTTACTGAGTATGCTGATGATAACGAGGGCATTGGGGTAGTCGTTCTAAACAAGCTAAATAAAACACACGCTATCACTCATTCTTTAGATTATTTGTTTAATTATTTGAAATATTAGTTTCATATCCAAGAATATAAAAAATGAAGTTATAAATCTCAATGATAACTTAATTTAGATGGGAAAGCTCCGAGTTGACATGCCAATTAATTTAGGATAAGATTAACATCCAACATGATTGCCCGTTGATTAAAGTTAGCAATATTTTCAATAAATTTGACCCATATATATTGGTAACCTTCTCCCACTCGTAAATGTTAGGGAGAACATAAAACTCGAACCCGACACAAAGATATAAAACACTCAGAACGGATCTCAAACCCGACACAAAGATATAAAGCACTCAGGACGGATATTAATTTATGGGTTAAGACATTAATATTAGAACATTTATGGTTAAGATATGTATGATAGGAGGTCATACCGGTACGATCGCTCGAAATTGATCTCATAGTGTTTATCTATATCAAAATAGAATATATTAATATTTTATGTAATATTATAAAGTATAATGAATAGTATTATGAAGTCGTATTATAAAGTGTAATGAATGAATAGTATGAAGTCGTTGTAATCGGTTCATTGAACACAACACAAATTTTGTTTATGTAGCTAATCAAGTTCACACATTACATAGAAAATCAACTTTAGTGTTATGAACTTGCATTTAAGCATTTAAATGATCATTACTCATTCATATATGAATGTAGTTTGATTATGCCAACTTGATGGTGCCATCTCACAGTATATAGTACTTAGTGTAATTAGGAGATGTCATGTTTTGTTAATGTCATCAGTGAATACTACCTGCTAGTGCAATTCCATCATAGTTAATGTGGTTTGGTTTGACTAGGGGTGTTCATGAGTCGAACCGAAACGAACCTAAGGAGGTATGCTCATGCTCAGTTTGGTTTGAAACCGAGCCGCTCGGTTCGGTTCGGATTTAGGAAATGAGCGGAAATTTTATGCTCGTGCTCGGTTCGGTTCGCTTTTGCTTAGTTTTATTTAGCATTTCTACACAACCATTCATTCACCAAAATTCACCAACTTACATGTCTCACACACACCTAACAATTTAACAAAATACAAACATAAAAAGTCCCAAAAAATAAACACAATATTTATGTTAGATGTTTATATTTAATAAATATATAATAATAATAATAATAATAATAATAATAATAATAATAAAAGTAAATTCGATCAAAACATATTTAATTAATATAATATATATATAATAACAAAAATAAATTCCATCGATACCTATTTAATAAATAATATATATATATATACATATATGTATAGGGGGCCGCTAAAATGAAAACCACTTGTTGCGAGAACTGTGAAAACTTTTTTATCCGGGACGAGTTGGGCCAATTTTTTCATAAACGTAGATGAATATATAATAAACATATCTGTAAAAAAAATTGTCGTGTATGTAGTTTTGACCACCACAAGTTTTTTTTACGCTAGGTGTAAAAATTAAATTTAAAATTTACGGTAGGCGTAAAAAAATTTTGTGGTGGTCAAAACTACATACACGACAATTTTTTTTTTAAATTTATTTTACAAATGTGTTTATATATATTCATCAATGTTTATGAAAAAAAAAATTTGATCCAACTCGCCCCGGATCAAAAAGTTCTCATGGTTCTCGCAACTCGTGGTGGTTTTCGTTTTAGCGGCTCCCGAAAATAACACATGTAATATACATGTTTTTAAGAGTTTTTGGTAAAAAAACAAAAAAGCGCCGAAGGATTATTTTAAAAATAAAATAAACAAATTTCAACAACTTTTGTGACTAACATGTGTTAGTCACAAAAGTTGCTGAAATTTTTTATTTTTTTTAAATAATCCTTCGGCGCTTTTTTGTTTTTTTTACCCAAAACTCTTAAAAATATGTATATTACATGTGTTATTTAAAAAAATGTCGGGAGGTTGGGTTTTCTAGGGTTTTCTTAAATTTTTAGAGTTTTCTATATAACCCCACCCTATATATATATATATATACACACCCTGATTTTTCTAACAAGGATGTTGGGACAGCTCAGAAACCAATCGTCGGGGAAATGAAATCTAATATGATATCGACTCTAAATCAAGTCGAATTACTTTCATGGCACACTAAACTTTTCTCCGCAACTCTTTAGCTTTACTTCCTTATTAACCCAGTTTTCTCCAATCATCAATATTATATTCCAACATATATATATAAAAAAAAACCTCTGCAACCCTCTACTCTGCTGTGTATACTCTCATCCAACATCCGCTGTGCATATTCTCATTGTAAGTTCTATGTTTATCATGATTCTCTATATATTAATTTTAATTCTACTATGCGTCTGTGTTATTTAAAAAGAATAAAAATCTGTTTAGTTTTAAGAATTACTATACACCATCCTCTCTGGTATATTGGTATCAGAGCAAAGGCTTTCTTAAAATCTAAAAGACTAAGACAAGTTGCATTTGTGGCGTGTTATGCCTGTGTTTTTGGAAAATTCTCTTAGGTGAAGATTGTGGGAAAGAAGATTGCTTTGATAACATAATAAAAGAATAGTTGTTTTTTCATAACTAGTTTTATCTTATAATGTGAATATTAATTTTTCTTATCTATAATCAGTTGGAATATAAGAAAATATTTAGAGAAAAGCTGGAAATAAGGGATAAAAGTTAAAGAGTCGGAATTTATTAATCATTGATAACTCATAAATTATTAAGCGCTTAGAATTTCTAAACTTAGAATTTTCTGAAAAAGCTCACCGAAAAGCTCTTATAACAGAAAATTTAATATTGTTTGTAATATTAAAGATTCCTGTGAACACAGTTTACATACAAATAATCCACCATTAAACACTCTAGTAGATTTACTTATTAATTTAAGTATTAGTTTACAAAAAGAAGTAACAAATAATAAACAAATACTAGAAAGTTTAATAACAGATATTAAAAAGATATCACAAAACCTAGACTATATAAAAATCAATCTAATTTAATAATTAACGAAACAGGAAAAAATAAAGATAATACAGAAAATATACATCTTTAGAAGTTGAAAAAATCACAAAAGCTTTGCAAAAATTAAAAACAAATAAAATCAAAAACTTATTCCTTATACACATTGGCAACCAAGAAAATGAATAACAACAGTTTTTTTAGGAAGAAGTAGAACTATACAAGAAGCTAGAAATTCTACAAGTAATATACAAGATATTATAACATCAGACAGTTTTTAAATAGAATAGTTAGAAGAGGATCAGGGTCTAACAGCAATAGACAAATAGTACAGATAGAAGAAGAAATAGATTTAGATAGAATTCTAGAATTATACAACCAACACCAGTTAGATATATTAAATCCAAGAATACATATCAAACCGGAAGACTAAACATAAACACAACTTTAATAAGAAGTAGTAGAGAAGAAAGTTTAAGGGTAGTAGACAATACACTAACTATAGATCTATTATCACCAGAAACAATAAAACAAATTAAAAAGTCAAATAAAAACTTTGTACACACAGGTTTAATAGTAATAGGAGTAAGAAAAAACTTAGGAACAAAATTATTAGCTTTAATACTTGATAAAAGTTGGAAATTAGAAATGAAAAAAGCTATAATTTCAGGTATGGAAGTAGATTTGAGTCAAAACATAGCAATATTTTATTGTACACCAGACTTATTAAAAGATATAAAAGATTTACAAAACATAAAAATAGCTTTAAAAACAAAAGGATATGAAGATTATGAAGGAAACAATTTAGTTACAAGTATAGGAGTTCTAGGAAAAGCTAGTAACAGTTCAGGAATGAAATATAAAGTAAATATAGATGGTATAGTAAAAACAATTGCATCAAAATCTATACAAATGATAGAACCAATAAAAATAGATCCAGAACAATTAATAGCATTAGAGTGGGATCTAGAAGATTTACAAGAAAATGAAGAAAATACAGTTTTAGTACCTAAGAAAAGTTATATATATGAGGAAATTGATAGAAAACAAAAATTAAGGTTTACAAATTTTAAAGAAAAACAAACAGAGAAAATTGATAATGAAGAATATCATTTATGAATATAGAGGAAGAAAATGAAGAAGAAATATTTCCTATATATGATATAGATAATAGATAATGAAGAAGAAGAAATAGATACAAATTTCTTAAAATTTGAACAAGAGGAAACAATGGATTATACACTATTAGATTATGAAGAAGAATCTACCGATTGTTTTAAAATTGAAGAAATAAATAAAACAATATAACAGATTATAGATAGAAAATTTACAGAATTAAATATACAACAAGAAGTAGATGACATGATTATAGAATGTATGATAGATTTAGGGATGACTTATGAAGAAAGTTATAAATGATTACAAGAATATTATAATCTACCATTAGTAGAAGACATTATAAATGGAAAAAACAATAATATCAGATTTTTATAAACAAGAACAAAAGTTTTATGGATACACAAATGCAAAATCCTTTAAAAGACCAAAAATAGAATGGGAAGGAGAATATAGTGGTACACAAGAAACTCATGGTAGAGAACCATGGACACAACCAACAATTAATTATCAACAAGAATCTAATTTAACAGGAAAAGGAAGAAGATTACCCATAGGACAAACATATAGGGAAATATGTTATTATTAGAACAACAAAAACCACAATTATGGATAGATGAAGTATTAACATGGGAACAAAATGTAGTAAGATTATGGGAAACAAATAAGAAAGATAATATGGATATGTTTTCATATCTAGAAACTACATTAGGACCTATAGCATTAGGGATGTGGCAAAGTAAGAAAACACAAAATCCAGAAGAAATAAATAATCTTAAAGCATTAGGAGATAATCCTTACAATTTTACATCACAAATTAGAACTCTTATATTAGGAGCTGATCCAGCAAAAAATAGTAGTTTAATACAGGACAAAGCTATAAGAAATTTAGAACAATTAAGTATAGCAGATATGAAATATATAAATGAATTCACACTAGATTTCACCGGATTATTATCACAAACAGAAAAAGCTATGGATGATAATCTTTGTGACAGATATTTTGTAAAATTACCAGGAGATTTAGGAAAATCTATACATGAAGCATGGAAAACAAATTATGGTAAAAATCTAGGTATAGGACCTAGAATAACTTACACATTTAGTATTCTAGAAGAAAAATGTAAAGAAGTAGCATTGCAAGAACAATTAAAAAGATATGCTTATGCATTTTGTAAAACAGCAATTTACACACCACATGCTTATGGGGTTTATGATAAAAAGAAAAAGTATGACATGTAACAAAAACCACAGAAAAAATAATACAAATAAATATGTCAAAAAACCACAATCAAGAAAATGTAAATGTTTTACTTGTGGTGAAACAACACATTTGGCTAATAAATGCCCAAATAAAAATAAAAATATGGAAAGAGCTAATCTAGTAGAACAATTACGAGATTACGAAATAGAAGCTTTAAAAACAGATGATGATTCCGATAATGAATCAATATACAATATATATAGCAAAGATGAAAATCCAACAGCAAAAGTAACATACACATATATGAATACAGAAGAAGTTTGTGAACATAATTGGATACAAAATAAAGGAAATAATCACATAAGATGTTACAATTGTGGATATTACCCTAGTAGAAAAAAGGTCACAATATAAAAATGTTTCAACGAAATTTGTTTTAAATGTCTCAAAGAAATTTATGATAAAGACATAGCTACAACATCTAAAACTAAGACAGTTTTTAAAAATAATGAAAGTGAAAGAATAGAAAAAATAGAACTAACAATGGAGTTACATGACTTCAAAATAAAAAATTTAGAAAATAAAATAGAAGAAATTGAAAAATTAGTTAAGACAGAAGAAATAAGTAAAATGGCTACACAACAACTAGAAGATCAAACCTGAAGAAACCCTAGATCAACTAGACCAGAATCTAAGTAGATCTATGGAAGGGGATATGCATAAAAGGGTTAACCCTCCGTTTGGTTTCACGATGGATGGTGAATAATACAGTACTTCTACTGATCCTGCAAAACAGAACACCGTTAGCTCGCCACGGGGAGAAGGGGGGTTCTCTCCGTGACCACCCTCCGGCGTGAGAATAAGTACAGGTAGTCGGAAGTAAGTATTGTAAGAGAGAGTAGTTTAGAGTAAATACCTTTCCTTGAACTCCAAGTTACTTATTTATAGCCGGTGTTTGGCGCCAAAAAAGGAGAGATTGTTAACTTTAACGTAATCTTTTGCTATTCCGTTAATGGTTTGTTGGCAATCTGTTAGTGCACACGGATCGTAAGCTCATCAGTGGTTAGGGAGGTGCCACGTATCAACATGAGATCACTACATCTTAGAAATGTGAGCATGCCATCACCGTGATCTTCCTCAGCCGTCCAGATGCTGCCATGTGGCAATTGGTTATAACCGAAGAGATGCTTGCACGATTGGGTGTTAATGGCTTCTAGAAGGTTTCACAACTGTTACCCATCTATTATTCGCCACATGTACATTCTGTTACAACAGAAAAGATTCCCTTTGCTTCTGCACTAAGTCAAGGATTTTGCTAAGGGAAAGTTTCTCAGGATTTACTGTTTCCTTGCGCGAGAAGCGCAAGTTAGTTAATCTGATCTTCCTTCTTCTCCTTGCTGCTTAGCGCAACGTTTGGTGGATGCTTGCTTTAATATAAATATCTGCGCAAGGTTTGTGCATGAAGAATTATCCAACGAGAATGTTCAAGGTTAACTTTGAACCTTGCGCGAGCCCGCGCAAGGTAGTTAAATGAAGCATTATCAAACGAGAATGTTCAAGGTTAACTTTGAACCTTGCGCGAGCCCGCGCAAGGTAGTTAAATGAAGCATTATCAAACGAGAGTGTTCAAGGTTAACTTTGAACCTTGCGCGAGCCCGCGTAAGGTAGTTAAATGAAGCATTTATCCAAAGAGAGTGTTCAAAGTTAACTTTTGAACCTTGCGCGAGCCCGCGCAAGGTAGTTAAATGACGCTTTCCTCTCTTGGATATTTGGCGCAGAGTTCTAATAAACCTTATTTTGGCAAAGAAGTCTGCGCGCAGTTTTCTTAGAAGTTATTAATGGGTATGGTTTCCTTGATTGGCGCAAGGTTTTTGGGACCATACCCCTTCAAGTCCCCCCAGTCCAGTGTTGCTCCTATGTAAGAATAAAAAGTAGGTGGAGCACTGGACTTAAGATAAATGTGTTGCGCTAGGTAAGGACTAGCTTTTGTTGCTTTATGCATCTTGGTGACGTGTCGTAAGTGAATTTTGAAAAAGTATTAGAATTTCAAATATACTTAGACACGTGTCTTTTATCTGGATGGTGTAGTTGGTGACGACGCACGTTCTTGAGACGTGGTGGTACTGTTAATAGGCTGTCAACAGTACATGTCTTACCGTATTTAATGCTTTTCGGCGACACTCGCGCGCGTGGGGCGGTTACTGTTCCCCACTCGCCCCTGCGGTTACTTGGGGATACGTGACGGTCGCAAAAGTCGCTGCAGTCAAATCGTGCATTAATTGCGATTGGTATATAAAGGGATCAACGATCCATTTGCGTCCTCACCCAATTACAACTTGAGAGAAACTTGTGTTCAAAAGTTTCGGCGACCTTCAAAGTTTTCTAAGTTTTCTTCAAAGTTCGAGTTATGGCCACCGGTGCAAAATCTGCTGAGATGTCATCTTCAAGTTTGCCACCGTTGAAGTGTTCGAAGAAAGATTTCGATAATCTTGCCACCAACTTTCTCTTTGCTCCGTCCTGGAAGGCGTTTTTCTTGGTGGCGAATGCCACGGCGGCTGATGTGCCGGCCGGCTACATTACATTATTTTACGATTATTTTGTCGAAGGGTGTAACGCTCCGCGTTTCTATACTTTCTATATTTGGAAATCTTGTATCGTACTTCTATTTTTAGTAAGCGTTGTATCTTGTATCTGTCTTTCGTTGTAAACATAGAAAACCGAGACTTGAACCGTAATGAGAAACTCGTATTTTAACTATAATCATGTTATCCTTATACTTGTTCATACTTTAAACGTGTAAACATATTCGTGGTACTCTCAATCGTAAACGTGAGATAACTCGCAAACTTGGTTTGTATTGCGTAAACGAGACTCAAACGTGAAATTTTTAATCGTTAAACTAAATTCGTTACGAAAATATAATTATCTATTCATTTATTAAGTTAATTAATTAAATTAATTAATTAAGTTAATTAATTAAATTAATTAATTAAATTTAGTTAATAAAATTAATTGATTTATTTTGCAAAAATTTAAAATTCTATTTTTTTTATAAATGTTAATATACATCCTTCTTTAAATAAGTCCAAGGTTTAACGAGTAAATATTGAATTCTTGAACTACAGGGACCATTCCTGCCATTTATGAAACTGTTTAAAAGTTAAAAAAAAAAAATAATAATAATAATAATAATAATCAAACAAAACCGGATCCGCGGGACTCGAACCCGGGACCTCCGGTTCACATACAAACGCCTTAACCACTCCACCAGCCGCCTCTCATTCAAACAAACCCGGAAACAAAAGCCTCTTATGCTTTGTTTCCGGGCGAGGCTGGTCGCGACCAGCTTTCAAACAGCCCATTTTGGGCGCGGTTTTTTTTGTATTTTTTCGAGTTTTAAGCCATTAATTACCCACCTAAACTTCACCTAACTAACCCTAATCCTTCCCCTATAAAACCCACCTCTAATCCAAGTATTTTCACACTTTAATCTCTCTCAAATCACTCTCAAATCACCTCAAGATCCTTGCAACATCAGATTTTCGAGCAAATTGTATACCTCTTACTAAAGTGAGTGTAACTCACTCATTTCTTAATGAAATCACTCCATTCTTTTTCCTACTTGCTTGGATAAACTTTGGGTTGAATTCCTAGGTTTCTCCATGGAGAATTCAGACCTGGAAATGCCCCAAAATGTCCACAAACTTTCTGTTTTGTCTAAACTTTTATCAAACTTGTGTTTTAACTTCAACAAACTTGTGTTCTTGTGCTTACAATCAAGCTTATGATTAGTAAAGCCTAACCAAGCTTGTTAACATGAACTAAGGGCTGTTTTAACACCCTAAACTTTCTGTTTTTAAAGAGCATTGAGCTCACCAGTGATGCAAGTTCTTAAACTTGTTCTTGTGTGTCCACCAAGGAAGCTTGGGCTATCCTAACTTGAGACCACTCATCACTTGATGATTTTTCATCAAGATCCCAAGATAGTTTGCTAGACTTAAAGTGTCACAACCCCACAAAGCCGTTGACGATTGTCCTCGTGTGCTCGTCGGGTTGTTGAATACTTGGCTACTTGGTATCTAGATGACACCTTATCATTCTTGTATAGTATATAGTTCTTGTACCCTCCTTGTTACCAATGGTAACTTGTGTAGTGGTGAACATAATCCGAGGTTCAAAGTGGATGGTTTAACCTCCCACCTCATGCTTGACATACATGACACTAGAGGTTACAAAGTGGATGGTCATCCTCCCACCTCCTACATGATTATAATGATATATATATATAACTATATTATAATTCTAAAACCGAAACCTTGATAATGAACTTATAATCACCTATCAAGTTATTAAGTTTAACACTAAAGTATGTAATTCCTTGTCACGATTCTAATAGGCCCCGAACCTATGAAATCACACCCAAACTCGTAAGAGTTACTATAGTGTCAAGAACGAGTGTTACATCTTAGTGAATACTTTCGTATCATAATACTTTATCAAACATATTTTTTTATCATGCTCGAATACTCCTAATCTCCCGTTGAAACTCTATACTCATACGCCTCATTTCCTCTTGTAGGATAATTCGGCGTCATCCTCGAACCAACGTCTTCACGGATTGTCAAGTGTAGAAAAGACTTAGCAAAACCGTGAGTACACTCGACCCACATTTGTTTTTATCACTTTTTGGGTGTAACATGTTTCCATATACAAAAATCACAAACACTTAAACTTTATGAAACGCACAAACAATCCTATACACATGACTACTTGAATCGTATACTTGTTGCTTGTCTAGGGATAAACGTTGTGCTATGCTTTAGTCATTAACTATTTTTAGCCTTTGTTTGACATGCTTAGCGCTATAGGAATTCACGCATCCACCTCCATCGCTTTACACGTGAGGTCATGTTAAAACATCGTGATTGCGTTACGGGTTTGATTATTAGCATTGCATGCCTTGATTTGCTCTTGTATAGATTTGGTTGCCATGAGGATTGTTAAAACTTTATTCGTATACGTATGCTATGCTTAAACTTGTGTACTCGCCTTTGCTTTTGCATTGACTTTATTTTAAAACATGTTACAGGTTGAAGGAGATGACGCTATGAAAACAATATAGCAAGGACTAGATACACACAAATTAGACGTTAGGTTTAATGTCGACGTATCAATTTTGTTATGACTTTGCAAATGTTAGATTGTTCTTTGTTTTGTTACATTAATGTATTTGACAATCCTTATGAAATGAAATATGGTTTAATTAATTATTGTCACTTAATAATGTTGTGAGCAATGAGCAATCTCGTTTTCGTCTCATCCCGATGTTTCCGTCATCGGTTGGGGTGTTACAAAGGGAACTTCCGGCTTCCGGTGACCCATTTCTTGCTGGAAATTCTTGATTTTTACAAGATTCACATTTCTCAGTTGAGCCCAATGGGAATGGTGAGGATCTGGCATTTTGAGTTCGTTTGCCGGTCGTTGCAGATCGTGCCGTCGGTCGAGAAGTTTAGAGTTTTCTACCATTTGCACTGCTCGTTGGGTTTTTATTCATTCCAACAGTGTGTGCAAGCCAAACGATTGCTGTTGGTGCCGCTATAGTCCTACCACGACTGGAAGCAAAAGTTCTTCGTCATCAAGGCGGCGGTGATCCCGATGAAGATGACATTCCGGGCCGGTGATGAGATCGAGTTGGAGACCCTTCCCATACCTGCCGACGAGGTATGGTATCAAGATATTAAAGATGTGCCCAATATTGTTTTGCCGGAGAGGGCCCTCATCGCCACCGGGATGAGTATTTTCTGGAAGAAGGAACGCCGGGAAAAACTGGTGTATACCGAAGATGGAACTGGTATGTAACCCTTTAACTTCCTAGCAATATTTTTCAACAGATATGTACTGATGCAAAAATGTTTGTTATGTAGCTGCGCCTCTCTACTTGTTCTCTTTCAAGAGAGAGAAAGGAATCAAGCCATCAGCTGCTGCGAAAGCTGAGGGCAAGAAAGGTACGCGTCTCGTATCTGATTCTTGGTGCAATTATGTGGTGGTGTCTGACTCACTGGAGGGTCTTGCGCCTGTAGGTTCGAAGAAACCGAAGCCCGAACCCGTTGACACCTCCTCTCTTCCAGCTGCGAACCCAGATGATCCCTTGGAGGTACCCTCTAGCCCGGAAGAGGCGTTGAAGCGCACTTCCAAGAAGAGGAAGGAGGCGGAAACCAAAACCCTGTGCCAACAAAAGCTGCGCGCCCGCGCATTGGCAAGAAGGGCAATCTGGATGCCTTTGCAAAGAAATTTTCACCTGGTACGTTTAGTTTGTTGCGCGTTTCTGTCAAAAAGTTGCGCAGAATCTCATACTTGGTATTTGTTGACATGTTTTGCAGAGAAAATGGTGAAGGCTGCGCCGGCCACCTAATCTGCTATACCATCGCGCGCAGGCCTGAGAATGTTGAGGAGGGAGATGCGGGGCAAGAAACTCCTGTTCTTGATGCCGACCCCATCGTCCCGGAAAGTGTTGAGAAAGTGGATCCGGAAGAAGAGCCCAAAAATTTTGATGCCGAGAATCCTGCTGGCGAGCAGGTCAAAGATACGGACCTGAGGAGCGTTAACCGGAGCTTGAAAAGCTGGAGTTCCGGTTTGAGCACATAACTGAGTATACATAGCGTTTAGAGTCGCTTAAGATTTTATTAACCACAATAATGGAGTCTCTCCAGGTAGTAAAATCGACGTAACATCAACCTGAGGAGCCGCCGGCGTTACAGGAATACTCGCATGATTAGGATCATACTGAGCATTAGCTTCGCCGGAAGAATCCTCAACTATTTGTCCGTCGACCTGAGGTCCGACAACAACGCGTCGAATCCCAGATCGAGGACCTTGAAAAGATAATCCGTCAGCCATGATGCTGCAGATCTAAATGAAACGAAACGAAAGGTGAGAAAGAATCGAAATCGGTGGGCGCCAATGAAGAAACCCTAGATCAACTAGACCGGAATCTAAGTAGATCTATGGAAGGGGATATGCATAAAAGGGTTAACCCTCCGTTTGGTTTCACGATGGATGGTGAATAATACAGTACTTCTGCTGATCCTGCAAAACAGAACACCGTTAGCTCGCCACGGGGAGAAGGGGTTCTCTCCGTGACCACCCTCCGGCGTGAGAATAAGTACAGGTAGTTGGAAGTAAGTATTGTAAGAGAGAGAGTAGTTGAGAGTGAATACCTTTCCTTGAACTCCAAGTTACTTATTTATAGCCGGTGTTTGGCGCCAAAAAAGGAGAGATTGTTAACTTTAACGTAATCTTTTGCTATTCCGTTAATGTTTGTTGGCAATCTGTTAGTGCACACGGATCGTAAGCTCATCAGTGGTTAGGGAGGTGCCACGTATCAACATGAGATCACTACATCTTATAAATGTGAGCATGCCATCACCGTGATCTTCCTCAGCCGTCCAGATGCTGCCATGTGGCAGTTGGTTATAACCGAAGAGATGCTTGCACGATTGGGTGTTAATGGCTTCTAGAAGGTTTCACAACTGTTACCCATCTATTATTCGCCACGTGTACATTCTGTTACAACAGAAAAGATTCCCTTTGCTTCTACACTAAGTCAAGGATTTTGCTAAGGGAAAGTTTCTCAGGATTTACTGTTTCCTTGCGCGAGAAGCGCAAGTTAGTTAATCTGATCTTCCTTCTTCTCCTTGCTGCTTAGCGCAACGTTTGGTGGATGCTTGCTTTAATATAAATATCTGCGCAAGGTTTGTGCATGAAGCATTATCCAACGAGAATGTTCAAGGTTAACTTTGAACCTTGTGCGAGCCCGCGCAAGGTAGTTAAATGAAGCATTATCAAATGAGAGTGTTCAAGGTTAACTTTGAACCTTGCGCGTGCCCGCGCAAGGTAGTTAAATGAAGCATTTATCCAAAGAGAGTGTTCAAGGTTAACTTTTGAACCTTGCGCGAGCCCGCGCAAGGTAGTTAAATGACGTTTTCCTCTCAAGGATATTTGGCGCAGAGTTCTAATAAACCTTATTTTGGCAAAGAAGTCTGCGCACAATTCTTAGAAGTTATTAATGGGTATGGTTTCCTTGATTGGCGCAAGGTTTTTGGGACCATACCCCTTCAAAACCTATATACAAACACAAGGATCGACAAATTTGATAAACATCCAATGCCGTTTATGGTTAGATAATAATAAATAATAGATTTAATAGCATTAGTAGATACACGAGCCACAAAAAGCTTAATCTCATACAGTTTAGCACCCATAGAATATCATAAAAAATTATCATATAAAATAAGTACAAGGACAGTAGAAGACAGGTTAATAGATATTACACATTGCTTGGAACCAGTAGGAATACAATTTTTAGACTTTGCAAATAATTATAGCATTAAACATGATATGCCACAGGTAAATATCAATCCACCAAAGATAAAATCAAAAGATTTTGTAATAGGATTAAATTTTATACTAGGATTAAATGGGGAAGTAACAATTACAAAAAATTTCATAACATTAAGTAAACAGTTATATACAATACCAACTCTTAGGTACATAAATACAACATAAATTGTTCAAAAAAGAAGGGATAAAGGGAATTTAGATTTTTTAAAAACACAAAACAGAAAAAACTTAATAGAAAACGAGTCATTAAAACTCTTAACAGATTTCTTAACCCGTGAAATAGAAAAAGGACAAGATATTACAAAAAGTATAAATCATCCTATGATATTACATTTAGAAAAAAAAAAGGATATATTGGAGAAGATATAACAAAATCAAATATAAGTTATATTTGTAAATTTAAATTAAAAAATCCTGACATAATAATTAGAACAACTAACATAGAATATAGTCTATTAGACAAAGAAGAATTTAAGAAACAAATCCCTGAAATGATTAATCAAGGATTAATTAGAAAATCAGAAATCCTCACAGATCTACAGCTTTTTTAGTAAGAAATCATAGTGAAATAAAAAAGGAAAGCTAGGATAGTCTACAATTATAAAAGGTTAAATGACAATAAAATAGACGATGGATATAATATTCCTAATAAAGATAGCTTATTAAACCTTATACAAAATAAAAAAGTATTTTTGAAATTTAATTTAAAATCAGGATATAATCAGTTAAAGTTAGAAGAAAGTTTTAAACCATGGACAACTTTTACATGTTCTGAAGGGCAATATGAATGGAATGTCCTTAGCTTTGGATTAAAAAATGCACCTTCAATTTTTCAAAGATTTATGGACAATATATTTTTTAAATTTGAATTTTGTTTGGTTTATGTTGATGACATTTTGGTTGCAAGCAATACAGTGCAGGAACATGAGAAACACCTACAACAGGTTTTTGGAGAAATAAAGAAAAATGGTATAGTTGTTTCAAAAAGAAAAATGAAGTTATTCAAAAGAAAAATATCCTTTTTAGGATTAGAAATTGGTAATGGAAAAATAGAATTACAACCACATATTTCTACAAAAATTCTAAATTTTCCAGAAAAATTTGAAAACCTAAAACAAATACAAGCTTTTTTGAGTCTAGTAAACTATGCTCGAAAATTTTTTTCCAAACTTGTCAAAATTAGTTGGACCTTTATATAGTAAAACTACAAAAATGGTCAAATGTATTTTAACCAAGAAGACATTAAATTAGTTAAAGAAATCAAAAAAACAGTAAAAAATATTAAACCATTAGAATTACCATTAGTCACAAATTATATAATTATTGAAACAGATGGATGCAAAGAAGGATGGGAGCAGTCCTTCTGTGTAAACCAAGTAAATACAGTGCAAAGGAAGAAGAGAAAATTTGTGTTTATCAAGCCGTAATTTTCAAAATAAAACAAATTGGACTACATTAGATTTTGAAATACAAGCATTAATTTATGCACTAGAAAAATTTAAGATTTTTCTTAATAAAGAATTTACAGTAAGAACAGATTGTGAAGCAATAGTTAAATTTGTAAAAAATGATCAAAGTAAAAAAGTAAATAGAACCAGATGGGTTAATCTACAAAATATTATACAAGGAAATGGTATTTTATAAATTTTGAACATATAAAAGGAAAAAAACAATGGGATAGCAGATATGTTGTCTCGGAATATAAACAAATGGTTTGTTTTAGATGGACAGGAAAAAAGATAAAGGGAAGACAAAGCTTATACATCCCAAGCAGGGAAATTCTTCTTCAGATGAAGAAAGAGTTCAACAGTCATATCAACATTCAACAGAAAGATTATACAGTTCGTCTCAAACCTCACTACAACAAATAGTGATGAAACCGAATGAGATTTCACAGTTACAGTTCTACAACTTTAGAGAACAAAAACAACAATCAAAAGTAATGGGAAAACGCCCTTTACACACCAATTTTACACCCAAACTAGTGATTGAATTTGGAACATATGCTCTACAAATATGCAATGAACCTGACAAAAAGTTTCGTCCTATTATAGGAATGAAACTTACAGATAAGCAACAATGCTTATTAGACAACTTATGGCATATTCAAACCATGCCACAAGCTTCAACATTTAAAGTACAGGTTTTAAATGCTTTAAGTATTTACTTTCAGGAACAAAGTTTAAAAACACCTGAAAGACAATTTAAAACAAAACAAAATTTTACACATTATGTTGTATACAAAGGTACAAAGATTGGGATTTTTAACAAATGGAATAGTGTTGTTCCTCATATAACAAATGTCCCTGGAGGAGCAACATGGAAAGGTTTTACAAGCTTCTCTGAAGCTCTAACAGATGCAAGGGAAAAATTTGGCATACAAAACTTTTATATAGAACCTGAAGAGGTTAAGAGTTTTTCAGAAATTGCCAAAACAAATCCGGAGCAGTATATACAGGCTCAACAGGAACTCATTTCAACATAAAAACACAGTTAGAAGAAAAAGCAAAAGATACACATAATATACAAATAAAAATTGAAAATAACATGCTAAAGTAAAAAATAGCTAATACTCGAAGCAAAAAATACACAGTTATTACAAAAACTCGATAAAAAAGAAGACAAAACAATGGAGCACAGAACTTTTGAATCTTTTAGAACAAGAATTCTTGACACACCCGGGTGGCAATGCTTGAAACCAGTTACAGAAAGATTCCCAGAATTTGAAAATCTTGTATCACAGAAAGTTTGTACAGAGTTTCCCTTAATTCTGTATAATCTACAGCAACAACTTATAGACATGGCCTTCAGATTTGACAGTGAGGCTCAAGGATTCACAGTGGTAGAAAGAACAAATGAGGCAGGAGATGGAACAGGTCTTCTGTTACTCCAAATACATCATCCTACAAAATTAACAGATGAACAAATAATCTAATTTTATCATCATGGTATGATTGATTATTTAGAAATCAAGTTAAACAAAAGAACAGAAGATCTTCTCAACCTGCTCGGAGAAAAGATTATTTTAATAGCAGAAATATTGCAACAAGGTCAATAACACCAATTATTGGCTGCAAAATAAGTTCCTCATTTCCATTTACAGATTCTTACACATACAGACCAGCTAGAAAAAGAATCTTTATTGAACACAACAAACACAACAAAACAAACAATTATCTCCAAACAATAATGACAAAGAGTGGTATAGATTTTGCATCTTTACCCTGGTAAGACCATACAAACAGTCGACCTACAACAAATTTCCAATAGTTCATTAAAGATCATCAAGAAACTCCAGAAATTCCGGATTTTTTTCCTTGGAAAAGTTATAAATTAATAGGAGAATGACAGTATATACAAGTATATGGAAAGACAAACTGGAGTATGCTTTTACCATTTGCAGGGGAAGGAGATACTTTACAGTTACAACACATCATTAATCTAGAAGACGAAGATGATGAACAGGATTGTTCCAGCCCACAGTCGGTAGACAGCACACACAGGGATTTCTAGAAAAGACTGACAAATGCAATAACGACAAGAGACACAAGACAAAACAGATAACGAAAGCCATGACATCCTATGGTTCAATTATGAACATATAGAAGCCAATATAGCTTTTGTGAATAGTTTTGATCCCTTCTTTTAGCTTATACTTTTTAGACTAGGATTTAGATTCGTTGTTTTCACTTTCCTTTGCCTATGTAAGAGGCATTTGTATTTCATTGTATGGCATCCAAAAAAATCACCATTGAAAAATAATATTATTACTTTCATGGCACACTAAACTTTTCTCTGCAACTCTTTAGCTTTACTTCCTTATTATCCCAGTTTTCTCCAATCCTCAATATTATATTCCAACATATAAAAAACCTCTGCAACCCTCTACTCTGCTGTGTATACTCTCATCCAACATCCGCTGTGCATATTCTCATTGTAAGTTCTATGTTTATCATAATTCTCTATATATTAATTTTAATTCTACTATACGTCTGTGTTTATTTAAAAAGAATAAAAATCTGTTTAGTTTTAAGAATTACTATACACCACCCTCTCATACTTTAGTGGACCCTTATCTTTTGATAAGTACTAACCACGTTAAGGATTAACTATCAATCAATAACAGATACGAATGCGAAGAACAATAAACAAATTATAAAACAACTTACAACATATATATATATATATAAATGGTAGGGTTAGTGTAAAAAGGGTTGTTTTGTGAGAAGTGTAAGAAGCGTTTTAAGCCATTAGATCTTAGATCTAATGGTTGAGATCAAAAGGGCCTAAATGTAAATTGTGTTTTAATATTTTAGACTGATTTAACAATTGTAGGGTAATAGTGTCTTTTTATCTGTTTGAAATAAGGAAATCGTATCTTCAAAAACTACACCTGCTATCAACCACCCTATAATCTCGCGATTTCTATCTCCAAAATCAGAATTTATGGAAGAAGAACAAAATCGGAAAACATTGTTGTGTTATAAACGTAATCTACATATCTTCTTCGTCTATCATTCTATAAAATCTAGGGTTCGAAATTCACAATTGGCGTTTTTTTTTTTAGGGGAACAATTCAAATCAAGTAATACAGAGTGTTTAACGGCATCAACAAAAGCTTCAAACACCAATTGGTTGTAAACAAAAGAGTCAACCACGACAGCCAAACCAGGTTTTTATTTTACTAGGGTTTTGGTTTTAAGTGAGTTAACGATGATCTGTAGTGACTGTTCATGCTTATATTGTTATAAAACGGCATGATTAACTATAGGGTTCTGATTTTGTTTTCATTAATAATTGATTTATGGCTTGTGGTTATGTTCCAATGAATATGTATTGTTATATGCTGAATATATAATGTTATAGGATGTTAAAGTTGGTATAAATTGGACAATCATTGATGAAAGGGAGATATAGTGCTATATACTATGTGGTGTCATATACTAATTATAGAGTCTTAAAAATGATGAAAGATGGTAATCTGGGGATTAATTGTTAAAGTAGAAGTATAGTGTTAAAATAATGCTTATGTAGTGTTATATACTATGTGGTGTCATATACTGATTGTAGAGTCTTCTAAATGATTAAAGCTGGTAAACTGGGATTAATTGTTAAAGTAGAAGTATATGTTAAAATTCTGTTTATGTAGTGTTATATCCTATGTGGTGTCATATATTGATTATAGAGTCTTATAAATGATGAAAGCTAGTAAAGTATTGCTTATGTAGTGTTATATGTTGATGTAGTGTTATACAGTGCTATGTAGTCTTTTAAATTGTTTAACCTTTTAACTGTTAGTTTTTTCTGAATTCTGGTGATCACAACATCGAGGGTGATGTAGAAATCGGCATAAGATATAGTGGTTACGTTGAAAAAACCGTAAGAACACTAACTCTTAGTTGGTAGTTAAATCTGAACATGCGTACCTTTTTATATTTGACAAAGTTTTGCAATTGACATTGACACTTTACAGATCAAGGCATTTTATAGTTATGTTGAAAAATACTCACCTACTATCGCAAAATAACTACCGGTAACGCCACCAGTTAGTCTGAAGCTACCTTGGCAAACAATATATAACGAGGTTGATTGTGGTTTTTTGTTATGCGTCATATGGAGACGTTTAAAGGTATTTTTTTAATTACAAGTGATTAATTGTTATAGTTGTAAAAGGCGGCATATATTAATTGATTGGTGTTTGTTATGACTAGGAACAAATGTACGCAAATGGAACTGCAGACTGTCGCCTGAAGGAGACATCAATGGGGAGTCGATGGACAAACAGTCGAATAACTAGCTGATTTGCGAACAAAGTACATATAAAAATATTGTTAAGTGACGTAAATTCACTTCGGTCTGTGGTCGAGTCAGAAGTGCAGGATTACGCAATGTTGAGTGATGAGGAAAGATTGCACAAGGCAGAAAATGCAATGGAAAGGATATTGTACCGATTGGATGTGGAATAGCTCATTTGCTCCCCTGGTTCAGTCTAGTTTATAACTCAAACTAAAGCTCTTTCTTTTTTTGGAAGTCTGTTAGAATGTTTTAACCTTTGCGAATCTCTAAACTTTTCTTATATTATGTTTTTTTTATGTATGATATATGTTTTGAAACAATTGGTGTGATACCGGTGTTAAGTCATCAATAGTCTTGAGCAGGTTATATTGAACATAAAACACAATACCAATACCTTATTGTATTTTCTACACCATTTGTGTCTCACTGCTATCACAAAACAAATGATATAAAATACGGGTTGATGTCTACGTTACTCTATGTGCTGTCATAAAACACTATAATCGCTACGTGAGTAAAATGAATACTTAATTCATACTCATCGGACGGGTTCTATCATGTGCAGGTTTTCCTAAAAAGTCATATGCGAGGTAAGCATATGCGATAAACATATTCAGACTATAACTGGCTTATTAAAATACCATAAAAACAGTATGGTTTCAGAGTAACATATTCGTGATTGAAAATAAAACAAACGGTATAAAATACGACTAATGTATCCAAAAAAACCTCGTAAAACCAAAAAAAAAAATCAAATACGCCTAAATTTATTAAGCTACTCATCACTTCTTCCTCTTCTTCATCATCGCTTCTTCCTCTCCTTCTGAGGTATCATCATTATTTTCCCTTGAAAGGTACGTGCACGTATGTCTACAATAAAAAAGGGTCATTTATAGATGTTTTCCAACTGAACCTAATTTACTATTTTGCGACAAGAGGAAAAACAGTTTAACTTCGTATTAACATGAACACCATTATATAACACTGTCAAACGCCTTCCGAGGTTTTAGTACTGTCACACCCCAACCGATGGTGGAAACATCGGGATGAGACGGACAAATTGCTCAAAACTTCATAACGCTATGTGACAATATAGATTAAATTCAAATTTCATTCAAGACTAAATTGTCATAGAAAAATTCCAAACAATAGTCAACGATTGTTTCACAACGACATAACATCAAAATAGATAAATTAATCTAGGCGTGTATCTAAGCAATCCTACTAGATTTCTTGTATCATCAGCTTTCCTGCAACATGTATTAAAAGCGTAGATCAATACAAAAGTATTGGCGAGCATACAAGTTTGAAAATAAAATCTAAGTGTAAGAGTTTATTTCAATCATGATGGGAGTATAATAAAGCTGAATCGCATATATATGTAGACCACTTTTGCATAACAATAGCATATAATCGAATTCCTTAACTAGCAGGCATAGTATTCTAAGCATAACGATATCATGAGAATACAAGTCAAAACTAATAAGCATAAACAAACTCAAGCATAACAAGTAGCATGTATAGACGAGTTTAAACCAACACATATAACTCACATAAGCGTAACTAATGGCACATTTGGTATTGGAACACGTTTAATTTTGTTTAAAATAAATTTTGTAATTTATACATGTTGCACCCCAAAATGCATTAAAGTGTAAAAAGAGGGTCGAGTATGCTCACATAATTGCTAAGTCTTCTTTGGAAATCTGTGACGAGTTAAAGAGTTGGAGGACGAGACATCAAGGTCACTTTATATGGCAAACGAAGGTGTATGAGTAATTGAAATTATGAAGGAGATTTAGAATAGGAGTTAGGACGTACGTATATATTTAACATCGATTATGAAAGAAAACTCTAAGTTAAATTCATCGAAAGAGTCGTAAGTGTGTCATCAGAATAATGAGTGTATATATATATATAATTATTTGTTTTGACGGAAAAAGTATAATAGATATGTATATTTGTCAAATGTATAATAGGTAAACAAACTTCGTCGAAAAAATATAATAATTGAATGCATGTTTATCGAAGAGTATAGTAAATAGACGTATTTTGTCGATAAGCTAAAAATATATATTTTGCCTAATGGCGTAATAAATAAACATATTTTGTCGTTAAACTAAATAAATATATATTTTGTATGTTTTGACGAAAAACGGCAGAGTTTCCCATGTTTTAGAATGATCCCGACAACACAAGTTGTCGATTATTTCAAAAAAACACAATACTAAACAACCACAATATATCCTTTACCTATATTTTTATATTCCGCTACAGGTTACATCGAGTTTGGTTCCGCGATTAAAATACTTTTAACATAGATAGTATAACGAATGGCGACTAAGATAACATTAATAAGTATATTGCTAAGTTGGTTCTATAATTTACATAACATAACGTAATGAACTTCACGATGTTAGAAATTTTACCGAAGCTCGTGTCGAAGCGCTGACCGTGTCTGGCTGGGTGACCAGCAGTTGACCGAGTTAACTCGGTTTGACTCGAACCGAACCGCGCATGGACCAAACTGACCCGAATCTGCTTGCAAATCTTCGTTAATCGAGACCCGAACCAACTGATCTGAACCGTGTTGGACCATTCACGAACCTGAGCCAAAATATCCACAGCTGACCTGACAAGAACCCCAACCAAACAGAATCGGACAACTCGGCTTTGAACCGGAGTGAACCTGAGATCAAAAGTCTGAGCTGGGATCGGAAACGTTGAACACTGTCATCGCCGCCGCCGCCGCTGCTATTCTCGCGCCGCCACCAAGCGGCGGTGGTGTTGTTGTTGCCGTTTAGGAGGGAGAAGGAGGGCGATGGTTGATGATGGTGTCTTGACGGAGGACCGTCGCCGGTGGTCTTCGTCGAAGCAGCAACGAGGGAGCAGAGGGTGAGAGGTAGCAGTGAGGGTTGTGGTGAGATAGAATGAAAGTGGAGGGTGGTAGAGGTGTGCCGCCGGGGAATCGGCGCCGGAAACACCCCCGGAAATCACCTCAGCTCGCCGGAGAATGGAGAGGAGGCAGGTGTGTGTGTGGGTGGCGGCTGTTGCTTGAGTGTGTCTGTGGTGTGTGTATTTAGTTATATAAGGTAGGGTTTAGATAGGTTTAGGTGTTGGGCTCAAAGCCCGTTAGCTTGTTACTAGGTTTTTGAGTGGCCCAGTGGCATTTACGAGATCCGTTTTTAAATACGAGTTTCATAAAACTGACGAATTTATTTTGTTTATTATTATTATTATTATTATTATTATTATTTATAAAAAGAATAAATAAATAAATAATAATAACAATGATAATAAAAATGGACAAATAAATAATTTAGTGGTACGACACGTATTTCTTAAAAGTAGTGGAGTGTGGAAATACGAGACGTTACAGTCTCCCCTACTTTAGGAAATTTCGTCCCGAAATTTATACAAGAGGAAGACTTAGAAAGATGGCACTTCGAAGTATGTATGGGTATAATAAAGAAACGAATGGTGAGTGATTAAGTTTGTATTAAACATAGAAGTGAAACAACCGAATTTCTCATGGCACGTTTTACGAAACCTTGGTAATATGGCACTAACACTTATATATAGAAAGTACCAGCGGCGTATCCACCATGTTCATACCATAATACGTCTGTTTCGCTAATCAATGCCATGTTACGTTCTGTGTCACGAACAGGGTTTCTTAGCGTATCACGAGTGAGAATGATAGCGTATAGGTATATAAGCCTATAAGTATGATTGTAATTAAGTATGAATGAGTATAGTGTATAAGTGTAAGTGTGCGTATATTCACATTCGTGTATAATACAAATGATATATTTTAGTTAATCAAGATTAACGGATTACTGGCATGTGAATAAACAGGTCAAATCATCGTGTACCGCAATGTAGACTACCCGTCATCGTTAAAATGAAGAGGGTATAAAATAGTTTACTTAACATGACCTCAAGAATACGGGCGGGCGTCACTCCTATAGCGCTACACAAGCGTATACATGTTAAGGTGTGGCTTGATCAAAGTTAATGACGAGTCTACCACATAAACATGTGAATAAACAAGTCAAACCATCGTGTACGCAATGTTGACTAGTCAATATTGTTGAAACGTAGTGTAAAATAGTTTACTTAGTATGAAATAGTTTACTTAACATGACCCAAAGTCTCAAGGGCGATGCGCTACTCCTATAGCACTACGCATAGTGCTATACATGTTAAGGTGTGGTTTTATAACGAGCTTATCACATATAATGTTCCAGTAATCCCAAATCAAGTATGATGTTTAGTATGCACCTATAGAATCATTGTGTAATAGATTTAGTATAAATGCGAAGTTTGTCGTGCATAAATTTGATTTTAGTATAGTGTGACATTAAAAAAAAGTACCCTCTTTTGAGCATAGGAAGTATTTATTATGTGTGACACCCTTCCGAGGCTCATATTGACAATCCTTCCTAGCTGTGAAACCTCCGGCCATAGCATATCTTTGGTAAAAAGAAAGGCATTATTCAACGGATCAAACGTCACGTGCATCTTTGGTTTAATGGAATCGTCAACGTTTGTTATAAATGTTACATGAACCCCATGAACATCACCGACCACGCTGGTATGTATGAATATTACAATAAAAAAGCAACAATTCAGTCATTTATAAAACACTATAAACTGTCATAAAGCAATATAAAAAGGTAGAATAAAACACCATTGTATATAGCTAACAAACTAATGTAAAACACTAAATGAAAAAAGTTAATAACAGAGGCAACAACATATTTCTGTATTTAATAAAACACTATATGTCCATTTAACATTAACTATTTATTATAAAACACTATAAAGTTTAATTAACAATAATCTGTTCATGTTGTAGTAAAACACTAGATAATCATAAAACACTATGAAACAAAATTACATTATCTACTCTGCTGATAACACTATAGAATTTGCATATAACACTATAAATGTCATCACCAAAAACAAGATTAATATAAGACACTATAAAACAATTTTACAATATCTACCCATCATATGACACTATTATACATGCATATAACACTATAGGTGTGATAAAAAAATATCTGGTGGGTTAAAATACTATCAACCAGATTTAATTAACATTATCATGGGGATAAAACACTATAAAACGAATTTACAATGTTTTTTCAGCTTATAACACTATTGATCATGCAAATGACACTATACATCCAATATCAAAAAAGGTAGTACATAATATAACACTAAAACAACAACTTACCCTAAACAAGGTACCCCCCCTAAACAATTCAGCGTATAAGACACTACAAAACCCTACAATCCAAATATAATGAAATCTATACAAGAAAAGCTTGTATAGTAAGACCGCAAGCTGAAAAAAAACACAACGCCTGTCTATGATTAGGAATGTAAAAAACACAGATCCCTACTGATCCAAACATGATAATTCTTAACAGAATCAATTCCTATGATACACATGTACCTGCATCACGGACTCCATTGAAATTGAAATAAAACACCACAGTCGCAGAGGATAAACAATTGTTCGTGTCTTTGAAAAATTTCCTGCAATCTCATGTATTTATAATTGATGAATGATAAACACCAAAATCTTAATTGATCTTACAAAAAAATTACAAAATTCGAAATCCCTATAATAACTCGTGGACAATTATCTTTTAATCAATTAATTGAATGAAATAGAAAATTACTAATTCATCCTTTTGAATTAATTTAGATTTAGGGCACTTGTCATCTCCATAATATTTCTCATCCTTCTCACACTTTTAAATTGATGTACAGAATCCTCTACATTACTATATATATATAATATATATATATATATATATATAGGAAGGGTTCTTTTCAGAACCTCACTTTTTAGAAGAATTTACAGAACAATATGAACCACTTTTTTTTTATCTTAAAAGCTAAACAAAAATAAACAAAAGGGTATAATGTAACCATGAATTTGTTTCTCTTTCCTATTCTAATTAATTTGCCCTCTTTTTCTAACTTATCTCCGAAAATTTAGATAATTACAAACATATTAAGATTTTAATTAATCATTTACATGGTCCTCATTTCTTCAAAGTGATTAAGCAGCAAAACCGATCAAGTATTGTGTATGTGTATATATGTTCTTCGTATGTTTACTATTTACATATATGTAACTTCTTTTTACTTAGTAATCAGTTTATTCAAAGATGACCTCTATATACGTATACGTAAAATTCATCGATAATCCATTTTTTTCAAACTAAACCACTGTTTACATATTTAAGTATATCATTTACATATATGTAAACTTGATGACAATTACCTAATTTTCAAACTAGTCATTCATTTACACAGATGTAAATCTTTTATACGAATCATGCGATCTCCACATTTATCGCCAATATAACAAAAACAGATGAAAAAATATACTTAGCTCAAATACATAATTCAAATCTACACTTACACATATGTACATAGATGTTTTACACTTATGTAAGAAAATAAATGCTTACACATGTCTCCAAATTGATCATCCATATAACAAAAAGAAGTTGAAAAGATGTACTTAGCTCAAATACATAATTCAAATATACACTTACACATATGTGTAGAGATGGTTTACACATGTGTAGGAAAATAAATGCTTACACATACACATTTAAAACTAGTAAAAAATTATATATATGTTTTCAATCTACACATGCAATTTCACTCGTCTCTTTCTTCTCCATCGATTTTCAAAATATTTTCATAGCAAAACCTGTCATGAATGCAAAAATAAATATTTGATTAATTTACAAGCATATTCAATTGTAACTAATAACTAAATTAGAATCCAATGACCATTTGTGTGTAACCCTGTATTAGACATGTAAGTTAAGCATTTACATATGTATAAGCTAATCATTTACTCTTCTATATATTTAGCTAACCTATTTAGCTACAGGAACACCATAATTAAAAATAATAAAGAAAAATAAAGTTAATTACTATTCAATCTTTGTTAACGAGAATTTAGATTACAAAGATCAACTTGGAGATACAATTGAATAATTTGAAAAAGAATTAAAAGGAAAGCTCAAACCTGTATTGATTTAACCGAAAACGCATATCTCAAACTCATAAAGGGGGTAGGGGTGGTCATCACCGATCACTCATCACTCACTCACAACTTCCAATCAAGTTCCGCAATGTCATCAACCATTATTCCATCACTCACAACCTTTTTTTAGTGGAAATATCCCATCACTCACAACACCCAACAATAAACCTCACATCCCCTCACAACCTTCCATTCTTCGCAGCGTTATATATATCACGCGTTATACAATTTTTCCGTGAAACTTTTTAGTGGCGGTGGTGCTTTGTAAAGTTTCACCCGTGAAACTTGTTCATCACGTACAGAAAATCCACCACCCCGAGTGGCCTAAGTAAAAGAAACAAATGAGTTCCATGTATATCTCTAAAAGTGGAGTGATAGACCAATGAAATAAACAAATACCAAAGAACTAATTATATATCTAAAAAGTTAGCATACCATCATCATCTTAAAGACTTGTTGGCACCAAAGAATTTGTGAAAAAAACAATACCTGAGAAGGACTCAGAGATCTTCGTGAGGCCATGAGGGGTCGGTTAGGTTGTTTTTTTTTTAACGACCAGTCATCTGCAATTTTTATGAAGGACTCAGATCCCTTTCTGAAGTTGTTGTGCAGTTGAGACTTGAGAGGGAGAAGAAATATAAGAACGATATATAAATTTTGATTTAGAGATAGAGGAGATAAGTTAGGAACTAATTTGTTTGAATCTTCCAAAAATACCCTCTTCTCTCTATTAAAATTTCACTTAATGTTCCTTCAATTACAATAATGCCATTATAATTTTACACCATTGATCAAATGATCTAAAGGGTTATCATAAGTTCTGAAAAATTTAAGAGTTCTGTAATGATCTTGATCATTATATATATATAATAAAAATAAATTCGATTGAAACAGAACGAGCAAAGAACGAGCGTACCTATGCGCGTGCTCGGTTCGTTTTTAAACGGAACCGCGCTGCTCGGCTCGTTTTAAGCGAGCAAGGAATAAACAATAATATTTCCGAGCTTTTACGAACGATCTTCGAGCGCCGAGCAGTTTGAACAGCCCTAGGTTTGACATAGATTGTGTCTTAAGGCTAATCCAGAATCAATGTATAGTGTGTCTATGTAGTAGATTAAACATTTACCAAATGGTTTGTATCCCAAGTGGTGTTGTATCTAGTCTTGCCGTCGACACCAGTGTAAATTTAGAAGTAGATTTAGTGGGTATGTGAGTTTGTTGCTTAAGAAATATACATTAGTTGAGTGCTTTGGGAGTAGATTTTGGGCCGTTCGGAATGGCTTGTAATTAACTCGTAATTCAATGGAGTTGCTTTGGCTTGAGTTACTTGACTCGTGAAAATCAAGCTGAATTTGAGATGATAGGAATGAATTTTCATCCTTGATTTGTCTTGTATATTGGTAGTTTTATACAATGCCTTTTGAGACTCGTATAAACTTGTTATTTGAAACTTGTATACTGGAGTCGAATACGTGGTTAATTTCTAGCTCAAATTGAAGGTAAGATCATTTACAATGGGAAGCTTAAAACACGTAGTCACGTCACCCATCCTTAAGTTTTTCCCCTTTCGTAGCACACAAACACTCCTCACCTACATAACCCATTTTTGGGTTTTTTTTAGCAAAAACCCCACAAACCATTGGGTTCACACGAACCCATTGAGTTTATTAATTTTTGTAGGAGCAATGTATGGAAATTTTAGGGAGCCCATAGATATATAACCTATGGGAAGAAGTAGAGGGGTGCACAATTCATTACTAGCCTTAACCGAAATCAAAGTCATCTGTTAATCTATTTTATTAATCAACTGGTAATCGGTTTGGTTTATTTGGTTTTCAGTTCGATTTGGTTAATAACCAAACTAAGCTTGGGCTAGAATTTTTGCTTAGATAATACATGGAATTGAAGTATAAATACATAAAATGGATGTATAGATACATGAAATGGAGGTATAAATACACGTAATAGAGGTATACAACATGAAATAGATGTATAAAACTATAAATATATGAAAATATGAATAGTTCAGTTTGATTCCATTGATGTGGATTTAACAGAGGGTGCAAAAGGAAACCAATAATTGGTTTTCCACTAATTTCGATTCAATTTATAGGTTTTTAATTAATGAAAAAGTTATTACTAACCCAAGTTTAATGCTGGTGTAATGATAACTGGCCCATTAATTTGCCTTAGTGAAATTTCAGGGTTCTGTCCTTTTTTTAGTAATTTATTATTTCATTTAAATTAAAGTCATCCTTGCTTCTAGAATAAGGCTATTTAAATCGCTCGGCGCTCGATACTCGTTCGTTGTTTGTTTGAAAAATGCTCGGAATTTGCTAGTTTGATTCAACTCGATTGAAAAAGACGCTTGGTTCACATCGGTTTGATTTGTAAACGAACGAGCATGAGCAAAGGGCCACTTGGTTCGGTTCGAATCGGTCGATTTGTATTTTATTATATATAATTTTGAATAAAATGACTAGAATCCCACATTAATAATGCTTGGCTAAGATTCAAATATGACCCATTTAAGTAATTTGAAGTCCAATACTCCAATGTCCATTTAGTAATTGAGTCAAAATGTTAAATATGAAATTTGAAGCGTTGCTCGATACTCATGTCTCAACCCGTCATTCGATTCAGAAGTACATAATCCTTATCAAAACCCCCCCAACCATCATTATTCGATTTCCCCATCGCCAACTCGCCAGGGTTTTGCTCCAGTCGGTTCATTTTATACTTGTGTTCTAATTGGACGACCTCAAGGACGAAAATTGCACTTTACTTTGAAAACTAACGCCCCTATCGTCACTTTCCTTTTTTATTTTCTACAACGCTCAGTACTCGCTCGGCGTTCGGTCTAAAAATGATAGGATTTAAAGACGCTTGTTCGACTTGGCTCGATTGAATAAACGGTCGGTTTGGTTTGGTTCGGTTTGTAAACGAACCGAGTACGAGCAAATTTCCGATCGGTTTGGTTCGACTATCGAACAACCCTATTCTTGATGTTAGGGTTTAAAAAAAGAAACACGCCTCCTGAGTCCTGTCCTCCCCTCCCAGACGCGACTTCAGTCCTTCACCGTCGTCATCGCCACTGCTCCGCCGTCTTCCATCGGGTTTCTGTCGGTTGGTTCGTGTACGATCTCGTTTTTGAATCCCCTCAAGGTTCGATTTCCTTCTTTTCAGTTTCTGATATCTTCATTATTGTTGATTCTATAACAATCAATCTCCAATTTGACGTTTGTGTTAGTTCCGTACGAATTAGGTTTCATTTTGCTCGAATCGAATAAAACTTCACATATCATTCCGTATGTTGATTGTAATTATGATTTGTTTATATTCACTGTGCTTTGATGCTTTCCTTTCACACATTGTTGTAGTGATGCGTTAAATTTGCTATACACAGTTAGGGTTTTGATTTTATTTTTTTAATTTTATAGAAAAAATGAGATTTGACAGAGTCTGCCAGAATTGATTTATGTTGAATTCGAGTAAGCTTCGATTAGTAAAATTTGAGATTTGACAGTCTGCTTGAAATTATTTTGTTGAATTCTAGTAACTTGTTCATTAATCACCATGGTATTCGCGTTTCATCACATTATCGTGCTCATCATAAAAACGAGAATTGACAGTCTGCTTGAAATGATGTATGTTGAATGCGAGTAAGCTTCTACGTAATTACCACGTTCACGTTTGATCCTATGTAGTTGATGTGCTAAAATACCGGATATCGGTCAAGGACCGATATTTGAGATATAGGTTATCTCGGTGAGATATCGGTAATTTTAATATAATGCAGAATTTTTATATATAGCAATTTAACACTAATAATTCAGTGATATATCGGTTATGTCAATTATATCGTCAATATCGGTTATATCGGTCAATATCACCGATAATATCGGTACCAATATTCTGACCGATATTTGACACGATATTTTTACCAGGGGACCGATATATCACCGATATTAATTGCATAGGTTTGATCAGATTATCATGCTCATCGTAAAGTTTGAGATTTAACAGTCTGCTTGAAATGGTTTATGTTGAATTTGAGTAAGCTTCGTCACATATTACTATGTGTATTTACATTTGATTAGATTATCATGCTCATCATAAAATTTGAAATAAGTTTCGAGTAAGCTTCTTCATCAATTATCATATGAATTCACGTTCGATCAGATATCATATTTACCAAAAAAAATAAAGATTTGACAGAGCTGGGTTTTTGTTTTCATATCTTGTTGCAGATCTATCAAGATGAGTCTCTTAAATAAAAGAAAAAAACCAGAACCTAAACAAGCTGGTGGTCTACTTGAATTAGACCGTAAAGTACTCGAAGTCATCAGAAGCAAAAAAGAAATGGCAATCTGGACAAGGGACTTGAAGACAGAAACAAATTTGACCGATGCCGTTATCAACAAATGTATCAAGAACCTTCTAAACTCATCACATATAAAGGAAGTCGTCCATGTGCAACTAAAGGGTAGAAAACACTACATTGCCGCAGAGTTTGAGCCATCGAAGGAAATCACAGGCGGTTCATGGTATGTTAACGGTGATCTTGATACAACATTCATTGAACAACTCAAAGCTCTTTGTTTAAAGATAATTCGGAAGTTAAAGGTTGCAACGCCTGATGGAGTATATGATTTTTTCAAGGCAAACAGGCTAACAAACACAGAATGCACGAGCCAGCAAATAAGTGAGATATTGCGGTCTATGGTTTTGGATAATATGATTATAGATGTTAAAAGCACGGGGTTAGGGGAATATCATTCGATTCCTGTTGGTCAAGTGTGTTATAGATGTCCACCTGGAGATGTTAATAAGGGTCCGAAAACAGGGGCGTTGGTCTCGATTCCTTGTGGGATTTGTCCAAGAATTAGAGAGTGCACACCGGATGGACTTATCTCTCCAACTACCTGTGTTTACTACACCAAATGGTTAGATTTCTGATGATACCATGTTTTCAGTCGCGGAGGTTTGATTATGGTTGTTATTTAGGTGCGCTTGATTTCTTGATCTTTACTTTTAATCTTTTATACTATTTGATTTCATCAAATAAGACTGTTAATCTTTTCTCAGTTAAGTGTGGATGAACTTTGGTGAAGTTAATGATGTTTTGTTAATGTTTTAGGATATGATCTAAACTTGTAAGTTATGCTTGATTTGAATCTACTAAAATTGAAATTATATGACTTGGTGTGTATCCATATATCAAAATTATTTAATGGGTGAAAATGACTTGGTATTATAAAATTTGTTAACTTTAAACATCCAAATGAATCCTGACAACAAACCATCACTGTATATCACCACTACGTATTACTCGTTGGCCTTATCACACACCACTGTCGTTGCAGCTATCACATCCAACACCGCTACTGTCACAGCCATTGTTGTCACCATCACCTCCACATTGTTCTCGCCACAACCACCACTATTGCCGCAACGTCTCTCTCATCGCTGCCGCTTCCATATGCCACCACAATCTCCTATTCTATTCATTACACAAGAAAGAAAGTTACTAACCTAGTTGCCTTCACTTGTGAAGAGAATAAGGTAGGGTAGCCAAAGCCCCTAACAAAGGGATTGGGCAGTCCCTCTCAAGTAATGCATAAGCAAGATAGGACTAGAGAGGTGTGAAGAGAAGGGGGATCTCTTGCTGTTAGCAAAGAAAAAAGTGGCAAGGGATTGAAAATAAGAAGAAAGAAGAGAAGGTTAGTAAGAGAGTCTTTCCTTACCTAATTGATCTAAAAAGTAGGCCAAGTAAAACAGAAGTGTGTGTAAACAATAAGTAATGACTTGCTTTGTGAGAGTATAGTTTCTAAGACGAATGCTAAAGACTTCTCTACTAAAAGGATTGTAATCTGATTGTTTATTATGATAATGAGGTTTGCAAAGGCATAATGATAGTAAGGTCGAAATATCCTCGCCCTTCGAAGCGGATGTGAGGGTCTCCCCCCATCTGGCTCTTTGCACGGTAATCTTGACTTACTGCTTCCCCTAATGTACTCTTTTTTACCACGTGGTGGGCTTGGTTTTAAAATGCGTGATGCGCTCCGATGCTTTTTGATCCCAAAAGCCGAGTATCACGTACGCGAGACGTTTGTTATTTAAAAAATATTTATAGACTATAGTTTAACTTGTTGACTTTAAACACTAAAAATTTAGAGATCAAAGTAAATAAATACAACAAAATAGCTCCAAGTACCATGAAAAAAGTTCAATATAACCAAAATATGCCTTGAACTCTGAAGTGTACAAGTAGTCTATGCAAAAGGTACAGGTAATTTATGTAGATATTTAACAACTTCATCAACTCATTGTACAAGCTTGTTAAGCACATTCTACAAGCTCACTGTACAATTTTACTAGGTTGATTTAAGAAAAATGCACGCATCAGGACGCATTATGCGATATAGGGCGCATCAACCTCGCGTCATGTGACCTCATCGCATCACCTGATTCGATCTTATCAGCGCATACACGCATTTTAAAACAAAAATCAAGGATGTTAACATTTAATAAGAGATCCCAGGGGCTTGCTTGAAAAGGCTGTTTACCATACTTGTTGATTTAGCTCTACTCTATATTTACTAGACTCACTATAGTAGCCAGTCTGGGTGCTCTTGCTGAAATCATTACTTAATTTTATATATATATATATATATATTTCACAGTCATATATATTTTTTAAACCAGTACTAAAGATGTTAGATAAAACTTTGTTTTTTTCAATTAGCGAGGGTTTAATCCCTATGTCGACAAAATTATATAGTTTAGTTGTAGAATAAGGAACAATTTTTTGTTTACTTTTTCAAAAGACTAATAGTTGTATGAGTAGAACAATCATGTATTCAACAAATAATATTTAATATGAATAGATCATAGATGTAAATACATACATAGGCTGGTTTTCCTTCTCCAGTTCTCCAAAACCATGTCTAAGAATATTCTACCACAAATTTTCCCCTCTCTTTACCTCTTCATCTTCTTCTCCATTGTGTTAGCCCAATCTAATGATTCAAGTTACCCAGATTGCCCTTCATACAACTGCAGTAACATAAATATTAGCTACCCTTTTGGAGGTTGGGTAGCGAACCCACCACCCAGTTCTGCGGTTACACAGGCTTCGGGATCAACTGCTCCATCATCAATGGGACTGAGCTGCCAAACATTAACCTCGGCGGCGCTCTTTACCATGTCCAGAACATAAACTACGACACATCTAGTGTTTCTCTAGTCGATTTCGACGTATCTAATATCATCCGTGTCCCCAATGATTGCCCAAGGGTGCGTCATGCAATTGATTTGGGAACTTTACCATTGAATTTCACGCGGTCTAACGTTAATATAAGTTTCCATTTCAACTGCACTGGATCTGGATACCCTAGTTTTGCAAAGGAATACCATGTTTGTATTCAAGTTCTGGAAGAAATGCATCAGTTAATATCATAGATTCCGAAACGGAGAATTTTGATTGGAGTGTGTACTCGTGCGATGAGGAAGTGGTGACAACGGTGTTGCGTGAGGCGGTTTATGTTTCTGATAGTTCTCATCAGGAGATAGATTATGTGCGAGCGCTCACGAGGGGATTCGAGCTAAAGTGGTGGGGGATGGAAGAGTGCCGGATGTGTGAAGAGTCGAAAGGGCGCTGCGGTCGAAACTATGGTACGATGGAGTTAATGTGTTTTTGCTCTGACGGGACAAATGAGTGTAACAAAGGTACGTTTTTTTTAAACAACAGTTTCTAGGTGTTTTTAAAAAAAACGGTTTCTATATTTTCTAAGATAAATACATTACAACGTGTAACTCCCAACCTTTTTTTTTGGTTACGGAGTACATACTGCACATAACCTCTAGGATGTCCGAGGACTCTTAGATTCAATTGATATTTTATTTGGGTGACGTGTAAAATATTTTATACTTCCATAACTGAACTCATCATCATCATACTCAGTAAATTCCAGCAATAAGAAAGCTAAGGTGGGGTCTAAGAAGGGTAAGACGTAGACAACCTTACCTCTACCCTGTTGGACAAGGCCGTCTTTGAGGGGGTGCGGGGTGGGCGACAGCACAGGGCCCAAACCCTCCGGGGGCCCAAATGTTTTTAATTTTGTATAAAATTTACGTTGTATAAGCTAGAATATATATTTAATGAATCGAAAGATGACACAAACAAGCTCTTGTCGAGGTGATTATTGCCCTGCTTAAACAACAAGGAGACACGGGTTCTAATCCTGACGTCTCCAAATTCTCTATTTTAGCTGCATATGTTATTTAATGCCTAATTTTGTTAACTACATCTTTCCCTTTAGTTAATAAATTACCAACTAAACTAAGCTAAAAATAACTATTTAAATTACTTCCATATAAATTTTAGTGATTAAATAATAGAGAGGTTGCTTTCATAACTGACTGAACTGATGATCATTTTTTTTTTTGATATTAAATAATTGCAAATGTTTAATATAGTTGCAAATATTTCTTGAGTGTGGAAAATTTAGACACGGGTCGTTATCTTGACTCTATCATGGTCATAAACCATAAGTTTCCAGATTGTACAAGTAACCTCAACATTTCTTGATTAATAATTAAACTTAAATGGTATTTTGCAGGCAACGGAAATAATTGGATAGTGAAAGTAGGTAAGAACTTTCACTTAATTTTAATTAAAACATTTACAAATATTGTTTTTAGGTTTTCTAAGACGAATTTCAAATCTTTTAATGATCATAACAGTTATTGGAGTTGGAGTTCCTCTATTATCATTTTTGTTGATAGGCATAATATGTTACATCAAGAAGTCCTCACTGATCAATTACATAGCCTCATTAAAATTAAAATGTGAGGATGATATGAGTGTTGAGGCCTTTATCAAGCAATATGGATCCTTAACTACCAAGAGGTACATGTATTCTCATATTAAGAAAATGACCAACTCATTCCAAGTCAAATTAGGCGGTGGCGGGTTTGGAAATGTATATCAAGGGAAACTATCAGATGGTCGTCTTGTGGCGGTTAAAGTTTTGAAGTCATCTAAAGCAACCGGAAAAGTGTTCATTAATGAAGTCGCGAGCATTGGCAAGATTTCTCACATTAATATTGTTTCTCTGTTAGGGTTTTGTTTAGACAATCATAGGAGAGCTCTCATATATGGATTCATGCCAAATGGATCATTAGATCGGTTTATATATAATCATGATTCTCATAAATCAAGCATACGGTTAGAAGTGCTGAAGTTATATGAGATAGCACTTGGAATAGCACGCGGTCTTGACTACTTGCATCATGGGTGCAACCCTCGTGTCCTCCATTTAGACATAAAGCCACCTAACTTCTTCTGGATGACAACTTTTGTCCCAAGATAGCCGATTTTGGGCTTGCAAAGTTGTACTCTAGAAATGAGAGCAGTGTTATTATGTTGGAGGCCCGAGGCACAATTGGGTATATTGCCCCTGAAGTTTTCAACGGAAGCATTGGAGGAGTCTCACATAAATCCGATGTTTATAGTTATGGGATGTTGATTCTTGAAATGGTTGGAGGAAATAAAGATTTGGATGTTAGGGTAGGTTCTAGGAGTACAAGTGATTCATATTTTCCTTATTGGATTTACAGGCGTCTTGAGAAAGACGAATATCTATTTGATGGTATATCGAGTGTAGAAGAGAATGAATACGTTAGAAAGATGACGATAGTCGGTTTGTGGTGTATACAAACCGATCCAACACAAAGACCTTCGATCGAAAAAGTTATTGAGATGTTAGAGGGAAGCACAAAATCATTAGAAGTTCCACAAAAACCATCATTTTATTCCGCCTTTGAAGCACCGATTGCCACGTTTAGCACTTCGCAAAGTGAGCAAGAGAGCAGCGGTCTTTTAAATTCATATGAGTTATGATTTGGTTTTCTTAATTTTCATGTACGTGCATAATCTTTAATTGTGGATTTCGTATACACTGTAGCACATACGGTATAGCATGATCATGTTGTTGATGATGTGTTCTATGGCATTAAATATTATTGCACTTTAAATGCATATCAGGCTTGCAAATTTATGCCTCAAGATTATGAATTACAGAAGGGATTAGTACATCCCTTGAACCCTATAGGAAGTGTATAGAGTAATACGGTTCCTCTGGGTCCAAGCGTATTGATCAATACACTTCCTATATGTGTACTTAAAGTATAAACTTTTCAGAAGATGGTCAGCTAATGATTAGGGGATCAGAGGATGCGTATAGGGAAATACGGTTCATCTGAGTCCAAGCGTATTGAGCAATATACTTCCAGTATGTGTACTTAAACTACAAACTTTTCAGAGCTAATAAGAAGTGTATAGGTCCATACGCTCTCTTAAGGATTTTTTTTTTCAAAAGACCAAGAGAATTGTATAGGGCCATATGTTCCCTGGAGGAATTATTTTTGCAAGAACATCATATTGTTATTAGTATCTTTTTGAACTTTATTTTTTTAAACTAATTAAGTTTTTTTTTTTGTTATAAAATGATGTTAGTTTTTTTGTTATAAATTTTATAAAAGACATAGTAAAATTAAGCAATCCAAACAAACTAAACATATCTAGAGATGATTATAATAAATCAAATAAGCTGATAAATGAAAAATATGATATAACTTATTCTTACATTTCGAACACCAAGTCCCAAAATTTTTTTGTTGTTAAGACTATTTACAGACTATAATGTTAAGGACCTGCTCATTTTTTATATTAAGAGTGACTTTTAGTCTTTAAATGATGAAAAACCTATCAATAATAATATAAACAGGGAAAGATAGAGTTCATCATATTCAAGCTCATAGCGCACACAAAAACCGGCCAGCTGCTGTGGGTCTATCGGAAAAAGTTCCGGTATGTTTTAATCCATTTTCCTTTTCTCATTTCAATTGCTCAAGTAAACCAATAGATATTTGAGGGTCAAAAAAAAAAAAAAACTGTACACCATAGATACTATACTAACTGTAAGTACAAGCGATCAGAGTGTCAACGAACCACATGGACCCCTTTTATAAGAATCAAATACATATTCCAGTTTGACTTGTAATACGTCTATATATCTTTTCTTCAAGATGGATGGTTGATGCATGTTTAAATATTGTTGCAAGAAAATTAGCTACTATCTTAGCAAGTATAAATTTCAAAAATGCAAGCCTACATCTTAAATTAAGATAGTATAAATGACCAGTAGTTCAAGATATATAAATTATGTGTAAAGATGAGAAACAAATTGGTGTTAAAATTAGAAGTGAAGAAAGATTTTTATGTATTTACTTTAGTTGGGTAATTATGTGTAATTAGATTACATAATTATTCTATTAGTGTAACTGCACGATTTTTTAAATAGATTTTAGAGCTAAAATACGTGCTTGACAATTGAGAAAAAAATTAAGAAAAAAATTTCCTCATTCATTTTTCACGTTTAGTGTGTTCAATTAATTTATACAATAACAATAATTTATTCAATAACAATACTTTAGAAAATATAACCGGAAACACATGGATTCTACGTAGGGAGATAATATATAACTTGTATTTTGTTAATAGTGGATTATTTTTATTAGTATTTTTGTGTGATCAACTATTTTAATATAACTAGGATGACATGGATGATGATGTGAATATGTCTCTCTTCACCCTTTTCTCCCTTACCTCCACCACCAACCCACTCTCTCTCTACTTTCTCTCTCTACAAGCATGATATTTTGGATCTATACTACTTGTTGCTTTCATGATGATGTTGTGCATGATTTAGAATGATCTTATACCCTACGTCATTTTGAATCTAGTACGCAAATGGATCCAATTTGGTATGCCACATTGAACTTTTTTGCGCCAAAAACACTTGCGGCACTATACTTGATCCGTAATACTGATACGTTAAAGGCTATTTTTTTGTAAATTTTCCATATACTAATTACATATCATATAATAGTTCATTAAGAGTGTTATATTTAATATATTCTTTCAGCCGTATCATTCATTTTGGACTCTATCTTCACCGCTGCAACTTCTTTTAGGATTTGAATATGTTCTTATTTATCATCAACACATATCCACATCCTCTTCCCACTTCTTTTATTACCCACACCACGAATTTTGCGTCCCTTAGAAAAGTCTTCTTTTTTTCACATCACAACTCCATATGAAGATTTAAAGAATCTTGAGTTATCGTTATTGGTCTATTCACACACGCACAAATCTATTTACACACATCAAAGCATCCCGTTATGGGCAAAGCGAGGCGTTTCAATGTAAAGTCAACATACAAGGACTGAGCCTGTCAGTCCTTGTCTGTTGACCCTAGTGTGAAACTGTCACACCCTGACCCGCAGCGGAAATGGTTAGTCGGGGCATGATTGGGTTTTCATCAAAGCTCATGACATTTACTATAAAGTTTCATATTTATTATTTCTTTTTAAAGAAGAACGTTACAATAAACATACAAGTACAACATGTTCAAATACATTTTTTTTCATGACTTCATTATTTTTCTTCTAAGGCAATTTCCTATGTGTTCCTTGCTTCAACCTGTCCACCTGTATCATGTGTAAAAATATGGTTTTTGGTCAACAAAAGTTGGCGAGTGAATCTTATGAAAACATTTGAACGCATTTATTATATTGGTTATAAAAAGATGCATAACCACATACGAGTAAACGTAAATGTAAATTTAATCACGAAACACATAATATCAAATAATGCACAAGCACACACACCAAATGATGAACAATGAGATCAATGCTCAAACAAACGGAGCCGATCTAATGAGGCACGCGATGTTCAACTCGTCTACCACGAGGAACTGATGGGCCTAATGAATGATTTGCACGCAACTTAACAAAATGTAAACACGCATCACAACAAACAATATTTACATCATAAGTTTAGGTCATATAATGGTAATAGCACAAGTTTGAATAAATGAATTAATTAACGCGACACATGATACACCCCAAAACATGAATAAAAAGGGGAATTTGTAATAATTCACTCACAGTGGGTGCGTTCTTTGATAATGATGAATGCGCACGAATTTGTGATTCGACCGACGAGGAAAACTAACCTAAATAATAATGTAATAATTTGATAAATAAATAAAGTTCATTTGAAAATAATATTTTTAATTAGTGCTCTTATTAAGAGTTTTAGATTTATTTTTGTGAATCTAATGCAAGTTTTTAAGCTTTAAAATCTTATTTTGATGTATTTTTAATTGATTTTTCAATTAATAAATAAATAAAAGAAAAATAAAAAGTTGACTTTTTTGACCGTGACCGTTGACCGTTGACCGGTCGGACTATGTTTAATTATGCGCTGAGTGAGGTTCAAACTCGTGACCTCTCGTTTACGTGCACGCAGCTCTACCAACTGAGCTACGTGTCTAACCCGAAATATTTCTGATTTTAATTATATTTATATACTTTTTAGATTATTCAGAATTTTATTTAATTAAAAAGGTTTTTAAAATCATTGAACCGGTGCATACCCGTTAACACTCGAACCCGCGACCTTATGTTGGGTTGCACCCAGCCTAACCAGTTGGGCTGGGTGTCTAACCCGTCTAATTTAGTAATATTATTATACTTAACATCTTGCTGCGTGTTAGCGTGTTTGGTTTAAAGAAAAAAGGGAAACGGTTATTATTAATATGGATCTGACCAAGACTCGAACTCGTGACGTGAACATTATGATCGCACACAGTCCACCACTGGACTGTGTGTCTAACCCGGTGATACTTGGGATTTTAATTATATTTATAGACTGATCAGACTTCATCTTCTTTATTTGAAGCCCACTTTTTCAGGATCGATCATTTGAATCTTGTTAATTTGATTCGATCCTGATACAGCATTAAACACAAGGATAGAGAGGGTGATTATAACCGACGATGGCTGCAGATTCTCCTGTGACACCTCTGATGATTACACCCGAATTCCGGCGTCTTGCGGCGAACTCCGGCGAGTTGCAGATGAACTTTCCGACGAGCAGAAGGTTGAGCAGATAAAAATAGAGGTAAATTGTGAAGGAAGTGAGCGATTTTCAGAATAGGTTCGGATGCGCTATTTATAGGTGAAGGTCTGATTTTAGATTTCGGTTTCAAACAGTTTTGGTCAAAGAAATTAACTTCCGAATTTGATTATATAACCGAATTGTCATGATTGAGTCTTAATGCACTGATTGGGATCAGTTTCCTTCCGTTTAATCCTTGAATAAAACAGAGACTATTAATGGTTTGAGAGTTACGGTCGGTTACAGGCGGGTGTTCTTTTTTTTAAACAGAATTCAGAAGGGTTGTTTCACTATAAAATTTATTTAAGTTGGGTTTATTTCAGATATATGCGTGTAGCTCAGTGGTGTGTTGGTGTGTAAGATCTGTTGGGGACCCGGGTTCGAAACCCGGTTGCCCCTTTTGTCTTTATATATATATATATATATATATATATATATATATATATATTTTATCCAAAAAGCTTATCTTCTATAACTTATTATTATTTTTATTTATTGGTTATCTTTTTAATTATGAGTTATTTATTAATTATGAATATTAATATACTATAACTAACGCAATAAATGCGATTTGAACATTTAGATGAATACTTGATTTTTAAACGGAGCGGGTTTTTAAAACCCGTTTTACGACGAATGTTACAGAAACGCCCCGCTATGATCAAAGCGGGGCGCTTTGAACTGTCAGACTTAATTTGGTGGAATGGGTTAGGTTTTGGTGAAAAAATGGGTTGTTGGTTGATTGTTTTTATTGTATTTGGTTGTGTTATTTTTTTGAAAAGTTGTAGATTTTTGTTTTATGTTTACAAAACATTTATATTACAAAGTTGTTTTATTTCACAAACATATATTATTTAAAGTTGTTTTTATAAATGTTATCCCATTTTATTTTAATAAATTACCCGAACATATTTAATTAAAACACCGTACGATATGTCGCGAATGAGACGTATGAAATAAGCGCAATCAATCGTTTTATTTCTTAAAACGTATATAATTTAAAGTTGTTTGTATAAATGTTATCTGATTTAATTTTTAATGAATTACACGAACATGTTTAATTAAAACACCGTACGATATGTCGCGACTGAGACGTATGAAATAAATGCAAACAATCCACACAATCATACATAAATGATCAACTGCATATATACATAAAAAGTCGGTTTGTACATACAAAACAAAACAAAATGTCTAATACAGGAAAAAAAACAATACAAAGTAAATCTACTGATCCTCCGACGGAGACAGTGGCAGTGGAATCTCTGGCAGTCCCAAATGTGCACTGATAGCCGTGAGCGTCTGGATAATCCACGCCTACTGTCGCTCAGACCATCGGAGGCGCCGATCGAAGTCCCTCGCCACCGCCTTCGCAGCAGGGGCAGGTCAGCAATGACGTGCTGTGGGTACTGCGGCGGGTGTGGAGGCGGTGGCGGCGGTGGTGGCGGGTCACCCCGAGGCTGCTGCTCCTGATCGTGAGGCGGTGGCTGGTCATCCTAAGGCGGTGGCAGACCCAGAGCCTCAAGCTGAGCCAGGTAAGCCGCCGCCTGAACATCCGGAGGCGCCAGTCTGCCCTCCCTGATCTCGATAACGACGGGGATCACCTTTGGCAACGGCGGCTCCTGCACCCAAACAACCCCATCGCGGCCCCGAAACCGGTAGCCAACGTCAAACTGGTGCAGTATGCCCATGGACGACGCTGACGCCCGGCCTAATGTAGTCGACGGAATGGGCGGGGTCAAAATCAGATCACTCTCGGGTACGAGCCCTAAAGATCAGGCGATGACGGTGACGTAGCAGCTGCCAAAAAGCCTCCTGCTCCTGCTTATGATAAGTAGAAGCATAGTACTCCGCCAAGCAGTGAGCCAGCGCGCACGGGTGAGGCCCAGCAGGCAGTACATGAAAAAAGGTCCCCCTTGTTGACCTTGTCCCGGCTGTGAAACCGGGGCACGATCGAGGACGCAATAATGCGATGCAGGTATCTGTACAGGGGATCTCTGATGGTGGAGGCCTTTTGCGAGGATTTCCCAAAGGGAGCCCTCGCAATAAGCCTCCAGAAACTAATAAGGGTCTGCCTGTCCAAGGCGCTAACCCCCTACGTATATATATATGTATCAAGCTCAGGGGCGGTGTACAAACCTGCATGGACGGCGAACTGCCTAAGACTCATCTCAAACTCCTGGTTGGCCGGGCGGAAGGTAACCTCGTGCTGAGGATGGGCCGGGTCCTCCACGTAATCTGCCGGATGCGGCCGGAATACGAATGATGCGATAAACTCGACCGTAAGCTCACGGTACGAGTCCTTCACCGCCCCCTGGAACAAACGTGCCCACGGGGAATCCAACCCTATAATCTCCCTCGCCCTAGCGGCCTCCTCGACTGTCTCCAACAAGCCCCAGTCAATCTCGACATGCTCCCCTATCGACATGACGTGTAACTTCGCGCACCTCTCATGCCTATCGTCATCTGCCGGGAACGCGAGATACGGGTGGTTCGGGGTTGGATCAGCGACCTGATCATCCAAACCCGCATCCATATCCATGTCGATATCCAAATCATCCATATCCATATCTGCGTTTTAACAATCATTAATATACAAATATTAATAATAATAAACAAACAATTAATAAAAATAACTAAACTATTATTAAACAAAAATTATTAACAATAACAATTAATAAACAAATAATAATAACTATTAATAATAATTAAATAATAAACAAACAATTAATAAAAATAACTAAAATATTATTAATAACAATAACAAATAATAAACAAAAATTATTAATAATAACTAAACTATTATTAAACAATTATTAATAACAATAATAACTAATAAACAAATAACTATTAATAATAACTAAACTATTATTAAACAATTATTAATAACAATAATAACTAATAAACAAATAATAATAACTAAACAATAAGCAAACAATTAATAAATTTAACTAATAATTAAAAAAACATAGCAAAGCGGGACGCTTTGGGCCAAGCGCCGCGCTTTACCTGGTTGATTTTGACCACAGCGACAGCAGGTCGTCAAATCACACCCAAACCGAATCAATAATCAACATTAAGATGAAATTAAGGGTTTGTATGCATAAGGTAGTAAGGATATTACCTAACGAGACTCGAATCGTCGTAAATGGCCTTCACACGAGATCAAACGAGCCAACTGTGTGTAAATCGCACCTTGTGTGTGTGTTTTTTGAATTTTGTGAGTTTGGGGGTGAGCTGCTGCGTTTTGGTTTAAAACGTGGGACCAAAACGCCACGCTTTGGCCTAAACATGGCGTTTTTTTTAAGACATGCAAGTAATACGGCAAAACCGCGTGTTATCTTGAAGAAACACAACGTTTTGCGTTAAAATTGAAAATTTTTAAACAAAAACGCCACGTTTAGGCCAAAGCGTGGCTTTTTTTAAGACACGCAAGTAATACGGCAAAACCGCGTGTTATCTTGAAGAAACACAACTAGAACAACAAAACCGCCGCTTCTTTGGAAACAATATATCGAATACGCTAACTATTGTACATGGCCAGCTTTTAAAAGCAAAACTTTGGGGTCGAAGCGCCGCGCTTTGGCCATAGCGCGGCGCTTAGGGTTCACGTGACAACATCATACCGGGTCAAACCTCGTATCACCTTTATGTCACTCAGACATCAGTCACTTCACCTTTTGTCTGGTAAAGTAACCCTAAGCGCCGCACTTTGCCTAAAGCGGGGCACTTTGGGGTATGAAAATAACTTTGTCCGTGTGTGAATAGCAAGATACGTTCTTGAAAACCTTATGAACAAAGATATGTTTTTTGCTTGATTTACAAGGGTGTTGTTAAATACACCGAAAAAGTCAAACTATTTTTACTTTTACCCACAAATCAAGCCATTTCAGTCAACTTTTCAACTTTTTTCCATAAACCAACTTTAATGGAACAAGTTTCCATAAAGCAACTTTATTTCATTTTGTTTCCATTTAATTTTTTCCCTTTTTTTATCGTTTTCCATTTTCTTTTATTTCAATTCTTTGTTTTTTTTTTCATTTTAAAACTGAAATCTTATATTATTATTTACTTTTTTTATTCTTTTTATTATTTAAAATAATTTATAACTAAACAACTATTTAAATTATTTCTTTCCTTTTATTTTATAATTTAAAACTAATGAAGCAAAGACGCTTTGAAAATATTATAGCTATATTTTTTAGATTTTTTATTTTAGTTTTCATGGCGAATAATTTAAAACAGACAAAGTTTTCATGTCATACTTTTGTGATTTGTTTTTTTTACGGTAAAGGAAAAGTTTAACAAAATATAATTAAAGTAAAAAAATTATATATAATTTGTTTATTATATATAATTTGTTGCATTTGATCATTTTACAATTGCCCTAGTAAATAACGAGAACCATTATGTCATGGTGGAATTACAAGGAGGGTACCTGATGCCTACAATCACGCCTTATTGGAATTTTCGCAACATTAGCATGTCTCCGGCTGGATGGGAAACCATGTATAGGTGACGTCTAGAATTATATACCCAACTTTATCGTCGTGAAAGTGGTTTTGTCGATCTAAGTGATTAATTGTTTTAATGTTTGCACGTTTACTTTTTTATTAGATGAACTTTTATTTATTTATAATAAACTTTTTCACTTTCGTGTTTATAATAAAGTGTCTTGACTATTTATTTATTAATATTTCTATTAATACTAATAATAGTATAACAAAATATAAAAAAGTAACAAAAGTATTATAAAATAAAATAACATAAAAAACATAATTATTACTTTTGACTTTTATAATAAAATAATATAATAAAGTAAATAACATAAAAAACATAATTATTACTTTTGACTATTATAATAAAATAATGTAATAAAGTGCTTAATGATTACCAAGTTTGACTAATTGGTATATTAATCCATATATTGGGTGTATTTATCACACCCCATTTACAAACACAAGAAAATTTACATCTCCGTAAGCCCTACAGCTGTCATTATTACTATTTTTTTTGTTCGGTTAATGTATCTTTCAATAATCACAATTGGTTCGCATGCACTCTCCAATTTCTTGATGGATACATCTGTAAAGTATTATTTGTACGATGCACTTTCACTATTGACCTTTAGCTGTCATTATTACTATTTTTTGTTCAGTTATTGTATCTTTCAATAATCACAATTGATTCGCATGCACTCTCCAATTTCTTGATAATACATCTATAAAGTATTATTTGTACGATGCACTTTCACTTTTGACCTACTGATGCATTTATAGCGATCTTATTGGCCAATTGTACTCCCGATTAAAGTATGCTTTTTCAAACTACATGTATTACTAATGCAATATAATTTTCGGGTAGCAGTACATAAAAAATCATCTATACTTTTTCATTTGATAGATTTATTGCACTTAAATTGTTGTTTTAAATGCTGCAAAACTGGATTTAATATGATACAGTTAGTTTTGTTCTTCACTTATGTCATCAGCTGATTATGCCATGATGTTGGGTTCTGAGTTATGTGTTACTTTGTACAGAAAGAATTAAGGCTATGTTTTAATGTAAGGATTTGGGGTCACACTGCCTCCATAAAGGCACAACTAACCAAGTGGAAAACTGAAAATGTAATGCCTTCTATGAAATTTAATTCGCATCGTTCAAGTCATCGATTTGGTAGAGCAGCTTTATAGGTTCCAATATCGGAAACCAGATTTCCTTCATAGCATTTTGACTTCCATACATGCGAGCATCTGAGAGGTCGCCTTAATAACCATGATGTTGGGCCCATAAAAGGTATAAGCGACATATGTAGTGGTTACGGTTTGGTTATCTTGAAATCCATATGGATTTCGAGATGGGCTTTTGATGTAATGGGCTAAGGTGTAGATCATGTTGACCGCTAGTATATAAGGGGTCTTTTGGTTACACGTTAGGGTTGTTGGTTTAGAGAACATCAGGAGATGGAAGTATTGCAAGCAACTTGTATTAGACAGTTTTGATAATATAATTGTATGCAAGTTTGCGTTTCTTATTCATCTTGTTCTTTTACTTGAATCTTTGTGGTTTGTGTGATTCCGCCATACAATCACAATTGTATTGATATCATTGTGGTGATCCGGATTTGAGACTTACAAGTGGTGTCAGAGCCTTTACAACCTACTTCTAGGCTCGGTTTGATATCAATCTTTTGAGAACGAGAACTTATCACTTTTTGAGAACCAGAACTTTTCGAGGACTTATCACCTGAGAACGAAACTTATCACTTTTTGAGAACCAGAACTTTTCGAGAATACATGACTTTTCAAGATCACGGGACCTTTGGAACTTAAATTAATCTAATTTAAATTGGTAATTAATTCCATCTAATTATGAATCCTTGAGACTTGACCAGTACAACTCTCGTTGCTACCATTGCTACTAGTCTTCAAACAGAACTGGATACCATTGTTGGAATGTCTACTAGAATTCCTTGACTTATGTCTGCTGATAATTAATTTGAATGGAAATTCAGTTTTGAGAAGTATGTGAAGACCAAAGAGCCTAAGGTCTAGAGAAGTATTCCTAGGGGTCCACGCGTGATAATGTAGACTACCCAAGATGATAAAGATACAAGCTGAAGAAACCAAAGGCGCAGTACACTGATGAAGATTTTGAGATTATTGAAGAAGATGCTAAAGCATTGTCATTTCTGAACACGAGACTGGCTCCTGACATTTTTGTAAGCTTCAAGGATGCTACTTCAGCTAAACAATTATGGGGCAGTCTGAAAGAAATGTTTGAAGGAAATGAAGATATGCAAGAGAGTGGAAGAAATGCTTTGAACCACATTTTTTGGTCCATTCAACTATATTTATGGAGAAACAGTTGAAAATCTGATTAGAAGAATGGTGAAATTGGTTACTCAAATGAAAGCCGTTGAGATTGAGCTAAAGAACAATGTTGTAAATCTCAACTTCTGAATGCATTACCAAGAAGCTGGGATGCAAATGTTGCCATGATCAAGAAGACGAAAGATTCGTATTGTCTCTCTCTCACTGATATGATTTCTGTTATCAAAGCATGTGAACTTGATGATAAGTGGAGGGATACGAAATCATTGAAATTGCTAGCTGGCAGCCGAAATAACCAGTTCTGTTACCAATCAAAATTCGGCACTCATGTCCCAGCACAGTGGATTTCAAATTTTTAATGTAGTCGAACCCGCTCCTTATTATGTCTCATCTCCTGCACCTGCATGCAGTCCCGTTACTAGAAACTCAACAAAGTCAAAATCCGCTGTTTTTGTTAATCAACTTGCTGCTCCAACTCACTCAGCTCTAAATACAGCTTTTGTCACCAAGCAGAATGAAGAAAAACTAGCACTTGCAGCTAGTATGATCAATTGTCTAAATGCTTTTCTTGAAGGTGACCTTACTCCTCCAGTAATGAGCGCTTTTTATTTAAATCAAATTCACCCAGAGGATTAGAAGAAATGGATATAACTTGGCAACTAGAAATGTCTACGTATAGAGCCAACAATTTTATTGCAAAAACTGGTCGGAACAACTAGGTTAAAGGTTGTGTAGTTACTCCCAAGGTGAATCTCAGGTGCTATAAGTGTCACGAACCAGGTCACTTTGCCAGGAAGTGCAAGAAGACCGTAGCTGAGCTAAATACTGAACGAGCAATGGTTCCCGTGACTACTACCAATGCATCATCCTCATTTGGAGCACATGGAGAAAAGCTAGCACTAGTTGCTCAGGAGCCAAATGTGTTTGATTGGTTTGATCAGATGAGTGCCTTGAATCAGACTGACGTAGCACCAAATCAGCAAGCTCTCATGGTGCAGATGTCTAATGAGGGACGTATTCTTGATGAGGTATATTCATGCTTATGTACTAGCGAATGCAGGGAAAAAGTTGCACAGTATAGGGAACACAACTCTACTTTGCTTGAGGAATCTAAAGACATAAGAAAAGAAAATCTTACTTTTAAAGCAAATCAAAAGAAGCTCTATGAAAAGATAGCAGCTCAAAACAAAAATATTAAACAATTAAAATAAGATATCAATGTTCAAGAATGTTGGACGAAAGACGCTTGAGAAAGCCTTCTTTCTAAAACCACTGAATTAAATGCTTTGAAAGAAAATTTTCAAAAGATTGAAATAAACATTAAAAACTTTGAGACCTCAAGCAAAGTTGTGCAAAACATCTGTGATGTGCAACTTGAATATAAAGAAAAGAAAGGGGCGAGATTAGGGTTTCATAAAGTTCCTACACTATACAATCATAATTATACAAGTATACATCTCACTGAGGAGGAACTTGAAAATAAGAAACATATGATGTATGGTAAACCAACCCGATCCCCTCCTATTCTAATATCAGCTCCAAAGTCGACTCCTATTGGACTATAAGCCCCCAAGCCAAATCCCATCAAATTGCTTTTGTCAAAGTTCCAATTAAAAACCAACCTAGTCCATCTACTTGTGGTAAACATCTACCTGATCATGTTTCATAGGAGAACCCGATTGTATTAAATCAGATTATGTGAATTGTTTTTCCTAATTAATTAGAAATAAAATAATTACCAGAGAAGTTATAAATATAAGTGTTTTACCATTATGCCAATTGTTTAATCTCTTCTTAACTAAGTTGTTCTCAAAAGATCATTTCCCTATCTATATCCAGTGTTGTAAATCTCGACTAGTCTCCAATTAATCACTAATTGGAGATTAGAGATTCACTGATTAATCGCTAGGCGGTCAATGAACGGTCCTATTTTGGCCAAATTTTGGTCACATCCCAGCCAAATTTCGACCAAACCTTATTAAAATCTAGTCACTTACTTAAAAATGGCCAATGAAAGGTTAAAACATGTCTACTTAAAAACTATATATAAAAATGTGATATATATAACTAAAAATTACATATAAAAAATCCTGATCCACTAATTCCGATTAATCCCTATTAATCGCTAGCCGATACCCACCGATCGACTAGCGCCTAGTGATTCTACAACATTGTCTATATCTAACGTGTAAAAAATCCTAGGGAACACACGTCACAATTCTAGGCAACCTAAAATCTATGTTTCGTGCATCTTTGATCCTATTAAATAATGATATTAAAGGGGCTTGCTTTAAAGATATTTAATACCCTTTAATTATGATACTTATTAGTTAACTATAAATATTTATAATATATATATATAATATACTATAATAAATTGATTCCCCCAATTTTGAAAGCCTACACACCACACTGAGCTCCACCCTACAACAAGATCAAGGATCATATGAGATAAAGAAATTCCAATCCCACATGAGCAAAACAATGTTTTCTGAAGATTATATAACTTTGAATTTTAAGAGAAAAGTAACTCGTACATCATATAAACTAGTAACTTGAAAAGCATAAAAAATCCCATTTAAATATACATATATTAACATATTACCGCATGATAAAACCTTCAACTTCAAGAGGATTTGGAGACACACTTTCATGGGATTGTTCATTGCATTCTCTCTTCTTCAGCATCTCACATCAAAATAAAAATGATTATTATGTGAATGATTTTTAGTCCCTACTTATTTTATCCAAGTTTAAATACACGACTAAGTATTAGTCCAATATGACATCCATTACAAGTTTTGAGACTAAATTTCAGCCTCCAATACCTTTTCCTTTATATGGTAGAACATGTGCCAAATAATGATAAGACTAATTGTTCATTGCATCCTCTCTTCCTCAGCATCAGGGCGGACCAACGTACAAACACGGTTCTCGGGAACCCATTACAAGTATAATATAAACTGAAAAGGAACCATAAGTAAAATTTTAAGGGAACCCATAACAAACATGCTTTAGTGTTCCACAGGTTAATACTCCACCTCCTTAACTTCACATCCCGAGTTTGATTCCCTTTCCACTCTTTTTTTTTTTCTTTTTTTATAATTTATGGAAACCCATATTAGGGTTAAGAAGTTAGAACAACAGTAGTAACATAACATCACGCATAGAACAGCAGCGCACCCAGGCTGCCCAGCACCCTCAATCTGAATCTCGTTCTCATCCGTCCGTCTCCCTCTCTCCGGCCGTCCGGCTCTGGTTGTCCTTCTCCGGCCAAGCTTGTTGTTTCCACCATTCCAATCTTCAAATATCCCTAACCTCAATTAATCTCAGGTATGTTAATATTTAATTTTAACTTCTATTGATGTTTTAGTTTTAATTTAGTTGTTAATTTTAACTTGTTTGATGTTAATCTCAATTTTGCATCTAAGTTGTTTTGTTGAAAGTTAGAATTTAGCTTGAACTAGTTTTTTCCCTGTCGAGGGACGATTTGTGTACGATTTTTAATGCAAGTATTTATAGTGATATAGATATAAGATAGCAAATCATCCTATAGTAAGAATATAGAGACAATACAATACGGTACAAATCACTCTCACACTTTATTTCGCGCTTCTCTTTTTTTCTTATCTTCCAAGGGTCATACATGTTTACTTCTAGGAGCTGCAAAACAAACAATGAAATACAAATGAAATTTTATAAGACCCCGCTAGTTTTGACCCGTCAGTCACCTGCATGATCTGCACCATCTAAACATTGTATTTCATCAAATGGGTAAAAAAAAAGACATGGTAAAAGTAAGAAATGAAGCGGACGAAGTTAGTGGTTTGTTACCTATTACTTAATTCAAATCTTATAACCTATGTTAACAGTTACCAGTATGTTTGTTACTCTATACGGATTTATCAAAGGAAAGTGTTATCCTCCGTGCCTTCGAATAATATACTAACCAGTTCATATCAATAGTACCACTATTACTATGGTGGTAGCCAGTTCAAATACTCTTAAGTTGGTGAAAAAATGGCATAAGTGGAAGGAGATTTGGTTCAATTGGAAAACTGTCAACATATACTGCGACTTCCGATTGGGAGTAAGTAATTCTGACGATGCTGGTATGATCTAACTTTTGGACAACAGGGAGAACAATGGATTGCATGCTTTAATAAATTTGTGAATCACGTACCTTTGTTAAACGATATTTTCTCCGCTACTAGTTAGGGTTAAAGTAAAAAACAAGAGCCTCTAACCTGTTCCATCATTCATTCCTTCGCATGGCTACCCGTTCCAAAACAAAAGAAGGCTGACCCGAACCGCCTAACCAACCCGAACCGTCAAACCGACCCGAAATTGTTTATGTTCGACCCTATGAAGTTAGAGCATCTAAAAAAGTGAACCCAGTAGAAAAAAAATCCTGCATCCGCCACTGCTCATCATCTCACGTCAAAATAAAAACGATGATTATGTGAATGATTTTTAGTCCCTACTGATTTTATCAACATTTAAATACACGACAGTATTAGTCCAACATGACATCCATTACAAGTTTGAGACTAAACTTCAGCCTCCAATACCTTTTCCTTTATATGATAGAACATGTGCCAAATAATGATAAGACTAAATATCAGTCTTTGATCCATTCATATATATAAAGATGTTCAAGACTGAATATTAGTCCCTAATTTGATCTATTTTAAGAATATTAAGAAATGGTTTTCAGTCTCTAATATGTTTATTCCAAGTTAGAGACTGGAGATCAGCATCATAAATTTGTGTCATTTTTCGTTACCTACTTGGGACTGAATATTAGTAGCCGATAAGTTTCTCTCCAAAACCTTGTATTGCACAAACATAATTCCGACTAAAATTTAGTCCCAAATAAGGTGTCAAGATATTAGTGACATATTATCAGTCCCTAAAATATGTCACGTAAAAATCAGTCCCCAATATTATTAGTAACTGATAAATCGGTCTTGGATATTACGTATCAGAGATTGATACTTCAGTCCTTGAAAATTGAGTCTCTAATGGTCACTTTTCTTGTAATGAGGGGAGACAAACAGGATATCCCTGGATGACCACGTCTGGCCCAAGGCCTATCAGCCCTTCTTTTTTATACACACTCTTCGGCTATAAATACTAGCTTTTAACCACATATTTATGCATCGGCTCTCTCATTCTCTCACACTTAACACACACTCTTTTATTGTTCTTAAACGATACTTATTCTCACGCTAGAGGGTGGTTACAAGGAGACCCCCCACCTCTCTTCCTTGTAACGAGTCTCACAATGATTTGTTTTGCAGATCATTATCTGATCATTACCGATGAAAAGTTAAGGATTAACCCGTCTTGACAGACCATTCCCACAAGGATAAACCCGTCGATTTAGACTTGGTGTTTCTTCACCTACTTATCTTATTGTACTTTACAAACAAAAAGTTATCATTACTTAACCCGTGTAATACACGAGACTATAACTAGTTCCCTCATGATATCAACTTTTACAAGAAGTCTATATATTACTTTAAACTAGTGCTAATTCCCGTGTATTACACGGGACGATATAAATATAACAGTGTATGAATAAAATCCTAAAAGACGTCTAGTGTTAGTTACCCATGTATTACAAAAGCTGGGAAAATGTAATGTAATATACCGAGTAATACATAATTTATGTATTTTATAAACTCCTCCATTGTACGGGTTGAATAAACCCATGTATTACACGGGTTGTATTAAATACAATGTAATTTGTTGTGACAACTCACCCGATAAGGATGCTTTATAACACAATTGATACTGAAAGAGCTTATCTTATTGATAACAAACGTATTGTACAATTGTTGGAAACTCAAATCACAACATCTAATCAGACTAAGTCTAGCCTGACGTAACAACACTTCCATCGGATCACACTAATCTAGGATACACATTTCTACCAGACTATCACAAGTCTGGGACTATGAGCAACGATCATGCCTCATCACCTGTGACACATGCTTAAAAAGACGCGTCAGCTATTGCCAGTGAGTTCATGAGTATACACGAGTTATAAACCACATTATTTCACCATGAATTTGTACCTGCCCATATCATCATAACCCAACGTCAACACGTGACATCATCATACAATTAATGCCCTCTACACCATAGGTGTAAACTAGACAAATCCCGTCGTAGCGGCACGTATAAAAGGCCACAAATATCGTGTGCATGAGTGCACAGGTTATGTACATGCATATAACAGTCATGCCATATTATTACATTTTAAGACAAGCATGTTCATATTTAGAAAACATTCATAAAACTCACATCTTGCTAGTTGCGTAACATTTATAACAATTGCTAGTATAACCAGGAGTATCTCAAGGTCCTCACACAATTTACATAATCCTAAGTTAGGTCACGGTACGTCTAACTGGTTATTATCATGGTTGGATATTGGTTAGCGTTGCCTTGTTTAAGCATGAGTGATCACTCCATGCCTAACTAAGGCTAGGCTACCCAATACTTACCCATAATAATAACCCTAATACCTAAAAATAATATACTAACAATACGAATACTAATAGTAATATTAACTACTAATAATAAATAATAACGAATGATAAACTTATACGGGAAAATACCTTAAAACTATCGCAATTTGATGTAGAGTCTCCCTACTTGAGGTCCTACTCGTGCTCAAAAAGCGACTACTAACAACACCCAACGGGGTATCATATGCTCAAGATTATGTTATACTAGAGTGTTCCCAAAAGAAACTTAGCATCTATATGCTTCTATTTATAGAATGGACTTAGTAGCTCAATTGTTTGATTCAAGCGATGTGGGATGAGAATGAGATGGTTGCTTGCCTTCTTCCATCTTACACGTTAAAACAAATTTGAAGAGTATATTATATATTATTATTATTATATAAAATGTTTCACTCGTTTTTCTTGTATAATTTTTAAAATATAGCGTTTTACAAAACGACGAATATGTCATTAGAACGAGAATATTTGTATCTACGTTTTAACCTAAGTTTCATTAAAAACGGAGTAGGGTCAAATATAATATATATTTTTATTATTATTATTAATATATTTATTATTATATTATATTATTATTATTATTATTATTATTATTAATTATTAAGTGGTCTCTTATAACCTAAATGTTCGTCTCATCTCATATGACTATCTTACTCGTTCGATAGTATATGAAATATAAGTTTTATATATATTTATTTGTCTACAAAACAGGGTGTTATATGTGTTAACACATATTGTCATCAAGATGTATTTAAAAAAATAAAAATAAGATCGAGGCTGTGTTGTTCCACCAGGGTTGGTGCTTTCTTTGCGAGTATGTCTGTTGATGGCGCTGTGTCCTATCTGCTCAAGGAAAGCAGCCCAACTCAATGTGTTACGCATTAGCGGCATTTGCTACATAATCCGCATCGGTTGTCAGATATTTTACTATAAGGTAAGTGAGGACTTCTTCCAAGAACGGATTCTTCAACATCGTAATTAAGTTGATTTGTTGCTGCTGATTTCAATAGCCAAGTCAAGCTTTCCAGCAGGCGAGACAGATGTCGATTCTACCTCTATCAACTACCTCTTTATTTTCTATTTTTATCACTCTTTTTTCCATCAACGATTGCCACGTGAAAGCTCTAAGTCAAGAAGTCAAGCCAGCAAGAAAGTCCGAAAGTTAGAAGGTACGGTTTCCTCATCCTAAGCTACCTCACCTCCTGTCTATGCGCCCTTAGCCCAAGGATAGAGACAGGGCTAATGCTTTAAAAAATAAAAATAAAAACTTGGAGATGACAATTACAAACTTTGTTAAGTTAATTTTATAACATTTTTAACTGAGTATTAATATTTATGTTATCTATAAATGTTAACTAAATTAACATATCTTGTTCTTTTAAACATTTCTTTTAGCCTTTCAACTTAGACTTTGGGGTGTACCTTAACATCTAGGGTGTTAACAATGACATGGCATGTTATACCGGCATTGCAAACCGTTCACTCCTTGTGTTAAAGGGATTATATGTTAACATGATGTTATGAGATTGTCTTAATTTGTTTTTCCTTTTTTACACCCAAACCATTAAAAGAATAAAGTTATGAGGATTAAACCGTTTCCTTGATGTTAGCTAAAGTAAAATAAAAAAAAGTAAGTAATATGGCACCTAAATGATGTTAAAAAGAGTTAAAGTATATCCAAGGTGTTAGTTAAGTTCAATTAAATTGCAATTGCATAAAAAATTAAGAAGTAAAAGTTAGTTAATTTATAATAACTATCCATCATTAAATAAGAAGTATCCATAATAAAATACTTAAAGATAATAGGGGAGATATATTATTTAATATGAGATAGAGTTATTTAACACGAGAGAGATGTGATAAAACTATTTTTTTAATGCTCTAGAATAATAACACGTGTCTCTAAGATTATTACTTTATTAGGTAATGTAGATGTAGATAACCTATTCTCGATCTCTTTCTATTCGGTCACTCTTATCACAACCTATATATATAAACTCAAGTTTATTAATTACGAATAAGTTTTGTTTCTGTTTTTTTCCTTTTATGTTTCTTGGCTTCCAGCCTGGCTGGGGGTTTGGTTTGTGGTTGTTGGTTTTAATAAAGTGGTTCCTTTTGCTATTAAAAAAAGGAATAACATGAGAACATAAACAATTAACAAAACACCAGTTAAAAAAAATAAGTAAATGAAATCAACCGAGTTGTAGTCACTAGTTATCCAAATCGTTAGTATATTTTTACATCTGCAAACAAACAAAAAGTATAAATATAAAAGTCTTAGATGCATGTAACGTGAGAACACAACTTTTTATAAGCATGTTATGTGAGAACACAACGTTTTATGCATGTTATGAGAACACAACTTTTGTTTATTGCTTCTAATTTCAAGACTAGTGGTGAGTTAGTTTAAAGTCTCTTTTTAGATATGATTCTACATGTGAGAGTCTAGTTAGCAAATAGCTACTATGAGGTTTGAAGTTACAATAGGTACAGTGAGACGGGGTGTGGATATACGAATGCAAAGCAAGATGGTGTATTGTGAAAATGGAAATCTCTCGTTCAAGTAGAGTGACATAAATACATACGTCACCTTTTTCAATGGTTGTTTCCATAAGACGAAGAACTCGCTAAGGAGCGGTGAAACCAAAGCCGATTTTATCCGGAATGTCATGGTATCATATAGAGAAAACAAGAAGTACGAGTTCAAGTACATGCATTGTTGAAATATATGTAGATACGCTTCTAAATTGGTGACAGTCCCTACTACTAGCGAATCAACCTCATCCAAAAGGGCAAGAACACTCTCGTCCCAAGCTCTATCTGATGCTCGGGATCAAGAGATTGATCTAATTTGGATGATTTTGAGGATTCTCTTTCCCCCCCCACCCGGTTGAGACACTTCAAAAAAGCGGGTTCAAAGAGGTAGATCGGGTTTGGTATCGGGTTCGACCCCTAGTTCGGCTTTGGGTAAAGGGTTGTACACCGACCAGTTGAAAGAAATTGAGACGAAAATTAACACATTCAATTTCATCTAACAACAAAGGGTCGAGGTGAAGAAAAATATCCAAGCGGCTAAAAAAAGGCATCTCACAACGAAAAATTTGCAAATATGAAGTTTCTCGCCATAAACGTCTTACCAGCGCAAAATTGGCAACGACAATGGAAATAAAAAGGAGATCTTGCAAAATATAACATTGATAAATGATGAATTTTTTTTTATTTTAATGCAGTTGTTTTTTTGATTTTATGTAGTTTTTTTTATTTTATTTGTACTTTTTATTTTAGTTAGTTTGTTAATTTAATTAAATGAAATTAGTTAAAAAAATAAATGTAGCAATGCCACATGGCTAGCCACGCTAGCCAAAGCCACGCCACCCCACACCCAAAAAAAGCCACGCCAGCCAAGCCACACCATATGGATCCCACCTTCGCCACGAGTTAAGCCATCCCCTAACCCAAGCCCCTCCACATCTCATAGTCTAATATAATGCCCAAGCAATGATTACCTAATTATTTATCTATTTTTTTAAATTAAAACAAATAATATTTTATTAAATAAATAAAAATTACATTACCACTAATTAAAATCCTAAAAATTAAAGACGAAACATGCAAAATCTAGATCTAAAGTCTGTATTTGTTGCCTACGCATTTGAGCTACGAGCAACGCTTCTCCTTAAAGGTGATCTCGGTTTAGACATAGACTCGATATCTTTCTCCATTGCCTGGCTTCTTGTAACGCGACGAACTTTTTGTTTTCGGCGTTTCTTTCTTGCATTGTTTCCAAATGCCTATGGCCAAGGTCATGTATGTCTTGTAGTCATCGGTTCATCTCTTCAAAATCTTGTTTCATTTCGACACCCGCTGAAGACGACTACTCCCTTCCCCCTTTTTTCCCAATTCTTCTACCAGGCAGTCGGGGCAACTCTACTTCCTCATCCTCATTAATATTAATAGAATTTTTTAAATCGACGTTTCGAGCGTCGGAAGTGGGTATTTCCGGATCGACCGAAGATGAGGTTTTGGACGTTATACCATGGTCGGTTGGTTTTATCAACTCCACTTTGCTTTACGCCTACTACGAGGCGTCATGGTCGGTACGTTATACCATTTAGGACTTCCACGTAGAATCTCCCAACACTTCATGCAGGTGAATACCCCTCTCTTTGCGTTGAATTCCTCCAACGTTTTAGCTAATATATTCGTATCGCTTCGACTGCTACCCCAATTATCCTTTGTGCGTTGGAAAACTTTTTGAAAAAGAATGACATTTACCATTTATATCGGTCCATTTGGTTGATAACGAATCTTTTCACCTTTACGGATCTCCTTAAAGAAGGTTTTTCGAATTTTAATCCAAAAAAGAGGTAGCGTTTAATAGTTGGCTACAAAGAATACCACATATATATTATTATACTTAAAAATAGTATAAAAAAACTACCTAAAAAATTAAATACCACTTAAAAAATAAATACTACTAAAAAAATAACGCTTACCAACTTCGGGATATATCCTCCGAGATGTCAAGCCAAGCCCATGCTAACGTATACTCCTCGTCTTTTGTCCAAGCTTGATAGCTTCTTCTCACACGTGGAGCGTTAGGATCTTTTTTTATGAAAGCGTTTTCCACGTTGAGAGCCCTCGGCTTCGCGCTCCGGCTTTATCTCCGGCACAGTGTCAATCTCGGGCTCGCCTTCTTCTTGAGAACCGCCCATGGTTATGTTCACATTCGATGCAAAACCGTGTGGACCTTGAAAGTATTGGGGCATGTTTAGTAGTTGTGTGTACACCATCCTATTCGGGTCCATATCATGGTAGCGGTTGGGTGGTGTTCGGGTGATATGAAGTTGGGTTACCCGGCCGAGACGAAACATCGATAGGGGGGCGGAGGGATACATGATATTTTTTTAATAAAGTATAGGAGAGTGGTTTATAAGAAACAAATAAAATTGTATAAAAATAGGGTTAATTGTGGGTTTATATAGGTGAAAAAATGAAATTCAAAAAAGCGAAACTCTTTTTTCTTATTACCGTTGGGGACCGGTCAAATTTTCTCAAAAACTTTCAAAAAACAGGAGTTTTCAAGGGCACGCCCAAGCCCAAAATACATAAGAAAAACGCCCACGTGGGCGGTCCAGGTGGCATGAAGGAGCGTTTTTTGGGGATAAAACGTCCAAAAGCACTTCCAGTACGAGTGGTCTAACTATACATGCTATGTAAATGAGTTTTGTTTTCATTTGCATATACATAGATGGAACTTGGAAGAATAGTCTTATTCTGACTCACAATAGGCACCACAGTAGATATACACCTGCAAATGAAATGTTAAACATCATTTAAGGACATCTTAAAAGATCATTTAAGGGCATCTCAAATTTAGAAATTACATTTTGTGCATCCTTATCATTTTTTATACATATAGGGTTAACAATTAGTAATTCAATAAACTCTTTCAAAATTTTCAGAAAGAACACAAACCTGATTTGGAGTGTGTGTCATGGTTAAACTTGATGTTTTTGACTTGAACAATTATACAAGTCCCTTTGGGTTCATCAATCACCAATTCATCCCAACCCACCATCCTGGAACATTTCAACCTAAAATTCATTAACCTCACATACCAATAGGAATGATCAAACACGGCCTATGAAGTAGGGCACTTCACAACATATAAAGTTATATCTGGACTTGTGTTGTCTTTGATATGAATCTCATACTTATTCAAACGTTTTTAAATGTTTTAAAGTTTGTAACGTATGCCTCTATGTAAGTATACCGTTTATAGATTTTTTTATCTTTTATTCAAAGACCGAAAATATTCTTTTTACTCTTGTCCTTGAAATAAGTTGGTCACACTTAAGTTCTTTTAATTTTGAACGACAACTTAAATCTACATCATTTGCTTACAAATTACAATAAGAATTAAACCCTCACCATATTTACAAGTAATTAGGCGAGAAACACAATTTTAACACCTTGCCCTTTGATGATTTGAGGGTGTACTGGCCGGAAAATCAAGATCTGAAACTCAACGTCTTGATCAAACCAACTAACCCGTATGTGTACCCCCCTCAATATCTTCACATGCGTATTCCTTTTTCCTCTTTTTCTTTCAATTCCAGCCGTTAGTTCAGATCCCCGTGCAACCCCCGCCGGTCACCTCACATGCAGCCACGGCCGTACAATGTCAACAGAATTCATCTCCACATATTTACAAGCAATGGAATTCCTCTCTTATCGTCTCAAGCGTTCTACTAGCAACTACGCCATCGCAGACTTCACCAAATACTCAGTTCCGTTTTACGCATTATTTCAATGCCACGGTGATCTTTCCCGCACGGACTGTCTTGTTTGTTTCGCCATCGGCCGTACCACAGTTCCAGCATGCTTTCCCAGCACTGGTGGCCGAATTTTCCTGGACGAATGCTTTGTTCGTTATGATAATTATAGTTTTTCCCGAGAAGCTGTGGATCCTGTAACCGATGCTTAAAACTGTAGTTCAAGCTTGATGAGTAATTTGGGAGTGCCTTTTGAATTTAATCGAAGTGTTGAGAAGTTGGGTAGACAATGTTGTCCGATCAGCAGTGAGTAATGGAGGATTTGATGCTAAGGAATTACAGGGAGTTTATGTGTTAGCCCAGTGTTTAGAAACTTTGACTATTGGAGAGTGTAGAGAATGTTTGGCTAAAGCAAGAAGAGAAGCAGTAGGTTGTTTGCCAAGTATGGAAGGAAGGATTATGAATGCAGGCTGTTTCTTGCGGTATTCTACACTGAATTTTATTAACATCTCTTCACCAGAAGATAGGGGTAAGTCACTTGATCCCTTTTGTATAGTCTTTTAATTTTGTGGCTTTGTTTTTAATCATGATCATCGAAAAAGAAGAAAAAAAAAGTCATCTCATCCTGCCCTAGTAGCATCGTGTATTGTAGGATCTTACACAGGGGTGCTAAACGGGTCGTGTTCGCGGGTTAGCGGGTTCAACCCAACCCGAACCCTAAAATTTTACACGAACTTGAACCCGAAAATTTTACACGAACCCGAACCCGACCCGAACCCGAAAATCGTATCATATATATGAACCCAAACACGACCCGAAGTTTTGTGGGTTGACCCGAACACGACCCGTTTAACCCGAATTTTTAAATTTTTTTTCTAAAACTAATATATTAAAATTAAAAATTACTTAAAAAACACAAATGTATATAATAATATCATATTTAAATTATAAAATCTATGTTAATTTCTCCTTTTAAATTATAATCATGGCATAAAATACACGCCCCATTTAATTTATGAGATAAAATATATTGTAAAAAAATATAATATAGTATAAATGTGTTAAACGGGTCAACCCGCCAACCCGACCAGGTTGACCCGAACCTGATCCGTAAACCTAAACGGGTTCGCGTGTTCAACCCGAAACTGACCCGAACCCGTTTAGACGAAACCTAAACCCGCGAATTTCGTGTTAGGTTCGTGTCGGGTTTCCGGGTCGTGTCAGAAATTCACACCCCTAATCTTACAGTATAAACACACAACCACAGGTATGAAAATCTAGTTTGAATGAGTTTTGTTTAGGGAGTCTTTAAGATTTGTAAATTACATCATTTGTTTACGAATGAGGGATTACATGGGTATTTATATGTGTGTGGGATGTCTTGGTGAACAATGCACCGGTAACTAAGGTCATGAGTTGTACCGTAACATAGTAGGTGTTAACAATGACATGGCATGTTAATCGGTGTTGCATACCACTCTCTTCTTGTGTTAAAAGGGCATTAAAGAGGTTATAAGTCAACAGGTTAACCGGATGTTAAGAGATTTAATTAATTATTCTTTTCTTTTTTAAATAAAAAATCACTAAAAGAAAGGGTTAGATGGAGTTTGCGAGCTTAAACCATTTCCTTAGAGTGAAATAGGGAAAAATAGGTGATGTGACACTTAGATGGACCACTACAAATGGTGTTAGATAAAGTAAACAAGATTAAACCATTTCCTTAACACTTAGATGTAGTAAAGAAGGGGTAAAGTATACCCGAAGGCCTAACATAACCGTCTTAACATTCATTATAACACAATAATAAAACTTAATTAACTACGTAAGGTAAATCTAAATGAGTGAATTACAAGTTTTGTCCTTTATCTTTATACCAAGTTTCAGACAGTGTCATTTGTCTTTAAAATTGATGACTTTTATACTTATTGCTAAAAAACTTGCATGGTATGTCCTTTGGCCTTAACCAAGTTAGATTTTTCTGTTAGATCAGATCATGTGTAAGGCACATGAGGGTATAACTGTCTTTTTACCCTAAGGTTTAAAATAAACGTTTTATAGATAAAATAATATCAACTCGTTCTATTTTTCTCTCTAAACAACCAAACACTAATTTCTCTCTCTACTCCATCTCTCTATACCACCACCACAACCTTCTTCCATTACCACCGCCACCACTCTTCTTCTTCTTCTCTCTCTCTACACTAAATTGTCCCCTCCCGCTACCCATCACCAGCCACTACTCCATGTCGCAAACTTCCCACCTTTCCTGCTGTCACACCCCAACTGATGGCGGAAACATCGGAGCCGGATGAAAACGGTATTGTAAGAGTCTTCATAACACTAATTCTGACAATATTTAATGAACGTAAATTTCATTTCATTACTAAGGAATAAGTACAATAGTTTTGAAGCAAATACAACAACTTTCACAAGAAACAAAATAAAACTTAAGTACTAAGAATTTAAAAGTGCGTTTCTAGTCTTCCTACTAGAGTTAATTCATCATCATCATCAAATTCCTACAATACGTGTTAAAATACGTATCAGTACAAAAGTATTGGCGAGCATACAAGTTTAGGTAATAACATATGTATAAATGTTTAAACGAATTCACATGGCAATATTCGAATACTAGGAACCTAACTTGGTAATACTATCATACAACTATATTTGTTAACCCAAAGATTCCCGCTAGCATAATCTAATCATAGCAATGAATAGACGTTTTATTTACTTAACATGACCTCAAGAATACGGGCGATGCATTAATCTTATAGCGCTATACATGTTAAAGGAGGCTCGTACGAAGTTAATGACAAGTATAAAGCAACAAGTATCATGTATGTGTTCAAGCATATCGTATCAAGCATGTATATCTGATTGTTTGTTTGTAAGCATGTTTATAAGTGTATGTGTGCGTTTTTTATAAGTTACACGTATTGCACCCAAATGTGTTAAAATAGAAAGGGGTCATGTATACTTACGGTTTTTCAAGTTGTCCAAGTTAAACCGAGAGTTGATAAGCGTTGAGCGTTGGAACACCGAAGTTATCCTACATGAGGAAACGTAGGTGTGTGAGTATTCAGATTTGGTAAAGGGTTTGGATTCGGCATTTAAGTATAATAAAGTATACTTATGCAAAAAATAAATCCCGTCTAAACAATCGTCATGACACTAAGTTACATGTGATTTCATGGGTCTACTCGCCCATTAGAATCATTAACAAGGAACTTAGAACAAAGATGAAGTAACCTATGTTCATAATGTATAACCATAACTTGGTTATTATCAAGAATTCGGTTATACGTATTATATAGTATATAGATTATAATAATAGTCCAACATGTAAGTCATGAAAGTCAAGCATGGAGGTAGGATGATAAACATCTATTTAACCTCATTGTATGAATTCACTAAAGCACAAAGTTTTACCAACTTAGTTGGTAAACCCGTTTGGTCATGAATAACAAGAATGAAAACTAAACTAATCTACTAACATACTAAGTAGCCAAATAAGGAGAACACGGCGTGGCATACCCAACATGGCAAATGTTGGAGGCGATGCGGGGTTAACTGACTTTAGGACTAGCAAACCACTTAGTGAATATGAATAAAATCATCAAGTGAGGTGGTGCAATGAGTTTGGATAGCCAATGCTTCCATGTTTCACATCTTTACCAAAACACAAGTCTTGCGATAAGGACTATGGTAAACTTGGATGGTTTCATCACTTGTGGGTAGTCTAAAACCTATCAAAACAGAAAGTTTAGAGGGTGTTTGCACCTCTAAACTTTTAAGAATAAACTCCTAACAAGTCTCATAACCTTAGATAGGTTTAAGACAAAGAGGCACAAGATTTAAGCAAGAAAACATAAGTTTTGCAAAAATTAACAAAGTAATCTTCCAAAACAGAAAGTTTGGACCTCAAAATGGAGATGTTCCACCTTAGTTTACCATGGTAAACTTGTGGAAACACTCCTAGAGGGGTTCCAAGCTTTGTAATGGAAGATAAGATGATGAAAAGTGAAAAAGTGAGTTTGAATTGGAAAGTGAAAATGGAAGGACGGAGGCTTGTTTATATTGAGTGAAGGTAGGGTTTGTGTTTAATTGAGGTTTAAAGGTGATTGGGGAAGAAAAATGTGGGAAAGAGAGGACCAACCCACAGCTGGAAACCAGCTTCTGCGGATTACCCCCGCTCGCATCACGCGACCAGAAGAGGAGGAGGGGGTCGCGTAGCGCGGCGCCCCTTTGGCCGTCTAAGTTTGATTTTTCACCATTTTGGCCCCTGAACTTTGGTTTGTTTATCATTTCATGCAATAACTTAGTTTTCTGACATGTTTTCGAGTATGCACAACGTATGTAAGTATAATTCGAGTACCATGAATGTATATATGAGTATTTGCACGTATATCAAGTATCGGTTTGCAAGTAAGCACGTATTTTAACGACTGATTTGCATGTATGACAAGTACGTATAAAGTATGAATTTCATTACGATCAAAGTCTCGGATTACAAAGTTACAAACGAAATACGAACATGATACGAATACAAGTTTCCATAAATAGGAATACGATTACACTTTTGAAATACGAAAAGCACAAAAAAATGCAAAGTGTTACACCTGCTACAACCACCAGCTGCAACTTGAACCCCCACTGCACCTGAAACCCTTCATCCACCTTTATCGCACAACCACACTGACTTTCACACGTTACTAGTTTCAAAGTAACAAAGATGAGTATGGGTTTGTTAAAGTCTCAATATTTTCTTGATTTTAAGGATACCCAGTCGGTGGAGAACAATGGTGGTGTTGAAAGTGGTGGTGGTTAGTAGCGGTTGTGGGTGGTGGTGGACAGAGATAGAGAGATGAAGAGAAGAGAGATATATGTGTTCTATATTACATATACGTATATAATTTATATATAATATATTATATTATAGAGTAAATTACACTTCCTATCCTTTATGTATTACACAAATTATGAAATGTGATCTTTAAAAAAACAATTACAGATTATGTTCAAAAACACCATGTTATGTAACACTTTATTTCCTTTTAACCTAACTGATAGTTAGGTTAAATCACAGTAAGGGCAATATTGTCCTTTCACATACCATAAAAGGACACAAAATGTAATATACTAATTTAGTTATCATTAATACAAATTTTTTTCTTTTAGTTAATATTAAAAATAAAAAACAAAAAGTTTAATTATCTATCACTAATTCAGGGTGGGGTTCGGCTAAAAAGTCCATTTTTCCTACAAAGTGTACAAAGTCATAAAAAACCACAATTTTAGCCATAAAACACACTCAAAACCCACAAATAACAGAGTGAATATCACTAAAACGCTCTATCCAAACCCTAACAGTCCATAAAAACTTTATACACACCATCGTAGAACTATTTATATAAAACACAACATGATAATCAACATAAAACACACTAATTTTAGTCATTCGACAATCAAAGCCTTATCATCCAAAACACAACATAAAACCTACAAATATGGCATTTTAGTAATCTTCACTTTGTTATGTGTTTATGATTGACATTATGGTGTTTTATGACTTTTTACACTTTGTAGGAAAAATGGACTTTGTAGCCAACTCTTATCCTACTAACATATATATATATATTATATATATATATATATATATATATATATATATATATATATGGTGAGGTTCGGCTACAAAGTCCATTTTTCCTACAAAGTGTACAAAGTCATAATATACACTCAAAAACCACAAATAACAGAGGAAATATCACTAAAACACAATATCCAAACCTTAACAATCCATAAAAACTTCAAACACATCATCATAGAACTATGAATATAAAACACAACGTGAATATCAACTTAAAACACACTAATGTTAGTCATTCGATAATCAAAGCCCTATCGTCCAAAAAAAACACAAAACCCACAAACATGACGTTTTAGTTATCTTCGCTTTGTTATTTGTGGGTTTTGCGTTTGTTTTATGGTTGACATTATGGTGTTTTATGACCTTTTACACTTTGTATGAATAATAGACTTTGTAGCCAACTCCCACCCTATATATATATATATATATATATATATATATATATATAGCCGGGTTAGAGCCAAAAGATAACGTGCAGGACTTTGAAATATTATGTACAAACATATCAATTTTAGAGACAAAGAATACCGCTTGAAACTTGATATAATAAAGAACAAAACTTACAATTCACTCAATCTTAATCATGCTAAAATTGTATCCTTATCAAAGTGATGTAGTTCATAAAGTGAACAGATCAATCATGCCCAGTAAAATCCCACAAATAACGAAGCTATTGGTAGGGTCTGGGGAAGGTGGGATGTAGACACACCTTACCTCTACCCCTGGGATAGAGAGGCTGCTTCCAGTGAGACTGTCGGCTCCAAAACACCCAAGAAAAAAAATAAAAAGAACATGAGGTATGTATGTGTGTGTATGAAGCTACCTATACAACATGAGTTGTGAAAGAGTACATGGTAAACAAGACAAATATAACAACACAAACAAACCTATACATATAGACACAAGATGAGAAACGCATGTAAGTTCCACCTAACATGTAAGCATATCTACGACCATACACTACACCTAAAACCCAGTTATACCCTCCCCTAGAAATCCTTAACCTTAAACCTACGTCTCCACGAACTCCTGTCGTGGACTATGTTCTCAGAGATGTGCAATCTTTGCAAATCCTGCCTAATCCGCTCATCCCAAGTAATTTTGGGTCTGCCTCTACTCCTATTCCCCTCCACCTCGAGAGTTTCAACCACTCTAACTGGCTCTATCGTCTGCCTCCTCTTCATATACCCAAACCATCTCAATATTCCCTCCTTTATCTTATCTGATATACTAGCTACTTCTAACCTCTCCCTAAAAACATTGTTTCTTATCCAGTCTAACCTTGTGTGCTCGCGCATCCACCTTAGCATTCTCATCTCTGCCACCTCCATCTAGCGTGCTTGTACTTCCTTAATGGCCCAACAGCCGGTTCCGTATAACATAGCAGGTCTAATTGCAACCCTGTAAAATTTCCCTTTTAATTTAGTTGGAAACCTCTTGTTGCACAATACCCCAGTGGCAACTCTCCACGTATACTATCCAACCTAGATGCGGTGCGCAACGTTACTATCTATCTCCCCATCCCTCCCCATTGAACAAACGATCCTAGATACTTGAACTTAGTCACCTATGGAACCACTTGACCGTCAATGGTGATCTGAATGTCCTCGTCGTTGCCTACTCCACTGAAGTCACAGTACAAATACTCTATCTTAGATCGACTAATCCTTTAACCTCTGCCCTCTAAAGTTGCTCGCCACTCTTCTAACCTTGCATTCAGTCTTTGTTTATTATCCGCAACCAACACAATATCATCCGCAAAAAAGCAAGCACCACGGAAGAGCCTCTTGGATTAACTTTGTCAACTCATCTAGGATAACTGCAAACAGAAAAGGGCGCAAAGCAGACCCTTGGTGAAGTCCTGCCTCCACGGGAAAAAATAGTATCCCCTACAGGCGCCCGGACGCTAGTCTCAGTCCTAACATACATATCCCTAATTAAGTCTATATACTTCCCATAAATCACTCTACTCTCCAAACTATCCCAAATCAGTCTATGTGGCACACTGTCATAGGCCTTTTCAAGATCAATGAACACCATGTGTAGATACCGCTTCTTCTCTCTATACTTCTCCACCAATCTCCTTAGAATATGTGTTACTTCCGTAGTCGATCGCCCTGACATGAAACCAAAGTGAAAAGATGATAGGTGGATTTTGGGCACATTTAACCAGGGTTGACTTTTTAGTTTCAATAATGGAGTTCTACGTTCCTTGGAACATTTTGTGTTATTAATTTTACCTTCCCTAATGATTAAGTTTTTGGATCACTTTGGAAACCTTCATTTAATCTTTTTGAAGACAGATGTGATTTTAATGTTCAGAGATTTCCTTTTTTGTTTGATGTGACTGTGTTCTGTAATCTCATGCTAGTTTATCATTTTGGACTTCTATTTTATATTCCTGGGAAATTTAGATAACTTACAATTCAATCTTTAAAATTGATTGTACGGAATAAACGCAAAGACAAAACGGACAGATTGGGTAAGATCGGCAACGGGTTCTGGCCAAAAGATAAGGTCAGGTCGAAACATTGTTTCTAGGAAAAGAAAGTATCAAAATGGGTTCACCATGTATCTTTGTATGACGGCTAGTGGTGCCGGCGTGCAATAGCAGAGGATCGAGGGGTTACCATCAGAAGGAGTTAACTTCACAAACTAGTATTTCTAAGTATAATTATTATATTTCAGATAAATTTATAATCCATGATATTGTTGTGAGAATTTACTTGGGTTCTACTAATGTCAGTCGTGTGTGTATATATTAAATAATCCAAAAGTAGGTTATTTGTATACCATAAATCTACTTGGAGATCACATTTTATAATGTCAACAACACATGTGTTGCGTGGAGTAATTATATGGTATTTAAACCACACTCCTCTTTTATAAACCGTTTTTTATGAATTCTTTATTGTAACATTCTACATTGAAAACCTCTAATATAAATATTTAAATGGTATCACAGGACGCGGAAAGAACTGGATAGTTAAAGTAGGTAAGTCTCACTCCAATAAATTGTTGATCAATTTTAATTAAACATGTGAGAATGTTTTTAGGTGTTCTAATACTAGCTTCATATATTTTAATAATACCAGCTACTGGAGTTGGAGCTCTTCTATTATCAGTTGTGTTGCTATGCACAATATGTTACATCAAGAAGTTCTCACTAATCACTCATATTGCCAGATTCAAATATAAAAGTGAGGATGATAAAAGTGTTGAGGACTTTATCAAGCAATATGGTTCCTTAACTACCAAGAGGTACAAGTATTCTGATATCAAGAAAATAACCAACTCATTCCATGTCAAACTAGGCAGTGGGGGTTTTGGAACCGTATATCTAGGGAAACTATCAGATGGTCGCACTGTAGCGGTTAAAGTTTTGAACTCATCTAAAGCAAGTGGAAAAGAGTTCATTAACGAAGTCGCGAGCATTGGTAGGATTTCTCACATTAACATTGTTTCGCTTTTAGGGTTTTGTTCAGACAATCATAAGAGAGCTCTCGTATATGAGTTCATGCCAAATGGATCATTAGAGAAGTTTATACATCATCATCGTAATTCTCAGGGATCGATCAAGCAATTAGAAGTGATGAAGTTGTATGAGGTGGCACTTGGAATAGCACGAGGTCTCGACTACTTGCATCGTGGGTGCAACCCTCGTATCCTACATCTGGACATAAAGCCGCATAACATTCTCCTTGATGACAAGTTTTGTCCCAAGATAGTAGATTTCGGGCTTGCAAAGTTGTACTCGATGGACCAGAGTATTGTTTCTATGTTGGAGGCTAGAGGCACCATTGGATATATAGCTCCGGAAGTTTTCAACAGAAACATTGGAGGAGTGTCCCATAAATCTGATGTTTATAGTTATGGGATGTTGATTCTTGAAATGGTTGGAGGAAAACAAAATGTGGATGTTGAGGTAGGTTCAAAGAGTACAAGTGATTCATATTTTCCTTACTGAGTACAAGTGATTCATATTTTCCTTACTGGGTTTACAATCGTCTTAAGAAGGACGAGTATGTATTGGATGGTTTAACGAGTGTAGAAGAAAACGAACATGCTAGAAAGATGACGATAGTTGGTTTGTGGTGCATACAAACTGTTCCAACACAAAGACCGTCCATTGCTGAAGTTATCGACATGTTAGAGGGAAGTGTGGGAGCGTTGGAAGTTCCACAAAAGCAATCCTTTTTTCCACTTTTGAAGCACCCGTTTACACAGGTAGCACTTCACAAAGCGAGCACGAGAATAGTGGCCATCAAAACTCATATGAACTCTGATTTTGGTCTTTTAGTTTACATGTCATAATAGCTGGTTATTTGTTTCATGTAAGCTTAGAATCTCCGATTTCTAGATCCGTGGTGTGAGATAAGCTAATATGGGACTAAAAATTGTTTTACTTTTCATATAAACTTTCTAATACTGTACGTTTAGGGGGCTGTTATTGGGGTGGCTGCTATAAGACTAGACAATTGTTACTTTTCATGTCAACTTTCTAATACTGTACGTTTAGGGGATCGTCGTTGGGGTAGCTGCATAAGAGCATTCACATCTCTTCCACCAAAATATGTGAGTGAGCTTTTTATAATATAAAGAGTATAAAAAGTGGTTATGAGTGTAGGAGAGAGAAAATGTTACTGTTTATCTGTATATTTGAGGGGACACTGTTCACCCCCTATACTTTTTAAATATATATTGAAAGTGGTTGTGAGTGAAAGAGAGAGAAAATATAATGATAAATGTATAAAAATATTATTAATTGAAAAAAGATAGAAAAAGTTTATTGATATAGGATTTGTTTTTTACGTGAATAAAATATTCTCATAACATTTCCTTTAAATTTTTACATTATGATTGCGAATACATGAATAAAATATTCTAATCGCATTAAGTAGGGAAAAACATAATTTTTGCATGAAATGTCAATTTGATGCATTTCCAACACCGATACTCACAAGTAGATAACACATTGATGCAAATAATTAACATTAATACACACAGCTTTAAGGTGTATGCTATAAAGATCGACACTCTTTCACAACTTTAACCTGCTTTACCATTGTGATACACAACGTGTATACTGATTCATATTTATATTTGTTACCTCCACTCTGGACCTTTTGGGTTGGGATCAGTTTAGTACATGTAGGCTCTAAAATCAGCCAACCGGTCTTACCATGCAAGCTTGCACTTAGTATGTATATTTTATAGAAGCTGGACAATTTGTTATTGTATGTAGTATTTTTCAGGTTTCCTCAGTAAATAATAAATTTTAAAGCTACGTGTAATAGTTATTGTGACTTAAAGATAGTATTTATAGGATTGATGGTATATTTTATCATATTATAATAAAGATAGTATTTATAGGATTGATGGTATATTTAATCATATTATAATAACTAAATTTAAAAAATATTAATAAATAATAATATAATAGCTGTCATTGAACATGTTTCATTTATGAATAATTTTTGTGCAATTAACATGAAGAAATAATAATACTTTTAGATTTTTTAATTAAAAATATTATTTTTTTACACCAATAATTCTAAGTTATTTTCTTTGATGGTTTGAACTAGATCTCCTCTTTAAAAACTTATTATGCTTTTAGCAAGTGGCCTACTCGATATTGGCAACACTTTTTAATTAATCACGTTTTTGTAATCCTCAAACACAAAGTTATATCACTTATTAAAATATATTCATGTGCTAAATTGTTATTCATTTTCAATATTCGATCAAAGGTACTATTAAATATGTTTAAGCATTCAACGGAAACTAGTCAAGTATCAATATTCAATCGTGAAAAAATATATATAATTCAATCATGAAAAAAAATATATATATAAGTATGCATGTCCTTCTCCATTCTCCAATTCTTCATAACAATGTCCAAGAATATTATACTGCAAATTTCTCCCTATCTTCTCTTCTTCCTCTTCATATCATTGGTGTTGGCCCAATCTAATGATTCAAGTTACCCCAACTGCCCTTCATGCACCTCATGTAGTAACCTAAACATTAGCTACCCCTTTTGGAGGATGGACAATGAATCCACCAACCAGTTTTGCGGTTACAAAGGCTTCGGAATCAACTGCTCCACCATCAACGGGACGGTGATTCCAAACATTAACCTCCGCGGTGCACCTTACCATGTCCAGGACATAAACTACAACACTTCTATAGTTTCTCTTGTCGATTTCAACGTGTCAAATATCATCCATGTCCCCAATGATTGCCCAAGGGTGCGTCATGCAATTGATTTAGGAACTTTACCTTTCGATTTCACGCTGTCTAACGTTAATATAAGTTTTCATTTCAACTGCACTGGATACGCTAAATTTTCAAATGCAATACCATGTTTGTATGACGGTGAAAGAAGGGCTTCGGTTAATGTCATGAATTCGGAAACGGAGAATTTTGATTGGAGTGTGTATTCATGCGAGGAGGAGGTTGTGACGACGGTGTTGCGTGAGGCGATACATGTTTCGGATTCGCATCAAGGGATAGATTACGTGAGAGGGTTTGAGCTGAACTGGTGGGTGGTGGATGACTGTCGGAAGTGTGAAGTCGAAAGGGCGGTGTGGTTGGAATAATGGTACGACAGAGTTGATGTGTTTTTGTTCCGATGGGACAAACAAGTGTAAAAATGGTACGTTCAACACGACTCCTAGCAAGATTAGTCGACATGACACATTTGTATATTATTTTCCGCTTCCATGATTGATAAGTTGACATGACACATTTATAACCATTTATCAAAATGAATTATATATAGTTTTATAAATAAAAACTATGAAATACAAAATGGAATTACGGTAATTCCTTTAGTCGTATTAAACAAGTCATGTCATGTATAACCTGATTAATAAGCATGTTGTGTCGTGTAACCTGCTTAATAAACATGTCGGCATTAGTGTTTAAGATAGTGACGTGTTTAGTTGCATGTGTCGTGTTTGTGTTCACTAATCGTATTAAATGTGTCGTGTCATGTTTAACCCGTTTAATACAAGACTCGTAAACATGTTCTTGTTCATATCCACAATCTGTATACAATGGGAAAACAACAAGTTTCCAAATTGTACAACTAACCTCTACAGTTATATGTATGTGGATAGGTTAGCTACTTTTGCACTATCGTTTATCTATCATTTAAACAAATAAAAATATTCATTTTTAAGGTATATTTATTGAATTATCTACTTTATTGTAATGTATCAATCCATTTTGTTGAACCCTTGATTAATCAACTGTCATTAACACGATTATTTAAATGGTTTTGCAGGCCGAGGAAATAACTTGCTAGTCAAAGTAGGTAAGTTTCATTTTCAATGAATAATGGATCAATGTTTATCAGAATATATAATTACAACAAATAATGCTTTAATTAAGGTATTATAATACGAGCTGACCTCAAATCTTTTACCCTTAACAGTTATTGGAGTTGGAGCTACACTGTTATCAGTTATAATGATATGCATAATATGTTACATCACCAAGTTCTCACCGATTACTTATATAACCACATTCAATATAAAAGTGAGGATGATATAAGTGTTGAGGCCTTTATCAAGCAATATGGATCCTTAACTACCAAGCGGTACAAGTATACTGAGGTCAAGAAAATAACCAACTCGTTCCAAGTCAAACTAGGCGGTGGGGTATGGAAAATTGTATATCAAGGAAAACTAACAAATGGTCGTCTTGTGGCAGTTAAAGTTTTGAACTCATCTAAAGCAACCGGAAAAGAGTTCATTAACGAAGTCGCAAGCATTGGTAGGATTTCTCATTTAACATTGTTTCTCTATTAGGGTTTTGTTCAGACAATCATAAAAGAGCTCTCATGTATGAGTTCATGTCAAATGGATCATTAGAGAAGTTTATACATAGTGATCATGATTCTCATAAATCAAGCATACGGTTAGAAGTGATGAAGTTGTATGAGGTGGCTCTTGGAATAGCACGCGGTCTTGACTACTTGCATCGTGGGTGCAACCCTCGTATCCTCCATCTGGACATAAAGCCGCCAAATATCCTCTTAGATGACGACTTTTGTCCCAAGATAGCCGATTTTGGGCTTGCAAAGTTGTACTCTAGGAATGAGAGTAATGTTTCTATGTTGGAGGCTAGAGGCACTATTGGTTATATTGCCCCTGAAGTTTTTAACCGAAACATTGGAGGAGTGTCCCATAAATCTGATGTTTATAGTTATGGAACGTTGATTCTAGAAATGGTTAGAGGAAATAAAAATGTAGATGTTACGGTAGGTTCTAAGAGCACGAGTGATACATATTTTCCTTATTGGATTTAAAATCGCCTTGAGAAAGAGGAATATGTATTAGAAGGTATATCGAGTGTAGAAGAAAGCGAAACGTCAAAAAGATGACGATAATCGTTTTGTGGTGCATAATGTGTGCATCGCATGTGAACTTAATGCAGGGGCGGCCTTGAGGGTGGGCGGAGAGGACCACCGGCTAGGGCCTGTCATTCCGAGGGGCACATTTAATAATATGGTGCCCTCATTTTTTTTAAGAGAAAGGAAAAACTTTCAGTAGAAACTTATTAATCAAGGAGTAATTGAAGTGAAGAGTAGTTAAAAAGAAAAAGAATGATAAAAACTTTTCCCGGATTTTTTTTGACCGGTTAAATAGTTGCAGCGGCAAGATCTTGGAGGGAAAAGAGAAAAGAAAGTATATTATTTTATATTAACTGAGCATCCCCTAAAAAGTGGTGCATTCCCTTCTAGTCATTTTAAACCTTTTCTTTTCTTTTTTTCTCTGTCAACTTAAAAATACAAAATTTATAATAATAATTAATGGCAAACTAAAGCTAGCTTATATTTTATATTTAATTATGTATTTCTTAGTATATTAACTTCGCTGACTTTTGTTATTTCTTTTACTTTATTTTTTAGCTCAATATATATATAAAATATATTTCAAATATCAAAAACTTTATGCTAGGACCCATTTAGGTTTCGTTGAATTGGTTTTACCTAACCTATTTTAAGCCAACTTATTTTGATTCGTCTTGTTTTAACACAATTAACTTGTTTTAACCGTTAATTGTCAATTGTTTGTCGATTATTTAGGCGTTAATTTGTTAGAAATTGTGTCGATTAGTTAGGACTAAGAGGCATATTTTTTTCGAGGTCGGACAAACAACAGAATTCTCAGGGCCGGCTCTGACTTAATGCAGTTCCATTTATGCTCACTGGTAACACGTTGAGACACATGCATTTAGCATATATTTACACACAAATATAACACATTAAATCACATTTATATATGTGTTTAATTAAATGGACTATCGATGTTGTAAAATTTAGTAAAAATGATATACTTTGCTCACACATTATTCATTTTATGCAATTAAAAAACATGAAGAAAGACTACCCCAAATATTAAGAATTTACATGTATTATGTTTTCAATGTACTTCCGCAAGGATTAAAATTATGATCAAATTTGTAGAAAAAGCAGATAAATGTTTGTTTCTACCATGTATGCTTAAAAAATCTTAAGTATTTTGAAGTAAACATCTTTGATTTTGATTTTTTGAGGGAGAAAATTTTCATGCAAGTCAAATTGATTTTTAATTTTGACCTTTCCAATTCTAACCTTTTTTTACTCTCCCTTCCAATGTACATATGGAAATTGAGTATGTCAATGTTATGTGTCAGTCTAAGCTTAGAAGTGAAATCTTTTAAAACTATGTCGCTATATGATTAAAATTATCTTAAAACATTTTCAAAATTAAATTCAAAGCTACTTTTTGTTATTTTACTCACTAGTATATACTTCTCTCTCCAAAATGTGTATATGATCATCTATTTTGCAAAAGACTCATTTTTTTATAAAAAAAATGTTTAGGTAAGACACTCATGGTATTAATATTTTATCTCTATTAAGCGAAAAGTGTCGGATAATCCCTGTGGTTTGCTATTATTTCACCTTTAGTCCTTACATTTTTAAAATTACAGCTATAGTCCCCTAACTTTGACAAATTCGTTCTCGAAACAGATGAGGTTAGTTTTTTGTGTTAAGTAAGTGTGAAATGACTAAAATATCCTTACTATTGAATTAATACTACAAAGTTAAAAGAAATATATTTAATATTTAAATATTTATGTGGGACCCACCACCCAACCACCCACTTCATCTTTACCATACTTTACCACCACTGCCACCACCATCTCCACCTTTCACCACCACCACCCTAACACCTCCACCGCCTCACCCCGCCGGAAAAACGCTACCACCACCCACTCTTTAATAACGCCATACCACTACCCACTCTTCACCAACGCAAAATGTCAGGTAAAAACGTCACCACCCCACCCTGCCGGAAAAACACCACCACCCACTTTCCCTTTTAAAACAAAAACTAATCATCAAAACACAAAGTGCCCCCCTTTTTTCAAGAATCTCATGTCAAATTTCATATTTAGAAATTAGAAAACCACTCTGGTAACATCAAAATTCAATCGATAGATACTCAAAAGTCAAACAGTATCAAATTCATATCACTAACCACCACCTATTGGTGTTTCAGATTTTCCCTATTAGATATGCTTTGAAATTATGGATTGAGTTCTTGGAGTCGTTCAAGGTAAACGGTGTCGTATTATGACCCGTAATTGCTGCTCTATAGAAATACAATCAAATTTAGTTTCCTGCCAAAAATCATAATACTTACTGCTGCACATAAAGATTCCTTGATTTCTGTTTTTAAGGAAAGTGGTTGGTAGCAAGTATAGCACAATGTGCAGGTGGTGGTTGGCAGCACAATTTGAATTTAATGGAGTTGCAGGTGGTGGTTATGGTGGAGGTGGGTGGTGATATGGTGGTTGAAGGTGGTTGCCAGATTAATGTGGCGACGGTTTTGGCTGGAGAAGAAAAGGGTGCAATGGTCGTCGGAGTAACAGGTGGCGGCGGTTTCACACCGGAGAAGAAAGGATGGCTTGTGGTTTAAGTTCTATTGTATTTAAATAAAAAAAATGTGGGGACCACTTGAATTATTAATTAATAAAAATATTTCCGTTTTAGTTTGTTTGTTTAATATTAAAGACATTTTAGTCATTTCACACTCACTTAACACTAAAAACTAACTCCCATTCACGTTAGGAACCATCCAAAAACGAATTTTCCAAAGTTGAGACTATAGCTGTAATTTTAAAAATGTAGAGACTAAAGGTGAAATCGAAGCAAACCACAAAGACTATTTAGACACTTTTCTCCTCTATTAATTTGAAACTTCGGTTGCTCCTCACATGTAACTATTAGTTTTCTCTTACTTTTCAATTTTCCATGGTTATCAATCACACATTATCTTCTCTCAAAATATAGCATTATAAATGTGAATCTTTATTTGTATATATATATATATATGAACGTGAATAAATAAAACATAATTGTAGTGTAATCATATGATGCGACAACTTTTTTCTTTTCCAATTTATTTTCTGTTTATATATCGACTTTAGTACGAACTTGAGGAATATATTGCATCAAGCAAACTATGATGTTTAAAATTGTATTTAGATGTGTGGTTCAACACTTTTAAATTTATTTTTGCTCTGTTTAAAAGTTCTCTAGCAACGCACGGATCATAAGTACTCATTTGTTTTTAATTTGCTTTAATTGGTTTTTGAACATGTGGAGAAGGATTACAGGTTACATGAAAAGTTGATTAGTAGTTTCAAATTGCATTTTGAATTTGACTAATTAATTATAGAAGTGGTTTATAAGAGAATTTTGTAAGGAACTCTCTATTACTATATTCAAAGGTCTGTTGCCTGAGGTGTTCAATAAACACTAACATTTTTTATTACTATATTATTATAATAATAACTTAATAAATATATATTGCTTTTTCATTTATAACTTTTAATATACAATACTTCATACAATTTCTAGTATTCAGTTACAACAGACTTATTTTTCTATATTTAAATATAAATTTTACTTGTGAATAATAATGCATAAATGATAAAAAGAACAAACATACATATCAAGTTCACTAATATATGACATATTTTTTTGTTGTTTCAAAGATAGTTTTAAAGTTTTATTGTTTCAAAGTTAGTTTGAAACGAGAAAGACTTCAAACGGTATGTATTATTCCAACATCTATAAAAAGCTTGCTAACCCTTTTCATATTAAATTTTTATGTACCTAATACCTATTTATGTTTGTGTGTATATATTGTTGGTTACAATTAAAAGAATAAGTAATATTATCTCACATTTGTGGCCACTCTATCGTGCTTTCTTTTGAGGTGCTTAAAACACTAATACCAAACCGCACGTGCCACGTCTTTTCTTACCGAACCACGCGTGCCAGGTGCTTCATTCAGTGGAGGGTAATGGACTAATGCGGTATGGGCCTCCATACAAATAATCTGACTCGTAGATAATGCTATGACATTTTTCTATATGCCCGTGCTTTGCGGCGAGACCACTATATGGAACAAAAATTAGAGGTAAAAACGTCGAACTATACACACACGTTGCAGCGTGTTAACTCACCAAAATTAGACTGAAACATATATCATGTAAAAGAATAACTAAGTCGGCTTAGGACACGCGCATTGCGGTGGGGCCATTAAACCACAAAAAAAGTAATAGAACAAACACACTTTGCAACATGTTAACTCGCAAAATTTAGACCGAAATGTAAATCGATAAGTTTACAAAAGAAGAAAAGCATATGGGACCAAAATTGAAAGTGCAAAAGTGTTGTGGTAAAACATGAACAATATTTTGTGACAAAGTTGTACAAAAAAACAAAACATAAGAATGAAAAGTGTACACGTTGAATAGTAAAAATGTGTAACAACCCAATTTTGCTGACTATATATAGGAAATATATAGGAAATAAGAAGTTTATTAGTTATGTGGTTATGATTTTAAGACCATAACATCTTTAGAGCATCATATTGAATTCTTCATCTACTTTTTTATTAACGTCTTTAGAGAATCATATTGAATTATTCATCTACTTTTTTATTAACATCTTTAGAGCTTCATATTGAATTCTTCATCTAATTTTTTATTAACATCTTTAGTTCCAAATTTTAGGGACTTATAAAATATAAAGATTTGCTCTCTATACATTAGAAATTCACTATTCACATCTCCAAAAAATAAATATTCTACTTCAAACATTTTTGGTTTTTTTATGTAAATTATTTTGTTTTAACTCTCAATCATGGAAGAAAGAGAAAGATATAAAAAACCAAAAAATATAAAGATAGATGCATAGAATAAGATTGAGAGGTTAAACAAAATTTGGGATAAATTTAAACAATGGTGATTTATTATTAGAAGCAACTTCTTTTCTTCTTGGAGAGTTAATGAGATTATAATGATTGAAAGTTACATGGTATACATTCGTCTCATGTAACATGCTATATTCTAAAATTATTAAAACATTATGATCGAGTATTTTTTTTATATCTAAAATCTAAAACTTTTTAAGTTCTAAAACATTTCAAAATTAGGATATTATAAATAGTATGGATGTTTACGGGACCGGTTTAGCTGACAGTAATTTGGAACCAAATCATGTTTCTCGGTTTCAAGAATATTCAAGATAAATTAGCCAAACTCTAAACTATAAACCAAACTAGAAGTAGCATCTTAAATATTATAATTCTTGTATAGAAGATAAAAAGGTTGGATTATTTCTTTCACAATTTAATTTATTGGCATGAAGCAAAATCATTGGCTTAATTTGTAAAAAATATTCTGTTTTAAAAGACTGAATTTGTTTAAAAAAAACATTCTAAATATGACTCAATAGTAGTTTATTGATTAATAATACTTTTTTATATAATAGTTAAATATTATATAAATTTTAGGACTTAAATTATGAGTTATTTGTGAGCCGGTTGCTCTCTTGTACATATATATATATATAGCACACACATGCAATCAAGCTTGATCATTCAGATGCCACTTTTTTGTGTATCCTATATATATGATGATACAAGTAAGATCAAACCTATGGCTACCACACACACTAGTATGTGTATTGATCATATTTCTAAAAGTAGAAGGTACAAGTGAAGTGGCTATAACCATTATTGAAGAAGCTGTGGCCAAAGGAGCAGGTTAATATCCATTCTTTTAACACTTTCATTTCTATTAATATAAGTTAAAAGTTTTGTTCTTGATTGCTGTATAAATGGGTTTGTGAAGTTTGTTTGGATGGAAGTCCACCTGCATACCAGTTTGATGCAGGCTTTGGAGATGGTACCAATAGTTGGTTGGTTCACATACAGGTTGGCATACATGTACTTGAATTATACATGTACATAAATTGTATGCATGTATCTAAGCATATGTATGTTTGGGTGATTGTGCTTTTACTAGGGTGGAGGATGGTGCAATTCGGTAAATGACTGTCGTATGCGGACATATAGTCAATATGGTTCGTCGAAGAAGATGAAGAGCTCCGACTATAACTTCACAGGGATTTTAAGCAATAAGCAAGAATTAAATCCAAGTACGAACAACTTTGATGATTAATATTTTATTCTTTTTGTTTCATGATCTTGATAACAAAAAGTTTTTGTTTGTTTCCAATAGGCTTTTATAACTGGAATAGGGTAGCTATCAGATACTGTGATGGATCATCCTTAACCGGAGATATAGAAGCAGTTGATCCTGTAAGTCATGTATAGATTAGATGGAGGGTATTTTGTGAACCTCAAATAAGTAGAGAATAGGGATGGTTAAAAAGGGGTTCCCTTTGTTCTTTAATAAGAATTTATGTGTTGAGGGTTAACTAAGAAGCTATTAATGGAGCCACATTACCTGTAAATGAGCGGAACACCGTGGCGCTCCGTTAATTGGGTTAGTTAATGGGAATTTAGTTAACGCATTAGCGATGCTAACAGAAGAAGTTGGGAAGGATGGTGGGGCACATGGATGTGGGAACCAATCACATGCCACCTTCATTTTCTTTTTCTTTGTTTTGTATAGTTACTAGTATTGGGTGTTATTTAACCCACAATACTGTGTTAAGGAGAATTTAGTTAATGGTCAACTTGTGACGTGGCGGGGATGTGGCAATAACTTAACGGATATCTAATTTGTTGTTATCTAAAGAACCTTGTTTGATATATATGCCATATGCTTTTGCTATTACATAATTTCAAAAATCAAACTATGTGATAGTTAACTTATTGATTTTGTCTTTGTTTTGAAAGGCTACAAATCTTCACTTTAGGGGTGCAAGAGTCTTTAAGGTCATCATAGAAGAGTTGCTTGGCAAAGGAATGAAATCTGCATCAAATGTAATTAATTAAACTCCCTAACCTTTATTTAATTACTTTGTATGCTCTTTGTTTTTTGTTTGCCTAAACTTAAGAGTTGTTGCGGACAGGCTCTTTTGTCGGGGTCTTCGGCTGGTGGATTGGCTTCCATACTTCATTGTGATAAGTTTAAAGCATTCTTTCCAGCAAATACTCGAGTCAAATGTTTTTCCGATGCCGGTTATTTTGCTCATGTGTAAGTCAAGCTACTAATGTCTAGTGATCAAAACGTATAAATCTTTTATCAAACAAATATTGTTCTCATGCTAATTACCCTAAACAGGAAAGACCTCTCTGGAGAATATAAGTTTGAGGGTTACTATGATCAAATTGTTGCGTTACATGTACACTCTTCACTCTTTCTAATATTAATAGTGTTCCTAAGAACATAGTTAGATTGTTTAGACAATAACATGACTAGGCATGTTGATTGATCGAATATTCATCAGAATAGCCACTCACCTTTTTTTTTATTTATCAATTTAATCATACAAAATCTTTTGATCAAGTGAAACCAGTCGATACTAGACACATGGCTCATTTTCGTGTAAAACATAGTTTACCTTTGCACCGGTTAATATGACAATAGCACATTAATATGTGTCATAAGGACGCAAATATTAGCACAAAAATCTACTAATTCCGTGTCAATTAGACCGACAACCAGACAACTAGTAACACAATGACACGTCATAATTGACACAAAAGTGGCTAAGTTTGCACGAAAATTGTTATTAAATGTAATAAATTTGTAATGATATTAGCAATGGCTATTTACATGATTTCCCTTAAATTGTTTGTTGAATTCCTGTAAAGTGAAAGTTGTGTTTATAGGGATCGTCAAAGAACTTGTATCCTGAATGTACTTCACACATGAAGCCCAGCTTGGTAAGCAATGGTAAACTTCTTGTCATATATAACAATAAGAGGAGTTTTCAGACACAGTTTACCAATGAATATGTCGTAATCATATGCCATTGCGTGACAGTGCTTCTACCCACAGTTTGCCATGCCATATGTCCGAACACCTGTATTTATATTACACTCAACATATGATACCTTCCAGGTTAGCTTCAGTGCTATTTCATGATTTTAAGATCATCGGATTACATCTTATGCTTGTGATTCTTTGATTTAAAGGTACAAAATATCTTGGCCACACAACAAGCTGATCCTAGTGGACAATTCACAAAATGCAAGCAAGATATAAACGCATGTTCAACTGATCAAATTCAAAAGCTACAAGGTTAATAAGCTCATCCTATTTTGTTTCCTTTTCTTTAGTTTAGATATTACACTTGTTTGTTGTTTAGATTTTAGATCCGAGTTCTTAGAAGCATTTTTGGTTGCCCAAAATGGTTCATCAAGAAGAGGATGGTTTGTTAACAACTGTTTTACTCATGGTCAATGCGAATATCAAAGAAAATGGTTAGGAAGTCTTTCTTCAAAACTAAACCACAAGGTAAACTATATGTATATCTTTATGCATGATTCTTTTAGCTAGTCTCCATATCAATATGTATATCATTTTGTAACAAACATTTTCACAGGCTATTGCAGAGGCACTTGGTGATTGGTTTTACGACAGAAATTCTACCGTCCAACTGATTGACGATCAAAATGTGTTGCCGCATTATTGCATCGATTAGTCTAATGGTTTATATATGTATAGCATTTTGGGCATGGGCTAAGTTGAAAATCACAAAAGTGATATACCTATTATGTATCACGAATAATGTTTGTCTTTATGCACGTTTTATGTTGAAGTGGTTAATCTTAGTTAAATTATTATTGTCAAAATATAATATTTAAACATTTCAAGTGGTGAAAACTCGGGTCAAAACATATGTTTTATAAACGGGTCAAAATGGTTGGGTCATAGTGGTTTACCCACTATATTTGTTTTTACGACGACGTCAACTGTAACACCCTAACCCGGTTACGGCTTACGCGTCACAATATCAGAAGCATAAGACATAGTTTCATTTATTTAATTAAAAGTCATAAGTTACAAACTGAAAGATAGTTTACGGCCTAAAGGACAATATACATAATATTATACATGAGTGATTGACATCTTTAGATAACATTCTATTGTTTATTCATCTCTCTTCACCCCGCCTATAGTAACCTGTGGACCCTGTATGGAAATAAAGTTTACGGAATAAGCCGAATGCCCAATACAGAATAATAGGCTCAACACTAACAACAAAAACAATAACAATCATAACACTAATGGCAACACTGACACAATGTATATTAACTAAGTAAATGGTATCACACAGAAGTACTCATAAGCTAAACAGAGGTGACAGTCACAAAGTCTGTTACATGAGATTGTGCAGGTTGGCCTATCTAACATCCATCTCTAAAAATATTCCTAGGATATATCCATACGCCTCCTAGTAGCTATGTACCTCACTTGTACTTAAGGATGCCGTGAACTGATTTCTCTATCATGGGAGGATCCAGAGAGCTTAGTGTCACAACCCCCGACCCCACCCTGGGAGCGGGAGCCGTGAACCAGTCAAGTGGTACCGGTGTTTATTAAATATGCGGCGGAAAAATTTTTCATCAGGATCGTAGTTAGGAAATAAATTTTCAGAGTTTCAAAACACCAACTTTCATGCATTTGTATGTGTAATAAATACGAAACAAATAAACATGATGAGTTTGCATGTAACCACATAAGCAATTTAAAATCTAATCAACTATAGTATAGGCTCTAAGGGTCTAATAACCTATCCTATATCCCTATAGTCAAAAGCCCTGATACCAATCTGTCACACCCCGACCTGCAGCAGAAATGGTGATCGGGGCATGATTGGGTTTTCATCAAAGCTCATGACATTTATTATAATGTTTCATATTTATTATTTCTTTTTAAAGGAGAATCATTACAATCAATCATACTAGTACAACATGTTCTATACATTTTTCAAGACTTCATTATTTTTCTTCTAAGGCAATTTCCTATGTATCCCTTGCTTCAACCTGTTCACCTGTATCATGTGTAAAAATGGTTTTTGAGTCAACAAAAAGTTGGCGAGTGAATCCTATGAAAACATTAAACGTGTTTATTGTATTGATTATAAAATAAAGTGCATAACCACATATGAGTAAACATAAATGTAAATTAATTCACAAATCACATAATATTAACTAATACACACGTACACACCAAATGTTTATTTTTGAGGCACGCGTTGTTCAACTCGTCTCCCACGAGGAACTGATGGGCCTAATGAATGATTTTGAGGCACGCGTTGTTCAACGAACTGATGGGCCTAATGAATGTTTTTGAGGCACGCGTTGTTCAACTCGTCTCCCACGAGGAACTGATGTGCCTAATGAATAATTTGCACACAACTTGCCAATATGTAACACATCACAACAAACAATATTTACATTCTAAGTTTAGATCATACAATGGCATAGCACGAGTTTGATTAAGCGAATTAATTTAAGCGACGCATGATACACCCCAAAACATGAGTAAAAAGGGGAATTTGTAAGAATTCACTCACAGTGGTTGCGTTTCTTGGATTGATGATGAATGCGCACGAATTTGGATTTAACCACGAGAGAAACTAACCTAAATAATAACATAATAATTCGATAAATAAATAAACTTTTATTTGAGATTAATATTTTTAATTAGTGTTCTTAATGGGATTGTTAGATTTATTTTTGTGAGTTCAAGGAAATTTTCTAACTTCAAAAATATAATTTTTAAGTGCTTTTAATTGATTTTTAAATAAAATAAATAAATAAAAAGAAAATAAAAATTTTGAATTTTTTTGACCGTTGACCGTTGACCATTGACCGGTCGGACCGCGTTTAATTATGCGCTGAGTGAGGTTCGAACTTGTGACCTCCCGTATACGTGCACCCAGCTCTACCAACTGAGCTACGTGTCTAACCCGAAGTATTTCTGATTTTAATTATATTTATATACTATTTAGATTATTCAGAATTTTATTTAATTAAAAAGGTTTTCAAACCAATCGAACCGGTGTGAGAGTCTGGCCTCGAACCCGCGACGTGCGTTATGTTTTTGCACACAGTCCACCACTGGACTGTGTGTCTAACCCGGTTATTATTCCGGTTTTTATTATATTTATACACTTATCACGTGCTTCAGGATTTGGTTTTTATAAAAAAGGTATGATTTTTCAGTGGATCGGAACACAACAGACTCGAACCCGGGACCTTGTTTTAAATGTGCACACAGTCCACCACTGGACTGTGTGTCTAACCCGGTATATTTACCGGTCTTAATTTCCTTTAAACACATTTCAAACTTCATCTTCTTCAGTTTATGAAACCAGAGAATCAGCTCGACTGTTTAATCAATAATTCTTGTTGAATTAGTTGATTGAGTATTACTGATTAACGAAATTAATTTAAACAGAAAGGTTTTAAGGATGTTGTACCGAACAGGTGTGATTTCCGACGAATTTCCGGTGACTGAAACTTTTCCGGCGACGTGTAACTTGCGACAGAGGATCTACAGGAAGTTTGAGGTGAGTGCGGTGCTTTTTGTCTGAGCTCTAGAAGTCCTATTTTAGAGTAAGGCAAAGAAATGAAATGGGTTCGGTTTTCCGGCGATAATCTTTCCGTCAACTTGCAGAGGATTCCGGCGACTTGCGGCGAGGTTTTCAGAGTGAGTTTGAGAGAGTAAGTTTGATAGACTGGCGAGCTCAAATGATGAATACTTCGATATATATAGTATAACTCGAATTTAATTACATTTCGGTTTCGATTTCTAAAATCATACAATTTGATCAGCTTTGATTCGAATTGAGTCAATGGGTTGGTTATAACCGATGCCCAGTTGTCTGTTATGCCCAGGATGATCGCGAACTCAACGGAAAATTCAATGATAGATTGAAGATTGATTGGCGGTTTCAATCTCTGTTATACACATATACACACATTGCTCTCTATAAGTTTTATGCATTTCAGATATTCAACAACAGGTGTGTGTGTCTTAGTGGTGTTTCGTGCGTTTGGTCTTGAGAGTGACCCGGGTTTGAAACCCCGCGTCTGCAAATATTTTTTTATTCATTATTTATTAAAAATTTTAAATTATGGTTTTTAAATTCTAATATATTTATTAATTATGTATCGTTTAAAATTTATCTGAGCATTAAATCAGCAACGAAAATTTTTAACTGGATATTCGATTAATAAACGAAGCAGGTTTTGAAAACCCGTTCTTTGACGGATGTTACAGTATCCCCTACTTTTAGAAATTTTGTCCCGTATTTGACTTGTGGAGAGGGTGTTTTAATTTGATAATTACATAATCAGAAGAGGGTGAAAGTTTAAATTTTATTGGAGGCGGTAACGTTCCTAGTAAGGGTTGAATACCCTGCTACAGGAATCGCTTTTTGATGCCTAAGATATGGAATATTGATAAACAGAGTTGATTGACTAGGTATGATCTCATGCACAAGAGTTTCGAAAGAATCGATACGTTTGGAAAGATAAGGTTATATCCTAAAACAGAACTTCTACCACTAAAACCTACATGGAACCTCTCATAACCGCCTGACAATGCCTCTGATCCTTTGGCAAGAATACTTATATATAGGAAGTACCAGCGGCGTATCCACCATATTCTTGTCAAATTTTCATTGGCTTTATCTGTCACACCCTGACCCGCAGCGGAAAAAGGTGACCGGGGCATGATTGGGTTATCATCAAAGCTCATGACATTTATTATAACGTTTCATATTCATTAATACAATTTAATGGGAAATTTACAATCATAATTACATCATGACCTAACATCAATCTAAGCTTCTTTGTTTTCTTCTAAGGCATTTCCTATGTTTTCCTTTCTTCATCCTGTTCACCTGTATCATGTGTAAAAATGGTTTTTGGATCAACAAAAAGTTGGCGAGTGAATCCTATGGAAAACATTTGAACAAGTTTATTTAATTGATAATAAAATTGAGTGCACAACCACACATGAGTAAAAATAGATGTAAACTTATACACCAATCATTTAATATTAAATAATGCACACATGATCAATAATGGATCGTTTTGAGGCACGCGTCGCTCAACTCGTCTCTCACGAGGAACTGATGGGCCTAATGAATGATTTGCATAAATTTGACAATATAAAATATATAACTACAAACAACATAAACTAAATAACACACACACGAACAATAATGGATTTGTTTTGAGGCACGCGTTGCTCAACTCGTCTCCCACGAGGAACTGATGGGCTTAATGAATGAATTTCATATAAATTGACAAAATGAAATACATAACCACAAACAATATAAACAATCTAAGTTTAGATCACAATATGGTGTGGCACATGTTTAAATAAACGAGTTAATTTTTGGTGACACATGACACACCCCAAAACGTGTAATTAAAAAGGGGAGTTGTAAGATTCACTCACATTGGGTACGTTCGGTCGATGATGTTGAATGCGCACGAAGTGGTTTTAACCACGAGTGAAATTAACCTAGATAATGGCATAATGGTTCGGTAAGTAAACGGATTTTATTAATCCATTTTAGTAAAATTGTTGGGTGTATTTTTGTGAGTTTAAGACTATTTTCTAACCTTAAAAATGTTATTTTTAAGTATTTTTAATTGATTTTTAAATAAAATAAATAAATAAAAATAATAAAAAAAAATGTTGACTTTTTGACCGTTGACCGTTGACCGTTGACCATTGAACTTTGACCACTGACTGTTGACCGGTTCGCATGCGTAATTTGTGTGCGCTGGGTGAGGCTCGAACCCGAGACCTCCCGTACGCGTGCACGCAGCTCTACCAACTGAGCTACGTATCTAACCCGAAATATATCTGTTTTTAATTATATTTATATACTAATTAGATTAAACCGAAAATCATTTATTTTTAAAAACTATTTAAATGTGTCGGACCGGTGCGCTCCACAGGTCTCGAACCCGGGACTTGTGGGTTGAGTTAACACACAGTCCACCGCTGGACTGTGTGTCTAACTTGTTAAATAATCTGATTTATATTATACTTATAAACAAACTTCATTATTTCATTTCTGCCTTATTTAAAAAGTTAGATAATTGTCCGGATCAGTGCAGTAGACCGGACTCGAACTCGTGACCTGTGTTTTAAACGCGCACACAGTCCACCACTGGACTGTGTGTCTATCTTGGTTATTATTCCGGTTTTTATTATACTTAACAACTATATGAAATGAATCCGGTTCAGTAATAAAAAGGAACATTTTTATTAAAGCGAGGGAGCGTGGGACATGATTCGAACTCGAGACGTAAGCGTGTTTAATGTGCACACAGTCCACCGCTGGACTGTGTGTCTAACCCGAGTTATATCTTGATTTATATTAAACTTATACACTACAGAAACTTCGTCTTCTTCGTTGAATTTAACCAGAAACGAAGTCCGACTGGTTCGAAGTTGTAATCAAAATCGTTAGTGTGTTTCAGTTAATTACAGGTGAGATATATAAGAGAATGAAAGATTAAGTGTTAGATATACCGAAACTGGACTCCTCTGTTTCTCCGGCGAAACTCCGGTGACAGCAGAAACTTCCGGCGACGTGTGTCCTGCGGCAGAGAGTCTTCAGCAAGCTTGAAATGGATGTGGGTGACTTCGGTATAAGCTCTGGGGGTTCAGTAAGGCACAGAGGTGAAGGGTTCGGTTTTCCGACGATGTGCAGAACTTTTCCGGCGAGTGGAATTACGTCGGGTAAAGGTGCGGTTTTGAGCGAAAAAGCTTGCAGAGGTTCGAGGAGGTATTTATAGGGTAGGTCATCGATGAATTTGGTCTGATTTCCGACTTGATTCGTCGGTTAGAAACTCTCCGGCGGTTATAGCTTGTGTCGCGGACTCAGGCATCGGTTATAACCGATGTAGTGATTAAGGTTTACGTTATAACTGAAGAAACCGTCAATTCTTGGCGAGTTAGTCGGGATTTCCGACGACTGCAAATAGGCGCGTCGATTTTGAATTCGATTCTCATGTTATGAATTAATTGTTTCCATTAATTAACAAGAAACGCTAGTGGCGCAGTGGTTGGATGGTTATGTGTTAAGTCTGTTGACTCGCTGGCTGACCCGGGTTCGAAACCCGGCAGCAGCATTTTATTTTTAAAACCACTATTTTTAAGACTTTTTCAAATAAAACTTTTATAACCCAAAATACTTATTAATTATGTATCGTTTAAAATTATTTTGGGCATTAAATTCGCAACGAAATTTTTAACTGATTGTTCGGTTAATAAACGGAGCGGGTTTGGTAAATCCGTTTTTGACGGATGTTACATTATCAGTAAGTTATGATTAGTTCTATGTGACTCTAGAACATAAACAAACACAACAACCAAAGCTTGAGTCTTAATTCTGAAAGTATACATGTTTGAATGATGACAGTACCTCTCTCGTTTGTTATGATGAAGAGGTTAGTCTATGTAGAAGTGAGACACAACCCAACTTCTTTGAATGATGAGATTGAGATACGTCGAGATGTATGATGATATGAATATTAAATCAATGAGTATAAAACAAAACTGAAATAGTAATTCGCATTAAGATTCTTGGATAAATTTCCAATTTATAATTGAGATACGTGAAGATTGAGATAACATAAAGAAAACATAAAAACTAAGCGGTTGGAGTTGAATCTTGATTTTTGGTGAAGAAAACTAGTTGGGTGGTTCGTTTGGGCCGTTATTATCTTCAACAGGATTGGCGTTGATGTTGTAACCTCTTCCTCTTGCTGGTGGCCTAGTGGTTAGGTTTTCTTGATTTGCTTGGTTAACTGGGTTTGCTTGAGCTTGGGCGTTTATGATGTTAACCAATCGAGGGCACGTGTTTCTAAAGTGGGTAGGGTCGCCACAATTAAAACAAGCTCGAACATATAGGAACATGGGGTATTGGGGTTGTTGATATGTTTGGATCATGTTTTGAGTAAGTAGGGGGTGAGGTTTGGTTTTGAGAGGTGCGGCAAACCTTGCTCAAAAGACCATAGCGTCCACAATTCGCACATAGTCGACAAGGTAAGGTAGATGGATGGTGATAAAAACAGATGTTGCATTGAGGGTGAGGTCCAAAGTAAGGTTTCTTATTTGGGTAAGTTGAGTTGGGTGCTATTTGAGTGATTGGGATAGCTTGGAGGGGTACGGCTTATGAAGCTGGTTGATTGTGTTGAGTGACAGCGAAAATTTGCCCATCTCGTTTTCTCTTAGAAGTGGGTTGAGAAGGGGATTTGGTTTGAGTGGAGTTTGAGGTTTCAGTTGATGTTTTATCCTTCTTCTTCTCCTCCTTGAAGTCCTTATTTCGTATGCGGTTTTCGGTGAGCTCTGTAGCTAACTCCATTGCTGCTTCCAAAGTTGCAGGTGTGGTACTTATTACAGGGTCTTGAATTTTTGAAGGAAGACCTCGAATGTAGTGCTCGATCAAACGGTAGAGGGGAGTGAACAAATTGGGGACCATTTGATTTAACTCAAGGAATCTCTTGTTGTATGTGGTGTGGTCGCCCTCTTTCTGTTTTAAAGAATAGAACTCATCTTCCAATTTCTTGATTTCGCTTCTTGGACAAAACCGTCTTGTCATGATTTCCTTCAACTCTTCCCAAGTCAAAGTCATAGCATCTTCAACACCTCGCTTGGCCTTCTCTGTATTCCACCATGTAAGTGCTACTCAAAACAAACGACCGGTAGCATATCGCACCTTGCGATCATCGGGACAGTCGCAATTGAGAAAGGTGTTTTCCATCTCCTCAAACCAATGGAGGAGAGAGGTGACACCTTCAGTCCCTTCGTATTTTGGAGGATCGCAGGATTTGAAATGTTTGTAGGTGCATTTAGTGGCTTTTGGGGAAGGATTGACAATGTTTTGATCTTCTTGGTGGATTGGGTTGACGGGATTAGCGGTAAGGGCCTGTTGTACTTGAATTACGATGTTGGGTATTACCGCAGCCATTTGTTGAGCGATTTGGGCAGCCATGCGTTCGCGGGATTTTCCTGATCTCATTTTTCTACGAGAGAGACTGGAAGACATCTACAAGAAACACGTATCAAGAGTATGAGTTTGACGTTTTAGGGATCATGTGTCGTATTTAGGAATGAACATTCATAAAATAAATGAAGAATAATAAACTTACTACATCCATGGGATGTCTTGGGCTTTGCTCGTAATTGGGCCTTGCATGCCGCCATACTTCACCTTCGTAATCATGTGGGCCCCCATGATTACCGGGTCTTTCATATGGTTCGTATGTGTTAGCCTGGTAACGTACACTAAAACCCGGAGAAAATCGAGAAATATGAATGTAACGTATGAAATTCGGAGTGCATCCAGGTGTGGACACGGTGATACCTCAAAGTGGGGTTAGTTCGTACGACGTTTGGTGTGGCATGCTTTGGCCTAATAGGTCCTTCGTACTCTCATCGTTAGTCCCCAGGTAGGCAAACTGGTCCGTTATATTAGATTTATACGAATGCCAACCTAGACAGGACGTTCCGACTACCGGTACTTGTACCCTTACAGTTACTACATGCCCGTCGTAGAACTCACTTTGATGAGATTGAAAAATGAAAAATGCGACAAAATCTTGAATAAGGGAACTACGTGATGAATGTATATGTAAGCTTGTTATGTTTGACAATAAGTATAACTCATTAAATATCACACAATATGATAGTGGAAGTGTTTGCATGCATTTGTATGTGTAATAAATACGAAACAATAAACATCATGAGTTTGCATGTAACCACATAAGCAATTTAAAATCTAATCAACTATAGTATAGGCTCTAAGGTCTAATAACCTATCATATATCCCTATAGTCAAAAGCTCTGATACCAATCTGTCACACCCCGACCCGCAGCGGAAATGGTGATCGGGGCATGATTGGGTTTTCATCAAAGCTCATGACATTTATTATAATGTTTCATATTTATTATTTCTTTTTAAAGGAGAATCATTACAATCAATCATACTAGTACAACATGTTCTATACATTTTTCAAGACTTCATTATTTTTCTTCTAAGGCAATTTCCTATGTGTCCCTTGCTTCAACCTGTTCACATGTATCATGTGTAAAAATGGTTTTTGGGTCAACAAAAAGTTGGCGAGTGAATCCTATGAAAACATTTAAACGTGTTTATTGTATTGATTATAAAATAAAGTGCATAACCACATATGAGTAAACGTAAATGTAAATTAATTCACAAATCACATAATATTAATTAATACACACGTACACACCAAATGTTTGTTTTTGAGGCACGCGTTGTTCAACTCGTCTCACACGAGGAACTGATGGGCCTAATAAATGTTTCTGAGGCACGCGTTGTTCAACTCGTCTCCCACGAGGAACTGATGGGCCTAATGAATAATTTGCACACAACTTGCCAATATGTAACACATCACAACAAACAATATTTACATTCTAAGTTTAGATCATACAATGGCATAGCACGAGTTTGATTAAGCGAATTAATTTAAGCGACACATGATACACCCCAAAACATGAGTAAAAAGGGGAATTTGTAAGAATTCACTCACAGTGGTTGCGTTTCTTGGATTGATGATGAATGCGCACGAATTTGGATTTAACACCGAGAGAAACTAACCTAAATAATAACATAATAATTCGATAAATAAATAAACTTTTATTTGAGATTAATATTTTTAATTAGTGTTCTTAATGGGATTGTTAGATTTATTTTTGTGAGTTCAAGGAAATTTTCTAACTTCAAAAATATAATTTTTAAGTGTTTTTAATTGATTTTTAAATAAAATAAATAAATAAAAAGAAAATAAAAATTTGAATTTTTTTGACCGTTGACCGTTGACCATTGACCGGTCGGACCGCGTTTAATTATGCGCTGAGTGAGGTTCGAACTTGTGACCTCCCGTATACGTGCACCCAGCTCTACCAACTGAGCTACGTGTCTAACCCGAAGTATTTCTGATTTTAATTATATTTATATACTATTTAGATTATTCAGAATTTTATTTAATTAAAAAGGTTTTCAAACCAATCGAACCGGTGGGAGAGTCTGGCCTCGAACCCGCGATGTGCGTTGTGTTTTTGCACACAGTCCACCACTGGACTGTGTGTCTAACCCGGTTATTATTCCGGTTTTTATTATATTTATACACTTATCACGTGCTTCAGGATTTGGTTTTTATAAAAAAGGTATGATTTTTCAGTGGATCGGAACACAACAGACTCGAACCCGGGACCTTGTTTTAAATGTGCACACAGTCCACCACTGGACTGTGTGTCTAACCCGGTATATTTACCGGTTTTTAATTTCCTTTAAACACATTTCAAACTTCATCTTCTTCAGTTTATGAAACCAGAGAATCAACTCGACTGTTTAATCAATAATTCTTGTTGAATTAGTTGATTGAGTATTACTGATTAACGAAATTAATTTAAACAGAAAGGTTTTAAGGATGTTGTACCGAACAGGTGTGATTTCCGACGAATTTCCGGTGACTGAAACTTTTCCGGCGACGTGTAACTTACGACAGAGGATCTACAGGAAGTTTGAGGTGAGTGCGGTGCTTTTTGTCTGAGCTCTAGAAGTCCTATTTTAGAGTAAGGCAAAGAAATGAAATGGGTTCGGTTTTCCGGCGATAATCTTTCCGTCAACTTGCAGAGGATTACGGCGACTTGCGGCGAGGTTTTCAGAGTGAGTTTGAGAGAGTAAGTTTGATAGACTGGCGAGCTCAAATGATGAATACATCGATATATATAGTATAACTCGAATTTAATTACATTTCGGTTTCGATTTCTAAAATCATACGATTTGATCAGCTTTGATTCGAATTGAGTCAATGGGTTGGTTATAACCGATGCCCAGTTGTCTGTTATGCCCAGGATGATCGCGAACTCAACGGAAAATTCAATGATAGATTGAAGATTGATTGGCGGTTTCAATCTCTGTTATACACAGATACACACATTGCTCTCTATAAGTTTTATGCATTTCAGATATTCAACAACAGGTGTGTGTGTCTTAGTGGTGTTTGGCGCGTTTGGTCTTGAGAGTGACCCGGGTTCGAAACCCGGCGTCTGCAAATATTATTTTATTCATTATTTATTAGGAATTTTAAATTATGGTTTTTAAATTCTAATATATTTATTAATTATGTATCGTTTAAAATTTATCTGAGCATTAAATAAGCAACGAAAATTTTTAACTGGATATTCGATTAATAAACGAAGCGGGTTTTGGAAACCCGTTTTTTGACGGATGTTACATATATGTATTAAATCAGATGGGTTTATAAACAATCGAACCATATAACAAGAATAAGGGGGTAAGGATCCGTACCTTGGCCGTTGATAAGTTATCTTATACAGAAAAGTGATAAGCGTGTATGTTTATTTGAATCACCCTACATTGAGTCTCTGTATATGTGTGTGTGTGTGTGTGTGTGTGTGTGTGTGTGTGTGTAAGGTTAGGATCATGTGAGAAGCACTTGGCTATTTGAGAAACTTGAGAAGCATTCTGGACCGCACATTTTCCCAAATCTTTTCATAATATACACATATGTATAGTTTAAAATTGACTATATACATATGTGTATAATTCACTATACATATATGTATATAGTTAATTTTAAACTATACATGTATGTATATTATGGAAATCTTATGAAAATATGTGGTCCAGAATGCTTCTCAAGTTTCTCAAATAGTGTGGATTTCTTTTAGGATCCGAACCGATTATACCAGTTTGGGTTCCCATCGTGAAAACCCGGTTAAGAAACCAAACCGGTTTTTTTAAAAACTGTTTTTTCCCACACAAAAATAACCAGTTAAAAAAAAAACAATTTGTACACCTCTACTTATGGGTGAAATAAGACTTGGGGACCATTAGGTATTGTGTTCGATTTCTACAAGGGGTTTTTTTCCAGATTTATTGAGTTTCCTTCCAAATTTGTATATATGCGTTATTGCCTAGTGGAGTAGTGGAGATGGATATGATCGAATAATTTCAACGATGACACAATAATACTGACACGATAATACTCCGTTTATATGTAATAACTTATAACCAATCCCAAACTCCCCAAAATTTGAAACCTAAACCCTCATGAGTTTAACCACCACCTACGTGACTCAGACCGAGGGGTAAGAAGAATCGAATGGTGCGTCTAATGGCTCCTCGTCACTTCTCACAGGAGGCCACCTGGTCACAAACGTGTCACCACCTCTAGCCCCCACTCCCACCCCAACCGTCTAATGGCTCCTCGTCACAGTACACCAAGGTTGGTTTACGTCGTTATGGTGGTGGTTGGTATGGTGTTTGGTTTGGGTTACGGTTATCGAAACTGGGTTTTCTTGCTAGAATAAATTAGAAAAGAAATCTATAATAGGATGATGAAGACGATCGATCGGGATTCTATGTATATTAAAAGTTCATATATCCGGTAAGTAGAAAAAAGAAATTCACCACTTTTTTATTATCTAAATTCCATTTATCTTTAAAACCAACAAATTTAAAATTTTGGGTTAATTCATCAACAATGGCGGAGTTGGTGATGGTAGCGGCATAGATGGTGAGGTAGTAGCATAGTGATACTCATGTAGGGATGAAATGAATTTGGTAATGCTTCATACATGGTTGTAAAATAGTGCCTCATGTTGAACCAATACTCTGTAGGGTATAGGTTGGCAATTACAAGTCGTGTATTATTGTTAGTTTGTTAACCGGTAGGTAGTGTAAGTAGGGATGATGGTTGTAATGGCAGTTATTCTAGCAGTGACAGTCAAGTGGTAATAAAGCAAATGTACACTTCTACGCATTTTAACCAGTTTTATAATTAGATTCTTTTTATCTGTCATTAAGATCATTACAAATGGTTAAAGCTCCATATGGGGCATTTATAGCCACATCAACATCATAACAGATCCTTTTACAAATGTGTAATGGTTAACGCGCATTCATGTCCTTTCAATTATTACTTTCCGTTTTGTGTTCTCTCAATTGGACATTATACTAGAAATGCTCCTACATTTTCATGCTCTTATAATGCTCAGGAGGCGTTATCAAGCCGCCTTTCACGCCCCTATAATACCCCATTACATACGGCAAAAAAAAAGATACACAGAACCTAATTTAAAACTTATATTAAATACTAAATACCCAAAATAAAACCAACCCATTTAACACTAAAAGCTATATTAAATACCCAAACTAGCCCATATTTAACTATGTGATCATACTAAATGAAGTTGGTACGGAATTAATGATAATAAAGGATAGATAAACACACACTAAAGGAGTCAATCACCTCTAGCTCAATTGGTAGAAGGATTTGAGTTCTTCTATTAAGACTCAAGTTTGATTCTCACTTTGTGCAAAAAAAAGTGAGGCACTAGTGGATAATGATAGGAGATATAGGGAAACCTGAGTTCGATCCTTGAATCAAACGGGTTTTACTGGTAATTTCACCGTCGTCCATACGGGCATGTGGGTTCCCGGGTTTTCCCCGGAAGTTGTGGTGGACGACTCGGGTTACTCTCGGAGTACTCCGTTTGTCCAGTGGGTGCCCTAAGAATACTCGGGATTGATTTGTTGGTCGTTAAAAAAACACACAAACTAAAGTTGGTTGATAATATTCACAGCTTTTACAATTTCACCCCGTATAATTTATTTGTTTAACTTTGGTTGATAATATTCACACCTTTTACACTTTCATCTCCATAGTTTATTCGTTTTACTTCTTATACCCTAACTTTGGTTGATAGTATTTACACCTTTTACACTTTCATCCCTATAGTTTATTCGTTTTACTTCTTAGACCCTAAGCTTTAATAAAGTTATCAAATAACCCTTAAACTTCAATAAACTTTTATTTCAACTTTATTTTTATGTTTTTTTTTCTTTCGGTTGTAGTACTCATTTTACTTCTTAGACTCTAAACTTTAACAAAGTTACCAAATAATCCTTAAACTTAACTAAACTTTTCTTTCGACCTTATTTATATGTTTTTCTCTTTCGGTTATTATACCGGGTATCAAACAACCCTTAAATTTCAATAAACTTTTTTTCGACTTGATTTTTATGTTTTTCTCTTTCATTATTATACCGGGTGCCCGTATCCTATCAATACAATAATCAACTGAACCGAATCGATGTCGACCAAATTCCCGTCACAATTTACTAGTTATAACCAATCCCAAACACCCCAAAACTCGAAACCCAAGCCCTCACGAGTTTAACCACCACCCACCTATGTGACTCAAATCGAGCGAGGGGTAAGAAGAATCGGAATGGTGCGTCTAATGTCTCCTCGTCACTTCTCACAGGAGGCCACCTGGTCACAAACGTGTCACCACCTCTAGCCCCCAACCGCCTTTCTCCATCGTACGCACTCATCACTCCGTTATCCACCCGCACATATTCACCGTCGCTGTTTCGATACAATATTTTATCCACAATCCTCTTTCACTCATGACAAATAATGCGGTTGCATGTTTCAACCGTCAAATTGCCGCAGCACTTACACGAAGAAGAGGTATCTTTTAGGTTTAGGTTTTCATTTCCCCTTTATTTCATCAATGTTTTATCCCCAATTTCCTTTAATTGATCTGTGGAAAACATTGTTATGATAGAGGATTAATTGAATTGGCAATTTATGGATTTGATTGTGAAATTATTTGATTCATTGTTTCAAATTGATATTTATACTTCCTAATTTCAAGTATTTGATTCATTCTGTGTGTGTGTATTTCATTAATATTGTCTATAACTAATTTGATTCTGGTTTTCCTCTTTGCAGCTTTACATAATGCTCATTCATTTAGGGCTGTTCCCTGCAGATGGTAATTAAGCTGTATCTTCGTTGTTTATGTCATTGTAGTTTCAGTTTCATCCATAGTTGTCAATAGCGGTAGCTATAGCGAATAGCGTAGTGTATGGGAGGAAGGTCGCTACAGGGTATGCATAAATAGCGGGATTTCAGTTTATTTTTTTTATTTTTTTCAAATATAAATTCCGATTAAATATCGGTATAAATAGCTGGATTTTAGGTTTTTGTTAAATATACATGTAAAATAGCGTATATACCAGGGTATTTTGATATAATATACATATAAAAAAGTTTTAAAAAAAATTTCTTGTGTATTGCTATTTATAAAATAGTGCCCGCTATTTATCGCTATTCGTTATGTAGCATATAGGTACCTTATCGCTATTTGTTGCTATTCGCCATTAACAACTATGGTTTCATCACTTATACGATAAATAATATACACCTTTTTATTCATTTAATTTTTCTTTGATCTGATATCTCTCTAATAACTTGCATTCGGTAGCTTTTTCTACAAAACTGCATACGCAACTGTTTTATATTCTGTTATCGACCATTCAGGTATAGATTTCCATGAAAGTGGAAGTACTTTTTGGTATTGTTTTGTGATAGGTTGCTTGTGTTTTTGTACATTGAAGAGTGTGTGGACTGTGTTAGGTTTATATTGGTTATAACTTATAAGGATTTTGTTGCAGTTTTTCGACGAGATTCTCTAGTGTACATGGGGAAAAACCCTCGGCAGAGTATGCCAAGTTAAGGAAGGAATCACTCGAAAGTGAATTTGGAAATGCACTTACTTCTCGATCCAAACGTCTCTCAATGTACTACAGTTTTGGTCCGTTTTTGGCGTTGTATAGAGCAGCATATATTTCGTATGAGGTCTTCAAGCTTACTTTGGGCCATTTTTTTATTCATGACATTAAAAAACGTTCAAAAAAGGTAAATAATAGATCTACCGTTGCATTTAGCAGTTATGTAAGCATGTAACTACTATAACTTAATTCTAATTAATGCAGTTTTGTGATACCCTTATACGGTTGGGTCCTTTTTATATCAAGGTAAGTCCTCTTTTATTATGTTGATTTACATAGCTTGCAGAATGCGGATACATTCATTAACTTAAACCAATCGTTTACGTTTGTTTTGACTGCCAGCTAGGACAAGCACTTAGCACAAGACCAGATATACTACCTTCTGTATACCGTAATGAACTTGCCAAACTACAGGCACATGTCTTAAACTATAACGTTTTCAGGAATTTTGATTTTATTTCTTTACAATTTAGAATTCTTACACGTTACTAAACCGATGTCTGTCAGGATCAAATACCTCCGTTTTCAACCAAGGTTGCCATCCGTTCTATCGAGTCTCAGTTAGGTGCTCCGATTTCCGAAATTTTTGCTGACATCAGCCCCGAGCCTGTTGCTGCAGCATCTTTAGGACAAGTATATAAAGGTTAGATAATTTGTGGTTGTGAAATAAAATATTTATTGTTTTTATATTTGTTATTTTGCTTGTTGGGGATAAGAAGGTTTATAAATTTTGCGTGCATCTTCTTGATGTTAATCTAATAGGCTTTCATGGTTACTTCAAGTTTGCAGCTCATTTGCATACAGGGGAGCTAGTGGCTGTAAAGGTGCAAAGGCCCGGTATGTCACTATATTTGACCCTTGACGCCTTGTTATTTAACATGATCGGGGGCCAGTTAAAGCGATTTGCCAAAGCAAGGAAGGATATAATTGTAGCAGTTAATGAGACGGTGAGTCATCTGCAAATGCAACAAATTTAGTATTCCAAGTTTTATTTTTCTGTGTAAGTTTCTTTCGACTTCAATGAATTTGTGTTATTTTTCATGACCCGAGAGTCTGATTGAATAGGTCAGGCATATGTTTGAAGAAATTGATTACATCCTTGAGGGACAGAACGCTGAGCGGTTTGTTTCTCTGTACGGTTTCCGTGACTGTAAGTGATCTCTAATTATTATAATGCAGCATCTTATATGTCGTTATTGACTTATTGACCTTAATAAATAGCTAGTTTTGTGAAGCACTAAAGAGGTGTCCTTTTCATTTAGTATTCCTATGTTTTAATTGTGTATAAAATTCTTGGATGCTGATAATAATTGCAGCTCAACAGGAAGATACGTACCCGAAAGAAAAATGGGTTAAAGTTCCGAAGATATATTGGAACTATACTCGAAAAGCTGTGCTTACAATGGAATGGCTGGATGGTATTAAGCTTAATAATGATGCTGCATTAAGGGCTGCCAATTTAAACCGGAAAGAACTAATAGATAAGGTGTCAAGGACATTTAAAGTTGTTTCTTATGCTCTACTTATAAAATGGTTTTTCTATATTATCGATTTATCGTATGATGTTATGTTGGGCATATTGCACAAAATAAAAACGAACTTGGTACATTTTCCATATTTTAGCAACCAAATGTAAATATGGCACAGAATAGAAACCAACTTAAAATGTATACTGAATTTAGCAACCAAGTTTGAATTTATTACGCTTGTAGCATCGGGTGATCTGTTCAACGTGCTGATGTGGCATCTTATTTGACATTCTAGTGTGTATATATATGCCACATTGCAACTGATTTTGATATCTAACAATTATTTTTTTTTAAATATAGATAAAAAAATATTAGAGTAAAGTACATAGGATGATCCCGTGGTTTACCAAAAAGTACATGGATGCTGTGGTTTGTACTTTGTAACGTATTTAGTCCTTAGCTTTTTCCAAAAGTACTTGGATGGTCCTTGTGGTTTGCACTTTGTAACGCATTTAGTCCCTAACTTGGACATTCTAAAACCTTAGATTTGTTGGTTGGGGACTAAATGCATTACAGAGTGCAAACCACAGGGACCGTCTGTGTACTTTACTCAAAATATTATTTTTGAACCTGTAAAGAAATTTATTTTTTATTTAGTTTTTTTCACAAATAGCCTCTGTGGATGCAGCATGTGTGGCTTCAACCAGTGCCACATCAGCAATTTACATGTAAACTTAGTTAAAGCAACTGGTAATAACTTGTAGGTTGATTTCTGTTCCATTTCAATTAAATTTTGTTGCTAACATAAGAAAAGGGTATAGAGTTTGTTTCTATTTCGTGTAAATGACCCTTTTATGTTTGGTAAAGTACGTTATTTCATGAAGGTTCAGTTGGACCCGAATGTTTATTTTGTTCACTGAATTTAGCGTTTTAGGGTTTGTACTGCTCCCTGATGCAATTACTCGAGGTGGGGTTTTTTCACGCGGACCCTCATCCGGGAAACCTTGTTGCTACAAAGGAGGGGGCTCTTGCTTACTTTGACTTTGGGATGATGGGGGATATACCACGTCACTATCGCGTTGGACTTATCCAAGTGGTAATTATTATTAATGTTTTTTCTTCTGATTTTGCGTTGCATGTCTTTTTTTCATTGAATTGTTTTTTAATCAGCTTGTGCACTTTGTGAACCGTGACTCTCTGGGATTGGCGAATGACTTTTTGTCTCTGGGGTTTCTTCCGGAAGGGGTCGATATGCAGTTGGTTTCCGATGCGCTTAAAGCATCCTTCGGTGATGGCACCAGACAGTCTCAAGATTTCCAGGTTCCTTTAAAAAAATCTTATGGTATTCTCGGTTTTAAAAAGCGAGAGGCGCACAAAAGCGACAAGATCTAAAACTGAGGCGCAAAGCGGTGGGCTTTTTCGTACCCGAGGCGCAAGGAGATTATAAAATTATTATATGTATCCCATAGGTTTTTAGCATCCCTTATTCAAAATATAGCTATAAAAATGAGGCGCAAAGCGCAAAAGCGGTGGGCTTTTCGTACCCGAGGCCCAAGGAGATTATAAAATTATTATATATGTCCCATAGGTTTTTAGCATCCCTTATTCAAAATATAGCTATAAATCAGGTTTATATATGATTTTACCCACATGTACAAGCCAAAAACCTATTGTACAACACTTTGATGCATTCAAACACCCAAAGTACATAAGGCACGCGCCTCAAACCCCAAAAATTGCGCTTTTCTTGCGCTTTGTGGAAAAGGCGCGCCTCAGGTGACCTGAATAGCGAGCCATGTAGCGGGAAAATAGCAGGATTTTGTAGGTATAAAATAGCAGGATTTTAGGCATTTTGTTAAGCATACATATAAAACAAGCTTATTTGGATGTAATATAATACATATAAAATATTCTAAAATTTTCTCCTAGTGTGTTGCTAAACATAAAATAGTGCCCGCTATTTCATCGCTATCGCTATGTAGCGTATAGGTAGCTTGTCGCTATCATCCGCTATTCGCTATCAGTAACTATGCCTGAGGCGCTGAGGCCTACACCTTAGGGCGCCTCGCGCCTAGGCGCACTTTTTAAAACCCAGAAATTTGTATTTTCTGACGGTATTTGTAGGATTTTTCTCCATAAGATTCTTGTGTTTTGTGAAATTTGGCTAGTAGTCAAAAGGTTTGACTTTTTTATTGTAAATGAAATGGCAGGCAATAATGAACCAACTCTATGACGTTATGTACGAGTTCAACTTTGCTCTTCCACCCGATTACGCATTGGTAATCAGGGCACTAGGCTCCCTCGAAGGGACAGCAAAAACATTGGACCCTGAATTTAAGGTCGTCGAAAGCGCATACCCTTTTGTCATTGGACGGCTTCTGGTGGACCCCAGTCCCGACATGAGGAAGATATTAAGAGAACTCCTTATCCGTAACGACGGTTCCGTAAGATGGAACCGCCTAGAACGCCTGGTAACCTTTATACAACTCTCATATCACATGTATGTATATCTAAAGTTCTAAACGCGTTAACAAGCCTAGTGTTTTGATTTTGGTTGGCTCCAGGTAGCAGCGATATCCGAACAGTCGTCTAATAAGTCTGGGGAAGCGGATAAGGATGCTAAGAAACCGTCTACAAGTCCGCTGGAGGGGAATTCGTTCGATATGCATGCCGTTGTTGCTGCTACAGAAGATCTTGTAAAGTTTATTTTATCCGATAAGGCGTACCGTGTGCGCCTTTTTATCATTCGTGATATAGTCAAAGTAGCAGATATATTTCTTCAAGACCAAGTTACTTCTTGCATGTTTGATGAGAATCTTGAGCCAAGGTTTACAGTGGAATCTGAGGTTGGTTTAATCATATTTACATATATATAGAGAGAGAAAGGTTTAAATACAAAAGGCTCTTAACGTGCAACGTTACGCGACCACCAATATGGCGTCCCTAATTATGCAAATAACACGTTACGTGACCACCAATATGGCGTCCCTAATTATGCAAATAACGTGCGGAATTAGGGTTAACCCAAACCATGCGCAATTATGCAAATAACGTGCGTAATTAGGGTTTAACCCAACCCATGCATAATTATGCAAATAACGTGTGTAATTATGTATTATAATGTGCGTAATTCTGCTAAGTTAATTACTATTGTTCCACCGCGTTCAATTGAAAACCTGGATAGATAAGATGTGTGGTTGAGATGCTCGTGTACGCATCGCACGATAAGGTGGTCTCCTACACACTACGAGGCCGGTTAACGTACAAAACCACCTTATCGTGCATCTCAACCGCACATTTAATCTAATCTAGGCTTTCAATTGAACGTTGTGGTACAATAGTAATTAACTTTGCATAATTACGCACATTATAATACATAATTACGCACGTTATTTTGCATAACTGAGCCTCTTGTTTTTTAAAAACTCTATTCACTACCGTACAGTGCATATATTTTGATTCTTATATATTTGTTTACAGGTGCATGCTACTCTGAAAAGGGTGGTTAATGGGTTGTTCTACTTTTGGCAAGCGGTGAAAATGGCACCAGAAGCATGGACAGCTATGATGATTCGAATGGCGTTGAACCCCGAGATTCATAGATTTTATTTTGATATTGTTTCGGCCTTGTTCTTGCATTCTAACCGTAGGATCCCGGACACAATGTGGATTTGTCTTTCCAGATTTCTTCATAAATTGGTGAAATCTTAACAAGCGTTATGTGCATCCGGAGGCTGTACATCTATATGATTATCGTACATTTTTATAGGAATCAACTGACCGTTACGACCCTTGAAACGAGTTTGTTGAAGATTAGTGTTCTTATAGAGATTGATGGTAATTTAGTCATTTCCATATGTATAAACAACTTTAGAAACAGTTTTTATGTTCTGAAAAATATATATATATATAACCTGAGATAATAAGATAGTAATTTTTTTTTGCCGTGTAGGAATTTTATGTTTTAAATTGACCTTGTTTACATCATGTAACCTTATAGTCTAGAAAAAAAAGTAGTAATACTATAGATTATGCAGTGGCGTCTCTAAGAATTCATGTACCCTGTTCGAGCTTGAAAAACATAACATTATGCCTTAATGATTTGTAAATGAGCCTTACTTGAAATTGGTATGTGTTTACTATTTAAAAAAAATTAACATATATATATCAAAAAAAATTTAAACATATGCGCCGCGAAATCACGGGCCTGTGCGGAAGTCTTCCCCGCACACCATCTAAGCCTTCCCTGAAACCATGGTTGCAAAAGTCGCTAGGTGCTCCCTAGTCGGTCGACCGAGGAGTTAAGTCAGAGTACTTGGTCTAGGCAGAGAGTACTAGGACATGTTAAAATTATAAAGAAATTAATTATCGAAATTAAATATATGTCAAATAACACAAACGAAATATATTTGTAACACAATACGTGAAATTGATGTTCATTCTTTAATATAATAGGCATACATATTATGTTTTTTAAGTCAAACTTGACCTGAGTTGACCTACTGAATTCGATTCTGGCCTAGGTTGACCGTGTTTAGTCGGTTTCGAGTAATCAGAAGAAGTTGAAGAAAGTCGTCTCGTGGCTTGTCGTGACTACTTGGAGAGCTCGTTTTCAACCACATGCTATAAACTAAACTTCTTTTCCACGGGGATAAAGTGTTCATAGTTGTAATAATTTCCGCTTTGAAAAGACCACTATTTTTCACAAGTTGTTTTATTTTAATATCCAGGTCATAACTATTAACTTGTAGTGGAAGACTTGTCTTCGTAATTGTGGCCCCAAAGACCTTTTATTAACTTTGAGAAGTCAATTTCCTTTGATCTTCTCATCCATCTCATATTATTTTCAGTCTTAAGCTATACGAATTATTTTTTTTAAATTTATTTATTTCTAAAATTCAATAGTCGAATTTAACGGATTCAACCTAAATATACTTATTTTTCGTTCCCATGATACCACTCTAGCAGTAAAGAGGTGAGAATCTTTTGTGAAGATATAAGGATTAAACTGTAGCATCACTCTCTGCAACACGTGATTTACTTCTCTCATATTGACTGTGAGATCGGTCAATGGGAAGGCCCGGTACACCATTTTTCTTTTACTTCATATATGAACCAAAACCTTTCATAAATAAATTAGTTTATTGTGTTCGTATAAAAGCTTGTTACAAAATCTATTTGAAATACATGTAGATTTAGGGGTTAGTTAACATACAATGTTCCTTAACGTACGCTATGTACGCTAGGAAATCACGCATGTTATAAAACTCAAAAACCTGAATCACACATATTGAAAACCATAATCACGAATGTACAAAATCAAAAATCATGCATGAGATACAAAACTTAATCACGCGTGTTATAAAAATAATCACACATGTTATAAATTTCCAACATACGTTAAGCCTAATTGTAAAATACACTTTCACTGTAGATTTAATCATACAATTTATTTAAGAATAATAACATTATTTTCCATTGATTTTTAACAAAATAATTTGATAAATAAATCCTATATTTGTCCAAACCACACTGTCATTTCACCTGTTTTCTTGTTCCTTAGCACAAATTCATAATCATTACACAAAATGGGAAGAAATATCCCCCAAAAAATATAAAACTAATTAAATGTTCTACACTTCTATGCACCCAAAAAGGGTTTTATACTTTTTATTCGGTGCCGGTGAGTAACAATTAATAAACAATAAAACATCATTTCCAGCACTCCATCACCGGAGCTTCTTCGCTTATCGATGATGCAAACATCCAATAGTATCATCGAGGTGGCTAATGATGCTGACAAGAATGTTTCAGAGGTTGTTCTTTTTGTCTTCAAGTTGCTTTTTTTATTTGTTTTTGTGATAAATTTTTAATTTTTGCTTGTGGGTTTTGTGATTTAGGTTAATTCTTGAACTATTAAAGATTACCCATTTGTAGATTTAGCTCAAATTTGTTGTCTCATGATTATGAGCTGCTTAAATCTTGTTAATTGAACTTGTTCTGTGTTCTTTATGGTTTCTTGAATCTTGCTGACTACTTTTGTTGTAAAATTAGTCATAAATTAACATAAAGTTTAGTAATTTATTAGATCTTTTTGTGATTTGTTAGGTTTGAATTTTTATTGACTTATGTTTCTTTTTAATAGGGTGAAAATTACTCTGGATCTTTTAAGGGTTTTGAGAAACAGTAATGAATTTTGAGATCTTTGCATGATTTGGAGCTAATGTTTTCTTCTCTGAAGAAACCCTCTTGAATCTTGATTTTGGTTTTTGTAAAAATGTTGAATTTATACTATGCAAATACTAGGGTTCTCTCCAATAGTCAATTTTTTATGTTATTGTTGAATAGTCAAATGTTAAATTTTTTATATTATCATTGTGACTATTTCATAGTTCCAATATAAAAATCTTTGATATTAAATGCAACACCAACTTACCCCCAAGTTTTTTTCAAGAAAATGTGTTAAAAAGTCGTTTTCAAGTTCATATTGTTTCATCATCATCATACTCAGTAAATCCCACCAATAGCAAAGCTAAGGTAGGGTCCGAGGAGGGTAAGATGTAGACAGCCTTACCTCTACCCCGTAGAATAGAGAGGTTGCTTCCAGTGAGACCCCCGGCTCGATTGTAGTTTTGCATCAAGCCTTGGACATAAGGCACATAACACTTAGCAATCAGGAAAAAGACCGATTGGTGCATGTACCCCCTTGTCTTTCGGCTATCAACGCCACTACATGATGCATGATTAACCGTCCGTCGCTTTTAACGTTATTTTCATGAAACTAGTAAAATAACGTTAAAGTTAGTGTAATTTCACTTTTGCCCCCTAAGCGACTACACATATATACATTATATGTGCACACCGCAAGCGGGGCGTATAAGTTCATATCGTATGAATCTGGTTAATCACTGTCTATGTTATAATATAATTAGTAATTTTTGGTATTTGCAGATTGATACTAGTGTGAAAGAGTCCACAAACGAAGTAAAAAATACCGAAAAAAGCACTCATCGTTCCGATTTATCCCTCAATATACCCCCAAGACATTCACATTTCGGCAGTAGAAGCGGGAAGGCTTCACTTCAGTCTCCTGGTATTTCGTCCAACGGTGGGACTTCATCTCGGGGCATTTTTAGAGGTTTAAGCTTTAAAAAGAAACATCCTGCAGATGGTGAAAGCAGTTCTCTTCTTCATCCCGACACAAACGCACCACCATCCGAAAGCCCCGTCGTTACCAATATCATGTCCACATTATACGGGAAAAGATGTGCATCTCTTCCGGTCAAACATGGGACAAACCCCTCCCCTTCGGTCACCACACCCGTTTCCGCTAGGACATATAGTGAACAACAAAAAACACAGGTGAGATATTTCCGACAATTGCATTGCACCCGTAACGTTTATACAATCTGTATAATATAATATGCGTGTATTTCCAAAAGAAAGTTAACACATTGTGGCATGTGTTTTAATTATGGCTTTTGCAGACAAGGGCGGTGCCACCTTCGGTCTCGAGGTCCCTTTCGGTGCCCGGGAGGAACATTGTTATTGTGAGATCGGTTTCATTTGCAGTGCGTAAAGATAATGATCAAATTGATAGTCATGATGGTATGTGCAATTGTCATATATGAACGAGTAAAATGCCATTTTCGTCTCTGAGGTTTGGCCAGTTTAGCGATCTTTGTCCAAAGGTTTGAAATCTTGCCATTTTCATCCGGCTCCTTAACTCTATCCATTTTCTTCATTAAGTCAGGGGTATCTTCGTCTTTTTTTTTTGTTAACTGAAAGGGCAATTCGGTCTTTTGAATACTTGTACATTATCCTAAATGCTTGTACATCAAGTGAAAAAGACCGAATTGCCCTTTAAGTTAACAAAAACGACACAAATACCCCTGACATAACAGAGAAAAATAGATGGAGTTAACGAGCCGAATGGAAGTGGCAAAATTTCAAACCTTTTGGATCCAAATGCGGACAAACAAACCTTTGGACGAAAGTCGTAAAACTGGCCAAACCTCAGGGATGAAAATGGCACTTTACTTAATACTATTAGTTTCGATTTACTTGTGACTTATTAAAGATAATTTGATGTTAAAATGAAGATGAAATTAGTCCTGTTCAAGTGGAAAACGATGAAGAGATTGACGAGGAAGAAGCTGTTTGCAGGATTTGTTTCGATACATGTGATGAAGGAAATCAACTTAAAATGGAGTGCAGTTGCAAAGGTGCACTTAAACTTGTACACGAAGAATGTGCGGTTAAATGGTTTAGTGTCAAAGGGAACAAAAACTGTGATGTTTGTGGTCGCGAAGTGTCTAATTTACCGGTGACTTTGCTTCGTATGCCGAGTTATGTTCAAAGACAAAACGTAACCGCACAAAATCAACAGGGTTTGAATTCAGGAACCATAAGGTCCATAAAGTTTTGATCTTTTATTTAGTTTTATTAAATCATATTAAGTTGCATGATAATTAGCCTCATTTCTCCTTAACCTATTTGTTTATGCAGTGCTTGGCAGGATTTTGTGGTGCTTGTTTTGATCAGTACGGTTTGTTACTTCTTTTTCCTCGAGCAACTTCTGGTGAGTCATGTTATGCATATTTATTTATTTTAGATCATTTGACCCTATGTTTTTTTTTTCGCCTTCTGGTGTTAACGTTAAGTCTTTATTTGCAGATTCATGACCTGAAAACTCAAGCTGTTGTGATTGCTGCACCGTTCTCTTTTACATTCGGTCTTTTATCATCTACATTTGCTGTTATTCTAGGTATAATTTGTTTTTAGAGTACACATATGGTCCCTGTAGTTTATCAAAATCTTGGATTTGGTCCCTTGCTTTTCAAAAGTACACGGATGGTCCCTGTGGTTTTCACTTTGTAACACTTTTAGTCCCCAACTTTTACCAAAAGTCACATGGATGGTCCCTATGGTTTGCACTTTGTAACGCATTTAGTGCCTAACTTGGACATGCTGAAACCTTTAGATTTGTTGGCTAGGGACTAAATGCGTTACAAAGTGCAAACCATAGGGACCATCCGTGTACTTTTGAAAAACTAGGGACCAAATCCAAAATTTTGGTAAACCCCGGAGACCATCCGTGCACTTTACTCTTGTTTTTAAATTTCGTGCTATTAGATGTTTCAACATAAACTTATAATAACCCTTTTTAATTACAGCAATCAAGGAGTATATATGGACATATGCAGCTCTTGAATTCGCACTCGTGGCTATAATTCTGCACTTGCTCTATTCTTGGGTAAGTTGCACTATACGAATATATTATATATATATATATATATATATATATATATATATAGAGAGAGAGAGAGAGAGAGAGAGAAAGTGTATCGTACAATGTGGCTTAACGTACGCTCGTACGCTGAGGTGAATTCGCATGTTATGGAAAAGGCGCGTGTTTGATTTTTGCCAAATAGCATGTTGTAAAAAATGCAATGAATTCGCATGGATATAGCAATTTCGCATGGGATCTTTTGTTGTTGATGAAATCGCATAACAAACCACGAAATCGCACATTGACAAAACCCCAGCGTACGCTCGTACGTTAAGCCCAATTGTACGTTAACCTTCCCATATATATATATATATATATATAGGATTCGGTTCAAGAGAGAACCAATCCCAGTTGCGAGAACCATGAGAACTCCTATCATCCAATAGCATATTTACACATAACCAAATTAAATCAAACGGGTATTTTAGTCTTTTACTTCCCATGTCACATCATTTCCCTCTCTTCTATTTAAAAGTCAGCATGTCACATCTTTTCACCATCTTCTATTTAATACTCAACATGTCACATCTTTTCTCTCTCTTCTATTTAAAATTCAACATGAGAAATCTACCGAGTCGTGATTTTTGGGTGAGTTCGTTTGGTAAGACCTCAAATTTCGTAAACCCGAAATCAGGTTGTCGGGGACGTAAAAAGATGTTTGGCGTAAAAAAAAATTGTAAAAAAGTTTTTGTAAAAAAGTTTTTTGTAAAAATAAAATACTTTTGTTTGGCGTAAAATATATATATTTTTTTTGTAAAAAGTTTAAACCCGTAAAAAAATTGTTTTTTTTTTGTAAAAAAAAATTGTTTTAAAGTTAAAACCACGCGTAAAAAAGTTTAAACCCGCGCCTAAAGAAAGTTTAAAACCGGCGCGTAAAAAAACTTTTATACCGGCGCGTAAAAAAGTTTAAAACCGCGCGTTTCTAAAACGGCGCGTAAAAAAGTTTGAACCCGCGCGTAAAAAAAGTTCTAAACCGGCGCACAAAGAGAAGTTCTAAACCGGCGCGTAAAAAAAGTTTAAAACCGCGCGTAAAAAAAGTTTAAAACCGGCGCGTAAAAAAAGTTTAAAACTGCGCGTAAAAAACTTTAAAACCGGCGCGTAAAAAAAGTTTCAAATCGGGCGTAAAAAAAGTTTGAACCCGCGGTAAAAATGTTTAAAATCGACGCGCAAAGAAAGTTTGAACCCCTACGTAAAATAATTTTCTTACTGCATGATTCAAAGATAACATTAATTAAATCACAAACATTAATTAAAGCACAATGATTACAACTTTAATTACCAATCATTAAAAAGCTTAGTAAAAATACAAATTTACCTTATCCCCCTACAAACAAAAACTCATTAATTAAAGCAAAATGCTTACAACTACTTTATTGTCTTTTAATCTCATCCATTAAAACACTTCTGATCAATGGCTTATATTGGTTCCTACGGTTCTCACAACTCAAGGTGGTTCTCATTTTACCCATCCCCTATATATATATATATATATAGGATTAGGATCATGTGAGAAGAGGTAGGCTATTTGAGAAACTTGAGAAGAAATCTGGACCACACAGTTTTTCTAAGTAATTCGTAATATACACATATGTATACTTAAAAGTGACTATATACATATATGTATATTGAATTATACACATATGTATATAGTCAAATGTAAACTATACATATGTGTATATTACGAAAAGCTTAGAAAAATGTGTGGTCCGGATTTCTTCTCAAGTTTCTCAAATAGGGTGCTCTTCTCTTAGGATCCTACCCTATATATATATATAGAGAGAGAGAGAGAGAGAAGAAGAACTCATTAACAGTTTTAATTGTTCGTTGCAGCTTCAGTTGAAGGCGATATATGCAGTAATGCTGTCTTCGATTTTAGGATTTGGATTAGCTATGACTCTCAACGCGTTGTACATCCGCTACTATCTTTGGCGGGTTCAAGTTCCTCGAGAATCTAACACGGTTTGATTGGGAGAAACATATCTTAGATTTTATATTGGTGTAAATATCAATCTCCCTGGAAACTCTGGGATTATTGAGAGGTTAATGTGTTTGTATGTGATGTGATAGGAATCCATTATGTATTATCTTATTAAAAAGAAGATACATTTGCAGGTTACTTTGTGTGTTGGATTCAAGAAATGATGCTCATTGGATGATGACTTTCTAGGCTGCATCAACACTGATTTATTAATTTCTAAGCTATTAAAGTTACCCGAGTTACGCAGCAGGATTTTAGTCGCTATCGGTTAGGTTTGGTACTACACCGGTATTTGGTATAGCAACCGAAAGAAATGTCGTCGACATGACTTTTGCAGCGATCAATCATCATAAAAAGAAATATGCATTAAACGATTAAACGGTATCGTTGTGGCTAGTTAAACCGTGGGAAAAATTAGCGTTTTTGAAAACTCAAGAAAAGGTCTTTAAAAATATTAGTTATTTAAAAAAATGTAAAACTTAAGTATTATCTATTTTGAGTATTCATGTGGCCAACTTATGGGCAAAAAGTTAAAAAAACAAAACTCAACTGTAGCTAAAGTTGATATATAATATAAGACTAGTGTGTACCCATCCGCGCATTGCGGCGGAAATACCGTATGTATACGAAACTGTTAAACAAACTGAATTCAAAATGTCTATATCTTAAGCAAAGTTCGTATAGCAAAGTAGATAGGAGAACCAAACCTAACTACAAATTAACATACTACAAAATCGATAAAAATGTTTTGCGTCGAAAATAAACGTAAAATATTACTTAAATTTCACATGTTTGGATTTCCATTGAGAATCAAATTAAATTATTATATAGAAATTAGAAAAGAATTAAAAACTACTCTATTTGACAATATTTACTCTTAGCTAATATAGAATCTGCTTTCAAAATTTTGGCTCTTTAATAACTAAAATTCTAAAAATATACAAAATTTTATATTAGATAAAATTACTTTTTGAGTCCTTACATTTTAGAAGTGTCAACCATTTGAGTCTAAATAAAAACGTTTAACGTCTTGAGTGCCTAAATTCTTTTTCTATAAAAATATACAAAATTTTATATTATAAAGATGTTTATAAATTTACTTTTTTTTAATCTAAAAATACCTACTATTTATTCTAACACATAACTTCTAATAGCAAATTTATAATTATTATATTCTCTTTTCAAAAACCTATTACTTTATAAATTCTATATTATTATTTTATAATTTATGTGTAAGTTTGACTATTCTTACTGATAGTTCTACTTGTCCATCCATTTCATAAATGGCAATTTTGTAATTAATTTGGAACTAAAGATATTATATGTTGTAGCTAGCATGATGTGTTTTAATATAATATATATAATATAATATATATAGTATAATATAATATAATATATAATTGGTTAAAGTCATGATTTAAAGTAGGATATAACTGAGTTAGAACACAGAACGTTCCTTAAATGACGTTTTGGCCATTTTACATGAATTTAACTGAAAAGTTAACATAAATTGGCATTAATATTCTAACTTCTACAAATTGAAAACCATAAAACCTTGAGTTAAAATAAAAAAAGCCTCAAAGGTGTTAGTTACTTTTGGTTAACCATAAGTACCATCTGTTTAGTTAACTCTATAAAGTAATTTACTAATAGCAACCATAAACAATGTTGTGTTTGAATAAAAGGATAAATATAAAAAGAAACAAAATTAAATTTTGAAATCAGTATCATCGTTCTTCGCTTCATTCATGTATACATGTGTGATCTTGTTTGGGTTATACGATTTTTAAGTCGAATAATAATATGGGTATCAGGTTCACCATTTCAACCCATCAACCTGGTAACTCGACACCATTTGTATAAAAACTATGTAACAGGGCTCAATATCAGTTATTATTGCAATGCAAGGAGATATAGAGCACTTATTCAGGAAGCATTATATCCAGTATCTAGTTAAGTACAACACTAGACGCAGCAGGTACATACTGCGTCGTAACAAGACACTACGGAATCTGCATAACCTCATAACTATGAGAAATACGAAGAGGAGATTGCTTTGAAACGGGCCTGTCTTCGGACCAAAGCTCTAAATTTACAGTCCCAAAATCCCAGTGTATAAGACACTTGTAAACCTGGTCAATGTTGAATTTGTTGACCAAAGCTAACCCAAGGCATTTGTCAACCAGCATCCATTCACCTGAACAGATAATACAAGTATATTATTATTATTTTTATACACAAAAGTAATCAACTTCATATAAAACTAAAAGTGTTAAAACAATCTACTACACGTTACCGTTGGGACGAAGATCTCCTTCGTATAGCTGCTCGCCGGATTCTGGCCATACGTCATGTTTGGACCCGTTGATGGAGGTAAATGAGATGTATGATTCGGTTGGGTGCAATAGACCAAACGTTGGATGTATTCTTAAGCAAACAAGCCTAGAAAATTATGGTTAGAGTAAATTACGATTTTAGCCCCTGTGGTTATATCACTTTTACCCTATTGGCCCAAAAAGGAATTTTTTTAACATCTGTGCCCCCAACGTTATTTTTTCTAACTATTTTGGCCCCTATCACTAACACCGTCCAATTAGTTGGTTAAATGTTGGTCATGTGCCCCTCACATGAGGGGCATTTATGTCTTTTCACCCACATCGATAAATCTACCCATTTTAAAACCAAATCAATTTCACATTTAACCCCAAACCTTTAGAATTAGAAATCCTCATCGTCTTCTCCAACCCAACCCCAAACTCATTTCATCAAAATTCTAATACCACGTAATATGAACCTTCCTGCAAAAGAAGTTGAAGGTTCCACCAATAAGTCTTCATTTTATAATACTCCTACTTCAATTCCAATTTAGACTTAAGGAGTTTGTGATGGTAATAGAGAAAAAGCTAAAAATCACAAAAGCTCTTTCCTTTCACTACCACGGTTTGCTTCTGTTCCGGTGGTCGGAGACCAACTCCGTCGCCGGTAGCTATGACAATCATCATCACTGCCTCCAGTAGCTATATGATGGTTAACACAGACCGAAAGTGTGATATATTTTACCGTTGATTGTCGGAAAACTCGCCTAGCCTCCGGAGGCCCATGAAACCTTGGTTCTCTGTAATAGTCAGTGTCACATATCGTTGCTATCGAGACCATAATGTTGGCCGGACATTGCTGATAAACCGTAACCACCATCAGATCTGAACGCCGTGAACGCCCTTAGCATTCGTCACTTCCATGGAGCTTTAGTTGAACTCGACATCACTACGCACGACTTATTGCCTCTGGCGGAGCATGGCGACGGCCAATCGCCTTCATCAGAGTCCCTTGGAACCATCGGATGATTGACCCGCATTTGCAGACAACCATGGTAGAATTAGGGCTTGGAGGGTTTTAAGTTGAAGGAGATGAATTGAATTCAATCCATAGGTTTTTTTTTATTTAAGGGGATTAAGTGGGTATGTGAAATGACTTAAATAGACGTCATGTGAGGGGCACATGATCAACATTTAACCAACTAATTGGATGGTGTTAGTGATAGGGGCCAAAATAGTTAGAAAAAATAACTTTGGGGGCACAAATGTTAAAAGATTCCTTTTTGGATTAATAGGGTAAAAGTGATATAACCACAGGGCCAAAATCGTAATTTACTCTTATGATTATATATGTCACAGGTTAGCATAAATGACTTGTATAAACTAAGAAAAAAAAAGAGTAAAATGCGATTTTCGTCTGAAAGGTTTGGCCAATTTGGTGACTTTCGTCCAAAGGTTTGTTTTTTTCCGCATCTGAATCCAAAAGGTTTGCCATTTTCATCCGGCTCGTTAACTACATCCATTTTTCTCCGTTAAGTCAGGGCATTTCCGTCTTTTTGCTAACTTAAATGGCAATTCAGTCTTTTTCACTTTATGTAAAAAGACCGAATACCCCTAAAAAGGACTCAATTGCCCTTTAAGTTAACAAAAAAGACGTAAATACCGCTGACTTAACCGAGAAAAATGGATGGAGTTAACGAGCTGGATGAATATGGCAACATACCAAACCTTTTGGATCCAGATGCAGAAAAACAAACCTTTGGGCTAAAGTCACAAAACTGACCAAATCTCAGGGACAAAGAATGGCCTTTAACTAAAAAAAGTATAACAAACTGTCAAAACAGACCTTGAAAACCCTCCGGAACCAGCACCCACATTGCGCGCTACAAGGCTCGAATTGATATTAAAAACTTTTGGGTTATCTTGTGAGATCGATACATTTCTTTCGATTGCTAGTCCGCCTCCAACGTCACCTTCCATTTTAAGAGATTCAATCTCTCCTGCTTGCTCAAGATCTCGGCTGTAAAAAATTAAAAAAGTTATTTTCGACTATTTAGAAAATGTTTTTTTTAAGATTAAAAGGATTTAACTATCAACTTACTCAAGAACGGTATATTGTTCTGTACAGCCAGCGGAACGGTACTCAGTACCACTGTATTCTTCATACCCGTTCATTTCTACCCGACTATGAAGCCATTGAGTTTCTGTCACAATTTACAAATTATTATAGTTAGTAAAAGTGTTTGGACATTAATAAAATGTGATGAGTTGATTCTATTTACTAGAAGGAAGGTGCTCCATAGATATAATTCGGCCTCCGATCCACGGGACCACTTTGAGGGCCCATTCGCCACTTTTAATTTCCACAGGAATTCCCGAAAGCTCAACCCCTTTAGGTCCAGACGGCTTCTCAACATCCGGAATAAGCTTTGCGGTTTCTGCATTTTAAATTATATAATAAAGAGTTTATTACAACAAGATGCAACCGCCTCTTCCTTTATTGTCATTTTATATCTAATGAAAACATACACAAAGTATCTTAAAAATGCGTACTTACCCATGCGGGTCTTGTAATTATTCTTGCTAGCAGAAATTAGTTTCGACACTTCATTTTCTGAGGGGATAACGATCTGCAGATCTTCTCCGTCAATACCCCATGCGTCGACCTGAAAGCAGAAAGTAAAAGATAATAAAGCCAATATGGAAAAAATATAATAGAAAAACGAGATACAAATAAAACCCGTACCATAGCTCCTTCACCTAATAGTAGGTGTACATGTAAGCGGCGATTTGGCCTCGCCCACGACCCTTCGGCTTTGGAAACTCTAACCGTGATAACTGAAGATTTGAGCTCAGCTATATATGTCGTTAGGAGATAACCTCCGTTAGTATATTTGTAGCCATCGCCATCATCTTCAAACAAAACACCCTCAGCTTTACCTGCAATTACAAACTCAATTATGTAATCTATTTACAGGTGACGATTTTGATCCATAAAGATTATGGGTCGATTCTCGATTCTGAATTCTCAAACGGGTCAAAGGTACATATTGTTTACCGTTTTCATCCAAAGCAACAAGCAACGAAAGATCGTCATTTAGTTTAGCTTCACCAACATGTTGATGAGGTGGACCAAACGGAATAATCGATCCGCCTTGCAGATACAGTGCTGGTAAATCCTGAAAAGCAACAAAAATATGAAACCGACATAATGCAATTATATAGACGAAAAAGACATCCAAAAAAATATTACTGGATGGGAATCTTCAAAATCAAAACTCATCCAAGTGCCATTAGGCAATGCATGTTTCACTTGATGCACCCCCAGGTCACTCACGGTACTGCCACATTACGACTTCAGATCATTACATATCTACGAATCAAAAGTCAAAAGTATAATTATATAATCCTTGTAAGAACCTTGCATATACAAGAAGTGGCCCCAACAGGAAAGAATTTTCAATTGTTCTTAATTGGGGATCTTTGGGATCTGCAAAATAATTATGAAGTTTAAGCAACGCAAAGTCAAAATTAAACACTAATAAACAGAATGTGGCATTAACGCATACCCGCAAAAAAAGCAGAGCGTTGCCACAGGTAAACCTTTTGTATGTGCCAAGTAGAAAAGTGTATATATGTGTGGTATAAGGCGGTACCGCCTCTTTAGTGCCAACCGACAAACTTCCTCACACTATGAAATGCACACAAAATTAGAAGATGAAATATTTACCGCAATCCGATACACACACACACACATATATAGGGATAGGGTAAAATGAGAATCACCTTGAGTTGAGAGAACCGAGAGAACTAGGCCAAAAAAAGGTTTTTTCAAAAAAAAATCAACTATTTAAGGAAGAAAAAGTCGGCAGCGAAAATTTACATCACCGTAAAAAAAATTACGGGTGACGTCATGCGGTTGTGTAAAACAAATTTACACGATTGTAAGGAAAATCTACATGTCGAATAAATGCCGACTCGACAATTTATTTTAATTCTTTTTTTGACAGATGTGTTAGTTAGATGTTCATCTACGTTTGTGCAAAATGTGGTTGAAAAACTTGCACAGGAAGTAGAATTTCCACCGATGGTTCGTGAGTTCTCACAACTCGGAGTAGTTCTCAGGTGAACCAGATCCTACACACACACACACACACACACACACACATATATATATATATACACACACGCATACAACTTAACTAAGTCAGAAAAGGGCCCCACCTCTTCCCCGAAGGACCAAGGCTCATGATCAGTGGTTCCCTTTTCGGAATGCCCACGACAGAACGGAAACAAAGCTCCAACACCAAACCATCTTCCAAATAACTTGGGTGTCGCATTTCCCGCAAAGCCACCAATGTCTGGCCCGGAAAGCGGTTGACCACTAAGCCCCTGAACGGAAACCAAGCAAAATGTAAATTCAAATAACGTTAACTAACTTGAAACACAATGGTAGGTAAAAACCGATAACATAACCTTACCAGTTGAAGCACCATAGAAATGCTCATATGTAAATGTTCCCAAGTAGAAAGATTATCCCCTGTCCACGTGGCAGCATACCTCTGACTACCAATAAACCCCGCGCGCGTAAGAACAAACGGGCGTTTATTTGGGTTAGCTAATTTCATCCCTGTGTACGTCGATTTTGCCATCAGCATGCCGTAAACCTAAATCAGATAAAACATTAGGATATGTAATAACTAATAACAAGTTAATTATTATTTAATAAACATGCGGGAAAAACAAATGAACCGGCTTACGTTGTGATAGTGCGAGTGATTCTGATGACCACCAAGTTCAGTATCCCCTCTGTGAATGTTACTCTCAGGCATTGTTTTTGTTATCGACTGACGAAAGCACGATAAAACCAGTGAGATGATAATTAGTGATACAGAAGGAAAACGTTTAAAACAAATGGCGTAAACTGTAAACATTACAACACCTTGAAAACAGCTGGTTCGTTCATATCATTCCATATACCGTCCACACCGTTGGATATAAAATCTTTGACTAAATTAGCCCACCATGAACGAGCTTTCTCTTGAGTAAAATCAGGGAAAACACACGGTCCGGGCCATACCTCTCCTGTAATAATGGAGAAACAAACTTATGAGAATCGATATATAAATCATTTTAAATTTTTAACGGTATATTTAATACACACACCAACAAAAGGCTTTCTGTCTGCTGTTTGAACCCATATGTCTTTCTCTGATCCACTTTCGTAAACGAAGTATCCTTTTTCATGCTTGATCCCGGGGTCAAGCATCCAAATAGCTTTGAAACCGGCATCATGAAGATCATCCGCTAGAGATTTTGGATTAGGAAAAGTCTCCTAAAACAATAGACGGTAAAATCAATCAATAATACAAAGAAACTGATAAATCAATTATACCCTTATACAATTAGCAACTTGAGTTATGTCTTATTTATTTGAAAGTCACAACCTTTAGTTTATTTTACTCACACCCATTCATTATATATTATATTATATATATCATAACCACAAAAACCAACTTGGGATACACCCCTGTGTTTGAAGACGTGTTGGTTCGAAAGATTAAAAATTTTATGAAAGAAAACCCCCTCTTTGGTTATAAAAGGTTGCGTCTGATCAGGTTGTAAAACGTTAAAACAAGATGCCGTTTAACATGTATACACAAGTTGTAAAACGTAAAACAAGGCGGCGTTTAACATGTATACAATTAGGCACAAACCAATGCGCCTATTCAAAAAGCCGATAACATATATACAATCGGAAAATGAAATATACATAATCAAATCTTAACCAAACCAACGCGCCTATTCAAAAAGCCGGACAACAAAAGAACCGACACCAACATTCAAATTACACAAACATTAACACAATCGTAATGGAACCGTCGCAAGTATTCCCGCGGTCTCTTCACGTCACCACCGTTCCCCCATAATCTGCCATCGTTTGGCACCCTTTATAATCCACAAAGCCACCGCCACATTCACATTATCACAATCATTGTCACTTTTGACAACGAAATTATAGGGTTTGCTTTCATTATTGTCTTGCGTTTTTAATTATTATTAGTCATCGCCACTAGATCCAACCGACCTGTTCACCGTAAAACTCCTTTGATCTTGAGTAGTTGTCGGATTAGTGATTAATCGTTGACGGGCGGAGTGCCGTTGGGAAGAAGGGAGATGATGGCGGTGGAGTCAGATTAGCGACTAACCGCATGAGATATGGTTGCGGACTTGCTGTGATTCGGTGGACGGGTGGTGCTGCTGTGGTGACGCCGTGACTGTGCTGTTGAAGAAAATGTTTTTGAAGAAACCTTTGGGAGTTTGAAGAGTGGAGGAAATGTGTGATGGTACGTGGATAACCACAAATTTGAAGTGTCAAAAGCAACCATCACACCACACTGGGCTTATGTATTAATTCCTTTTTTTCTTTTTTTTTATTCACATATATATTAATTTTTTTTTCCTTTCTTTTTTATTTACATGGTTTATTTTCTTTTATAAATACAAAAATGTAGTCTCCCTTTACCATCAATTGCCATGCATTTTGTGGGAAGGTTAGTTTTTTTTTTTTTTTTTATAATAGATAATATATAATTTATGTTATGTTAGAGTGAATGAAGGACATAAATGATTATTTGTTGTGAGATGAATTTTTTTGTTGGGTATATATGTTTAACGCATATATATAACTGCAACAATCAATAACTCTTATAAATAACTATTTCACTTTATCTTACCGATATTTAATTTATTTTTAATTGACGTTGATATTCATTATGTGAATTGTAAGTTTCTAGAGTCGGGGTTTATTACAGCCATTTTCGCATCATGCAAAAAGAATATAACGCTCAATATAAAACGTCAAAATCTACAATTAACTTAACTAAACCCCTTCTGTGAAACAAGGACGGGGCACATCTCATGCTTTAACATTCATTCAACATCCCGCCGCAACGCGCGGGTTAACGCCAACTTGTTCTAAAACATTTAGTAACGGTTGGATCACGAGTGAAAGATAGTCGATAATCAAGGATACGTACCTTGTCGAATGTGAAACATCGAAAGCCGTCCATGTAGTCAATATCCATCCATATGACATCACATGGTATACCTTTATCTCTGAATATCTTGGCAATCTGCACATTTTAACGCAGTAACTAGAAATTCTTTGTTATTTTAATAGCACATTTTAACATACCTCACGGACACGCGTATCAGTGTCATAGCTCCAACGACACTGTTGATATCCTAGTGACCACTTTGGTGGCATGAAAACAGTTCCTGCCAATACCAGAGACGTCACGTTAAATAAAGACATTATAACTATAATCACATATTCATATTTCATTCCTAGTTCAGAAATTACCAATTGCGTGTGACAACGATATCAAAACATTGGCTGCGGAAGCAAACGGACCAAACATAATCACAGGATAAGGTGAAGGGGCAATTAGCTTTGCTGTCGATTCTTTACGCAAATCAATCTGTTGAATATTTATAAAAATAAATACACTTGCAACGACTATAATAGCAAAATATCAGAAAATGAAACAGTGACACAAGTGAGAAATATTAAGCACCTCGCAAAGTTTTGTTGTATCAGCAAGAATCCCTAATGCGTCTCCGTTAGGAAGAATAGCGAGAACCCAAGGATGTGACTGGTACAACGATGTTGTTCCACTTCCATACCCCCATGCATCGGTATTCCAAGTAAAAACCTGTGTTTATTGCATTCATCAATCCTGACACGACCCAAACAAAACAGGTCCATTTATTTATTAATTAAGAACATTGTGAGGAATAGTAGCTATTTCGTTATTTAGTGTAAACTTTCATTTGTCCCCTGTAGTTTAACCATTCTATTTTTTTTCTTTTTCTTCAACCAATTACTTATGTGCCCCTAAATTTCAAATAAAGTTATCATTCAGCCCCTAAACTTCAATAAAGTTGTCGCCTTGTCGGTGTAAATTCGACTTTGTCTACATTTTAAGTCACGTGTGTCACTTGGTGTTAAAATTCGTGTTTTTGTTTTACGCTTTTTCCCGGATTTGGATGTCGCTTGGTTAGCACGGTTTTACGCCCCCAACGTTGGTAGCACGATTTACGCCCCTGCCCGCAACGCATGGGGCTTAAGACTAGTTAAATATAAACAAATGACAGCAAAAAAAAGAAGTAAAAACCAACCCTTTTTCCTGTTCTTTCAAGCTGTCCACTAACTTCCCCTGTTCCATAAAATGAGGTTCCTGCTGGAAACTAATTACCATATTCAAAACCTTAAATAAGATGCATAAACACAAAAATCTAACAAAAAAAAGTTATTATTCTACAACACATAGCTAACCTCAAAATACACAATTTGCTGTTCGGCTACGAATTCGAAAGTTGGGATGTATGATGGAGTTTTGTGAATATGTACAAGGGGTGTGTCTCTTTCTTTAGGATTAACAAAAGAAAGACTGGGAAACGCGGAGTTTCTAGCATCAGCTGAACAATCAAACCGGAAAACACCTTCTTCAAGAATCGGTTCGTAAACCATTTGACCAGGTTTGACCTCCATAGATGTCCCTGCACTCTCTCCCATCTTACACCCTAATAAGATTCTGTATCTTGTGTTCTTATTATTGTTTCTACAAAACAGTTAACCTAATTCAGTTAATTACTTAAAAAAACAGTTAACCCAAACAGTATCTGATACGATAAAAAAACAATTTTTATTAAAGGGTTTGACCACAAAATCACAAATTCAAGATTACATGATTCAAAATCAATAGTGGTCCATATTAACATCAAGATTCAAGATTTTCATATGCATAATAATAATGTTACACCCTGATAATAATAATAATGTGACTTGTGTTCTTATTATTGTTTCTACAAAACAGTTATAACCTATTTCAGTTAAACTCATACCACAATCAACTCACACCTCTTTATAGTTCACTAAACAGTATCAGATACACTAAAAACATGGTTGTAAAACAAGGTTTCCAAGGCCGAGTACTCCCCGAGTAGACGCTACAAGGTAGGCTGCCGAGGCGACTTTCTTCGACTCCGCCTAATTACTCGGAGTCGGTCAAACACGGTCAACCTCGGCTAGAATTGGATCTAGTAGGTCAACTCGGGCCTAGTTTGACTTAAATAATAATAAAACATAATTTTTATGCCTATCATATTAAAGAATGAATAACATTTTCACGTATTTTGTTATAAATATTAGTAAATTTATGTTATTTGACATATTAATCTCCAAAAGGTAATTTCTTTATAATTTAACATGTCCGAGTACGAGTACTCTCAACTCCCGGTCGACCGACTAGGGAGCGCCTGACGATTTTTACAACCATGACTAAAAATACAATTTTATAAAAGGGGTTGACCACAAATTCAAGATTACAAGATCAGAAATCAATAGTGGTCCATATTAACATCAAGATTTATTATATGCATAAACAATAAGCAAAATTCAAGTTGTCTGAAACAATCTATCCAAACCCTTAATATATTTGATGTGAAAATAAATGACAAATTGACGATATGAATCGGTACCTGAGGGTATTACTGAAATTGTGAGAGATTGAATTGGTGTTCTTCGCAGATTTTGGGAATTTGTTTGGGAGGACACAAGTAGGAGTGGAAATTGAAGTGGGAAATGTGTGAATTGAGGGTCTGATGCTGGTTATGATTACTCTCATTTGTGCTACTGATATTTATAATCGGACCATGTTAATACGACATTAGGAACAGGAGTATTTAACAAATGTAGGCTTTAGCGGGGCGTGATCTGGGTGTTTTTTTTGCCTCATAGCGCCCTATGGCGTCTGGAACACCACGACGAGAGGCTTTATGGGGTAGAAAATTGAAGGTGACGATATGCATATAGAGGCGTTTCGAATGTTTCCCCTCTCACACACATTTACATACATATATAACCCAACTACACACCCAAGTTATATAAAGCCTCTCTCTTACATAATCCGTCACTTGTCGCATAACGCTCAACCGGAGGCTTATTGACTATGGATGGCATTAGGTTTTTAAAAAAAATCAAGGAACTAGCATTTGAGGCCTCCTATGAGGACGTTGGTGGGATCTATTTGTTACCTAGTATATCGATGGATTAATCGTAGACTATTTAGACTTTAATCTAAATAACAGTAAAAATAAGCAAACAACATGGTTAAGGTAAATATGTTAGAGTTAAAAGTTAGCTTTAGTTATAACTCGAATATGCTCGTGTAACAACTCTAAATTTCGTCGTTACTTCATTTGCAATATTATTCCCGTTGTATCTCCATTTGTATTCCGAGATTCGTTTATAAGAAAGAGTTTATGTTAAATAATTACAATTATGGATGTTATATCGTATCTAATCGCTTATTAAATCGCATCGCTAATCTCATCGAATCGCAACTCGCAGTTAATTATATGGTTTTATGTTATATATGTGTTGTGTATGTTTGTGGTTATGATTACGCTCGCTATCACATCGCTCTCGCACGCTTAAATCGCTAAATCGCACTATTATATCAATATTAACGCTTAATATAACATTTAATAAAAAGAAACAAAAATTAAATTTTGAAATCAGTATCATCGTTCTTCGCTTCATTCATGTATACATGTGTGATCTTGTTTGGGTTATACGATTTTTAAGTCGAATAATAATATGGGTATCAGGTTCACCATTTCAACCCATCAACCTCGTAACTCGACACATTTGTATAAAAACTATGTAACAGGGCTCAATATCAGTTATTATTGCAATGCAAGGAGATATAGAGCACTTATTCAGGAAGCATTATATCCAGTATCTAGTTAAGTACAACACTAGACGCAGCAGGTACATACTGCGTCGTAACAAGACACTACGGAATCTGCATAACCTCATAACTATGAGAAATACGAAGAGGAGATTGCTTTGAAACGGGCCTGTCTTCGGACCAAAGCTCTAAATTTACAGTCCCAAAATCCCAGTGTATAAGACACTTGTAAACCTGGTCAATGTTGAATTTGTTGACCAAAGCTAACCCAAGGCATTTGTCAACCAGCATCCATTCACCTGAACAGATAATACAAGTATATTATTATTATTTTTATACACAAAAGTAATCAACTTCATATAAAACTAAAAGTGTTAAAACAATCTACTACACGTTACCGTTGGGACGAAGATCTCCTTCGTATAGCTGCTCGCCGGATTCTGGCCATACGTCATGTTTGGACCCGTTGATGGAGGTAAATGAGATGTATGATTCGGTTGGGTGCAATAGACCAAACGTTGGATGTATTCTTAAGCAAACAAGCCTAGAAAATTATGGTTAGAGTAAATTACGATTTTAGCCCCTGTGGTTATATCACTTTTACCCTATTGGCCCAAAAAGGAATTTTTTTAACATCTGTGCCCCCAACGTTACTTTTTCAACTATTTTGGCCCCTATTACTAACACCGTCCAATTAGTTGGTTAAATGTTGGTCATGTGCCCCTCACATGAGGGGCATTTATGTCTTTTCACCCACATCAATAAATCTACCCATTTTAAACCAAATCAATTTCACATTTAACCCCAAACCTTTAGAATTAGAAATCCTCATCGTCTTCTCCAACCCAACCCCAAACTCATTTCATCAAAATTCTAATACCACGTAATATGAACCTTCCTGCAAAAGAAGTTGAAGGTTCCACCAATAAGTCTTCATTTTATAATACTCCTACTTCAATTCCAATTTAGACTTAAGGAGTTTGTGATGGTAATAGAGAAAAAGCTAAAAATCACAAAAGCTCTTTCCTTTCACTACCACGGTTTGCTTCTGTTCCGGTGGTCGGAGACCAACTCCGTCGCCGGTAGCTATGACAATCATCATCACTGCCTCCAGTAGCTATATGATGGTTAACACAGACCGAAAGTGTGATATATTTTACCGTTGATTGTCGGAAAACTCGCCTAGCCTCCGGAGGCCCATGAAACCTTGGTTCTCTGTAATAGTCAGTGTCACATATCGTTGCTATCGGGACCATAATGTTGGCCGGACATTGCTGATAAACCGTAACCACCATCAGATCTGAACGCCGTGAACGCCCTTAGCATTCGTCACTTCCATGGAGCTTTAGTTGAACTCGACATCACTAAGCACGCTTATTGCCTCTGGCGGAGCATGGCGACGGCCAATCGCCTTCATCAGAATCCCTTGGAACCATCGGATGATTGACCCGCATTTGCAGACAACCATGGTAGAATTAGGGCTTGGAGGGTTTTAAGTTGAAGGAGATGAATTGAATTCAATCCATAGGTTTTTTTTATTTAAGGGGATTAAGTGGGTATGTGAAATGACTTAAATAGACGTCATGTGAGGGGCACATGATCAACATTTAACCAACTAATTGGATGGTGTTAGTGATAGGGGCCAAAATAGTTAGAAAAAATAACTTTGGGGGCACAAATGTTAAAAGATTCCTTTTTGGATTAATAGGGTAAAAGTGATATAACCACAGGGGCCAAAGTCGTAATTTACTCTTATGATTATATATGTCACAAGTTAGCATAAATGACTTGTATAAACTAAGAAAAAAAAAGAGTAAAATGCGATTTTCGTCTGAAAGGTTTGGCCAATTTGGTGACTTTCGTCCAAAGGTTTGTTTTTCCGCATCTGAATCCAAAAGGTTTGCCATTTTCATCCGGCTCGTTAACTACATCCATTTTTTTCCGTTAAGTCAGGGCATTTCCGTCTTTTTGCTAACTTAAATGGCAATTCAGTCTTTTTCACTTTATGTAAAAAGACCGAAAACCCCTAAAAAGGACTCAATTGCCCTTTAAGTTAAAAGACGTAAATACCGCTGACTTAACCGAGAAAAATGGATGGAGTTAACGAGCTGGATGAATATGGCAACATACCAAACCTTTTGGATCCAGATGCAGAAAAACAAACCTTTGGGCTAAAGTCACAAAACTGACCAAACCTCAGGGACAAAGAATGGCCTTTAACTAAAAAAAGTATAACAAACTGTCAAAACAGACCTTGAAAACCCTCCGGAACCAGCACCCACATTGCGCGCTACAAGGCTCGAATTGATATTAAAAACTTTTGGGTTATCTTGTGAGATCGATACATTCCTTTCGATTGCTAGTCCGCCTCCAACGTCACCTTCCATTTTAAGAGATTCAATCTCTCCTGCTTGCTCAAGATCTCGGCTGTAAAAAATTTAAAAAGTTACTTTCGACTATTTGGAAATTTTTTTTTTTAGATTAAAAAGGATTTAACTATCAACTTACTCAAGAACGGTATATTGTTCTGTACAGCCAGCGGAACGGTACTCAGTACCATGTATTCTTCATACCCGTTCATTTCTACCCGACTATGAAGCCATTGAGTTTCTGTCACAATTTACAAATTATTATAGTTAATAAAAGTGTTTGGACAGTAATAAAATGTGATGAGTTGATTCTATTTACTAGAAGGAAGGTGCTCCATAGATATAATTCGGCCTCCGATCCACGGGACCACTTTGAGGGCCCATTCGCCACTTTTAATTTCCACAGGAATTCCCGAAAGCTCAACCCCTTTAGGTCCAGACGGCTTCTCAACATCCGGAATAAGCTTTGCGGTTTCTGCATTTTAAATTATATAATAAAGAGTTTATTACAACAAGATGCAACCGCCTCTTCCTTTATTGTCATTTTATATCTAATGAAAACATACACAAAGTATCTTAAAAATGCATACTTACCCATGCGGGTCTTGTAATTATTCTTGCTAGCAGAAATTAGTTTCGACACTTCATTTTCTGAGGGCATAACGATCTGCAGATCTTCTCCGTCAATACCCCATGCGTCGACCTGAAAGCAGAAAGTAAAAGACAATAAAGCCAATATGGAAAAAATATAATAGAAAAACGAGATACAAATAAAACCCGTACCATAGCTCCTTCACCTAATAGTAGGTGTACATGTAAGCGGCGATTTGGCCTCGCCCACGATCCTTCGGCTTTGGAAACTCTAACCGTGATAACTGAAGATTTGAGCTCAGCTATATATGTCGTTAGGAGATAACCTCCGTTAGTATATTTGTAGCCATCGCCATCATCTTCAAACAAAACACCCTCAGCTTTACCTGCAATTACAAACTCAATTATGTAATCTATTTACAGGTGACGATTTTGATCCATAAAGATTATGGGTCGATTCTCGATTCTGGATTCTCAAACGGGTCAAAGGTACATATTGTTTACCGTTTTCATCCAAAGCAACAAGCAACGAAAGATCGTCATTTAGATTAGCTTCACCAACATGTTGATGAGGTGGACCAAACGGAATAATCGACCCGCCTTGCAGATACAGTGCTGGTAAATCCTGAAAAGCAACAAAAATATGAAACCGACATAATGCAATTATATAGACGAAAAAGACATCCAAAAAAATATTACTGGATGGGAATCTTCGAAATCAAAACTCATCCAAGTGCCATTAGGCAATGCATGTTTCACTTGATGCACCCCAAGGTCACTCACGGTACTGCCACATTACGACTTCAGATCATTACATATCTACGAATCAAAAGTCGAATGTATAATTATATAATCCTTGTAAGAACCTTGCATATACAAGAAGTGGCCCCAACAGGAAAGAATTTCAATTGTTCTTAATTGGGGATCTTTGGGATCTGCAAAATAATTATGAAGTTTAAGCAACGCAAAGTCAAAATTAAACACTAATAAACGGAATGTAGCATCGCATACCCGCAAAAAAAAGCAGGCGTTGCCACAGGTAAACCTTTTGTATGTGCCAAGTAGAAAAGTGTATATATGTGTGGTATAAGGCGGTACCGCCTCTTTAGTGCCAACCGACAAACTTCCTCACACTATGAAATGCACACAAAATTAGAAGATGAAATATTTACCGCAATCAGATACACACACACACACACACACATATATAGGGATAGGGTAAAATGAGAATCACCTTGAGTTGAGATAACCGAGAGAACTAGGCCAAAAAAAGGTTTTTTCAAAAAAAAATCAACTATTTAAGGAAGAAAAAGTCGGCATCGAAAATTTACATCACCGTAAAAAAATTACGGGTGACGTCATGCGGTTGTGTAAAACAAATTTACACGATTGTAAGGAAAATCTACATGTCGAATAAATGCCGACTCGGCAATTTTTTTTAATTCTTTTTTTGACAGATGTGTTAGTTAGATGTTCATCTACGTTTGTGCAAAATGTGGTTGAAAAACTTGCACAGGAAGTAGAATTTCCACCGATGGTTCGTGAGTTCTCACAACTCGGAGTGGTTCTCAGGTGAACCAGATCCTACACACACACACACACACACACATATATATATATACACACACGCATACAACTTAACTAAGTCAGAAAAGGGCCCCACCTCTTCCCCGAAGGACCAAGGCTCATGATCAGTGGTTCCCTTTTCGGAATGCCCACGACAGAACGGAAACAAAGCTCCAACACCGAAACCATCTTCCAAATAACTTGGGTGTCGCATTTCCCGCAAAGCCACCAATGTCTGGCCCGGAAAGCGGTTGACCACTAAGCCCCTGAACGGAAACCAAGCAAAATGTAAATTCAAATAACGTTAACTAACTTGAAACACAATGGTAGGTAAAAACCGATAACATAACCTTACCAGTTGAAGCACCATAGAAATGCTCATATGTAAATGTTCCCAAGTAGAAAGATTATCCCCTGTCCACGTGGCAGCATACCTCTGACTACCAATAAACCCCGCGCGCGTAAGAACAAACGGGCGTTTATTTGGGTTAGCTAATTTCATCCCTGTGTACGTCGATTTTGCCATCAGCATGCCGTAAACCTAAATCAGATAAAACATTAGGATATGTAATAACTAATAACAAGTTAATTATTATTTAATAAACATGCGGGAAAAACAAATGAACCGGCTTACGTTGTGATAGTGCGAGTGATTCTGATGACCACCAAGTTCAGTATCCCCTCTATGAATGGTACTCTCAGGCATTGTTTTTGTTATCGACTGACGAAAGCACGATAAAACCAGTGAGATGATAATTAGTGATACAGAAGGAAAACGTTTAAAACAAATGGCGTAAACTGTAAACATTACAACACCTTGAAAACAGCTGGTTCTTCATATCATTCCATATACCGTCCACACCGTTGGATATAAAATCTTTGACTAAATTAGCCCACCATGAACGAGCTTTCTCTTGAGTAAAATCAGGGAAAACACACGGTCCGGGCCATACCTCTCCTGTAATAATGGAGAAACAAACTTATGAGAATCGATATATAAATCATTTTAAATTTTTAACGGTATATTTATTACACACACCAACAAAAGGCTTTCTGTCTGCTGTTTGAACCCATATGTCTTTCTCTGATCCACTTTCGTAAACGAAGTATCCTTTTTCATGCTTGATCCCGGGGTCAAGCATCCAAATAGCTTTGAAACCGGCATCATGAAGATCATCCGCTAGAGATTTTGGATTAGGAAAAGTCTCCTAAAACAATAGACGGTAAAATCAATCAATAATACAAAGAAACTGATAAATCAATTATACCCTTATACAATTAGCAACTTGAGTTATGTCTTATTTATTTGAAAGTCACAACCTTTAGTTTATTTTACTCACACCCATTCATTATATATTATATTATATATATCATAACCACAAAAACCAACTTGGGATACACCCCTGTGTTTGAAGACGTGTTGTTTCGAAAGATTAAAAATTTTATGAAAGAAAACCCCCTCTTTGGTTATAAAAGGTTGCGTCTGATCAGGTTGTAAAACGTTAAAACAAGGCGCCGTTTAACATGTATACACAAGTTGTAAAACGTAAAACAAGGCGCCGTTTAACATGTATACAATTAGGCACAAACCAACGCGCCTATTCAAAAAGCCGATAACATATATACAATCGGAAATGAAATATACATAATCAAATCTTAACCAAACCAACGCGCCTATTCAAAAAGCCGATAACATATATACAATCGGAAAATGAAATATACATAATCAAATCTTAACCAAACCAACGCGCCTATTCAAAAAGCCGGACAACAAAAGAACCGACACCAACATTCAAATTACACAAACATTAACACAATCGTAATGGAACCGTCGCAAGTATTCCCGCGCGCTTCTTCGAGCGTCACCACCGTTCCCCCATAATCTGCCATCGTTTGGCACCCTTTATAATCCACAAAGCCACCGCCACATTCACATTATCACAATCATTGTCACTTTTGACAACGAAATTATAGGGTTTGCTTTCATTATTGTCTTGCGTTTTTAATTATTAGTCATCGCCACTAGATCCAACCGACCTGTTCACCGTAAAACTCCTTTGATCTTGAGTAGTTGTCGGATTAGTGACTAATCGTTGACGGGCGGAGTGCCGTTGGGAAGAAGGGAGATGATGGCGGTGGAGTCAGATTAGCGACTAACCGCATGAGATATGGTTGCGGACTTGCTGTGATTCGGTGGACGGTGGTGACGCCGTGACTGTGCTGTTGAAGAAAATAAATGTGTGTTTGTTTGAAGAGTGGAGGAAATGTGTGGTATTTGATGGTACGTGGATAACCACAAATCTGAAGTGTCAAAAGCAACCATCACACCACACTGGGCTTATGTATTAATTCCTTTTTTTCTTTCTTTTTTATTCACATATATATTATTTATTTTTTTCCTTTCTTTTTTATTTACATGGTTTATTTTCTTTTATAAATACAAAAATGTAGTCTCCCTTTACCATCAATTGCCATGCATTTTGTGGGAAGGTTAGTTTTTTTTTTTTCTTTATAATAGATAATATATAATTTATGTTATGTTAGAGTGAATGAAGGACATAAATGATTATTTGTTGTGAGATGAATTTTTTTGTTGGGTGTATATGTTTAATGCATATATATAACTGCAACAATCAATAACTCTTATAAATAACTATTTCACTTTATCTTACCGATATTTAATTTATTTTTAATTCACGTTGATATTCATTATGTGAATTGTAAGTTTCTAGAGTCGGGATTTATTACAGCCATTTTCGCATCATGCAAAAAGAATATAACGCTCAATATAAAACGTCAAAATCTACAAATAACTTAACTAAACCCCTTCTGTGAAACAAGGACGGGGCACATCTCATGCTTTAACATTAAGGACATCATTTCAACATCCCGCCGCAACGCGCGGGTTAACGCCAACTTGTTCTAAAATATTTAGTACGGTTGGATCACGAGTGAAAGATAGTCGATAATCAAGGATACGTACCTTGTCGAATGTGAAACATCGAAAGCCGTCCATGTAGTCAATATCCATCCATATGACATCACATGGTTACCTTTATCTCTGAATGTCTTGGCAATCTGCACATTTTAACGCAGTAACTAGAAATTCTTTTTTATTTTAATAGCACATTTTAACATACCTCACGGACACACGTATCAGTGTCATAGCTCCAACGACACTGTTGATATCCTAGTGACCACTTTGGTGGCATGAAAACAGTTCCTGCCAATACCAGAGACGTCACGTTAAATAAAGACATTATAACTATAATCACATATTCATATTTCATTCATAGTTCAATATTTACCAATTGCGTGTGACAACGATATCAAAACATTGGCTGCGGAAGCAAACGGACCAAACATAATCACAGGATAAGGTGAAGGGGCAATTAGCTTTGCTGTCGATTCTTTACGCAAATCAATCTGTTGAATATTTATAAAAATAAATACACTTGCAACGACTTAATAGCAAAATATTCAGAAAATGAAACAGTACACAAGTGAGAAATATTAAGCACCTCGCAACGTTTTGTTGTATCAGCAAGAATCCCTAATGCGTCTCCGTTAGGAAGAATAGCGAGAACCCAAGGATGTGACTGGTACAACGATGTTGTTCCACTTCCATACCCCCATGCATCGGTATTCCAAGTAAAAACCTGTGTTTATTGCATTCATCAATCCTGACACGACCCAAACAAAACAGGTCCATTTATTTATTAATTAAGAACATTGTGAGGAATAGTAGCTATTTCGTCATTAGTGTAAACTTTCATTTGTCCCCTGTAGTTTAACCATTCTATTTTTTTTCTTTTCTTCAACCAATTACTTATGTGCCCCTAAATTTCAAATAAAGTTATCATTCAGCCCCTAAACTTCAATAAAGTTGTCGCCTTGTCGGTGTAAATTCGACTTCGTCTACATTTTAAGTCACGTGTGTCACTTGGTGTTAAAATTCGTGTTTTTGTTTTACGCTTTTTCCCGGATTTGGATGTCGCTTGGTTTAGCACGAATTTACGCCCCTGCCCGCAACGCATGGGGCTTAAGACTAGTTAAATATAAACAAATGACAGCAAAAAAAAGAAGTAAAAACCAACCCTTTTTCCTGTTCTTTCAAGCTGTCCCTAACTTCCCCTGTTCCATAAAATGAGGTTCCTGCTGGAAACTAATTACAATATTCATAACCTTAAATAAGATGCATAAACACAAAAATCTAACAAAAAAAGTTATTATTCTACAACACATAGCTAACCTCAAAATACACAATTTGTGTTCGGCTACGAATTCGAAAGTTGGGATGTATGATGGAGTTTTGTGAATATGTACAAGGGGTGTGTCTCTTTCTTTAGGATTAACAAAAGAAAGACTGGGAAACGCGGAGTTTCTAGCATCAGAAGAACAATCAAACCGGAAAACACCTTCTTCAAGAATCGGTTCGTAAACCATTTGACCAGGTTTGACCTCCATAGATGTCCCTGCACTCTCTCCCATCTTACACCCTAATAAGATTCTGTATCTTGTGTTCTTATTATTGTTTCTACAAAACAGTTAACCTGATTCAGTTAATTACTTAAAAAACAGTTAACCCAAACAGTATCTGATACGATAAAAAAAACAATTTTTATCAAAGGGTTTGACCACAAAATCACAAATTCAAGATTACATGATTCAAAATCAATAGTGGTCCATATTAACATCAAGATTCAAGATTTTCATATGCATAATAATAATGTTACACCCTGATAATAATAATAATGTGACTTGTGTTCTTATTATTGTTTCTACAAAACAGTTATAACCTATTTCAGTTAAACTCATACCACAATCAACTCACACCTCTTTATAGTTCACTAAACAGTATCATATACACTAAAAACATGGTTGTAAAACAAGGTTTCCAAGGCCGAGTACTCCCCGAGTAGAGCTACAAGGTAGGCTGCCGAGGCGACTTTCTTCGACTCCGCCTAATTACTCGGAGTTGTCAAACACGGTCAACCTCGGCTAGAATTGGATCTAGTAGGTCAACTCGGGCCTAGTTTGACTTAAATAATAATAAAACATAATTTCTATGCCTATCATATTAAAGAATAACATTTTCACGTATTTTGTTATAAATATTAGTAAATTTATGTTATTTGACATATTAATCTCCAAAAGGTAATTTCTTTATAATTTAACATGTCCGAGTACTCCCGTACTCTCAACTCCACAGGTCAACCGACTAGGGAGCGCCTGGCGATTTTTACAACCATGAGGTACTCTCAACTCCCCAGTCAACCGACTAGGGAGCGCCCGGCGATTTTTACAACCATGACTAAAAATACAATTTTTATAGAAGGGGTTGACCACAAATTCAAGATACAAGATCAGAAATCAATAGTGGTCCATATTAACATCAAGATTTATTATATGCATAAACAATAAGTAAAATTCAAGTTGTCTGAAACAATCTATCCAAACCCTTAATATATTTGATGTGAAAATAAATGACAAATTGACGATATGAATCGGTACCTGAGGGTATTACTGAAATTGTGAGAGATTGAATTGCTGTTCTTCGCAGATTTTGGGAATTTGTTTGGGAGGACACAAGTAGGAGTGGAAATTGAAGTGGGAAATGTGTGAATTGAGGGTCTGATGCTGGTTATGATTACTCTCATTTGTGCTACTGTTATTTATAATCGGACCATGTTAATACGACATTAGGAACAGGAGTATTTAACAAATGTATGCTTTAGTGGGGCGTGATCTGGGTGTTTTTTTTCCCCATAGCGTCCTATGGCGTCTGGAAATACCACGACGAGAGGCTTTATGGGGTAGAAAATTGGAGGTGACGCTATGCATATAGAGGCGTTTCGACACACATTTACATACATACATACATACATATATAACCCAACTACACACCCAAGTTATATAAAGCCTCTCTCTTACATAATCCGTCACTTGTCGCATAACGCCCACCCGGGGACTTTATGCTATGGATGGCATTAGGTTTTTAAAAAAATCAAGGAGCTAGCATTTGAGGCATCCTATGAGGACGTTGGTGGGATCTATTTGTTACCTAGTATATCGATGGATTAATCGTAGACTATTTAGACTTTAATCAATAACAGTAAAATAAGCAAACAACATTGTTAAGATAAGTATGTTAGAGTTAAAAGTTAGCTTTAGTTATAACAAGAATATGCTCGTGTAACAACTCTAAATTTCGTCGTTACTTCATTTGCAGTATTATTCCCGTTGTATCTCCATTTGTATTCCGAGATTCGTTTATAAGAAAGAGTTTATGTTAAATAATTACAATTATGGATGTTATATCGTATCTAATCGCTTATTAAATCGCATCGCTAATCTCATCGCATCGCAACTCGCAGTTAATTAGATGGTTTTATGTTATATATGTGTTGTGTATGTTTGTGGTTATGATTACGCTCGCTATCACATCGCTCTCGCACGCTTAAATCGCTAAATCGCACTATTATATCAATATTAACGCTTAATGTAACTATTTAATACGAACCGAATCGCCAAACGAACTCTTAACGCGAAATAAGCGAAGAAAACCCAACAATTGGGTCAAGTTCGCTCGAATCTTGGTGACCCAAGTTCGGCCGAACTTGACTGGCCAAGCAACAAAACTCCAACTCCCCTCAAGTTCGACCGAACTTGACATGTTACTCTTGGATGTCTAGCAAGTTCGCCAACTTGCATGAATCATGCAGTATCGACCGAACTTGACCCCACCAGCTCTCCATTTTTGCCTCCTTCTATAAATACTCAGCCCCATTCTCTCAGTTGAACTTGCTGCAACATCGCTCAGAGCTCCGAAACCGAAACCCTCTGTTTTCTAAGTAACAATCAATCTGATTTCAACTACAATAATGTTCATCAACGTTTTACAACAATTTTGCACAAGGCATTGCCTTCGTTTTCATCAAATTTCTTTTGTTTACGAAAATCTTCATCTTTTTCCATCAAAACTTCTGTTTTCACTCAGATCTATACTAGATCTGAGCAAAACCTTTTAAAAACCTTGATTTTTACACCATTTTCGGACTAATAACGTATGTTTCGTTCACTTTTGAGTGGAACGAGGCGTTGTCGAAGTTAGATCTTAGATCCGGAAGCACAAGGCGAAATAGTCACTTTACACAACCTGGACTAACCCGTACGAACCATAAAGTTCGCCCGGATTAGCCCGTGTTTCTGTAAAATGGCTAAGTTCGCTCCAAAAGACCTCTCCAGCCTAAGTTTTACTCAGCGGCTTAAGGTTGGAGGGATGGACACTCGATTTTCTCAGCAAACGACGCGGAAACGCAAGTTTTTGGACCCGAAAACATCAAGTTTGCTCAAGAATCACCAGCACTCAGGTCAAGTTCGACCGAACTTGTACCCAACAGGGTCAAGTTCGACCGAACTTGGGTCTTTCTCTAGTAAAGGTCGAGGGTGCTTATATGTATCTAGCATCACGTATAAACATGTACAGCAGATATTCGCGTGTGATAATCAGTTTAGTTTTGCGTTGTGTATTTTGATATGAACGTATGTTACACCCAAAAGTGCGTTTAAAGCAAAAAAGGGTTCAAGTATACTCACAGCTGGTGCGTAACAGCGAACACCGAGAGTTGATGAGAGGAGAGAAAGAGTGTCAGTTTAGCCTGCGCGTAGAGACGGAAGTGCATCACCCTTCCAGAGTGTTGAAACAGTTGAAACGGAGAGTCGGTGTGAGGGAAACAGATATATTCGTACGAAATTAGTTTTCGTGCGAAAATTTGATGAAATTTTCGTGCGAAAAATTGGTGAAATTTTCGTGCGAAAATTTCGTTCAAAAATTCTGGTGATTTAACTTCGAACTACGAAAATTTTAAAAAATTTTTGGTGCTTGAACTTGCGAAATTTTCTTACGAAAATTCGTGTAAAAATTTTGGTGCAAAAATTTTGCTCATTCAACTCACGAAAATTTCGTGCAAAAATTTTGGTTGTTTTCGTCATACTTCGAGAAATCGAGTGTTCATCCCTCCAACCTTAGGTTACTGATCAACCTAGCATCAGAGAGGTCTTTTGAGCGAGTGAGTCTCTTGTATGAACTCGGACTGGATCGTGTGAACCAGGTATGGTTCACGCGAGCCAGTCCAGATCGCACAAGTGACTGTTCTTGCGTCTTGGTCGTTCAGGAGTAAGACTTCGTCTGAAACAGATGTATTTTGAGTCTATTTCGTGACGGTTTCGACAGCGCCTCGTTCCACTACTTAGTGAACGAAACATTAGTCGGTCTTATCCGTTTTCGTGTGAAAATCGATTTGATAAAACAGTTTTGTTAGGATAAACACTTGGTGAGTTTGAAACAACAAGGTTTCGGGTCCGAGAAGCCAAGGCTAACTCAAACATGTTCGGTTAAGTGCTAAATCCTTAAGAAAATCAGAAGGTTTTATGAAAAAGACGAAGGTTTTCATAAAACAGAGAAGTTTATATGAAATTGGAGATAATCTCGTGCAAAATCGTTGTAAAAACCGTTGTAATTCGTGTGAAAAACGTAGTTTTCTCACTTGGAACAGAGAAAATCGGGCTGGAGAGCGTTTTGGTGCGGAATGGCAGCAAGTTGGAGTGAATGGTGAAGGGTTGTATTTATAGGCGGAGAGGAATGGAGGTGGTTCAGTGATATTTTCGTGCGAAATCCATATTTTCGTGCGAAAATAGTCATTTTCGCACCAAATATGCGATTTTCGCATGAAATATGTCTTTTTCCCATGAAAACTGCCATTCGGAGCCAAAACATGCAATATTTTCGCACAAAAATACAATTTTCGTACGAAAATTGGAATTTTCATACGAAATTTTTTTAACGTTTTGTATAAAATGCGATAAAGCGAATTAAGCGAGAGCGAGTATTAAGCGTTTATTAGGCGTCTCAGTTCCCAAGTCCTGAGAGAGTTGCGTTGTCTAAGCGAGCAGATAGACTTGGAAACATCACGCAGAGTTTATCGTATTTAGCGAGTGCGTTATAAGCGTTGTGAGGTGCGATATAGTGAGAAAATAAGCGATGTAGCGTAGTAAGCGATATAGTTTACATTATGATCCGAATCTCTGGTGCTAGGCGTAACGAGAGAAAAAGCTGCGAAAATGCGGGTTGTTACAGTCTCCCCTGCTTTAGGAAATTTCGTCCCGAATTTTATTCGAAAGGGAGACCTTGAGAATTCACATGAATAGATAGCGATAAAAGCGATAAGACGTTAGGGTAAGTTGAGGGTGAATGAGCGATCGATATAGGATTGACGAGTGAAGGCGTCTCGGCGGTGTAGGGAATTGATGAGTAAAGGCGACTTAATTGACTCGTGGTTAGCAACTCACGAGTTGGCGATCCAAAAATGTTTTTAAGTTTTTGAAAAGTTTTGATTAAGTTATTACAAAAAGGCTTTTGAATAAAACTCGATTTAGGAAAATTTTCTTACGATGCGGCGTTAGGCTGGGTCGATTTAACCCACGTTGTAAGAAATGTTTTTGTTGGTCAAATTAATTCAAAAATTTTAGCAAATGGCCCAAATTTTGTAAACATTTAAAAATCTTCATTTATTTCCATACACGACGGTAAAAATAGGTTTTAACGGTATCAAAAATTTAATTAGCGTCGAACCCCACATGGCATCTTTCCACGAAAGTTTGTTAATATGGCTAAAACACTTATATATAGGAAGTACCAGCGGCGTATCCACCATGTTTTAGCCATATCTCCTACGTCTCGTGGAGCGATGTCAGGTGCGTTGACATGATATGGATAGATTTCGATATCCTTGGTCCATGCGGTGAAGAATAGGACCAAGTAATTACAAAGCTTAGATAGCGTCGAACCCCACATGGCATCTTTTCACGGAAGTTTGTTAGTATGGCTAAAACACTTATATATAGGAAGTACCAGCGGCGTATCCACCATGTTTTAGCCATATCGCCTCCGTTCCGTGGAATGATGTCATGTGTGCCAACATGACATGGATGGACTTTGATCCAACTGGCGAATGGTTGGACCAAGTTTTAATAGGGAGCCAAGTAGCTTGCACGGAGAAGTTGATTGCATACTTGGTTAGCGATAAAAGCGCGTGGGGAAAGGTTTGGCGATTGGAATAGCGAAGCGGTAAGAATGAGAGATGCGATAAGCGTTAAAGCGTCACGAGGTAAAGGCGATAAGCGAAGAGATAGCATTCAGGCATCGGGAGGAGAATGCAATAATCGAAGCGATAGCGATAAGCGAAGCGATAGCGTCTAAGCGTCAGAGGAGAAAGCGATAAGCGATGCGATGTAGACTTCATCGAAAGCGGGTTCGCGTCGATGTAGACTTACGAAAAGTCTAGCGGTGGTGCGATTCGAGAAGTGATGAGATGTTACGCCTTTGCGAAGGAGTTTGCGTGAAATAATCATCCTACTATTAAGGTCTAATAACGTTCAACTACACATGGCACGTCTCCACGGGAGTTTGTTAGCGTGGCAAAGCACTTATATATAGGAAGTACCAGCGGCGTATCCACCATGCTTTAACCACACCAGCTCCGTGCCGTGAATAGGTGTCATGCTTTGTCGACATGGTTAAGACGCTATATATAGGAAGTACCAGCGGCGTATCCACCACGCTTAACCATGCTTTTAACATTATGGCACCATTAGAACTCACTACATCCCCATGCAGACACCAGGTTAATCCCGTGTGCACCCGCGATTAATTAGTGTTTGCATGATTATCGTAACTTATTCTAAAGACGCATTGTGGGGATAGAAACATATTATATCATGATAAACTTATAACTTTAGTAATAATAATTAGTGTGTGCGCTTAAACTAAGTGCGATGACTCGAGTGAGAGAGAGAGAGAGAGAGAAAAGATGTCGTCGTGTGTTGAAACGACACCGTACAATGGATTAATTAGAAAGCATAAGTACAAATGTCGAAAATCGTGCTATTAACAACATCGTTCTACTCCTGGTCGGTGTTGGTGTTGACGACTTCTGCTGCTGGGTTGAGGCTGCTGGTGCTACTGGTGCGGCGGTTGCAGGGGCTGCGAGTTGAGTTGGCGGTGCTGGAAGGGCTAGCGTATCTGGTTGTCGTGGTCCGGTGCGGCAGTTGCTGGTGAGATGACCAAAACAATTGCCGTTGATGCAATAGCGGTAGTTGGCTCCGGCTCGGTGGTGATACGTGCATGTCGGGCACTGGGGATGAGGCCCTGTGTAGTTATGCTTTGGATAGAAGGGAACTGCCTGGAGAGGTTCAGGACGTCATTGCAGAGTGAGACTCGAGTTCTTTCTCTTGCGGCTAGGCTCGGTGGTGGCTTGCGGTGGTACGTCGTCAGTCGTCGGACAGCTCGATAGTAGCTTGGTTCAGATTCTTGGTAGGATCTTTGGAGAAATATCCATCCAAGACTCGCTTGTCATTGATCTCCGCGGCCAACTGATAGGTTTCTTCGATGGTAGCTGGTCTTGCAGCTTCGAAAAAATCGCCCACGCACTCAGGCAAAGCACGTATGTACTTCTTGATAGCCTTTTAAAGGGAGTATTGACTTGGCTTGGGCAGATGATGCTAAGCTGTTTGAACCCTGCTGTGAGGCCGGCGTTGTCACCTTCGACTTGCTTGATTTTCCAGAATTCGTTCTCGATCTTTTGGACTTCGTGGGGAGGGCAATACTCTCTCTTCATAAGCTCCTTCAGTTCCTCCCACGATAGTGCGTAAGCTGCGTCGTTCCCACGTTTGATGCGTTCGGCTGTCCACCAGTCGAGGGCTCGGGATTGAAATACTCCAGTAGCACAGGTGGTTTGAAAATGCTCAGGGCACTCACTCTGACGAAGGGTAACCTCGATGGCATCAAACCACTGGAGCATTTGAGATATACTTCCTTCACCTGTGAAGACCATCGGGGTCACATGTCTTGAATTGCTTGTAGGAGAATGTAGACTTTGGTGCGTTGGACTTAGAATCTTCTAATGTCTGAAAAATTAGCGTACGAAAAATTATCGTTTTTGAAAACTCAAGAAAAGGTCTTTAAAAATATTAGTTATTTAAAAAAATGTAAAACTTAAGTATTATCTATTTTGAGTATTCATGTGGCCAACTTATGGGCAAAAAGTTAAAAAAACAAAACTCAACTGTAGCTAAAGTTGATATATAATATAAGACTAGTGTTTACCCATCCGCGCATTGCGGCGGAAATACCGTATGTATACGAAACTGTTAAACAAACTGAATTCAAAATGTCTATATCTTAAGCAAAGTTCGTATAGCAACGTAGATAGGAGAACCAAACCTAACTACAAATTAACATACTACAAAATCGATAAAAATGTTTTGCGTAAAAAATAAACGTAAAATATTACTTAAATTTCACATGTTTGGATTTCCATTGAGAATCAAATTAAATTATTATATAGAAATTAGAAAAGAATTAAAAAACTACTCTATTTGACAATATTTACTCTTAGCTAATATAGAATCTGCTTTCAAAATTTTGGCTCTTTAATAACTAAATTTCTAAAAATATACAAAATTTTATATTAGATAAAATTACTTTTTGAGTCCTTACATTTTAGAAGTGTCAATCATTTGAGTCAAAATAAAAATGTTCAACGTCTTGAGTGCCTAAATTCTTTTTCTATAAAAATATACAAAATTTTATATTATAAAGATGTTTATAAATTTACTTTTTTTTTAATCTAAAAATACCTACTATTTATTCTAACACATAACTTCTAATAGCAAATTTATAATTATTATATTCTCTTTTCAAAAACCTATTACTTTATAAATTCTATATTATTATTTTATAATTTATGTGTAAGTTTGACTATTCTTACTGATAGTTCTACTTGTCCATCCATTTCATAAATGGCAATTTTGTAATTAATTTGGAACTAAAGATATTATATGTTGTAGCTAGCATGATGTGTTTTATAATATAATATATATATATATAATAATTATATATAATAAATATAATAATAATTTATATATATAATTAATATAATATAATTAAATTAATAAATTATAATTATAATAAATATAATAAATAATATATAATTGGTTAAAGTCATGATTTAAAGTAGGATATAACTGAGTTAGAAAACAGAACGTTCCTTAAATGATGTTTTGGCCATTTTATCATGAATTTAACTGAAAAGTTAACATAAATTGGCATTAATATTCTAACTTCTACAAATTGAAAACCATAAAACATTGAGTTAAAATAAAAAAAAGCCTCAAAGGTGTTACTTTTGGTTAACCATAAGTACTATCTGTTTAGTTAACTCTATAAAGTAATTTACTAATAGCAACCATAAACAATGTTGTGTTTGAATAAAAGGATAAATATAAAAAGAAACAAAATTAAATTTTGAAATCAGTATCATCGTTCTTCGCTTCATTCATGTATACATGTGTGATCTTGTTTGGGTTATACGATTTTTAAGTCGTATAATAATATGGGTATCAGGTTCACCATTTCAACCCATCAACCTGGTAACTCGACACGATTTGTATAAAAACTATGTAACAGGGCTCAATATCAGTTATTATTGCAATGCAAGGAGATATAGAGCACTTATTCAGGAAGCATTATAACCAGTGTCTAGTTAAGTACAACACTAGACGCAGCAGGTACATACTGCGTCGTAACAAGACACTACGGAATCTGCATAACCTCATAACTGTGAGAAATACGAAGAGGAGATTGCTTTGAAACGGGCCTGTCTTCGGACCAAAGCTCTAAATTTACAGTCCCAAAATCCCAGTGTATAAGACACTTGTAAACCTGGTCAATGTTGAATTTGTTGACCAAAGCTAACCCAAGGCATTTGTCAACCAGCATCCATTCACCTGAACAGATAAAACAAGTATATTATTATTACTTTTATACACAAAAGTAATCAACTTCATATAAAACTAAAAGTGTTAAAACAATCTACTACACGTTACCGTTGGGACGAAGATCTCCTTCCTATAGCTGCTCGCCGGATTCTGGCCATACGTCATGTTTGGACCCGTTGATGGAGGTAAATGAGATGTATGATTCGGTTGGGTGCAATATACCAAACGTTGGATGTATTCTTAAGCAAACAAGCCTAGAAAATTATGATTAGAGTAAATTACGATTTTAGCCCCTGTGGTTATATCACTTTTACCCTATTGGCCCAAAAAGGAATTTTTTTAACATATGTGCCCCCAACGTTATTTTTTCTAACTATTTTGGCCCCTATCACTAACACCGTCCAATTAGTTGGTTAAATGTTGGTCATGTGCCCCTCACATGAGGGGCATTTATGTCTTTTCACCCACATCAATAAATCTACCCACTTTAAAACCAAATCAATTTCACATTTAACCCCAAACCTTTAGAATTAGAAATCCTCATCGTCTTCTCCAACCCAACCCCAAACTCATTTCATCAAAATTCTAATACCACGTAATATGAACCTTCCTGCAAAAGAAGTTGAAGGTTCCACCAATAAGCTATGATGCACGGAAACATCTGGGAACAGCCGACTCCCGTCCCGGGGACTGCCAGGGGACGGAAACGCCACGGGGACGGCCGGGAAACGTCCCCGGCAGTTAGGAAACGGCGAAGAAACGTGCAGGCGCAGGGGACGGCGAAGAAACGTGCAGGCGAAACGTTTCCTGCAAGTTTCCGGATTTTTTGAGCTCACAGAAACTGTCTGTCAATGGCGAGTATTCCTTCATCCTCCATCTCTAATCAACAACAAAACCAGCAATTCTTCAACCCCATAAACCCTAAACCCTCCTCTTCATCTCTATCTCTCTCTGTTTCACTTCCCAATCGACCTCAAAGGCCTAATCTTCTCATTTTCCGAACACAATCCGCCGTTGAATCCCCTCCAGTTGACAACTTTATCCCACAATCAGAAGAGGAACAAGAGGATGAAGGGTCTAGAACGAGATTGCTCGCGCAGAATGTTCCCTGGACTTGTACTGCTGATGATATTCGTCCCCTGTTCCAGAAGTACGGCACCGTTGTTGATATTGAGGTTTGCTGTTTTTGTATATCTTTTTGTTTGAGAGCCACATCTGTTTTTGTATATCCTTTGATATTGAGTACGGCACCGTTGTTGATATTGAGGTTTGCTGTTTTGATCATCTTTCATTATATGAACCGGAACTTGAAAGCGATTTGCTTGTTAACGTTTGATTAGATTAGTACGATATGGGATTTTTTAGCTTTACATCAATATATAACTAATTTGGGTTTTTGTGTTACATTATCTTTGATATATATTTATTTTTTATATGTTTTTATTCCCGTACCCGTCCCGTCCCCGCTTCTTAATTTTTTTAGTTTTGCCGTTTCCCGTGCCCGTCCCCGTACCGGTACCCCGTTCCCGTACCCGTCCCAGTGCATCATAGCCAATAAGTCTTCATTTTATAATACTCCTACTTCAATTCCAATTTAGACTTAAGGAGTTTGTGATGGTAATAGAGAAAAAGCTAAAAATCACAAAAGCTCTTTCCTTTCACTACCACGGTTTGCTTCTGTTCCGGTGGTCGGAGACCAACTCCGTCGCCGGTAGCTATGACAATCATCATCACTGCCTCCAGTAGCTATATGATGGTTAACACAGACCGAAAGTGTGATATATTTTACCGTTGATTGTCGGAAAACTCGCCTAGCCTCCGGAGGCCCATGAAACCTTGGTTCTCTGTAATAGTCAGTGTCACATATCGTTGCTATCGGGACCATAATGTTGGCCGGACATTGCTGATAAACCGTAACCACCATCAGATCTGAACGCCGTGAACGCCCTTAGCATTCGTCACTTCCATGGAGCTTTAGTTGAACTCGACATCACTAAGCACGACTTATTGCCTCTGGCGGAGCATGGCGACGGCCAATCGCCTTCATCAGAATCCCTTGGAACCATCGGATGATTGACCCGCATTTGCAGACAACCATGGTAGAATTAGGGCTTGGAGGGTTTTAAGTTGAAGGAGATGAATTGAATTCAATCCATAGGTTTTTTTTATTTAAGGGGATTAAGTGGGTATGTGAAATGACTTAAATAGACGTCATGTGAGGGGCACATGATCAACATTTAACCAACTAATTGGATGGTGTTAGTGATAGGGGCCAAAATAGTTAGAAAAAATAACTTTGGGGGCACAAATGTTAAAAGATTCCTTTTTGGATTAATAGGGTAAAAGTGATATAACCACAGGGGCCAAAATCGTAATTTACTCTTATGATTATATATGTCACAAGTTAGCATAAATGACTTGTATAAACTAAGAAAAAAAAAGAGTAAAATGCGATTTTCGTCTGAAAGGTTTGGCCAATTTGGTGACTTTCGTCCAAAGGTTTGTTTTTCCGCATCTGAATCCAAAAGGTTTGCCATTTTCATCCGGCTCGTTAACTACATCCATTTTTTTTCCGTTAAGTCAGGGCATTTCCGTCTTTTTGCTAACTTAAATGGCAATTCAGTCTTTTTCACTTTATGTAAAAAGACCGAAAACCCCTAAAAAGGACTCAATTGCCCTTTAAGTTAAAAGACGTAAATACCGCTGACTTAACCGAGAAAAATGGATGGAGTTAACGAGCTGGATGAATATGGCAACATACCAAACCTTTTGGATCCAGATGCAGAAAAACAAACCTTTGGGCTAAAGTCACAAAACTGACCAAACCTCAGGGACAAAGAATGGCCTTTAACTAAAAAAAGTATAACAAACTGTCAAAACAGACCTTGAAAACCCTCCGGAACCAGCACCCACATTGCGCGCTACAAGGCTCGAATTGATATTAAAAACTTTTGGGTTATCTTGTGAGATCGATACATTCCTTTCGATTGCTAGTCCGCCTCCAACGTCACCTTCCATTTTAAGAGATTCAATCTCTCCTGCTTGCTCAAGATCTCGGCTGTAAAAAATTTAAAAAGTTACTTTCGACTATTTGGAAATTTTTTTTTTTTAGATTAAAAAGGATTTAACTATCAACTTACTCAAGAACGGTATATTGTTCTGTACAGCCAGCGGAACGGTACTCAGTACCACTGTATTCTTCATACCCATTCATTTCTACCCGACTATGAAGCCATTGAGTTTCTGTCACAATTTACAAATTATTATAGTTAATAAAAGTGTTTGGACAGTAATAAAATGTGATGAGTTGATTCTATTTACTAGAAGGAAGGTGCTCCATAGATATAATTCGGCCTCCGATCCACGGGACCACTTTGAGGGCCCATTCGCCACTTTTAATTTCCACAGGAATTCCCGAAAGCTCAACCCCTTTAGGTCCAGACGGCTTCTCAACATCCGGAATAAGCTTTGCGGTTTCTGCATTTTAAATTATATAATAAAGAGTTTATTACAACAAGATGCAACCGCCTCTTCCTTTATTGTCATTTTATATCTAATGAAAACATACACAAAGTATCTTAAAAATGCATACTTACCCATGCGGGTCTTGTAATTATTCTTGTAGCAGAAATTAGTTTCGACACTTCATTTTCTGAGGGCATAACGATCTGCAGATCTTCTCCGTCAATACCCCATGCGTCGACCTGAAAGCAGAAAGTAAAAGATAATAAAGCCAATATGGAAAAAATATAATAGAAAAACGAGATACAAATAAAACCCGTACCATAGCTCCTTCACCTAATAGTAGGTGTACATGTAAGCGGCGATTTGGCCTCGCCCACGATCCTTCGGCTTTGGAAACTCTAACGGTGATAACTGAAGATTTGAGCTCAGCTATATATGTCGTTAGGAGATAACCTCCGTTAGTATATTTGTAGCCATCGCCATCATCTTCAAACAAAACACCCTCAGCTTTACCTGCAATTACAAACTCAATTATGTAATCTATTTACAGGTGACGATTTTGATCCATAAAGATTATGGGTCGATTCTCGATTCTGGATTCTCAAACGGGTCAAAGGTACATATGTTTACCGTTTTCATCCAAAGCAACAAGCAACGAAAGATCGTCATTTAGATTAGCTTCACCAACATGTTGATGAGGTGGACCAAACGGAATAATCGATCCGCCTTGCAGATACAGTGCTGGTAAATCCTGAAAAGCAACAAAAATATGAAACCGACATAATGCAATTATATAGACGAAAAAGACATCCAAAAAAAATTACTGGATGGGAATCTTCAAATCAAAACTCATCCAAGTGCCATTAGGCAATGCATGTTTCACTTGATGCACCCCAAGGTCACTCACGGTACTGCCACATTACGACTTCAGATCATTACATATCTACGAATCAAAAGTCGAATGTATAATTATATAATCCTTGTAAGAACCTTGCATATACAAGAAGTGGCCCCAACAGGAAAGAATTTTCAATTGTTCTTAATTGGGGATCTTTGGGATCTGCAAAATAATTATGAAGTTTAAGCAACGCAAAGTCAAAATTAAACACTAATAAACGGAATGTAGCATCGCATACCCGCAAAAAAAGCAGGCGTTGCCACAGGTAAACCTTTTGTATGTGCCAAGTAGAAAAGTGTATATATGTGTGGTATAAGGCGGTACCGCCTCTTTAGTGCCAACCGACAAACTTCCTCACACTATGAAATGCACACAAAATTAGAAGATGAAATATTTACCGCAATCAGAACACACACACACACACACATATATAGGGATAGGGTAAAATGAGAATCACCTTGAGTTGAGATAACCGAGAGAACTAGGCCAAAAAAAGGTTTTTTAAAAAAAAAATCAACTATTTAAGGAAGAAAAAGTCGGCATCGAAAATTTACATCACCGTAAAAAATTACGGGTGACGTCATGCGGTTGTGTAAAACAAATTTACACGATTGTAAGGAAAATCTACATGTCGAATAAATGCCGACTCGACAATTTTTTTTAATTCTTTTTTTGACAGATGTGTTAGTTAGATGTTCATCTACGTTTGTGCAAAATGTGGTTGAAAAACTTGCACAGGAAGTAGAATTTCCACCGATGGTTCGTGAGTTCTCACAACTCGGAGTGGTTCTCAGGTGAACCAGATCCTACACACACACACACACACACACACACACACACACACATATATATATATACACACACGCATACAACTTAACTAAGTCAGAAAAGGGCCCCACCTCTTCCCCGAAGGACCAAGGCTCATGATCAGTGGTTCCCTTTTCGGAATGCCCACGACAGAACGGAAACAAAGCTCCAACACCGAACCATCTTCCAAATAACTTGGGTGTCGCATTTCCCGCAAAGCCACCAATGTCTGGCCCGGAAAGCGGTTGACCACTAAGCCCCTGAACGGAAACCAAGCAAAATGTAAATTCAAATAACGTTAACTAACTTGAAACACAATGGTAGGTAAAAACCGATAACATAACCTTACCAGTTGAAGCACCATAGAAATGCTCATATGTAAATGTTCCCAAGTAGAAAGATTATCCCCTGTCCACGTGGCAGCATACCTCTGACTACCAATAAACCCCGCGCGCGTAAGAACAAATGGGCGTTTATTTGGGTTAGCTAATTTCATCCCTGTGTACGTCGATTTTGCCATCAGCATGCCGTAAACCTAAATCAGATAAAACATTAGGATATGTAATAACTAATAACAAGTTAATTATTATTTAATAAACATGCGGAAAAACAAATGAACCGGCTTACGTTGTGATAGTGCGAGTGATTCTGATGACCACCAAGTTCAGTATCCCCTCTATGAATGTTACTCTCAGGCATTGTTTTTGTTATCGACTGACGAAAGCACGATAAAACCAGTGAGATGATAATTAGTGATACAGAAGGAAAACGTTTAAAACAAATGGCGTAAACTGTAAACATTACAACACCTTGAAAACAGCTGGTTCATTCATATCATTCCATATACCGTCCACACCGTTGGATATAAAATCTTTGACTAAATTAGCCCACCATGAACGAGCTTTCTCTTGAGTAAAATCAGGGAAAACACACAATCCGGGCCATACCTCTCCTGTAATAATGGAGAAACAAACTTATGAGAATCGATATATAAATCATTTTAAATTTTTAACGGTATATTTATTACACACACCAACAAAAGGCTTTCTGTCTGCTGTTTGAACCCATATGTCTTTCTCTGATCCACTTTCGTAAACGAAGTATCCTTTTTCATGCTTGATCCCGGGGTCAAGCATCCAAATAGCTTTGAAACCGGCATCATGAAGATCATCCGCTAGAGATTTTGGATTAGGAAAAGTCTCCTAAAACAATAGACGGTAAAATCAATCAATAATACAAAGAAACTGATAAATCAATTATACCCTTATACAATTAGCAACTTGAGTTATGTCTTATTTATTTGAAAGTCACAACCTTTAGTTTATTTTACTCACACCCATTCATTATATATTATATTATATATATCATAACCACAAAAACCAACTTGGGATACACCCCTGTGTTTGAAGACGTGTTGTTTCGAAAGATTAAAAATTTTATGAAAGAAAACCCCCTCTTTGGTTATAAAAGGTTGCGTCTGATCAGGTTGTAAAACGTTAAAACAAGGGCCGTTTAACATGTATACACAAGTTGTAAAACGTAAAACAAGGCGCCGTTTAACATGTATACAATTAGGCACAAACCAACGCGCCTATTCAAAAAGCCGATAACATATATACAATCGGAAAATGAAATATACATAATCAAATCTTAACCAAACCAACGCGCCTATTCAAAAAGCCGATAACATATATACAATCGGAAAATGAAATATACATAATCAAATCTTAACCAAACCAACGCGCCTATTCAAAAAGCCGGACAACAAAAGAACCGACACCAACATTCAAATTACACAAACATTAACACAATCGTAATGGAACCGTCGCAAGTATTCCCGCGCGTCTTCTTCGAGCGTCACCACCGTTCCCCCATAATCTGCCATCGTTTGGCACCCTTTATAATCCACAAAGCCACCGCCACATTCACATTATCACAATCATTGTCACTTTTGACAACGAAATTATAGGGTTTGCTTTCATTATTGTCTTGCGTTTTTAATTATTAGTCATCGCCACTAGATCCAACCGACCTGTTCACCGTAAAACTCCTTTGATCTTGAGTAGTTGTCGGATTAGTGACTAATCGTTGACGGGCGGAGTGCCGTTGGGAAGAAGGGAGATGATGGCGGTGGAGTCAGATTAGCGACTAACCGCATGAGATATGTTAGAGTGAATGAAGGACATAAATGATTATTTGTTGTGAGATGAATTTTTTTGTTGGGTATATATGTTTAATGCATATATATAAATGCAACAATCAATAACTCTTATAAATAACTATTTCACTTTATCTTACCGATATTTAATTTATTTTTAATTGACGTTGATATTCATTATGTGAATTGTAAGTTTCTAGAGTCGGGGTTTATTACAGCCATTTTAGCATCATGCAAGTTGATATTCATTATGTGAATTGTAAGTTTCTAGAGTCGGGGTTTATTACAGCCATTTTAGCATCATGCAAAAAGAATATAACGCTGAATATAAAACGTCAAAATCTACAAATAACTTAACTAAACCCCTTCTGTGAAACAAGGACGGGGCACATCTCATGCTCTAACATTAAGGACATCATTTCAACATCCCGCCGCAACGCGCGGGTTAACGCCAACTTGTTCTAAAACATTTAGTAACGGTTGGATCACGAGTGAAAGATAGTCGATAATCAAGGATACGTACCTTGTCGAATGTGAAACATCGAAAGCCGTCCATGTAGTCAATATCCATCCATATGACATCACATGGTATACCTTTATCTCTGAATGTCTTGGCAATCTGCACATTTTAACGCAGTAACTAGAAATTCTTTTTTATTTTAATAGCACATTTTAACATACCTCACGGACACGCGTATCAGTGTCATAGCTCCAACGACACTGTTGATATCCTAGTGACCACTTTGGTGGCATGAAAACAGTTCCTGTCAATACCAGAGACGTCACGTTAAATAAAGACATTATAACTATAATCACATATTCATATTTCATTCATAGTTCAGAAATTACCAATTGCGTGTGACAACGATATCAAAACATTGGCTGCGGAAGCAAACGGACCAAACATAATCACAGGATAAGGTGAAGGGGCAATTAGCTTTGCTGTCGATTCTTTACGCAAATCAATCTATTGAATATTTATAAAAATAAATACACTTGCAACGACTGTAATAGCAAAATATTCAGAAAATGAAACAGTGACACAAGTGAGAAATATTAAGCACCTCGCAACGTTTTGTTGTATCAGCAAGAATCCCTAATGCGTCTCCGTTAGGAAGAATAGCGAGAACCCAAGGATGTGACTGGTACAACGATGTTGTTCCACTTCCATACCCCATGCATCGGTATTCCAAGTAAAAACCTGTGTTTATTGCATTCATCAATCCTGACACGACCCAAACAAAACAGGTCCATTTATTTATTAATTAAGAACATTATGAGGAATAGTAGCTATTTCGTCATTCAGTGTAAACTTTCATTTGTCCCCTGTAGTTTAACCATTCTATTTTTTTCTTTTTCTTCAACCAATTACTTATGTGCCCCTAAATTTCAAATAAAGTTATCATTCAGCCCCTAAACTTCAATAAAGTTGTCGCCTTGTCGGTGTAAATTCGACTTCGTCTACATTTTAAGTCACGTGTGTCACTTGGTGTTAAAATTCGTGTTTTTGTTTTACGCTTTTTCCCGGATTTGGATGTCGCTTGGTTAGCACGGTTTTACGCCCCCAACGTTGGTAGCACGATTTACGCCCCTGCCCGCAACGCATGGGGCTTAAGACTAGTTAAATATAAACAAATGACAGCAAAAAAAAGAAGTAAAAACCAACCCTTTTTCCTGTTCTTTCAAGCTGTCCACTAACTTCCCCTGTTCCATAAAATGAGGTTCCTGCTGGAAACTAATTACAATATTCATAACCTTAAATAAGATGCATAAACACAAAAATCTAACCAAAAAAAGTTATTATTCTACAACACATAGCTAACCTCAAAATACACAATTTGCTGTTCGGCTACGAATTCGAAAGTTGGGATGTATGATGGAGTTTTGTGAATATGTACAAGGGGTGTGTCTCTTTCTTTAGGATTAACAAAAGAAAGACTGGGAAACGCGGAGTTTCTAGCATCAGCCGAACAATCAAACCGGAAAACACCTTCTTCAAGAATCGGTTCGTAAACCATTTGACCAGGTTTGACCTCCATAGATGTCCCTGCACTCTCTCCCATCTTACACCCTAATAAGATTCTGTATCTTATGTTCTTATTATTGTTTCTACAAAACAGTTAACCTAATTCAGTTAATTACTTAAAAAAACAGTTAACCCAAACAGTATCTGATACGATAAAAAAACAATTTTTATTAAAGGGTTTGACCACAAAATCACAAATTCAAGATTACATGATTCAAAATCAATAGTGATCCATATTAACATCAAGATTCAAGATTTTCATATGCATAATAATAATGTTACACCCTGATAATAATAATAATGTGACTTGTGTTCTTATTATTGTTTCTACAAAACAGTTATAACCTATTTCAGTTAAACTCATACCACAATCAACTCACACCTCTTTATAGTTCACTAAACAGTATCATATACACTAAAAACATGGTTGTAAAACAAGGTTTCCAATGCCGAGTACTCCCCGAGTAGACGCTACAAGGTAGGCTGCCGAGGCGACTTTCTTCGACTCCGCCTAATTACTGGGAGTCGGTCAAACACGGTCAACCTCGGCTAGAATTGGATCTAGTAGGTCAACTCGGGCCTAGTTTGATTAAATAATAATAAAACATAATTTCTATGCCTATCATATTAAAGAATGAATAACATTTTCACGTATTTTGTTATAAATATTAGTAAATTTATGTTACTTGACATATTAATCTCCAAAAGGTAATTTCTTTATAATTTAACATGTCCGATTACTCCCATACTCTCAACTCCCCAGTCAACCGACCAGGGAGCGCCAGGCGATTTTTACAACCATGACTAAAAATACAATTTTTATAAAAGGGGTTGACCACAAATTCAAGATTACAAGATCAGAAATCAATAGTGGTCCATATTAACATCAAGATTTATTATATGCATAAACAATAAGCAAAATTCAAGTTGTCTGAAACAATCTATCCAAACCCTTAATATATTTGATGTGAAAATAAATGACAAATTGACGATATGAATCGGTACCTGAGGGTATTACTGAAATTGTGGGAGATTGAATTGGTGTTCTTCGCAGATTTTGGGAATTTGTTTGGGAGGACACAAGTAGGAGTGGAAATTGAAGTGGGAAATGTGTGAATTGAGGGTCTGATGCTGGTTATGATTACTCTCATTTGTGCTACTGTTATTTATAATCGGACCATGTTAATACGACATTAGGAACAGGAGTATTTAACAAATGTATGCTTTAGTGGGACGTGATCTGGGTGTTTTTTTTTTGCCCCATAGCGTCCTATTGCGTCTGGAACACCACGACGAGAGGCTTTATGGGGTAGAAAATTGGAGGTGACGCTATGCATATAGAGGTGTTTCGAATGTTTCCCCTCTCACACACATTTACATACATACATACATATATAACTCAACTACACACCCAAGTTATATAAAGCCTATCTCTTACATAATCCGTCACTTGTCACATAACGCCCACCCGGGGGCTTTATGACTATAGATGGCATTAGGTTTTTAAAAAAATCAAGGAACTAGCATTTGAGGCCTCCTATGAGGACGTTGGTGGGATCTATTTGTTACGTAGTATATCGATGGATTAATCGTAGACTATTTAGACTTTAATCTAAATAACAGTAAAAATAAACAAACAACATTGTTAAGGTAAATATGTTAGAGTTAAAAGTTAGCTTTAGTTATAACTAGAATATGCTCGTGTAACAACTCTAAATTTCGTCGTTACTTCATTTGCAGTATTATTCCCGTTGTATCTCCATTTGTATTCCGAGATTCGTTTATAAGAAAGAGTTTATGTTAAATAATTACAATTATGGATGTTATATCGTATCTAATCGCTTATTAATCGCATCGCATCGCAACTCGCAGTTAATTATATGGTTTTATGTTATATATGTGTTGTGTATGTTTGTGGTTATGATTACGCTCGCTATCACATCGCTCTCGCACGCTTAAATCGCTAAATCGCACTATTATATCAATATTAACGCTTAATGTAACTATTTAATACGAACCGAATCGCCAAACGAACTCTTAACGCGAAATAAGCGAAGAAAACCCAACAATTGGGTCAAGTTCGCTCGAACTTGACTGGCCAAGCAACAAAACTCCAACTCCCCTCAAGTTCGACCGAACTTGACATGTTACTCTTGGATGTCTAGCAAGTTCGGTCGAACTTGCATGAAATCATGCAAGTTCGACCGAACTTGACCCCACCAGCTCTCCATTTTTGCCTCCTTCTATAAATACTTAGCCCCATTCTCTCATTTGAACTTGCTGCAACTTCGCTAAGAGCTCCCGAAACCGAAACCCTCTGTTTTCTAAGTAAGAATCAATCTAATTTCAACTACAATAATGTTCATCAACGTTTTACAACGATTTTGCACAAGGCATTGCCTTCGTTTTCATCAAATTTCTTCTGTTTACGAAAATCTTCATCTTTTTCCATCAAAACTTATGTTTTCACTCAGATCTATACTAGATCTGAGCAAAACCTTTTAAAAACCTTGATTTTTACACCATTTTCGGACTAATGACGTATGTTTCGTTCACTTTTGAGTGGAACGAGGCGTTGTCGAAGTTAGATCTCAGATCCGGAAGCACAAGGACGAAATCGTCACTTTACACAACCTGGACTAACCCGTACGAACCATAAAGTTCGCCCGGATTAGCCCGTGTTTATGTAAAATGGCTAAATTCGCTCCAAAAGACCTCTCCAGCCTAAGTTTTACTCAGTGGCTTAAGGTTGGAGGGATGGACACTCGATTTTCTCAGCAAACGACGCGAAAACGCAAGATTTTGGACCCGAAAACATCAAGTTTGCTCAAGAATCACCAGCACTCAGGTCAAGTTCGACCGAACTTATACCCAACAGGGTCAAGTTCGACCGAACTTGGGTCTTTCTCTAGTAAAGGTCGAGGGTGCTTATATGTATCTAGCATCACGTATAAACATGTACAACAGATATTCGCGTGTGATAATCAGTTTAGTTTTGCGTTGTGTATTTTGATATGAACGTAGGTTACACCCAAAAGTGCGTTTAAAGCAAAAAAGGCTCAAGTATACTCACAGCTGGTGCGTAACAGCGAACACCGAGAGTTGATGAGAGGAGAGAAAGAGTGTCAGTTTAGCCTGCGCGTAGAGACGGAAGTGCATCAGTCTTCCAAAGTGTTGAAACAGTTGAAACGGAGAGCCGGTGTGAGGGAAACAGATATTTTCGTACGAAATTAGTTTTCGTGCGAAAATTTGATGAAATTTTCGTGCGAAAAATTTGGTGAAATTTTCGTGCAAAAATTCTGATGATTCAACTTGCGAAATTTTCTTACGAAAATTTCGTGCAAAAAATTTTTGGTGCTTAAACTTGCGAAATTTTCTTACGAAAATTCGTGTAAAAATTTCGGCGAAATTTTCGTGTGAAAATTTTGGTGGTGCAAAAATTTTGCTCATTCAACTCACGAAATTTTCTCACGAAAATTTCGTGCAAAAGTTTTGGTTGTTTTCGTCATACTTCGAGAAATCGAGTGTTCATCCCTCCAACCTTAGGTTACTGATCAACCTAGCATCAGAGAGGTCTTTTGAGCGAGTGAATCTGTTGTATGAACTCGGACTGGACCGTGTGAACCAGGTATGGTTCACGCGAGCCAGTCCAGATCGCACAAGTGACTGTTCTTGCGTCTTGGTGCGTTCAGGAGTAAGACTTCGTCTGAAACAGATGTATTTTCGAGTCTATTTCGTGACGGTTTCGACAGCGCCTCGTTCCACTACTTAGTGAACGAAACATTAGTCGGTCTTATCCGTTTTCGTGTGAAAATCGATTTGATAAAACAGTTTTAGTGAGTTTGAAACAACAAGGTTTCGGGTCCGAGAAGCCAAGGCTAACTCAAACATGCTCGGTTAAGTGCTAAATCCTTAAGAAAATCAGAAGGTTTTATGAAAAAGACGAAGGTTTTCGTAAAACAGAGAAGTTTAGATGAAATTGGAGATAATCTCGTGCAAAATCGTTGTAAAAACCATTGTGATGTAACATCCGTCAAAAACCGGATTTACCAAACCCGCTCCGTTTATTAACCGAACAACCAGTTAAAAATTTCTTTTCGCATTTAATGCCCAAATTATTTTTAAACGATACATAATTAATAAGTATATTGGAATATATAATTTATATTTGAAAAAGTATTAAAAATAGTGGTTTAAAAATAAAAGGCTTCTGCCGGGTTTCGAACCCGGGTCAGCCAGCGATTTCAGCAAAGCATTAACACTCAACCATCCAACCACTGCGCCACTTGTATTCTTTGGTAATATATCCAGACAATTAATTCAAATAACGAAACAGAAATCAAACCCAGTTAAAACTGACGCGCCCAAATCCGTTGACGCCGGAAAATCCGACGATTTCGTCAAACGGCATCGGTTATCAATGACTTAACGTAAACATTAACCTCAACATCGGTTATAACTGATGTCCAGTCCGCGACACAAGTTATAACCGCCGGAAAATCATTAACCGACGAATCAAGACGGAAAACGGACCAAATTCGTCAATGTTCTGCCCTATAAATACCTCCTCTAACCTCTGTTAGCTTTTTCGCTCACAATCACACTCTTTCCCGACGTAATTTCACTCGCCGGAAAACTGCTGCAACTCGCCGGAAAACCGAGCCTTTCACCTCTGTGCCTTACTGAACACCCAGAGCTCATACCGAAGCCACCCACACTCACCTCAAGCTCGCTGAAGACTCTCTGCCGCAAGACACACGTCGCCGGAACAACCTGCTGACATCGGAGTTCCGCCGGAGAAACAGAGGAGTCCAGTTCGGTATACCTTACACTTAATCTCTCATTATTTTTATTAATCTCACATACAATTAATCGAACACACTAAAGAACATGATTAAGTCGTCGAACCAGTCAGACTCCGTTTCTGGTTGAGTCCAACGAAGAAGATGAAGTTTCAGTAGTATATATGTTTAATTAAAATCAAGATATAACTCGGGTTAGACACACAGTCCAGCGGTGGACTGTGTGCAAATAAAACACGCTTACGTTCCGAGTTCGATTCTTGTCCCACGCACACTCGCCTTAATAAAAATGTTCCTTTTTTTAACCGAACCGGATTCACTGCAATAGATGTTAAGTTAATAAAAACCGGAATAATAACCAAGATAGACACACAGTCCAGTGGTGGACTGTGTGAACGTTTAATCACACGTCACGAGTTCGAGTCCGGACTACCGCACCGGTCCGGACAATTATCAAACTTTTTATATGAGGCAGAAATGAAATAATGTAGTTTGTATATAAGTATAATAAAAATCAGATTATTTAACAAGTTAGACACACAGTCCAGCGGTGGACTGTGTGTTAACCTAAACCACAGGTCCCGGGTTCGAGACCTGTGGAGAGCACCGAGCGAGTCATTAAAATCGTTTTTGAAATAAATGATTTTCGGATTAATTCAATTAGTATATAAATATAATTAAAAACAGAAATATATTTCGGGTTAGACACGTAGCTCAGTTGGTAGAGCTGCGTGCACGCGAACGGGAGGTCTCGGGTTCGAGCTCACCCGGCGCACACAATTATACAATAAAATCGGTCAACAATTCAACGGTCAACAGTCAAAAATCAATATTTTTTTTATTACTTTTGTTTATTTATTTACATTAAAAATACTTAAAAATAACATTTTTAAGGTTAGAAAATAGCCTTAAACTCACAAAAATACATCCAACAATCCTACTAAAATTGATTAATAAAATCCGCTTACTTACCGAACCATTATGCCATTATCTAGGTTAGTTTCACTCGTGGTTAAAACCAACTTCGTGCGCATTCAACATCATCAACCGAACGCACCCAATGTGAGTGAATCTTACAACTCCCCTTTTTAATTACACGTTTTGGGGTGTGTCATGTGTCACTAAAATTAACTCATTTATTTAAACTTGTGCCATACCATATTGTGATCTAAACTTAGAATGTATATATATTGTTTGTAGTCATGTATTTCATATTGTCAAGTTGTATGCATAACTCATTCATTAGGCCCACCAGTTCCTCTGAGAGACGGGTTGAGCAACGCGTGCCTCAAAACAATTTATTATTGTATGTGTGTGCATTATTTAATATTAAATGATTGGTGAATAAGTTTACATCTATATTTACTCATATGTGGTTGTGCATTTTATTTTATAATCAATTCAATAAACTTGTTCAAATGTTTTTCATCGGATTCACTCGCCAACTTTTTGTTGATCCAAAAACCATTTTTACACATGATACAGGTGAACAGGATGAAGCAAGGAAAACATAGGAAATGCCTTAGAAGAAAACAATGAAGTCTAGAATGATGTTTAGGACATGATGTAATTATGATTGTATATTTCCCATTAAATTGTAATGATGAATATGAAACGTTATAATAAATGTCATGAGCTTTGATGATAACCCAATCATGCCCCGATCACCTTTTTCGCTGCGGGTCGGGGTGTGACATGTGATTCGTGTGAAAAACGTAGTTTTCTTACTTTGAACAGAGAAAATCGGGCTGGAGAGCGTTTTGGTGCGGAATGGCAGCAAGTTGGAGTGAATGGTGAAGGGTTGTATTTATAGGCGGAGAGGAATGGAGGTGGTTCAGTGATATTTTCGTGCGGAAATCCATATTTTCGTGCGAAAATACCAAATATGCGATTTTCGTATGAAATATGTCTTTTTCCCATGAAAACTGCCATTCGGAGCCAAAACATGCAATATTTTCGTACGAAAATTGGAATTTTCATACGAAAAAAAAAATTGGACTCCAATGATTAAAACAAACACTTTTTACAAAAAGAACCTATGCTAGAAAAATTCCTAAAAATTATTAAAAATCATTTTGTAATGCTTTCGTTCGTATTAGTTACTTCTATTAAACGTTTTGTATAAAATGCGATAAAGCGAATTAAGCGAGAGCGAGAGCGAGTATTAAGCGTTTATTAGGCGTCTCAGTTCCCAAGTCCTGAGAGAGTTGCGTTGTTTAAGCGAGCAGATAGACTTGGAAACATCACGCAAAGTTTATAGTATTTAGCGAGTGCGTTATAAGCGTTGTGAGGTGCGATATAGTGAGAAAATAAGCGATGTAGCATAGTAAGCGATATAGTTTACATTATGATCCGAATCTCTGGTGCTAGGCGTAACGAGAGTAACGAGCTGCGAAAATGCGGGTTGTTACAGTCTCCCCTGCTTTAGGAAATTTCGTCCCGAATTTTATTCGAAAGGGAGACCTTGAGAATTCACATGAATAGATAGCGATAAAAGCGATAAGACGTTAGGGTAAGTTGAGGATGAATGAGCGATCGATATAGGATTGACGAGTGAAGGCGTCTCGGCGGTGTAGGGAATTGATAAGTAAAGGCGACTTAATTGACTCGTGGTTAGCAACTCACGAGTTGGCGATCCAAAAATGTTTTTAAGTTTTTGAAAAGTTTTGGTTAAGTTATTACAAAAAGGCTTTTGAATAAAACTCGATTTAGGAAAATTTTCTTACGATGCGGCGTTAGGCTGAGTCGATTTAACCCACGTTGTAAGAAATGTTTTTGTTGGTCAAATTAATTCAAAAATTTTAGCAAATGGCCCAAATTTTGTAAACATTTGAAAATCTTCATTTATTTCTAAACACGACGGTAAAAATAGGTTTTAAAGGTATCAAAAATTTAATTAGCGTCGAACCCCACATGGCATCTTTCCACGAAAGTTTGTTAATATGGCTAAAACACTTATATATAGGAAGTACCAGCGGCGTATCCACCATGTTTTAGCCATATCTCCTACGTCTCGTGGAGCGATGTCAGGTGCGTTGACATGATATGGATAGATTTCGATATCCTTGGTCCATGCGGTGAAGAATAGGACCAAGTAATTACAAAGCTTAGATAGCGTCGAACCCCACATGGCATCTTTTCACGGAAGTTTGTTAGTATGGCTAAAACACTTATATATAGGAAGTACCAGCGGCGTATCCACCATGTTTTAGCCATATCGCCTCCGTTCCGTGGAATGATGTCATGTGTGCCAACATGACATGGATGGACTTTGATCCAACTGGCGAATGGTTGGACCAAGCTTGAATAGGGAGCCAAGTAGCTTGCACGGAGAAGTTGATTGCATACTTGGTTAGCGATAAAAGCACGCGGGGAAAGGTTTGGCGATTGGAATAGCGAAGCGGTAAGAATGAGAGATGCGATAAGCGTTAAAGCGTCACGAGGTAAAGGCGATAAGCAAAGAGATAGCATTCGGGCATCGGAGGAGAATGCGATAAGCGAAGCGATAGCGATAAGCGAAGCGATAGCGTCTAAGCGTCAGAGGAGAAAGCGATAAGCGATGCGATGTAGACTTCATCGAAAGCGAGTTCGCGTCGATGTAGACTTACGAAAAGTCTAGCGGTGGTGCGATTCGAGAAGTGATGAGATGTTACACCTTTGCGAAGGAGTTTGCGTGTGAAAATAATCACCCTACTACTAAAGGTCTAATAACGTTCAACTACACATGGCACGTCTCCACGGGAGTTTGTTAGCGTGGCAAAGCACTTATATATAGGAAGTACCAGCGGCGTATCCACCATTCTTTAACCACACCAGCTCCGTGCCGTGAATAGGTGTCACGCTTTGTCGACATGGTTAAGACGCTTATATATAGGAAGTACCAGCGGCGTATCCACCACGCTTAACCATGCTTTTAACGTTATGGCACCATTAGAACTCACTACGATCCCCATGCAGACACCAGGTTAATCCCGTGTGCATCCGCGATTAATTAGTGTTTGCATGATTATCGTAATTTATTCTAAAGACCAATTGTGGGGATAGAAACATATTATATCATGATAAACTATATAACTTTAGTAATAATAATTAGTGTGTGCGCTTAAACTTAGTGCGATGACTCGAGTGAGAGAGAGAGAGAAAAGATGTCGTCGTGTGTTAAAACGACACCGTACAATGGATTAATTAGAAAGCATAAGTACAAATGTCGAAAATCGTGCTATTAACAACATCGTTCTACTCCTGGTCGGTGTTGGTGTTGACGACTTCTGCTGCTGGGGTTGAGGCTGCTGGTGCTACTGGTGCGGCGGTTGCAGGGGCTGCGAGTTGAGTTGGCGGTGCTGGAAGGGCTAGCGTATCTGGTTGTCGTGGTCCGGTGCGGCAGTTGTTGGTGAGATGACCGAAACAATTGCAGTTGATGCAATAGCGGTAGTTGGCTCCGGCTCGGTGGTGATACGTGCACGTCGGGCACTGGGGATGAGGCCCTGTGTAGTTATGCTTTGGGTAGAAGGGAACTGCTTGGAGAGGTTCAGGGTTGAGCGGTGCAGTTGCAGAGTAGTTGAGACTCGAGTTCTTTCTCTTGCGGCTAGGCTCGGTGGTGGCTTGCGGTGGTACGTCGTCGTCGTCGGACAGCTTGATAGTAGCTTGGTTCAGATTCTTGGTAGGATCTTTGGAGAAATATCCATCCAAGACTCGCTTGTCATTGATCTCCGCGGCCAACTGATAGGTTTCTTCGATGGTAACCGGTCTTGCAGCTTCGAAAAAATCGCCCACGCACTCAGGCAAAGCACGTATGTACTTCTTGATAGCCTTTTCAGGAGTGTTGACTTGGCTTGGGCAGATGATGCTAAGCTGTTTGAACCTTGATGTGAGGCCGGCGTTGTCACCTTCGACTTGCTTGATTTTCCAGAATTCGTTCTCGAGCTTTTGGACTTCGTGGGGAGGGCAATACTCTCTCTTCATAAGCTCCTTCAGTTCCTCCCACGATAGTGCGTAAGCTGCGTCGTTCCCACGTTTGATGCGTTCGGCTATCCACCAGTCGAGGGCTCGGGATTGAAATACTCCAGTAGCACAGGTGGTTTGAAAATGCTCAGGGCACCCACTCTGACGAAGGGTAACCTCGATGGCATCAAACCACTGAAGCATTTGAGATATACTTCCTTCACCTGTGAAGACCATCGGGGTCACATGTCTTGAATTGCTTGTAGGAGAATGTAGACTTTGGTGCGTTCGACTTAGAATCTTCTAATGTCTGAGAGTTGCTGAGGGCTTGAACTTGAGTGATGATTTGAGGATGACCTTGGCCATTTCCTTGGCCACGAGCGATGCGATCCTCTTATCGGCGTTTCTTCGGGCTTGGTGTCGCGAGTTGGAAGCGTTCGAAGACATCTAGACAAAGAGATTTGGAATGAGATTCGATCATAATGATTTTTGAAATTTGAGATGCGATTAGCGCGTTAAAAACTTGTTATAGTTAATATAGTAACACGTATTTCGAAGATCACATAGGAAAACACATATTTCCTAAATTCTCACGTTTTCACATAAGCACATGTAACCACATACTATATGTGTGTATATATGTATACGTATATATATATATATATATATATATGTATATATATAATATATATATTTATATATATTTATATATATATATAGGGAGAGGGAGCGCGAGGACGCGTTTAAGAGAGTTGTTATGATTTAGTTTTGTTGCGAGTATTAGCTTTTGTTTTGGATTGCGATAGCTGTGCGAGTTGTGCGTACGTTTATGGAGCGAAAAGCGGTAAATAGAGAAATCGATAAAGCGTAAAAACTACAATTCGAAAACATATAAGCATAATAAAATTTGATGATGCGTAAATCGACGATTGCAGGCTTAAAATTAATGGAGCGTCCTAGGTTTTGAGACATCGACTACCCAAAGTGATTCGATCATTCCGTTGAGTTTGGGCACACGCTTTGGCCTAATAGGTAAATGCTCTCACTGCCTCGCGGCTAACGGCATTACCCTTCCGGTTACTACGTGTCCTAAATCCGCAAAATAGTCAAGACTTTAGTGAGATTGAAAATCGTTGAGTGGGACGAGTTTTCAAGGTTTGGATTTCACCCCTAACTTGATAACTTCGAATCCCTGATTTTGGTTTCCCTCCCGGACCCATCAGGAGGTTTCCACCGGATAGAATGGGAAATTTCCATTAAGATGTGGATGTCACTCCTAACTTAACGGATAATTTCGTGTTAATCGGAATACGCGGCGTGAGTGATTTGCTGAGAGTTCACGGTTTTCACACCTAATCGCAACAAATCGACTCGATGGTGATGTACGAGTGTCTTTGCAGCTTCGTGTGTTGTGTCCAAGTCTTAAGAAAGACTTCGTATAGTATTTTAAGTCCAACAATACGGGGAAAAGTTTTAATCGGATAAGCAAGGAAGAAGCACATAGTTTCCTACTATAGACTAGGCAATCTATCTAATTCCCTATAGTTATGGCTCTGATACCAATCTGTCACACCCCAACCGATGGCGGAATCATCGGGGCGCGACATTAAGCGATTCAGATTGCTCGAGAGAATCCATAACGACTATTATAAACGACAATATTTAAAACGTCAATTTCCATACAATCAACATACAATCATTCCATAATCATTACAAATCCATCATTTTCAAACAATTCGATATTCGTCAACTAGATTATTACAAGTTTCTAAAGCATATCCTAAGTCCGTTTGCAGCGAGTAGAAACATTAACCTGCAACATACGTTAAAATAATTGTCAATACAAAAATGTATTGGCGAGCATACAAGTTTTGATATAATAGCATAGTAGATAAAAGCATCGCGAAATACCACATATACAATAACTAGATACAACATAACATATAAATCGGGGGACAAATACTCCAACTAAATTCCGAGATGACTGCGATGCGCGATTGAGATGTGCGTAACTAGACCCCGTCGTGTGTGAGTCGAACTATGATATCATACTAGTTAAGTTGGAATCAACGAGTAAAGGTTGAGGGTGCTTATATGTATCTAGCATCACGTATAAACATGTATAACAGATATTCGCGTGTGATAATCAGTTTAGTTTTGCGTTGCGTATTTTGATATGAACGTATGTTACACCGAAAAGTGCGTTTAAAGCGAAAAAGGGTTCAAGTATACTCACAGCGGGTGCGTAACAGCGAACACCGAGAGTTGATGAGAGGAGAGAAAGAGTGTCAGTTTAGCCTGCGCGTAGAGACGGAAGTGCATCAGTCTTCCAGAGTGTTGAAACAGTTGAAACGGAGAGTCGGTGCGAGGGAAACAGATATTTTCGTACGAAATTAGTTTTCGTGCGAAAATTTGCTGAAATTTTCGTGCGAAAATTTTGTGCAAAAATTCTGGTGATTCAACTTACGAAATTTTTTTACGAAAAATTCGTTCAAAAAAATTTTGGTGCTTGAACTTGCGAAATTTTCTTACGAAAATTTTCGTGTAAAAATTTTGGCGAAATTTATTTGGTGCTTTCGTCCGAAAATTTTGGCGCCAAAAATTTTGCTCATTCAACTCACGAAATTTTCTCACGAGAAATTCGTGCAAAAATTTTGGTTGTTTTCGTCATACTTCGGGAAATCGAGTGTTCATCCCTCCAACCTTAGGTTACTGATCAACCTAGCATTAGAGAGGTCTTTTGAGCGAGTGAGTCTCTTGTATGTAACTCGGACTGGACCGTGTGAACCAGGTATGGTTCACGCGAGCCAGTCCAGATCGCACAAGCGACTGTTCTTGCGTCTTGGTGCGTTCAGGAGTAAGACTTCGTCTGAAACAGATGTATTTTCGAGTCTATTTCGTGACGGTTTCGACAGCGCCTCGTTCCACTACTTAGTGAACGAAACATTAGTTGGTCTTATCCGTTTTCGTGTGAAAATCGATTTGATAAAACAGTTTTGTTAGGATAAACACTTGGATGAGTTTGAAACAACAAGGTTTCGGGTCCGAGAAGCCAAGGCTAACTCAAATATGCTCGGTTAAGTGCTAAATCCTTAAGAAAATCAGAAGGTTTTATGAAAAAGACGAAGGTTTTCGTAAAACAAGAAGTTTAGATGAAATTGGAGATAATCTCTTGCAAAATCGTTGTAAAAACCGTTGTGATTCGTGTGAAAAACGTAGTTTTCTTACTTGGAACAGAGAAAATCGGCTGGAGAGCGTTTTGGTGCGGAATGGCAGCAAGTTGGAGTGAATGGTGAAGGGTTGTATTTATAGGCGGAGAGGAATGGAGGTGGTTCATTGATATTTTCGTGCGAAAATCCATATTTTCGTGCGAAAATACTCATTTTCGCACCAAATATGCGATTTTCGCATGAAATATGTCTTTTTCCCATGAAAACTGCCATTCGGAGCCAAAACATGCAATATTTTCGCACGAAAATACAATTTTCGTATGAAAATTGGAATTTTCATACGAAATTTTTTTTTTTGGATTCCAATATTAAAACAAACACTTTTTACAAAAAGAACCTATGCTAGAAAAATTCCATAAAAAATTGGACTCCAATGATTAAAACAAACACTTTCAGAGAATTTTCGAACCACTTTGGGTAGTCAACGTCTCAAAACCCCGGACACTCCCAATTGATTTAAGCCTATATCGTCGATTTACGCATCATCGAGTTTATTATTATTTATGTGTTTAAAATTTTGAGAATTTTCGCTTTATTCGATTTCTCTCTTTATCTATTTCTCGCATTATCGATTTCTCGCATTATCGATTTCTCGCTTTATCGCTTTACGCCCCCTAAACGCATGCACAACTCGCACATCTCTCGTAATCTAAAACGCTAATTAATACACCAACCAAACTAAATCGCTTATCTCTCCTATCTCGTTCTTTATATATCACTTATGTCTCGCTATTATATCGCATCTCGAATGCGCTATCGCTTTACTTATAAAAAGGTGAATACGTGCAAAGTATATGCTTACGTGAAATACGTGCTTAGGTGCTTACGTGTTCACGTGCCTACGTGTTTATGTGATTTTGTGCCTTGTATGAATGATAATAATAATAAATATTTAAACATAACTCTATTATAATCGAATCTCATCCAATCTAAATCCTTCGTGTAGATTGTCACACCCCGACCCGCAGCGGAATAAGAGTCGGGGCATAATTGGGTTATCACCAAAGCTCATGATGTTTACTAAAATGTTTCATATTTATTAAATTCAAATTACAACTTAAATGTTCAAACCAAATTCATACAATACAAGGAAATGAAAACTAAATAAACAATCCAAAGCCTAAACTGATTTATTCTTCTAGGCCGTCCTATGTATTTCTTGCTTCAACTGGATCACCTGTATCATGTGTAAAAATGGGGAAATTTTGGGTCAACAAAAGTTGGCGAGTAAACCTTGTTTAAAAACATTGTTATTGATTTCTTGTTGTATTTAATATTGAAAAGTTGTGCAATAATCATATGTGAGCAAACGTATATAAACAAACAATCACAAACCACCTTGAATGAGTATATGACATGAATGATAATGTATTGTGAGATCCAGGCTCAATCAAACGGAGCTGGCCTCGTATGTTGGCAACGTCACGTTCCGCTCATAGGTAATGGGGAACAGACGAGCCTATGATGATGTATGTGAGATCAAGGCTCAATCAAACGGAGCCGATCGAAATGAGGCACCTGTACTCAACCCGTCTCCCACGTGGATGAAAAACAATTTAACACATTAAAAAAGATAATTAACGAAAATGTGTCTGTTAAAATAAGTGATATGTGTTAAACAATTTAATATAGGGGTTTTTTAGATTGATAGTTTTTTGTGAGGTTTAAGGTCATTTTCTTTTTAACATTTAAAAAATATTATTTTTTTGAGTATTTTTAATTGATTTTTAAATTAAATAAATAAATAAAAAAATAAAAAAGTTAAAAAAATATTTTTGTTGACCGTTGACCGGCCATTGACCGGTCGGACTATGTTTATTCATGCGCTGAGTGAGGTTCGAACCCGGGACCTCTCGTACACGGCACGCAGCTCTACCAACTGAGCTACGTGTCTAACCCGAAATATTCTATGTTTTAATTATATATATACTAATTAAATGTTAATTTATTTGGTTTATATTAAAAGGATTTAAACTGGTTGAACCGGTTGCAGGGAAGCCGGATCGAAGTCGGGTCCTTTGGTTTGTAAGCGCACAGCCCAACCAGTTGGGCTGTGTGTCTTATCTGTTTAACTTACAGTTTATATTAATCTTATAAACATACTGGGACCTGTTCTGATTCAGTTTTAAAAAAATTGGTTTTAATTCGGAAAGTCGGTGCGTTTGTAAGGTTCGAACTCGTGACGTGCGCTATGTGTTTGCACACAGTCCACCGCTGGACTGTGTGTCTAACCCGGTTTAATATCTTGTTTTAATTACACTTATACACAACGTTTGACTTCGTCTTCTTCGTTCAAGACACAGACAAACGGTATCCAACTGTTCTGGTTTAAATCGTTCGTCGATCATATAAGTGATTGAAATGTAATGAATAAATAGAGTTACGGAATCGAATGTACCGAATAGAACGCTTTCCTCAGAATTCCGGCTATGGTCGTCGGCTCTGATTTGTGAATTTCGTCTGATTGAATCAATTAACAGTTTTGATCGATGAGTTGTGAAATTGAGTTACTAAACAAGGATTATCAGAGGGTTTAGATGATTGTACCGATTCATAGCGTGATTTCGGAAATTTCCAGAGATTTTCCGGCGAGTGCAGATTATCCGGCAACGTCGTCTGGGACCGATTCTGGTTGAAGGATTGAAGTTAGTATAAGTCTAACAATGGATTGAACACGAAAGAGTCGAGAAATTTACCGATTTGATGTAAGTCTCGGTTTTCCGGCGAATGTCCGGCAATACAGAATATCTCCGGCGAGTGTAATTGCTTCGAGAAATTGTGCGATTTTGAGCGAAAAGATTACCAGAGACTTGGGTGTGTATTTATAGGGAAGAATCAGGATGAATTGAGTCCGAATTTGGTCTTGATTCATGGTCAAGGTTTTCTCCGGCGGTTATGACTGAGATCGCGGGATTAGACATCGGTTATAACCGATGTCGAGGTTAATACACGCATTCAGTCAAAGGAAACCGTCGATAATTGGCGAAATCGTCGGTAATTCCGGCGACTGCGGATTGGGCGCGCTGATGACTGAATTCGATTTCAAGTTTTATTATAAATGTTATTTGTTTTAATAGATATCACAAATGAGTCAAGTGGCGGAGTGGTTAGGTGTTGCTTGTTTCTTCCGGCTGACCCGGGTTCGAAACCCGGCAGCTCTTTTCTTTTTTATTTAATTCATTTTTTACTTTTTAATAATTATAGTTTTTAAATTCTAAAATGTTTATTAATTATGTATTATTTAAAATTAATATTGATCATAAATACGCAACGAAATTTTATAACTGATTATTCGATTAATAAACGAAGCGGGTTTGGAAACCCGTTTTTCGATGGATGTTACATAGATGTCTTCAATGGGATCGCACACCCGAAGGAATCTCTAGCGCAGCAACGCCGACAAGCGTATCGCTACAATGGTAGCCAAGGAAATAGCTAAAGTCACCCCGCAAATCGTCTCGGAAATGCATGCTGTGAGCAATAACTCATCGGTCGACTCGAAAGCTGAAAACCCCAAGCCACGATTCAGTTTCAAGAATTTCAAGGCTTGTGCACCTCTCGCCTTCACCGGTAATGATGGACCGACAGCTATGTTCCATTGGTTTGACGCCATTGAGGTCACCTTTAGGCAAAGTGGATGCCCCGATGATCTTCGCACGGTGAACGCTACCGGAGTCTTCCAGTCCCGTGTTCTCGACTGGTGGACCGCTGAAAGAAATAGGCGTGATAACGATGAAGCCTATAACCTATCTTGGGAGGAACTTAAGGAAGTGATGTTGAAGGAGTTCTGTCCTCCGCATGAGATGCAGAAACTCGAGAATGAGTTTTGGGGAATCAAACAAGATGGACCCGACAATGCTGGATTCACCGCTCGATTTAAGATTTTGAGCATCATCTGTCCCAGCCAAGTTGATACTACTGAGAAAGCTATCAACAAGTATATTCGTGGTTTACCCGAATGTGTCGCGAATTTTGTGAAAGTTTCTCGTACTACAACCATCGAGGAAACCTACTTGCTCGCCGCTGAGATCAATGATCAGCGAGTCCAAGATGGTTATTTCAAGAACCATGCGAAAGTTGCAATCAAGCTGTCACCGAACCAACTGCTGCTATCGAATCATCCAGTGACCCGAAGGGAAAGCGTCAGGGACGCAAAAGAGGAAACCCTAGCAAGAACTACGCCGCTGCTACACCACTCAACTCTCAGCCTTATCAGGCTCCTACTCATGACGCACCCCCAACTAAACGTGCGTACACCGGTCCTCACCCACCGTGCCCTAAGTGCACCGATCATCACGTGGTGGGTGGAAACTACCGCTTTTGCACAAACTGCAATATCTACGGCCACTTTACTGTCAGTTGTCGTACCGGCCCTCGTCAGCCAGCTCCTCAAGCTCCAGCACTGCCAGCCCCTCAGCGTACTCCCCAGAACAACCAGTAACACCAAGCAGCTCCAAAGCACGTGTGTGCTACGTATGTGGTGATCCGAACCCCTTTGCAAATGCCTACCCAAACCGTACCATGAAGCAAGAGCCGCAGCAACATCAGCCCCAGCAGCAGCCACCACCGCAGCCTCAGCAGCAACAACAAGCTGCGCGTGGAAGGGCTTTCAACCTGAATCACCGCCAGGCTCAGAATGACAACAATGTTGTCAATGGTACGCTCCTTGTTAATGGTATTTATGCTTCGTGTTTATTTGATACTAGTGCCGATAATTGTTTTATATCGTTAGAATTAGAAAAGGTTTTAAAATGTAAGCGCGCTAAACTCCCAAAGACTTTCGATGTGGAAGTCGCCACCGGAAGAACCGTTACCGTTCATTCCGTCCTACGTGGTTGTTCTCTCAATCTCAGCAACCATGTCTTCTCGATCAATCTCATACCAATGCAGTTAGGTAGCTTCGATATCATAGTAGGTATGGACTTTCTTCATGAAAACCATGCTTAAGTCGTATGCTTGGATAAAATGATTCGTTTCCCTCCCTAACGGTGATCAAATCCATGTCTACGGAGAAACTCCCTCAAAGAAGTTGATGCTTTTGTCATGTACTCGAGCACACAAATGCTTGCAAAAGCGATGTTTTGCCTTCCTCGCTCACATCATTGAACCCGGAGAAAGAAAAGAAGACTTATAAAGATGTTCCCGTTGTTTGTGAATTTCCTAAAGTCTTTCCCGACGATTTACCCGGTTTACCCCTACTCGCGATGTTGAATTCCGTATCGATTTAGTTCCCGGTACTACTCCCGTTGCTAAAGCTCCTTATCGCCTCGCACCCTCAGAAAAACGCGAGCTATCAAGCCAACTTAAAGAGCTTCTTGATAAAGATTTCATACGCCCGAGCACTTCACCGTGGGGCGCACCCGTCCTTTTCGTGAAAAAGAAGGATGGATCGTTCCGAATGTGCATCGATTATCGTGAACTTAACAAACTCACGATAAAGAACCGTTAACCTCTTCCTCGTATCGACGACTTATTTGATCAGCTTCAAGGAGTTACTTGTTTTTCCAAGATCGATCTTCGTTCCGGTTATCATCAGTTACGAGTATTGGAAGAAGATATTCCGAAATCCGCCTTTCGTACTCGCTATGGTCATTTTGAATTCGTGGTCATGCCTTTTGGTCTTACCAACGCCCCCGCGGTTTTCATGGATTTGATGAACCGTGTGTGTAAAGCTTTCTTAGATCGTTTCGTCATTGTTTTCATCGATGATATCTTGATTTACTCGAAGTCGAGAGACGAACACGTGCACCATCTCCGTCTAGTCCTCGAACTTCTTCAAGGTAATCGCCTTTATGCTAAGTTCTCAAAATGTGAATTCTGGCTCGAAGAAGTCCAATTTCTCGGCCACATCGTTAATTGTCAAGGAATTCACGTCGACCCTGCAAAGATTGAAGCCGTCAAGAGTTGGATTACACCGAAAAATGCTTCCGAAATCCGTTCATTTCTTGGATTGGCGGGTTACTACCGTCGATTCATCGCCGACTTCTCGAAAATCACCGTGCCGCTTACCGCTTTAACTCATAAAGACAAATCTTTTGTTTGGGATTCCAAGCAAGAGGAAGCTTTTCAAACTCTCAAGCGTATGCTATGCAACGCTCCCATACTTGCTCTACCCGACTGAAACGACGATTTCGTTGTTTACTGCGATGCCTCAAACCTTGGTCTTGGTTGTGTTCTCATGCAACGAGACAAGGTTATCGTGTATGCGTCTCGACAACTCAAGATCCACGAGAAGAACTACACAACCCACGATCTCGAACTCGGTGCAGTTGTTTATTGAAGATATGGCGACACTACCTCTACGGTACGAAGTGTATGGTCTTCACCGACCATAAGAGCTTACAACATATCTTCAATCAAAAGGAACTGAATATGCGCCAACGCAGATGGGTTGAACTTCTCAACGATTACGATTGTGAGATACGCTACCATCCCGGCAAAGCAAACGTCACCACCGATGCTCTAAGTCGACGAAGCTATGTATATAGTGTTCGTGACTCTCAAGCTTTGAATGATCTCGAAATCATGATTCGCTCCGCTCAATTCGCCTGCTTTAACAAGAATACTTTGGAGGAAGAAATGAAATGTGGTGCCGAAACTCAGCTCGTTGTTAAACCTAACGGTATCTATTACTACCTCGATCGCATTTGGATTCCTACCCGTGACAATCTTCGTGAATTGCTAATGAACGAAGCCCATAAATCTCGATATTCCATTCATCCCGGTGCCGACAAGATGTACCAGGACCTTCGTCCTAAGTACTGGTGGCCGGGCATGAAAAAGGATATCGACGTTTACGTCTCAAAGTGCTTAACTTGTTCGAAGGTTAAAGCTGAACATCAAAGGCCCTCTGGCTTACTCGAGCAACCCGAAATCCCGATGTGGAAGTGGGAAAGTATAGTTAGGGACTTCGTTACCAAACTTCCCCACACTTCCTCTGGTCACGATAGCATTTGGGTTATCGTTGATCGTCTTACTAAATCCGCGCACTTTATTGCCATACGAGAAGACTTTAAGGTCGAACGGTTAGCCTGAATCTATTGTCGACACGGGACGCCTCATGACATCATCTATGACCGAGACGGTTGTTTTACCTCGCGTCTCTGGGAGACTTTTCAATATGCTCTCGGTACTACTCTCAATCTCAGTACCGCTTTTTCCCTCAAACCGACGGTCAAACTGAACGCACGATCCACACCCTCGAAGACATGCTTCGTGCGTGCATCATAGATTTTGGTGGTAACTGGGATACGCATTTACCTTTAATCGAATTCTCGTACAATAATAGTTATCATACCAGCATTTAAATGGCTCCTTTTGAGGCACTGTATGGAAGGAAATGTCGATCACCTATTGCATGGCACGAGATCGGAGAAGCACAAATCATCGGTCCCGAGCTGATTCAAGAAACGACAGACAAGATCCTCCAGATCAGAGACAATCTCTTGAAAGCTCGGAGTCGACAAAAGAGTTACGCCGATAAACGCCGCAAGCTCCTACAGTTCAAAGTGGGAGACCACGTTCTCCTAGATGTTGCACCTTGGAAGGGAGTGGTCCGCTTCGGGAAGAAAGGAAAGCTAGCGACTCGATACGTAGGACCCTTTAAGATTTTGGAAAGGATCGGGAAAGTGACCTACCGACTCGAATTACCGGAGGAACTTAACAACGTACATCCGACTTTCCACGTGTCTAACCTCAAGAAATGCCTAGCCGAAGAGAATCTCCATGTACCTCTCGAAGATCTGCAAATCAACGAGACTCTCCATTTCGTGGAAAAGCCTGTCGAGACATGGACCGAGAAACCAAGAAACTACGGCGCTCTCGCATCCCTATTGTGAAGGTCCGATGGGAAGGCAAACGCGGCGCGGAGTTCACTTGGGAATTGGAAAGTGACATGAAAGCCAAGTACCCGCACCTCTTTGTTATAGCCACTATTTAAATTTCGGGACGAAATTTCCTAAAGTATGGGAGACTGTAACAACTCTAAATTTCGTCGTTACTTCATTTGGAGTATTATTCCCGTTGTATCTCCATTTGTATTCCGAGATTCGTTTATAAGAAAGAGTTTATGTTAAATAATTACAATTATGAATGTTATATCGTATCTAATCACTTACTAAATCGCATCGCTAATCTCATCGCATCGCAACTCACAGTTAATTATATGGTTTTATGTTATTTATGTGTTGTGTATGTTTGTGGTTATGATTACGCTCGCTATCTCATCGCTCTCGCACGCTTAAATCGCTAAATCGCACTATTATATCAATATTAACGCTTAATATAACTATTTAATACGAACCAAATCGCCAAACGAACTCTTAACGCGGAATAAGCGAAGAAAACCCAACAATTGGGTCAAGTTTGCTCGAACTTGGTGACCCCAAGTTCTGCCGAACTTGACTGGCCAAGCAACAAAACTCCAACTCCCCTCAAGTTCGCCCGAACTTGCATGAAATCATGCAAGTTCTGTCACACCCCGACCCGCAGCGGAAAAGGTGACCGGGGCATGATTGGGTTATCATCAAAGCTCATGACATTTATTTTAACGTTTCATATTCATTAATACAATTTAATGGAAATTTACAATAAATATTACAACATGTTCTAACTATCAATCTAAGCTTCTTTGTTCTCTTCTAAGGCATTTCCTATGTTTTCCTTGCTTCATCCTGTTCACCTGTATCATGTGTAAAAAGGTTTTTGGATCAACAAAAAGTTGGCGAGTGAATCCTATGGAAAACATTTGAACAAGTTTATTTAATTGATTATGAAATAAGTGCACAACCAAACATGAGTAAAAATAGATGTAAACTTATTCAACAATCATTAGATGTTAAATAAAGCACACATGAACAATAATGGAACATTTAGAGGCACGCGTTGCTCAACTCGTCTCTCACGAGGAACTGATGGGCCTAATGAATGAATTGCATAAACATGATAATATGAAAGACATAACTACAAACAATATAAACTCAATGATACACACATGAACAATAATGGATTGGTTTTGAGGCATGCGTTGCTCACTCGTCTCCCACGAGGAACTGATGGGCTTAATGAATGAATTTCGTATATTTTGACAAAAGGAAATACGTAATCACAACAATATAAACAATCTAAGTTTAGATCACGATATGGTATGGCACAAGTTTAAATAAACGAGTTAATTATTTTGTGACACATGACACACCCCAAAACGTGTAATTAAAAAGGGGAGTTGTAAGATTCACTCACAGTGGGTGCGTTCGGTTGATGATGTTGAATGCACGCGAAGTGGTTTTAACCACGAGTGAAATTAACCTAGATAAATAGCATTATGGTTCGGTAAGTAAACGGATTTTATTAACCCATTTTAGTAGGATTGTTGGGTGTATTTTTGCGAGTTTAAGGCTATTTTCTAACCTTAAAAATGTTATTTTTAAGTATTTTTAATTGATTTTTAATTAAAATAAATAAATAAAAATAATAAAAAAAATTGATTTTTATTGACCGTTGACCGCTGACTGTTGACTTTGACCGGTTCGCTTGCGAGTATATGTGCGCTGAGTGAGGCTCGAACCCGAGACCTCCCGTACACGTGCACGCAGCTCTACCAACTGAGCTACGTGTCTAACCCGATATATTTCTGTTTTTAATTATATATATATATTAATTAGATTAAACAGAAAATCCTTTATTTTCTAAAAACGATTTTAATCCAAAGAATCGGTGCGCTCCACAGGTCTCGAACCCGGGACCTGTGGCTTATGCTAACACACAGTCCACCGCTGGACTGTGTGTCCAACTTGTTAACTAAACTGATTTTTATTATTCTTAAATACAAACTAAGCCTTTTCATTTATGCCGTATTTAAAAAGTTTGATTAATTGTCCGGATCGATGCAGTAGACCGGACTCGAACTCGTGTCCTGTGATTAAACATACACACAGTCCACCACTGGACTGTGTGTCTAACTTGGTTATTATTCCGATTATTAATATACTTAACATATAACAGTGTGACTCCGATTTGGTTAACAAAAAAGACATTTTTATTAAGGCAGCGTGTGTGGAACAAGATTCGAACTCGAGATGTGTGTGTGTTTAATGTGCACACAGTCCACCGCTGGACTGTGTGTCTAACCCGAGTTATAACTTGATTTTAATTATACTTATACATTACAGATACTTCGTCTTCTTCGTTGGTTTTAACCAGGAACGATGACTGACTGGTTCGAAGTTTCAAACAGGTTTCTTTAGCGTTTTTAGGTTAATTACAGATGAGATATAAGTAAAAAGAAAGGAAATTAGGCGTGAAGGTATACCGACTGGCTTCCTCTGTTTCTCCGGCAGAACTCCGGCGACAGCAACAGGTTCCGGCGTCGTGTGTCTTGCAGCAGCGAGTCTTCAGAAAGCTTACAAATGACGTGGGTGACTTCGGTATAAGCTCAGGGGGTTTAGTAAGGCTTAGAAGTGAAGAACCCGGTTTTCCGGCGATTTGCAGGAGATTTCCGGCGAGTGAGTTTTCGCCGAGAAAGGGTGCGGTTTTGAGCGAAAAAGTTTACAGAGGTTCGAGGGGGTATTTATAGGGCAAGTCGTCGATGAATTTGGTCCGATTTCCGACTGGATTCGTCGGTTTGAATTTCTCCGGCGGTTATAACTTGTGTCGCGGACTCAGACGTCGGTTATAACCGATGTAGCGTTTAAGTTTTACGTTATAACTGAAGATGTCGTAAATTCTTGGCGAGATCGCCGGGATTTCCGACGACTGCATTTGGGCGCCGGTTTTGAATTCGGAAAGTCATGATATGAATTAAATGATTCTAACATTTAACAAAGAATACAAGTGGCGCAGTGGTTTAAGTGTTGAGTGTTAAGTTGTTTGATCCGTGACCCGGCGACTGGACCCGGGTTCGAAACCCGGCAGGAACATAATTTTCATATTTTTAACAGTTTTTCAAAAACTAATTATATATTCCCATATAATAATTGATTATGTATCGTTTAAAATTATTTTGGGCATTTAATTCGCAACGAAATTTTAACTGATTGTTCGGTTAATAAACGGAGCGGGTTTGGTAAATCCGTTTTTTACGGATGTTACAAGTTCGACCGAACTTGACATGTTATTCTTGGATGTCTAGCAAGTTCACCCGAACTTGCATGAAATCATGCAAGTTCGACCGAACTTGACCCCACCAGCTCTCCATTTTTGCCTTCTCCTATAATACTCAGCCCCATTCTCTCATTTGAACTTGCTGCAACTTCGCCCAGAGCTCCCGAAACCCTCTGTTTTCTAAGTAAGAATCACCTGATTTCAACTACAATGATGTTCATCAACGTTTTACAACGATTTTGCACATTGCCTTCATTTTCATCAAATTTCCTCTGTTTACGAAAATCTACATCTTTTTCCATCAAAACTTCTGTTTTCACTCAGATCTATACTAGATCTGAGCAAAACCTTTTAAAAACCTTGATTTTTACACCATTTTTGGACTAATGACGTATGTTTTATTTACTTTTGAGTGGAACGAGGCATTGTCAAAGCTAGATCTCAGATCCGGAAGCAAAAGGACGAAACCGTCACTTACACAAGTTGGACTAACCCGTACGAACCATAAAGTTCGCCCGGATTAGCCCGAGTTTCTGTAAAATGGCTAAGTTCGCTCCAAAAGACCTCTCCAGCCTAAGTTTTACTCAGTGGCTTAAGGTTGAAGGGATGGGCACTCGATTTCCTCAGCAAACGATGGGAAAACACAATATTTTGGACCCGAAAACATCAAGTTCGCTTAAGAATCACAGCACTCAGGTCAAGTTCGACCGAACTTGGGTCTTTCTCACCAAAATTTCCTCACAAGTTCGACCGAACTTGTCTAGTTTCTTAGGAAACTACACAAGTTCGCCCGGACTTGTCTTTCCAGTGAGCTTTTCTTACAAGTTCGCCCGAACTTGTCAAGTTTCCTAGGAAACTTACCAAGCTCGACCGAACTTTGATCAAACCTCACCAAAACCTTACAAGTTCGCTCGATGCCCAACCCAAACTTAACCGTCTCAGCTTTTCGGAGACTGATGCACTTCCGTTCGCATATGCAGGCTGATCTGGCGCTCCTCTTCACCTCGCAGCAGTCATCTACTCTCTCCTAAATGCACCCACAGTGAGTATACTTGACCCGTTTTCGCTTTAATACACTATTTGGGTGTTACATACGTTCCTATATCAAAATCACTTCACAAATCAAACTGTTTATCACACGGGAATAATCTGATTATATGTACTCAATACATGATACTAGAAACATGTGACTAGGACTTATTTTCGTTAACTTGCCTCCTTAGCTAGTATGGTACTATAGTGTGGCTAACACCCGACGGGTTCTAGTTAGGATGGACGCGCAAGCCTTCTCACGGTAGTTAGCATGAGAAATAAGCCTATGTTTATCTGTGTGATGTGTTTTGGTGTATCATGATATGTAGTTAGACTATTTCTCGAACGCTTTCTCTATTATGCTAGTAGTACTTAAACCTGTATGCTCACCTTTACTTAATTGTATTGAGTTGTATTTTAACGTATGTAACAGGTTGAGGATTTTAGCTTGGATGCTTTTGATGTAGCGTGCTTAGTTTAGTTTGCTTTTGTTTAGTCCTGAATTGTAATGAAATCTATGGGATATCGAACCCGATTAGTTTTGTGGGAAAACAAGTTTCTGTAATGATTATTTTGAAATATTGTGCATAATGGTGTGGGACATTAAATGTTAAATGATGTTGATAGATAATTGTTATGGAATTCTCATGAGACAATCTGGTTGCCTAGTGCCACTACCCCGATAATTCCACCGTCGGTTGGGGTGTGAAAGCTCGCGCGCGTTGCGCTGCAGACATCATGAATGTAAAATGTTTATAACATAGATGGACCGTTAATGGTTGTTACATATATATAATACGATCAAATATATAACACTTTGATAAAAATGTCATACATTATAAAGTAATAAAGTTGTTTGTTTTCGTACAACAAAGATTATTACAACTAGAAGCATGCTGCTTTTACAAAAATAAGAAACTCAACCGAATTTTTGTGTACTACAAAAGCATGGGCATCATGGTATTGAAGCAATGTCTTTTTTTTCCACCGTTGGTGTCATCCGGTTGTAGGCACATCACAAGAGGGAGCTTAATTGGCGGTTACGCCTATCTGTTGATACCAAAACAAAAAAAAAACACCGAATGTCTTGAAATTGCGAGTGCTGGTTGACCTACAAAATTAATAATTCATTACTTGTGAACATAACAAAAGACATGTAATAAAAAAAGATAAGTAGTATGCTTACTGTGATGTAATCAACTCCGGCACACGCATCGCCGCCCGGCATGTGAATCTGAAATATGCACCCAACTAGGCAGGCGATAAGGAAATAACGACGCAAACCCAGTTCTGCATAAAGTGTAATAACCTATTGCACAAAAGAACAAAAATGTATAAGTTACACACTAATATAACTTCAACAAAACTAAAAAGCTTATCAACCACTGTTGGTCACAAGCAATCACATGCTTAGATTAAATTAGGTGCGGTTGCTTATTAAAAGTAATCTCAACGCCTAAAGTAAAGAACCTAATCAAGAATTCGTAATATCAAGTATGTTGACAACGTTAAACACACAAAACACACTGAAGATCGCTATGAAACATATTATACCTATTCATGATAGCAGTTTGCCAATGCTTCTTGTAATACTTGGGAATGAATTTATCAACTATGTTAGCGTCAGACTTGACAACCAACATTCTGTTACAAAAATAATAATCAAACGTGAAACCAACAAAGCGAAAGTTAAAAGCGTTAATCCACCATAAGCCACCAAAAACCTAGGTGGTACAAAACAAAAAGCAAAAGAAACAACACCGTAAAGCAAGGAAAACCAAAAGAGGCAATGATATAACCAACAATGAATGGAGATGTTACTGATTAACATTATATAAATAGATTTATAGGCTCAGGTTATCGACTGCAACTAGTGGCTGCATTAAACTCACTTTTGTTACCATACCTAGATAAAAAAACATCTTCATAGCCATAAGAAAGTAAACATAAGCCATAAATACACTATCATAAAAAACAATAGACAAACAATGAAATCCACTTACCTCATCAAAACCCAAAAGCCAACAACAAAGCCAACCTAACAAATAAGAAAAAAAACTTCTAAAATAAGGTTGCCCTCATTGTCATTGACCAGATAACACCAAAAACTAACCAAAAGAGTACTTCCAAACATTCACCAATGATAATCATCATGTTTTCTGGGATCCAATCTCCTTACAAACTACATATGATAAACCAAAAACCAAAATAATTATACAAATCATAAGCAAAATAAAAGCAAAAAGCCAAAATAATATGTCGTAGCAACGAAATTCGATTTTCGTCCAGTTAGCTTAATTGGATTTATTAATAAAGTCATCTCCAAAGTCTTGGTTAATCGTAGCAAAAAGCTTATTTCTAAGGAGCAAACCAGCTTTTTAGCAGGACGAAGCATCACAAATGGTCCCTTAATCCTTAATGAATTGGTGGTATGATTGAAATGATCCAAGAATGAAGGAATGGTTGTAAAAATTGATATTCACAAAGTATATGATTCTCGTAATTGGCGGATTCTAGATTCTATAATGGAGCAAATGAATGTTCCTCCGCTTTGGAGGAAGTGGATAATGGTACTATCCAGTCGGCTTAGGATTCGGTTTTAGTAAACGTTCCCCAACGATGGAGTTCGATTGTTCACATGGGCTCCATCAAGGGGATCCGTTATCTCCCTTTCTTTTTGTGATTGCCATGGAAACATTAACCAACATCATGAAGATAGCTGTTTTGGTCGGGTTGTTTAATGGGTTGAGGTGTACGGCTAGTGGCCCGGTTTTATCTCATTTGCTGTACGTCGATGGTGTTGTCTTTTTAAGTGAATTGTCAATATCTAATGCCATGAATTTACATATAATTCTAAGAAGCTTTTACTTGTCTTTCGGCTTGAAGATAAATTTGGCAAAGTATAGTGCATATGGGTAGGAGTTTTATAAGGGAAAATTTAGAGAATGGCGAATGTGCTTCATTATAAGGCGGTTTCTTTCCCATTTAATACTTAGGACTCCTTGTGGGAGCGAACATGAATTTGGTAAAAAAAAAAAATTGGAAGCCGGTGGTGGATACATTTAGAAAGCGGATAGCCTTACGGAAAGCAAAACAAATTTTGTTTGGTGGGAGAATTACACTAATCAAATCCGTTCTTAACTTGTTGCCTACTTGTTACTTTTCATTGTATAGGGTTCTGGCTCATGTTTTGGAGTCTTCGAAGAGACTTCATATAGAGTTTTTTTTAGGGGGGGTCGAAGGAGAGGTCTAAAATGAATTGGATAGCATGGAATAATGTTATTTCTCATGAGGAATCCAGAGGTTTGGGTCACTTAGAGATGCAAACTTGGCAATGCTTGCCAAGTGGTGGCAGCGATTTAAAGTGGAGGGAGATAGTCTTTGGCGAAGGGTTATATGGTCTCTTCATCACAATTTGATAACTTGGTCCTCCATTCCGTTAGATTGAAATATTCGGGCCCTTGGAAGCAAATTTATGGCATATCATTGATCCTAGACTAGCTTGAGGTAAGTCTAAGGGAGTCATTAAAGAGGCATATTGGTAACGAGCGAAGTGTTATGTTTTGGTTTGATATGTGGATTGTGTCTACTCCATTATGCTCTTTGTTCCTGAACCCGTTTGCTATTGAGAAGTTCAAGACATGCTCGGTAGCTGACCGGGTAACCATTGCTAAGTTTGGGCTTGTTTTCACTTGGAACTGGTCTCGACCCATATTCCAAAATCCCAAGTAGCCCAGCTGGATCAACTTATGGCCTTAATCAGCTGGCCTGTCATCTCCAAGAACAAGGACTCTTGGTCATGGGAGCTTGATTCTTCAGGATTGTTCTCGGTTAGTAGTTTAAAAAAGAGTGTCCAAGTGGTGCAAAGTATTTAGCCTGCATTTATATTTGTGTGGAACAATTGGGTACCCAAGAAAGTTGGTATTGTCTCATGGAGAGTTGCAAAGGATAGGCTGCCTACATTTATTGCTCTAGCTACAAGAAAAATTCATACCGCAAACGATCGATGTGTTTTTTTTTTTTTGTGGGCATTATGGGGAAACTAGCTAACCTATCTTTGTTGCGTGCCATTTTGCGCAAATCATTTGGCAAATAATAGCTCAGTGGTGTAATATCCCAAGTTTCTATGCCTTCGATGTTAAGGATCTTTTGTCTTTATATTCGGCTTGCCACCGGCCGAAGAAGAGGAAAAAAGCGTTTTGTGCGGTCATTCTCACAACAGTTCGATGTATTTGGCGAATGCGAAATGAGGTTGTGTTTAATCAAGCCCCGATATCGGTTTCAAAACTGGTTGAAGAGGTCAAGTCGTTGGGGTTCTTATGGGTCAAGAATCACTCCAAGGAAGATTCTAGTACACGGAGGAATTGGTTAAAGTTTGAAGTCTTCTTGTAATGTGTTGTATGTTTATTTTGTGTTTCATGTTTTGGTGTATGTAGATTATGACTTTTGGTGGATCTTGTAAATTGGAGCTTTAAATATAAGATGTTCAAAGAGATTTGGAAGGAAACAAAATATAAAAATAGAAAATTTGATTTGGAAGAAAATAAAATATAAATTTAGAAAATTTTGCGGATCCGGTCTAACCACCAATCTGGTTCCCAAGTCCAACCTGCCCAAATGAAAGTGTTTATGAGTACTCAACTAGTCAAGTGGAGCATTTGTCTATGCGGTGTCCAGTCCGGTTTTAGTAACACAGTTAAAAAGGCTTCAGGTGGACGACTTGATTTCAATGGTAGTTTGTAATAATCTCTCATACATTGATAATTTAGGTTGAGTTCTATTATAGTATTATTACTAAAACTGAATGTATTTAGAACATACAAACTATAAAGATAATTTTTTTTTTTGAAAGGCAATGATTCTTATAACACAAACACTAGCCAGTGGCTAGAAATAAAAGAGTAATCTTGTCCAACCACAAGATTACATATGTAACCAACCGCACACCATGTCCCTGTGACCAACACAAACCACATACATCTGTACCCCATCTATGATACGCTTCATAAAATTTGTATGGATATATATGTTCTAAGTGCAACATAAAAGATTCATTTTTCTTCTTTTCCTACTTCACATGAGCTAATGGAGGACAGAAGGTATGTTTCATCTTCTTTCATAATTAATTGTGTTCAGAAAGTGTGAAGACATTATTCATCTTCTTTTGAATTTCAGATGTGCAGTTGTTACCGGAGGAAACAAAGGGATTGGATTTGAAATATGTAGGCAGCTAGCCTTAAACAGGGTCGAAGTTGTATTAACAGCTAGAAATGAGAGTCGAGGGATTCAAGCTGTAGAAAAACTCAACGCTTCTGGCATTCCAAATGTTGTTTTTCATCAGCTTGACATCAAAGATCCAACAAGCATAGCAAAATTGATCAAGTTCATTGAAACACGCTTCAAAAAACTCGATATCTTGGTAAGTAACGGATTCGCATAACAAAAAGCAAAAAGACAAACATACCCGGTAATAAGCCGCAGTCTCTTTTTATATCAACTATAATTTATGATTTTTTTTTGCTGCTGCTACAGAAGGTAGCTTAATATACTATACAACAAAAGTTACTAATCAACACATGTGTTGTGAGTTGTGAGGTACAAATAAAATTCAGTAAATGGTTAAATTACAATATATATATATATATATAGAAGTCTCACTTTTTTTAATTAGTCACCATTTCATATTCACATAAGCATAAATCTTGTATACTTGTATACAGGTTAATAATGCAGGAGAAGGTGGGGCTGTTTTCGTCGATGATAAAAAATTTAAAGACGGAGGAGCGTTTGTAAGTATTTCTCTATACAGATCCTTAAATAATTTTATATTTCCATTTTTTTTTAATTTCAAACAAATTATCTTGTTACAATGTTATATCAAAGCTAGCTTAACAAGCTTGATGTGATGTTTGGTATATTAGATGACAGTTTTTAAATGGAATTGTAGCGGAACCTTACGCTCTGGGAGAACTATGTTTGAATATAAATTATTATGGAACGAAAAAAGTTACAGAAGCGCTTGTTCCTCTTCTCCAACTCTCTAAATCGCCGAGAATTGTGAATGTTAGCTCTGCTTACGGAGACCTGCACGTAAGTTGGTCCTATTCACATAATTGGCACAAGCAGAAGTTTTTTAGTCGGGAGTCATCATCGTGGGGTCAACTTTGTGTTTTTTTAAGTAAACTCAGATTTTCTATGACAAAGTTAGTGATTGGAGGATTAGCAGACCCTCTTGACCCCCCTCCGGTTCCACCTCTGATATAAAAATGTTGACGATAAAAAATGACCACCTCTTCCTTGTTTCAGTGGTTTCACAATGAGGAGTTGAAGCAAGAGTTACATGATATCGAGAATTTAACCGAAGAGAGGATAGACGAGATTATTCAATGGTTTTTGAGGGACTTCAAGGCTGCTAAGTTGAGGGAGAACGGATGGCCGTTAACATTCTCTGCTTATCAAGTTTCAAAAGCGGCTGTTAACGCGTACACAAGACTGATGTCAAGAAAGTTTCAAAATATTCTTGTGAATGCCGTGCACCCCGGGTATGTGGTAACAGATATGTCATGTAATACAGGATTCCTTACTGCAGAAGAAGGTGCTAAACCTGCAGTAATGGCTGCTTTGTTGCCGGATGACGGGCCTTCTGGTGTTTATTTCAACAGAATGGAAATAGCTCAATTTACATTAGCAGAAAGGCCAATATAACAGGACCCTTTTATTATTACTGCATATAGTATGCATAAGGTTGCCCTTTGAGGGTGTTTTACCAAATGCCGTATGTCCTTGTTTTAAAGTCATGTGTTTCAGTCAATGAACTTCGTATTTGAAGTACTAGTGAGGTAGACAACTTCATGGCATGCGTGAGAATAGTAAGGACCTTCCGTTCGGGCTCATTAGGAAACTCAAGTATGGAAGAATATATGTTCGGAGCTTTATGTTTAGCAAGTGTTTTTCGAATGATCACATAGATATTTACAAAATAGTACCAAAATGTGTGTTACTGAATAACCTGCAGATGGCTAAAAAAGAGTACATAAGGGTGGACGGAGTCATAGCGGGGAGGGGAATCGGGGACTTGGGTTGCCGCACGGGGAAGGGATGCCGGTGTTGGATCAATGAGCGGGGAGAGGATTCTTCGGTGAGTAGTCACCGATGCGGGAAGAGGAGGGAAGGAGGAGAAAGTGGGGTTTAATGGTGGGTCCCAACCCTTTCAACCAATCATAATTTAAAAAAAAAAAATTCTTTACCACTCTATATGTGTTTGACCATTATCATTGATCGAGTGCAAAATGGGGAGTGGAATTGGGACTTGACATGACATGATATTATTGGCTAGAGAATAACTCAAACACCCTAAAGTGATTGAACCACTCCCTCCACCCTAATCGTGTGAGACAAAGTGCAGTTTAAAATTTTGTGTTTTAAAAAGAGGTTTTGTATTAGTAATTGAGACCAAAACATTATGCACCCTTTCAACATTGTTATTGTACATATGTGATGTATATTTTTAGTAAAAACCACCAACATTGTAATTGAGACTAAAACATTATGCACCCATCACTAGGCTTATAATTAGCGCCGTCTTCGAAAATGTTTCTAAATATAGGCCCTGTGCGAACAGAAAATACGTGCCCCTTAAATATAAATTTTTAAAAAGAATATATATAAAAAAAATTAAATATATGAAAATGAATTAATGTCATTTGAATCAACACCAATCATCATTTAATGTAACTTCACAAAATTATATAATTAATGTCATTTGCATTTAATAAATAGATAACAAACAAAAAGAAAAACAAAATTGAGGACACCAGGACTAGAACCTATGTCTTCTTATTATTAAAGTGGCTTTCAATTCAACAAACCAAGTGCTTCATGATGTTAATTTTCCTTTTCATTACATAAATATTCTAACTTTAGAGTGTAAAATTAATACAAAAACAAAAAAAATTGAGTCCCTAATGGGTTTGGGTTCTGAGCCGCCACCCATCACGCACACCCTTCGGGCCGACCCTGCTCATAATTTAATTGTATTCAACTAAAACATGAATGAAAATCATGATTTTATGACAGAATCGTTCAGTGAATTAAATGTCTTACTCGTACATTAGTCAGATGGTCCCAATGCTCGGACGACATTTTAAATAATATATATATATATATATATATATATATATATATATATATAACGTTAGATAGAAAACCCTAAAAATTTAAGAAAACCCAACCTCTCGACATTTTTTTGAAAAAAACAACACGTGTAATATAAATGTTTTTAAGAGTTTTGAGCCAAAAAAATCAAAAAAGCGCCAAGTGGATATTTTTAGAAAAAATAAACAAGTTTCAGCAACTTTCATCACTAACATGTGTTAGACAAAAGTTGCTGAATTTTGTTTATTTTTTTTTAAATATCCACTCCGCGCTTTTTTGTTTTTTTGCTCAAAACTCTTAAAAATATGTATATTACATGTGTTATTTTTTTCAAAAAAAATGTCGGGAGGTTGGGTTTTCTAGGGTTTTCTCAAATTTTTAGAGTTTTCTATCTAACACTCCCATATATATATACATAGTGAGAGTTGGCTAGAAAGCCTATAGGAAGCAATAGGGAGGTGACATGTGGCTTTTAGTTTTTATTCAAAAGGGCATGATGGTAATTTGATTATTAATTTAATTTTGGAATATTATATATCCTAACTAACTATCCAGATATTTATGGAAACGTATATCTTTTTGACAATTTCAAATCATTGTTATTTCTTCACGTTGTGTTTTATACTGGGTTCATCACACTATGTTTTAGCAATTTCTCGTTTCAGGTACTGTTTCATCACACTGTGTTTTAGCAGTTACTGGTTTCAGGTACTGTTTAATAACACTGTGTTTTAGCAGTTACTCGTTTCAGGTACCGTTTCATCAAACTGTGTTTTAGCAGTTACTGGTTTCAGATACTGTTTCATCACACTGTGTTTTAGCAGTTACTGGTTTCAGGTACTGTTTAATCACACTGTGTTTTAGCAGTTACTCGTTTCAGGTACTGTTTCATCAAATTGTGTTTTAGCAGTTACTGGTTTCAGGTACTGTTTCATCACACTGTGTTTTAGCAGTTACTCGTTTCAGGTACTGTTTCATCACAATGTGTTTTAGCAGTTACTCGTTTCAGGTACTGTTTCATCACAATGTGTTTTAGCAGTTACTGGTTTCAGGTACTGTTTAGTCCACTGTGTTTTAGCAGTCAGTCACTAGTTCGTCACATTGTGTTTTTTATCGATAAAACACACTACCATGAACACATCTAGATCTGATTTATCGTTATTTTTTGTGTGATTAGATGGTTTCAAATGTGTGGGATTAGAGAGAGAGAAAAAAATTTGCGACATTTTTGGAGGTGGTTTTATGATTGGTAGTTATTTCCTTATTTGAAACAACTTAAATGACACATTTACACTCAATCAATTAAATAATCCTATTTTTAAGACACACATATTACCAAAATGCCACCAAGATGATCTCAACCATTAAACACATCCATCGGATGGCCCAGATCACTTCCTAGACTTTCTAGAAAAAACACACTTTGCGCATGATCCTCACCCTTTATATATATATATATATATATATAATATATATACAGGAAGAGGATCCTGTAAAAAAAACTAAAAGTGTGAGAAGGATAAGAAAGATTATGATGATGACACATGTCCCTATCTATTTTATTAGTTTAAGGGTAAGATGGTAATTTAACCTATAATCCTAATTAATGATATAATTAAAGATATAATCTTGTAACTGAATTCATCAGTTATTTTAGGAATTCATCATTTATTTTAGAAATTCATCATTAGTTCGTATAAAACACCACACGAATTCTAGAAAACACCCACAACTTGAATCTTTATACAACATTGGTGTTCTAACATCTGTAATGATTTTTGTTGTTTTTAGCAGATATAAACACCATACAGATTTCAAAAACACCATGAGTTAAATCATAATACAGTCGTGGTGTTTTATAATTCAATATACATATATGTATATAATCAATTTTAAACTATACATATGTGTATATTAAAAAAGTTTAGGGAAAATGTGTGGTCCAGAATGCTTCTTAAGTTTTTCAAATAGGGTGGACTTCTCTTAGGATCCCTACCATATATATATATATACACACACATAATGAAAGTGTAAAATACAATATTTCTTAACATGCGATGTTACGATATTAAATTACACATGTTATAAAACTCAACCCTAACACGCATAAACAAAAAACTATAATCACGTATGAAGGAAAACCATAAACACGCATGGTTATTATTTTTGTTCATGCGTGATATATGGTTTTGTTCATGCGTTATTATGGTTTTAAGTTTATAACAAGCGTAATTTCATATCGTACCGTCATACGTTAAGGAATATTACACGTTAACTAATTTAAAATAATATTAAATATACTTTTTTTAGTGTGGATTTTCAAAGCTAAGAAAATAACTAGGGAGCAATAAATAAACTATTAACCATCAACCATGAAGTAACAAATGAATCATTGAATGAGATTTGAACAAAAAAGATCATAAAAACTGGAAAATCCCGTCCAACCACCAATCCGCTTCGCTGGTTCAACCAGTCGACCTAAACGGAGGCGTCAAGTCCCCAACTTGATGTAAATATAATATAATTGAAATAATTGCTTACACATTGAATTCTTATTATAAGTAAAACTCTAAATTCTCTTTAGAACATACAAACAAAGAAAAATCAAATATAAAAGATTATTCTTGGGTAATGCAGCAAGGAGATTCAAAATTAAATAAATATATTAAGATGATACGTATTTCAGTATTTTAGCTAATCTTATATATATTCTTTGTTTGGGTACGTAACATATGATACACTAATACCATGAACCCCACATCACATTAAGTAAGCATGACTTCTTTTTTCATGAGCCACATATTTACTCCATTTGGGATAACCTTCATAAAATTTGGTGGATGACCATACCTTTTTGATATCCGGTTTTCTTCTTCTTCTTATTATTATTACTATCCCACTCCATTTGCGATAATGGAGGAGACAAGGTATATTTCGTATTCTTTCATAAATAGTTCTGTTGAAGATAAAGTTTTTATATTATTTAGTTTTTGAATTTCAGATGTGCAGTTGTTACAGGAGGAAATAAAGGGATTGGATTTGAAGTATGTCGCCAGCTAGCTGTAAACGGGATCCAAGTTGTATTAACAGCTAGAAATGAGAGTCGAGGAGTCGAAGCTGTAGAAAAACTCAACGCTTCTGGCATTTCCAATGTTTTTTTCATCAGCTTGACGTCAAAGATTCAACAAGCATAGCAAATTTGGTTAAATTCATTGGAAAACGCTTCAAAAAACTCGATATCTTGGTAGGTAAAGGATTCTTATAAGGGTGGAGGGGGAGTACTACTCGGAGGTTTGCGGCTCGGGTGGGTTGGGTACACCACCGCAACCCAAGCGAGTATGGGAGGCGACTAGACAACAAAAGTGACTTATCAACACATGTTTTGTGAGTTGTGACGTTATATAAATTCACAATAATATTTAGTTAGAGAAAAAAAAATTCCAATAAATAGTTAAATTACAAAATAAAGATATGAACTCTAATTTTCTTTAAATAGTCATCTTTCAAATTCACTTAAATATAAGTATATGTATACAGGTCAATAACGCGGCAGAAGGTGGAGTTATATACGTTGATGATAAAAAAATTTAAAGACGGAGGAGCGTTTGTAAGTATTTCTCTATGCACATCTTTAGATAATTGTCCTTTTTCTATTTTGTTAATTTCCAACAAATTAACTTGTTACAATGTTATATTTAAGCTACCTTAATTAACAAGCTTAATGTATAAGTAGATGCAAGTGACCGAAGGAGTTTTAGAGGAACCTTATAACCTTGGAGCAGAATGTTTGAACATAAATTATTATGGAACCAAAAGAGTCACAGAGGCGCTTATTCCTCTTCTCCAACTCTCTAAATCGCCAAGAATTGTGAATGTTAGCTCTGCTTATGGAGACTAGCACGTAAGTTAATTACTCATATCCACATAAAAATGTTGAAAATTTCACTTACAAAGAATAACAAACTCTTAGTTTCTTTCTGTTTCAGTGGTTTCACAATGAGTAGTTGAAACAAGAGTTGCATGATATCGAAAACTTAACCGAGGAAAGGATAGACGAGACTGTTCAATGGTTTTTGAGGGACTTGAAGGATGCTAAGTTGTGCGAGAATGGATGGCCTTTGACCGTATCCGCTTATAAAGTTTCAAAAGCAGCTCTTAATGCTTACACAAGACTGATGGCTAGAAAGTTTCAAAACAATATTCTTGTGAATACCCCGGGTATGTGGTAACATCTCGTACTGGAATCCATACTGTAGAAGAAGGCGCGAAACCTGTGGTAATGGCTGCTTTGTTGCCGGATGATGGACCTTCTGGTGTCTTCTTCTACAAAATGGAAATAACTCCATTTACATTAGGAGAAAGGTCAATATAATTAAAACTAGGCTTAATATGAATTCCTGAACCCACTCTCCAATTTAAATTAGGTTTCTACATTTATCTACTAAGTTTCTGCATAGATTCCACTTCCGAATTAAATGTACATGGAATTTTATATGAACTTTAGCTAGCTTTTTTTGTAAGATAAACTAATCTATTCTAAAATATTTTTATGTCTATACCTAGTAGAATTTGAATCCTCCGTCTTATGGATAGAGGGAAGGCACGGTATCACCACATCCTATCGATGAACATTGAACAACTATAGCTAGTCTTTAATTAACACATGAAGCCTTTGTGGCTCTGCCCATATTTTAATGAATATTTGGCAAGTCATCTATTTATCTTGAAAAAGTAAAATAAGGTTGCACGTCTTGGTGGTGCTACTATGATGGCGTTAATGGATAAGCACCTCGTTCTGCTCTCCTAGTTTTATCCCATTGTGTTATGGGGTACATTGAATCCTTCCCCAAAAGTACTTCTTGTGAGAGGGACACGTAGGCCCTAACACCATCTGGAAACTCTTTGTGGAGAGAGGTCTACGGTCTCCTCTCGTTTACTTAGGGTTATTAAAGTGTAGAAAGTGTAGGTAATTTTATTAAATTTTGGGGTAGTAATGTAAATTTGTTAAAAACAAAAATATTTTTTTATTAAAAGGATCATATAATAAATTAATTAAAACTAAGGAGTGTAAATGAAATTATAAAGTAAAAGACAAGTCATTTACTACTTTCAACACATAAGAATCAAAATAAATCACTATTAACAAAAGTTGATATAGTTAATTACGAAGAAATTGCTCCAAATGTAAATAACTTTTAAGGAATCACGTTCCTATAAAATACGAAGACTAACTATCTATTTAACGAAAAACTAATTTATCACTTTAGCTTTTTTTTTATCAGGATGTATCTCCAAAATAAATTCGTATTGTATAAAGGTAAATTAACATAGTCGACATGTACTTATTAAAATAATCATTTAAATTATAATATGAAAATGAACTAAGCTAGTATGAAAAAGTTTCCATAAAATGAATAACTTAGAATAAGATTAATATTCATAAACTATATTTTTTTATCATATTTAAAAATGAAGAAATAAAGATGACATCAAGTCGTACATTATAGAAGCATACAACGTAGATGTTTCCAAACGATGGGTGACATATTGTCAAGATGAGTTGAAATAACTGGGACCAAAATGCAATCATTTGGGAGTAATTTAATTCATCTAGTCATCATCCAATCCCTATGGATTTGGATATATCCTTCTTTACAATAAATTAATATTACATTTTTCTAGATACTTATTTTACATATCTTTTTTTATTAGTAAGATAATAACATATAATATAATCTAAAATTCTTATTTATTATCATATCATTAAAAATTGGTTTAAATTAACAACCAAAGTTATCCTACAAAATCTTTTAAATCTAAATATATGAAGGGTACAAAAGCCCAACAGATCGCGAAATATAAAAGAATGTCGAGAAATATAATACAAGGTTGAGGAAAAAAAAAAATGACGAAAATAAAGAAAAAACACAATGCTAAATAAAAAAAACACAATCTAAATACCAGAGGCTAAATATCCAAAATTAAACAACATGAAGTTAGAGATGATCTCAATACCATTAAATAAGTTCAATCAGACTCCATTGATACCCGGCTTTTTATTTTTAAAATACTATATATATAAGAAAGGCTAGCATTTATGTGTGTAAATTTCATCAATCAAGTATGATGGCATCCAGCTGCATTTGTATCAATTATTTCCAAATTTCCTGGCTAACAACCTTATCCATGTTACTTTCTTGTCGTCCGTTTATGTTACATTTTATTATTTTATATCGTATATGTGTGTATTTTCAATTATTATTATCCCGTGTTTTCAAAGCTACGTCGACATGTCTTAAAATTTTAGTTTTGGATCATTTTAGAAGCATGAGATGGAAATACGCAATTCCATTGTTCTCAGGGATATAATGTATAGTTTTTCAATTACATGATGAACACGTATTAATCTGAACATTTCTAACATTTTTTTACCAAACATGTAGAACAATAGTATCAAGATGAAGGTGTTAAAATTATGATTGTAAAAAATCTCGACTAGCCTCCGATTAGTCGCTGGTTATCGCTAGTCGGAGATCCACCAACTAAATTCCGGAAATTAATCCTATCTATTTGAAAACATGGGTCGAAAAAGGTGGTAAAACATGTCTACTTAAAAAATACACATAAAAATGTGCGTATATACATATAACACTAAAAATTACATATAAAATCTCAATCCGATCAATTTCTATTAATCCCGATTAATCCTAACTAATCGCTAGTTGGTACCCCACCGGCCGACTAGCGCCTAGCAATTCCTACACTATTGGTTGAAATTATCTCGTTTCTAAATGGTGAGAATGCAAGTCTTATTATGAGCGAATAATATAGATATAAGCTTCCCTTAAAAAAAATACCAAACTTTTTATTATGATATTCAACTTATAGAAATACCGAAGAGGGGGGATGATCTGGAAAATTATGTGTACAAGAGCAACAAATTAATCACTTAAAAAACATCATGCTTTTTAAGTATTCATTTTTAAGCCTTAATTATTGAAAGAGGAAGGTTCCTAGCTCAGGGTTGGACTCGAACTCAATGAGAATTTTTATGGTTAAGACGTATACTTAACAACTAAAAAATTAGAGTTTCAAAGGATGTAGAATGAAGGTTGTGATGTATTTATTCTTGAAAATCTAGGAGAATGACTCTACAAGCAATTGTTTTTACTGTTAATTAGAGTATTTGGTGGGCTAGAAACCGGGCTTTTTATTCTTAAACCCCATCGGTGTGAAACGTTGTCGAAGAGTCAAAGGTCCTTTCATACCTTTGGGTTAAGAATCGGTCAAGAAGAACAGATATCTTGGGAGGTTTGGAAACGGTTCAACATAGATAGGTCTAATGTTTTTGTGTTGTTGTCTTCCTTTCTATGTTTGTGTCGGGTTGTAAGTGCTACCATCTTGTTAGTTGATGTGTTTTTTAATAAGATTTTTGGTTTTGTATGCTGTTAAAAAAGGAATTGTTGTTAAAAAATTGTCTTTGAAACTCAAAAGAACTCATATTCTCTGGCTCATTAATGGTGTGTTTCGCCTATCTTGTGATGTAAATTCTGGACACAAAAATTTAACCATGTTATAGATCGACTTGTTTAACGTTAACAAATAGGTTGTTTCGCTTTGGCCAAAAATCAAACATATCCTTATGCAAACTTAATTAAATATACATATATTTAATTTTTATAAACAAATAGTTTGTAACTTTAACATGTCAACCCGTTTACAAATTGATTATAACACATTTAATAGCCCGCTAACGCGTTTAAACTTGCCAACTTGTTTGACATTAAACGAATTACACATGTTGTGTTAAGGTTACATAGTTTTAAGTGTTTCTAGGTTATTACGGCTAATGTTACCGGTCTTGGGTAACCTGATGTTTGAACTAGGCCAAAAATGTGTTTTAAATATAGGTTACTGGATTTAAATAACCACAACTTTCATTTGTTGGCTGACACTCCCAACTTTCAACATATTTTCCCCTGACACTCCAAAAAGATTAAAAAAATATATTTACTTCTTTTATAAACCAATTATACATTTCCTAACAACATCAAATGTGCATTTGTGGTGATGTATGCTTGTTGTCCATAAGTAGTGGCGGATTTTAAACTTTTAAATATGGAGATGGGGTATCAATACATATAAAGATTTTGAAAATTTTCGGTAAAATTTACAATTCAGAACGAAAAAACAGAGGTGGCCAAATGCTCCCCCTGGCCCTTACTAAGATTTTCGATGTCCATAAGCAATAAATAGTTACTTTTAATAATAATTTTAAAATTTTATTTAGTTTATTTTTGTTAAGTACTATGTTAGAAAAGATATTAACAAGGTTTATATTGTACTAAAATGAAGTTTTCAATATAAATGTGGTTGTTACTAATTCTGGTAGCCGTTTAAAAAAAATCCAATATGGACGATTCATGTTTAAGTGGAACCTAACTTTTATTCTAATTTCGGGTTAAACCTCAATATTTTACTACCATAAATTGCATTTTCAAACTTTTCGATGAATCATATAGTATGATTGGCAAGTTTTTTTTTTTATTCTCCTATGATTTAATACTATTGTTTAATAAAATGCATAACTTTTTTTTGTAATTCACATAAAAATTCGATTAATCGATAAAATATGATAAGTTAATCTAATTTTGAAATATAAAAAATAATGATAAACATCTTCAAGTTTTGAATAAGTGATAAACAATAACCAAAATTGTTACCATTTTTTTTGGAAAGCCACATGACCACCATCTCAGAACCTATGTTATACTCATCTTTGATCACACATATTATTTTTTATGTTAGTTTAAACATTTAAAATTTATTAGTAGAAAGATAAGAGACATAGAGAAGGGAATGGGTACCACCTATTACACGAAAGCCCATGACCTGGAAGAGGGGCGCAGTGTGTCACACGTCCCATGGTGCGAGACGGCTCTTGCATCACCCCGTCCGAGAGGTATAGCGCTTGGCCTAAAGAGTTGCTGTTTAAATCCAACTCCAAAACCATCTCATAAATAATGTTGTAAAAAGTTAAAATTTAGATCCAAAACAAAAGCACCATTTATTTGTGATTGGTGGAGTAAAAGTACATACACCTAAATTTTATATACTTTCAATATCCACTCCTTATCCATTACCCCCCCCCCCCCCCCCCCCCCTCTTCCTATTTTTCTCCCTATAAATTTACAAATCAGTCTCACAATGATATCCAAACAAAACAAATAGCCATTCATCATTATCATCATCATATTCTTCATCAAATTCTCTCTCTCTCTCTCTTTCTATATATATATATATATATATATAAATCTGTATCCATACATCAGTAAAAATACCATAAAAATAATATAAAGCAAGCCAATGGATCTTGCCAGTTCTTCCAATGTCATCTTCCACTATAACTTCTTTTCATCTGCAACATCAGCACCATTATTGTCTTCCTTGTCATTTGGAACATTGTTTTGTAATCTGATGTCATCACCATCCACCAGCCCTTTATTTTTTTAACTCCCTTCATGCCCATTTTTCTGCTCAAGATTCCATTTAAGCTCATAAATTTCTCATCTTTTCTTGTTTTTCTTTCACTTATTCTTCCAAAGTTCAAATCTTTTTCAACTTTCTTGAAGAAAGAATGTTGCTTGCATCACACAAGATGATTGGTTCTTCAATGTGTGGACCTATACTCAGGTACTTGTTATGAGTAAACTTATTATTTATATAAAAATTTCTACATAAAAAGGGATTTAGTCATGGTTGCAAAAGTCGGTCGACCGGGGAGTTGAGAGTACTCGGTCTAGGCGGGGAGTACTCAGACATGTTAAATTATAAAGAAATTACTTTTTGGAGATTAAATATATAAAATTATTAATATTTATAACAAAATACGTGAAAGTGATATTCATTCTTTCATATCATAGGCATAGAAATTATGTTTTATTATTATTTAAGTCAAACTAGGCTCGAGTTGACCTCCTAGATCCGATTCTGGCCGAGATTGACCGTGTTTGACCGACTCTGAGTAATTAGGCGGAGTCGAAGAAAGTCGCCTCGACAGCCTACCTTGTAGCGACTACTCGGGGAGTAGTCGGCCTTGGAAACCTTGTTTTACCTTGTTCCTTTTAGCAAATGGGATTTGTTTCTTTTTTGTGAACTTTTTGTATATTTTTGGAATTTGAGGTTGTTTGAATAACGTGTTTTTGATACTATTTAGTTCTATTTGTTACCTCTATGTCATATATTAGTGAATTGGAGAAGAAATTGTGCATATGGCAATATGGGTTTATTTGAATTACCATATTCAGGTATGGTGATTACAAACCCAAAACAATGACCGATTTCGCTACTCCAGCTACCTTACAAGTGCAAAACAAGAGGAGATCAAGTTTTTCGCCGGTCACATCCATCTCCAACGTTAAATCGCATGATTTTAGCCCATCAAAATCCTACCAGGAGGTTTGAATTCATGTTTACTTCACATGTTCTGTCATAACTCTAATACCCTTATGATGCAGTTATCATTTATGTGATTTCATACTTATTTAGCCTTATTCGTGCTCGGATCACCCTTATTTTTTACTTATTTTTTTAAGTGATTGAAATAGATGATTATAAGTTTATAATCATTTCTTATAACATATGATCATGGAAAAATTATCAGATTCTTATTGCTGCAAGAGAAAAATTTACGCAACAAATATCTTTTCGGTCGAAGGACAAAGATATATCCCTTGCTAAGGTGAACTTTCAATGAATCTTTTCTTATCCTGTTTCAAATCAATTGTTCGGTTTAGTTAGTTATTATGATAATCAGGCTATACGCGTGCATACACAAAATCTTTTTTTCAAAAATCTTGATGATTCTGTTTTGATCTATGCAATTTGCAGACTTTGTTATACATTGCAGCCGAAGACGAAGCGTTTATGGCTCATAATCGTGAGATGGATGCGCATTCCTTCCAAAACGAAAGGAATGATAGCAATGTGTTGTCTGATCGCCGAGATTTGGACTGTATGGCAGGAAAGAAAATTCATGATTGGGTATTAGAGTTAGACAACATAGCGAACCAAGTTAAAGTCGAATTGAGTTCAAGAGACATAGGGTGCCATTTTGTTGAAGTTTTGGAGGCTGTGAACAAAGTTTTGTTTGAATCTATAGGTTTCAGAAGATCACTTGTTGTAGATTCAAAATGTTCCTATTTGCATTCTGTTTTATCCTCAAAATATGGCAGTGGTATACCTTCACTTTATCTTTTTTTTTTTTTTATAATATAACTTACTATGATTATACTTTGAATCTGATTGTATAATTACCTTTTTGCAGCAATTTTGCTTAGCATAATATATATTGAGATTTGTCAAAGACTAAAGTTGACCATTGTCGGGTCTCGGGTCGGTGAAGACTTCTTGATTTGGCCCAAAACAGGGAACCCAGAGGTACATTTGACATGATCAGATAATCAAAAAAGTTACATACTGATATCTTAAATATATTGATATATGAAAAATGAATACCTTTTGTGTACCAGGAGCTTTTTAAGGTAAACTCGGGACGTAGCTTATTTGGGATAGTTAATGGACGGTGTGTTGAGGACCCGAAATCTATGGCGTCTGACTTAACCTGCAATTCACTTCCGGGTCTTGACATTGCTACAAACCGGGACATAATAGGGATTTATCTTGCTAATTTGATTGTAAGTTAAATTACTTAAACTATGTGATAAACTTCGTTTATCGGTCATTTTTCTTGATTTTTTTTCTAAAAAAAAAATTATAGAGGCTGCATTGGAAACGCGCGTCGAGAATGAACCATGGATTGATGTTGACTTCTCCGCTCAGACGACGACTCCATGATGAGAGTAAAATCAATGGTTCTAGCATGCCATTGTTGCGTCCTCAAGATCTTAGGTAAAATTAAAAAGCATATGCTGTAGTTATCCTGATTAGCCGATAACTTGAAACTTGTGGTCTAAATGAGTCGGTATGTGTGTTCGGTCTTTGAACTGTAGGCTGGCTATCATGGCGTCAGAGAGACTGTTGATCCTGCAGCCACATAACTGGGCTTTGAGGCGGGATCACGGCATGATGTGGTACTATAGCAGGTATGAAATCCTTTCATAGGCCGAAATGAGTACTTTTTGTATAGGTCCAAATGGGTCGGGTTGGGTTGACATGAAAGACTTTGACGCGATTCTAAAACATTTTTTTTCTTTTCAGGGATTATGGGAAGGCGGTTCAAGAACTAAGCATATGCATGGCATTTGCACCTGAAGAAGAGGCCGAAGTCCTGGAACCGTTTGTGGAGAAGTTGCATTTGTTGCAACTTGAGTCGTCATGGAAATCTCGAGGACATAAAGGACGCTTAACGGTTCCATAGATGATAGACTCGTGTTTGTTTTGTTTGTAGGAAATATGATGCAGGTCTAGCTTCGTTGGTTCATTGAGTCTGTTAACCTTGAAAACTATAAGGATGTGTAGTGTACTACCTAGCTTCCACCTTGTTCACTCGGTAATATATTATATGTACTTCAAGAGGATATTTGCAACATGTATCATTCTAAAATAAAGCCCCCCCCCTCCTCTCTCTCTCTCTATATGTGCGCGCGCTTGCATGCGACATACTACACATTTGAGACGGGGTCGGGCGACCTGTGAATATTTTTTGTTTAGTATGTATATGATGTAATCTCAACCGACCCCAAAGAAATTTTAACCCTATAAATTTTAACACTGGCCGTCTTGAAATTTTGACATCGACCCTAAGAAGTATAGAAACCTATCCCCAAGAAAAACTAATATAAGATTTCAAAATTTTACATCTAGAAAGCCGTTAAAAACTAAAGTAAATTACGAGTTTTGTCTTTTATCTTTTTACCAAATTTGAGGCGATGCCATTTGCCTTTAAAATTTATTAGTTTTGTATTTAATGTTTCCAAATACTACACATTATGTCCTTTAGCCTTAACCCAGTTAAAATTTGTTAAATCTAACACATGACGATATTTTTGTTATTTCACCTTTCCAGGGACTAGTGTGTAAATAACTTAAATACCCCCAAATCTATTAAAGTTTAAAATCATATATATATATATATAAAGTATAACGTACAAGAGCGCTTATCGTACGTACGAGTGTACGATAAATGAATTCGTATGTTGTAAAAAAGCGCTTTGCAAAATCGCATGTTGGTACAACATGCAATGAAATCGCACGGCCTTACTAATTTCACAGGAGAAGATGAATTCGCATGGGTGAAAAGGGACTTCGCATCAAATCGTACGGTTGAGATTATTGCGTACATTTTGTAGGATAAGAGCCATTGTACAATAATCGGCCTCTCTCTCTCTCTCTCTCTCTATATATATATATATATATATATATATATATATATATAGTAAGGTTCATGCGGGAATCAACATTTATCGTGAGAACCACTTGTGAACACAACCAATATAAACTCAAATCAAACAATGAACCCTCCACCCCACCACCACCCAAAAACCTAAACCCCCCACCCTACCCCCAAAAACCTATATTAATAAATAGTTGAGGGTGATAAAATCCAATAACCCTTATTTATTTGAACCAACACAGCCAGTTTAAAAAATTGAGAATGGATCATGTACATGACAAAATTTGCATACGAAGTATACGAGAGTTTGAGAGGAGGACAAGTGTCCTTGGCTTGAAGGGTAATTTAGTCCTTTCTCACTTAAACATTTTCCCCTGATTTTCAAACGGCTATAACTTTTTCATACGTTAATATTATTTTTTTTTGAAATTACACCGTATTAATATTTAAAAAAAAATATATTAACGTATGAAAAAGTTGTAGCCTTTTGAAAATCAAGGGGGGAAGAAGTTTAAGTGAGAAAAGACCACAATACCCTTTCTCTATTTGTTTATTCAATTGTTTGAACCCCATATTTACGAAAATGCAACCGTGTAATTATGATTGTTCTTGGGAGATTAATGGCTATAAATGTCACGTATCCTTCGTACGAAGGATTTCTCTTGTACATGATCTGCACACTTAAAAAATTAAGCTCATTACTTCCTTAGCCCAATGTTGGGAATTTCGAGTTATAAAACCAATCCAAACATGCAATGGTTTAGGTGAGTTTTAGGAGTGGATAGTTATGAATAATTAAATGTGTTTGTGATTTAAGTATTAGGTGTACTTATCATGTATTAGTTAATTGATAAGATAACCATCACTAACGCTTTAGTGGTGGTCACGGGTATTTAAGTTCCACTATGGTGGGCCGGGTGAGTTTTCCTCTCCAGGTTTCAAGTTCGAGTTTGGGTGATAGGGGTTTCTCATTGTGGGGTTTAAATTGGGGATCTATTGTGCGAGGGGGCTCTCTAGCGCGGGCCCGGTTAAGACAACGTATGCTTGATCTCCCGACATTCGTGAATAATTCACACCTTTCAAAAAAAAGTTAATTGATAAGATAATTATCTAGCATTCTAAAGGAGTTAGGTTTGGATGTTTTTAGAATAATTATATGAACAATCCTAGTTATAGTTTAACGTGTTAGACTATGTATTGGGTAGGGAATTGAAGACCGAAATCAAAACCGACTGAAGTCATTAATCGGTGAATCAAACTTTGAGGCAATCGAAGAGGAAGAATATCCGACTGGGTTTTTGTTGCCATCGATTCTTTTGTTTCCATCAATTAATTAAAAAAATGCAAGACTCAAGTTTTCTTCTTCTCTATGTGTTGCTATTGAAAGTAAAGGAAACACAAAAGTCAAAACAAGAGTTTTTTTTTGTTTTCCTTGGATCCTACGTTTAGTCAAACAAAAAAAATTGTTTTGTAGCACTAAAGTTTTGGTTTTCTAAACAAAAAAGTTTTGTTTTGTAGCAACAAAGTTTTGGTTTTTGGTTTTGCAAGGATACGAAAAGGAAAAAAACAAAGGAATTTTTTTATGTAATTAAAGGAGGTTGATTTTTTGTGTTACTGATTTGAACGAGTAAGGTTAAAAGTGTTCGAGTTAAACGGGTATGGGTTTGATCAAGGTGTGGATTGAAGATTAGCCTAAATTATGTGGGAATGTGTAATAATCCAAAAAAGCTAGTTTTTATTCATGATCGCAACCGAGTCAATGTGGTGCGAGTTCTTATGACTAAAGGACGAGTCGTGGACAAAGAACTAATCGGGTACATTGTCGCAAGAATGTTTGAGCTAGGAAGCTAGGAAAGAGCTGAAAATAGCTAAACATCAAGAGGAGTTCCATGAGAGTCAAGGCAAAGATGCATACTTGGAGTGGAAGACTTGTCAGATTCGAGTTTGAAATTCCGTGGGTGATTCTTGGGAATTTCAAGTTATAAAACCGATCCAAACGAGCAGTGGTTTAGATGAGGTTTAGGAGCGGATAATTATGAATAACTAAACGTGTTTGTGATTTAATTATTATGTGTAATTATCATGTCCTAGTTTATTGATTAGATAATTATCTAGCGTCCTAAACGTGTTAGAAGGGCATCCATCGTGGTACTACCCCCACAACCCCACATAAGCATAATTAAATGTGAAGTTCTCTTCTCATCCATTATTATTAAGTCCAAAAGGCATTGGTGATGTTTGAGGCGATAAATTTCTTATGAATAAAAAATATCTCCTGCCCACGGCTAATGTGGGCTCTTTTTAGGGTGTTACAATCACCCCTTATGTACTAATCGTCTTCGATGAGGTTTACCCCACAATCACAATCACGAATGTGGAATTCGCCTAAGGTGTCCTTCTAGAACAGCCCTGGGACTCACCATCCTTGAATCTTGGTGAGGTTATTGTGAAGTGGGATTTCTCTAAGGTGTACTACTATAACACCCATGGTAACTCACAATCATGGATGATGTTTGCCCCACCAACCCGAATAACACATGAGTGGCTCAGATACCATCTGACCTCTTGTACTATCAATATTGACCGTTTTGCTCATAAGGAGTTCACGGATTTGGTTTTGGTTACCTTGGCAGAGGCTTCCAAGAAGAGGTCATCCATTGTGGTGCTACTTTCACCTAAGCACGCTTAACCGTGGAGTTATCCACTCATCCGCTATCATTAAGTTAAAACCACGTTGATGATATTTTTGACGGAAAATTCCCTACAAAAAAATCTCTTTCGTTTACGACCAGTATAGAATTTGCCTAGAGTGTTACAATAAAACCATCTCTGATAAGTTTCCAAAATGTCCAACAAGATTATGTCTTATCTTATGGTTTCATAACTCAAAAAGGATACATTTTCCATATGAAAACCAATTGAATATATACAAAATTAAAAGAAACACTTTTTAGTTTTTCATCACAAAATGACATAAGGATGGAACAATCATGAGTAATAGAGTGGAAAAGACATCTAAATGATTTATTTACGCTACAAAGTTTTAATATTTTTTTAACATTCTTTATTTATACACACATGTATGTAGCATTACTACATTAAAAAAGTTAGATTTCAAGAAAACCAAGGTGGATATCCTCACATATATTCCTTAAAAGTCATCCACTTGCATTTTTTTTTCTTTTTTGATTATTTTTCTTCGTTTAACGTGGGATCATATTCATACTCACATTCACATTATCATGTTTTTTAATGTCTAGTAATTAACGTGCAAAATCTCAAGAATTAGTCATAAGATCCCCATTATATTATATTAATTATATTGTTTATAACCGAATTAGATCTAGATCAGAACCTGCTTCATTAACAAACTCAACAATGGGTTCAAAGGACTCTTTAATTCAACACCACTTACATATGATTATATAAACAATCAGCTAAAGTTATTCTACAAAGACTTCTAAAGATAAGAAGTGTACAAAGACACAATGGATCGTAAAATATAGAACAATGTCGAGCAAAAATAAGAAGTGTACAAAGACACAATAGATCGCAAAATATAGCACAATATCGAGCAAAATATAACACATTGTCGAAGAAAAAAGACACAATGAGTCACAAAAGGATACAGTGGCGCAAATTTAGAAAAAACACAGTGATAAAAAAAAGACACAATGATGTAAATAAAAAGTCTAAGATCTACAAACTAAACATCTAAAAACAAAAACCTAAAATCTCACGCCGTAGAGTTCGATGAGACGGTTTCAATGACGCTGAGTGGAGTCAATCGAAGTCCGTTTTATACATTTCTTACGAATTCTTATTTTTGGAAGACTTTGTTTATCATATAAAGAGAAACTAAACTTATGTCCATTTTACTACCCATATTATATAGAAGTAAAGTACTAACACAAGGAACTAAATATAGAAGTGAAGTACTAACGCTAGGATTTAAAAAATTAAATATTAGTAAGGATTAGCACGTTCCATATCATGATGTTATTATCTTAATAGAATGTGATCTCGACATAATTGATAGGTGACTAAACAAACCACTTTATGATATGTGGACAATTGGTACCCAAACATTGGTGGGGTGTTATTCCATGTATCGTCTCTACCCAATCATAAGTTTTATAATGTTATGTTATTAATGTATGTTTCAACTAAACACGGTTTTATAGCCTAGTGGCATTTCGAGGGTGTAGTAAGATTTTACGATCAATAGGTTCTAGGTTCGATTCTCATAATGGAGATTTTCTCATAATTGATGGATTTCCTTCTGAATTTGTGTATAGGCATTATGCTTAGTGGAGATGAATATGATCGAATGATTCCGCTGGTGGCACAATAATACTTCAGTGATCCGTCTGGTGATTCAAATTTACCGCTAAAAAACAAAAATGTATGTTCCAAGTAATTAAACCGATAAGTTTTAGGTTGATGTAATATTTGTTCAGCAGCAAATTAATAAAATGTTTTATATTAAATTATACCAAGCTAATAAATAAGTCATTCTTTACGTCACTTATCACAATTTTAATTTTGTTTCTTTTACTTCATCAATATGTATTCTATTGTTTATTTAAATAAGTTAATTAAAAAAAGCAATAGTAATAAAAATAAAATATTAAATTATTAGTTATTAACTTGTGGAAAGAAAACCAGATATTTGATATTAAATGGATTAAATAATTACTTAAGCGTAATTTCAATCATATCCTATTTCAAAATATAATTTTAAAATTCTTAAATATTCTTACTAATTATTTATTAATATTATATTTGGAATTAATAAAAGTTAGGATCCAAACTATTTTTATACTACTTTGTAAATATCAAATTAACTACTTTATATACAAAAGTTATTATTTAATGTGTAATTTTAAGAAAGTAATAAATTATCATGTTAAAATATTAACAATTCCTGACAATAAAACCATGTGTACTTGAACAAAATGTCTGACATAAACTCTGCATTTAAGGATAATAGCACTTGCATATCACAAATAATTAACTTTACATGAAAAATGATCTGTATATGAAAGACTTCAGATCTACTGTACGGATAATAGATTTATGATCTCTTTGTTTCAGATAATTTCTTTTAATAGTAAACTGTTAAAATGGTCCTGAGGTTCGGTCATTTTTGTCACTTTAGTTTAAAATTCTAACCTTTTAAATCTGAGTCCATGTGGTTTCAATTTTTTTGTCATTTTCATCCAAAAGTAAAATCCTGTTAGATTTTTCAGTTAACATCCAGTTTTTTTGTTATAATAAAACGTTAAAAGACCATTTTGCCTTTTATTAAAAGTGTTAAAAGACCATTTTGCCCTTCATTAAAAGAAGCAAAAAGACAATAAGTTTGATGTTAACTGAAAAATCTTACTATATTTTGCTTTTAGATGAAAATGGCAACAAAACTGAACCATAGAGACCCAGATTTAAAAGGTCTGAGTTTTGGACTAAAGTTGTCAAAATGACAAAACCTTAAGGACCATTTTGGCAGTTTACTCTTTCTTTTAAATAAATTGGGTTTTGAATTAAAGGTGGCTAAAATTATGAAATTTGAAACATTACTTTAATGTAGTTACAACTTTACGCTATATTTACGCTAGTTTTTGTCTCACGTGTACGTTTAGGGCACTAAGCCGAATATTTATGTCTCATAACGTGTATGTCTGTGTTTCAGTTACTTGTACATAATACTTATAACACGAACTAAAAAAATTACATTGAGTCAATGTCACACCCCGACCCGCAGCGGAAAAGGTGATCAGGGCATTATATATTCCCGTATAATAATTGATTACGGATCGTTTAAAAATATTTTGGGCATTTAATTCGCAAGGAAATTTTTGACTGACTGTTCGGTTGATAAACGGAGCGGGTTTGGTAAATCCGTTTTTGACGGATGTTACAGTCAACCAATTAAAACAAAACACTACCACACTTTTGCTAAAAAAACTAAAACGATGGAAAAACTACCCTTGGCACGGATAAAAATTACATCGAGTCAACCAATTAAAACAAAAACTACAAAAGATTTGTAAAAAAACACTAAAACGGATTGTACACCGGGGACAAAATCGTAATTTGACAGGGAAAAAATGGCAAAACTATAAATTTGAGCTGAGGGCAAAATCATAATTTGGCTAGGAGAATGAAAAAACAAAACCAATGACAAAACTGCAAATTTAAACGGGCAAATTCGTAATTTGGCTAGACTAATGGGAAAGTGTCTGTGCCTGACACTATTCCCCCAACTTCTCTATGTAGATATAGTATAATATAATATAATAGGAGGGAGAATGGTGATTCTCATGCTATCACGACACAAACTTATCACTTGTTCGTTAATGTCCATGAAAAAAAGGTTTCGAGAGTGTAGAGATGAGCAGCGTTGACATAGAGGAGAGGGAGCGATCAAATGCCTCCATTAAAGTTGCTCTAAGATACGTCGGTAAGATTGGGTGAATGGGTGTCAAGAAAATGTTCTTCGATGTTCGTTTGATATTTTGAAGACTACTATGAGATCATTTAAAAACTGTTATATCTGATGTTTTTGAAGACAATGTACTATGTGTTCATGTCTTTTGTAAACGCATAACTTGTATTTGTTGCTTTAAATGGGCCATATAAATTATATTATTTGTCAGCATATATTATAATACTTTGTGATGAGAAGCATCCTATGAAGTTAGTTTATTGTGAAACAATGTGGAATCTAATTACATTACATATCCTCATATCATAGCTTAAATCCACTATTCACGTAACCAAAAAAGTACTTGCTCCTCAGAATAATATCCTTACAATATTTCAAATTAGTTACTTTATGAAATGCCTATAAGATTAATATATTATATAATTATATATATTATTAATATATATATATATATATATGAGATTTAGGCTGGGAGGTGCGGAATAAAGCCCCTGGGAGCTTTATCACGTCACGTAAGCGTCATGTTAGCGCCAACGGGACAGTGAGCTCCATCGTTAACTGATTTGCAGTGCTCTTCTAAACAGGAGTTTTCCAGTTCGATCCTCCATTGAGGTAGTTCGTAAACTTTTTTGCCCATGACATTATAGCCTAATGGCATCTTGGGGATGGATAACACTTGGGAACCATTAGGTCCTTGGTTTGATTCCCATCAAGGGGGTTTTAACCAGATTTATTGGGTATCTCCTGAATTGGTGTATAGACATTATTGCCTAATGGAGATGGATATGATCGGGTGGTTCTGCTGGTGGCACGATGATACTCTAATGGTCCGTCAGCGATCCAAATTTATCGTTAAAAAAACTAATTTGCAGTGGGATAAAGCCCCATAAATCTTCTGGCAAAAGTAATCAATCATTATTTTTTTTTGGATTTATAAACATAATAATTTAAAATAAAATAACATAATTTAAAAAAAACAATTAAGACATAAAAAATTACCATTAAACTAGAATAAAAAAGAAATTACAAACCATAAATAAAAAAGTACTAAAACAACCAATAAAAAAAACTCCTAGTCCATGTTTAGATATTTTGCTCGGATTCGTTGTTTCTTAGCTTGCCTGATCTGCCGACGAGCAATGAGAAAAGTCTTTCTCAAGAAACTTTAAACCCTTTTGCATTTGTTTTTCCTTAAGGTATTCGTTCTCTTGTTTCTTGAGCGTGACTAAACGAGAGATTTGTGCTTCCAACTCATACAATCTTAATCAACCGAGGGATTAGTGGATAGACTTGAGGGATTAGTTGAGTTGATCAGGCCTTCTTGCAGCGGACTTTGCTTATATCTCTCCCTGGTGGGAATGTCAACTCTTGTGGTTCTTCAAAAACAAGGTTGTCATTTTCGTCGTTTGGGTTTAAAGTCGAACGAGCGGTCCGACGCACCTTGAGAGTCGGGTGGTAAAGGTTGACTTCGAACGTTTAGACAATTGACCCGATGATCGATCGCTAGTATTTGGGTTAACTGGTGGTACAAGATACCATTTTGGAGAATGGCAAAAAAGCTCCCACTAGCCCGAGATATTGATGGTGGATGTCCATATCGCTTCAGCCGCTTTCTCGCGAACAATTGCTCGTTATCTTATTGTAAATGCTATTGAAGTTGGAGATACTGATTCTCGTAGTGATCCATTGCCCGAGAACGAATCATTTGTGCAGTATTCACCCTCGTAGTGATCCACTTGCCCGAGAACGAATCATTTGTGCATTATTCACCGCGGCCCATCGCGACGAAAAATTTCTCACGGATACACTTCCAAAAAACGACCCCATCTCGGTCACTCTCTAGTAAAAAATATTATAAAGTTAATTGACAAAAAAAATGATATATGCGACAAAATATATATCATCTAACCATGAGACAAAATAATATTGACAAAAACAAAGTATATAAATTTAACTGAATAATTTTTTTTTACCAATAATCGGGTCTTTCGAAACATCAAGCCACGTCCATGAAAAAGCTAGCTCTTCAGTAGGTGTGTACCTGACCATCTTCGGCGCACGATTTTGTTCTGGTCCTTCGTACGATGTCTACGAGTCTTGGACGGAGTCGCTTGGGTTTTGGTTACGGGTTGGGTTTCGGGTATGGATTGCTAAGATTTGGCAAAAACGTGGACCATGAAGATCTTTGAGCCAAAGTTGACATTTGCGAGTAAAACATGAAACCGGGTATCGGCATTTGCGGGGATAGGGGAGAAGGCATGATCGAATGAGACTCTACTTCACCCGTTTGTGGGTTTGTTCGGTACGGGTTCTCGGGTCCGTCGCTTTATGTTGAGCAAAAAACGGATGCTTCAGGCTAAACGTGTTGATGTTGGGAAACATGATGAGAGAATTTTTTGTAGAGATGGAAGAGTTTTTGTAGGAGGTATAGTAAAATTGGTTAAGATGGTTAGGTTATATAGGTTTATATGGTATGGTATATTTTTAAATTATATAAAAAATATATTTTTTTACATGTTACCGTTCAACGATGGTCAAAACAACATTAAATTCCTTCAAAACAACATCAAGGAAGAAAACAAAACAAGTGTCAAAAACTTACCATGTTTCTCTTTAAGTTCATAGAAAATAAAGCCTCAAGTGAACAAGATAAAACTTGATTTTCGACTAGCGAGAATACATGTAGCAAAAATGTTCATAACCGAATGTTCCAACCGTCTTACCCGACTATCGGGTCCAAAGGAATAATGTATGGTTAAAAATACGGGTCACGTTTGTATAATTCTAACATCAAAATCCCTACTCGAGTATATCATTTTTCTTTTCCCTACTAGTCATAGGAATATAAATATAGAAGACGATAATCCTTCACCCGACACGAAAAATCAATCCACAATCTTTGGTAAGGAGGTGGGAGTCCCTGCGAAAATGTGACCTATCAATGGTGACTCAGATGCCCGAGCATGCCGACCGCCCAAAATCACTTTGTTTTTCACGATGTGTTGCCCATGTGACCAGATAAAGTCCCGTGATGATCATGAATCCTCCTACAATGCTGTTTAAATGACAAATAATCGATGTAAGAATTAATTAGGAACCAATTTTGCGAAATACAACAAAGAGGTGATGAAACAAACCTCCCCATATATATTGGGCTACCGAGAAAAATTCTCGACAAAAACGCAGCTGCAGCGGGTTGAAGCGGATTATAAAGTGCAACCAAAGACGGTCCCAGAATCTTGTTTGACCATGTCAAAAGTCCGTAATTTAACGCAGATGATATGGTTCCCTGAAAATAAAATCAGGTGCGTATTTTTAACTGATGCATACAAAATTCTGCATACTAATGTGGTTTCCTATAAATGCCAAACATCATGAGTAGAAGCTTTCAAGTATCTAATCTAAACACATAATTTGCAAAACATAATAAAACTTTATTAAAAAAAAGAGTAAAATGTCATTTTCGTCCATGAGGTTTAGCTACTTTCGTCTAAAGGTTTGTTTTTCCGCATCTGGATTCAAAAGGTTTGAAATCTTGTCAATTTCATCTGACTCGTTAAATCCATCCATTTTTTAATCTTAAGTCATGGGTAGTTTCGTCTTGTTAAGCAATTTTTTGTGATGATTAAAGGGTTTGGGTGAATGCGTGGGGAGAAAGTCAACGGAGGTGAATCTTTAATTCTTAATAGTGTTTTCATTTTAATAAAAAAATGTCTAAAAAGACGGAAATGCCCCTCATTTAAGGAGAAAAGTGGATGGAGTTAATGAGTTGGATGAAAATGGCAAGATTTCAAATTTTTTGGATCAAGATGCGGAAAAACAAACCTTTGGATGAAAGTTGCAAAAGTGGCCAAACCTCAGGGACGAAAATGGCATTTTACTAAAAAAAAAAGCTATAAAAATAATACTTACAGCATAAAGTACTGCCCAAAACTCAGATTTTGTCAAACTCCAGTCTGTTGATTCGTTATTCATCACGAACGCGGTTGAGACCAGAAAAATAACACCGAAAAAGTATGAAAATGCGGTAACCGATAGACTTGCAGGATACCTGGCCAACACTGGAGCCTGAATTGAAATTAAAGCATAATTTTCAACTTCAAAAGCATTTAAATATAAAAGAGTAAAATGCCATTGTCGTCCCTGAGGTTTGGCCCATTTTGCGACTTTCGTCCAAAGGTTTGTTTTTCCGCATCTAAGGTTTGAAATCTTGCCATTTTCATCCGGCTCGTTAACTCCATCCATATTTTCTCCGATAAATCCGCGGTATTTCGGTCTTTTTTGTTAACTCAAGGGGCAATTTGGTCTTTTTCACTTTATGTACAAGCATTTAGCATAATGTACAAGTGTTCAAAAGACCGAATTGCCCTTTACATTAATAAAAAAACAACAAAAATACCCCCGACTTAACGAAGAAAAATGAATGGAGTTAACGAGCCGGATGAAAATGGCAAGATTTCAAACTTTTTGGATCCACATGTGGAAAAACAATCTAATGAAGGAAAGTTGCAAAACTGGCAAAACCTCAGGGATGAAAATGGCATTTTACTCAATATAAAATAAAACATAAAGAAAGTTAAACCACTACATAGCTAACTACTAGAATATTTCATGTAGTACGATCGAATACCTGAATAGCGAGAAAGGCTGCCATGCACATGCAGTTCCCTAACAAGCATAGGACACCAAGGTGCCAGGTGTCAAACCCGAGACCTATGAAAGTCGACAATAACCACCCAGCGGGCTCGGGTTGACTCCTTGCACTAATTTCATTATGTATAGAAAGGTCGTTCTGAGAATAGCCGAATACAACGGGCCCACGGAACATAACCATGAAGATGGCACCGCAGACACAAACAAATGTACCTCCGACTTTCACCTGACCTTCAACTCTTAGCAAATTCACCGTTTCTGTACTGCATGTCGAACCACTTCATATGGACTCAAAGGAAAGGTGTATATGCATATATTTACATACATATACGTATGCATACTAAGAAAACATAAAAACAAAATTAGTTGAACTGACCCCATAATTGTGGCGAATATAAATGTAAATACGGGAATCGAAGGTTGTACGGCTGCAGCATATGTTGGAGTTGTGTAGCCGAGACCAAAAAGAAACAAAAGCTGGTTTCCGAATATCCTATTCAAGTTTAAACAAGTTTAATCAAAATAAGTAATCAATCGAACATATACTGAAATACAATTGGGTAGATAAAGAGATCCGATATTTGCATGAGGAATGTGATGATTTACAAAAATAAAAATTTGGATATGTAAACGTACCCGATTAACCCAAGAAAGAAGAATGACAAAAGCAAACGCCTAGTCATAGGTGGTCTTGTTCTCCTGCAAAATAACATATAAAACCCAAAACTTTAGTTTTGCTTTTGCAGTTGATAACTTGATATTCATTGTTATTTACCGCTTGACGATAATTAGAAAGTTATGTTCAGGTTAAGTGTTAAACCAATCAATATATCAAATCAAACAATCGTTGAGCCAACAAAACAATATCACAATCTTGGTTTTAAAATACGTGATGCGCTCCAATGCGTTTTGATCCCAAAAGCCGATGCGTGATGCGCGCGCATCGTATATGCGAGGTGCACTTTATTTAAAAAAGAATTATAGATAATATTTTAACTTGTTAACTTTAAACACTTAAAATTAGAGATTGAAATAAATAAATGAAACAAAATAGCTCTAAGTATCATCAAAGAAGTTAAATATAACCAAAATAAGCCTTGAACTCTTAAGTGTACAAGTAGTCTATGCAAAAGGTACAAGTAATCTATGTAGGAACTCACTTAACAACATCATCAGCTCATTGTACAAGCTTGTTAAACACATTCTACAAGCTCATTGTACAATTTTACTCAATAGTAGTTGATTTCAGAAAAATACACGCATCAGGGCGCATCATGCGAGCGCATCAGGAGCTCATCATGCGAATTAGGGCGCATCATCTCACATCATGCAGTCGCATCGCATCACCTGATGCGATCTTATCGGCGCATCGTGCGCATCACGCCTTATGCTCGCAGTTTAAAACCAAGAACACACGGAACCCATACGCGTATAGCATATATAATTAAAAAATTATCACATACAAAACATTTACAATTCATAAAAGTTCTACACCAAGTTGCAACAACGATTGTTAATAATAATCACATTTCTACACAACTATAAAAAAAACATCACAAAATCCCTAATTCAACATAGCACATTAGCAAAAGAACCATTTAAATTAATATCTTTTATACAAAAACATATAATTATCCAATCAAAAAACAGAGATCTGAGAGACGTTGACTAACTTTTCACGAAAATAAGCGATTGGAGCGAGAATTAAAAGCCCTAACACATCACGATAAACGCAGAAAACAAGCTGACTAACGCCAAAATTCAGGGCTAATTTCGTAATAACATGAGATCCACCGGCGAAAAGTTGCACCATTGTCATCGCTGCGTGTGCCCGCCGTGTTTCTCCATCGATCGCCATTACCATTGCTACCGAAAACACAGAAATTAAAAAACTTTGTATCTATTTATCTATCTATGTATCTATATATATGTGTGTGTATGTTAATACACAAATGAATCTGTATGTGTAGATTTGATTCCGATCGATCGGAATAGTTGATTTCTCCCCAATTTTTGTCAATTGGATAAAAGAATTTGGTAACTTTTGAAGAAAAAAATTCAACTTGAAAGGGTGATGAATGAATGATGTGGTTTGAAAAATTGGGGATCTTTTTAATTTAGGGTTAGACAACAATTTGGAGTTTTGGATGACCTGGTGGTTGCTAGAATTTTAAGAAAGGTATACATGTTACCACTGATTGGGCACCCTTTGAGACGTCTTGTATAGGGTCTTTACGGGGCATCTAATGTTTCTTTAACCCTTTTGAGACGTTTAGTAAAGATCTGTACAAGACGTATAGGGTTTTTGATTCATGACCAGGTGTTCAACTTCGTATAACGTTCAAATCAATCACATATACGTCTCGTATGGGACTATACATTGGGTTTACGATGGCCATATACGGAGAGTACAGGTCTGTAAATAGCATACTAGCTTACTGATTTGACTATGATACGGTGTCTGGGCACATGATAAAGAATATGTTGCGTACATGGTTGTACGTGGTGTATATTTTTAATTCAAAATTGTATAAATTGTGGCATGCAGAGAAATCTTCATGCTCGATAAACTTATACTCATCTTGTTTGTATTTTTGTGTTGGAAAAAGTGTGTTTCTTTATATATTTTTTATTTTTAGGATTAAAAGCGCTAAAATGTATAACAGGAACAAGTTAACGATAAAAACCAGCATAAGTACATAAGAAGGGAAGATGACACGCTATACCAACCCTCCAAGCTTCACCCCAAGACCAAAAACAACGAATCAGAAGTCAAGCATAGGGTCGTGCCTGATCGGCATGGGGTCGTGCCCCCTTCAAGATTCCAGAAAGAAAAAAAAACAAACAGAAGCAGACAAGAGACCCGGGGCTGTGTCCCTTGGACACGGGCCGTGATCAACTCCAGATATGCAAAATCTTGGATAATACAGGAAGTACAATGGTCACGGGGCTGTGCCGTTGACACACGGGACCGTGTGGCATCTAATCTGACAAGCTCATTAAATGAGAACAGAAAAGGAGGAAGACACGGGCATGTGCCCACCAGGCACGGGCCGTGTGAAGTTACTGTTTCCAGCTATAAGTAGGGGTGTTTGGTTTCATTCCAACTCATCTCTTAGCAAACCACTTCTCTCACACCTGTCACCACTCCACTACTACAACACCACCATCATCCACCACATTATCCATCATCCATCCTTAGAGTGTGTGTAGTAGTATCGGAATCCAAAATTGATTGTAAGAGTTTGTGTCAAACAAAAGGTCATGCTTGGCTAATCTCTTATATCACTTGGTGAACACAAGTTATTTATGTATTACTGTTGATTTCCAAGCTTTTGTTAACTTTTTAATTGGGTATATATTAATGACTATAAATACTAGTTTTTTTATTTCGAAAGTGAACTTTATTCTATCATCTCTTCATGTTTTGTCGATTCACTCATTCGTGTCTTTACTGTCTATATAAAGCACGTTAACTGCCTGGAAGGGGGTTAGAAGGGTGGTATGGGTAACGTTCATGTCGCGTTCAGTGTATAGATCCTGCAAAGACTCGATTCAAGCTTATTAGAATTTCCTTTGAGGCAGATAGTATCAAATGGGGGAAGTAAGAACGGCTTGAATCCCTTATAAATAAACTACTATTAAAACAGTAAACCGGCCTTGCCGGACTGTATCCTTGCTGACTCAGACCAATATGACCGAGGGTAGTGTTGCCTCCAAAAGAGGGACATGCCACATTTTGTATTAATAACTTACTTAATTATCTTTCAATATTCCGGCATTCGGGACTGTATCCCCTGACTTAGACTAATATGACTGAGGGAAACGTTGCCTCCAAAAGAGGGACATGCCACTATTATCAAACAAAATCTCTTAAAAAATCCAAAGTGCGGAAATCATCAAAGGATATATAAATAAATGATAAGTCGGAGCCAAGTGATTCTATCTTGTCTATTTGTTTCTTTTATTCCTTAATTTATTTCTTTAGTTTACTTATATTAAAAATCTTTTCTCAAAATTGGATTAGATTAGACGTCGATTATATTCCGGTATTAAAAACTCTTGTGTCCTTGAACGACCTCGGTATCTTACCATCACTATACTACACCAATGATAGGTGCACTTGCCCTAACGTAATATAGAGAGTGATAGTGTTATATCGTGTTTTTATAAATTTAAAACTTTAATAAATAAGTGAAAAATACAAAAAATATATTAAAAATATACACCACCTCACTCACGTCAATTATATAAAGACATGAATATAGCAAGTTACAAGAAAAATACTTAAAACTCAAAGTAACAAAAAAAAGGGCCTTCATGCTGTGCAAACAAAAAGTAGTAGCTACCACCATATTGAAAACCTACCATTGGCCTTCAATTCAAACTTTAGTAATTTTTTTAATGGGCTTCCCCAAGCCATACGGTTGGAATTATAGGCCCACCAAGTGACCAAGTTGGTGTTGTTAAAAACTAGTTAATTCCCCCTCGCATTGCGAGGTGAGGTCGAGTAATAGCGAGTCTTAGACAGCTCTTGACACGTAAAACAATTAAATTAGTCAACCAATTAAAACAAAATACTTTTATAGTTTTGCTAAAAAACTAAAACAATGGCAATACTGTTATTTTTAACTAAGTGAAAATTATATTTTTAGACTGGGGTTAAATCGTAATTTGCCAAAAGCTAAAGTGGTGGCGGTACTGTAAATTGAAACCGGGGAAAATTTGTAAATTTGCGCATGGCAAATTCGTAATTTTGAACTTGGGGCAACACAGTAATATAAATTTGAACTGAAGGCACAATCGTAATTTTAGGCCGAAGGTGAAACCGTAATTTTATTTTGAACCGAGGGCATAATCGTAATTTTGAGTTGGAGCCAAAAGCATAATTTTGTTTTGGACATGGGCAAAAGCGTAATTTTTAACTGAGGGCGAAATCATAATTTTTTAAACGGGAAAATCTATTTTTGTAGAGAGGGCAAAATCGTAATTTTAAGGTGGGGCAAAAACATATTTTTTTTTTCTTTTGAACTGGGGCGAAAACGTAATTTGAGCTGAGGGTCAAATCGTAATTTTGAGTCGAGGGCAAAATCGTAATTTTGGGATGAGAAAAAAGCGTAAGTTTTATTTTGAGCAAGGGGTAAGAACGTAATTTTAAAATGAGGAAAAACCGTATTTTTTAAGTGTAAAAAAAATTAATAAATGGTTGGTCCAATGGGGTAGTGCCAAGCCAGCTGCCTGACATTATTCCCCCATTTGAGGTTTGTATATGTAGTAAATTTGAAACTGAAGGCAAAACGGTATTTTTAAAGCGTAAAAAAATTAGTAAATGGTTGGTCTAACGGGGAGTGCCAGACCAGCTGGCTGGCACTATTCCCCCATTTTGTGGTTTGTATATGTAGTAAATAAATGTTTAGCAATTTCAACCTTACTCTTTTGGTGTCCTTGTTGTTAAATAAAAATTACTTTTATTATTATTATTATTATTATTATTATTATTATTATTATTTAATATACAACTACTCCAGATTGTTTGATTTTTTGTTTTTTTATATTCGTACTAATAATGAAAGATACTATATGTACGTTAGCAATAGTGTTATACGATATTTTCTTTTGTAAATTTACGTTTTTATTTTTTTGGTTACACAATGACACAATATATTAATTAAACCAAATAGCTTTGTAAATTACCTTTTCTTATTTTTTATTTTGTAGCATGTATGTTTCACGCTACATTGCGCAAACAAATTCACTAGCTAGTTTATCATAATACCCGGGCTTAAATATCTTTCTTTTTAGTTTCTTCCTATTCTTCTTCCACGGGTCTGACATCGAGTATATAAGCTTTCCAATGTTTAAGCTTTTTGATAACATCCTCTGGATCAATGCGTCCAGTGATCTCATTTTTTGCTCATTCATATTCGTAGCCACCGAGTCGATCCCTAAAGGGGTTTCAGAAGATGTTTTCTCTTAAGTTAATCAAATTATGGTCCTTAAACCAAATTGTATAAAAGAAAACAAAGGTTAACCTGTAAGTTCGATAACCTTAGCTCTTGCAGCTATTTTCTGATCCTCGGTACGCATTTTCAATTTGATAACCACTTTCTGCGATTAATTATAGATTAATACAGTTAATTAAAGAAAAATACAAAAGCTGGCTATATTCATATTATTTTTTAGAGTTAAATGTCATTTTAGTCCTTGTAGTTTGAATCATTTTGCCAGTTTAGTCCAAAGGCTTCATTTTCGCTTGTGGATCCAAAAATGTTTCATCGTTGTCATTTTAGTCCACTAGGTTAACTTCATCCATTTTTTTCTGTTAACGAGAAGAGCAATTCGGTCATTTTATATGTAATTATGTTAACTAGAAGGGCAATTCGGCCATATAAAATGACGGAATTGCCCTTCTCGTTAACAAAAAAATTGGATGAAGTTAATCCAATGGACTAAAATGGCAACGGTGAAACCTTTTTGGACCGACATGCGAAAAATGAAATAACGGATGAAGTTAATCCAGTGGACTAAAATGGCAACGGTGAAACCTTTTTGGACCGACAGACAAAAAAGAAACCTTTGGACTAAACTGGCAAAATAGCCAAAAGCACAGGGACTAAAATAACATTTAACTATTTTTTATTTCAAAGAAAATGAGGTTCATATGAAGAGAGGAAGAGAGTGCATAATTTCACCTTCCTTCCAGGCATGTTGATGGAGATGATGAAGTAGGTGTACCGAATAGTTTAAGAAATCAAGATAGGTTTTGAATACAATTGTATGCTATTTATAAGGAGATAGTAGTGTGGATTTACTGAAAAAATAACTAAGGATTAAATGGATCATTATTGGTAATGTGAATGATCCTTAGAATTTATTAAATCATACACATGTAATAAGAACTAGTTAATATATTTAAAACAAAATAGTTGTGAACCTCCCATATTCATGGCCATGTATATTATCATGATTCAGAATTAATGCATTGAATAACCATATTACTAGGCTTCGTTGTTTCGTTAACCAAGTTTCCATGACTTTTGTAACCTACAAGTATTGTAAACGAATCGAATGTGCATGGACGAAGCATTTTGCCTTTGTTCGTCTAACTCTAATTAAACATATGACTGAACACGAACAAATAGATTGTTGGGGGTTATTTGTCTATGTTCATTTGTTAAGAAAGTGATGTGTTGTTTATATATATATATATATATATTATATATATATATATATATATATAATATAATAAAATAATATATATAATATATATATGATCAGGATCAAGAAGAAACCCCCTTTGAGTTGTGAGAACTTAAAGAACTCGGCATTTCCATACGATTTTCGACCCCATTTTTTCACACCCCTATATTAAAACGTTAGAAAACACTGCCGTAAAAAATTAAAAAAAATTCGAAGTGGGTTTTTCGGGCCTTTACAATGGCTGTAAAAAAGGTGATGACATAAGCATGACATCACTTTTTACAGCATTTACGGCTGCCGTAAATGAAAAAAAAGTTTTTTATTTTTTTTTATTTTTAGGAAAAGTTGATTTTTTAGGTATTTTGGTAATTTTTTTTTGAGAAAAACCTTTCGTAAGATCGAGTTCATCTAAGTTCTCACAACACGTATGAGTTTTCATTTTACCCTAACCCTATATTGGGGGATGGGTAAAATGAGAATCACCTTTAAAGTTGTGAAAACCGTAGGAAACCAATATAAGCAAGCAGCGATCAAAAGTGTTTTAATGGATGAGATTAAAAGACAATAAAAAAGTTGTAATTATTGTGCTTTAATTAATTAGTTTTTGTTTTTAGCGGGATAAGGGTAAATCGGTATTTTTACTAAACTATTTAATGATTGGTAATTAAAGTTGTAATCATTGAGCTTTAATTAATGTTTGTGATTTAATTAATGGGTTTTTTTTGAATTTGCAGTAAGAAAATTATTTTACGTAGGGGTTCAAACTTTTTTTGCGCGCCGGTTTTAGACATTTTTACGCGAGGGTTTAGACTTTTTTTACGCGCGGTTTCAAACTTTTTTTACGCGCCGATTTTAAATTTTTTTACGCGCGGTTTTAAACTTTTTTTACGCGCGGTTTTAAACTTTTTTACGCGCCGATTTTAGAATTTTTTTATGCGCCGTTTAAATTTTTTACGCGCCGGTTTAAACTTTTTTAGCGCCGGTTTAGAACTTTTTTACGCCTGTTTAGAAACTTCTTTTGCGCGCCGGTTTTAAACTTTTTTACGCGCGTGTTTCAACATTTTTTACGCGCTGGTTTAGAAACTTCTTTTTACGTCGCCGTTTTCAACTTTTTTACGCGTCGGTTTTAAACTTTTTTTACGCCATGGTTTAAACTTTTTTACGTGCCAGTTTAGAAAATTTTTTTACGCGTCAGTTTTAAATTTTTTTACGCACGGGTTTTAATTTTTTTACGCGCCGATATAAAATTTTTTTACGCGCAGTTTTAAACTTTTTAGCACACTTTTAAACTTTTTTTACGCGCGGGTTTAAACTTTTTTTAGCGTGGTTTTAAACTTAAAAAATATTTTCGGCAAAAAAAATTTTTTACGGGTTTAAACTTTTTTACAAAACAAAAACTATTTTACGCAAACAAAATATTTTATTTTTACAAAAAAAACTTTTTTTACAATTTTTTTTCAAACTTTTTACAAATTTTTTTACGCCAAACATCTTTTTACGCCCCGACACCCCGATTTGTGTTTACGAAATTTCAGGATCTTACCAAACGAAACTCACCTCAAAAATCACGATTCAAATAGATGTCTATGTTGAATTTTAAATCGAAGAGAGAGATAATATGTGACATATTAAGTTTTAAATAGAAGAGAGAAAAAAGATGTGACATGTTGACTTTTAAATATGCTATTAGATGATAAGAGTTCTCATGGTTCTCGCAACTGGGATTGGTTCTCTCTTGAACCGAATCCTATATATATATATATATATATATATAATGGCTTGTGATCGTAAGCAAATAAAAACATATATATGGTTAGGTTCATTTTGAACACCCCTTGATTGTGAACACTAGTGAACTAATCATAGCCCTTGATTATCAATACACAAGTGTAAATCAATGGCCAAGATTTGATGATAAAAATACACTGGTTTATTTTACGATTTGATGATGTAAATCAATGGCTAGGAATTGTTCACTTAGTTAACAAATACACTAGTGTTCACTTTAGAATTCCACCCTATATATATTGTTTGTACATATTGTGTTAACCAATTTTATTTTGCACAAATCACACCCCTGAATTATGTATAGATGGCACTAGTATAGTAATTTAACTAATAAATACATGTAGTATAGTGGTTTAGTGGTATGGTGTTCGCCTAGCTTTTTTTCAACTACAATATAATTTAAATAAACAAAAAGAAAAACAACCAACGGGAAGCTAGCTAACATAGTACACAACAACACGAGATACATCGACAAACAAGTCGGACACCATCTAAACCTACGTCAATAACACCTAATTGAACATTGAAGACTCAAATATATAATATTTCATTTCTTCATTGATGTATTGCCCCATAAAAATGGTATGAGTTTAAAATTTTTACAAGAGCTTAGATGATATTGGGTGTAAAAATTGGTACGAGAAAAATAAAAAATGAGCTAGAGAATTCTCAGAGAGAAATGTAATAATTGATTAGGCTTTTATTTTATTTTTTTAACGGTGAATTTCTTGCTTCGTGTGAGACTTAAACCCAAAATCTTATCTTCACACTTATGTGTTTTAGAAGGATTTGTCTTACTACTGGACCACCAAACCCGTGATAATAAGTGATTACTTTGATTAGTTGATCTAGTGAATGTTGATGAATAATCATTTATTACATTTGATGGATCAGCCCAATCAACAAATATAGAAAAGTGAAAACCCCCCTGTTATTTTCATCTATTTAATGAAGCCCAAAAACCATAATGACTTGACTAGTTTGAAATCCTGGCCTGGGTCCAGTTAGATTTTGTTAAATATTATTGAATTAGAGCCCAATGACATTTAGAAACTGAGTCCCTTATGACTTTAATGATTTTAATGGAAACCTTTAATTAATAATAAAAAAAAGCTTTTAGTTATGACTTTTAATGATTTTAATGTAATCCTTTAATTAAGAATAAAAAAAAGCTTTTACAAAATACTGGTAGAACACAATTAAGGATGATATTAATGTTTATTATTTATTAATCAAAGGTAATTTTACCATTAAAATATTAGAAAAAAAAACATCAACACCCCCAACAATTATTACCTAAAACACATCAGTCAACACGCCAATATTGGCACCTCTATCATCGACTCTCATCACTCTCCCCTTTGCCCCACGTTCTTCATATAACACTCCATCTCCCTACAACCACCATCACACCACCTTTGCCCCTAATCATCGTCACACTACGTCCCGTCCACAATCGACCACCCACTTCCTCATATCCTTTTCTAGTTTTTCCTTTATAAAGTTCCATGTTATCCATTCATGTGTCCGGATATGTATTAAACTTATTTTGTGTGTTTAGATTCAAGGTTTTATACGTGTTTAATTGCTTATGTTTAAGTTTGGTTTAGGGTGTAGATCTCCATGTGTGCTTAGATTGAACTTCTAAATGTTGGTTTTGGTGATTATTTTGTTTATGAGCATGAAAATTCGATATAAATATGGATGAATAATTGAAAATAAATGATGAAGATATAAAGTAGATCCTAGTTCAACAAAAGTGGGTGGCGGCGGACGGTGGATCAGAGTATTCATTCAACGGTACATGAACATTTTAAACCTCACGTTTAGATTTTAGAACAAATTACATGGATGAGCCATGTGGTTTATAGCCAGCTATGGTTATGGTCCCTAAACGATGTAGTGGTTATAAACATAAAGGCTAACTTTTGTTTTACAAGTTAAACTTTGTGAACTTGATTTCTTTTCTTACAACAATAATTCATTAAATTACAATTGCATATATACTGGTTTTTTATGAGATTATAAATGTCGATATATATAATTGAATTGTAACACAAAATCAACCTTTTTACAGTTAAGTTGGTTTGTTTGTTGGAATTTGGTTTCCCATGTGTTGTTGATTAATGATCACTTGTCTCACCATTTATTTTGTTAGGTCAACTTTCTTTTGCCGTAAATATTCACTGTTTTCTACAGGATAATTGTCGTCTGTGTCATTTGGTTTTGTTGATTGATTATTTATGGATATGTAGGTCACTTTAAGATCTATATTTTTTTTAACGACAAAAAACACTTTATATATGAATATAAAGAGCCAGCAAGAAGCTGGAACTACAAACAAACGGAAACAGAACAACAGAGAAAACTGTTACAAAACGTCAACAACATCAAACAAAATCCAGTTCTCCCAGGAAGGCTTTTTGAGATTGGACCGGTTACAAATCCATAGAAAAACGTCTTCCTTCACATGCTCCACAGTCTTCATGATAGGAGTGAACCAATCGTCAAACACTTTGGCATTCCTAGCACTCCATATTCTCCAGATCGTAGCCATCACAATGGTACGAACCAACCTTTTCCACACCTTCCCACCCGAAGTGTCTTCTATGTGTTTCAAAAGCTTGGCCAAACTATCACACACCATAGGGAATCTAATCCTAACCCAGGAGAGAACATTCCACCAAATACTTTTAGCCCAAAGACATTTGAAGAAGATATGATCTGGGTTCTCAACATGAATGCCGCACCGGGGACAGGAAACATCGGTCAAAGGAATGCCCCTGTGAACTAATCCTTCTCTGGAAGCTATCTTACCAAGAATGGCTCTCCACAAAGATGATTGGCTTTTGGAGGAGCCCAGCTTATCCACTGGAAACCCGGAATGCAACTCGAATCAGCCACCATATTTCCTTCAATATCAAGTCGCACTTGTTTAACCGAAAAGGAGTCCTTCGAATTTTATCCTCCATTTCCAGTTCCCGTTATTCTTAACAAGATTCAGATTTAAATCTATCCCCTGCTTTAGAGGTTCCGAATCCATACCCCTAATGACTTTCCACACCCCGGAAATCGATTTTTGATTGGAATAAGCTGATCCGGAAGTTGTTTTTGTGAACCGAAGCGACAACTTTCGCCCAAAGTTGATTTGGATTAGCGTTAAATCTCCACCACCATTTAGTCAGCATAGCGAGATTATAGTCTCTAATCCTCCCGACCCCTAAACCGCCTGACTTCTTCGATCTCAGCATAGACTCCCATCGAACCCATCGCATTTTGTTCCTCGTGTCCGAAATACCCCAAATAAAATCCCTACGAATCTTATCGATCCTGTTAATGATACACTTAGGGGCAAAAATAGGACAAGTAGTACGCCAGAATGCTCCCCAACACTGACTTCGCTAAGGCCAACCTGCCTGCAAACGATAAATGCCTCGCTTTCCACTTCGAAAGTCTTACTTGCGCTCTATTCACTACAGGTTCCCAATATTTAGCTCTCTTCATACTCGCCCCAATGGGAACTCCCAAATACATAAAAGGCATAGACCTCGCCTCATAATTCAACTGGCAAGCTAGACGGGCCACCTCCTCCGCGTTGACTCCAACCCCAAAAAGTTTACTCTTTCTGTGATTATTTTTCAGCCCCGTAACCAGACCCAACCACCTCAAAAGGCGGTTAAGGGTCGCCACATTCTGGTCTGACCACCTACCTATGAAGAGGACGTCGTCAGCATAACATAAATTGGAAAACAAAGGCCCGCCATTTGGAAGCTGAAAACCTTGGAAGAGGCCTTCAGCAGAAGCTCTATTCAAAAAAAGGTTAATAATTTCCATAGCAATAATGAACAGAAAAGGGGACAGAGGGTCTCCCTGTCTTAAACCTCTCTTGAATTTGAACTCGGTTGTAGGCGATCCATTGACAAGGACCGAGCCCATGTCGGACTTTGAGCAACCTTTGCTCCACAATATCCATTTCGCCGGGAAGTTCATAAATGACATCATTTGGAAAAGGAATTTCCAAGTTATAGAATCGTATGCCTTCTCAAAGTCAACTTTGAAAATTAACAATTTCGATTTATTTTTCTTAGCCCAAGCAACCGACTCGCTAATGATAAGGGGGCTATCTAATATTTTACCTCTCCCTACGAAAGCGTTTGCGTCGGAGAAATAACATCATTGATAACAAGCTTTATACGGTTTGTTAAAGCTATAGCAATGATCTTATAAATAGACCCGACTAAGGAGATCGGTCTAAAGTTTGAAAGATCTTGAGGGTCTTTGGATTTAGGAATGAGGGCAACGAAGGAGGAGTTACAACCTTTGCTAATAATTCCATGTTGAAAAAATCACTCATGACTCCCATAAATAAGAGGCTTCAGGTTGTTCCAAAAAACCTTGAAAATTTTTAACGTAAAGCCGTCTGGACCCTGAGACTTTCCTCCATTGCAGTCTTTTATCGCTCTCCAGACTTCCAATTCCGAGAACTCACCTTCGAGAATCGAAGCACTATTATCCGAGAGTCTCCACTGAACTTGGGCCTTCGGTTTATAGGTTCAGAGAACTGTTTATTGAACCAGCTCCTAATTTTGCTCTTGAGCTCCGACGGATCCTAGACAAAATTATCTTCGAACTTGAGACCATTTATTCTATTGCTAGCCATATTTACGTTAACCATCTTGTGAAAAAACGAAATGTTTTCATCCCCGAACTTCAACCAATTTATCCTAGCCTTTTGCTGAGCATTTTTAGACTTAATCAAGTCCAACTCATTAACTTTAATCCTCAGGTCTAACCTTTTCTTTTTGTCCGAATCCGTTACCTGACCGAGGGCAGCCTTCCTTTCGATTTCTATAATAATCTCCTTCAACTCTTTGACTTCCTATATACACCAGCATCTCTTTCTCTATTGACTATCTATATACACACACATATGAATATGAATATAAGTATACATACACACATAGATATATATAAGACACATATATTAGACGTATCAATTACAAAGAGGATTTTACATGAGAAGTGTAGGAAAATATAATTTAATGGTTACACCTGACACTGTGGCAATTCGTGATTAAGTGGAAGTTAGTAACGGTTGGAAAGGGCAAAAGTGGAAATTTATCCCATTTGTTGACGTTTTTTATTAATTATTAGTTATACCATTATTTTCTAAAACCCAAATAACTTTTATATACTCATTATTGTTTTTTATCGAAATAAATATACCAAAACTCAAAATTTTATTCTTTTTTAATTTGGATATAATACTGTTATATTTTTCTTTAAAAATGTCAATTTTATAAAAAAAGGTGTAATGCAGCGTGATACAAAGTGTCATATCATTTTACAAAGCGATAATATCTTTTGTTTACACACACATAATATATATATGTATGTATGTATGTATTAAAAAGACTTCAAAGCAGAACCACAAATAAAGAAAAAAATACGATAATAGTTTATAATCAAATGAAATCATATACTTGCAAAAGATTAAATGAATCATTTCTCTTCGTTGTAATAAGTTTCATATATATGTATATAATATATAAGTTAAGAATTATAATGAAGATATATGTGTGTATAATCTATATGAATACATATGTACTAAATCTAAGCATATTCATGTAGCATTGATGTATTTTAATAGTTTTGTTAAAATATTAGATACATACATGTAAATATATGGTGTTGGTTAGTTTTTACATTATTTAATTATGGTTATGTATTAACCATACGCACACTGCATGCGTGTGCATGGTGGTTCACGTAAGAAGTTTATAAAAAGAATGTTAGAAACGTATGAAGTTGATATTGGCTACTTAATTCATCCACCCATGAAAATATGCGGTGAACATAATATATAAATAAGTTAAAATAAATAAGGATGATCATGAGACGGAAGGGAATTTCTCTTAGGCTGTAAGGTATGGTTTGAAGGTGGTAGGGGCTTTATTGCGTCACGTATGCGTCACGTTAACAAGGGAGACCCTATTGCATTTTCTCAATAGCTAGCATGATATAAGATAGAGACATCTCTTTCACTCCTAGAAAAATAGCCTTTGATGACACACGAACTAGACACACACTATTTTATGACATGCAAAAGCGTGTGTTATAAAAAAACCGTCATCGTTTATAAAATCTGAAAAATTTATGACACACATTTTTGTGTGTCATTGTTTTAGTGTCATTAAAAAAAAATAAAACACCTTCAAAAAATGTGTCATCTTATTTTTTTTTCTAATGATTAATCAATTAAAATTATAAAGTGACTTAAAGTTTATCTAATTTACTATGTATCTAATTGTAGAAATATCAAGAATTGTTTTTCAGTTCGTAGTTGCTAAACGTTTACAATTATTATTTAAATATTATTCGGGTTATTACAGCAACATCATATAAGAGATATCTTAAGTATGTGGTTTTGTAATAATCATGCAATGCTATTTTTAATATGTAGTTTTGTTATATTGTAACCTTTTAAATAAATTAATCAATATTTTAAAGTTTAATCTAAATGAAAATAATTTTGTTTTAGAGAATTTAATAAAGAAAAAATTGGACAACTATGTATTATGAAGAAAAATGGGTATACAATTGGGTAAATAGATCCATTTTATCAGGTAACTTTTTATTGAAAGGTCAGATTTATTCAACAGACGGAACGGCTGACACCCTTGTAACCAGGGGCCCCGTCGCCCTGTCACATCTGACCTGCAGCGGAATAAAGTCGGGGCATGATTGGGTTATCACTAAAGCCCATGATATGTACTAAGAAGTTTCAAATTTATTAAATTCAAATTAAAATTTAAATATCCAACAAAATTTCATACAAACACAAATAATAATCTAAATGCTTGTTCCAACGAAATAACTTGTTTATTCTTCTAGGCCATCCTAAGTGTTTCTTTCCTCAACTTGATCACCTGTATCATGCGTAAAACAGAGGAAATTTTGGGTCAACAAAAGTTGGGGAATGAACCTTGATAAAACATTTAAGTAAATCAATTTTATCGTTGTTTAAATAAGATTGTGCATAATCACATGTGAACAAATGTATAATGTACCAAATCACAAACCACATTGAATGAATATATGACATGAATGATGTTGTATCTGAGATCAAGGCTCAATCGAACGGAGCCGATCTAATGAGGCACCTGATGCTCAACCCGTATCTCACGAGGAACTGATGGGCCTAATGAAATGAGTGCACTGAAAAGATAAAATGTATCCACACATAAACCACACTACAAGCAATACACATTTGATCACGAAATGATATAAGTACAAGTGTTTAAATAAAATAAAAAACGATACGACACATGATACACCCCAAAACGTATTAAAACGAGGAATTTGTAGAGATTCACTCATATTGGGTGCGTATTCTAGAACGGAAATGAGAGCGCACAAGTCGTGGATTTAACTGACGAGGACGTACTAACCTATAACAATAATGTGATAACCCAATAAATAAATAACTACTTATTGGTTAAAACCTTTGTTAGGTCTTTAAGTTATTTTTTTGCGGTTTTTTAATCCTTTGAAATTTATATATTTTAAGCAAATTTTATTGATTTTTAGATAAATAATTAATATAATTCATAAATTACGAATAAAATAAAATAGGAAAATAAAAAATAAAAACTTGTCAGTCTGACAATGTTTGTCAGACCGGTCGAACAGTGGGACTCGCATGCGTGTGGTGAGGTTCGAACTCGTGACCTCTCGGTTACGTGCACGCAGCTCTTCCAACTGAGCTACGTGTCTAACCCGAAAGAATCTGAATTCTTATTATATTTATACACACTTTAAATTATTTCTAATTTGATTAAATTTCAAAAAAGTTTTTAATAGTCCGACCGGCGCGTGACTAAGGATTCGAACCCAAGACCTTGTTGGTGAGATGCACCCAGCCCAACCAACTGGGCTGGGTGTCTAACCCGACAGAACTAGATTTTTAATTACATTTATCTACAAAAAGCCATCTGTTATAATTCGATCAAAATAAAAACGGTTAGGCGGTCATGACCTGGATTCGAACCCGGGACGTGCAGGCCGTGTTTGCACACAGTCCACCGCTGGATTGTGTGTCTAACCCGGTTAAAACTTGGGTTTTTATTACATAAAACACATAGCCCCACTTCATCTTCTTCATTTAGGAATTAACTCAGATTTGTACCCGCCGGTGATATTTTGTTTTAAATTTGTTGATCTTCTGAACATTACGATAATTAAACAAAGCTCAACAGAAAAGAACAAAGGTTCTTACCGTATCTCAAAAGTGGGTGACGGCACGATTCCGGCGAGTGGATTCCGGCAGTGGCGGCGGTTCTCCGGTGGAACAGAACAGAGGTTTAGAAAGGAATTCGAGGGTGTGGGCGAGTTGATTAGTGCGGACTTGGTCGGTATTTATAGGTGAACATCAACAGGGGATTCGATTTTTGGTTAATTGGAACTTTAGTGATTGATACTGCCAGAAAGATGACAGTCGCGTTAATTGTGGTTTACCATAATTAATCCCGGCCAGCTTGTCGGAGATATCAACGAGAAAGGAAAGGCGCGTCCTTGATCGTGACCTTGGTTTGCAGGTTTAGAGCTGGAGTACACATAAGAGATTTAAACTTCTAATCTTAGCACAATAGTGTGTACAGTCCAGTGGTGTTTTGCGGTGTGTGTGTGTTCGGGGGGTACCCGGGTTTGATTCCCGGTTCACCCATTTTGGCTTTTCTTTACTTTATTAATTTTATTAAGTTTATTAAATCATTTATATATAATTATTTAACTATTTGATTGATTAATTATTTTACTTTATTGAGATTAGTTTTTAAACATTTGTTATTAATATATGTATATATATTATATATATAAATTTTAATATATTAACAAAAACAAAAATGTTAAAATCAACCGATAAAAATAAATACGCTTTGATTGATAGTTTGGGCCGGGTTTTCGAGACCCAATTTACACGGATGTTACAATATCCCCTACTTTTAGAAATTTCGTCCCGAAATTTTAAGTAGTGGTTGCAACTGGAAAGAGATGCGGGTATTTTTGGCGCATTGAGTCTTCCCGTTCCCAAGTAAACTCGGGACCTCGTTTTGACTCCCAACATACCCTAACGATTGGAATTCGACTTCGCCTTAAACGCTTCTCACCGAAATCCATGATCTCTACTGGTCTTTCAACGAAGTGCATTGATTCATCGACTTGTATATCTTCCAGAGGGATATGGAGATTTTCGTCGGCAAGGGACTTTTTCAAGTTCGATACGTGAAACGTGGGGTGAATTTTGTTGAGTTCATCTGGTAGGTCAAGCTTATATGCTACAGGACCTACTCTTTCGAGTATCTTGAAAGGTCCTACGTAGCGTGGTGCGAGCTTGCCCTTCTGGCCAAAACGAACCACTCCCTTCCACGGTGATACTTTCAAAAGTACTTGATCACCAACGCCAAACTCCAAGGGCTTTCGTCGTTTGTCAGCATAACTCTTTTGACGACTTTGAGCTGCTAGAAGATTGTTTCGAATTTGAATGATTTTGTCGGTTGTTTCTTGAATCAATTCAGGTCCGGTGATTTGCGCTTCACCAATTTCGTGCCAACATACTGGAGATCGGCATTTACGACCATATAAAGCTTCGAAAGGAGCCATGCCGATACTTGAATGATAGCTATTGTTGTACGAAAACTCGACTAACGGTAGATGAGCGTCCCAGTTCCCTTTGAACTCTATGACACATGCTCGAAGCATGTCTTCAGGGTTTGGATGGTGCGTTCAGATTGACCATCAGTTTGAGGGTGAAAGGCGGTGCTAAGGTCTAACCGTGTACCCAAAGCGGTTTGTACGGCTCGCCATGTTCGTAAAGTGAAACGACCATCACGGTCTGAAATGATGCTTAACGGTACACCACGACGGCTTACGATCTCGTTGATGTAGATACGAGCTAACTTCTCGTTCTTGAAGTCCTCGTGAATCGGAATGAAGTGAGCTGATTTTGTAAGACGGTCAATGATTACCCATATGGTGTCATACCCACTGGAGGTGCGAGGTAACCCGGTAATGAAGTCCATGGTTATGTTTTCCCACTTCCATACAGGTATTTCGGATTGGACTAGAAGTCCTGAAGGTCTTTGATGTTCAGCTTTCACTTTGGAACATGTAAGCACTTGGAAACAAAAACAGCGATATCCTTTTTCATGCCAGGCCACCAGTAGGTGTATCGTAGGTCTTGATACATCTTATCGGCTCCTGGGTGTACAGAGTATCGTGTTTTGTGAGCCTCATTCATGAGGAAATCATGAAGGTTGTCGCGATCGGGAATCCATATGCGGTTTAAATAATATAGAATACCGTCGGATTTGGTTTCAATTTTGAGTTCAGCTCCACATGACAGCTCATCGCGTACGTCATTTTCCGTTACAGAGATATGTTGAGCTGCCCGGATTCGATCCTTGATATCGGTTATGACTAAGTGCATCCGCCACAACGTTTGCCTTGCTAGGATGATATCGAATTTCACAGTCGTAATCATTGAGAAGTTCGACCCATCTTCGTTGTCTCATATTCAACTCTTTTTGATTGAAGATATGCTGGAGGCTCTTGTGGTCAGTGTATATTTCACACTTGGTACCGTAGAGATAATGTCTCCATATCTTGAGAGCGAACACGACGGCTCCAAGTTCCAGGTCGTGGGTGGTGTAATTCTTCTCATGTACTTTGAGTTGTCTAGAGGCATAGGCTATGACCTTTCCTCTTTGCATCAGTACATAGCCTAAACCTTTCCCTGATGCGTCGTAATAAATCACAAAGTCATCGCAACCTTCAGGGAGTGTAAGGATAGGTGCGTCACAAAGCCTTTGCTTCAAGGTTTGGAAGGCCTCCTCTTGCTTGGGTCCCCAAATGAAGGGTTTTCCCTTGTGAGTCAAGGCCGTGAGTGGAATGGCGATACGAGAAAAATTGGTGATGAAACGGCGATAATATCCAGCCAAGCCAAGGAATGACCTAACTTCGGTAGGGGTACGTGGCGCTTGCCATTCTTGCACAGCCTTGATCTTTGAAGGGTCGACATGAATCCCTTTGTCATTCACTACATGGCCAAGGAATTGCACCTCTTTCAACCAGAATTCACATTTTGAGAAGTTAGCGTAAAGCTTTTCAGTCCTTAAGAGTGTGAGAATGAGTCGAAGATTTCGCTCATGATTAGATTTTGACTTGGAATAGATCAGAATGTCATCAATGAAGACTATGACGAAACGGTTGAGATAGGGTTTGCATACTCTATTCATCAAATCTATGAAGACATCGGGGGCGTTGGTTAATCCGAAAGGCATAACCAGGAACTCATAATGACCATAACGAGTTCGAAAGGCAGTTTTTGGAATATCTTCTTCGCGCACCCTGAGCTGATGATAACCAGAACGAAGGTCGATTTTTGAAAAACAGGTGGCACCTTGAAGTTGATCTAGAAGGTCATCAATACGAGGCAGTGGATAGCGATTCTTAACCGTCAACTTGTTGAGTTCTCTATAATCAATGCACATGCGAAACGTTCCATCGTTCTTCCTCACAAAAAGAACGGGCGCACCCCAAGGTGATGAGCTAGGACATATGAATCCTTTGTCAGTCAGCTCTTGCAGTTGACTGGCCAACTCTTGCATCTCGGATGGGGCTAACCTATCGGGAGATTTTTCGACCGGTGTAGTGCCAGGCACAAGATCGATTCGAAATTCGACTTCTCGCACAGGAGGAAGTCCTGAAACGTTGTCGGGAAAAACTTGCGGGAATTCTTTCATAATTGGAATATCTTCGAGCTTCCTCTCCTTGCCTTCCTTCTTGACGACGTGAGCTAGAAATACGACGTAATTCTTGCGAAGATAACTTCGGGCTTGAAGACAGGACATCAATTTGAGCCCTTTCGAAGGAGTTTCCCCAAAGATACGTAGTGTCTGACCGTCGGCGAGAGGAATACGAATAAACTTTTCATGGCACACCACTTCAGCGTGATGCTGGCTGAGCCAGTCCATGCCGATGATAACATCGAAACTTCCCAATTTCATAGGAATGAGATCAATTGAAAAATCGTGATCATTTAGGGTGAGAGTACAATCGCGTATAATAGAATTTAATGAAGTGGGTTTTCCGTCAGCAACTTCCACCGTCAGAGATTCAACGAGATTATCACGAGGTTGGTCGAGAATAGATTCGAATTCTAAAGACACAAAGCTCTTATCCGCACCAGTATCGAATAATATGGATGCATAACTACCATTTACGAGAAACGTACCGTTGATCACATTGTTGTCAGCCCTGGCTTGGTTGGCGTTGATATTGAAAGCTCTTCCTCTAGCAGGTGGAGGAGCTTGGTAGCTTGGTTTACCGGGTTTGCTTGAGCTTGGGCATGGATGATGTTCACCAGGCGTGGCCAAGTATTCCTGAAGTGGTTTGGGTCCCCACAATTGAAACAGGCTCGTATGGATTGCATCATGGGGTAGTTGGGTTGGTAGTAAGGTTGGGCTGCGAGTTGTGCAGGTGGTAGAAGTAAGGGTTGTTGGGCTTGGCCCACCATTTGATTTTGGGTTTGGGTTGGAGGTGTTGACTGTGGTTTGATCGCTGAAGGGTACGGCAGGTTTGGATAGTGTGACCCGCACGGCCACAACTTGTGCAATGTTGGCAAGGGTTTTCAGGAGGGTGATGGTATTGGCAACGGTTACACTTTGGGTGTGGGCCAGTGTATGGCCTTTTGAATGGTGGCTGGAGGGGCAACTTGGGTGATTGGAGCAGCAGTGATGGGAGGGTTGGTTTGGGTGACAGCAAAGTTCTTGCCATTTCGCTTCCTCTTACCAGCAAACTTCGAGGATGAACCTGAGTGGTTTGGAATTGGGGTCTCAATGGGTGCTTTCTTCTTCTCATCTTTAAAATTGCCATTTCGAATGCGATTTTCAGTGAGTTCCGTAGCTAACTCCATTGCGGCTTCGAGTGTTGCAGGCGAAGTGCTTAAAAACGAATCTTGGATTTTCGAGGGAAGGCCTCGAATGTAGTGTTCAATTAAGCGGTATAATGGGGTGAATAGATTGGGAACCATTTGGTTCAACTCAAGAAACCTCTTGTTATAGGAGGTGTGATCCCCTTATTTTTTCTTTAGAGCATAGAATTCAACTTCAAGCTTCTTGATCTCGCTTCTAGGGCAAAAATGTCTTGTCATGACCTCTCTTAATTCTTCCCATGATAAGGCCATGGCATTGTCTACACCTCGCTTTCCTTGTTCCGTGTTCCACCAGGTAAGGGCTACCCCAAACAATCTTCCAGTCGCGTAACGTACCTTACGGTCCTCAGGACAGTCGCAATTGAGAAAGATGTTTTCCATCTCCTCAAACCAGTGGAGGAGAGCGGTGACACCTTCAGTCCCTTCATATTTTGGGGGATCGCAAGACTTGAAGTGTTTGTAGGTGCATTCGGGGTTTTGGAAGGAGGGTTGACGACGCTTTGGTCTTCTTGGTTGGGAGGGTTAATGGGATTACGGTGAGGGCTTGCTGAACTTGTAGCACGATGTCAGGAGGCACTGCGGCCATTTGTTTAGCAATTTGCGTGGCCAAGCGTTCGTTTGACTTTCCTGACCTTCTACCTCCACGTAATTGCCTAGCCGACATCTACAGGAATATATGTAGGGAGATTGTGAGTTCAAGAATTTCCTAGGTGTCATGTGTCGTAAAAAGAATGAAAACAATATAACTGAAAATAATTTAACTACATCCATAGGATGTCTTGGGTTTGCTCATGTTTGGGCCTCCAAATGTCCCCCATGCCATTGCCTGTGTAGTCATGTGGGCCCCCATGACTATTGGGCTTGGTAAGATTCACATTGGTGTCGGCGGGTTAACATTTGTACCACCCGAATGAAAATCGTAAAACATGATTGCGAGATGTATGGTCGGAGGGTCTCCAGGAGTGGACACAATAACAACTCAAAGTGGGGTTAGTTCACACGACGTTTGGTATATCATGCTTTGGCATAATAGGTCCTTCGTACTCTCATCGTTAGTCCCCAGGTAGGCAAACTGGTCCTTTATTTTGGATTTATACGAATGCCAAGCCTAGACAGGACGTTCCGACTACCGGTACTCGTACCCTTCCAGTTACTACATGCCCGTCGTGAAAACTCACTTTGATGTGATTTGAAGAATATGAAAACATTGCAAAAGTCTTTGAAAAGAAATAGCGGAAATTGTGAAATTGTGAGGTGTGTGCTTTCATAGATATGATATGATATGATGGTATGATCTATGATGAGTATTGCATATTAACATGTACTTGTGAGAATGTTTGCATAATGTTGTGTGTGAATATAAACATGAAACATATAAAATCATGAATTTGCATGTAACACATAAACAATTTAAATCTAGTTAACTATAGTATAGGCTCTAAAGGTCTAATAACCTATCCTATATCCCTATAGTCACAAGCTCTGTTACCAATCTGTCACACCCCGACCCACAGCGGCATAAAAGTCGGGGCATGATTGGGTTATCACTAAAGCTCATGATATTTACAAAGAAGTTTCATATTTATTAAATTCAAATTAAAATTTAAATATCCAACCAAATTTCATACAAACACAAATAATAATCTAAATGCTTGTTCCAACGAAATAACATGTTTATTCTTCTAGGCCATCTTAAGTGTTTCTTTCCTCAACTTGATCACCTGACAAAAGTTGGCGAGTGAACCTTGATAAAACATTTAAGTAAATCAATTTTATCGTTGTTTAAATAAGATTGTGCATAATCACATGTGAACAAATGTATAATGTAACAAATCACAAACCACATTGAATGAATATATGACATGAATGATGTTGTATCTGAGAACAAGGCTCAATCGAACGGAGCCGATCTAATGAGGCACCTGATGCTCAACCCGTATCTCACGAGGAACTGATGGGCCTAATGAAACGAGTGCACTGAAATGATAAAATGTATCAACATATAAACCACACTACAAGCAATACACATTTGATCACGAAATGATATAAGCACAAGTGTTTAAATAAAATAAAGAAACGATAAGACACATGATACACCCCAAAACGTGATTAAAACGGGGAATTTGTAGAGATTCACTCACATTGGGTGCGTATTCTTGAACGGAAATGAGAGCGCACGAGTCGTGGATTTAACTGACGAGGATGTACTAACCTGTAACAATAATGCGTATAACCCAATAAATAAATAACTACTTTTTGGTTAAAACCTTAGTTAGGTCTTTAAGTTATTTTTTGCGGTTTTTTAATCCTTTGAAATTTATATATTTTAAGCAAATTTTATTGATTTTAAGATAAATAATTAATATAATTCATAAATTAAGAATAAAATAAAATAGGAAAATAAAATATAAAAACTTGTCAGTCTGACAATGTTTGTCAGACCGGTCGAACATGTCACACTCCGACCCGCAGCGGAATAAAAGTCGGGACATGATTGGGTTATCACCAAAGCTCATGATATTTACTACGAAGTTTCATATTTATTAAATTCAAATTACAAATTCAAATATCCAATAAACAAAATTCATACAAATACAAAAAAACAAATCTAAATGTTTATTCCGATGCAATAACTTGTTTATTCTTCTAGGCCATCATAAGTGTTTCTTTCCTCAACTGGATCACCTGTATCATGTGTAAAACAGGGGAGAGTTTGGGTCAACAAAAGTTGGCGAGTGAACCTTAATAAAACATTTTAAATAATTGCTTGTTTTATTTGTTTACGAAAATTCGTGCAAAAATCACATGTGAGCAAATATCTATATGTAAACAATCACAAACCACATTGAATGAATATATGACATGAATGATGATGTATTTGAGATCAAGGCTCAATCAAACGGAGCCGATCTAATGAGGCACCTGATGCTCAACCCGTATCCCACAAGGAACTGATGGGCCTAATGAAATGCGTGCACTGACATGATAAATTTATTCCACATAATAATCACATAACAACCATTACACATTTGATTACAAGATGATATAAGCACAAGTGTTTAAATAAAATAAAGGAATTGTACGACACATGATACACCCTAAAACGTGGTTAAAACGGGGAATTTGTAGAGATTCACTCACCTTGGGTGCGTAGTCTTGAATGGTAAGGAGAGCGCACGAGTTGGGAATTTAATCAACGAGAAAGTACTAACCTAGAAATAATAACGCGATAACTCGGTAAATAAATTAAATTAATATTTAGGTTAAAATCCTTTGTTTAGGTTTTTAGGTTATTTTTTTTGTGCATTGTGTTGATATTCTAAACCCTTGAAAACGTATATTCTTAAACCTTTTATTTGATTTTTCTTTTAAATAAAAACCTTAGAATTTAAAATATTAATATAAAATAAAAATAAAATAATAAAAAAAATTTGTCAGTCTGAAAAGCCTGTCAGACCGTTTTGATGCGAGTAGGTATGCGCGTATGAAGAGTCGAACCCGAGACCTTACGTTCACGTGCACGTAGCTCTTCCAACTGAGCTACGTGTCTAACCCGTCATATTCTGGATTTTAATTATATTTATACACTCTTTAGATTATTTCTAATTTAATTAGATTTACAAAAAGGTTTCAGTAATCCGACCGGTGCGTGCCACAGTGCTCGAACCCGTGACCTTGGCGATGTGATGCACCCAGCCCAACCAACTGGGCTGGGTGTCTAACCTGGCTATACATGCATTTTATAAATATTTATATACTAAACAAGTTTTACACAGAAAGGTGAATTCAAGAAGAGTTTAAAAATGTCCGGCTGGTGTGAGGGTATGGACTCGAACTTGGGTTTACGCGCATATTTAATGCACACAGTCCACCGTTGGACTGTGTGTCAAACCTGTTTAAAACAAACATTTTAATTAAACTAATCAGTTAATCAGTTTTTGTTCATCTTCTCTGACGAGTATGAACTCTGATCTGGAGCTACAGTATCCCCTACTTTTAGAAATTTCGTCCCGAAATTTAAGTAGCAGTTGTAACTGGAAAAAGATGCGGGTACTTTTCGCGCATTGAGTCTTCACGTTCCCAAGTAAACTCAGGTCCTCGTTTTGACTCGCAACGTACCCTGACGATTGGAATACGACTTCGCCTTAAGCGCTTCTCACCGAAATCCATGATTTCTACTGGTCTTTCGACGAAGTGCATCGATTCATCGATTTGAATGTCTTCTAGGGGAATATGGAGGTTTTCGTCGGCGAGGGACTTTTTCAAGTTTGATACGTGGAACGTGGGAAGAATTCTGTTGAGCTCTTCTGGTAGGTCAAGCTTGTATGCTACAGGACCTACTCTTTCGAGTATCTTGAAAGGTCCTACATAGCGTGGTGCTAGCTTGCCCTTTTGGCCAAAACGAACCACTCCCTTCCACGGTGATACTTTCAAAAGTACTTGATCACCAACACAAAACTCCAGAGGCTTTCGTCGTTTGTCAGCATAACTCTTTTGACGACTTTGAGCCGCTAGAAGATTGTTTCAAATTTGAAGGATTTTGTCGGTTGTTTCTTGAATCAATTCAGGTCCGGTGATTTGCGCTTCACCAATTTCATGCCAACATACTGGAGATCGGCACTTACGACCATATAAGGCTTCGAAAGGAGCCATGCCGATACTTGAATGATAGATATTGTTGTACGAAAACTCGACTAACGGTAGGTGAGCATCCCAGTTCCCTTTGAAGTCTATGACACATGCTCGAAGCATGTCTTCAAGGGTTTGGATGGTGCGTTCAGATTGACCATCAGTTTGAGGGTGAAAGACGGTGCTAAGGTCTAACTGTGTACCCAAAGCGGTTTGTACGGCTCGCCATGTTCGTGAAGTGAAACGACCATCACGGTCTAAAATGATGCTTAACGGTACACCATGACGGCTTACGATCTCGCTGATGTAGATACGAGCTAACTTTCCGTTCTTGAAGTCCTCGCGGATCGGAATGAAGTGAGCTGATTTTGTAAGACGATCAATGATTACCCATATGGTGTCATACCCACTGGAGGTGCGAGGTAACCCGGTAATGAAGTCCATGGTTATGTTTTCCCACTTCCATACAGGTATTTCGGGTTGGACTAGAAGTCCTGAAGGTCTTTGATGTTCAGCTTTCACTTTGGAACAGGTAAGGCACTTGGAAACAAAAACAGCGATGTCCTTTTTCATGCCAGGCCACCAGTAGGTGTATCGTAGGTCTTGATACATCTTATAGGCTCCTGGGTGTACAGAGTATCGTGTTTTGTGTGCCTCATTCATGAGGAAATCATGAAGGTTATCGCGATCAGGAATCCATATGCGGTTTAAATAGTATTGAATACCGTCGGATTTGGTTTCAATTTTGAGTTCAGCTCCACATGACAGCTCATCGCGTACGTCATTTTCCGTTACAGAAACATGTTGAGCTGCCCGAATTCGATCTTTGATGTCGGTTATGATTTGCGAACATAGAAGACGAATAGAGTTCACATAACCTTTTCGACTGAGCGCATCGGCCACCACGTTTACCTTGCCAGGATGGTACCGAATTTCACAGTCGTAGTCGTTGAGAAGTTCGACCCATCTTCGTTGCCTCATATTCAACTCTTTCTGGTTGAAGATATGTTGGAGACTCTTGTGGTCAGTGTATATTTCACACTTGGTACCGTAGAGGTAATGTCTCCATATCTTGAGAGCGAACACAACGGCTCCAAGTTCCCGGTCGTGGGTGGTGTAATTCTTCTCATGAACTTTGAGTTGCCTAGAGGCATAGGCTATCACTCTTCCTCTTTGCATCAATACACAGCCTAGTCCTTGCCCTGATGCGTCGCAATAAACCACAAAGTCATTGCAACCCTTAGGGAGTGTAAGGATAGGTGTGTCACAAAGCCTTTGCTTTAAAGTTTGGAAGGCATCCTCTTGCTTAGGCCCCCAAATAAAGGGTTTTCCCTTGTGAGTCAAGGCCGTGACTGGTACGGCGATACGTGAAAAATTGGCAATGAAGGGTCGGTAATAACCAGCCAAACCAAGAAATGACCTAACTTCGGTAGGGGTACGTGGCGCTTGCCATTCCTGTACTGCCTTGATTTTTGAAGGATCGACATGAATCCCCTTGTCATTAACGACATGACCAAGGAATTGTACTTCTCCTAACCAGAATTCGCATTTTGAGAACTTAGCGTAAAGCCTTTCAGTTCTTAAGAGTGTAAGAATGAGCCGAAGGTGTCGCTCATGATCGGATTTTGGCTTGGAGTAGATAAGGATGTCGTCGATGAAGACTATAACGAAACGGTCGAGGTAGGGTTTGCATACTCTGTTCATTAAATCCATGAAGACAGCGGGGGCGTTGGTTAAACCGAAGGGCATAACCATGAACTCGTAATGACCATAACGAGTTCGGAAGGCGGTTTTTGGGATATCTTCTTCGCGCACTCTAAGCTGATGATAACCAGAACGAAGGTCGATTTTGGAAAAACAGGTGGCGCCTTGAAGTTGGTCTAGGAGGTCATCAATGCGAGGCAGTGGATAGCGATTCTTAACCGTCAACTTGTTGAGTTCTCTATAATCAATGCACATGCGAAACGTTCCATCTTTCTTCTTCACAAAAAGAACAGGCGCACCCCAAGGCGATGAGCTAGGACGTATGAATCCTTTGTCAGTCAATTCTTGCAGTTGACTGGCCAATTCTTGCATCTCGGATGGGGCTAACCTATAAGGAGATTTTGCGACCGTTGTAGCGCCAGGCACAAGATCGATACGAAATTCTACTTCTCTCACAGGAGGAAGTCCTGAAACGTCGTTGGGAAAAACTTGTGGGAATTCCTTCACAATTGGAATATCTTTGAGCTTCCTCTCCTTGCCTCCCTTCTTGACGACGTGACTTAGAAATGCCACGTAGTTCTTGCGGAGATAACTTCGGGCTTGAAGGCAGGACATCAATTTGAGTCCTTTCGAAGGGTTTCCCCAAAAATACCTAGTGTCTGACCGTCTGCGAGAGGAATACGAATGAATTTTTTGTAGGCACACCACTTCAGCGTGATGCTGGCTGAGCCAGTCCATACTGATTATAACATCGAAACTTCCCAACTTCATAGGAATGAGGTCAATTGGGAAATCGTGATCGTTTAGGGATCGCGTATAATAGAATTTAATGAAGTGGGTTTTCCGTCAGCAACTTCCACCGTTAGAGATTCAATGAGATTAACACGAGGTTGGTCGAGGATAGATTCGAATCCTAAGGACACAAAGCTCTTATCCGCACCAGTATCGAATAATATGGATGCATAACTACCATTGATGAGAAACGTACCGTTGACCACATTTTTGTCAGCCCTGGCTTGGTTGGCATTGATATTGAAAGCTCTTCCTCTAGCAGGTGGAGGAGCTTGGTTAGCTTGGTTTACCGGGTTCGCTTGAGCTTGGGCATGGATGATGTTCACTAGGCGTGGACAAGTGTTCCTGAAGTGGTTTGGGTCCCCACAATTGAAACAGGCTCACATGGGTTGCATCATGGGGTAGTTGGGTTGGTAGTAAGGTTGGGCTGCGAGTTGTGCAGGTGGTAGAAGTAAGGGTTGTTGGGCTTGGCCCACCATCTGATTTTGGGTTTGGGTTGGAGGTTGACTGCGGTTCATTCGCTGAAGGGTGCGGCAGGTTTGGATGGTGTGACCCGCACGACCACAACTTGTGCAATGTTAGCAGGGGTTTTCGGGAGGGTGATGGTATTGACAACGGTTACACTTTGGGTGTGGGCCAGTGTATGGCCTTTTGAATGGCGCGGCTGGAGGGGCAACTTGGGTGATTGGGGCAGCAGTGATGGGAGGGTTGGTTTGGGTGACAGCAAAGTTCTTGCCATTTCGCTTCCTCTTACCAGCAAACTTCGAGGATGAACCTGGGTGGTTTGGAATTGGGGTCTCAATGGGTGCTTTCTTCTTCTCATCTTTGAATTTGCCGTATCGAATGCGATTTTCTGTGAGTTCCGTAGCTAACTCCATTGCGGCTTCAAGTGTTGCAGGCGAAGTGCTTAGAACCGAATCTTGGATTTTCGAAGGGAGGCCTCGAATGTAGTGTTCAACTAAGCGGTATAAGGGGGTGAACAGGTTGGGGATCATCTGGTTCAACTCGAGAAATCTCTTATTGTATGAAGTGTGGTCTCCTTCCTTTTGTTTCAATGCGTGAAACTCGTCTTCTAGCTTTTTGATTTCGCTTCTTGGACAGAAGCGTCTCGTCCTGATTTCCCTTAACTCTTCCCAGGTTAAGGCCATGGCATCTTCAACACCTCGCTTACCCTTTTCCATGTTCCACCAAGTAAGGGCTACCCCAAGTAACCTTCCAGTCGCGTAACGCACCTTACGATCCTCAGGACAGTCGCAATTGAGAAAGGTGTTTTCCATCTCCTCAAACCAGTGAAGGAGAGCGGTGACACCTTCAGTCCCTTCATATTTTGGGGGATCGCAGGATTTGAAGTGTTTGTAGGTGCACTTGGGGGTTTTGGGAGGAGGGTTGGCGACGCTTTGATCTTCTTGGTTGGGAGGGTTGATGGGATTAGCGGTGAGGGCTTGTTGAACTTGTAGCACGATGTCAGGAAGCACTGCGGCCATTTGTTTAGCAATTTGCGTGGCCAAGCGTTCGTTTGACTTTCCTGACTTTCTACCTCCACGTAATTGCCTAGCCGACATCTACAGGAACATATGTAGGAAGATTGTGAGTTTAAGAATTTCCTAGGTGTCATGTGTCGTAAAAAGAATGAAAACAACATAACTGAAAATAATTTAACTACATCCATAGGATGTCTTGGGTTTGCTCATGTTTGGGCCTCCAAATGTCCCCCATACCATTGCCTGTGTAGTCATGTGGGCCTCCATGACTATTGGGCTTGGTAGGATTCACATTGGTGTCGGCGGGTTAACACTCGCACCACCCGAATGAAAATCGTAAAACATTATTGCGAGATGTATGGTAGGAGGGTGTCCAGGTGTAGACACAATGACAGCTCAAAGTGGGGTTAGTTCACACGACGTTTGGTATGGCATGCTTTGGCCTAATAGGTCCTTCGTACTCTCACCCCAGATAGGCAAACTGGTCCTTTATTTTGGATTTATACGAATGCCAAGCCTAGACAGGACATTCCGACTACCGGTACTCGTACCCTTCCAGTTACTACATGCCCGTCGTGAAAACTCACTTTGATGTGATTTGAAAAATACAAAATCATTGCAAAATCATGGAAATCGTGAGGTGTGTGCTTTCATAGATATGACATGTTATGAGGATATGAATTATGATGAGCATTGCATATTAACATGTACTTGTGAGTGTGCTTGCATAATATTGGGTGTGAAAATAAACATGAAACATATAAACATCATGAATTTTGCTTGTAACACATAAACAATTAAATTTAATCAACTATAGTATAGGCTCTAAGGGTCTAATAACCTATCCTATATCCCTATAGTCACAAGCTCTGATACCAATCTGTCACACTCCGACCCGCAGCGGAATAAAATTCGGGGCATGATTGGGTTACACCAAAGCTCATGATATTTACTATGAAGTTTCATATTTATTAAATTCAAATTACAAATTCAAATATCCAATAAACAAAATTCATACAAATACAAAGGAAACCAAATCTAAATGTTTATTCCAACGCAAAAAAACTTGCTTATTCTTCTAGGCCATCCTAAGTGTTTCTTTGCTCAACTGGATCACCTGTATCATGTGTAAACAGGGGAGATTTTGGGTCAACAAAAGTTGGCGAGTGAACCTTAATAAAACATTCTAAATAATTGCTTGTTTTATTTGTTTACAAAAATTCGTGCAAAAATCACATGTGAGCAAATATCTATATGTAAACAATCACAAACCACATTGAATGAATATATGACATGAATGATGATGTATTTGAGATCAAGGCTCAATCAAACGGAGCCGATCTAATGAGGCACCTGATGCTCAACCCATATCCCACGAGGAACTGATGGACCTAATGAAATGCGTGCACTGACATGATAAATTTATTCCACATAATAATCACACAACAACCATTACACATTTGATAACAAGATGATATAAGCACAAGTGTTTAAATAAAATAAAGGAATTGTACGACACATGATACACCCCAAAACGTGGTTAAAACGGGGAATTTGTAGAGATTCACTCACCTTGGGTGCGTAGTCTTGAATGGTAAGGAGAGCGCACGAGTTGGGAATTTAATCAACGAGAAAGTACTAACCTAGAAATAATAACGCGTTAACTCGGTAAATAAATTAAATTAATATTTAGGTTAAAATCTTTTGTTTAGGTTTTTAGGTTATTTTTTTGTGGATTGTGTTGATATTCTAAACCCTTGAAAACGTATATTCTTAAACCTTTTATTTGATTTTTCTTTTAAATAAAAACCTTAGAATTTAAAATATTAATATAAAATAAAAATAAAATAATAAAAAAATTTTGTCAGTCTGACAAGCCTTTCAGACCGGTTTGATGCGAGTAGGTATGCGCGTATGCAGAGTCGAACCCGAGACCTTACGTTCACGTGCACGCAGCTCTTCCAACTGAGCTACGTGACTAACCCGTCATATTCTGGATTTTAATTATATTTATACACTCTTTAGATTATTTCTAATTTAATTAGATTTACAAAAAGGTTTCAGTAATCCGACCGGTGCGTGCCACAGTGCTCGAACCCGTGACCTTGGCGATGTGATGCACCCAGCCCAACCAACTGGGCTGGGTGTCTAACCCGGCTATACATGCTTTTTAAAAATATTTATATACTAAACAAGTTTTACACAGAAAGGTGAATTCAAGAAGGGTTTAAAAATGTCCGGCTGGTGTGAGGGTATGGACTCGAACTCGGGTTTACGCGCATATTTAATGCACACAGTCCACCGTTGGACTGTGTGTCTAACCTGTTTAAAACAAACGTTTTAATTAAACTAATCACTTAATCAGTTTTTGTTCATCTTCTCCGACGAGTATGAACTCTGATCAGGAGCCGACATTTCTCAGATTGTTATAATTTCATTAGTATGATTCTAACATAACAGAAAGAAGATTAAGGATTTATACCCCTAATGTCGCTGGCTCTTTGCTTATCTTCCGGTGGTAATGTTCCGACAACAGAACGGTGGTTCCGGCGAGACAGAGGAGAGCGCTCAACAGAGTTATCCCGAGGTTAGAAGTGAGAAGGAGTGAGCGATTTGCAATGAGGAGTTCGGTCAGTATTTATAGGCTTGATAAGGGTTGCTTGAATTCGGAATTCGGAAACTGAATTGAATGGTTGATTTCTTGCGAGATTGATTGATCGATTCTAATTTTGGGAAGAGTTTACGCGGACAGACAGCTGGTTCCTACCGGGTTCCAGAACAGGGGCAAGATCGGCGGGTGTTTTCCTGATTTGAATTTTGCCGGAAACATTGCTCGGGCTCGTGTATATATATGAGTTTATTCGAACTTCTTAACAGAAGGCCCGTGTGTCTCGGTGGTGCTTGTGTTGTGCGGTTACTCGGGTGACCCGGGTTCGATTCCCGGTTTACCCCCTTTTTTTGGTGTTTTTATTTTATTTATTTAATTTGCTAAATCTATATTTAATTATATGATATTATTAATTATAAATTGATTAATTATTTTATTATATCATTAGATTAATTATGTATGTATAAATTTACTATTTTAAACAAAATAAAAAAAATTTAGAAATAATACACTTTATTAATGGAAATAGTGCGGGTTTTTGAGACCCGTTTTACACAGATGTTACAGAACAGTGGGACTCTCATGCGTGTGGTGAGGCTCAAACTCGTGACCTCTCGGTTACGTGCACGCAGCTCTTCCAACTGAGCTACGTGTCTAACCCGAAAGAATCTGAATTATTATTATATTTATACACACTTTAAATTATTTCTAATTTGATTAAATTTCAAAAAAGTTTTTAACAGTCGACCGGCGCGTGACTAAGGATTCGAACCCAAGACCTTGTTGGTGAGATGCACCCAGCCCAACCAACTGGGCTGGGTGTCTATAACCCGACAGAACTAGATTTTTAATTACATTTATCTACAAAAAGCCATCTGTTATAATTCGGTCAAAATAAAAACGGTTAGGCGGTCATGAGCCGGGATTCGAACCCGGGACGTGCAGGCCGTGTTTGCACACAGTCCACTACACACAGTCCACCGCTGGACTGTATGTCTAACCCGGTTAAAACTTGGGTTTTTATTACATAAAACACATAGCCCCACTTCATCTTCTTCATTTAGGAATTAACTTAGATTTGTACCCGCCGGTGATATTTTGTTTTAAATTTGTTGATCTTCTGAACATTACGATAATTAAACAAAACTCAACAGAAAAGAACAAAGGTTCTTACCGTATCTCGAAAGTGGGTGACGGCACGATTCCGGCGAGTGGATTCCGGCGGTGGCGGTGGTTCTCCGGTGGAACAGAACAGAGGTTTAGAAAGGAATTCGAGGGTGTGGGCGAGTTGATTAGTGCGGACTTGGTCGGTATTTATAGGTGAACATCAACAGGGGATTCGATTTTTGGTTAATTGGAACTTTAGTGATTGATACTGCCAGAAAGATGACAGTCGCGTCAATTGTGGTTTACCATAATTAATCCCGGCCAGCTTGTCGGAGATATCAATGAGAAAGGAAAGGCGCGTTCCTTGATCGTGACCTTGGTTTGCAGGTTTAGAGCTGGAGTCCACATAAGAGATTTAAACTTCTAATCTTAGCACAATAGTGTGTGCAGTCCAGTGGTGTTTTGCGGTGTGTGTGTGTGTTCGGGGGTACCCGGGTTCGATTCCCGGTTCACCCATTTTGGCTTTTCTTTACTTTATTAATTTTATTAAGTTTATTAAATCATTTATTTATAATTATTTAACTATTTGATTGATTAATTATTTTACTTTATTGAGATTAGTTTTTAAACATTTGTTATTAATGTATGTATATATATTATATATATAAATTTTAATATATTAACAAAAACAAAAATGTTAAAATCAACCGATAAAAATAAATACGCTTTGATTGATAGTTTGGGCCGGGTTTTCGAGACCCAATTTACACGGATGTTACACGCCCTACTCCGGCCGCTTGATTTAGGTTGTCTTAACCGGATCCCCGTCATGGCATCAGAGTTTGGCTTGGGCTTTCCCCAAGAAAATTTCCAGCCCTCTGCCACTTGACAGGAGTTGCACCCTCCACAAGAACCAAGGTTCTCTGGAGTAAATGCACTGTAATAGAAAACTCAGGGTGGCTCGAATTCGAACAGGAGACCTTTCGGTCCCAAGTCCTAACCTTCATTGCCATGACCACTGGGACAAGTCCTAAACATGTCACAAACATGAGAAAAAAAACTATAAAAACTAATCCCAAACCCGATCTTATACCCAGTTACTCGAGCTTAACTGTGTCCCAAGTGTGTCGGGTTCTGGATTTAATCATCGGTTTTGGGTTCACTGTCATCCTTAATAATCGGCTTAGATCATTTAAGGAGATTAAAGAGTTGCTTGGTAGCCTTTTAATCAGTAAGAGGCTACTCTGAATCAGTAAGAGGTAATGGTAATATGTTCACAAAAATAACACATCTTAATGGTTCAGTTTACCTCTCAATGCTTAAGTAATAAGATAATGCTAAATGGTTAAGATATAGATGTACCATTGCCCTAATAAACTTCCTTCACCCAAAAACATTAGCCACCACCAACCACCACCACCACCCATGACAAACACCGCCAACCACCACCATGCACTACTACCAGCACCCATGACAAACATCGCCAATCACCACCACCACCACTCATGACAAACACCGCCAATCACCACTACCACCAACCACTCCAACCACCACCACTCGTGACAAACACCCCAACCACCACCCACCACCATGAACTATAACCATCACCCATGACAAATACCGCCAATCCCCACCACCCAACACCACCACCACCCGCCACCAACACCGCCAACCACCACCCACCACCACCACCTGCCACCGTCAACCACCACTGTTAACCACCCACCACCACCACTCATCACTACCAAGCACTAGCGCCACCCCCACCGGCATAAGGGCTGGGTCATGATTGTCATGGATATGAACAAAGTTTGTATGGCGGAAGTGTTGGCGGGCGTCGACGATGAATACTTTGGGAGCATGGGCGACGACAATCGTGGTTTAATTTGAACTGTTTTGTTGGTTTTATGAAATGGTTTGATTTGCTAATTCATGTGTAGATGGTTCAGCTAAGTTGAAGGGAAGGAAAGTTCAGGTTGATTCTGAAGGTTTATCCCCGTTCGAATGAACCTTCACAGTTTTCGATCTCCGTTGTGCACAAGTGGAGTTGTTGTTGAATTTGAAAGATCTGTTTGTTACTTGACAAACTTCAACGCCGTATCTCATTAGACTAGAGATGTTGGTATGTTTTCTCTGTTATATTCTTTTAATTAATTCAATGTGGTTTGCAAATCTTAATTTTTTAAAAGAAATTTGAATTCGTGCTATAAAAGTCGTTGTTTGATGATTCTTTTTAGTAATCTTTTTTATTGTGAATAACACACAGGTACTCTTTAAGTCTTATTCACACTAACTTCTTATCTACATAAATCACACAAACATATAAACTTAGAATCTTTTTACAGTAATTTTTTACGCAATCTGGATTTTATTCAAAACCGCGTGCAATGTGCTTATGTTTTTCAATGATCCGATGTAAATTTTATGCAAATTCAAATATAACGTTGTGAAATGTTTATTTTTATTTCCATTTTCACATAAATTATATTCAAAACTGAGCTTTACAAATTCCTCGTCACATCAACACCCTCGCGACAACGCGTAGGTTCACGTGTACTAGCTTATAGCATTAACCGGATTATTTAATTTTGTTATAATTTGTTTAAATTCAAGAGAAAGTCATCATTGGTTTGTTTAAATTATTTGATAAAACTGTGCACCTTACATCCACTCATCGTTTATTCTCAGTTCAAACTAAGCATTCATGTCTTTTATTAGATATTTACAATTTTTCTTCGTGGTTAAAGCTTATTTTCAATTTTAAATCAAAGTTTTAATAAAAGTTATCATATATATATATATATCAAACAAAATACCTTCAAATGACTTTGATTAAAACACACATCTTTTAAATATATAAATAAAAACTGTAAAAGAAAATGCATATTAAGTCATTAACCGTACTGGTGTAAACTATGCTCATTTCAAGCTAGTTGTTAGCACAGCTTAATAATATGTTTCTAAGTCTGAGTTTTTCAAATTTGTTATTTATTAAATATTAGATTATTATTATATACACACGCATATAATTCTTTTTTTTGGTGTAAGTTATAATAATATATATCTCTATAAATATCTCACTTATTTTTCTAAGAGTATTTGTTATGTAATAATATATGTATTATATACAACATAAATTATGCTTTCTCTCTCTCTCTCTATATATATAATGTTATCGTGTACGGTTATAGCCATAATCAACCACTATATATGAAGCTCAGGCTCAAGTTCATTTAACATCATTAGAAAACCAGAACTTCACCGACAGACAATTCCGTATAAAAAACCCGTCAGTGAAAGCCATCATTAACGAGTATTCATCAACGAAGCTTTGTTGGTATAACGGCCTTATTTGATTCTATTTCCCATGGAAAATATTAGTTAGCGAAACCTCTGCTTTCTTGTAGTGTAAATTGAACCCGATTACTATGTGAAACGAACAAACGCATCTAGACTTTTAACATAGTATGAATAATGTTGTATATATTCATCAAAATACTTTCCGTTAATCTTGTTTTTTTTTTCTTTTTTGTATTGTATGTGTGTGTACCGGCCTTATAATTTTAGATTTATTTATAATTAATAAGTGGACAGAATTAAATTTGCAATGACAAGTTAATAATTAATAAATGGTGCGCGTGCTATATGATAAAAATCGTGGATTTTCTGGTCATACAATGATTCTACTAATCATGTTTACCCCACTCATGTCCCTCGCCAATAACGACTCATCTACTTGCCAAGCCGAATCTATTTCGGGAAATAAACAACACTTTCACTTTAATTTTAGACATTTTTATATAAAATTTATTCTTTTTAATTTTTTGAATGGCTTTTCACACACCAACTAATCTTACTTTTAAATTTATAACTTTTGTTTACTATGAGACTAAAACCCTTAACCGGGCCCTACCCCCTTAATATATAAACTCATCAATAACGTATATAAAAAGTAAAAATCCATAATACAACGATAATTATTATAAAAAAAACCCATAAATCGAATATTTCACGGTGAAAACTCAATAATGTTGCACACTTTTCAATTGATGGCTGGAGATTCACGCCGATGACGATTCAGCTCCTGCTTATTTAATTGTAAAACTCTCACATACACTGATACACAGTTACTCTTCACACCGAAAATTCTACACCTTTGATTTAGTCATGGAAACCGATCTGAAACTCAACTGATTTTATGTTTACAATGTGCTCGATGGTAGGGGTGGGGTTGAACTACTGTAGGTTCATTGTGTACTATATTAATGAGCAGTTGGACAGATCCAGGATGAAAATATCTATATTTGTTATTATTTTGTTTGACGAAGTTAACGTTATAAATTAATTTAAGTACATGTATTTTAGATAGAAACATTTTTTTTCAAGATTTGTTTAATATAAAATGTTTATTTATTTTTATGCGGTCCAAGTCCTACAAACGATAGAGATTAAAAGAAATTTGCCGTTAAAAAGTTCTTAATTAACATACCGATCCTTTTAATTTTCTTGTGCGCGTATTAATTAGATGTAATTAACACGGTTGGTTTGGGTATAATACATCACACGTGGGTTATGTAAGAGCAGAATTTTGTAGGATTGATTAGTTTTCATGTATGCGTGTAATATTTACTCTAGATACCTTGGTTTGTAGATTGAGGCACATTGTTTAGAATATATTAATTTCCCACTCATGCAACACTATTATTTACATTACATCTATAACTTCTAAATCATGTACCAAAAGTAATTAAGTAGCTTAATCGTTCTTGCATCATAGTAATAGTGACACCCATTAATCGACAATCCTAATTTCCGATTTTACATTCCATTTATCTACTTTTCATACTTTTGTTACTCAAAAACAATCAAAACTATTTTTTTTAATTGTTTCATCTTTGTTCTTGTGTACAAACCCAAAAAATAGGATCCTCACAAACCTAGTATCATATAAACACAACCTCCCTCACCACTTAGAAGGGCACTATTTCAACACCTTCTACCATTAGGATATATGCGCTTGCCCCTTCGTCAGTCAGCATGATGCTACCTGTCTATTTGAAGCCCAAATCAAGCCTTCACTTCACTCAGTTCTAACTTCTAAGCATCACCGATTGTTAGATATATAGATTGTAATTATTAGGCTACACGGTGTGGCTTAGCGCCACCCCGCCACCTCATCAAAATTAGCGCCCCACCCCGAGCCCGCCATTGAAGGGCGCTAAAGCCCTCTCGCCAGCCCACTAACGGGCAAAATAGCGGCAGCATGTGGGACCCATTGCTTTTCCACCAATCGAATTTCCTTCTTTTTTGATTTTCTTTTTCTTTTTTTATATTGTTTAAAAGGGGCTTTAAATCATTGCATGGATGTTAAAGAGGGGGGGGGGGGGGGTTAAAGCCCCCTATGTGACGTGGTGTCTACGTGGCGTTGATATGGCATGATAAAGCCCCTAGGGGCTTTATACCACACCCTTAACATAGAGAATAAATTATTTATTTAAAAAAATACATTATGAAAAAAGATGGAGGTCTTGAAAGAAATTTAACTAGATAATCGAAGGGATGATGCTATAATGGTGCTTTAGATTTAGTGCTGAGATTTAGACCTTTGATGGAGGTCTTGAAAGAAAACTAAATTAAATAGAACCTTGGTTTAAAAAAGCGCTCCTGTAGGCGCGAGGCGCACTAAGGCGCAGCCTCCGGGGCTTTTCCGCTCAGCGCCTTGTGTAATTACAAGAAGCGACCAAAAAGCGCAAAAGCGGTGGCTTTTTTGGGGGCTTTTTGGCCTGAGGCGCGCGCCTCATGGACCTGAGGCATTTTACTGCATAAAAATGTTGTACGTTGGGTTTTTTGACTTGTACATGCAAGTAAAATGGTATAAAAGCCTTATTTATAGCTATATTTTGGTTAAAGGAAGCTAAAAACCTATGAGATATACAAAAAAATTATATAAACATCTTGCGCCTCGGGTACAAAAAGCTCACCGCTTTTGCGCTTCGCGTCTCAATTTTAGACCTTGTCGCTTTTGTGCGCCTCTCGCTTTTTTAAACCAAGAATAGAACTAGTTATTTTCGCCCGCGCGTTGCGGCGGGGATCCAGTGTCTGCAAAACGTATGTCGGCAATGGCCAGTAGATACCGAATATCAAAAATAGATAAAAATGGCGTAGTAACGATAGCCACTCCGTTCTAAAAAAACGATTTTATATAATTAATGTATAATAGTAGGACCAACACGTCCTACATGTTGAAAATTCGGTTGTTTTCAGTTCAGTTATTACGGTACTAACACGTAAAAATATGGATGAGCTCGGTACCGGTAATGGCGTCGAAAGTACTGATCCCGAAAATCATCGAAATTAGGTACCGACACCGAAAATGCTCACTACGATACGGTAGGGATGAGCACGGTACCCTTCGGTACCGAACCTGTACCGGTTCTTAAAACGGGGAAAAGTGGTATCAGTATCGGTACTGGTACCGAATACACTGGTTTGGTACCGGTACTGTACCGGTGTTTCACTCATAAATACCAGTACCGTACCAGTTACCGAAAAACGGGGAAAATGAGAACCGGTACCGGTACGATACCGGTTCGGTACCCGTACGTTACTGGTATTTGGGGGTAAAACCGGAACTGTACCGGTATCGAAAATGTCAAAAGGCGGTACCGATACCAGTAACAGAAATGTACCCGGTTTGGTAAAGTCGATATCGGTACCGGTTCAGTACCGTATCCGATACCATTTGCTTATCCCTAGGTGATGTTATTGTTATAATATTAAAATAACAAAAATGATATAAAAAAACACTAAAGTAAAAAAATTATAAAAGAAAAAAGGAAAAGAAAAAAAGGAAAAAGAAATCAAAGAAAAAAAATGAAAAGCAAATAAGAAAAGAAAATATTACTATTCACCTTGAAAATTAATATATACACAATTTAACTTTTTTATAAATTAACCACAACTATAAAAAATTTGAAAAAAGTTTAGATTACGTACGTAAAGTATGACATATTTTAAGTGATCTCATACCTAAGAAGTTTAATAGAAGTGCGTTGTTTTATAGGAAAATTGTTTATTTTGAACTGAGATTTATAGTAAATTATTTCTAATGTGGTAGGCTTTAAAATGAAAACTATAAGTTAACATATGATTTTGATTTACAATATATGCAATAAGTTTTAAATAAAATGAAAAATAAATGAAGATTTTAGAAAAAACAATTTATATAAGTTACGCTATGGTGTATTTGGCAGAGTAGGAACAATATGGTTTTTAAACAAAAGGAAGCAATTTTTAAACAAGAGGAAGCAAGCTTAGAGGGATGGACCATGAAATCTGTCATCTCGGATTTCTTTGGATTAGGAATCGAGCAAAAACGCTAAACTTCTATTGGGAACAATAGTGTAACATCAAGGCTGGCATAACATGTCAGACAAGACACGGCATGATAAGACACGATGACCTAATATGCTAGACACGAACACGACACGATAACTTATCGTGTCATTTTTTCCAAACACGAACATAACATGTTTAGAAACTGGTCCATACATAACCACTTTTTATAATATATAAAAAACCCATTCACAAACATATAAAGAATTGGATGTAAATGGTCTAATGTAATAAACTTTTCAACTAATAAAGGTTACTGATTTATTAGAACTTAACAAGAAGAAAAATACTAAATTTGAATATTAGTCTTCTATAAATGTTTAGATAAACCAACAATACCTCAATTATGTTGTCTTTGAGTTTAAGAAGTGTTACATCCTTCAGCAGTCCATCCATGTACGACCCACCTACACATAGCACATCATCTACTATTACGAATGCTTATAGGAAGCATGCTAATGATTAGTGGAAGTTAGTTGTCAGATGCTTGCTACAATGTCTAGGATGATGGATATGATAATCTCTCTGTAACATCCGACTCCATGTACCAACCAGTAATATTGTCTAATTTGTCTAGTGGGAACTCTCGTATTTGTTTTGGCATGGTTGTTTGAGTAGAGACTTCATTGAAGGTAACCTATAACTAGATTACCCTATCTTTACACGCTTAATTGCATGGAAGTTTTTCTCTTATCGATAGCAATGTGTCAAAAAAACGTTAGAGATATACGATGTGGGACAGTCCAAATAATCATTTTTTCTCTTATCCATAGCAATGTGTCAAAAATACGTTGAGATATACGGTGTGGGACAATCCTAATAATCTTTTTTCTCTTATCCATAGCAATGTATCAAAAATACGTTGAGATATACGGTGTGGGACATACTAATGAACATTATATTTTTTAGACAAAACTGAATGATATGTGATGTGCCTAAAATATTACTATTGTTACATGACATGCTTGTTGAATGACATGCTCATATGTAGATTTGTGATGCTACGAAGGCTCTAAAGTCCATGTGGAATGGTGAGGCCTTATGAGGAGGGTTATGTGACAAGTGATAAAATGTGTAAGAAAATGAGTTATATAACTTGAGTGTGAAGTGGGACATATATATATGTATGTGTATATGTGTGTGTGTGTGTGGAGAGAGAAGAGAGACCAAAGTTCACGCCGCTATGCGTATCACGCCATGCTCCATAACCCCCTCCCCCATAGCCAGGGGCGGTGTTTCGAGGCCCCATGGAGAGTTATAACGCAATATGACGTTGTATAACCCCTCATTACGCATGATCTAAGAATGTGTAGGATAGGTGAGTCATCATTTCCCATTCCCATTGCAAAGCCAAATTTAACAATAGATGCATGATTGAAGTCGCATTAATAATAGATGCATGACAATGATAGAAGAATTTGGTGATGTGCGATTTCTTATATTATCAATTTTTGGGATAATTTCTGTAAGATTTTTAAAATGTAAATTTATTATAAAAACTATTAAATAAGGAATTGCCATATCGGTTCTTATGATTATATAGAACATATTTCGAACCTTGGAACAAGATCGATAATCTACATAATATATCGGTTCATATGATTATACGGAACATATTCGAACCTTGGAATATGAATTTTGTATATGTTTTATAATAATTTCATTTTTAATTAAATTATGCAATATTCATATTATGTATCTCTCAAATCTTGGCTTCTTGCGCTTAGACATTTGAATTTCAAATTTTAAAATCTCTACCCAATTATATAACATTTAAATATAGTTTCTGTATTTTAAGATGTAAGACTTAAACGTAATTTATTAATTTTAACAATAGTATGTGGAAAAGTAAAACAGTTTATTTTAATAAATTACTTGGCTATGAAAAGTAGTGTAAGCATCAAATACAAATGAGTCTTAACATACAAATTGGGCTCAACGTCAGAGATGAAAAAAATATTTTTATTTTTTTTATTTTTTCCATCTAATTAAGTATGATGTTTAATTACAAAATGTAAAAAAAAATCGTGAATTTACTCTAGTAGAGTAATAGTGTAAAAACACGATTTTTTAAATTCTGAAACCAAAATACGTGCTTGACAAGATAGAAAAAAATAAAATAAAAAATCCCCTCCTTTATTTCTTACGTTACGCCCAATTTGTATGTTAAGACTCATTTATAGCGTAACCTAACTCTTCATGTGTAAAAGATCATATACAAATTTGTCTTAACATACAAACGAGTCTTAACATGAGAAGTGAATGCAATAATTTTTTTTTCTCATCTACTTAAGCATAATGTTTGGTTACAAAATGTCAAAAAAGAATCATGTAAATTTACTCTAGTAAGTAATTATGTGTAACTGCTCTACTAGTGTAAATACACAAATACAGATTAATAAGATGGGGGAAAAATCAATCAATAAATAAATCCTTCAGTTCTAAAGTTAAGCCAATTTATATGTTAAGATTCACTTGTACCGAAACCTAACCTATATCTCATTAAACTATCTGCAAATATTATTCATAATCAATATATTTATTAATATATATATATATATATATATATATATTATTTGTTTATATCGACTTGAAGTGGTAGTACAACTAATGAAACCCCAACTTATCACGCGTGGTTTTGTGGGTTGTATTGTCCCCAAACAAGATCTTCACCTCTGGACCCTACCCACTCCCACTCCCACCCCAAATTATTTAAAGACTTGTAACGATAACATGATCATTAATTAGTTTGATAAAGACTTGTGACAATAACTTGATCATTTAATTAGTTTCACAGACATTTCCGACCCATACAACAATGTTTTATCCACATGAGAAGAAAAAAAAATCCGAGTTTAGACGAGACCGTTTGAACCAGACCGTGGTATAGTAAGATTGTTCTCGTATCATATTCGGAGAGACAGACCATAAATACATAATCGATTTGGATTCACTGCGTTTTGATTTATTAGTCTTATCAGTTAGGATAGAGTTTTGCACATTTTTAAGTAAACAAGTTTTTTAGTTGAAAACTGGAAATGAAAAATAGATATGACAACCAGTAAGAATATATGTTGGTAAGACAATTATAATAAGTGAAATCGGTTATTTAGATCTTTTCTTATATAAGTTTATTACAAATCACATTCAAATTTAATAAAAAAAATGTTAAAGTGTACATGCATGATAATGTAATATGTGGTTCAAAAAAGATGTACAAGTTACATTCAAATTTAAGAAATATTTGTTAAAAGTGTACATGCATGTTAATGAAATATGGGGTCATGCATATAGGATTTAGTCAATTAACCGTTGAGATGCACAAAATGCCTGGTTTTGAATCTGACTCGGAACCGGTTGCTACCTTATCCAACCCATGGGTACATACGAGTTCCAGACCCGGGTGTAGGAAGGAATCGAACCGGATCCGACCCGGAACCACCGAACCCGGTTCCACCTCTACCCAGACCGACCCGGCCAAAACCCGAAAAAACAGGGCCAAATCGGTCAAATACCCGAGCATACCGAAACCGGTTCCTACCCTACCCGGTTCTTGACTTTTTGACCAAACCCAGACCCGTTCCAGTGTATAAAAAAACACGTTTTGTGCATTTTTAATGTAACCCGGTCAAATACCTGAACGTATTGGAATACGTTCCTACCCTACCCGATTCTTGACTTTGTTGACCAAACCCGAACCCAGTTCCTACCCTACCCGATTCTTGACTTCGTTGATCAAACCAGAACCCAGTTCATACCTAGTTTCGAGGTATAAAAAACAGTTTTGTGCATCTCTAATTTAACCCGTGCAATAAAAAATGAGCATTCTAGGTGGGCTTTATGCCATCATAAGGTTCTGGAAAGTTGTATTATTGTACAAGTGCAAGAAGACGTGAACAAGCATATGTCACTCATCAAATCTAAGTACCTAAATGATATTTGATTTTAAATGGATGCTAAAACAAACAAACAAAACAATAGTATTAAGCTCTTTGCGTTGTTGCAGAGGTGTAAAACTATGCCGAGTAGCACTAATGCCACATCACTGTCAGCGAACACCAACACCGGAAAAGCTCGTAAAAACCAAATATATAAAAAAGGAAAATAATAACATCGAACGAAAAACAGATGTAAAATCGTTAAACCATTCTCGCTGGTTGCGGCGTGTTAATGCGAAGAATTAGACTAAAATATAAAACGAAGAAAAGAATAACTAAGCCAATCTAGGACCTGTGCGTTGCGACAAACGTATCAAATAGGGAAAAATAGACGTGTGGCGACTAGCCTGTCAAACCAAAAAAAGGTTGAACCTCACATGCACGTTGCAGCGTGTTAACTAGCAAAATTTAGTACAAAACGAAAAACTTATGAAAGATGAAAGGTATATGAGACCAAAGTTGAAAATAAGAAAAATGTTGGGGTTAAATTGCAAAAGATAAAAAGCTTAGATTGAAAGTAAAAAATTGAAGGGGTTAAAATGCAAAAGATAAAAATCTTCGACTTCCCGTATGAGTTTTGCCACCTTTTTTTGTACATACGCAGATGAAAATATTACAAACACAGTTGTAAAAAAATCCCGAACGATGATTTCAACAATTTTTATGCTGCTATAAAAAGTTGCTGACGTCACACCCATTGTAAGAGTTCTTTACGGACAAAAACTGTTTTTTTAAAGTTGATTTTTTAGGATTTTTGCTAAAATATTTTTTTAAAAACCTTGGTTTTAGCCGAGTTTTCTAAGTTCACACAACTTTTAAGAGTGTTCATTTGACCCTAAACGTATGTAAATCTATATATGAAATGGTTAAAATGAGAACTCTACAGAGTTGTGAGAACTTCTTAAAAAAAATTAGAATTTTTGCCGTTATTTTTTAAATTATAAATTTATATTAAAATATCATATAGAAAAATTTACATCTATGTAAAAATCATTTACATAAGTGGACCCTGTCAAAAAAGGTGACGTTATGTGCTTTTGTAAAAGTTTTTTACTGTAGCGTAAATGAATTTGCCTGCAGAATAAATGTCGGCATGGCAAATACTTTTTCTGACAGTTGTCTTAGTGAGATGTTCATCTACATTTGGTTGAAAAACTCGCATGGCGAATAGGATTTTCATTGGAGTTCTCGCAACTCAGAGGGGTTCTCATCTGAACACACATACATACACATGTTATGTGTTTGTTTAAATTCTTTTTGGTTTATTTATTTAGCGAATGACCAGTATACCCTCATGTGAGTGGCACATGAATTAACTTAACATTAAAATGTAAATACTTTAAATCAAAAGGACCTCGCTTGTATAGAATCTGAAACATAAAGGACATGCGCTGTAATTTCGTTAGTTAAAGAACATCACCTGAAATTTAGTTGAAAATTAAAGGACGTCGTATGTAAATTACTCTAAAATTTATAAACACCGATAATTACCAACTTTGTGAGACGTTAAAGGAGTGACCTCTAACATATTACTTAGATGTTGAATGTGTGATCACTGCTCGACTAATGAAAGGTTGTATTGGTAATTCCTTCCAAGTTGAACATGAGGGAGATGTATATGTTACCTAGAGTATCCATTCAAAAGAAACTCATCTACTCTATTTATATTTTATTTTTTGTAATTTTCTACTCGTTCCAAATTAGTTTTATAAGTTGAATTAATCAAATTCGATTTTTCTTATTCTATCTCAAAGTCGTGCATACAAAAAGTGTCAAAAAAGAAACAAGAATGCGTCTTTAAAGAACCTTTGTATGAATGAACAGAACACAAAAAGTGTCACTAGAAGCGCTACCACTAAAGCCTTCTAGTGACACATTTTTTTTATTTGTCACTAGTCACTACAAACTTTTGGGCTTTTTGTGGCACACATTTTGTCTCGGCAAAACTAATTCTAGTTAATCATCCATACTACTTTTCATGGCACAACATTTTGCGACAAAAATCACATCAAAATAAATAGCACACGAAACTCATCTGCTTGTATTTCTATTTCTATTTTTTCGTAAATCAGCTCGAGCTTTATCGAGTTGTTCGATGGCCCTTCACCCATTTCTTTTTAATTTCTATTAGTATTCAAGATCTTTGTTTTCGATTGTATAATTGGTAACTTAATTAGTGAAATTAGATTATATTTCCATTCATTTCAAAAGTTCCATGATCGCTTGCGAACCAAACATGAATCTCCCGATTCGTTTGGCTCTCATGCTCATTGTAAATTCCCATATTATTATTGTTAATGTAATGATCTAATCCTCTATTCTCTTGTGATATTTCAAAATGAAATCAAAATCTTTAGAGAGATGTAAAACGTGACCATTACCTCATTAGTGAGACGATTGCAAATGTGGCCACTACCTTTCATAGTATTAGTAAGAAGTTAAACGTGAAGCAGTGAAGTAACATAATAACTTTGAAATCAATCTAAAACCACAATACAACTGCTAGTACCCGATCTTAAGGTTCATCAAGTTATTAGACATTTACTCTTGAATCCAAGCTGTTGAAACAACACCTCTTTTTCAAAGTTGTTAGAGTTTAAGTCTTATTACAGGTAAATAGTGTAATTTATGAGTAGTTGTAGAGGTATATGAGTTCACCATTAAAAAAATAGGCTCTTCAATCCAAATGTGATGTGATGGGTTTTTTTATAAACTCTCCCACATAATATTGTCCTCGTGTCTTCTATTATGTGAGACAAATGGATTAAAATAAGTCTAACACCTATATTTTAAATAACTTATAATCAAGCACCTTTATCTAGCCTTCACTTATTGAAGTTATACTACATATAGAGATGTTTTCAAATTATATAGTAAGCCATATATAACAATAGCAGTTTAAGCAATATATCTAAAATACATACATAATGTAACACCTTGATTTTTGACAATTCGAAACGATGACACAAACTTTAATTTTATGTATGAAATTAAAGCCAAGTTACCTAATAAAGGGGAAATCATAAAAAGCCAATATGGGATATTTGAATGTTTTGAGGTTTCGCCCAAAAAAAAGAAATAAAGATTGAAGGCCTATAAGAGCAATATGGTAAAGGAAATAACCCTAAAAAGATAAGGATGCATGTATCCTCCTCATTCTCCTCTTCATCTTACAACTCTATAAGGCGAAAGCTAGAGAGAGAAAATGTGAAACATATCATTTGACACCGGTTATTGAGACGGATTTAAGGGGAATAACATTTAAACGATACTACATGATTGGTGATCAGATTTGAGGAGAAAGAACTTGTTTCTAGTGATGTTTTGAAGGGTTTTGGTTAGGTTCACGCAAATCGCGACAAAGAGGGTAAAAATCAAGCAATAGTTGTTACATATTTGATGTTTGATGCACGAAATGATACTATGGACCAATTATAATGAGTTTCCAATGAAAAAGGTAGAACTTTGACGTGAAAAAGGGACATTGGAAAAAAGGGCGACTAGGGTATGCACTAAGTACGTTGCACATCATTTCACGCTTCTTGTTCATAAACGTGTAGTGTGCCACTTTGCACAGGCATGATGGTGGTTTGTGGAGCGTAGAGTGAGCCACTCGTGAAGACTTGTGTAGCGTAACGCAGGAAGCGAAAAGTGTTACATGTTAGGGGTGTGATGCTGCCCATGTGCAGAGCCACGTTGCCTATGGCATTACCCACCCATGCAAAGCTCATATTTTTTTTGTTCTAAGCATTCAGAGCAAAATGTTGATGAATTGTTTATGCATCTTTGATCAGTTGACCGACTGTCCAAGAGTCTGATTGTATTTTTAAACGGTAAGGAAGTTAAGTCATAGGTCAGTTCTGGATGTCGTGTTTTTAACATTTTGGACTGATATGCATGCTACCTTAAATGGTATCAATTATGGAAGTACTTGATTTTTTACGTGATTGTTGATTGATTATATCATGTGTCAACCTTTATTGATTAGGAGTGTAAGTTTAAGTGTTTGATGATTGATAATTGATAATTGTGCTAGCCCTATTGATGGTTCTGTGAGCGTGACCACGTAGCATGCATGGAGTCTTTTACCGGTGTAAGCTTGTCTGACGAAGTTTGAGGCTGTTGATGAGAAAATAGCTTCACAAGTTGATATTTATATGATTTGATGTAAAAAAAGTTATCTGATGTAATTGCTACTATTAACTCCTTGATTTATTAAAACTATGAATCTATCGTAACTAACTTTTTAGCATGTGTGTTAGGGTAAACGATAGAAAGTCCACGATATGGATCGAAGGCTCCCCATCCTATCGATCGTAGTTGACCTATTGTGTGAATTTGAATGTTTTATTAAGTTGGACAAGTTAATGTTTGATATTTAATGTACCTTTTCACTTCCATATGATAATTGTTATCAGTTTAAGAACTATATTTTAATATAATAATTCAACCATGAGGCTCTTTAGGTCTAGGGCCTTAACATAAGTCTTAGGGCCTTAAACTTAAGTCTTAGATAAACCGTTTTTTTAAGTTATCAAACTATTTGTTATAATTAAATCGAATAATCAAACTTTGTATCTTCATTGTCTTTTACCACTTTTAAGTATAGCTATCTTTGTCATGATCTTTAGCTCAACTGATAAGATGATTTAAGTTCTTCCATGAAGAATCAAGTTCGACTCTCACTTGGTGCAAAAAAGAGTGAGGCACTGGTGAGCAAAGATAGGAGACACAGGGAAACCTGGGTTCGATCCTTGAGCCAAAAGGGTTTTACCGGTAATTTCACCGTCGTGCCTACGGGCGGGTGGGTTACCGGGTTTTCACTGGAAGTGGTGGTGGGCGACTCGAGTTACTCTCGGAGTACTTGTTTGTCCAGTGGGTGCCCTGAGAATACTCGGTATTGATTTGGGTGGCCATTCAAAAAAAAGTATAGCTAACTTCATATTAATTATAATTTTATCACTAAAATCGTCTCATTAATGATAAAAGAAACTCCTTTTTTTATTCCCATTTTATTTGATAATGCCTATATATATATATATATACTATTTTCTTCTTTTGGTTTGATTACCCAGTAGGGGTTCTTATAGGGTTTAGGATTTCTTTCCTTTCTTTTATTGTATGATCGAGACAATGAGAGTGAAAAAAAATGGGATCACACATCATTAAGAAGATATCTATGTTTATGATCCATTCTTTTTTAGATAAGTAAATTAATGGTGTCCTCATCACATGATCATTGAGAAATGATATGACACCATTACGACATTTTTATATTTACTTTGAACAAATTAATGGAGCATTCTAACATGAACTTTACTTGAGAATCATTCGACCCATTATTTTCATTAACCACTAACACTACCTTAATCATCATTACTCCTTTATTGTACTTAATACCATTATTAATGTATAATTATATATATTTTATTTATTACTTATTTCGTTTGATTTAACAATATCACTAATATCCTATAATAGTTTATAAAAGGAAGTCATGTAATTTATTGTATTTAAACTTTTAATATTACTATTTTATTTAATATTATATTTAGATTATTTAAGAATTTTAAAAAGTTTTCTGAAGACTCTGAACCTAGTAGATGTTTAGTTTTACCTTTAACAAGTCTATAATTCAGGTTTCACTTAAATGTTTAGTTATTACCATTATATAAACTTTGTTCCATCCGAACATGGTGTTGTACAGTGGTAGAGCTTGAACAGAAACTCAGTGGGGGCCGGATGCTAAAATCCAAATCGACATAGGCCGAACTCTTAAAAATCCAATATTTTACAATAAAAAACAAATTTTTGATAAAACTAACACTACGCACAAAAATTTGGCTAGGGTCGGGGCACCCCCGGGCCTCCATTATCCTCCGCCCATGGTGTTGTCAGGAAAGGTCCGATGTATCAGACAAGATTTCTTGTGGTGGTTTTTCACAAACTTGATTTGAGTAGGTGTTTTAGAGTTTAACTTCGTTTGATTTCCATTTTGACAAGATAAGAAAAAATCAGTATACTTGGAAGAGCTTTCTTTTTACTATAAGTTACCTTAGCTCTAATATGTGTGATTGTTGCGTTTTAGATATTGTATACAAAATATGCGTGTCATTATATTTTAACATGTAAAAATCTTAGAAAAAGTTAAAAAAAATATATATTTACGAAAGGGATCCGATTTTATAATTCGCTTTGGACCTCCAAAGTTTCAAATGACCCAGACTAAAATATAAATTCATACGTAAACAACTTAATATACAACATCAAATCTATAATCACACGTAAAAACACATGCATAAACAAATTAAGCATATATTCATATAACATCATAGCTATAATCATCCACATAGCAATCAACACATACATAAACAAATTAAACATTATTCATACAACATCAGATCTATAATCATTCACGTAGAAAAAAAACACATGCATAAACAAATTAACATGCATATAACGTTAATCAGATCCATAATCATCTGGAATAAAAAAAACACAATAAGTAACAACTCATCTAGATTTTTTTTTTGTGTAATTTTAACATTATTTAATAACTTTTATCATTGGTTTATATGTTTTCCCAATCGACAAAAGAAAACAAACATAAAGAAGACATGACACGATCGAAACATGTGCGCCCGCATATGTGCTTTTGCCTCTAAAAAACAAAAACCGTTGTTATTGTAGGTTATTTTAAATTAAATATTTTGATAGCATCATTAAAATATATTTAAGTGGGCAGTTTCTTCTAAACTTTTTAAATTTGATATTTCGTTCTGTCACTTTATATTGAAATTCATGTAATGATATTATTAAAGTTTATTTGATTTTCGAAAATTTATTGATAACATATGGTTCTCGAATAAATATAATTAGTATTGTAGGTACGTGCGTTACGACGGGATTGTTAAACTGAACAAAAATAGACGTAAAAACGATAAACCACACACGCATGTTGCATGCATGTTAACTCGCTAAATTTAGACGAAACATAAAAGACTATCGTAGAATAGAATTAAGTCGAAACGGTAACAAATCAACGTAAAAAGGAAATAAAAGCTTGTGAAGATATATCAAAGAAACAAGAAAAATGGATAGTAAATATCACGTGACATCTACCCATTGATCTGTGAAATTGAATGGCATCCATCCACTAATCTATGATGAGTGTAAACCCTTTTGATAAATAATAGTGGGTAAATTATAACGAGTTTATGTTTATTTTATTACGTTGAATTATCTTTAAATTGAATCTAACTTATTACAATCTGGTTTAAAAATGCATATTTGAAAATGAATTTGGTTTATGAATATATAACTAGTGGGATTCCCTTGTTAAATGTGACATACATTGCAATTAGTATAATTTGTTCTGTTATGGTATCGTATGATACCGACACTCGATATAGTTAAAAGAGAGAACCTAAATTTAAAGTTGTTACATATCTAAAAAGTTACAAATACGTGTTTTACATTAATTCGTATTATAATTTGTTAACGGGTTTAAAAGCGTGAATAAGAGAACGTGACGGTTTTAGAGGAAATTTGATTTTATCTTTGGATTATTGAATATTACTACAGATTACATTTAATTTTATAAATTTGACAGCAGAGAATGATTTTATTTAAAAAAATTGTAATTTAGAACTTGAGCCATTTTATGATAAAAAAAGTTTATAGTTGGGTTGTGAAGTATTTAGGAGTTGTAAAAATATCTGAATATGAAATCAAATCGAAATATCTTAAATTCCGAAATCAAAATATTCGAAAATTTGGATATCGAAAAAATTCGGATATTCGAAATTATTGGATTCGGATTCGCATAAACCTATTTAAATTATTCCAGAGTACTCAAAAAATCCACCTAAAGTCATTTTATGAAGAATATGAATTTGTACGCTATTAATGCCATAAAGTTCTAGATTTCCTTTTTGGGCAAACATTACACTCGGACATGGGCGTAACTTAGAAGGGGCCCGACCCCCAACTTTTCGCTTAGCAGTGTCCGGTATGTAGTTTCCGTATATAATTTTTTAGGTATATACGTTTTCGACCTCCCCCCCCCCCCCCGTTGGAATTTCAAGCTTAGCCACTGCACTCGGCTATATTGGTCAAAAGCAGCAGGGTCACTTCTACTTTGTATCCCTTGATTTGGTGTTATCTCCTTAATGGTAGTAGGAACGTGAAAACCCAAGTCCTTGCACATCAAGTATCCACCTCTCTGTGCAAGGCAAGACCTTTACCCAAACCATACTTCTAACCCTTCCAAGTAGTTAACGTGCTTTTAAACAGACGTAAAGACACGAATGTTTGAATCAACAAACACAAAATAATGAATAGATTAAAGCTTTTTAATATAACAAAAATATTGAAAGTCATTAAAATACAACAAATGAAAATTCAAAACTAAGAAATTAAAAAGACATTAAGGTTCATCTTCACCAAGTGATTCAAGAACTTTAGCCAAAATTGGTCATAATGATGAACATCATCAAGCTTGTATGAATAAACATATTAAACAACAAGATTAAATTGTTATATGTATAAGTTCTTACAATCTTAGATCCTAAGACAAACTAAACTCTATTACAAGACGCAAATGATGGGGGATAGTGGGGGTGAGTGAGAGCACCCGACAATGGTTGCCAAAGGATGGAATAAATGACAACCCAATACTATCTCTTTATAGGCTGAAACATGAGAGGGGCATGACCCCATGTTTGATTAGACATGGGCCGTGTGGTTGACTTTTGCAACCTGTTTGTCTTTTGTGCAAAGTTCGTACGGAGGCACGAGGGCGTGTGAGCTGGGGCACGACCCAAGTCAACTTTGTAAGGTCCATTGTCCTTCAAAATGTCTTCATTTGAACGATATGCCACAGGGCGAGCCAAGGGAGGCACCACCGCGTGCGTGAGGCCTATTTAGTCTTTATGGAGAAACTTGACACGAGGGCGTGTTTGTCAAGCATGGCCCCATGTGAGATGGTTTCTTTTGTCCTCTTTTTGAGAGAAATGGGACGGGGCTGTTTTGTCTTTTATGTTTCGGTCAAAATTTCACACGTTACGCGCGTGTGTGATTTAACGTTTTTACGTCTATTTTTTTCGCTATAACAATTTTGTCACAACGTGCTGGTCCTAAGTCGACTTAATCATTCTGTTCTATGTTTAACGTTTAGGTCTACTTTTTGCGAGTGATTCTTTTCGCACGCTATGCGCATTCATGGTTCAACGTTGTTATATTTACTTTTTGTTTGGTTTAACGACCCTGTCACAAAACGTGAAATCCTATATACTAGTTATCTTTAATTTCTTGAACCATTAATAGTGCAATGATTCAAAAAATAAATAAATAAATACAAATAAAAATAGTACAACTCGCCTAACTTGAAATAATAATTATATATATCTATAATAAAAGGTGTAAAAACTTTTAGGCTACCGAACAAGGTTTAGTGGAAGATAATGAAAGTAATGTCACTTGGAGGCAAATAGTTGGAGGGCATGTGTTACTGTTTACTATTATAGTATCTTTATAATTACAGTATAAATTAACAAAGAAATTATACATGTATTATATGAAAAATTGAAATATGAAGAGTTAATTAAACAAATGGTTTTTAGGCTATGTATATTGTAGTTTTTGGCTTTTCTTTGTACAGAAACTATAAAGATTTTGTCCTCTTCTTGATAACCGACGTTAAAAATTCTATCAAATTAATATAAATAACCATCATTTTATTAAAGCAAAGTAGTCATTGTCAATTTTGCATCACCATCACCACCTTCAAAATTCAGCTGACGTTAATGGTTGATGCTCAACGTTTGCAACTCATGGGGAGGAGATATGGGGTTGATGAAGAATAAGAAAGTAACACGGAGAGTTAGGAGTGGTGGCAGAAGCGGATCTAGAACAAAAGTTCAGGAGTAATGTTTAATTTTTTTATCGTATATTGATACAATATAAATGAAACAAAAAACACGATAATAAATAAAATTAAACATTTACGTAATAGATATTTTTTCAGCATTTGAAATCTTCAAATCAAGCCATTACCTCGTCGTCTGTTACTTTATTCGTTGTTTCTCTTTCGACCGCACAACTAGAGTCTTGATAAACTTCATTTTAGAAAGAAAAAGAAACATCTTTTAACGGTTGTAGTTGCAACCAGTAAAACCAACGCTAACTTCAATATCCAATAAACCAAAGGAAAAGAACGATCTTTTCGGGTTTCCACCATTAGACAAGCAAGGTCACATATTCCATCCAAGTTTTCAAAACTATCATCTTCCTGAATAGTGTGATAAAAGACCTTAAGATCACTTAAAATACACCCCTTTTCTATTGTACTAAAATCATTTGGATAAATTTCAGAAAATGTCACTATCTTAGATGGGTTAAGCTTAGAAAACCATTAAGAAGGATTTAAACCCGGCATATTTTCTATCAAAGTAGTTGTTACCACACTGAATAGATTTTCAAGTTCTTGAATTTGCATATCCAAAACTGTATTAAAAATGTCAACTTCAAAATGATGTCGATTAATAATGACATTTTATCGGTTTCTTAGATTACCACAACTTACATATTATCGTGATATTGTATTTTTTTACAAAAAGAAATAAAGTTTTTCATATAAAACTTTAGCGGAAACAGAAACCTTTAACCAGAGGGTTAATTTCATGATTGATTCAAATTAATAAAGGTGATCATTAACTTATCTTAATGAAATAAAAGAATAATAAATTTTTAAACTAAATCAAATAAACAAAGAAAGTAACGTAAATAAAACCAGCCCACTGTATGAAACATAGTTATTTTTAAGTATTTCACATATAATAGAAAAATAACTTGAGTAGGTAAAATTCTACAAAGTTTTGTATTTGTGCATGCATAATGTTGACTTTATACTTTATTTATTATACCTAAAAAAAGTCTAAATTAACCTAAGGGTAAATACCAAAGATACCCTTGTCTTTTTCAAAGGGCTCTCTCGTTTCCTCTGTTTCATTCTTCGTAAAAGAAAATTCAGGTAATAACTTTCTTTCACTTTTTTCCTAATATTTCAGGTTAAAAGATTGAAGGGTAGCATAATATAATTTCAAAGGTAGTGTGATACATAAAATATAAAAAAATTAAGGGGTAACAGAGGCTACCGCTATCTATACACTAGATTCGCCCCTGAGTGATGGATTACACATACACGTGTGCATGCGCATGTACACTCACATATATATAATTGTATTTTAGAATAAGGATACGATGGACATAAATTTAACAGATTTTTAACCTATGATAGTGAAGAAAAACGGGTTATATTTGGCAGACAATAGGAACAAAATTCTTTTCTAATAAAGAAATGATGAAAACTATAACAATTTTATTTAATAAAACTATATCTTATATATATATATATATATATATATATAATAATGTAAGTATTGGGAAAAACCGTTGTAATTGAGAAAACCCAGAAAACTCTAAGCTCCCGAATTTTTAAAAAAAATCACACATGTAATATACATGTTTTTAAGGGTTTTGAGGGGGAAAAAATCAAAAAAACGCCGAGTGGATATATTTAAAAAAAAAATAAACAAGCTTTTGTGTAAAATATATTACATTCATGTGTAACATATGTTACCGACTGTGAACCACCAATGTTGACAACTACATTGAACCCTCCACCTCTTCCCACGGCTACCACCAGCGAACCCTCCACTTCCACGCATGACGACCACCACCGAGCCTTCCACCTTCACTGTCACAATCAACCATCTGTCACCATCAACCATCCTCAACCACCGTCACTGTAAATCAAGACACCCAAACGACATCATCACTTTCAATAGACACAAGACAACATCGAATCAGTCGTCTACGTTCACATTTCTCAGATCTAGACTCAATCGCCCTCGTTTATACTCCATCGACCACCACTGGTTGTGTTCCAAAATCCACCGTCATTCACGTCTCTCAGATCTAGACGCCATCGTAACACCACCATAAACACCACCACCATCATCATGTACCGGCTAGAGGTGGGTGATGGTAAAGAGAAGAGGAAGAGTAGAGAGAGGGGGTGGGTGCGAAGGCTGGATGGGTTTATATAACAAATAAGAGTGAAAAAAATTTGGGAAACAATATTTGGATTATGAAAAATAAGTAAAGAAAGTAGAAAACAAAAGGAAAAAACAAAAATAAATAGGTAAAATGACAAACAAGTTGGGATTATGATTAGATTGGAATTATAAGGGTTTTTTTTTGAGTTAATGGCATATAAATTGACCAATTTGCCTTTGGTTATATTTAGGATAACTAACTTTAGTAATTGGGTTTGTAATAAAATGTTAGAAAAAAAACAGAGAATTTGACATAATCCATAAATGTTTTTAGGGTATGTTTCATAAATTGGGTAATACACAAAGCACACAAAGTGAATTAACTCAATGAATAATTTATTTTGTTTAAAGTGTTCTTGCCAAAAAAACTAGGTTGTGCATAGATGCCCCTATATGTTTGTGTGCGCGTGTGCGTGTTAGTGCATATATGTCTTATTATTATAAATACGTCATTTTTATGATGATAAAGCTAAACACATGTTATATATATATATATATATATATTATATATATATATATATAAATGATCATATGTACATAATTTATTCCTATGAAGTCGTAAGATTAATGTACAATACCAAAACAACAAAGGCATTAGAAGATGACTTCACAAAATGTGCACAAATGTCTTATAGTCGATTGTTGGGTCGTTCGTAAATGATCGATCTGCTCAAAACAGCACAAATAAATGAAGGTCATGATAGATTCAATGTTCAGACCATGCATGGATCACCCTAAGATTAATACTGAATAAAATTGTGACCGCAACAAAGTACCATAGTCGAAGATTGTACCGCAACAAAGTATCAGGTCCCTATCTCATTCTTTTAAGATTAAACCTACTTAATTGCCATTATTTTTCTCGGTATCTAAGACATGATCTAAAAGCTTAAATCAGTTTTGAATTAATTACAACGAATATAATTTTGGTAGAAAATGGATGAGTGAATTAGTGGTCGTTGCAAGGTTCAACCGTTGGTTCCCATAAGAAATACTCATATTACAAGAAAAAAGTTTTTAAAAAGTGGCAATTAAATTAAAATAGCATATTCATTTATCTAGGTTCTTATTATATATGTATATACATACACATTTACATTTACATTTATAGACTTACATTTACATTTATAGGTCAGGGAAGGATCAATGACATTTTTCTATACAAGTAACAAACAAATGTATTCAATAGATCTCATTCATTGCAAGCTATATGTATGGTAGGGGATGGTTGAATAGAGGCAAAGTTTTCGTCTAACCAGAAGATGAGGGTACTCCCACTGAAACCCTCACCTCAGTAAACCTTTTTTCTTGATATGTAAAGTGTAATATAATATGACATCTACATAAATATAAAGTGCAGCTCTAGTGAATCAAAACAAAAATTATTAACCATAGTAGTAAAAAAAATTGGGACAAATATCATAAAAAAACACTATACTTTCTTTTTTTATTTCTTTTATAAAAATAACTCCACAATTTTTTGCACATAAAAAACTATACTACAGATAAGTGATGAGATAGACTATAGTAGTAACAGATAAAAATCAAAGACTCAGGAAGAAGGTAGAAAAACACTCTTCAAAGAACATATTATATATATATATATATATATATAAATATATAAATATATATATATATATATATAATATATATATATATACATATATATATATATATATATATATATATATTATACTAAAATACATATACACCAAAACCTCGTCAAGGCAAAACAACGCTAAGACAACCCAAAGTGTACGAAAAACTAAACTCCAAGTAACAACTTAGATAAATTTGTATACTCCCTTAAAAGTCCATATCCATAGAGAGGCGTTGGTACAACAAATCTTGCCTAATGCAGTTATCCGTATCAGTTACGGTCTATCTCTGTTCATCCTCCTCTCCACAACAAGGGTTTCCACAATTCTTCCTGATAGTTAAATATACAAATAGTATTAGACCCAAATATGTTATAAAATTAGCATAACACCATTTATGCAAGTAGCTACAAGGGGAAAACTCTGTTTTTTTTTCTAACTTCACATAATTTTTAAAAGCGTGGACCTCAAACATATTACAAATTGAAAATCGAGATACCAAACATGTTATTTTTCAAATTTAGATCCCAACCTACTATTTTTGCTAATCACATGGACTATATATTACAAAATGAAAATCGAGATACCAAACATGTTATTTTTCAAATTTAGATCCCAACCTACTATTTTTGCTAAATTACATGGACCATTTATATAGTTAACTCTATTAATGTTAATGTTAATTATAATTTATAATATTAACTTAAAGAATTGAAGGTGATATTTATTTATCTTATCCCTTTCCCTTTATGATCATGGGGGTGTTGATGACTTGATGTTGCAAAACACAAAGGGAGGTTGCAAGTTGAGCTCCACCACATATCACTTGGTTTTTTATTACAAGAAAAAAGTTTACATATTTTTTCTAGGCTTTTGTCTTCTTCATTCAATACAAATATTTGGTATTTAAAAGTGCATGTGATAATTGGGAGTACAAAACGGCCCTCGACTACATCTAAAGCTCATAAACACACAGCCTGGAAATATATAATTCGATTTTGTGCTTCTTTCTATAGCACCAATATGCCAACTTGCATATTGGAAGTGGTCAAATTGTTCTTTATCCAACTTTTTCCTTCATTTTTTTATAAAATGTATGTTTTATTTGCCATCATCATTGATTTTTTGGATTTTGCTTTAAACTTCGAGCCTAAAATTATATACAGGGGCGGATATAGAATGTAAATTTTGGAAAAATATGACGTTTTTTCGATATCGTTACCCATTTAGAATTTTTTTTGAATGCTTCTATATTGATTTTCTAGATCCACCACTCATTATATGCATAAAAAGAAAGATGATGTTGATGACGATGACTAGGTACAACTGAAAAAGATGAAACAATTTGATATATGATGGGAAAACGATGAAATTGTCCTAAATAAGGTGTGATCTTATTAGGGTTTTTCAACAAGTCATTCATTTTTATATTAGTGTTTATGATTAAGTTAATAAGTTCTCAAAATAATGATATACCAAACTATCAAAATGAACGAATGAGCTAATTCATACGAGCCAACAGAAGAGTTTCGTTTTTCATGTGAGCGAGTTACCTTATACCAAACATGGCTCGAACATTCATACAAGTCAGCAAACTTGAGCCTATATTCAGCTCTACTTTTAACAAGCTAACTTATACGAGTTAATGACCGAGCTGTGAGACACAAGCTATTTTCCTAGATCTCACGTCTCGCGTCGTTTTGAAAATATTAGATGGTTTTTTTACAGGTTTGTGGGTATGTTTTTTAAAGCTTATTAGTTTACCAAAAAGTTATATATTAATTCTTTGAAGTTGTTTAAGTAAGCTTTTGGGTTTAATAGCTTTTTCATAGAAGAATAAGCTGACATGTTGAGTGATTATCCTTAAGTTTTTTATTAGTATTATAAGTTATGAGCCTATTGTGATAAGTTACGTAAATAAGCAAAGCTAAACAACTCCAATATTTGAAATCATACGTTTAAGGACTTAATTATTGGATTTTAATCTAAGATTGTTAAAATATGGTAGAAGTTGAAACATGCATAATGTAGGGACAGGTTTTGTAAATGACTAGATTTTAAAATATAGTTTTAGTTTTAGGTAAACTTTACTTTCAAGTTATAAAGATTTATACGTCATGCAATTAAAGTTATATTTTATTTTGGATTTTGCCGATTTCGGTTATATAAAGAATGCTATCCCAATCTTTCACATACATCTTATTAAATACTTTTTAGTTATTTATTACCTGTTGAATTCTGGTTTTAAACCTCAACCAAACTACATTAATATTTGACTATAACCAATGGAATTTCGTGGCGTTACACGACGGGAACATGGTTGGTATAGGTTCATTTTGTTCAGTACTTGTTGTAGTAACTGAAAGAGAAATCCTTAAAAACTCTTATGCCGAAAAGGATATCGACACGTGTTTTACATCGATCAAAAACGTAAATACGAATACCGATACTGGTGCCAATAATACCAATACAGATGTTATTCAATCTGAATTTATAGGTTTGTCACGGTATCGCCACTTATTTATATTTATCCTACACATTTCAAATTTATCCTACATATATTGTACATATATCGAAATCATCATATATTTATCTTACACATATCAAAATTTATCATTTACCGTAAATTATTCTCACACATATATCGGAATTTATCATATCCATATCGAAATTCGTCATACATTTGTCTTATACATATTGAGATTTATTCTTCACCGTAAATTATGTTTGTTTTGAAATAGTATAATTTTGAAAATGAGTTGTTAGTTTGATTTAATTAGCTAACTTAGAGATACAATAAATTAATCAATTATATAAATTTACTCATATGCCCTTACAATAACATTAAATACAAATACCAAATGAAAAATTCTTATTGGTTTAGATTTATTATTTCTTTTCTTACAATTTTGTTTCTCATCTGAATCATCCACTATATATATATATATGGTTGGGTTTAATGTGGAACACTGAAAAAGTGGGCAACCGAGGAACAATGCATTTAACATGTAAAAATTAATTAATCTAAAAAAATCAAAGCTTTTGCATATAAATACCTACCCCCCCCCCCCCCTAAAAACTAAACTCTAATCCCCCAAAAAACCTAACTCGAAAAGCTAAACTAAACCGAAAACTTAAACCCTAAGGCTAAATTACATTTGTAACATAACATATGTTGCACATGTGTGATACTAATGTTTTATCTTAAAAATATCAAACTTAGAGCCGAAAAATGTTTGAAAAAATTGATGTGTTTTTTAATCTTTTTTTTCGTAGTCTTTTAGTTTTCTCACATTTAAGTAGTTTTCTCATGATCTTCTCTCCCTATATGTATGATGATATAACTCATCTTGTTCAGACATGATGACACAGGTGAAGAGCAGCCATATGATTATCATGTGACAAGAGGTTCCTAACAATATTAAAAAAGACATTTTATAGGTTTGCAATGTGAACGACTATGTTACGTTCGAACGATTGTTAGGCCATCAAAAAGACACAAGCGTAGAAGCTAAAGATAGCAGAGATGAGGATGTCAAGGTACATGTGTGGGTACATAAGGTTAGCCGGGATAAAACTTGAAGTTTTGAGAGAAAAATTATGGTGGCGTGCATTCAAATAAGATAAAAGAGATGAGATTATGATGGTTTAGGCATTTGAAAAGGTGGCAAATAGGGCTTATTATTATTTTACTTTTGCAATTGTTTAGTGATCACAATTTTAAATTTTTATCTCAACTTATGTTTTCTATTTTTGTGACAGTAGTTCAACTTTTATTTTTATGTATTTTTATATTTTGACCAGATACGATCACAAAAATTTGGAAAAATAATTCCAACCATTGGTTATCCATCAATAAATATGCCATTGATAGAAATACATTTTCTAGCAGTGAAGTGTCTAGGGCTGGTTATTTTTCACATTACCTTTTTTTCCAAACACAAATCAACAGAAATTAGTGTAATGGTGTTAATAATCTAAGTACTCATCAAACTCCATGGTGTTCATGAAGAGATAGTGTAAAAATGATGTGTGATTGGTATGATGCAAGCATGGTAGTACTCTCCAATGATGTCAAAAGCAAGCCAGAAATTATGATGAGCTTTTTGTTTAGATTTTTTGGTGATGATAAGCTAGAACAGTTTCCATCTAGGTTCAACCATAGATGGGTGACACAAAACAAGAAACCATTGCAATAAGAGTGGATCATGTTTGAGCACATGAACATTTTAAATAACAAGTAGTGCCTTTGAATTAATCATTTTGAAGCCGTCACTTTGTAGATTCATTTGGCGGGTCAATGTAACCCCATGTAATCGTTAGTACATGGGCACCGCACGCTCATGTGTGCACCCCTTAGGTTCTTAGTTACTCAAGTCATTTGAATAGCCTTCGTCTGTTCTTCGCTCACCAATTTCATAATTTCATAATTATAAATGATTACCTTGTGTAGCATGATATACATATACATGAATTGATCTACTCTTGCATAATATTAAACAAACCTTGAACATTCAATTGGGAATATGATCACACAAGGAATAAAAATATTCTTAATTTTGGAAGCCTTTTTCAGGAGATACCAAGAATACACTAACCACCACCATCCAAAAGCCAGCAGTACTTAAACAGGCTAAAAATGACACCATATTCTAAATTTCAAAAAGAGTAAAGGCGGCTTAGAGCATCATTCCATGTAGCTCTTTTTTATCAATAGCTCATTATTTAGGTTAATTGTAGATTACTTTAAGCAAGCACATGATTATAAAGGGGATGCATTACAAGCAAGAAGACATGCCTACTCTCAAACAAAGGTTAGGCTGGCTAAGGAATATATATAGATGGCTATACAACATGACACACACACACACATATATATATAGATAGATATACATGCATATATATACACATGTGTATGTATTATAGAATATAGCATAGGCAACTTAAAAAAAATCACTAAATCCACTTGGACCTCTTCAATTCACCCATGTATGTCAAAGTTCTTCAACCATGTAATAAGCATAGCAAAAAGTGGATTCTATTTTTATCACCATGTTACAAGAACAAAGTTTGGCTTAGAATCTAATGCTATCCCAATCGCAAACTAAAACCCACCCATGAAAAAGATATTGATAAGTAAATTATATCCCCAATAACTGAAGTTGCAATAATTCCTTCTTCAAAAATATCATGTTCATCTTGACATTTTTGTTGCACAAGATTAATTTCCTTTGATTGAAAACCACTATTACCAGTGGAGGTTATAAAGAGTAAATAAACAAGAAAATTAACAATACGAAAGATGATCATATCGAATACGAATATTGGTGACCAGAAGAAAAACAAGAACATATGCATAGATCAGATCAGTTGGAATTTGGATAAAATAAAAGATATTTGCTATTCATTTCAAAGCTTCCTTCTACATCAACTTTAGATTAATAAACCCACCCTTGGGGGTCCTCCACTGCAGCGCAGTGGTGGTTCCCATCTCGGTGAAGGCTTGGCATGGGGTTTTACCCGGGTTCGAGTCCAGGGGGGGGGGGGGCGGGTTTACCTATTCCACGGGGTTTTTGCGCATCAGGGGTGTGGTACGCTTTCTAGCGGTGGTCGAGTAGTCGGCCTTTGGACATAGCTCCGAAAGGATGGGTTTACACGTGGAAAGCAGTTAGTCGTTCAAAAAAAATAAATAAACCCACCCTTGGGCTTTCTACTTTCCCTCTTTATTGTTCTTTGTTTACTTTAAGCCATTGCAATTATTAGGACAGCATCAATGCTCCTCTTCAGTGGATGGCCCTGAATACTCATATGACTTGATAATTTTCATCATATGATTTCTTTATTGTATCACTTGTATATTTATTATAATCAAATCGCTTTAAGTCGTTCCAAAAAGGAAGATTTTCGAGGCCTCCTAACTTTTACTAGTTCTTGGTAAATCATTTCAATCTAGTTAAGCATCTCGGATATGATAAACGTCCGGTGTTAGGTTGTTATTTCAACTTGTTTCAATGATTTTTCAATCATGCCAGTACTAAATGACATTTGAACCGAATTAAATTAAGTGGCATGAGTCTCATTCTCCACTTGTTTCTGCTGGAAATGAGTTGCATGATCATCATGCAGCCTTAGTTGGTCGCTATAAAGGAAAAGATCTAAAAGCTAGCAAGCATCAAATGATGAGAAAGAGAGAGATGAGAAACTCCAAAGAGATTACAATAAATAATGGACTAAAGAGAGTGTTGGAATACTTTGATAGGGGCCCACCATATAGTCTATGGCCCACATCAGATTCTTTTGATATCCTCACCTTTTCTTGACAATATTTTTCTTGTATATATACTTGTGGTATGCACACACTAAAACTCAAACTAAAACCTTCAACATATAACTTACCTATAACAACTTCAATTCTTATACCTTCAACATACAAAAAGAAAAAAAACATTTAGACAGGCATTATAAACACTTGCCTAATGGCAACTATGCCCCCCAATTCTGTAGTTCCAACTTCAGAACACACAACTACTACTATTTCAAAACCTATGGAAATGGTGAAGCCACATGCCCGCCGTTCGTCGTCCTTTCTACAACTCGCCTTATACCCCATAACCTTAAAGGTGTGTTTCTCATACACGCACACGCACACGCACACGTACATACATCATGATCATATCATTTGTGTTAATGTTTTAATGAATTTTCTTATTTACTTTCAGTTTGAAGATGTTGTGTACAAAGTTAAAATCGAGAGTAAAGGTACATGTTGCGGTGGAGAAGTGAGCATGAAAGAGAAGACAATATTGAATGGTGTGACGGGTAAGGTGTGTCCCGGGGAGATACTTGCAATGTTAGGTCCGTCTGGCAGTGGTAAAACCACGCTGCTCACGGCTCTTGGTGGACGACTCAATGGTAAACTGTCCGGAAAGATTACATACAACAGCCGTCCGTTTTGTGGTTCTATGAAAAGGCGGACAGGGTTTGTAACCCAAGATGATGTGCTGTATCCTCATCTTACTGTCACTGAAACCCTGTTATTCACAGCTATGTTAAGGCTACCTAATAGTTTGAGTCAAGAAGAAAAAGTTGAGCATGTGGAGCGAGTTATCGCTGAGTTGGGGTTAACTCGGTGTAAGAATAGTATGATAGGTGGTCCATTGTTTCGAGGTATATCTGGTGGAGAGAAAAAGAGGGTGAGCATTGGTCAAGAGATGCTTATAAACCCAAGCTTGTTGTTGCTGGATGAGCCCACTTCTGGTCTAGACTCGACCACAGCTCAAAGGATTATAACCACGATTAAACGGCTTGCTAGTGGAGGCCGAACCGTGGTCACAACAATTCATCAACCGTCTAGCCGGCTCTACCACATGTTTGATAAACTAGTTTTGTTGTCTGAGGGCTCACCGATTTACTACGGTCCTGCATCCACTGCTATGGAGTATTTCTCATCCGTTGGATTCGCAGCATCCATCACAGTGAATCCGGCTGATCTATTACTAGATCTTGCTAATGGTAAGTTACTAATTTACTTATAATATTACATATGTAACACTTAGTGTAAAGAAAGGTGTGTGTTCATTATTTTACTTTTGAAAATGAAGAAAAGAAAGACCCTACCTCTACACTACTACTCCATTATAACAACTTCATCATTACAAAGCATCTTATCTTGATAAATTGGCATAATTCGGTTCAGTTTCTAACCATTGATGTAAACTTAAATGACAGGAATCGCGCCTGATGCCATGCAAGAACACGAGCAAGGTGAAACGACGGAACAGGAGCAGAAGTTAGTTAGGCAAAAGCTAAAAACTGCATATGAAACAAACATTTCAACAAGATTGAAAGCCGATTTATGCAGTGTAGACGCTAGCAATCATATAAACCATGCAAAAGAAGCTTCAACAAGTGAGTTGTGTGAAACTAATATTAGTATGGGTAATCAATGGCACAACTTGCATAAACCTGACTTGTTTAGATTGATTGTATTGGTGTAGGAACCCATGTGCAACCGGAACAATGGTGCACGAGCTGGTGGCATCAGTTTACGGTTCTACTTCTAAGAGGAGTAAGAGAAAGAAGATTCGAATCCTTCAATCGGCTTCGAATCTTCCAAGTGATAAGTGTTGCTATACTTGGAGGACTTTTATGGTGGCATACACCAACATCTCATATTGAAGACAGGGTAAGAGTTATATATAATATAGAGTTCAAGAAGTTTGATAAAATCTAACTTTGATCCAAATTTTACTTAGGGTACTTAACTTTTCTTCTCTTTTAATAAGGAAAAAATGTTACATATTTTAAAAATAATGATTTTAAGGTAATCATATATGATTCAATAATTGATCATGATGACATGATGCCCGAATAACTTTAACGAACTTCAACTTAAGGTGACCTGACCCGGTAATGGTTCAAAATGATGACGTGTTAGTAACTTTAGACCATGTTGACTTCTTCTACGTTTCGTCTCGAAACAGTTAATTAAATTACCATTACCCTAAATAAACTTTTTTAAAACTCTTAAACAACTTGCATAAGCTCTAGAGCATTTGGACTCCAAATAACCATTTTCTTCTTTTCTTGCAGATAGCAATGCTTTTCTTCTTCTCGGTTTTTTGGGGCTTTTACCCGCTCTACAATGCGGTTTTTACCTTTCCTCAAGAAAGAAGAATGCTTATAAAAGAAAGATCATCTGGAATGTACCGTCTTTCGTCTTACTTCCTCGCAAGAACAATTGGAGACTTACCACTTGAACTTGCGCTACCAACCGCCTTTACTTTCATACTTTACTGGATGGGCGGGTTAAAGGCCGACCCAGCCACCTTTGTCCTATCCTACTTGTGGTCCTATACAATGTCCTTGTAGCCCAAAGTCTCGGATTAGCCATTGGTGCCATACTTATGGATGTCAAACAAGCGACCACTTTGGCTTCGGTTACAACCTTGGTTTTCCTTATTGCTGGAGGATATTACATACAACAAATCCCGCCTTTTATCGTGTGGTTAAAGTACTTGAGCTACAGCTACTACTGCTACAAGCTTCTTCTAGGGGTTCAGTACAATGCGAATGACTTATACAAATGTTCACAAGGGGTCTACTGTCATGTTGCCGATTTTCCAGCTGTGAAATCAGTTGGACTAACTAACTTAACGGTAGACTTGTTGATTATGGCGATGATGTTGATTGGTTATCGACTTGTTGCTTATATGGCATTGCAAAAGGTTCGGTGAAGTAATTAGTTTTACTTGACGAACAATTTTCGTGAAGAGCTTTGCCATTTTGTCTAATCGTAATAACAATAACAATATTAGATTTAGATACCGTGTGTTGTTCAACGATGTAGATGTATCATTACCCTAGTTGAACTCGAAAATGTTTACTTTCGAAAAAGATCTTTAGGGTGTCAAAACAGTTACTGGTAGTTATTCTATAGAATTGGATCAGAATTTCAAAAGTTTGAAGGTTACCTCACAAATAGGTTCTTGCAAATATATCCAAGATAAAAAGAATATTAATTCTTCATGGATTAGTTTGGTTTTGGATTAATATATACCAGGAGAGATGATAGAGACATACATGGTACACAAGAAATTAGCAGAGAATATTTATGTGCAAACATTTACAAGAATTTTCTAGTCATAGGATCATGTAAATCAATAATATGTTGACTTGTTCCTGTAAAAGAAAACAAACTTTACCAAAGAAATAAAAATTCCAAAATGTATTATTATTAACTCTTCAAAAATAAACATAATTCCAAAATTCATTATTTTTTACGGAATGAGGAGAACCATGACGCTTTTTGAGCTCCAAAAGGCGCCAATGAAAGACGTGACTTCCTTTTACCCAATGAAACATAAGATGTGGTAATGCGATGACTCCTTTTAAACTCCAAAATTCGCCAATAAAGAAGATTGCGTCCATCTGGTGTTGTCTTATGATTGGATTATACTAATAAAACATTTTTTTCATAAATAAATTGTCAAAACCATAGCCCATTCATGTGATTTTCCCTTGACAAAATATTAAAGATGGGAAGAGATAGTCCCTGTAAATATGGTTGATACTTTCATAGTTTCATCATCAATCTCAATAAAAAAACACCATTGTAATAAACAAATATTGAATTTTAATAATCCCAACTATTCGTCGTTGGCCGCCAACAGTTCCAACTTCAAAAATAACCACTGGCAGTCCCAACTATTGACATGTTGGCCACAAATGAACCACGACTAACAGAACCCTAACGCCGTTAGTCTTCGGTCGCTGGAAAACCGTTTTTAGCCAGAAAAATGTTTCTAAAGGTCCGATCTAAGGTTAAAAAGAAGTTTGGGATGAAGATGTTAAGTTTCCGACCAAAAAGTTGAGTTTTCCGGCAAAAAAAATGAGTTTTCCAGCGACTTCAATAACTGGGGCTTGTATTAGAATAAAGTTCCTAAAGGTTCGTAATAAGGTTACAAAGAGGTTTGGGACAAAAATGTTGAGTTTTCCGGCTAAAAATGTTTTTTCGGCTACCGGAGACTAACGGCGTTAGGGTTCTATTAGTCAGGGTCCATGGGAGGCTAATATGTTAATACTTGGGACTGGCAGTGGTTATTTTTAAAGTTGAGACCGTTGACGGCTAATGACGAATAGTTAGGTTTATTAAAATCCAATATTTCTAGAATAAATATACTATTTCTATATACTGCAAGATTCTTTGTTTTAAATAAACAAGACTTATCATGGTACATTTTACAATACATATTTAACATCCCAACATGCCAGAATTTCCTTTTTCAAGTGTTCATAAGAAGGTCTAACTTTGTATGACTTTTTAAGATTAGAAGTAACTAATTAATAGTACAACTCAGTTTAATAATCCACCACTTTTCCCACTAAGCAACTTTTGGTGCTAAAGTTCACATTAATCATCCACCATCTACAAGTGTAGGCTCAACTCACCTAAAGTCTTGTCACAAGCTAGTTGGGCTGATCAAAACCAATAAACAACTAAAAGAAAATCGATATGAAATAATTAGCTATGGGACATGACCAAATAATTAAAAACAATATCTTCATATTACCAATCATTAATTAATTAACTATAAAAAAGTGTATTAACTAAATGACCGACCGAACTTATCGAAACGTGAAACCTAATCTATATATCTTTTGCCTAATGCAAACCACTTGGTCGAAAGCGATATTGTAAAACGACCCGTCATGTTAAAATCAGAAACAAATTGTAAAACTTAAGCCGAAGAAGTGTGTTGATTTACTCACTGGGATCATGGCACGACCCCCCCCCCCCCCCCCACCACACCAGTTAAGTGTGGCTATCCATTTCCAGGGCTAGTTGATACGGCAAGTGAGTTGTTACACACTCTGATAGAACCTAGAACTCAAACAAAAGTAATTGATAGATTTAATAATCTTACAAAATAAAGGACCCAATTCAAGATGGGTTAATCTCCAGAAACAATGGTTTCGAACCCTAATTTTATAGAAAACGACATCTAAAACACCACCTATTCTGCCTTATTTAACATAAAAGAAAAGAAGGTAATTAACTGCTAGAAACTACCCACTACTTGCTCCTAGAACCGTTTCCCCCAAAACCCATTCCTACTAAAGATTAAATAGGCCAAATACCCATCTGGAGCATGGGTTCGTATCATGCTCCTTAGCTGATTTCAAAAGACCGTCACAAAACTTTATGTGGCTGTTGTAGGGACTTATAGGGCCTAAGTAGAGTCGTTTGAGGTCACGGGTCTTCTTGCTCGGGTCAAAGCGTTGACCGGGTGGCTTTTTGACATCTTAAAACACTGGATTCTGTTTGCTGAGATCATAAGTGGGGTATGATCAACGACTCTTGACATCATGAACCGTCAAGTAGCACAAGAGAAAATGTTGGAATGTGTCATCATTTCCTCTAAATTGTGACCACTTTGTGTACTTCTAGAATATGTTAAAGCAACTTATCAAACATAATTAACTAATTAATTATATTATCATTGAACATGAATCTAATGATGAGATTCAAGTTACTCAAAAGCCATTTTCAAGAACCAAGATTCAGCCTAAATCAACATGACCCACTTAACAATCAGATTGATTTCAAGTTTTAACCTAACAATAATGTCATATCAAGCACTTGCACGCGTGTGCGTAAATCAGATTCATTGTAACATTGCTGTTCAAATGTGCAATAAAAACCCTGCCGAATCACTATTTTTGGATTTAACTAAAGTTGCAGATCACAAAATCAGTAAATCACAACCGTTTGTAGCAGTGTTGAGAAGAACTGGTTTGGCTCCTAACAAAAAGAAAGAAGCATTTGCTCTATTTTTTTCTTAAACGCTTTGAAATTTACTTCGTTTTGATCCAAGAATGATGCTTGCTAACTCGATAAGTCTGTCTTCATTCCTCCGGTAGTTGTAGCAACTCTCGTATCCCTTGTGAAACCTGTGCGAGCGGAAATATTTCATATAAAGGTATATGAGTATAGATATATCCTCATACTTTTGGGTCAAAGTCATCCACCTAACTAGGGGTCGTTTTAGGCTCAAACCGAACCAAAACCAAAATTTCAGTTTTCCAGTTCTAGATAACTGATTGGTTTCAGTTTATGTATGGGTTCGGTTCAATTATGATTTATGAGTAGATTTTTGGTTTTAATTTGGGCCTGGAATAAATAGGCCCAAAATAATGAAACTAAACCTCACACTTTTAGCCTAACACTTTTGTTAACCATCAATAATAAATTTGGGCCTGTAAAACTTTTGGCCCAAAATAACTAACTTGGGCCAAAAATCCAATAACAAACATTTAATCAAGTTCTGTGTGGTTCGGTTGCCAGGTTTAGTTCGGTTTTGGAACGACGTATAATCAAAACCAAACCCTAATTTTGGATTTAAAAAAAAAAGAGTAAAATGCCATTTTCGTCCCTGAGGTTTGGCCAGTTTTGCGACTTTCGTCCAAAGGTTTATTTTTCCGCATGTGGATCCAAAAGGTTTGAAATCTTGCCATTTTCATCGGCTCGTTAACTCCATCCATTTTTCTCCGTTAAGTCAGAGGTATTTCCGATTTTTTTTTTGTTAACTTAAAGGGCAGTTCGGTCTTTTTCAATTTACGTACAAGCATTTAGCATGATGTGCAAGTAGAGTCAATAGACTAAATTGCCCCTTAAGTTAAAAAAACGAAAATACCCCTGACTTAACGAAGAAAAATGGATGGAGCTAACCAGCTATATGAAAATGGCAAGATTTCAAACATTTTGGATCCAGATGCGAAAACACAAACCTCTGGACAAAAGTCGCAAAACTGGCCAAACCTTAGGGACGAAAATGGCATTTTACTCTTCCAAAACTAAAAAGTAGAAATGAATTGTCAGTTATTAGTTTCGTTCCTGTTATATTGGTGTGCTTTTGTCGGTTAATCGGTTTTCCCCCATGATCCTAATGGAGTTAACTTTTTGAAAGATAACTTACCATCTTGATTTGGGCTTTGATTTGGGCAATAAGACGCGTATATTCCTCAATTTGCCTACACAAAACCACCACAAGTTATACACACAAAACTATTGCAAAACCTCATAAAGATCATAAACGATAACCGGGAAACAAATGACTTACAAAATATAAATTACCTAGCCAGCCTTTCTTCCCGAGCAGGGATGATTTTTAAAGCCTCAGACCATGTTAGCTCTACATGAAATCCAAGCCCAACATCTACAAATATGTGACGTGTATCGGGCCTGCAGACATTAAGGGTTTTAGCATTAGATTGATTCGTTTCACCTAATGAATGAAATCCACCAAAACAAAATGTATATGCGTACACTTCAGCTTGTGCGTATACTTCGGAACCAAGATTGACCATTGACCTGAGACTTGTTATACTATTCTTCTCTAAATTCTCCAGATTTTTTCTCAAATCTGAACTATAAGTAAATAATGTCAAGCGAAAATTAACATACAGAGTTTGGATTTCAAGAATCGGCACAAATAACTAAATACAGACAAAATGTTTTTAGACAAACTGAGTTGTGTATTTTAGAACGGAAAAAGTGAACGGCGTAACCGAAGGATACAACACTTTCTGTTGTTCAAACACCTTGTCCCTGCAATGTGAATGGAAATCAATTGGGTCCGAGAATACTACGTACATTAATTAACTATAGGGTGACGAAAAATAAATTTGTACCTTTCAGCGATGGCACGAACAAGGTCCGGTTTTAAGCGGCGATCAACAAATTCCTCAAATTTTTGGATTTTTTCTTCCCTGAGCTTATCCATTTATGTCCTAAAATAGATTCAACGAATTTAAAATTAAATCATCTCGAATTAATTCTTTTCACGCTTCTAACAGAGATTAACTCAAAATCCTAACTTTATACTTTAAACGCTTCTTGAATCATTTAATCAGTAACACAAAAGTCATGAGCTGGGCAGGATTTTGTGGGATAAAACGTATCATTATTCTTGTTTCTGCTCAAGAACAGACAAAATCATGTTCATATGTTTACATAGAGCATAGACGAAAAGGCAGAACCAACCAATCAAAGCTGCCGTTCGTGTATATGATGCATTAACGACCAATTGAACACCTTCAAGTCATAAGCAAAGAAAATCACTTGATAGTCGTCTTAGTATAATTAATCAGAAACCCTAAGGACACGATTATGTCAATAACTTGTACGATCTTAAGGTAAAGAAGAGGAAAGTATCATACAATACAAGACCCGTACATCGTTCAATTAAACGTTGACATATCATAATGTGGCCTTGTTCTGTGCAATGTTTAAAAAGTTGTGAAACCCCTAAACTAAATTATATTTCGTATCTACAGTGGTAAACCCAGTGTGGCGACGCGTTTATGCATACCAGGAAAAAGGGCCGGTCGGATCAGGCAGTGTAGCGGGTCAGAACGAGATGCTTTAAACAAATTGTCATTTTGGCTCGGGTCAGAATATGTTTTAAAAAAAATGGGTACGCGTTAACACGGGTCGTTTTAAGAAATGATCAATAGCTATGAAACGTAACATCTCAACCAACATAAAACAACTCTAGCAGGCGGAATCTAAGAGAAGAAATATTCATGTTTTGTTCCTCCAAGCCATGGTTTTAAAAAACGGTTGAGGTGTGCGCCTCGAGGCGAAACGCCCAAAAAACGATTCTAAGGCGCGTCTCAGGGGTTTTCTATCGTACATGCGCCTCAGAAGGGCTGAGGTGCTAAAAAAGGCTGCGCCTCAGGTGCGGGTTTTCGATATTTGTTTTTGATGTTTGTGACTTTTTGTGTCAATTTCAAGCAATTTATGTCTTTTTTATGTGTGTTTTTGATGAATTCAGTTAGTATTATTGTTTTTTTATAAGATAGATAATTTTATATTTATTTTTTGATTCCGACTCATGAGGCGAAGGGAAAACGCCTCGAAACTCGTTTCCGTTTTTTTTAAACCTTGCTCCAAGCTTGTCCAAAGCTTACACAACAGAAACAAGAAGGCTGATATATAACATAACACAAAAAAAAACAATGAGCCCAAATTCACAAAACAAAATGAACTTACATTCATTAGATATACATCAAACCAACTACTTTGAAATTTAAAGAAAAAAAAAGCTGCAATTCGACATAGAATCACAAACACATAGCCATTGGCGCAACATAGTGGGGGCGGGAGGGGTGCCCTACCGCCGAACTTTTCGCTCAGCAGTGGAGAGTGTAGTTTTCGTATAGAAATTTTTGGGTATATACGTTTTTGACCCCGGTTTTATAGAAATTTTTTGGTATATACGTTTTCGATCCCCGGTCGGAAATCTCAAGCTTCGCCACTGCACATAGCAGGCGTTTAACACACAGCAAAGCCCAAGTTGTCTAAAATTTCAACAAATTAGAAGAAAAGTTGGCTGACAACAACAGAAACTATAAAGAAATCAAGAACATATTCAAAGTACAATTTCAACAAATATGGAAAACACTTGAGCTACAATTTCAAGAACCCACAAAGATAAACAAGTTGCACATTGGTGATCAAGTTTGATTCACCTCAGGAGTTGCTAAGAATTGTTTCACAAAATCAGTAATCGAAGAAAGAAACAACATAAAATATAAAATCGAAGTAACCTGGCAGCAGCGGAAGCGGAACGAAGACTCAAAACCCTAAAAAGCAAAGGAGACCCGACGAGATTAAGATGAGAAAAGCTGCGAACGGCGTGATGGAGGCGAGAAAATCAAACCAGAATCATCTGCTCTCTGTTCCGTTCTAATATAACCCATAACTTACTTTGACCTATTTACGGTTCGGTTTTAATAGTTGGATGATTTTGGTATCGAAAATCATTAAAAACGGGTATTAGTATTGAAAATACTGGTACGGTACGGTTTGATACCGGTATTTGAGTGTAAAAACTGGTAAATACCGGCACCAAAAACTTCAAAAGTGGGTGCCGAAGATATTTCAGTTTGGGAAATTCGGTATTGGTACCATATGCTCATCCCTATTTCGAACTAAGAAACTGTCTGATTGAGATTGTCTGATGTACTCATGACCCAAACCAACTTTCACTTATTTATTTTATTTTTTTAACAATTAATTTTTATATTAGTCTTGTTAAACACTAAGGGGGCGTTTGGTTCGCGAAATTTTTTAAAATTGGAATTGGAATTTATATAGGAATTAGAATTTGAAGGAACTGGATTTGGAATTTAAACATTTCAATTGGAATTGGAAATTGTTGGAATTGGAAACTTAATTCCATTTTTGTTGTGTTTGATTGTCAAATGAATTGGAATCCATCACCCCGTCACCCATAACCCTGAAACGGTTCGGGTCGAAACGGTACGGGTCGAAACGTTTCGCGTCGAAACAGTAGGGGTCAAAATGGTTCGCGACGAAACGGTTCGCGCCGAAACGGTACGGGTCGAAATGGTTCGCGCCGAAACATCTTAAGAGATAGAATTCAGATTCCAATTCCATTAAATTCCATTGAATTCCGGTGAACCAAACGCCCCCTAAATTGTAGTAGTTATTTGTTAATTTGAACTAGTCTTAAGCCCCTCGCGTTGCGGGGCGGGGGCGTAAAACTGTGTTACCAGCATTGTCGGGCTGAAGGCGTAAACCGTGCTATGTAACAACTGAACTACGATCAAAATGCGGAAAACACATAATACAAAAACACAAATTTTTAACATCGAGTGACATGCGTGACGTAAAAACTATCAAACATCGTGCTAAATACAACCGAACAAATAAACCTAAGGAACCAAATATGGCCACAAAACATTATGCTAAGTAGCAACCGAACGACAATCAAATCCTCGAAAAAGCATACAACAAAAAACTAATAAAAAACTAAGCTTGTTTAACGTTTTATAGAAAAATTATTAAAATAAAAATCAAACTTGTAAAACAAAAATAAATAAAAAACCTTAAACTTAAAAAAAACTAAAATCACAAAAGACAAATTTATACACTATTCATCAAGATGTTATGAATTAATACATATATGAATTATTTGTTAACAAAAAGAAATAACAAATGTAAAATACAATTTTAGAGGTAGTATTATAATTATAAATATATAAATAAGCAATATATTTGTGGGTAAAGTTGTACTTTTGGCTTTGGAGTTTTTTTAAAAAAGTTATAGAATTTTTTCTTTCTAACTCTAAAGTTTCAATCTTTAACAATTAAAGTCTAAAGTTTCCATCTTATGCAGTTCAACCCCTTTGATTAATTTAATTTTTCACTTCTAATTCAAAAGTTCCCATCTTTTATACTTTAGCCCCTTTGATTTTTTTTACTTTAACCCAAAACTTTCATCTTTTGCAACTTTGGTCCCTTATATTTTTCATCATTCGTGAGTTTTCTGTTTAACGTTTCGTTCTAGATTTTGCGAGTTAACATGTCATAACGTGCGTGTGGGGTTCAACGTTTTTCATCCACTTTTTCTCGTTTGACAGATCCGTCGCAGCTCATCTATTTTTCCCCGTTTGATAGGTCTGTCGCAACACGCAAGTCATAGATCGAGTCAGTTATTCTTTTCTATGTTTTGCATACAAGCTCAAGATTATGTAAGAAACATTTTCCTTTCATATATGATATATAACTAACAAATCCCCGTCGCATTATGACGGATGGTAGTTCTAGCTGTAAAGAAAAAAAACTTAGAGCGAGAGAGAGGAGATTAGAAATAAAAAAACAAAACAAAAGGGGTTTGGCTCGTAGTTGGCATGGATTAAATCACGCAAACCACTGTAAATCAATGAGGGGACAGTGTAGAGATGGGCAAAATCGGGTCTTTTGAATACCCGGACCCGGTTCCTCATGCTAGTCAGTAGACCCGGTTCCTCTGTGGAACCGTTTCCAGTTCGTACCCGGGTATAAGTTTTTAAATGTGGAACCGGTTGGAACTGGTTCCGGGTAATTTGGTGTCACACCCCGAACCGCAGCGGAATAAGAGTCGGGGCATAATTGGGTTATCACCAAAGCTCATGATGTTTACTAAAATGTTTCATATTTATTAAATTCAAATTACAACTTCAATATTCCAAACAAGTTCATACAATTACAAGGAAAAAGTAACTAAGTAAACAATCCAAAGCCTAATCTGATTTATTCTTCTAGGCCGTCCTATATGTTTCTTGCTGCAACTGGATCACCTGTATCATGTGTAAAAATGGGGGATTTTGGGTCAACAAAAGTTGGCGAGTGAACCTTGTTAAAAACATTTGATATTGATTTCTTATTGTATTTAATATGGAAAAATTGTGCAATAATCATATGTGAGCAAACGTATATAATCAAACAATAACAAACCACCTTGCATGAGTATATGACATGAATGATAATTTATATGTTGGCAACGTCACGTTCCGCTCATAGGTAATGGGGAACGGACGGCCTATGATGATGTATGTGTGATTAAGGCTCAATCAAACGAAGCCGATCATATGTTGGCAACGCCACGCTCCGCTCATAGGTAATGGGGAACGGTTCAGCTCATAGGTAATGGGGAACAGATGAGCCTGTGATAATGTATGTACTGAAAATAATAAATTTAATCTAAACATTAACCACACAAATAATTGATACATATTGGATACACATTTGATCATGGATATGATGGATGCACAAGTGTTTAAATGTAATAAATAATAAGCGACACATGATACACCCCAAAATGTGATTAAAACGGCGAATTTGGTAGAGATTCACTCACATTGGGTGCGTTCGTTTGATGATGATGAATGCGCACGAGTTTAGAGAGTTGATCGACGAGGAATAACTAACATAAATAATAACGAAAAGGTACGGTAAATAAGTGGATTTTATTAACAATTTTAATAGGATTTTTAGATTTATTTTTGTGAGTTTAAGGTCATTTTCTAACTTTAAAAATATTATTTTTAAGTATTTTTAATTGATTTTTAAATTAAATAAATAAATAAAAATTATAAAAAAAATGTTGACTTTTTGGGTTGACCGGTCCGTTGACCGGACTGTTGACCGGTCGGACTGTGACTTATGTGTGCGCTGGGTGAGGCTCGAACTCGTGACCTCCCGTACGCGTGCACGCAGCTCTACCAACTAAGCTACGTGTCTAACCCGAAATATTTCTGTTTTTAATTATACATATATTCTAATTAAGTGTTTAATTTATTTGGTTTTATATTAAAAGAATTTAAATGGTTGAACCGGTTGCAGGGAAACCGGATCAAACTCGGGTCCCTTGATTTGTAAGCGCACAGCCCAACCAGTTGGGCTGTGCGTCTTATCTGTTTAACTTACGGTTTATATTAATCTTATATACATACTGGAACCTGTTCTGATTCTGTTTTAAAAAAATGGTTTTAATTCGGAAAGTCGGTGTGTTGCAAGATTCGAACTCGTGACGTTTGTTTTGTTTGCGCACACAGTCCACCGCTGGACTGTGTGTCTAACCCATTTGATTATGTGATTTTAATTATCCTTATACTTATTTCTGACTTCGTCTTCTTCGTTTACAAACACCCAGATCAGTGAGTTCCGACTGTTTTGTTTAAGTTGATTATCAAAACTTATAATCAGTTGAAATGTAATAGTAAACGGGATTATAGAACAGAGTGTACCAAAACAGCGTGTTTAATTCAGGTTTCCGGCAAGGGGGCGTCGGCTCTGATTGGCGATCTCCGTCTGAGTGAACCAATCGACAGTTTTTATAAATGAGTTGTGCAATTAAGGTACTAAACAAGGATTATCAAAAGGTTTAGATGTTCATACCAATTCACAGCGTGATTTCGGAAATTTCCAGAAATTTTCCGGCGAGTGTAGAATATCCGGCAACGTCGTCTGTGATTGATTCTGATTGATGGATTGAAGTTAGTATAAGTCTAACAATGGATTGAAAACGAAAGAATCGAGAAATTTACCGTTTTGATGTATATCTCGATTTTCCGGCGAAAGTCCAACAATACAGAATATTTCCGGCGAGGGAATTTTCTTCGAGAATTTGTGCGATTTTGAGCGAAAAGATTACCAGAGACTTGGGGGTGTATTTATAAGGAAGAAATCATGATGAATTGAGTCCGAATTGAGTCTTGATTCATGGTCAAGACTTTCTCCGGCGGTTATGACTGAGTTCGCGGGATTAGACATCGGTTATAACCGATGTCGATGTTAATGCACGCGTTGAGTCAAAAGAAACCGTCGACAATTGGCGAAATCGTCGGTATTTCCGACGACTGCGAATTGGGCGCGCTGATGACCGTATTTGAGTTTTGAGTTTTATTATAAGTATTAATTGTTTTATCATATATCACAAACGAGTCAAGTGGCGGAGTAGTTAGGTGTTTCTTTGTTCTTCCGGCTGACCCGGGAGCCCCTTTTCTTTTTTATTTACTTTATTTTTACTTTTTAATAATTATAGTTTCTAAATTCTAAAATGTTTATTAATTATGTATCGTTTAAAATTAAAATTAATCAAAAATACGCAACGAAATTTTATAACTTGATATTCGATTAATAAACGAAGCGGGTTTTGGAAACCCGTTTTTCGACGGATGTTACATTTGGAACCGGGTATGGTAGGAACCGGGTACGGGTAGGAACCGGTTCTGTCGTATATGTGAAGAAAAGGCTGCAAGCTTCTGTGTGGAACCGGTTCTGTCATAAAAAGCTGCATTTACTATTAGGAACCGGTTCCTAATAATTGAAACTGAATATTACTCTTAAAATCGGTTTTTTCTTGTATTTAAACCTCATTCTCTACACCACTTCTAATTTCATTTACTTACTACAAAAAAAACAACACTTTAACCACTTCAAATCTAATACTATCAAAGAGATAACGATGACTTGCAACGATGAGGTCGTGGATGTTTTGGAAACAAAAGAAACCCCGCTATTTGGAAGCAGTTTGACTTGTGCTTGATGTCGGATAGCCATGAAATGGCTAGATGCAAGGGGTGCGGGAAGTTCATGAAGGCGTCGGCCAACTCGACGCTCAAGAAACACACCGACCGCCATTGTCCGGTGACAAAGGCAAAAACAATGAAAAGGGTGAAGCATCCGGGACCGGGTCATCGAAAGTTTAGTTTGTTTTATGTATTGTAAACCCATTTGTGTTTTATGATTAGTATGTTTAGTGTTTTATGTGTTTTGTTTAACATTTCATGTTTAGGTTGTTTGTGTAACCGGGTACTTGTTTCTCGTAATAAATAGTTTTATGTTTATGTATTATACCTTGTTCTAGCAAAGACTTATAAAAAAAAACTCACATTAAAAATATATTGGCACCGGGTCTGGAAGGTTACCGTAGGAATCGGGTATGATAAGAACCGGTTACGGGTACAACCCGGGTACGGGTTGGAACCGGTTTCGGAACTTATTTTTTTCCAAAAATGTGGAACCGGGTAGGAACCATCGGGTATTTTGAACCCGGAACCGGTTCTACTATATGTCAGGTAGGAACCGGAACCGGTCCCAGGTAGGTTCCACCGGGTCGGGTTTGGAACCGGTTATTATGTCCATCTCTAGGACAGTGTAGCGCTTTAATAATGGTCCTAATACCCCCTAGCCTAAGCGTAGTGAGCATTTTGGTCCGGTTTGGTCTGTGGCTCCAAAACAAATCGTAGAAAGCTGGACCGGACTATTTTAAATGTTTTTCTATATTTAGCCCTTAAGTCATATCCCTTCTCCATGGGAAAAAAACAGTGAAATCAAACCGGAACCAGCGGTTCATTTAAAATTTATCAGGTGAATAATAATCTGGATAAACAGTCTTCTATAGACTCAAAACTCCCCTTGATTGTATATAAAAAAAACCATCAATTAATAAGCAATCTCAAACACTCGTTCATCCGGGTGTGGTTTAGCCGTTAAGCATCCATACGACTCGCAACTTCAATAGCATCACTTCAAGTCAGACTTACTCGGGTCTGGTTTTGAATCCGCCTCGGCTCAGGCTCAAACCAAGTAGTTTCATCTTGGGCTAATCCAGAATAGCAGACTATGACCAGCCTTCGGTCCATACAGGTACCGAGAAAATGAGGGTGCCTAAAGCAAACGAGATGATCATCGTTGTAAACGTGTATACATACGCTCTCCAAGGGTGCGTGCTCACTCTCATCGCTTCAAATTCAGCAATGAAAGTCGAAACAGTACTCAAACAACCACAAAAACCAAACTGTATGCCTGTAGCCACGGTATCAAAATGTTTATCATTCACCTGCATCATAACAAACAACAAAACATTAACTGGATGTTAAAAGTGCAACAAACGTAACAGAAACTTACGGATTTCTTCATCGTTGCACAGGCTGCCATGATACATGCAGCAGCTACATTGGCGATTAGCGTCCCGAAAGGCATCCATTTCAGAACTTGTGTTTTTCCTAACCCTTGACCGTTGAAACGTGCTAAATAGAACCTGACCCATACACCCACTGGTCCAACGATACAACCGAACCACAAGTGACTTACACTGCTATCACCGTCAAAGTCTTTTTTCAACATTGTCACACTCACACCCCATAACACCCCAAGCATGGTTACCATCACCACTATCAATATTATTTGACTCGTAACGCCAGTTACTTGAGAGCATCCACACTTGGAACTTAGATTGGTTCGGTTGAAAGCCCATTTTATACCCTTAGCGGTCTCCACCCCGAATATGAAGGAATACGCAACAAGAAACAAACCTGTGTAAGCAAACAATGAATTATAAAAAATAAAAATAAGAAAATGAAATTGGATTTTAATAATCCGACGCGGTTGACCAATAATAATCCCACCTTCAAATATCGTTATTCGCAGTCCCACCTTTGAAAAAAAATTTCTCAATGGACCTCTGTTAAAAACTTAACGGAGTTAAGTTTTTTCCGAATTTCAAACTGATGTTTTAGGGCTTTTGATCAGAACAAGGATACGAGTCGATTAATGTAAAACTTACCTCGAAACGGTGCTCCAAATGAGGAAAAAGGTGTTTCAATTCGGGTGTTTAGACTTCCAATTAACAAAAATCAAGCCATTTCGAGCACCGTTTCAAGGTAAGTTTTACATCAATCGGCTCGTGTCCTAGTTCTGATCAAAAGCCCTAAACATCAGCTTGAAATTCGGAAAAAAAAACTTAACAAAGTTCAGTTTTTTAACGGAGGTCCAGTGAGATTTTTTTTTAAAGGTGGGACTGCCAGTGACGATATTCGAAGGTAACATTATTATTGGCCAACTACCTAAATGTTGGGTTATTAAAATCCAATTTGCCAAAATAAAAACCATGAAATCATGTTGAAAGAATTACCTAATAAAAACCCGAGAACAGCGAAAACCCAGTGACCGTCAACACTAAGCTCAAGCATTTTCTGATTCCAACCGCTAAATGTGGTAAGACTACCCAAGTAACCTGTTGTCAACCCGACAGCTAACTCGGGGGAGAAGTTGGATATATCTGCTTTAAAAACCGCACCGAACCAACCCATAAAGAGCGAACCAACCTTGAGTATGAGACGAGAAGAAAAAAGAATTATAAGGTTCTCGAAAAATTTTTTTGTGGAATCTATGCATTTTGGGATGTAACAAGTACAAATAAATAATTTAGAGTAAAATGCCAATTTCATCTCTGAGGTGTAGCCAGCTTTGCGACTTTCGTCCAAAGGTTTGTTTTTCCGAATCTGGATCCAAAAGGTGTGAAAGCTTTCCATTTTCATCTGGCCCGTTAACTCCATCCATTTTTCTTCGTTAAGTCAGGGGTAGTTCCTTCTTTTTTGTGAATTCTTTGTTAAGTCAGGGGTATTTACGTCTTTGTTAACTTAAACGGCGGTTCGGTCTTTTTCAGGGGTATTCACACAAAGTGAAAAAGACTGAGTTGCCCTTTAAGTTAACAAAAAAGACGGAAATACCCCTGGCTTAACGGATAAAAATGGATGGAGTAAATGAGCTGGATGAAAATGGCAAGATTTCAAACTTTTTGGATCCAGATGCAAAAAACAAACCTTCGGACGAAAGTCGCAAAACTGGCCAAACCTGAGGAACGAAAATGGCATTTTATTAAAGTCGATACAGTAATATTTAAGTAACATAACCCACATAACTGAGAAGCAGCTTTCTATGTGAACTCAAGAAAATACACAAATAACTTTTCTAGTAGGTTTCACTCAAAAAAAAAATACAGAAATAATGATACCATATTGGGAGGAAGATCAATATACATGTAGCTATGATCACCTGTGGCACCAACTACCTGAGGACCAAATAACTTTTCTAATAGGTATCGTGTCAATACCTGCGTAATACGAAAACGTCAGTAATTTGAACCTGTACATGTATCAAATTGAAAATAAAGGTAGTTTAGCACATTACCCCGAGAATGCCGAGTACAGCAAGATGAACACGAGACGATATATATGTCAAATACCATGGCAACTCCTCCTTGCATTCCTGCACATGGTTGACACACAAATTACCAAACTAACCTCAAAGAATTGTATCATATATGCAAGTTGCAACAATATGAGAAGCATAAAATGCGAAGAAAACGCACGTCATTTTGGTCTTTACCAAGTAGTATTGCATCGGTGAAGTAGGAGATGCGGTCGGAAGCTGTGACTCTTTAAACGGATCTTCTTGAATAGGCAAATCTACGTTTTCTCCAGGATTATCGAAAGAAAACCTTGACCGACCACTTTCACTATACCTTCGACTACTTAACGCCCTTTCTCCAATATCTCCTGCCTCTGAGACACTGTCGTCATCAATTTCGTGGTGGCTAGATCCATATCGATTTAACGATCGCCTTCTGAAGGACGAGTTTGTACTGCTTATATGACTGAAAGATCCGCTTTTTCTTGTTTCTGTTTCATTCAGCCCATGATCCATTTTCTTTGACAAACTTTTTCCTACTGCAATAACTTTACAACCAACATACATTAATTTAAGATGCAAAATTCAAGCATAGTAATCATGTGTGTACAGTTTACACATATAATAAACATGGACCATAACAACTCCACTTAATTTCATAACAAGTTATGTCACCTGCTCCACTGATTAAAAATCCAAATATTCATAGGAAACTCATAACCTTAAATGTCTTACGACAATTTTAGTCACGCGTTGAAAATTCTGTCATTCATCGTTCTACAAATATTCGTTTACTATCACCAAATACGCATAAGGCTAAACGTCGTGGGTTAACGCCCCACACTACACTTAGGTGCAGATTGTTTTTTAAGTGGTAGAATATCTGCAGTTTGCGAACCACATCTGCAGACATCTGTAGAAGAACTGAAGAAGAGGTGGACCAAACCTCTGCAGTCTACAAGAAAAAGGTTGTTTGTTTATTAACGTATGTAGACTTCTAAAATATATTGGTGGTGGTGTACGGACGGTGGTGGTGGGTGGTGGACATGGACGGTGGGTGGTAGACAGTGCTGGGTGCAGGGGCGAAGTATTCAAGGGGCCGGGAGGGGCGCCCGACCCCCCGGACTTTTCGCTTAGTAGTGTTATATATGTAGTTTTCGTATAGAAATTTTTGGGTATATACGTTTTCGACCCCCCGGTTCTATAGAAATTTTTGGGTATATACGTTTTCGACCCCTCCCCCGTCATTCGGGTCAAGCTTCGCCACTGGCTGGGTGGTGGACGTTGGTGGTGGGTGGTGGGTGGTGGTGTTTAACCCTTTGCAGACCTTAGAAGATCTTAAACGTGGCTGGGCTAAGTCTACACCAAGAAGAGCTCGTGCAGACGTTTTTTAATGAAACGTCTTCAGAAAAACAAACAGTCTGCAATGGCAATGTCTGCGCGGCGCATAGAGAAAGCATGCAATACAATACAACACAACCAAACAAATACTTTTAAGTTTTAACCCATTTTAAAAACCAAAAAGTTATATGTTAGTTTAGTGGTCAACCATCATAATAAAGTTTCCTCCCACATGAACACAAATACAACAGCTATAATATGTTATCCAATTAAAGATCAAAAGGGTCAAATCGAGCAACTAGATCATACACAACAGTTTCTTACCAATCTTTATATTCTTTAGCTGTTCAGAAAAAAAAACCAGGTCTGGGTCGGGTCGGGTCGGATGTTATAAACACAGGAGTTGTTAAAACAAATAAAAATCAATACTTTATGGAACAAAGATCTGAGATTGCATCATAAAGCAAAACTTTTAAGATACCCTTTTCAAGATTAAATAATCCAGTGGATCCGTTAGTGCGTTATACATGAAAGATATTAAAAAAATGGAGAAAATTGTTACCTTAAAAGAAAAGATATTGAAGAAATCCGGTGGGGTTGAACGGTGTTGACGACGACGGTGTGGATTAGTGATTGGTGGTGGTGGTGGTGGTGTTTGGGCTCTGACCACCACCTGTATCTGCCTGCTTGAGTTTTATAATTTATAATTTATTCGTCTTTTTCTGATAATTTCATGAGCCACATGATTAATGCGGCTCTCTCATTGGCTTTTGCACATGAAAAAGATAATTGGAAAGCACCCTGATCGTTGACTTTCTTATATAATTCCCAATTTTGACCCAAGATTTTCCTTTTGACTGTAGTTTTAAAAGTTATAAAATTTGTGTAACCAGTAGCAAAACTTGAGATTTCTTACCAGGGGTCGAAAATGTAGATACCTACAAAAAATTATAAAACCGAGGGGTCGAAAACATATTATACCGGACACTACTGAGCGAAAAGTTCGGGTCCCCCTCGGCCCCCCTATGTTGCGCCCCTGTGTGTAAAGTGTGTAATTTCACATGAAAATTAAATAAAACAAAAAGATATAAAATATTTGCTGCGAAGTAGAAGTATATGATAAAACGATGGATTATGTCCCCAAACCTCTGCCCAATGCTCGTGAAGCGGCTCACGAAGAAACCACGCACGCCCTGGCATGCCTATTTGGGTTGACTTGGCTTCTGTGTTAAATCATAATACACAGCCTAACGTGAGTATCTTTATAAACCTTGGAGTTAACTTCACGGATTTGCACGAATATGTTTCTAACTTTTGGAAATTATACGCTTGGTTGTCGCTATTTGCGTTCCGTAACACGTATGGTTCTTGGTTCTAGCACATTAAAACTTTGTTATGTAATTAACTGACTAAAAGACCCTTGTTATTAAGAAGATAATAAAATAACTGAAAAAATTAAAGAACCAAATCCAACCCTAAATTTTATGTTCTCAATTACATAAACAGTTAAAAAAACAAGTCTCGATAATACAGAAATAAAACAATTTTCAACTTTTCTTTAAAAACAAAAACAAAAGGTCAGAGAGAAGCTTGGACTGGACAACACAAACAAAAGAAAGGAAACAACACCATAGTTGACAACATAGCATGGTAGTCACACGCCTTTATGTATTGTTGATAAAAAAAAGTAGTGGGCCTCTAAACCTAAGAGGATGTTTGTTTAGCTTTTAACGAGGCTCTTAATGTTCAAACATTTTACTCGTTCAGCACTTAATGATTCAAACTGTTTGTTTCACGAGCAGATGTTGAATGGTTTAGACATTTGTCTCTGAATGGTTAAGCATTATACTAAGTCTGAATGGATAAGACTCTAATCTAAAATAGATATTTGCTTCTGAACGGTTAAGCATTATATTGGCTCTTAATGGTTCAACCTCTTACTAGTTCAACAATTAATGATTCAGACTTCTAACTAGTTCAGCACTTACCATTCAAAAGTTGCCAAACAGCCCCTAATCAGTGGGTCTAAATGGGCTAATGCTTGAAAATGATGAATAACAAGAACTAGCATAAGTAATGGGCTAGTTAAAGACTTGAAAATGAGAATAAGTAATGGGCTAATAAAATCAAAATCATGATTTGGGTCCACATGATTTATCTTTAATATTACAAATTATGGGATCAATGAAGTAAAATGTGACCCATTTACAAGAAAATTAAATCAAACTCAGATGATATTTTTGTCTATAAAGGGTCCCTTTTCAGCCCACAATAAAATACAACTTTCAATCTACAAGTCACTGCAACATTGATCACCCTTCCATCTGAGTATACACGAAACTGAACATGGATCACAACGCTTGTCGATTTAAGCCACTCGATTAGGGTCAAATAATCCCATAAATAAAATCTCAGCCTTCGATATCGGTGCAATCAATCACCATGGGGTTGATCATCTTCTCGGGTTTGGGGTGGGAGAGGCTTCCAATCCGTTTTTCATCCCAATACATGTCGTAATATATGTGACCCGGATCATGTCCGTCAACGCAACACCATATTCCAACATACCGCTTCACTCGATTCCTGAATTTTTCTTCCCTCGTCTGTCATATAAATATTTTGACGAATTTCAGTGATATGAATATATGATCATAGCTGTTAATGGCGAATAGCGAGAAATAGCGATAAGGTACCTATATGCTACATAGTGAAGAGCGATAAATAGCAGGCGGCTATTAATATAAATAGCGATACACTATATTTTTTTTAATTTAAATATATATATATTATATCAAAATACCCTGATATATATGCTATTCTACATGTATATTTAACAAAAACCTAAAATCCAACTATTTTATAGCTATATTTAATTGCTATTTATATTAAAAAAAACAAAATAAAATTTGTCGCTATTATCGCTATCCATTGCTACAACCCTAATAGCGAGCCTAGACCTATACGCTACGTAGCGCGCTATAGCGATCGCTACGCTCGCTATTGACAAGTATATGATCCATTGTTTCATAAAAAAAAACATGCATATGATCTAAAACACTTGTGACTTAAAAAGAAACATTGTTTAAGATTGTACGATTGCTTGCCTTATCAGTGAACCCTAAGAAGGCATCTTGCATCGATGAAAATTGGATGACTTTGACGTCCTTCAACGGGGATAATACCTTTGTCATCTGTTCATATAATAACAGAAAAAATTAGCATAAATCTTTGTAATATTTATTATCGTTTTGCATTCATCTTGCATACCGTTTCTTCATTACCGTTCTTTGGTAATCTAAGTACTCCGGTTGTGTATGTAACGTTTGATTGGCAATTTTCTGACCCTCCTTGACATAATTGCACATCGAGCCATGAATCCTTAACCTAAAATCAGAAAACTAAGATAAATTAAACTATAAAAGTACCATAATGCCTCCGAATGAAGACAAATATTACACCTGTGCCGGCATCAACGGATTGTCAAAGAAAGAATACTCTCGTATATTGATTCCTGGCCCGAATTCCTCAACGGGCAATCCCTTTAACATCGTATGCACCTACAGAGCAGCATCGATTTATTAAATTTGTATTACTTCAACAAAAATATTGTGAACAAAAAAAAAACTAATAGAAACTTAAGCACCTCAAATACATGATCCAGAGGACAGATGAACGGTTGTCGTGTCATTGACCCTACGATAACTCCGGGATGTGAAAACCATAACCTATCCAACCTACACCACACTGGAGGCATAACCTAAAAAATTGCAAATAATAAAAACTTCATGTAAAAAATGACGTTGAAAATGAACCCGTGTGAAAAAATGTATGCAGTTTAAATTACCAATGTACGGTTTAGAATCGATGCTATGGCAAGGGCGGTCCTTATTTGCTTCATCTGCGATACAGTCACGTAAATCGATTCTTAATCTGTTAGAAAGTACAACTTGAAAAACACTTATAATATAATAAGCTTACTTGATAATTAACGAGAGTGAAATGTGTCTCGAGATTATGTTCCCCATCAAGTAATAAGCTTTTTGGAATAGATGGCTTGAATGTCAAGAAACCTCCTGTATAGTACACAAAAAACGCAGACATCTTAAAACTGCAATGAGATCTGATCGCTGAAACATGAGTACTTGAAAGTTCGATACGTGCACATCTTTGGTGTCTGAAAACTTAATTCATTGAGCAAACACGAAGCATAAGAATGTATAAAAGAAAATAGATAAAAAAACCTGGTGAATCATAATATTCTGGTGGATCGTAGAAAACCATAGCTTCACGTAACCGGTGACGTTTTCCTTCGGTTCCTGCGTATTGAAATGTGGTATGTACAGCATATGGCTCCAGTCTTAGTTGTTGATACATGGCCTGAAAATGCAGTCAGATATTACTTACACTAAATAATAATAATTATCATTATTATTTTATTATATATTAATAATAATAAGAGTTAACTGCCATTTCCGTCCATGTGGTTTGTCCAGTTATGCCAGTCCAGGCCAAATTTCAAATTTGTACCAATTCCGTCCATGACATTCTTGAAACATGCTGGTTTCGTCCAAAAACTTAACGTATGTTTAAACCTACCATTTAATGGAAAAAAGAAAAAAATGCCGACATTTTTCTCTTTTTAAATTCCCTTTTTCAAACCCTATTAAATGGGAAAAAAAAGACAAAATGGTGTAAAAAAGGAAAATGACGTGTTTACCCTTCATTAAACGGCAGGTTTTAACAGATGTTAAGTTTTTGGACAGAACTGGCATGTTTCAAGAATATCGGGGACAGAAATGGCACAAATTTGAAATTTGGCCTGGACTGGCATAACTGGACAAACCACAATGACGAAAATGGCAGTTAACTCTAGTAATAATAATCATAAATATTGCTGATTCTAGTCATAGTTCATACCTGAACAAAATAGTATGTCCACTACAAAATATACTAGCAGGCAGAAGCCCAAGCTTTAGCATTCCATCATAAGCATAAACAAGTCCACTTTCATCATCAACAGGCGGGCCCAGTTGCTTATGCACAAGATCGTTAAAACCGTTTTGATCCCACATGTTGTCATCAGCTAAAAGCATTTCTTTCCATTCTTTTGCCAACTTTTTAGCCGAATCAGTCGGTCGCCAGTGGAAAATACCGATGTTATACGCCCCGCCAGCTGTCCACTCCAAACAAAAGATCCAATGATTCGTTTAAATAGATTGTTTATATTATTGTTAACATAATTTTAACTGTGAGTTTCACCTTCTTTCCAGTTGTCTAACCGGTCGTCAGTTACTGTCGGTGTAACTTGATCGGTTGATGTTAATACGTCTGCTTCAGGATAACGTGCAAGATACGGGAGCGGATTCTGTTCACGTAACATATCGGATTTAAGAAACGTTTGGAAAAATTGAAAGAAAAACATGTGCACGGAAGTTACCTTTAACCAAACCATATCAGTATCACACATGAGTAATTCAAAACCGAACGGTAGCATCGAATCAATGAGAATGACTTTTTCCCTTCCCATTTTATGAAAAGTCGGTGACCCCCATCCGACATCTATCGTGCTCATATGACTCCCCATATCAAAAACCGGTACGCCCTTCCAGTACAACGCCTCCAATAGTTTCGTGTCCATTGCACCTAAAAACAGTTTTCCATTTCTTAAAATCGTAAACTAACGAATTTTAAAAAACTTTCTTTAACTAACTCACCGACAAGAAGATTCTCGACGCCCAAATCTGTCAAATGCTTAACCCATGTGAGGATAAAATCCATGAAAGCATAGTTACCAAACGTTGCTACTATAACATTATCTTTCACCCTTTCTTGAACCAATTCTTTCGTTAACCGAAATCTCTCCAACGGGGGCATCTTTGAACCCGGTGGGGGCACTTCCCAAATAGGTTTTAATTTCCCTATTTGAGGTCGAGGCGCCGATGACATTACACCACCACCCACTCTTAGTAAAGGAGACTCGAGCGTTTGATTTGGCGAAGACTGCGTCATATCTATCGTTATAGATACAATAAAAAAACCATGTCACAAACCTAAAGTTTTGGTCCAATAAATTAATTCCTATTTGATCTCTACTGGTATCAAATCAGCCATACTTCATTAAGTAAAATTCTCATGCTAATATACTGTCATGGAAGCAGATTTGGGGTCAATTTGGTTTAAAATTTATAAATCAAAGAGTTCAATCTCAGATTCAAACCAACATAAATATGATCAGTGGCCCATAATAATCCCACCTTCAAATATCGCCATTGGCAGTCCCACCTTTAAAAAAAATTCTCACTTGACCTCCGTTAAAAAAGCTTAACAACTTAACTCCGGTAAGTTTTTTACCGAATTTCAAACTGATGTATTAGGGCTTTTGATCAAAACGAGGATACGAGTCGATTGATGTAAAACTTACCTCAAAACGGTGCTCCAAACGACTTGATTTTTTTTAATTGGAAGTTTAAACATCCAAATTGAACCCCCGTTTTCGTCGTTTGGAGCACGATAACGAGGTAAGTTTTACATCAGTCGACTCGTATCCTCTTTGCCTAAAACATCAGTTTGAAATTCGGAAAAAAAAACACACTTAACAAGTTAATTTAACGGAGGTTTAGGGAGGAAAAAAGATTAAGGTGGGACTGCCAGTAGGATATTGAAGGTGGGATTATTATTGGCCAACCACTAAAGGTCGGATAATTTAAATCCAATTTCCCTTGATCAATTTAGTGTAGCAGATTTTTTATTGGTGTAAGTTCTTACCCAATTCAGCAAAATGCCTAAATGAACAAGATTGTGATCTCAACTAATCAACCCTAAAAAGTTGACTTTAGATCACAATTCACATGACAATTGACAACCGAATTTCGCAAAAGAACATGTATAGAGTTCATGTAAAAATGCATAGTAATCACTAATCACATAACAATTGACAACCGAAAATTAATCAACCCTAATTAGTTGACTTTAGATCACAATTAACAACCAAATTACATCAAAACAGCATACACAAAAATTCAAGAAAAATGCATAATAAATTAATAATCAAACAAAAAAAGTCAGAAAATTACGTTGAGATATGTTCCAAGAAAAGGCCCAATCAGGAGAGTAGACAGCAGAGAACACATAAACAGCAGAGATCACAATCCCAACCAACACAGTACCGTACATCGTCAAGAACAACGGCTTCGAGTTCATCATTTCTTTAAATGGGTTTTTCCAACCCATTTGAAAAACTAAATTATGGGTCTGATTGGCGTGAGATCAATGCTAAATCTTGAACAAGAAAGCAGAGATTTTGATGAAAGGAGTAGGGTTTTGTGGATTGATTGTTTGGTGGTGTGATGAGTTTGAGTTGGAAAAACAGAGTTGTTGGAGGGAGTAGGCAGGCAGACCCAAAAGTCAAATGTATGAATTGTTGAATCTGAATCTGGGGTTTGATTGACATTTGGGTTTTGAGTTTGTGCATGATGTGCAGAGTTGTGGAGAGTAAAGGTTTTTTTTTTTAAGGGATTGAAATGGAGTTTGAATTTTCTTGACACATTTATGATTTGTGGGAATGTTTACACATTTGTGGATGTAACTTCATGTTTAAGTAATAATAACTGTTTTTTTTAATTATAAGCTTTAAACATATATAGATGTTTAACAAATCTTGTGTAGTTGTATTCTTGTCGAAGGCAAGACTATTTCGCTTTTGTTATACTTGAAACCTGATTGCGGCTAACGTGAGTACTAACATTTTAAGTTAAATATAATTTGTCTCCCGTGGTTTGATGATGGGAGCAATTTGCCTCCTCGTGTTTTGCATCTCTCACACTATGCGCCCCTATTGTCACATGAGAGTTAATTTGATCGATCGACTAAGGGGTAAATCTGAAATCTCACCATCCCTTCTTCGTTATAACCCCATTTCTTCATTCCACCACCACCATCACCATTGTTAGAGTAAAATAGACATAATTTTAGTTTGTATACTTTTATGTAATCAACTCATAGTTAGTGTATTGTTCTTGTATACTCTTTATATATATCATTCCTAAACCACCTAATTTGGTGTAGAGATTACCATTATCACACGGTATCAATTGAGAAATTTTTTCAATCCCACAAAAGCTTCCTCGCCCTTTCGCGAAAAATTCTTGGTCCTTATCTTCTCGTGGTGGTGGCAGATCGTCATGTGGAGGGTCGGGGTTGTCGACCTCCCCATTACAATTGTGTCAGAATGATTCGCATTATGCGAATCAGTATCATTATCACAACCATCATCACCACCACTACCATCACCATCACCACCGCCACCACCACCACCCACTAGAAGGCGAATAAGTATGAACGGCTCAGCTCTCTACTTGTTATGTCCAACAAGTGGTAACCATGAACACTAAAATCGGCTCCTTACTCGTCCCACCAGCTTCTCTTCTTGTATTCCCAGTCATATTCATCATGATATTAGCCCCAATGTATGACCATGTTATAATCCCATTTGCAAGAAAGATAACCAAAACAGAAATGGGTATAACCCATTTACGACGAATAGGAATCAGGTTGTTTCTTCCATCTGTTATGGCTATGGCAGTTGCAGCTTTCGTTGAGATAAAATCGGAAACAAGTGGCACATCATGCAACTTTAATGAACTCTACTGAACCATTGCAATTACTTTCCTTTGGGTTTCTTTGCAATACTTGTTTCTTGGGTCAATTGATCTTTTTAGTTTAGCTGGCGTGATGGATTTCTATTTCGCAGAGGCACCATTTAGCATGGAGTCATTGGCTACATCACTCTCTTGGGCTTCATTAGCCATTTAGCCATGTGTTAACTATATTAGTCAGTGTTTGTGGCTATAGTGAACCATGTTACAGGGTCATTCCGTCACACGCCATGGCTCTATGGGAGTAACTTAAATATTATCATCTTGAAAGGTTTTTTTTACGGGTTGATGTGTGTACTTAGTGGGCTTAACTTCCTTGTTTATCTTGTTGGAAATTTTAGTGAACATGGGTTTTCACTAAATATTTTAGACATCAATAATTATATTTATATATGTGTTGTATAAATAATAATTCGTGGTTTGTGTTCTATGTTGTGAGAGTATCATAATAATGAATCAAACTATGTCCAAAATGGAGCTAAGATGAATAGAATATCGATGCTCGAAGTTGAGTGATTGAAATGAATATTCTAAACTTTGGTGACTCTAGTATAAATTCATCTTTGTCATAAATTGGTGGTTTTATGACTTTTAATCTCTATTCAAGAATCATGATGATGGTTTTATTATGTCTTATTATTTTATTCAATACAACATTAACATGTAAATTAATGCCATGTTATAAATCATTAAACCTATAATGAAGGTTTTTATTGTTATAAGTTATCTTTAAACAATAGAAATTAAATATGGAAGTTTTAGTTTTGAGTATAAAAGAAACCTTATAACTCTTTGTTGGTGAAAAAGAAAGAGAATAAAGAAAAACGAGAGATGAAATAGAAATACTAGAGGAATATTCCTAGGCACAAAGTTCTATAGAATTTAGAGAGGGGTACTCTCTAATTCTTTCACCATCACCAACTTATCTTTATTTGTTTTCCCACATAAAAGTGAACACCAAATTATACCCGGTGTAATCTCGGGCATGAGAGGCATCTCCGGGAGTACAACTACTGCTTCGGTTGTTGTACCCTGGGAGACAGAACCATCTGACAGGAGACGCGGAATCTATTTTAAGGGAAGCGTGTTGAACACGTGCCTCAACCAAAATTGTCAACTATTTTTTTTGTTTGTCTTGTAGCGGAGTTTCGAACAACAAGGTGCGGTTGAAGTTTTTCCAAAGACGTCGACTTGAATCAAGATTGGTGCAATTTAGTTGTATTTATATTCTTTTATTAGTTTATGTAACCGGTATTATACTAGTAGAATCCGCCAAATAACGAGAGTATCGTTATTATTTATATTGTTATTATTTTAATAAAATTGTGAACCTAGTTCCTACATATCTCATGTGTCAATGTGGCTAAATCCTATAAATATGGACCAAAAAGCACCAGTGGTTCAAATGACACAAGAATGTTACGATGGCCATTTATGTTCTTTTGTATACTAGAATGAAGCAAACTAAATCAATGCATCAAGCTCTATTTTAGGGAGGAATTATAAATTTAAACAATCATCGTGGTGGTGGGAGATGGTGGTTTGGTGGTGTTAGCTGTCTGTTTTGGTGGTGGTGGTGGGTGATTGTAATAATAATGAAATCACAGGGGTGCATACTGCAAGAAAAAAAAGGGTAATTTGGTCTTTTCATCCAACGTTGAACGGTCAAACTAACGTCCATTTGACAGAGAAGTTCATAGTGTTACATTTGGCAAGGGGGGCATAATATAAAAAATTATTATCCGGGAGGCAAATTGTTTAATATATGAGATATAATAAGATGAGAAACATAAATATAATAATGTGGGTTATTGTGAAAGTACAAGACTATAATAGATAGGTTTATTGGTAGCAATATAAAGCTAAGTTATTGAAGTTGGTAGAAATATATAGCTAAGTTATTGAAGTATCGTATATGACTTTACTAATTATGATAAGATGAAATGTTACGAAGCTCGTAGTTAATCATATATAGCAACATGATGTTTCACTAATAAATACTACAATTGCTTTAAATAAAGTTTGTTGTTGTCGATCTCAAACTTGATAAATAGTCGGGTTTAGTAACAATGAATTTTGTTAGAGGGTCTCAGATTTTTACTCCATTTTGGAGCCCTAAAAGCTTGAGTCGCCCTAGGCATGACGTGGCGCCTCACTCACACCAGCATATCGTGCCACCCCGTAGCGAGAGATGCCATGAGGACTCACTCGTGAGTGGGCTCACGTGCGTGAGGCATGAATACAGGTTTTTTTTCTGTATTATATTATCTTTTAACATACAATTTAGTTTTTCTCAAATAACTTGTAGTATTTAACTAAAAAAAGAAAAAACTAAATAAACAACTTTGTTTATTTTTAATATCAAAATTCCTATATAAATTTAACGAAAAACGAATTGCTTTTGATATAAAGTAATTTTTTCTCAGCGTTCTGATTCATTATAACGAAAACTGAGTTCTTTTCAAAATATAGGATTTTTATTTTCAGTTTGAAGTGATTTGTTTTTTGTTATGTCATGTTTAAAAAACATTATTAATATTAATCTTACATTTATGTTTATATCTATTTAGAAAGCAATTGTTTTAAAATAATATATATTAATTGTAATTAAAAATTAAGTAAAATGGCCGGTAAGAGGAGTGAGACCATAACATATATTGAGTGAGTGAGTTAGAAGTGTGGATTGTGGTGATGCGACATTAAGGTGACAGTGATGATCGCAACACATGACCTTATAAAGATGATTCACACAACATAGGAGCATCAGCTCACAACAAAATGCAACTTTCAATGCATTACAAGTCATTGTAACATTATTTTTTCAATGTGGCAGCTTTTAGTTGTTGATTGCTCTCAAAGGTTAGAGCTTTTCTGATTAATACTTGCAGAATATATAGCCAACTACATGTAAATTGTTCATAATGAAAACAACCATAAAAAAGGGAGAAAAGGACCCACTCACCAACTGACCTATGACTTATTCTCCTACACTTTCTGCATACATATAAGAACAAGCAAACATAATTAAATAATAAAAACAAGTAAATAAACAAACTAAACTTGCAGCAAATAAAAGAACAAGTAAAGATACTTAAATAATAAAAACAAGTAGAGTTAATTACTGTTTTCGTCCCTGTGGGTTGTCAAAAATCACTATTTCAGTCCATTAGTTTAAAAATTGCGATTTCAGTCCATGTGGTTTCACTTTCGTAAACATTTCAGTCCCTGTACTTACAGAATAAATGGATTGAAGTGGTTACGAAAGTGAAACCACAGGGACTGAAATGGTTACGAAAATGAAACCACAGGGACTGAAATCATAATTTTTAAACTAAGGACTGAAATAGTGATTTTTGACAAACCACAGGGACGAAAACAGTAATTAACTCAAACAAGTAAATAAACAAACAAACTAAAGAATCTCACGTCCAATTGCAAGGTTAAAAGACCCTTTTACCCTGGAGCATTTAGTCTCTTGACCCGCAACCTGCTGACCCGTTTGACCCGCTAACTAGATTAACCCAACATTGATCACCCTTCCCATTAGAGTATACATGAAATTCAAGTAGAATATATAAACATGGATCACAAGGCCTGTTGATTTGAACCCGGGTTAGGACTCGATTCGATGTCAGATATTTCCATAAATAAAATCTCACCTGCTGATGTAATATTTGGAGATCAAATCTGAATAAATAAATACTTTATTTATGATAAGTCAAATACAATATTCACACAAGTTTGTTTACAGGAACATATGTATATTTATATGAATTCAACCAGTGTAATGAACCATTGCAACTCTTTGGAGAAACCGGTTGAATGATAACTAACTGACTTATAACTGTCACAATTAACTATAAACTTAGGATATAATAATAGTTCTAAGACTGGAAAACTAAATAATATATATGTGACCCGGATCATGACCCTCAACACAACACCATATTCCAACATACCGCTTCACTCGCTTCTTGAATTTTTCTTCACTCGTCTGATCATATGAAATTTTTTGATGATTTTATTATAAGTTTCATTAAAAAAAACCATGCATATGATCTAAAAGGCTTGTTCCTGATTTTGTTCAAAGACTTATAGTTTAGTAATGCAAGGATTCATCGAAAACCAACCAAACCAATTACGACCCGTACTTAAAATGACTGTTTTAACCCGTTACCCAACCCATCCCACCTACCCCCTAAACAATATTCTTGTCGCCTTTATCATTGTCATCTCTTCTTAATGGTGATAATGGCAAGTACCCAATGGTTTCTAGATTTTTTCGTTTATGTTTGCAATCCGCATGAGATATCTAAAACAAAAAGGAGATCGAAAAAATGTGTGTGATTCAACGTACCAATGTACGGTTTAGAATTGATGCTATGACAAGGGCGGTCCTTATTTGCTTCATCTACATTTCAGTCACATAAATCGGTTATTAATCTGTTATAAAGTACAACTTGAATTATAACTGTAAGAATAGAAGATGCAAGAAGAAGAAAAATATAGGGTTTTTTGCATAAGATTACTTGATAGTTAACAAGACTGAAATGTGTTTGAAGATTATGTTCCCCATCAAGTAATAAGCTTTTCGGAATAGATGGCTTGAATGTCAAGAAACCTCCTGTATGACACACAACAAATGCAGACATCTTAAAATTGCAACAAGAATCTGATCGCAGAAACACGAGGACTTGGCGTAAAGATCTGGTGTCATAGAAATCATCATCATCATCATCATCATCATACTCACTAAATCCCACGCATAGCAAAGCTAAGGTAGGGTTTGAGGAGGGTAAGATGTAGACAGCCTTACCTCTACCCCGTAGGATAGAGAGGCTGCTTCCGGTGAGACCCCCGATTATAGTTTTGCATCAAGCCTTGGATATAAGGCACATAACACTTAGCAATCTGGACAAAGACCGATTGGTGCATGTACCCTTTGTCTTTCGGCTATCAACGCCACTACATAATGCATGATTAATCTGGTGTCATAGAAAAAAATGTTAAATTTTGGACTGAAACATAAATACTTTTAGCACCATATTTCAGCACATCAGAATGTATAAAAAAAAAAATAAAAAAACCTGGTGAATCATAATATTCTGGTGGATCGTAGAAAACCATAGCTTCACGTAACCTGTGGCGTTTTCCTTCAGAACCGCTTTGAAATGTGGTATATACAGCATATGGCTCCAATCTTAATTGTTGAAACATGGCCTGAAAGTGCAGCAACATTATAAATGTTATTATTATTATAATTATAAGTACCCGCCGGAAGATGAAACTTGCCCGATATGTCGTAAAGCTTGTATGGATAAATACGGGGAGCATGAAGTTTACTGTAAAGAGCTCCCTGGGTTCAAATATCGGCACGACTGGGTGCGGGATGCTTTGTGGGACATCTTAAGAAGAGCTGGGATTTCGGCTAAGAAAGAGGCCCCTGTGAATTTCCTCACGGACCCTATGGAAGGGAGATCTACTCTGCGACCAGCAGATCAGCTCGTCTTTGGCTTGGCTGGGGGGAAACATGCTTGTGTAGACCTCACGGGGGTTTCCCCTTTGGTTGGTTTAAGGGAAAACGGGTTTGTAGCTGGACAAGCGGCAAGAAAAGCAGAATCAAAGAAAGTGGATAAGCACGTTAAAGCTTGCGTAGAGAACCAGCATGTCTTTGTTCCTTTTGCCTTTGATACTTTTGGCTCCCTAGCGCCAGAAGCTATCCACTTCTTGACGAGGGTTCAACGGTTGTCTACAGCAATTGTTCAACCCCAAGGGGGCAAGGGTTTGTATTTGGAAGGTTAGGGTTTGCAATCCAGAAAGGATTGGCGGCGCAGCTTGTTGCCCGGCTACCTTCTGTTTTGATGTAACTTGGCAAGTTTTTTGGTTTATATATGAAAACAAAGACTTCATGGCTAAAAAAAAAAATTATAAGTAACTAATCCTAATAATAAGTAAATAAGCAGATAACTTAAGTTATAGTTCATACCTGAACAAAATAAGTATGGCCACTACAAAATATACTAGCAGGCAAAAGCCCAAGCTTTAGAGTGCCATCATAAGCATAAACAAGTCCACTTTCGTCATCAACGGGTGGGCCCAGTTTCTTGTGCAAAAGATCATTGAAACCGGCTTAGTCCCATACGTTGTCATCGGCTAAAAGCATTTCTGTCCACTCTTTCGCCAGTTTTTTAGCCGAATCCGTTGGTCGCCAATGGAACATACCTATATTGTATGCACCTCCAACTGTCCCTCCAAAAAAAAAAAAAAAACAAATCCACTGTTAGTTTAACTACATTGTATATATATTATTTTAACATATATAGTTTGAACTACAAGTTTCACCTTATTGCCAGTTCAATAATCGGTCATCAGTTACTGTCGGTGTAACTTGATCGGTTGATGTTAATAGATCTGCTTCAGGGTAACGCGCAAGATAAGGGAAAGTAACATATCATATTTTAAGAAAACATTTCCGAAAACAATAAAAGAAAAACATATGCAAGGAAGTTACCCTCAACCAAACCATATCACTATCACACATGAGTAGTTCAAAACCGAACGGTAGCATTGAATCAATGAGAATGACTTTTTCCCTTCCTATTTTATGAAAAGTCGGTGACCCCCATCCGACATCTATCGTTTTCATATGACACCAAATCTGTCAAGCGCTTAACCCATGTGAGGATAAAGTCCATGAAAGCATAGTTACCAAATGTTACCACTATAACATTATCTTTCACCCTTTCTTGAACCATTTCTTTGGTTAACCGAAATGTCTCCAATGGAGGCATCTTTGAACCTGGCGCGGGTGCTACCCAAATAGATTTTGGTTTCCCACCACGAACTCTTATTGAAGTAGAATCAAGTGTTTGATTTGGGGAAGATGGTACGTGCCACATCTATCATTGTAATGTATAATGAAAAAACATGCATGTTTACATAACCAAAGTTTGGTTCACTGAAAAAAAGAGTTGTGCTAAACGTACTTAAATTAAATTTTGTGATATCATATCTATACTTTTACTTTACATGGGCACGTCTAGCATACCGAGGTACGTTTAGCCATCTAATAAAAGAATTCATATATGATCTCTAGTGGTATCAAATAAGTTATGCTTCATAAAGTAAATTCTAATGCTAGATTGCTATATACTAATAAAGTAATAAGGAATTATTCAGCAAAATGCCTAACTGTACAAGATGTTGACCCTATTTAGTTGACTTTAGATCACAACTAGTGTGATTCCTCCGAGCAATGGATGGGAATTCGGTCAGTATCATTCGGTTTGTTAGAGTACCAGCACAAAAGTTGTCTCATGTAATGCAAAAACTATAGCCGTGATATGCCTAAAATGATATTGATACGTGTTTAACAAATACCGATGCCGGTCTCGTTCGGTCGGTATCGGTTGATTCATTACGCTGCTGGTACTCTATATGTAGTTTACAATACCAAAAATAGTTGATTTTGAATACAACCGTATTTTCAATAAAATTTATAGCGGAATGTTGTGAAAAAAATTAAACACGATTGTATATTTAGTTTTTTTTTAAGTTAACCAACGCAAGTTATTAAAGAAAAATAAATTTAAATGATATATGAAATATTATTAGAATATTAAATTTGTTAAAACTATATAAGATTTATAGTATAAAAGATGAAACCGAAACTTAAAACAAACAAAAAAATCATTGCAAACATGTTTTATTGACTTAGTTGCAGATCCTATTCATAACCACATTACAACCGAATTAGAGCAAAAGAACATATATAGATAACAAAAGGATGAGAAATACATAGAGATAGGTTCCAAGAGAAGGCGAAATCAGGATAGTAGACGGTGGAGAAGACATAAACCACAATGAAGACAATTCCGATCAACACAATGCCATACACCATCAAGAACAATCGCTTCGAGCTTGTCACATTTTTATACCAACCCATTTCCAACCCAATCGTTTCGAGCTTTGTGAATGGTTTGTTGTTTGTAGGTGTGATGTATTGAATAAATAGAGCAGTTGAAGGTGGTGACATTTGGAACTTGCGTTTTGTGCATGTTAAATGTTAGTTCATTCTTGTAGAGATGAAGAAAATAAATTTGAATCATCTACACAAATGTTTATATACATTGGATATTTTGCTAGAATTTTGATATGATAACTTTATGATTAAGTAATGCTAATAACTTGTTAATTAATATATCAACTAAGATTATAATTTTTTTTTAAATATGTATTTTAGAGCAATACTCTACTTTTAACTACATGTTTTAGTCACAAATTCATACATTGATTTACAAATTCATTCAACCAACCTTATCATTCTTGTCAAGGACACGACTATTTGACTTGTCTCATATTTAGTAGACGAACGTGGTTAGATATCTATGATGATATTGTTCTGTTTATCTTGTTATATCGTCCATAAAAAATGTTTGAGATGTGAATAGTTTAAGAAGCGTAGATGAAAAGCAATAAAAATATAAATAAATATTAAATTACATGAGATGTTCGTTAATGTTAGTATACTTAACAAATATAAAGTGTTTTTTATATTAATATGTGTAGTGGCGAACCCTAAAAAAATTTCAAGGGTGCGGATGAGAGATTTAATCAAATTTTCAAAGAGTGAGAGCGAGATTTGCTCTATAAAATACACTAAAACTTTTTCTTCAAGGGTGCTTCACCCACCCAAGCCCCTTACCAGGTCAGCCCTGAATATGTGATATGAGAAAAATAAGAAGCATAAATATGATAGTTTAGGTAATTATTGAAGTACAAGACTTACAAGACTGTAATAGATAAGCTTAGTAGGAGAAAGGAGAAATATATAAGTGAAGTTACAAAAATTTGGTTATGCATTCTTCAATCTTGATTTCTTTTCAAAACTAAGAAGAGCAAAATAGAGACAATCTAGTTAGGCCCAAAAAAGGCTCAGTATGAAGCCCAAAAGGCCCACAAACTATCTAAAACAAACGTACAAGTGATACACTTCATTTCAAAATATATTTATAACATAGAACTGAATCTTGATTAAATTCACTTCAATCATACACATGTTTAGTTGTTTTGTTTTTATGAGGTTATCATGAGTGGTGATATCTATTAATGATTAAAAGGATAAAGAAAAAATGATAATATAATAATATTATAAAAGCTAATAATAGTTTGATATTTTATAACAGCAAATTTGATTAACCCTTTTGCCTCACAAAAATTGACATTGTATATAAATCCCATGCACATTGTCAATGAAATCAATACAAAAACATCTATCAATTTTTATATAATGCTCATTTACATGAACGTGTTTCCAAGTCAAATATTTGGTATTCAATGAAACCGTTTTACGACTTATGATTAATATGTTAAACTAGTGGGATTTCCGTGTGATGCAACGGATATGTTATATAATAAAACCTCTAGTTGCTTGGTTCTTTTTTATATAAAAGCTTTTTGCCGTTAGAGAAAAATAAATAAATTAATAAAAGCTAAAAAAGTGATCATTGCATTATAATATCTGTTGGAAAGAACATAAAACATGAGAATCTGGAAAGTGGTAAACAACAGTTGAATAAAAAGTAATGATGCAAAATAAAAATGGTCACTAAATAGTCTTTACTATATGATTAAATTGATATGATTTAAAGGGTCAAATCCTACACTTAATGACACAATAAAGATAAGATGATGTTACAATATAAATAAACGATGAATATATGAGGCCATGAACGGACTAATTGAGGGTCACGTGATTTTATTTATTTTATTTTATTTTTATTGAATTGTTGTTTATCACAAAGGTTAAATGTATTACTATAATTATATTTTTATATATAGGTAATAAACTACGAATTAATACATTATTAATACTTATACTTGTATATATAAAGTAAATATGTTAAGAGAAATAAGAAAGTAAAATATTACGGCATTTAATTGTTAGGTTCAATGAGGAATACTAAAAAACTTGGGAACAATGTATTCAACATGTTAAATGTATCTTAAAAATTTAATTAAAATGCTCAAATTGTTTTTTCAAAAAAAAAAATCGAAACTTTTGCATATAAAGATGTGTAGAAGCTATTCAATAAAAGAATAATTTTGTAAAGTTTTTTTTTTACCTTTTATACTATTTTTTAAAGATTTTTTCTAATTCATTTACTTTTTGAATTTTTTATAAAGAGATTCTAAATGTATTTATATACAAAAGCTTTGAATTTTTTTTTTCAAAAATGGAATTTTTAACACTGTTAAATGTATAGTTTCTTGGTTCTCCATTTTTTTAGCGTTCCCTATTGAACCATCCCCTAGTAATTAATATTATAAACTTACACAATAGTTTATTATTTGTATTTATTTAGTTATTATGGGAGAAGATGATATGAAAACTAAATTTTATAGATTCTTCGGAATGATTAACATATGATCTAGGTAAGTAGAAAAAAAAAATTAGAGCGACTGGCTACTTCTTTTTCTTTTTTTAATAACTAATTTGTTAATTATTAACTAATATTTTATATTGAACAATTAACTAGTTATTTTTATGGAAGCTTTTAAATCAGGGGCATGGCAAAGGTAACAAGAGCATTAATTTGTTTTAGAGATAATATTTTTAATTGCCATATTTCTTTGAATAATTTGAATACCATTTTGACATTGAAAAAAATATTGTTATACCATGGGCTACTTAAACTTTTAAATCCGTCAGCATTTGTCGATGACTTTACAAGATCCTAACACTATAAATCATTTAAAAAGGAAAAGCTCTTTTTATTAATTGTAATAAGGGCACTATAGATCATTTTCTATGGGCAATTAGTTAATATAATTATTTAATTCTTTAATCAGCAATTAGTTAATATAATTATTAATTATTTAATCAAGCATGTGTAGATTAAATCGTCAAATCACGTCTTAATTTGACAGACCATGTAGTGCTGGAATTCTTTACATATATTAAAATGTTTACAATCAATTCAATATAAAAACACCTAAGACCCATTTCATATATTTTTTTATCTTGTTTGACTTTCCTTATTTGTCATGTACTTCAAGTTTTTTATTTAAAACATCTTAAGTTTAAATATGATACATGATATCCGCATTTTCAAGGATTAATTTGTTTGTCGGGTAGAAACGCCGCTTCACCATCCGGGTGGACTTGAGATTTGGTGTGAGCTCTTGGGCGAGGGAATTAGGCCGGGCGTTGGCGGGCTATCTAGTGACATGGCGGATGTTGATTGGCCAAGCTTAACTAGCCGTTGGGATAGCCGTTGCCAACGGCTATGTGTGAAAATTTTTATAAAAAAAAGTTTTTTTTTACTTTAGATACTAACCCAACCATCCAATTTTTTTACCAAACCTACTTCACCTTTTCTATACTCATTTCTATCTATATTATTCGAAACGTTACGAAAAATGAATCCTCACAATCGTGGTTATGATCCGAACAATCCGTGGGGTTTTCAAGAAACGCCTACACCTAGCCCACCATCCAATCGTCAAATGCCTCCCTTTTTAATACATTCTTCGATGCCAGATGTGGCTGGTTATGCGTCATTTATCGGAAATGTCTGTTCACTAATTTTCCTCACACTAACGACTCTATACCAAGCCCGATTCAACAAAACTTCATAAAACCTTCCCAAAACAAAACTGTTCCGGAAACTCAACCCCCATTGGAGGGTTCTTCAGCAACCAAACCCAAGAGGAGAAGCCACAAGAAAAAAACCGAGGCGAAAAAATGCACTTGAAAGCGGTAAACGAAAACAACAAAAATGGGTCCTTAAGGAAGAAATCGCATTGACGAGAGCGTGGTTGAGAAATCAACTAATCCAGACTATTGGTATTTTTTTAAAATTTTGTAGCCTTTACTTGTAATATATTAATGTTTCTAATATATTAATTTTTTTTATGAATAGGAAAGTCCCAACGTAAAATCCAGCTAGGGACGCGGTAAATAAAGCATTCCACGAAGAAATGGAAATGAAGCTTTATCGTGAGAACGATAGCCTTTCCTCGAAGTGGACCGATATTAGTGGTCAAATAACCAAATTTAGTGGTTATTACCATCATGCAAAGCAAACCCAAAAAGCGGTGAAAACGACGCCGACTTGTTACGAATGCATTGGTTGCATTCAAAAATAATGTGGTCATGACTTCAACTCATACATTTATGGGACATTTGTAAGTACCATCCCAAATGGGCGAATATCCCTACTGGTAGCGAAACTACAACGTCGTCCAAAAGGGCGAGGACACCCTCGTCCCTAACCCAATCAGATGCACGAGACCAAGAGCTTGATCTTAACTTCGAAGACTTGGATGTGTCGCCTAGCCGGCCGATACTCGGAAGAGACACCTCCAAAAAGCGCGCTCAAAAATCAAGATCGGGTACCCCATCGGCTTCAATTGGGAGTTCAGGCATACGTAGGGTGTATGCAACGATCAGTTGGGAGACATTGCCAGCAAGCTAGATACATTTAACGTATACCAACAACAACGGGCAGAAGCTAGGGAGAGCAAAGAAGCAAGGGATGCCTTGAAACAAAGACGAGAAGATATAAAATTTCTAGCCCAGTCCACCGATGGCCTATCAGGTGAGGAACTCGAACTAATGTTGGAGACGAAAGAAGAGATAAAGAAAAAATACACTAAGCACTATAAATTAATTTTAGGTTTTCTTTAATGTAATTTTTAATTAAAATTTACTTATTATTATTAGGTTTGTTATAATTTGTTATTTTTAATTTAATTAAAAAAATAGAAAAAAAATCCACGCGGCCTAGCCACGCGGACTAGTCCCGCCCCACCATACCCTTCGACAACCCGCATGACTGGCGGTGCCCCTCCAATTCCTCGTGTCGGCCATGCCCCCAACCCGCGCTTCACCATATCCCACGGTCTAAGGGTCGGTTTATATAGATCATGTTAATTAGTTATTGGATAATAAGAAAACTTTATGAGTTTAATAAAGTTTGAAAATCTGAATTTCACTATCCATCTAATTAATCTATGATAGAGATTGGACTGGTACAAAAAAAATGTTTTACAAAAAATATGTTCGTCTGACAAAAAGATATAACAACGTCTGACACAAAAGGTGAAATAGTTGTAATTGTTACACAAAAATATTCCTATAAAAATGTAACATATTTTTTTACATACACTACAAATTAAAAACTTCGTAAAATTTAAGTTCTGAAATCTATACACTTTATAAAAAAATTGTCGTTGAAACCCAAGAAAAAGTGTAACAGGTGAAGCCACTGAAAATGTAAATAGGTGAAAGATCTAACACGTTCCGTCTTCTCTCTATTGACACAAAAATATGTAACAACACAAAGGCGTAACATGTGGCAAGTTTTAATCCACTTATTGAGTTTCATGAGTTTTATATTTATTATATTTTAGTCCACTCGTCTCCTCTCTCCTAACATAATGTATGTTATATTATATTATATTAATTATATTAATATTATAGGGTAGAATTGTCCTACAAAGTCTCCTAAATCTAGGAAAGAAAAAAAAAACACAATGAATCGCAAATAAAATGAATCACAATGACGAAAAAAAACACAATTAATCGCAAAAAAAAGACACAATGACGAAAAAACAATGCCAAATAAAATTAAAGACACAATGATCTAAACAAAAAATCTAAAATATAAAAACGAAAACCTAAAATCTAAGATCCTGAAGTTCGACGAGACAGTTCCGACGCCGTTAAAAATAAGTTCAATTGGAGTTCTTTGATGTTCTTCTTACGACTTCCTATTTTTAGGAGAGCGTGTATTTGAATTTTTCTTAGTATTATATACCATGATTTTATATAATTGTACAAATCAATATATAATCTTATCAAATAGGGAGTTGACATGTCTAGCTACGAAAGTGTGACAATTATATCTTGAAAAATGTAGTTTTATGGCTATATAACAATTGAATTATGGTCATTATTTTTTAATAATAAATGTTTACTAACAAATTTGTAGTTATTACTAATTATATTATATATTGATATAAATAAATACCAAAAATATGATTAATGATTGTTAATCATAGGTTATGTTAAGACAAAAAGGTTGAAGAGTGGATTAATAATATGTATTTTTCATAATTATACATTGAACAAGGATTAGTAGATGCATGTTAGGGAACAACCCCAACTGGCATTTTAACTATTTGCCTTTTGACTTCTTTTATTTTTAAACTTGGTGAGGTGATAAGGACATGCATGCGTCTATGATACTGCTTCAAGGGTTATTCTACCTTTTAGGATGAAAAGTTGGAGAACTTCGATTTAGATACTAAGTTTCAATATTTATTCTTTGGTCATCCAACTTGAAATTTTTTTACTTGTATAACTTCGATTTAAAGTTATCCTAGTGTTTAAAGACACAATGGATCACAAAATACAACATAATTTCGAGCAAAATATAACACAATGTCGAAAAATATAACACATTATCGAGGAAAAAAGACATAATGAGTCGTAGAAAAGATACAATCAAGGCCGGCCCGGAGAGGGTACGGGGTGGGCGACGGCTCAGGGCCCAAACCCTCTGAGGGCTCAAAAATTTATATTTTTATAATAAAGTTACATTGTTGAACTTAGAATATATAAATATTGAATTAAAAAATGACATGAAAAGGTGTATGGTCTAGTGGTTCCCATATCTCTTTATTATGAAGTAGACCTTGGGTTCTAATCTTGACATTAATTGACTAATTTTGTTTTACATTAAATTCAAAATGAGAATCATAGTTATTTCTCAAACTAGTTTAAAAATAATTATTTTTGTTAATTCTTAAAATATTATTCAATCTACAATTAGTTTTGTGTGTTTCATTTTTTTTTATGAAAAAAAGTGTTAATTTTGTTTTTTTTCTTTCAACTCTGTATATTTTCTAAATAAATTTGGATAGGTTACGATGGTTTTACATGATCGTAAATAACGACTTTTAAAGTTATGAAGTAAATATTCCGTATTTTCTGAATTTACTCTTACAATGTGTTTTTTTCTACGTTTCGTTGTCCAAATGCGCGTTTGCTGCTTTTTATCTACGTTTCCACGTAAAAAAGTAGCCGCCGCAACATGCGGGTGATTCACAAATTTTTAATTCATTTTCATATATTTAAAACTTTTTTGTATATTCTTTTTAAAAATTTATATTTTAGGGGCCCGTATTTTATCTTCGCACAGGGCCTATAAATTTTCGAAGATTTTCGGAGACGACTCTGGATACAATGACTCAAATATAGAAAAGATACAGTACAAATAAAAACACATAATAATATAAACAAAAATTCTAAAATCTATAAGTTATAAATGCAAAAGTGAAAACCTAGAATCTCATATGTAGAGTTCGATAAAACCGTTCAATGCTGCTTAAATGAGGTCAATCGGAGTCTGTTTGATACTCTTCTTACGACTTCTTATTTTTAGAAGACTTTGTATTTGATTCTAACCGTATATATTATTTACTTTTTTATGAAATACGTCTTCTATTTTAAGTTAGATGGAACAATACTTTTTCTATATTTATTAAATTTGTATTTAACTTTAATGTAAATATTATATTTTCTATATTAAAAAAGTAGTTATATAATTCGTCAGAACTTAAGGGCTTTTTTTCGGCTCATGTAGGCACTTAAATTCTCAGGACCAGGACCAGCTCTGCATACATACATACATACATATTGTTGTATCATGTTTTCTAAAAAAATATATATTCTTGTGATTGAAAACAGTCTCTTTTATCTTTTGGAATAGAGGTAAGACTTATGTACACTACACTCTCCATATACCCTTTCAATAGCTTAAATATAGGTGAGATTTTGTATATTAATGTTGCTGTATAAATACTATAATACTTTTTTTACATATTTAATTAAATCATGTAGATTTCCAGTACTTTAGTAATAATTTAAACATTAGAGGTTGAGAAATTAATTAGTTAAAGTTGGTATATTCTCATATGCGAATTCTTGATGGATGGCTATAAATTATTTCATTATATGCATGTAAGCTAATAAAAAGAAAAGGTACAGTGTGATAACATCATTATAATAATGCTATTATATCAATTAAGTATAAAACAATAAATTATAATAAATAAGAAAAGCTATTTTTGGAGTGGCATCCAACCTGCAAAAAAAATCATTTTACCTGAATTGTGGGGTATACGAAATATTGTCAAATCTCTTTTCATCCTTCAATTCTGTTTCTTATCACATCACTTCACTCCACTCTTGTCACTCATTTGTTTAAATATAAAAATTAAAATATAGAGCTGTGAAAATTTGATTGGTATGATAAAACCTGCTAAAACTATTGTATGAAATTTGTTTATTTCCTTATTTATTTAAATTTGATGTAGTCTTATTTTGTCTCCTAGTTTCTCTTATGTTTTTCCTTTATATATTTTAGATAAATAAAATTGTTTTATAAATCTTATAGAGATTCACCATATCGTGATTGTGTCCGTGCTAATGATCATGAGATCAATATATGTTATTCTCATATATTCTAATTCACAAAGGATAACGATAAAGTTTGACATGCAAGTGTCAATAATAGACTTCACGTGTATGGTTGTTTCTTACATCTTTATTGTTAATCTTAAAGGTGCAAATGTCAATGATAGACTTCACTAATGGGTCTTGTCATGTGTTTTCGCCCTATGCTTAGTCCCATTTTGTGATAGCAAGTCATTTAGATGTTAATAACATGTGTTAGACGATTAGCCCCATTAAATTATAATAGTTTATTTAGGTGTTAGTGACATACATTACAAATAAAATGCAAACACTTTTGTACAACATTGCTTTTTTCAAATATTCCATATAAATACATACTTTTGTACTACATTACATTTTTAAAACTTACAGATTGATTCAAAGGTCGTAACCTATTATAGGGCTTTCCAGATCTCTCGTCGCTCGACGCTCTATCAAAAAATGCTGAGATCGAAAATACCCTCGTTCGATTTCGGATAGATTGATAATGAGTTGATCGGCTCTATTCAATTTGTAAATCAAGCAAAGGTATTCTCATTCGTGAACAGCCTTACTTGTAAAATCTGCATTTAGATGTTCTTAAATAATTAGGTAACTAATTTGATGGAATAAGATTTTCCTTTAAGCATATGTCAGTTGCTTAATATTTTTATTGCTTTAATCATATTCATACATTATACATAAGTTCTATGTTTGATTGCATTTCTTGTGATTTTGTACTTAGTGATGGCCAAGAAGAGAAAACAGACCGGGAAAACCAAATCTATAACATCCCCAATTTTCAATAAATTTTGTATTCTTGGAGGGGCGAAACATTTGTAGGGCGAAATGTGTATTCAGTGAATGTAATGCCAATCGAAAAGTAAGTTGCAAGACAAGTTGGATTCGGCGAAACATGAAGCGTAGCGAAAAGTTCTAATTGGAATGAAATGATGTCCAATTGAAAAGTTACTTTTCGCGTAAAGTAGTTATTAACAAAAGGTCCTACATTTCACTTGGTTATGGGATTGAAAAATTGATCTAGTTATGTTATATTTGACCAGGTTGACTCTGGGATTCTCAGGTCAAAATCAATCGAATAGCTAAGTGTAGAGTAATTGTTAAGGTAAATTTCTAGATCCCCTTTTTAATTGTTTTGGGGAGGTGTTCATTGTAAGTTATGGGTCTTAATAAAGATAGAACGCTTAAAATAAGATGTGGTTTAACGATTAAAAAAAATTTGGTCGTTAGTTGTAATTGTTAAAAGTTGATAGAGGTTGATTCAGAACTATCAATTGAGGTATGTATTTCTGTATATTTGATTACAATGAAAAGTATTGAATTTATACACAAAACCGTAATCTAAACATGGATGATAGCAGCTGACTACTAGCTGTCATTGATTTGCTGTTGATTAGCTGGATGGCTGGATGGCTGGATGTCCGGCTGTTGATTAGCTGCTGCATCAAGTCCTGCTGTTGATTTGCTGCGGTTATCTCCAAGGTCAGACTTTCCTTTCTAACACTCCCCCTCAAGTTGAATAGTTGGATTTCCAAAATTCAACTTGCCCAAACAATCGTTGAAAATTTTTCCGTTAACTGCTTTTGTTAGAATGTCAGCCAGCTGATCCTTTGATCGAACGAATGGCAGTTCAATCGTACCATCTTCCAATTTTTCTTTGATGAAGTTCCTATCAACTTCCACGTGTTTTGTTCGATCATGTTGTACTGGGTTCTCTGAAATCTGAATTGCAGCTTTATTATCACACATAATCTTACTTGTTTCTTTTGACGGAAAACCAATCTCAGCTAAGAGTCTTTGTATCCACATGGCTTCTGTTAAACCTCGAGTTATGCCTCTAAATTCAGCTTCTGCACTTGAAAGGGCAACCACTTTTTGTTTTTTACTCCTCAAAGTGACAAGATTCCCACCAACTAGAGCGAAGTAGCCTGCTGTTGACCTCCGACTTCCCTTATCTCCTGCCCAGTCTGCATCAGTATAGATTTGAACATTTAGGTGTCCATGGGATTGAAACAGGACTCCATGACCCACCGTTCCTTTGAGGTATCTAATAATCCTCCAAACTGCTTCCATATGTGTCTCTTGAGGTTGGTGCATGAACTGACTTACCACCCCTACAGCATATGCAATGTCTGGGCGAGTATGTGAGAGATATATTAGTTTTCCCACCAGCCGTTGATATCTTTCTTTGTTTGCTAACTTTGCTCCTTCCTCCATATAGAGTTTTTGGTTTACACTCATAGGAGTGTCTGCTGGTTTGCAATCTATCATTCCAATCTCTGCCAACAAGTCTAAGACATACTTCTTTTGATTAATGAAAATTCCTTGTTTTGACCTTAGTACTTCAATTCCGAGGAAATACTTCAGCCTGCCCAAGTCTTTCATTTCAAATTCGGCAAACAAGTCTTCTTTTAGTTTTCCCATTTCTTCTTTATCATTCCCTGTAATGATCATATCATCTACATAGATAATTAGACAGGTTACGAATTTTCCTCTTTTTTTGAGAAACAAAGTATGATCGGCATTACTTTGTTTATATCCAAACTTTTTCATAGCTACCGTAAATCTGCCAAACCAGGCCCGGGGAGACTGCTTCAAACCATAAAGAGACTTCTTCAGACGGCAAACTTCTCCAGTTTTGAAATCTTTTGTGAATCCTGGAGGAGCATCCATAAATACCTCTTCGTCTAGGTCCCCGTGTAAAAAGGCATTTTTTACATCAAACTGTTGAAGTGGCCACCCTTCATTTGCAGCTATCGAAAAAAGAACCCTGATTGTGTTCATTTTTGCAACCGGGGAGAATGTTTCAGCATAGTCAATCCCATGTGTCTGAGTATACCCCTTTGCTACCAGTCGGGCTTTATATCTTTCAATTGTACCATCTGGTTTATACTTAATCGTATAGACCCAACGACACCCTACGGATTTCTTTCCCAACGGAAGAGTACACTTTTCCCATGTATTGTTCTTGGTTAGAGCTTCCATTTCTGTGTTCATTGCTTCCTTCCAATGTTTAGATTTCAAGGCTTGATCCACGTTTGTAGGAGTTTCTTCGGAATAAACAGATGAGATAAATGCTTTGGCTTCCTTAGTGAAGTTTCCATCGGCCACACTAGCTATAGGATAACTAGATCTTCTTGGTTCTTTTTCAGGAGAATACCGTTTCGGAGGAACCCCTCTGTTTGTTCTAGGGGGTAACACATATCTCGATGGTGGTTCTTCTTGTCTGAATTCATCTGCCTGCAAATTTTCAGTTTGTTCTGTGGCAGTTTCGTGGTTAGAAGTATTGGTATCCTCAGATTCATTAGGAACTTCAAAAGTACCACCAGACTGAATAGTATGAGTATTACTTACCTCGGACACCAGGTTAGGAGGAACATTAGGACCGTCAGTGGCACTGAAATTTGACTCTGGTGACTCTGTGGTTGGTGACTCTGTAGTTGGTACATAGGGAACATATTTCAACCAGCTTAGTGTGTCTAAACATTCCTTCTCCCCCTGACCACTGAGTTGGGAATTGTAGTAATACTCGGTTTCAAGAAAGTCACAGTTCATTGTGGTGAACATCTGACGTGTTTTTGGATTATAACATCTGTATCCCTTTTGATTCATTCCATACCCGACAAAGACACATTTTACAGCACAAGGGTCAAGTTTGGTTCGATCGGATTTAGGTATGTGAACAAAGGAAGTACATCCAAAGATTCGTGGTTGAAGAGTGAGAACTGAGGGTAGTTTGAAGAATTTTGAAAGGGTGTGTAACGGAGTGTTAAGCTTTAGGATTTTTGTTGGGAGTCGGTTGAGAAGATAGGTAGCAGTAGCAAGGGCTTCAGGCCAAAAAGATTTCGGGACCTGGGATTCAATTAGGAGGGCTCGTGTCATTTCTAGTAAAATGCGATTTTTTCTTTCGGCGACACCGTTTTGTTCTGGGGTGTTTGGGCATGTAGTTTGGTGGATTATTCCCTTGTCTTGGAAAAAGGATTTAAACAAGGTATTAACAAACTCACCGCCATTATCAGATCGGAATATTTGGATGTTTGTTTGAAATTGGGTTTGGATCATGGCATAAAACATAGTGAATTTTTCAAATACTTCGGATTTGTTTTTCAAAAAATAAACCCAGGTCATTCGGTACAATCATCAACGAACATCACAAAGTACCGAAGGTTTTGCCCCCCAAGAACTGGGGCAGGACCCCATACGTCAGAATGGATTAATGAAAATGGCAAAGCAGCCTTAGTGTTATTGGGTTTAAAAGTTTTTCTATGGCTTTTTGCTAAAACACATGTTTCACAATGTGACATAGAATTAGCTGGAAATAATTTTGGAAATAAAATATGCGAATAACTTGTAGAAGGATGACCTAATCTTCGGTGCCATAGCCAAGCTTCTCGTTCCGATGTCCCATGAGTCAGCATCACAGCACCACTTTGAGTCACCTCATCCACATAGTACAACCCTTGACTTTCAGTGCCACGCCCAATGATCACTCCCGTCCTGATATCCTGTAAAATACAAAACGTAGGGTACATTAGGACAATACAGTTAAGTTCCTTTGTGACATGGCTAATGGAAAGCAGCTTATGTGATAACGAGGGGACATAAAGACAATTAGAGATTTTTATTGTGGGTGAAATCTCAATAGTCCCTCCCGATTTTACATCCATTATCCCGCCACTCGCCGTTTGAATGTGTGTTTTTTCTGGTTTAGTTGTTGAAATAATATCCGATGACTCATAAGTCATTGTATCGGTTGCACCGCAATCGAATATCCATCGTTTTTGTTTACCATAATGTTTTTGGGCCATATTAGCATTCCCATTTTTTTCAGGGACCAAATGTGACATATTCACATTTTGACTAAATGGGTTCGGTTTACCCGCCCCAAACCCATCCGCCCCAAATCCGTCCGCTTTTCTTTCTTCTTCTCCGCCTTTACCTAGCCATTCATCTCCTTCACTTGTTGCCTCGGCCATTCCGCCGAACCCTGATGTGTTCCGGCTTTCATCTCTGGTGACATCTCGGCTGCTGGTGGCGGATGACCTCCCCTTTTCCGCAGTCTTTGTGCCTCTCTTCTGACCATCAGACCACCATTCGGGATATCCAACGAGTTTGAAACATTGTTCCCGGGTATGTTTTGTCATACCGCAATGATCACACTTGAGGTGAGCTTTGTCGTCTCTGTTACTTGTTCCGATTCTTTTTCCCTCGGCCCGTCGGTATCCCTTTGATGCAAACCCTAATCCGTCAGTTTCAGAGGCCATTAGACCCACTGTGATACCCTGTGTGTCACTGAGAGGTGTTCCCAGAATGTTCTGGTGAGCGGCTTCCTTGCGGATAGTGGCGTATGCAGTTTCTACGGTTGGGAGGGGTTCTAACCGGAGTATTTCCCTCTTTATAGGGTCATATTTCCGGTTGAGGGCGTTTAGAAACTGAAACAGTTTCTGCTCCGTCCTGATTTTGTGATATACTTGGATATCGGTTGGGCAGGTCATAGGGTTTGGGTCAATCCGATCAATTTCTCCCCATACTCCTTGGAGTATAATCCACAATTCTTCTAGGGAGAGATTGTTCTGTTTGATTTCATTAGCCTTGACATGTAGGTTGAAAGTCTGGAGCTTGTCACGCCCACTGCTATATGTTATAGCTAGGGCATCCCACAGCGATTTTGCTGTTGGGAATTCGGTTAAATTGCTGGCAAGGATTGGTTCGATGTTCTGTATGAGCCATGAGAAAACGACTAGGTCGTCTTGTTCCCATTGCTCATATTCCTCGCTGGTTTGGTTTGGCGGGTTGGTTGATAGATGATTTAGAAAGGCTTTTGATTTACTGCCTATGGCTACCCTCATCATCCGGGTCCATAAGGCGTAATTCTGGCTGTTGAGCTTGAGGTTTATTTGAAGGTTATCGGATAGTTTCGGGTTTCGGTTTTGTGGGTTAAGGCCATTCTTGAGCAGATTGGCGATTTGGATGGATAAATCTTCTCCCAAGTTACCGGCTTCGGCCATGGCAGCTTGGTTGAGAGGATGATTTGGTTTTGGGTGAGCAAGGTAAATGATGAACAGGTCAAGAACGACACTGCTCTGATACCATGTTAAAAGTTGATAGAGGTTGATTCAGAACTATCAATTGAGGTATGTATTTCTGTATATTTGATTACAATGAAAAGTATTGAATTTATACACAAAACCGTAATCTAAACATGGATGATAGCAGCTGACTACTAGCTGTCATTGATTTGCTGTTGATTAGCTGGATGGCTGGATGTCCGGCTGTTGATTAGCTGCTGCATCAAGTCCTGCTGTTGATTTGCTGCGGTTATCTCCAAGGTCAGACTTTCCTTTCTAACAGTAATGACTAGAGGGAATGCTTGTTAATGATCAACGTAGTGAATTAATGAAAGGATTAACAAAGTTCGAACTGATTAATATATTGTAACGTAAAGTAATGTAATTTTCACATTATTGAATGGGCTTTAGATACAACTAACAACATGGGTATGTGCTACGTATATTATTTTATGTATGATAGGAAATGGCTTTTATGGGACATGTGGAATGGAGTGATGACGATCACTCGTCCTACGGAACTTATGAAATGAAATATTGACGACAGTCATTGTCTTGCGTGACGTATGGAATGGGTCCTACCGGACGGGTGGAATGTAATGGGTCCTACGAGACGTGTAAAATGAAAGACTAATGTGTTACATTATGTTATTCAATGTTACAATATGATAAGTTATGCTATATCATGCTAGGTTATGGTATGATATGTTTTATGTGATAAGTTTAGTGCTACTTTGGGAACTATAATTCACTTATCATTGTTGATTTTTGGTATGCGCATCAGGTTAAGTGTAAGTTTTTTAGGTGCTTGGGATGACATGACCTAAGGAACTACCCGTTGAGGACCGACATCTCATTTAAATAAACTTGCTTGGGATGACATGACCTTAGGAACTACCCGTTGAGGACCGACATCTCATTTAAATAAACTATATGTTATAAAGACACTTGTTATGTTTTGTTACGTTTGAACGCTTTGGGCTTGTTTGGAATGTGCATGTTGCATGTTGAAAGACGTTTATTTAGTATAAGAACTAGTTACTAAAAAGTAAATCTAACATGTAAGACCCCTAGGTCTTGAAGTTTTTCAAAATCATTCCCTTGTTTTGTAAAAAATAAATTACACAAGTAGTCTACTAAGGTAATATTTCGATTCTAGTCACTAAGTTGGAGAAATGATACATTAACTTTTTAATGTTCATTTATCATATGAAATACCGATGTTTTTCTTTTCCATATAACAAAGTAAAATCGACAAACATTTACTTTTGGGTATTCTTTTAGTTAAAATTAAATGTTAAATTTTTGGTCGAAAAGAGTACGATTATTTTCCTATTCATGTTGGCCTAATAACAGATGATAAGTTAAGAATTATAAATTGTTTATTTATACTGTAAGGCCCTTCTTTAATTTATTTGGAAACCAGAAATACTTTTTAATTAGGCATTCATCCTTTATTAACTACTTGCACTATAAAGGACCTAATTGATCTCATCCCAAATTTTTCTTAAGCGTGTAAAATAGGCAGATACCATTGTTCCTTCCTGTCGTGTAACATGAAGCGATTGCTTCAGTTCGTAGGCCCTCGGTGCACTTTCATTACCAAACCGCTCCTTCAAGTCGGCCCAGATTTCTGATGCAGTGTTTGCATATTTGACCGACCCCCTTATTTCTTTGTCCATCGCCGTTGTCAACCATCCCTTTACCATGGCATCGCATCGCATCCATGGCATGTAGTCTTTACTTGTTGTCTCTGGCTTGACAATGCTTCCATCTACAAAGCCTATCTTGTTCTTGGCGAACAAGAAATTTGTCATCTCTTGAACCCAATCGTTGAAGTTGCTATCCGTCAGATTATCGTTGACTTGCATCTGCCTTGGATAATCTGAAGGATGCAAGTATAGTAGTGAAGCTGGGTCGATCGATTCATTGGGTTTTGACGTCCCATCCTCACCCGCCATGAGAGTTTTTGATTTTAGGATCTTAATCTTGAATGTCCTGCTCTGATACCATGAACAAATTGGTTATCAGTAGCTTAGGAGAAAAGAACATTCAATTCTTCATTCATTAATTGACAAAAACATACAGATCGGTTAAATAAGAAAATTGATGCCTATCTCTAAAACCAAATAAACTAATCTCTATCTCTAGAGTTTATCGACAAAAGATAAGAATGAATAAAACAAAAATTAATTTAGAGAAAAGGCATAGATCAATTAGATCCTTTACACGAAGCCACTCAAATAACTTAAAAAGCCCGGGTGGTGAAGAGTAGCACGTACTCACAACCACATTACCTTGATAGCGTCTCTAACATCACCTCATGCAAGTCAAAGGGGCGTTAAGGCAAGCCCTTGTTACTACATTAGCGAATGTCGAAGGAAGATGTGATGGGTCCCATATGGTCTTGCACCAATCAAGATTCTCTTCTCTTTCTTTTTTATTATTTAAATTTTATTTAACTATTAGTTAAACCATACGGTATAATCTAGACTTTCCACACTACCCAGCCTAACGGGAACAACATAAAATAATTAATTTCAATTTGAGAATAAGCTTAAAAAGCCATAAAGACAATTTTGTAAAATACCTAAAAATTGTGCATGAGATGCTTACGTACGTAAATGGCATGTTCATCTGTAACCACCAAAACATCAACAAATAATACTAGCATGACTATCTTTAGTGCATCCATCCGTACGTTATATTTAGATCACAAGGAAAAAAAATAGTAAACCTTTGAGAAAATAGGTTTTCTTTCCGTTCCTTTTACACGTTACTAAATTTTGCGTAATCTTTTAATAAGAGAAATGAAAATACAAAATATAAAAAAACTGATTAGTTAATAGTAATTTTTTTATTTTCAATTTTTTTCCATTGTGTGATTCATCATTTTAGGGTAATTTTGTATAGTAACAAAATGTTTAAAAATAGTCAAATGGCGAAGATTACATAATCCTTATTTCTAAATTATATCAAATTCAACATACGTCATGAATTGAACCCTGATCTCTCCCTAAGAGACACAAAGCCTCTATCACCCCACCAAAGTGGCGTTGGCTTAAAAATAGTCAATTAGGTGTCAGAATTTTCACCGAAATTTTTCAAAAATGTTTATTTCGTTCAAAGCTTGTCACCATTTCGTTTTTTTTATAAACTTTCTGTTATATATACTAGATACACTGACAATTATGTAAAATGTTAATTTCTTAAAACTAAATATAATTATAGTAATATCATATTCAAACTATGAGAATAAAATGTTTGTTTACGTAATATAATTCTTTTTTTCAAATATCAATCATATGAAAAAGTTATTGTCGTTTAATAATCGTAAAAGAAGTTAGTTCAAAAGACAACAATATGTGTTAAAGGCTTTTACCAAATATTTTATACGATGTAAATACTTAAACCTTTAAAATAATGTAAGATTACATTTTTATCTTAGTTTTCTATATCTGTATTATAAAATACTATATAGTATAGATAAGTGGGAGAGGAACTAGACAGCAATAAATATTTTAGAAAGGTCCATTGTCCACCATCTCTATACATATTAATAAAAGAAAAAAATGATATATACTCATCAGGCTGAATATAGTAGGGTCCCATAAATGGGGCACCAATTGATGGCCTATTGATATTCATTATAGAGTATTTTAAGATTAACTCGGTCCACAATATCTAGTCAATAACCATTTTTTATTTTAATTTTTATTTACTACAGTACATAATTCAAAACACAAAACTGATATACTTTTTTTTTAAATATTATCCCCCTTAAAACAGTTTAAATGAAACATTTAATATGAGACACTTATAAAAAAATGTTAGTAATATATTGCTGGTTTTCCACAAAATGCAACAAGACCATGGTTTTGCATTCCTGCCCACAGATTCTATTTGAATAATTATAGTATTTATTATTATTTATTATAAAAAAATTGATAGACATTATTTAGTAGCAAGTCGCCAAGTTGACGAAGAATATAAAAAAGGAGTTTCTTGATACTTGAAGTGGGATGCGTATAGCCATATGCACATAGAGTGGAATTTGTTGGTGTGGGGACGTATCCACGCATGCATACTTCGTAAGCAAAATTGGTGCATTATTGTTAAGTTCAAGTCTTATCCAAGAATCTAAGCTAAAAAGCAAATGTGTATTGTTGTTTGATAAGAAAAAAAAATCAAATATTGTCCAGGGCTAACTCAGTGCATGAGGCTTCCGCATGTATGGGGTCCTGGGGTGGGGTGGAGGGATGTCAGGCTAACTTGACCTGATGCATACTTTCTTACCTTATATTTCTACAAGAGATTGTTTTTATGACTTGATTCTATGATCATCATATCACATGACAACAACCTTAGGGTTGCTCCAAAGACTTAGGAATGAAACACCTAGAATATGGTGTATGGAAGATTGACATGAGGTTTGATAGCAATAAATCAATCAGTGAAGCCAACCTTTGTGTGAAGTCATTTCTTTGGACATGATACATGTACCAACATAACTAGATAATAGTATGCATATCTTTGACATGCGTACAAATTAAAACACGAATCCAAGGAAGAAAAGTAAGTAATAATGTTAAATCATGAGTAGAACACAAATGTTTTGCCTTGAATGAATTGTGTATCCAGAAACTCATAGATTTGTTTTTTGGTTGCCCCATTAAAAAACTTTCTAAAAGGTAACTCATCCTAGTATCACTCTCACCTTAACACGCGTAACCATGGAGCATTCATTTGCTCCTCAATCAATGTGTTCAAAATGTGTTAGTGATATTTGAAGCAGTGCATTTCTTATGAACAAAGAAAAACTCTTGTCCACGACTGATTTTGGACTTTCCTAGGGTGATACAGTAACAACTGGCCTCTCGTATCACCAATATTGTTCGTTTTGCCCTGATAGATAGGCTGCCGAGGCGACTTTCTTCAATTCCGCCTAATTACTTGGAATCGATCAAACACGGTCAACCTCAGCCAGAATCGGATCTAGTAGGTCAACTCAAACTAAAACATAATTTCTATACCTATCATATTAAAGAATCAATATCATTTTCACGTATTTTTTTATAATTATTAGTAAATTTATGTATTTGACATATATTTAATTTTTGAAAACTAATTTCTTTATAATTTAGCATATCCGAGTACTCCCCGAGTACTCTCCCCTAGGCCGAGTACTCTCAACTCCCCACTCGACCGACTAGGGGGCGCCTAGCGACTTTTGCAACCATAGATGAGAGTCAAGGACCTGACCATATCAGGTGATATATGATTAGAAACCTCACCACAACTATATCCTAAGAGCAAGAATAAACCCTTAAAGTCACTTTCAACAGCAAGCTTATTTTGAAGTCGTGAAATCGGTTATTTTATAAAGAAGATTGTAACTTTTTTTCCTGGTCAAAGTTATAACATTTCAAAAACAGTAACCATAAAACATATATTCTAAACTAAACCATCGTATTCATCAAGAAATATGAAATAGATGATCTAGGATTTAGCTAGCCCCATCAATAGCTTTTTGGCAGCTTCAATATTTATATCTTTAAAGACCTTTTAAACAAATGAATCTAACCCCTGTATTTTGACTTCTTCACGTTCTCTTAACCAAAATGGCCTTTAACCCCTTCGTATGATATTATTAATTTTTCAAACTGATAAAACCAGAACACGGTTTATGACAAATAATATTTTATCATTAGTTAAATGTTCCTTTTCTAGTTTTTTATTGAGTTAAATGTTTGGTTGGTCTCTGTGGTTTGCAATTGTTGCAGACTTGGTCATAGTGGTTCAATAATTACAAAGTTAGTTCCGGTAGTTGTAATTTTTGCACTCGGGTGATCCTTGTCACTAACTCATGTTAGATTTTTCAGTTAAATAAGTGTAAAATGACATAAATGCCCCTAAACAGTTAAAAAAATAAAAAAATGTATAAAGATGGGGCCTACCCCTCATCTTCTTCCCCATCCATTTCTCTCTCTCTCATCTCTTTCTCTCTCTATGGTAACCGCCGGCCATCTCATATCTCTCTCTATAAACTTCACAATGCTCTTCAGTATGATAAACAACATTTAAAACCTAAAGTACGCTTCAAGTATACAAATTAAATATGGATGGATGAAATGTTGCTAAAACATGTCAAGATATCAGTCTGTTGTCTCAAATTTATATAACCGTCGGCCATCATGGGCTGCCATATCAAAAATATATGATTCGGTGGTGGTCGTAAGTTGACGGTGGAGGTGATTGTGGTGGGTGACTGGGTGTTCGGTGGTTGTAAGTCGACGATGGAGGTGGTTGTGGTGGGTTGACGACGGTGATTGTGGGTGTTCGGTGGTGAAAAGTCGACGGTGGAGGTGGTTGTGATGGGTTGACGACGGTGGTGGTGGTTGTTCGGTGCTGGATGGGAGACAGTGGTCGAGGTAATTGCGGTTGATTGACGGTGGTTGTGGTGGGTTACCGGTGGTGGAGGTGAGACAGTGGTGGTGGAGGTTTTATCTTCACGTGAAAATGGATGGTTATGGTGGTCTAGGAAGATATTAGGGGGATTGAAGAAGAAGAAGAAGAAGGTGGGGGTGAGGGTTGGGGTGGGGTGGGGGAGGGGTAGGTATAGGAAATGGGACCCACTTGAATTCATTAATAATTATAATTTATATATTTATAGTTTTCTTAATTGTTGAGGGGTAAATATGTCATTTCACATACACTTAACTGAAAAATCTAACATGAGTTAGTGACAAGGACCACCTTAGTGCAAAAATTACAACCACCGAGACTAACTTTGTAATTATTAAACCACTAGGACCAAGTCTGCAATTTTTGTAAACCACAGAGACCAACCATGCATTTAACTCTTTTTTTAATTGTTTGTGGTGATGAAATTAAACAAGATTTTTTAATAAAAATAACATATAAGATAGTTATATAGGTTTAAAATATTGAAGCCATTATTAAATTAAAAAGGTTTCAACTTTCACACCTAGAGACTCACTTGCATGTGTTATAGAGACGTGAAATGTAATAGTAAGTTAAGGTGAATCTATATAAATGGGTAAAAAATTATTTAATATATAAAAATAAAAAATTAAATCAAACCTTGCCCTCATGCCCGCTACCACCTCCATACACTAATTCTACTTCTAAATATACACATTTTGCCTACCATGGGATTCAACCCTCAACCTCATAACAAGGAAAACATTTTCATTACACATCTTGATAGTGTAAGACTCTAGTTAACAAAAACCTCTAACTGAGTGAAGTGGTTTTGTGTGTTGTAACTTAATGCAAAGGCCAAATTCCTAACGTGTTAATTGTTATATTGAAATTTGTTTCTTGGCGTATTCTTGGAGGCATACACATTAGTTTTAGTGGTGTTCATCTAAGTGGTGAGGCTTCAAGTCATATGACAGACAAATGGTGTAGATTTAAGTTACCATTTGAAAAAAAAGTGATTTTCACAATTTCACATCATCGAATTTACTTTTACACAATGTATGTGTAGCACGTTGTTGATTAATTCATTGTGCTATTTACGTTTGATTTATAAACAAATTTTAATAGGATACAAACAACAATGGTAACATCCCAAAGCTAAGGTGTGTGGTTATCAAATTTTTTTAAGCACCTACCTTTGAGCTTAATATAAGTGGTCATGAGCAAGTGTAGTATAGTCGAAGAAACATGAGGGTGCAACTAGGCCTTAATTTTACCTCAATGGCTCACACAAGCCAAAAATAAGTTAGGCTATTTTTAGAGAAATAAATTAGGTTGCATGTGAGTCGAATGCGTCACTTTCTTGTGTTTAGCTACATGGATGAATATAATAATATGTGATGACCTTTTTACTTGTCGTGTGAGTTTAAATTTGTATACTTTAATAAATAAAGGCATCGTTGTTCTTAGATGCAGGGGCAGACCTATCTTGACGGGTGGATGGGCGGGCACACACTTTGAGAAAAGGTTTTTGGTGTATTCTTTAGAAAAAAAAAATCTATCACACCTTTGAAAATATGATTGAACTCTTCATCTGCACCCCCAGAAAAATATTCCTAAGTCCGCTACCGCTTAGATGTTTATAACACTGTGTGTGAATTTTGACATATATTTGAATTTTGCATGTTTAAGAGGCCTATGACACAACCACACAAAAAACCACCATCAAGTTCATTATTAGTGTTAAGTTTAGCCTAGCTAGAATCTCAAGTGAATATACAACATTATTTTGTTTACTATATCAGTAAAGTTCTATATATGTAACACGGGCATTCTCTTTTAATTGAAATCTTTTATTACGATGGACGATATATGATATCATAATATTATTATTTATTTGCGATAAATGGTGGTTTTGGGATTAAGATCTAGTGATCCACTTGTGTCTAACAACTTGATGTTACAAAATCAATAAGAGATGGATTGGGAAATGAGTCAAACTTGTAGCACACATCTCCTATATATTGAGAAACCTATTTCCTTAGTTTGATGTTGTGGTTTGATCTTCATCAACTCAATATTACAATGTATCCTATTTCACCTAATATTGTTCCTATAGGACTCAAACCCTAAATCATGACACGGATATCTACTTTCATTGTGTTTATCAGGTATGTAACCTCATTCCTTTTGTGGCTAATTTTTCTTAATTCGCGAGTTATTTTTTTTCTTTTAGAAATATTGCTATTTCTCAAAAGCTTTTCACAAGTAATCTCACCTTGAAAAAACTTTCAAAAAATGATGTAATTTCCATTAGTAACGATGATAGAGAGGAATGCGTAGGGCTTGTAAGTAGAGTGTAAGGGAATGTGTTAGTGCGAGGTTGAGGAGAATTCTGAATATGGTACAATTGCTATTACTAGTGGCAATTTTTACAAAATGGTACAATTGCCATTCCTAATGGCGATTTAGATATGATTGTCATTTGTAACGGCGATTTCTTAGGTATCTCCTCTAGTAATGGCTATATGCTGCAATTAAGGCATCGCATCAAGTTATTGCTCTTTTCATTTGTTTTAACTTTGTGTGAAGATATGCTACCATAAAATGCATCCTATATACAATTTGCTATACTAAGAAGCTATATGTTATGATCTAACAAACATATTATTGGAAAATAAGTTGGGGATGTTTTTTATAATAGTGAACTTGAGTCCTAGATTAACATACGTTTTTGTTGTAACGAAGAATAAACATGTTTCTCTAGAAGCATAGGGTGTGTTTGGTATGGGGTAATAGAATGGACGGGGGAATGAAATGGACGAGGTAATGGAATGAATAAGGGAATGCAATGGATCACTACCATTCAATGTCTTGTTTGGTTACCATGTGTGAATGAAATGAATTATTATTGTGTATTGTTTGGTGGGCAAGGAAAACAAATGAATAAAATCAGCGGTAAATGGTGGTGGTGGAGGTGGGTGGTGGCGAAGGTGGTGGGTAGTGGTGTTGTTGACGAATGGTGGAAGAGGATGGAATGGGAAAAAAACATAGGGGGTAGATGGACTGATTTTGAGGGAATTAAATACATTATGGAATAAGTGATTGCATTCAATTGACCAATCAAACACCATTTTCTTCATTCCCTCGTAATAATCCATTTCATTCCCCCTCTCATTTTTGCATACCAAACACTATCATAGACTTATTACTAGTAACCCTTGAAGGGCAAATGGTGTTAAATCAAACCATGATCAATTCCAAACATAAAAAAAAATCCATTGAAGAATATTGTAAAAAGTCTCGAAACTAATGAAAAGAGGGTTAACCATTTAAACATATTCCATTCTTCTATTTTTATGGGTGTGATTGTTAAATTATCTGGGATGTCACTTAAGTTTCAATTCTATGTATTACAATAAAAAATAATTTCTTGGGTGTCGAATGACACCCTTGGGAAATCCTTGGGTCCGCCCGAGACATCACATAGAACTTCAATACAACGTCTAATGATATTTGACATGGTGATTAAGACGAATCTATGTTGCTACATGAATGATGTTACTCTCTCTAGAAGGGGGACACCTTATATATGTATGATGGTAGTGAGAAGCAACACCTTAAAACCATTTGATGGTATAACAAATAATCACATCCCAAGCCAAAAGCTGGCAATGATGTTCACCTTGACTAGTGCTAGTGGTGGTTGATCTTAAACTCTTTTAGAAAAAAAAGTGATAATATAAAGGAGAATCTTTCAATTCATAGGTGGCCACAAATTGGCTTTCACTGGATTTGAACTAGACAAAAAGTTGCATATGATCTTCTTTAAATATATACCAATAATGTACCTTAAAAAACAAAATATCACCAATTCTTTTAAATGATAACTATCATAAATAATAGATAATAAGATATATTATATAAATTGATTGTTGATTGAGTTCACTAACTAATATGAATTCTAAATAATAATGAACTAAAATAGGAGAGCAGTATAATTTGAAAATGTGTAGAACTATATATCAACAATTAACTAAATTTGAAAATGTGTAGAACCATTGATCAAAGAATTGTGGAAGGTCGAGATGGTTTAAGAAAACGACAGTTCAATTGCTGTGAAGAGCAGTGTGAACAAACAATGAATGGGGGTGATTGCTAGACTTGATTGGGTTCGTTCAAATATGGCCCGAGTCAATGTTTAAGTCGGTCAAATTAGGGTCGGGTTATGTAGTTTTTGTAATTGTTTTTAGTAAGGGTTAAAGGGTTGATTTAATTTCCAAAGATAGGAGTAGGCATCTTGGAGATTAAATTATGGGTTCATTATAAATAAGAGTGTTAAGGTTTTATTGTAATGAACATGCTTTGGTTTAAATAAAAAGAGGTGAGCGAGTTCGTTCAGTCTCCTGTTTTGGTGTTTCTGTTTTATTTGATTTAGGTCTTTACAAACATGACTCCTAAAACATTTCAATTTAGGTAACCCAAACAAGTTCACGAGCTTACGTTGAGTAAGATATACAGTACTTGTTGGTACGAGTCGTTACATGTTACAAAATGGTATGGAGTCACTCTTGTATCCTTCAAGGTGGTGAGGTAAATTCACCAATTATAATAAGTCACTATTACATGGTATTTGCAAGACCATAGTGATCCACATCACTATGTCGCTTAGGATGGTAGGTAAAATCTCATCGAGAATGAGGTGTCCTTCGCAAAGTCTTTATCATAGCTTAGCCGAATTTCATATCGGTCATAGATACGTAAATGTTAGGTGCATAAACAATATTAATGTGTTTTGGACGCTTTATTTGTATCCGGGATGAGAAGGGTGGGTACCTTTTACTTTGATCATTAACATTTTAGTTAATTTAATTTTTGAAGTTTATATGGTATGTGTTATAAATGAATAGGATCAATTTAGAGTGTGCTATGCACGTAAGGAAACTATTAAATTAAATTCTGATAGTACATATAACTTCAAACACAAAATATTTATGACAAAATCTTTCAGATTTTATCCACGAGATAAGGGTCAGATATGGGCCATATAAGTCCTTTCTCAATCATTCAATTAAATTAAAATTATTTCACGTACATACCGCGTAACAAACAAGTAGAGAGCTGTATTAGAAAAAGGTACTTATTAAATGTAAAAGGTACATGACTACATCTAACATAAGTTTATGTTCAATGATGATAAGAAATTCGTAATAGTTAATGTCATTAAAGGCGTATTTTCTGTTATATCAGTAATATATCGTCTCTTAAAAACTGTGTAACGTAAAAGCCCCTTAGTATCATTTCAATCGTTAATTTCCAATTTTATTTCTCTTCACGGGGCGTTATGCTAGAAACGTCTCTCTCTTCATGCCCTTATAACTCCCACAGGGGCGTTACTAATACCCTTTACGCCCCTATAATACCCATTATAAATGATCGTGAAATTCATGTTTTTGATGTTTCAATCCTGTTAAATAAGTTATATTTCTTTTTCTTCTAAACACTAAAAAAGTTTGATTGATCTGTACATTTTTGAAAAAATAAAAAAACAAATTGAAGTTGATATTATTTAATATATATTAATAAATTACAGTTAAGTTGTCTGAATCATATATGAATCATATGGAATACATGGTAAATTTAAACGAGTGAATTTATCTTTATTATATTCGCATAATAATTATAAGTGTAATTTTTTTTTTAAAATTTGAATGATATCTGACCAAGTTTTGCGGTTCTCACGAAAAATATGCCTTCTCGTTTTAACCTCATCCAACATGTAAATAGAGGAGAACTATCTTGATAACGCTAAATATTGTGAAAACCGTGAGAATGAATGAAAAAAAACTAAGCGACATCATTTTTTATTACAAACATCGTTGCAATAAAATGACAACATTAAACAGAAAATTTACTTTTTAAATAATTTATCTCTACTCTCAAAATCACCCTTAATAATTTTTTTACATATGTGTAAATACAACAAATTTACACATGTTTTTTTGTATACGAAGACATGTAAATTTAATTTCGAATATTGTATTTGAATGATAATGATAAATGTAAAAAAAAGTGAATTTGAATTGTTTTTATTAAGTTTGCGTGGTTTATTCATTCGTTTTCACAGTTCTCAAAATATTTAGCTCTCTCACGACGCTCCTATACATACATACATACATACATACATACATACATACATACATACATACATACATACATATCGTAAGGTTATTGTACAAATGGACTTAACATACAAAACGTAAGAGGTGAATAAGCAATTTTTTTTGAAAATTTTTCCCTATCTTGTTAAGCACGTATTTTGGGGTTAGATTTTTTTTTGAGGGGGGGGGGGGGTGTTTTAGGTTGTGGTGGGATGGGTTTATTTTGGTTGTGTTCACATTGGTTCTTGTGATTCTCGCATGAACCCTATCGTGTGTGTGTATGTTATATACACACATATATATATATATAATTGCCAAACATAAATTAATGATGATAAAAATATCTATCTTATGATAAGTTTTGTGATAGCATTGAAGCGTCTACTAGGTGTGTTCGATACACAAATCGGACGTGAAAAATTTTTTTGAATAAATCTCGATTCATGTCACGAATTTGAATTCGGTTTTTGAAGTCTCGAATCAGGTTAGCAACCGGTTCCAATATAAATTTCGATTTTGAATCATATCAAAATATGTAGTTTATTATATCAAACCAACCTGAATATTCAAAAATCATGCAAATATTAGTGTATATATATATATCATACTATATCAATATTTATTTTGTTTATATAAGAATGTGCACGCATGCACACGCGTGCATGTGCGCAAACACGCATATATATTATATATACATATGTCTTGATTTTTGTCTATTGTATTGTTCATTTAAATCAACTCGAAATCAAATTTTATGATTTTAATCGGTTTCAAATTCATTCTAAAAATTTCAAAAGGCGAACAACTTGAAATCCGATTCGATAACATCCTATAAGGGGCATGATTGACATTCTAAATCCTTGGAGTATCCAAGTTTTAAAATCGGATTAGAAATTTGATAAGAGAAAATGAAGATAAACATATGAAATAATAGTAGTTCAAAAAGTGTTGTGATTGAATGCATGAGGACAAGAGTAACTTTACAATAATAAGATGTTGGAGATGGGGCATTTATGAGGAAACAGGAAATAGGAATGACAATGTTTCCTATTAATAGCAATGATGCATCATACTCTTTTTTCAATCATCCAAATGGACAGCCTGTTTGTACCCTGTACCTTTAACTTTACTTCCACTTCCCACTAAGGAATGTACTTAGTAGATACAAGTCAATTCTATATTTTTTAGAGTAAATTTCGGTTTTGGCCAATGTGGTTTAGTTGTTAATGCTATTACTTACAAAATCCAAATGTTTTGTAATTTTAATACCAATGTCTCTATTTTATTGCGGTTTTAGTCCATTACACTAACTCCATCCAACTTATTGTTAAATACTTGTTACATAATAGACATCTTAATGAAAGGATTTATGTTTAGGGATTGACATTATCGAATAACCTGAAGGATTCAATTTTAGTCCATGAAATAATTTTATCTATTTTTTTCCTTTAAGATTTTTATTTTGTTAGCCAATGATAAAACTCTGGTGGATCAGCAAATGAGCAAGGCTGTAGGACGTCTCTTTTGAGTAGTGTTGATGTGATGAATTTTAATGTAGCAATGTAGAATATTAATGTAGTGGTGTGTTTTAGGTAAATTTTATGGGTCATTGTGGGTACTGGTGCCTTGTTAGCTGCTTGCTAATGGGTACTGATGTATTTTTTTTGTGGAGATGTGAAATAAAAGTTGTGTTTGTCTGATAAAATAAGCCAATGATAAACGGAGATCTACACATCAAGAACCGTTGTGATCACTGTTCGAACATTGATTATATCCGTCACCAACACTGCCATGTTCATCTTAGTTATCATGTCCTCCCTTTCATACTCTCCTCCTCCACCCAGTTTTTGCCCGGTAAATCTGAGATCTAAGTCAACAGACTTCATATGCAAGATAATGATATTCGTAAAGGCATCAATCCTCGCACTCGTGCTTTGCAACTCCAGGATTTGTTCCGGTAAATTTCATCTCCAGGATTTGTTTCAAGTTAATGCGTATAGAGTTGTGAATGTCAACATGCTCTGAGATTAGTGTTCTAATCATACATTATTGTGTACCTGGATTGCAATCTCATGATAGGCATGACATGCCTTATGCCTATCATGTGACAAGGATTCAACTATAAGTTAGATGAAGTTAGTGTGGTGGACCAAAATCACAACAAAATAGAAACCTTGGTATTAAAATTGCAAGAAATTTCGACTTTGTAAATAATAACAATAACCACTAAACCAAAGGTACAAAACCGCAATTTACTTTGTTTTTAATCTATTTTTAGTTCCTGCTTAAATTTAATTTTTGAATCACTATAGTCAATTTCTTGTAATTAATATTTTAAATCAATAAAATAGCGAATCTCTTTGGTTTTATACTTTATATTTATGTGTTGAACAAAGAGTTTACATGTGAAAACCAACTTGTTTCTTTTTTTCTAAATAATCCTAATTCTTTAATTATTATAAATTTATGTGTTTTGACACTAGGCACATATTTGAGAATTTTTTTTTGAACGGCTAACGAGTTTTTTGGCAATTTCTAAATGGTTAAGTGCTAAACCAGTAAGATATCTGAATTTTAAAACACTGAACGAGGTCTGAACCATTAAGAACCAATATAATGGTTAACCGTTTAGAGACAAATGTCTGACCAATTCATATTAGAAGTTTTAACCATCAAGACTCAGTATAATGCTTAACCATTCAGAGGCAAATGTCTGAATCATTCAGACTTTCTGCTCGTGAAACAATCAGTCTATACCATTAAGTGTTGAAATCAGCGAAAGGTCTAAACCATTAAAAGATACATTAAGAGCTAAACAATTAGCCCTAACTCACACTTCCTTTAAATATATCCTAAATTTACAACAATGCTGAGACTAGAATTCTCAATAGCTTAGGTAGAAAATATAAACTTAAACCTTCGCCAAATACCCTCCACAGCAATAGGTCGAATTCCTTTATCGGGCTTCAATAAGGGGGTGGGGGTGCCAAATGTCACACCCCGACCCGCAGCGGAAAAGGTGACCGGGGCATGATTGGGTTATCATCAAAGCTCATGACATTTATTATACGTTTCATATTCGTTAATACAATTTAATGGAAATTTGCAATAAATGATACAACATGTTCTAACTATCAGTCTAAGCTTCTTGGTTCTCTTCTAAGGCATATCCTATGTTTTCCTTGCTTCAACCTGTTCACCTGTATCATGTGTAAAAAGGTTTTTGGATCAACATAATGTTGGCGAGTGAATCCTATGGAAAAACATTTGAACAAGTTTATCCAATTGATTATAAATAATGTGCATACCACATATGAGTAAATGTAGATGTAAATTTATTCACACAACACATAATATTGAATATTGAACACACATACACCAAATGATTGTTTTGAGGCACGCGTTGTTCGACTCGTCTCCCACGAGGAACTGATGGGCCTAATGAATGAGTTTTGAGGCACGCGTTGTTCCACGAACTGATGGGCCTAATGAATGAGTTTTGAGGCACGCGTTGTTCTTACGAACTGATGGGCCTAATGAATGAGTTTTAAGGCACGCGTTGTTCAACTCGTCTCCCACGAGGAACTGATGGGCCTAAATAATTTGCATACAACTTTGACAATATGTAATACATCACAACCAACAATAGTTACATTCTAGCTTAGATCATATAATGGTATAGCACGAGTTTGCATAAGAGAATTAGTTTAAGCGACACATGATACACCCCAAAACATGAATAAAAAGGGGAATTTGTAAGAATTCACTCACATTGGGTGCGTTCGGTTGATGAGGTTGAATGCACGCGAAATGGTTTTGACCGCGAGTGAAATTAACCTAGATAAATAGCATTTTGGTTCGTTAAGTAAACGGATTTTATTAATCTATTTTAGTAGGATTGTTGGGTGTATTTTTGTGAGTTTGAGGCTATTTTCTAACCTTAAAAATGTTATTTTTAAGTACTTTTAATTGATTTTTAATTAAAATAATTAAATAAAAAATAATAAAAAAATATTTGATTTTTGCTACAGTTGACTTTGACCGTTGACTTTGACTGACTGTTGACCGGTTCGAAGGCATATTGTTGTGCGCTGGGTGAGGCTCGAACCCGAGACCTGTCGTACGCGTGCACGCAACTCTACCAACTGAGCTACGTGTCTAACCCGTTATATATCTGATTTTAATTATATATATATATTAATTAGAATTAAACAGAAATACTTTATTTTAAAAACGAATTAAATCCCGAGAACCGGTGCGCTCCACAGGTCTCGAACCCGGGACCTGTGGGTTAGCGTACACACAGTCCACCGCTGGACTGTGTGTCTCACTTGGTTATAAACTCGGTTATCAATATACTTAACATATACCTAAATCAATCCGGTTCAGTTTTGCGGAAAAAGGAATTTTTATTAAGGCAGCGTGTGAGGAACGATACTCGAACTCGAGACCTTAACGTTCAAAGTGCACACAGTCCACCGCTGGACTGTGTGTCTAACCCGGTAAATAACTTGATTTTAATTATACTTAACTATTACCGAAACTTCGTCTTCTTCACTGGTTTTCACCAGAAGTGACGACTGACTGATTCGAAGTGTTGATTCAGTTTTCTTTAGCGATTAATGACCAATTACAGACGAGATAAAAGTAAAAAGAAAGGAATTTAGGCGTGAAAAGTACCGACTGGTTCTCCTCTGTTTTCCGGCAGAACTCCGGCGACAGCAATCTCTTTCCGGCGACGAGTGTCTTGCAGCAGAGAGTCTTCCGAAAGCTTACAAAGGGTGTGGGTGACTTCGGTAAAAGTTTAGGGGGTTCAGTAAAGCTCAGAGATTAATGATACGGTTTTCCGGCGACGTATAAAATATTTCCGGCGAGTGAGTTTTCGCCGAGAAAGGGTGCGATTTGAGTGTGAAAGATTTCTGGTGAGTTGTGGGTGAATTTATAGGGTAGTATCGAGATGTATGGGGTCTGAATTTGGTCTCAATTCGAAGTCAGCCGTTCTCCGGCGGTTATGGCTGATGTCGCGGGTTCAGACGTCGGTTATAACCGTTGTGGGAGTTAAGTCTTCGGTTAATTTGAACGGAAACGTATAATAACGGCGAAGTCGTCGGGATTTCCGACGACTGCTATTTTGGGCGCAATTTACTGAATTTTGACTTCCGAACTTGAATATTTGAATTAATTGATCCTTGTTATTATCAAAAAATCAAAGCGGCGGAGCGGTTGATTGGCTGGGTGATAAGTGGTTGTTGAGCCGGTTACAGACCCGGGTTCGAAACCCGGCAAAAGCAAATCATTTTTATTTTGTTATTTTTATCAGTTTTTCAAAAACTAAATATATATCCCCGAATAATAATTGATTATGTATCGTTTAAAATTATTTTGGGCATTTAATTCGCAACGAAAATTTTAACTGACTGTTCGGTTGATAAACGGAGCGGGTTTGGTAAATCCGTTTTTGACGGATGTTACACCAAATGAGGCAGAGGCGGTGCTTCACAGTGCAAACAGGTTTCCCAACTCATTTCATGCAGATGGTTCCTTAGCCTTGCTTACTGTGGATTTCTCCATTGCTTTCAACACGGTCGACCGCACAGCTTTTCTGCACGAGGTTCATCAGCGTTGCCGTCAATCTATCGGTGGGTCCAATTTCTTTACGCCCAGCCTGCTAGGTTGTATGTTGGTAACGAGTGTATTGGGGCTACTACCAGAGTTCAACAAGGAGATCCCTTGGGGCCCCTTCTCTTTGCCCTTGCCTTACACCCCCTTATTCTCCGGGTTCAGGACCGCGGTAAACTCCTGTTTCATACTTGGCACTTGGATGATGGGACGATTATCGACAACGCCTCTTAGGTTGATAAGGCCTTAGACATCATCAATGAGTAGGGGCCTTCTCTAGGGCTTTATCTCAACATTAAGAAAACAAAGGTTTTTTGGCCGACATGCGACGGCCGGAAAGTTCAAGATGGACTTTTCCCGAGAGGGATCGGTAGACCAGAGAAGGGGATTAAGCTCCTCGGTGGAGCTGTTAGTCGGGATCCTAGCTTTATTGAGGAGTTGGCAGGGAGGCGAGCCTCGGGGGCGGTTGACCTCACGAAACTCTTACCCTGCCTGAGAGATCCCCAATGTGAACTCCTTCTGCTAAGGTCGTGCATGGGGTCGCTAAGTTACTTTTTGGGTTGCGGACTTGTCAACCGCATTTTATGGAGGATGCGGTATCTCGGTTAGATGATGGCCTTAGAGGGGCTATAGAAGACATAGTAGTGGGTGGCGGCCCCTTCTTTGGTGACCTCCAGTGGCGTCTGGCATCTTTGCCAATGCGTCTAGGTGGTTTGGGCCTCTTCTCAGCTCGAGATGTTGGGGCTTATGCCTTTGTGGCGTCTAGAGCCAGTCTTGGGAACTACAGGATCATATCCTTCGAAACTGTGAGGTCGTCGGGCTTGACCCGGACTATCAGCAGGCGCTTGAACGCTTAAATGTCTCTCTCCCAGACTTGGATATTGGCGGTTCCTCTAATAAGGACACCGCCCCCTCGAAGCCACAAAAAACTTTGGCGAATGCTCTGTTTAGCAAAATCGCTCAAAGCCTGGGAGAAGCTTTTGATTTGTCATCTCGCCAGAAGGGGGTGTTTGAGTGCCTGAAAGGTCCCCATGCTCAGGAATTTTTGACCGTTTTACAATTGAGGGGTTGGGACAATGTATGTCTGCAGTAGAATATAGAGACATTCTCAAATACCGGTTGATGATCCCTATGTACCCGGAAGATGAAACTTGCCCGATATGTCGTAAAGCTTGTTTGGATAAATACGGGGAGCATGCAGTTCACTGTAAAGAGCTCCATGGGTTCAAATATCGGCACGACTGGGTGCGTGATGCTTTGTGGGACATCTTAAGAAGAGCTGGGATTTCGGCTAAGAAAGAGGCCCCTGTGAATTTCCTCACGGACCCTATGGAAGGGAGATCTACTCTGCGACCAGCGGATCTGCTCGTCTTTGGCTGGGCTGGGGGGAAACATGCTTGTGTAGACCTCACGGGGGTTTCCCCTTTGGTTGGTTTAAGGGAAAACGGGTTTGTAGCTGGACAAGCGGCAAGAAAGACAGAATCGAAGAAAGTGGATAAGCACGCTAAAGCTTGCGCAAAGAACCAGCATGTCTTTGTCCCTTTTGCCTTTGATACTTTTGGCTCCCTAGCGGCAGAAGCTATCCACTTCTTGACGAGGGTTCAACGGGTCGTCTACAGCAACTGTTCAACCCCAAGGGGGCAAGGGTTTGTATTTGGAATGTTAGGGTTTGCAATTCAGAAAGGATTGACGGCTTGTTGCCCGGCTACCTTCTGTTTTGATGTAACTTGGCAAGTTTTCTGGCTTATATATAAATTATACATGGATTTGGATGGAGTAAAAAAAATTATTATTATTATTATTATTATTATTATTATTTATTATTTTATTTATTATTAAAATCCATACTCAATTCCATAATTTCATTCATCCAAACCATTCTATAGAAAACGTGGGAAATCTGAACCTAGTGATTTATTGACTTCGAAGCTTTGCGTTCAACATATACTTAACTTATTTGTGTCGTAGGGATGACCCAAACAAGAAGATTGAAGCAGAAGGATGGTTCATTAAGAAATAAGAGTAAGAAATGCGTTTTTGTTTACTTCTTGATTGCTTGGACATAACATTTCGTTTAAGTTTAACTAGTAAGTCGAACATTATTAAAAAGAAAGGAAAATAGTTCGTTAACATTTCTAAACGTTATGAAATTTAGATTCTGATGGTAACTTTCTTGGTTCAGAAAACGGAAGTAAAATAGTTTGCGATGTAACGTGTAAACAATTATAACCCTAGAATTTCCACAAGATTACGAGAATCGTGAAAAATCTCTCGTAACTCATATTAAAGGCTCAGATCGGTTAAAACATATACAAGAAAACATAAGGTTGAACGAACCCACTCGACTCTTTTGGTATAAACCAATGCACACGAATTACAATAACTCTAACCATCTATTTATACTAGTCAAACATCTTGGAAAACAAGAAACCTTAACCACTCAAATTGAAAACTAAATAAAGACTCAATCTTGACCCAAAACTCTAAATATATGACTTTATAAATAAAAGACTCATTTAATAAATAAACCCAATTAAAAAACACTTACCCTAACCATTAAGTTATGTGACAAAAACGATTAAGTCCAACAATCTCCTGTAATCTTTGTTTGTTTACATTATCCCACACATATTCAACATCAATCACACCTTGATCATAAAAACCAGATCACCAACAAAAAACCTAGCACCAACATTGTTTTCTGCAAACGAAAGGTCCTAACCATGTGGTGTTTCATTTATAGTTCGTCTATTGGTTACCACGATTGAAGAAACTGCTAACCCGTTTTGATGCTAACCCATTTGTTTGAATGCCGTCATCTTTCCCACTTGTAACAACATAAAAACTAAATATTATTGGATCATACTTAGAAAAACTTCCATGATTTATTTACACCCCCTGTTATCAACCCGCCAACACCACAAGCCACCACTATTTTGTCTTCTTGGTTGCTAAACGTACTCCTTCAGCCCCTGCTAATCTTGTTTCTACTACAACTAAGTACGATGATGTATCTACGAATTGTTTGTTATAAACTAGATATTAATCTTTATATTTTGTTAGAGTAATTATAAAAGAAATTCACGTTAATCATTTGAGATTAGTAATATCATTAATTCTCATATTATTGTTGGAAATTAAAAAAAAATATAACTTATATTAATTTAAAAGTTGACAAATAAATTAAAATTGTATAGTTTCAAGCAATATATAAAATACTAGAATCTATGTTGTATTAATCTATATTAGTACCTTTAGATAATATACAATCTAGACACATTATTAACCATAAACATAATTGATCTAATATTAGACTTTAAGTTATTTGGTTAAATATAATAAAATGAATACATGTAGACGTAAATACTTTTTGGACAAATTTGACAATACATACACACATACATCTTTAGACTAATTATGGACTATTAAATGTTACAACCAATATTATATATTTCGACACCTTATTTAGCCATATATAACACTTAGAAACATTTACTAGTTAACTAAGTACTTTCGTCACATTATACAAATTAGTCGTTGGCTCCCCGCGTTGCGGTGGGGGCGTAAAACCATGCTAAGTAGCAACCAAACTACGACCAAATGACTTACATGACGTAAAACATATACAAAGTTGAATTTATACCGACACGTATTAGAAAGTTGAGAGGGTAAAAAAACTTAAAAAACCAAATGTAACCGCTAAACACTGTGCTAAGTATCAACTGAACGACGAACAAATTCGTGAAATAGCATAAAACAAAACTAACAAACAAAATATTTAAATTTTGTGGCAAAATAATAAAAAAAACCAAAACTTTATTACAAAAGAAAAAATCTTAAATTTACAAAAAAAAATCATAAAAAGACAAAAATGTTACTATTCATACTAATTTTATGAATTTATGAATTAATATATATAGATAATTATAGTATTTTGTCACTAAATACAAATAATTCATATAAATTACACTTGTAACCAAACCTATTTTTACAAGTCTATAAATTTATATTTTATAACCATTTTTGACTTACTATATATATTCAATATCATTATACTTAGGTTTGGAATAAATTATTATTTACTTGTATTTTAGCCAAACTAGATTATATATTTATATATATTTGTAGGATTATAGTCGAACTTTGATATATTATATCTTTATTTTTAGAGTAAATTATATATTATATCTTTATAGTCAAAATCATACAACTATATATATTTTGCTATTATATTTAAATACAAATTATTGTTATTTCTATTCATATATTTTCGACACTTAACTCAGTTTTAGCAACTTAAACTAAAAATCCTCTAAATCATATGAACCTAGAAATTCACATTCCATCGTTTTGTACTCGTTTTATTCATTTTATTTATACTTATATCATATTATATGTTGTTAGGATAATCTTTGAGATTTATTTCCAAAACGCTACAATTTGTGTTAAGTTGTATTTTGGCTATCTTCACAACATGTTACTATTCATAGCCACTTTTTCCTTTTATGTTTTGGGGTGTATTATGTATACTTATTCGTAATTCAAATTCTTTTTATTCAACCATGCGAATTCACTACATGTCTATGTGTTAGTCGTGCTATATGTTAAATATATTATGCCGTTTGTTTCATTATTTGATCATTAACACAATATGCCTAAGGAAGTAGATAATAACGTTATTGGAGTGACCCCGTCCAAATTTGACCGGTGTTGGCATTTGAGTATCCGGACTGATTTTATTCTACCATTTTGATTCATGTCGAGTAGGTTTGATCATTGCAAATTTGTTTATTTATATATGCTTAAATTATATCATAGACTTATAATTCGTTATTTTTGTTCATATTATATGTACTATAAATATATGTTTACTTACCAACTTTTTAGTTGACCTTTTACTTTTACACATGATACATAAAATGCAGTTTGAGACTTTACAAGCTTGATGATTCATATAGTACAGATTGGACTTGGTCTTAATGACCAAGGCTTTATGTTATGTTATATTGTGTTATGTTATGTTATATTATGATATGATGGAAAACATTTTGATTCTTGTATTTGATATTTAATTTAGTATGATGAAATGCATCACATTTAATAGTGTGATGAGTTATGAAAAATCTATATGACTTGACATATTCTGCCATCGTTAGAATATTACACAGTTGTGTCAATGATCAAGCAGACACGTGTCCTTGATTTTAGTGGACAAAACTACACTTTTATGTGAAAACTAGGTACCCACCAAAACCATCTTCTTTTATGTCTTAATTGTATTTTGTATGTATTAAAACATATTTGTAGACATTACTACAATATTGACAAAACATTGAATCTCACATACCAATCAATATAATCCATTATACTTATTCTTAGGATATATTTATGAATGATAAAGAAAAATAAAATATATATGAGTTCAAATAAAGATTATCTTATTGAGCAAAAACCATGGAGTTACAAGAATAATAGAGGGTTTATGAGTCACCTTATCCAAGTAATATTAACCTTACGATTTCTATTAACAAATCACAAAAAAACGATAGACTATAAAATACAAAATGGACTCTTTCATGTTTTAAGGGTCAACGATTATTTCACTTTGGAACATCCATAAAGTCCACCAACCCTTCATAATTGTAACTTCAATCAATTTTTTTCACCTCATAGGCATCGCGACGTTATCCATGTTACACCCCAATCGATGGCGGAAACATCGGAGTGAGACGAAAATGAGATTGCAAGAGACTTCATAACGACTATTTGTGACAATATTTAATAATCTAAATTTCAGTTAAATTCTAACTCGGAAATACATAGTTTCGAATCAAAGTACAACATTTGAACAAGGAAACAAAGTACAAACATAAACATAATTTAAAAAGTGTTTCTAATCTTCCTACTAGATTTTTTTCAACGTACATCGTCAAGTTCCTGGAATACGTATTAAAGTACATGTCAACACATAAAGTATTGACGAGTATATAAGTTTGAGTTATAGCATAAGTATAAAACGGTTTAAACGAATCCACATGGCATAATCGTAAATTAAGACTCATCATAAAACACTAGCATGCATCTCCTACTTGTCAACCCAAAGTTTCCCACTAGCGTAATCTTGTCATCACAACGGCAAGACCATTTTTGTATAACTTAACATGACCTCAAAAATACGGGCGATGTTTTACTCCTATAGCGTTATACATGTTTAGGGAGGCTTGTACGAAGTTAATGACAAAGTATAGTGCAAAAAAAGATTCTAGCATGTATGAATTTCTAGCATCATATATTAAGCATGGATAATGGATTGTCTGTTTGTGTTAAGCATGTTTGCATGTGACTGCCTGAGTTTAAAAAATCATAAGTAGTGCACCTAAAAGTGTTGGAAAATAAAAAATGGTCATGTACACTCACGATTTGCTAAGCTTTCCAAAGTAACGTGCGTTGACGAGTCGTGGATGATCACCGAAGTTACCCTACATTGGGGAAACGAAGGTATAGAGTTTATGGAACTCGTTGAGAGTTGGATTCGGCTTTAAGTATATAAAGTATATGTGTAACGAAAGTATATCTTGTCTAGGTACTCGTTTGGACACTAAGTTTTCATGTGCTTTCATGGGTCCTAACTTGCCCATTAGAATCACAAACGAGGAGTCTAGCAATGAAGATAACTTAACCTAAGTCCTTGACATCTAACCATGATCCGGTTAGTATCAAGAATTCGGTTATTAAGTATATATTATATATTATATAGGTTAAGTTATAATTTAGTCCATCATGTATTATCATGTAAGTCAAGCATGGAGGTAGGATGATTTCCATCTATTCAACCTCTTTGTATGATTCACCAAAGCAAAAACTCATCAACTTAGTTGATGAGTTCGGTTGGTCATGAATATAAGATTAAATTAAAGTAACTAGCTAAAACAACCAAGTGAGCAAACTAGATGCGCTAATCTCGAACATGGAAAGTGTTCGAGGACGTGGTGTAGCCTTGTCACTTTGTGGAAGTTGTTTTGCTCCAAAACATACAAGTGAGGTAGTGGAACAAGTTTGGAGAGCCAAGGCTTCCATGGTTCACACATTACGCATACACAAGTCTTTCAACATTGAAGGTTGAAAGCTTGGATGGTTTCAACACTTAGAACATTTTGGGCAGAATTTTAAAAAGGTTTTGAGCCTTATTTCTTGGTAAAATCAACCACACACAAACCCACAACTATAAGCTTAGTTGAGAGAAAGGTGGGTACAAGATTCCACTAAGTTTTAAGCATTATATATAATAAACAAAAAGATAAATTAGAGCAGAATGTTATGCTACTTTGGACCTCAAATATGGTGAGGTTCCACCTTAGTTTGCCATGGCAAACTTGTGGAAACCTTCCTAGAGGTTGCCCAAGTAGTTTGAAAGAAGATTATAAGAAGAAAAGTGAAAAAAAGTGAGTGAAAACTAACTTAGAACACTTAAAAGTATTTTGCCTTGCTTGGAATTCATGAGAAGATTAGAGAGTTTGTGAATAGAATTGTGTTTGGAAAGTGTTTAGGAGGTGGTGGAGGCTTGTATTATAAGTGGGAATTAAGGTTTGGGAGTTAATGAAGGTGGAAGATGATTGGAGGAGAAAAAAGGTGGAAAAGGGTGAAATATGATTAGCTAAAAATGATAGAAGGTGATTGGAGGAGAAATGTGGTGGAAAATGGTGAAATTTGATTGGCTAAAGAAGAGTGAAATCTGATTGGAAAAGAAAGGAGGTGGAAAAGCTTTTGATTTTGCTCACTTTTAGGCGCTGCACTCTGTAACTATGTTTTTTGATGCCGTTTTTGTCACACCCCGACCCGCAGCGGAATAAAAGTCGGGACATAATTGGGTTATCACCAAAGCTCATGATATTTACTAAATGTTTCATACTTATTAAATTCAAATTACAACTTAAATATCCAAACAAAATAAATACAATTACAATAAAAGGAAACTACATAATTATTCCAAAGCATAAACTTTTTATTCTTCTAGGCCTTCCTATGTGTTTCTTGTCTCAACTGGATCACCGGTATCATATGTAAAACGGGAGAGATTTTGGGTCAACAAAAGTTGGCGAGTGAATCTTGATAAAACATTGTTAATAATTTCTTGATTTATTTAATAAGGAAAATTTGTGCAATAATCACATGTGAGCAAACATATATAAATAAACAATCACAAACCACTTTGGATGAGTATATGACATGAATGATTATGTATGTGAGATCAAGGATCAATCAAACGTAGCCGATCGAGTGACATGAATGATGATGTATGTGAGATCAAGGCTCAATCAAACGGAGCCGATCGAATGAGGCACCTGATACTCAACCCGTATCCCACGGGGAGCTGATGGGCCTAATGAAATGCATGCACTGAAAATGATAACTTCAATCTAAACATAATTCACACAACAATTGATACACATTTGATACACATTTGATCACGGATATGATGTAAGCACAAGTGTTTAAATAAAATATGAGAATTATACGACACATGATACACCCCAAAACGTGATTAAAACGGGGAATTGGTAGAGATTCACTCACATTGGGTGCGTTCTTTGATGACGTTGGATGCGCACGAATTTTAGGATTTGATTGACGAGGGAAAAACTAACCTAAAATAATAACGAAATGATTCGGTAAATAAATGGATTTTATTTGAGATTTTTAATTCATACTCTTAATGGGATTTTTAGATTCATTTTTGTGAATTTAAGGAAGTTTTCTAACTTTTAAAAAAAATTATTTTTAAGTATTTTTAAATGATTTTCTGATTAAATAAATAAATAAAAAGAAATAAAAATGTTGACTTTTTGACCCCGTTGACCGTTGACCGGTCGGACTGTGTGTTTGTATGCGCTGAGTGAGGTTCGAACTCGAGACCTCTCGTTTACGTGCACGCAGCTCTACCAACTGAGCTACGTGTCTAACCCGAAATATTCTCTGTTTTAATTATATATATATACTAATTAACTGTTATCTTATTTAGTTGATTTCAAAAAGAATTTAATATGGCCGAACCGACTTCAGTGACCCGGAGTCGAACTCGGGACGTTCGGTTCGAGTGCGCACAACCCAACCAGTTGGGCATTGTGTCTAACCTTGTTTAACTACAGAATTATATTATATTTGTATACATGTTGAAGGATGATCTGAATAGGTTTTAAAAATGATTGGTTTTATTTCTGAAAGTCGGTAACATATGCGATTCGAACTCGGGACGTGCGTGTTATGTTGCACACAGTCCACCGCTGGACTGTATGTCTAACCCGGTTACATATTCAGTTTTAATTAAACTTATACACATTGTTCAACTTCGTCTTCTTCGCTTAACATTTCAGAACAGTGAATTCCGACTGTTCTGTTTAATCGATCTTAACTTATATTTGATTGAATTGAAAAGAGAAATGAGATGACATGGTATACCAGAACGGCGAGTTTGCTTCAGGTTTTCCGGCAAAGTCTCATTGTCTCCGATCTACGGATTCCGGCTGAGGGAAACTGTTTAACAGTTTTGATTACTGGATTGAGCAATTAGATTACAAATCGAAAGATAGCAAGAGAAATTTAGATGATTGTACCGTCTGAAGAAAATCACGGTTTTCCGTTCAGTGATTCCGGCGAAATTGAAATTTCTGGTGACGTGCTAAAGCTTCGAGAGATTGTGCAATTCTGAGCGAAAAGGTTACCAGAGGTTTTGGTGGGTATTTATAGGGAAGAACAGGATGTATTGGGTCCGAATTTGGTCTTGATTCGCGGTCAAAGTTTTTCCGGCGGTTACGACTGAAATTGAGGGTTTAGACATCGGTTATAACCGATGTCGAGGTCGGTTAACATGTTTAGTCAAAAGGAAAATGGCAAGAATTGAGGATTGCCCATTTTTCCGGTGACGACTAGTCTGGGCGCGCTAATTACTGAATTTGACTTTCAGTTTAATTATAAGTGTTATTTGTTTTAATGTTTATCACAAAGACGGTGTGTGGCGGAGCGGTGTGTTGTGTGTTTTGGCTTGTGGGTGACCCGGGTTCGAAACCCGGCGTCCACATTTATTTTTTATTCCTTATTTATTAGTAATTTTAAATTATGGTTTTTAAATTCTAATATATTTATAATTATGTATCGTTAAAAATTAATTTGAGCAATAAGTAAAAAAAAATTATAACTGGATATTTGATTAATACACGAAGCGGGTTTTGAAAACCCGTTTTTCGACGGATGTTACAGTTTTATTGTATTTAACTAGTTTTTTGGGTATCCAACGTGTATTTTAAGTCTCGATTTTGCGTATAAACATGAATTTAAAGATTGATTGCATATATAACAAAAATATGAAAGGTAACACATATGAATATTAAAGTGAATTCCCAATATGATCAAAGTCTCGAGATTGAAACGAAATACGAATTACAATGTTTCTAAAAATAGAAATGCAAATACAATTTTTTTAAAATAAGGGAAGTAAAAAAATGCGGAGCGTTACAATCCAACAATATAACTAATGAATGTCTCTGTTCTTGATTGTATGTTGAATACTTTGCAAGAGATTACCCATTCTATAATTTCTTCCATCAAACATACTTAACCATGGAGTTCCGTCTCATCCAAATTAATGCACCTAAAATACATTGATATCAAAGGTGGAGAACTCATATGGTCGCAACCTCTCTCTTGTCCACCCCAGCATGAGATTTATCCAAATTTTATGACCAGGTCGGGCGTTGAACCGGTCTCCTTACAAGTCCACTGGTCAGACCAGTCGAACCGACCGGACCAGATGTAAGGATAGAATAGCGTTGTAAATATTATAAAAACAAACATGGTAAATTGGAGGAATTTAACCAATTTCCGGTTCGACGCCCCTAAAATCCCACCTACCGGTTTTCTGGTCTGACCATCGGCTTTCTGGTCCAACCTCCTATACATATCAAATTGATTCTAACACCCTAACCCCGACCAGATAAGGCAATGGTTCCCGGTCCGACTAGCCAGTCTGGTCCGCGTGTCAAAACATTGCTTATTCAAATTTGTTGTATGATATACATCTTTATGAATCATATGATATGTTAAAAACTTTTGTTTTTGCATCCCCACCATCCCAAACACACACACCCCAACAAAAGAAAACCACATTTACTCTGAAATGGACTAAACAATAACAAGACTTCCAAAATGAGTGCCTTTTTCAAACCTTAAATATATGATCGATATCATAAGGTCGTTCAAAAATATATTTAAAAAGTGTGTCATATTCACGTTTATTAGTAAGGGTGTCGAATCCACAAGTAATTAGTGGAAAATGTCGAAGTTCATTGATTAAATAATTCTAAAGCTATTATCTTTTGTTTGATTGGAAAAGTTGTTATAAAAATAAGTTTGATTGCTTTAGTTGTAAACAATTATTGAGAAAAAGTATAAATCTCCGGGTTTTTTGGCTGTGAAGCAAATCGAATAGCCTAGTTATTATCAATTGGAAATCACAAAGACATGATTTGTTAATCTAATTGTTTTAATAGAAAATTAACATATAATATATTTGGTTGCAATGATCCACGATTGAAAACCAAAAGATTAATGCAACTAAATAGTAATATACTTAATTACAAATTCTAGGTATAAAAACACAATCGAATTCAATGGTTAAAGGTAAAAGAAACAATGACAACTTAGAATCTAATTCTAATTATTAATAAACAAAAACCAAATAACTGATGAAATCGAGTTTATGTTTATAATCATATAATTGTTTAATTAAAGCAAATAAACATAGCTATTCAGCTGACCGAATGATTAGAATGAAATCTAAATCCGAAAGTACGTAACGGCCAGGTAGAACTCGATCACTAACACAAACCCTTGTCTCGGAGATGATCACGGGTGGTTTAGTTGCTCATACTCGTCATTGGATCTTTAATTGATGCCTTATATCCTGATTGCAGAAAGAATTGAAGGTTTGAGGTATGGATCTTCAAAATTTGTCCTTGGGAAGTCAAAAATAGCTAGGGTTGAAGATTTATTTCATTAAGGAGAATACCAATATTTAAATAGGGTAAAAAACCCTAAATTAGCAAATCAGATGAGCTCGGGGCGCTTCGTGTGCTACGCCAACTCATAGTGCGCCGGATTCGTGTCTTCCATATATTGCGCCAGTTTCAGTGCCACCTTACGCCCCTAGGACCCGACACTAGTGCACAGTGCTTTGATTGACAGATTTTCTCCTTTCTTTCACGTTTTCAACTCCCTTCTTGTATACGCTCTTCCCATGCTTCATGTAGCTTCCGAGAACCCTCCATTAAGCTTTAAAAAGCCATCCATTAAGCTCCAAGTACCCGCCTATTAAAGCAACTCAAAGTAAACCGTTTTCACACAAACAATCATGTAAAACCTCATAGTTAAATGCATTAAAGGATGTTTGAATACCCTCACATCAATATATCACTAAATAACTGGTTTAAACAGAGGGAAACTTTTCTTGCTTGTGCTAGTTGCTTAAATACTTCATTGTTATTTAACCATGAGACATTTGATTACAACAATAAACATTAATATATTTAAGATATATAATACATTTGCTTAAATAGACTATTATAATTAACCTCAAAATTTAAAATGCCTAAGACAAATTTTGCTATATTGGATACATATGTTCTATACAATATTCCTAATATTTCCCGAGCCTATAAATTTCACCTAATGAATACATTATTTAATGCACATGAAATTATTTAATTCACTGTATTAATTGTTATCTTTTTATATACTTAGGTATATAATTAATAATATTTACATAATAATTATATAGTTAGTATTTAAGACAGGTCGGGTTAGATTGCGTTCTCCAAAAGAGTCTTAGTGACACTTGTTGCATCACACGGACCAACCCACTATTATATTTACAAAACCAATTAGCAAGAGGTTTAAAATATGTGCTCATTCACATTGGCTCCAAGTAAATATGAAATTAATTAGTTTAAGAACTGAGACATAAGGGTTTTCACCAAAATCTTAGATATAATTTTATTATCAATAATAATCATTTAGTTCCTAATCCAAGGTGTACATAATCTCTAAAAACCTATATTTAAATTTGAGAAAAGTGTTTGGATAGTCCTTGTGGTTTGCTCTGATTTCACCTTTAGTTCTTACATTTTCAAAATTACAGCTATAGTCCCCAACTTTGACAAATTCGTTCTCGGATAGTCCCTAGGCCTAACATCAGTTAGTTTTCTCAGTTAAGTTGCTGTGAAATTACTAAAATACCCTTCATTAAAAAATAACATATAAATAAAGAAATACATGGGGCCACTCTTTACTCACATGACCACCCTCACCTCTCCCCCCTTTTATCTTTTTCTGCTTTTTATCTACAACCCTAATCACCAAACCATCACCACAACCATCTCTATAACACCTTTAACACCACCACCCCCAGTCATCAGACCACCACCACCACCCCTTCACCAGACCGCCACCACCACCTCACCCAGTCGGAAAATACCACCAACTTACCCCCTTGCGGAAAGACAAACGCTGAGCCAACGTTTTGTGGTGACCGCCGAAAGAACAAACCGTTAACTCACTGTCGTCATCACTGCGGATTGAACGCTAATTTTCTGTTGCTTTGAATAGTTATCAGAAATTTAAGATGAAATCTCACTGGATTGAGAAGATTGTTTTAAGTTTAAAGTTTAAATCCTGGTTCTGTTGAATATGTATTTAGCTTTTAACTTCTTGCTTGTTCTGTTTTTTGAATGAAATATCTTCAGCCGTTCAAAAAGAAAATAAAAATTGAACCACTCAATAAAATAAATAACATTATCACATAATTGGATTTTTGAAGTTGATGTTACTTTTGTCTTCTAACGAAGCAGCTTCTACTTGTAATTCAAAAGACCCCATTAACCATTCAATCGGCTCTGAAAAATTATTTTATCACGGCGGCGGCGGATGAGCTGGTGGAGTTGCGACGGGAGAAGTAAGCAGCGACGGCATTGGCTGATTGATCTAGAATGGTGAGGCATTTCCGGTGAAGTTTTCGTCGGGATGGCGTCGCAGCTGAAGGAGGAGCACGGTGGCGGCAGTTTGGGTGGAAAAGAAAGGGGTGGGGTTTAATAAGTGGGGCCCACAAATAAATATATCTGTTTATTCAATAGTTTAAGTTATTTTGTTTTGTAGCAAGAGTACTTTTGTCATTTCACAACCACTTAATAGAGAAAACTAACTGATGTTAGGCCTATGACTATCTGAGAACGAATTTGTCAAAGTTGGGGACTATAACTGTAATTTTGAAAATGTAAGAACTAAATGTAAGAACTAGAGAAAAGTAACTGATCTTTTTTCAACTCCAAGAACTTTATGTAACATTCGTTCTTTACCTCTTTACTTAAAACCAATACTTCCAAAGTTTGTACAGAAGGTTGATCAAGTAACAAAATATCATGTTAAAGGTTTGTTTTTTTATCAATTTTAAAGTGAAATATATAGTCTGCAGTTTAGATATAATATAAAGGTTGTTTTATATAATTTTGTCTAAAATTTTAACTACACCTGGCATTTGAATGCTTTTACTTTGGTCTTGTACGTGTCACTATTGATATGATTTATTCTAAAGTTTCTAATTAAGTTTATTCTTTGGTTATAGAAACACATGACTGGTTTATTATTGGTCATCGAAAGCCATGATTATGTGTAGAAGAGTTTAATGTGTTAGAAATGCATACTTTTATTATGAAATTTGTTTCTTGGTGAATATTGCATGATCATTGTATAAAAAATACTCATGATTTCTTCTTCAAGGAAAGCATGATTTTAAACGAACATATTATTTACATGATATGGAAAGTTAGATAGAGTAAGGTATTGAAACGTTGAAGAAACGTAAAAGTGTTTTATATACATTAATATATATAAGTTGTTTTATCATTTTTATAAGAGAATAAATATTTGTTTGTTAGAAACAATATATTATTATCACCGTAGTGCCTCAATAGTGTTTTTTTAGTAAACTTCCGTTTTGCTCCATGTGGTTTGGTCGTTTTAACGGTTTTGCCCCAAACTTTTAAAAATAGTCATTTTGCTCCAATAGTTTGCTATGTTTTCTCCATTTTGCTCCCCGCCTTTAACTCCATCCAAATTGTTTACTAACTGAAAGGGTATTTTGGTAACTTTAAGTATAAAACTAAGGGTATTTTAGTAAAACTAAAAATAAAGATTAAAGATTATATAGTATATATATAATAATAATATATAACATAAACCGTGATTATCTCTACAGCCTCTCTGTACCCCCCCCCCCCCTCTCTCCTCTCTCTACACTTATCTTTTCTTCATCGCCAACAACCACCACCACTCACCAGTAACCCTAACAGCCACCACCCCCACCTGCTACCTGCACCAATAACCACACAACCTACCATCTTCCCAAAAAAACCCACCACCGCCGACATCTTCCCCAAAAAAACCAAAACCGTCTCTCAAAATCACCCCACCTCTAAACACTAAATGCAGTGATATTGACCGAAGAAAATAGATCGTGGATATCCGGCAAAATACGACGACTCTCTGATCTCCGGAGACGGTTATCATCGACCAGAGATCCTCAACGGCGTCGTTTCCGGACTCAACAAACTGATTAAACTGCAATTCAGCAGTTTTTAACAACCTATGAAGTTTGGAATTGGATGAGTTGAGGATGAGTCGGTGTCGTTGGTAGGGATGTAGGTGTTGCGGTCGTGGCGGCGGCCGATGTGGTGGCAGCAGCGGAGGTGGTGCTGGATGACGGCGAAGGCTTCAGCACCCGATTAGAAGTTGTTAGGGTTCCGGCAAATGCTTCAGACCTCGATTAGATGACGGCGACGTTAGGGTTCCGCCGTGTCGATAAGAACAATGTTGTAGTGGTAGGGGTCGGGTGGTTTCGATGGTTGTAGGAGGTGTTGTGGTCATAGCAGATGGCTGTTGTGACAAGGAAAAGGAGAGGGGTGGTAGTAGTAGGATGTGGGGTCTGGTGACCGGTGAGGTGGTTTGTGGTGACCGGTGGGGTGGTTGGGTGGCGACTGGTGTTGGGTGGGTGGTGATCGGTGGTGGGTTGTGATGAAGAAGAGAGATAGATATGCAGAGAGAGAAGAAATTGTGTGTAAATGATTGTAATGTGTGTATATATCATATAAATATTTATATAAGTAAATTATTAAAATATCCTTATTTTTATGTGGCAAGTTACCAAAATACCCTTTCAGTTAAAATCAAATTGGATGGAGTTAGAGACAGGGAGCAAAATGGAGAAAACATAGCAAACTATTGGAGCAAAATGGCTATTTTTAAAGGTTTGGGGCAAAACCGTTAAAACGACCAAACCACAGGGAGCAAAACGGAAGTTTACTCTTTTTTTTAACCAAGGGACTGCTACTGATCAATTCTAGCAAAGTCAGATATATGATTCAAATGTTCCTTCGAATTGTGATTTTTTTAACAATTAACTATTTTATAAGAGGACCTTTTCAGTTAGGTGTGTGCAAAAAACCGAAATGTATTTATAACTGGGTTCGTGCACCAGTAGGGGATACTGATTTTTCCGGTGGAGATACGAGTCCACCAAGGGTCGGCGTTGAGTTCGTTTCTCTTTGCAATTGTTTTGGATGAGTTGTCAAAGTCGATACAGGAGCCGATCGCGTGGTGCATGCTTTTTGTAGATGATATTGTGTTAGTTGCGGTGACTAAACAATGCCTGAACGAGAGGTTAGAAGAGTGGCGAGCTGCTTTAGAAGGCACAAGTTTAAGATTAGTCGCTCAAAGACCGAGTACCTTCACGGTGATTTTGTGGGACAGTTGATAGCGAAGATACTCATATCACCATTGATGGTCAAGCGGTGCCACAAGTTACCAGGTTTAAATATTTAGGATCATTTGTATACAAGGATGGGGAGATAGATAGTGACTTACCCATCGTATCCAAGCTGGCGGGTGTAGGTGGAGAGCAGCGACTGAGGTATTGTGTGACAGGAGGTTCCCAACTAAATTAAAGGGAAAATTGTATAGAGTTGCAGTTAGACCTGCTATGTTATATGAAACATATTGTTGGGCTATCAAAAAGACGCAGGCGCGCAAGATGGGGTGGCTGAAATGAGGATGTTACGGTAGATGTGTGCGTACACAAGGCTAGAGCGTTTGAGAAGTGAGGTTTTTAGGGAAAGGCTAAGGGTGGTTAGTATATCAAGTAATATTAAGGAGAGGAGATTGGGATGGTTTGGGCATGTGAAGAGGAGGCCGGTGATAGCACCGGTTAGAGTAGTGGACGCCCTTTGTGTGGAGGGTAGGAGGAGGAGAGGAAGGCCCAAACTGACTTGGGAGGAGCGGATTAAGCAAGATTTGCTAGAGTTGCACCATTTCTGAGGACATGGTCCAGGATAGAAGTTCGTGGAGATGTACGATTAAGGTTAAGGAATTTTAGGGAGAGTAATGACGGTGTTTGAGCTTTTTGGGGTAGGTTTAATATTTCCTACTTTTCATGTGGACTTTACACATGTTTATCATCTTTTGTGTGTGTGTGTATGTCTATATGTTGCTTTAGGGGCTATAACTGTGTCAATTCTACTATGTTAGTCTGTTATATATTTTGTGATTGGTGGATTCCTATTGCTATATCCGTAGTTCACATTATTTGCTTGATGTTTGGTTTCGAGTCACGGGTCTTTTTGGAAGCATTCTCTCTATCCACATGAATAGAGGTAAGGTTTGTCTACATCCTACCCTCCCCGAACCCCACCAATAGCTTTACTATTTGTGGGACTTACTGGGTACGGTTGTTGTTGTTGTATTTATAACTGGAAAAACATGAACTGAACTGTGAATTCGGTTTTAGGCTCCTAATCGATATCCAAATGTGAATTTGATTATAGGTTTTACAACTCTTGCTTATTCGGATAATCGAACTTAACCAATTAAACCAACAATAACCAGTTTAATCGGATAACTAAATAGAATAAATTAGTAGAATTCCAGTTCGTTTAGACACATTCTTAATTCAGATCGATTCAGTTTTCAATTAAGACAAGCAAAAAGTTCAAATGTAATCAAATCAACATCCAAAGCGATAAACATTCTACTTTCAATACCTTACAATCCAAATTTTATAACTTTTAGTAGATTTTGTTGTCAATTTTTGGTTGAACAAGCATTGGGTGTGACATGAGCCACCAACTAACCTTTTTCTTTTTTATAAATATATAATACTGACGGCTCTACTCTAACCACTTAACTAAATAACTAGTGGCTAGGGGGCTAGTAAGAAGATTTGAGAAAAAAATATAGTTAAAGGGGTGAAGTGTAATTGTAAATACTAAAAGTCAAAAAATTAAATAAAATTAATAATAAGCCCATTTGTTTGAACTTTGAATTTGAATTGAATTGGTAAAGGAGGTTGCCACTTGGGTGAAGTCAACCAAATTCTCCCTTTCGTCGCATCAACACGCCCTTTCTGCATTCTAACTGTCACTCCCCCACAACTCCACCCTCACCCCACTCTACTCATAGTTTATGTAGTGACTCCTATCCAATATAATAATAATATTATACTTATAGATACTTATTGAGTTGTGAATAATATTATACTTTGAAGACCCTTTGCATCATTTTCTCATCCTTCATCAAATATTCATAAAACATTATTACAATTTTTTTAAGAAAATATAGTTTTGTAATATGCTATTAGGGTATAAATTTATTTTAATAAATTATGTTTAGAAGCTAGATAAGTAAAGAAAAGATTTAAACATTATATAATTAGAGAGATTTTAGTTTAAAAACCACATCATAAAATAGACAAAAAAGAACCCACATGCTTGTTCGTTACCATGGTTTGCCATTGTCCTTTGGCCACAGATGAACCCGCATAATGTGACGCTCATGACTATCTCGTCTATCGTCCTTCCTTATGGAACGTCATTGTGAGTTATGCTGTAGTGGTATACACACTTAAGATAACACTTTCATTATAATTTAAGGGGTTGTTAATTTATTTTAAGCAAAATATATGTAAATAAAATTTAAAAATAGTTCTTATTAAATATATTAATATTAAAATACTCAATAAGCTAAACAAAAACTTACAAAATTAATATGAACGGTTTTAAATTTTTAATATGGTGCTTAAATTTACATGTTTGACTGAATATTATTTCATCACTTCTAATAGGACACAATTAAGTGAAAGCTCTACACTCTACACAACCTAATTTAATATTAAATTATTATTTTATATTATTAAATACAAAATATCAAAACTTTATTACTAATCATTATAAAGAAAAACAAAAAAAATATATAAAAAAAAATAGAAAACACACACACAAACACATTGGCAACACTTGCCTACCTCCTTCCCCCATCCCCATCTCATCTAGCTGTAATATGGTACACCCTCCCCTCCCCCAAACTTACTTATAAATACCCTCACTCCCTGCCTCCAAACTTCTATCCAAATACCAAACACACTAATTAACAACCAAACAAAACAAAACAAACAAACCAATATGGAATTCATTACCATCTGTTTTTCCTTTTTTGTTATCATCATCTCCTCCTCCTTCTTCTTCTTCTCCTCCTCTTTCCGCAGTGCCCGGAGACACCTGCCGCTGCCTCCGGGCACCCTCGGTTGGCCGTATATCGGCGAAACCTTCCAACTTTACTCTCAAAATCCTAATGTTTTTTTTGCCTCCAAAGTGAAAAAGTTAGTATTTTTCTTATACCCTTTTGTTTGTTATACAATCTTGCAAAAAAAAAAAAAATTGTTTACTAATTTGGAAAAAAATAATAATTTTGCAGGTATGGTTCAATCTTTAAAACACATGTGTTGGGGTGCAAGTGTGTGATGATTTCAAGCCCTGCAGCTGCTAAACTTGTGCTTGTGACAAAATCTGAGCTTTTTAAGCCCACATTTCCTGCTAGTAAAGAAAGAATGTTGGGGAAACAAGCCATTTTCTTTCACCAGGGTGATTATCATTCCAAATTACGCCGCCTTGTTCTTCGCGCGTTTACGCCTGAATCAATCAAGAATATTATCCCGGATATCGAATCCATCGCTGTCGATTCGCTAAAGTCCTTGGAAAACAGACTTGTCAACACTTTTCAAGAAATGAAAACAGTAAGTCAAGTTATAAAACAGATTGACACCACTTCCTCTGTTTTTCCCCTGTTTTTGCTCTGTTTTTAAATTGATTTGATTTAATTGTTGCAGTTCACATTCAATGTTGCATTGCTATCCATATTTGGAAAAGATGAGGTGCTCTACAGAGAAGATCTCAAGAGATGTTATTACATTCTTGAAAAAGGGTACAATTCGATGCCGATTAACCTACCCGGAACGCTCTTTAACAAATCGATGAAGGCGAGAAAAGAGCTAGCTCAGATCTTAGCAAAAACCCTATCTTTAAGAAGAGAATCCAACAGAGAAGACCACAAAGACTTATTGGGTTCATTCATGGAACAAAAAGAAGGTCTTTCGGACGAACAAATAGCCGATAACATAATCGGAGTCATTTTCGCTGCAAGAGACACCACTGCAAGTGTGATCACATGGATCATCAAATATCTTGCTGAAAATCCATCAGTTTTACAAGCTGTCACTGTAAGTGATCATGGATCATCATTGATCAATCTTAGAATTCATAAAGTTTTGAACTTTAGTATGTTATGATATGTATCTAATCAAGATGAGATTGTTTGACTTTTTAGGATGAACAAGAGGGGATAATGAAGGGGAAAGATGACAAAGGTTTGACTTGGGCAGATACCAAGAAGATGCCAATAACTTCAAGAGTTATTCAAGAAACTTTAAGAGTTGCTTCAATCTTATCTTTTACCTTTAGAGAAGCTGTTGAAGATGTTGAATTTGAAGGTTTGTTTAATATATATTTTAAATAATTATATATATAATAATATATATATATATATATATATATATATTATAATAAATAATATTATAAATTAAGATTCAATTTTTAAAAACTTCTGTTTTTAATGGATTTTTCAGGGTACTTAATTCCAAAAGGATGGAAGGTTTTACCACTCTTTAGAAATATTCACCATAGCCCAGAAAATTTTACTGACCCGGAGAAGTTCGACCCGTCGAGATTTGAGGTGGCGCCGAAGCCGAATACATTTATGCCATTTGGCAATGGGGTCCACTCATGTCCAGGGAATGAGCTAGCAAAGCTGGAGATATTAGTGCTCATACATCATTTGACTACAAAGTACAGGTTGGTGAAAGCTACTTAATTACAATAAATGAAAGTATAAAAGTACAAGTATGTGTGTGTATGTATTTATGCTAATATAGAAGTTTGTTGTTATTATGTGCAGGTGGTCAATGGTAGGACCTCAAAATGAGATTCATTATGCCCCATTTGCCCTTCCTCAAAATGGCTTGCCAATAAGACTTTTTTCAAGATAAACAATAATACATTGATTGTTTTAAAATTAAAATATTTGATCATAATTGACTAAAATAGTCAAAGAAATGAGTAAAAGAATGATCATGAAGAGAAGGAAGTTAAGGACAAGTAAGACTCGAAAGTCGAAAGGAAACCAAATTGTACATAAAGAGATTCTTTACCCGGTCGAAGAAGAATATAGATATAAAGATTTGTGATCGATTGTAGCATATTCATGGTGTAACTTGTGAGCGTGTTTAGGAGCAGAAACTAGTAAGTTAGCGAGAGTTATTGACTTTTTTTTTTGCATTTGTATGAAGTCCGCAAGGCACATAATAAACGATATAATTTTGTTGTTTGGTTTATGGATTCTTCCAACAATGTGTGTTGAAATATTCATCCTTCATTCGTTTTCCTCATCGCACCTCCACCACCGAACATGTAAAACAAGTAAGTACCGACGTACCGTTAAGGAGTAATGAGCAAATGAACACCACCAAAAAGTTGATAAATAGATACAAGAGTTGAGATCCTCAAACACAAGATATATGACGGGTGTAGGATGATGTTTTACGTGGTTAAAAAACAGAGTTAAAAGGACATTTTTAAATAAATAAAAAGAAATAATTTACGTATAAATTATTTTAACATCTTAGTTACACTAGAATACCAACAAATCTTACATTTGCAAAGATTTGAATCTACACCGCTTTTGTGGGGATAAACACATACGACTAGGTCATGGATAGTGGATAAATTATATTAACACTAAAAAAAATACTTGAAAAAAATGTTTAGCTTTTACATGTAAATTGAACTTTTTAAAAAAAAATGGCAACTTATTTATTCTTACAAAAAGTGGCTTGATTTGAAAGAAATATATACACCTCTAGGGATCATTAAACTGTAGACAGGAACCATATATGTATCTAAGTTTGCAACTTATTTTCACATCCTATTTAGCATTATAACCGGCTCCTAATATTTTATTTCGTATGGTTTAAGGGTAAAATAACAAAATATCATCTTTCACGTGATATAAAATAACTGAAGTTGGTAAAAATGGTAAAAACTACAAAATAGCTAAATTCACGAGCATGGTCAAAATTGATCATTAGTTGGCAAGCTTAGGGGTTGTTTGTTTAGCTCTTAATGAGACCCTTAATGATTCAGATCAACCTCTTACTGGTTCAGCATTTAATGGTTGAGATTTTTTGTTTCGCGAGCTCATGTCTGAATGATTTAGACATTTGCCTCTCAATTGGTTAAGCATTATACTGAGTCTGAATGATTAAGACGTCTTATCTAAATTGGTCAGACATTTGCCTCTGAACGGTTAAGGATTATATTGGCTCTTAATAGTTCAGACCTTTAACTGGTTCAACACTTAATGATTCAGACCTTTTATAGTTCGACACTTTACCATTCAGAAGTCAAAGAGCCCCTTAGTGTGAGATGTTGAATATAAGAACTTAGTGTAGCCGATAATGCAATAAACGTTGACCATACGTTAGTCAACGTTGGAAATTCACACTTGGTCAGTTTACAAGATAGCAAAGCAGAAAATGGTCTTTTAAGTTGGCCCTCTAAAGCTTCTTTCTGAGCCAACGATTAAAAAAATACAAGACCGAATAATTGTACAATGATTTATGAGATTCTATTTTATCTTGAATTTATATTGAATAACAAAGTTCGAAATACAAAGCAAATAGTTGTGCTAATGATCTCTCGATAACTCCCATTTGGTACAGAGTGAGACACTGGTGGACAATGACAGAAGACCCAAGAAACCAGGATTCGATCTGTGATCCAAATGAGTTTTACTGGTAATTTCACCATCGTGCCTACGGGCAGGTGGTTTACCAGTTTTCCCTGGAATTGGTGATGGACTCAGATTACTCTCCGAGTACTCCGTTTAGTCCAATGAATGCCTCGAGAATGCTCAGGATTGATTCTGTTGACCATTAAAAAAACACAAAGCAAATAGTTGTAGAGTGATTTGTGAGAATCTATCTACCTTAAACAACAAACTGTAAGATCCTTAGTACGGATGTTAAATGTTTGAACACATCAAATCACTAGCATTTGAGGGACATTTGGCAATTTTACAAACACTAATTATATCATTATACCACGTTGTCTACATAGAACTTACATATTCAACTATTAATAACAACATATGAACACATTAGTAATATGGACCGTTAATCAAAAAGTTAAACATTAAGATTTGTTTTATCTGTATAAACGATAATTAAGTGTTTTTTAATGAAACGAACTCTATACAATCTTTATGTGTCATCGTCTTAATCTAATATTTATACCACTTACCCTATAAAATATAGAGATAAAGACCACGTCATAACAAACCACTCTTACCATATTTTACTAAATTTGCAAGAAAATGACAATGAGAGATATTTTTTTTAATAAACTAGGTGTTGGGCAAAATATATATAATATTAAGGGTTTTTTTTAAATCCTTCTTACATACTTCTCTCTCTTGGTATCTCTTTCCCTCTTCTATGATATTAATATTTAAACTATTCACCATCTTTTCTTTAATTTTCTTTTAAATTTAAATTTTATATATATATATATATATACCCTTTTTCATTTTAATTTAAAAACCACACATACCATAAATGTATGTCAACTTGTCAACTACTACAATAATACATATGTATTCACTCGTATGCACCTTTAGTCCCATCACAATCTGGTCAACTCACACTCGTTTGAGTTTCTATTAAACTGGATAAACAAATATGGTTGACATTTAATCAAAAACCTTTTATAATACAAATCATGAACTTATAGAACTAACAATATTATTACACTTGTCATGCAAAAATAATGTGCATGGTTGATCGATTCATCAAGTGGTCCTCCGATATCAAAATTATAAATTAATTAGTTTGGAAGTTGAAACATTTATACAAAAACAAAATACAACTTTAAGGCTTAGTTTATTTTCGGTAATCCGTCTAACCATGCGTAATGGTTAACGCCCCCTAAAGGATATTTTTCGTTACATCAGTATCATAACACCTCTTCAAAAAATGTGTAATGGTTAATACTTCTTAATGCCAATTTTTTCATTACTTTCCATTTTTCTCTCCTCTTTGGCATTATTCTAGAAATGCCCTCCTTTTTTCATGGCCCTATAACAAAAGGGGGGGGGGGGGGGGGGGGGTTAAGGGCGTTATCAAACCCTTTCAACGTCCCTATAATGTCTATTACACATGGCTTAGCGTTAAGTCTTTACCCATATCTGATTTTTTTCAGGGACTTACACTAACGGATTACCGCTTGATTATGTCATTGATGTAATTCATCTAATTTGTAGCAAAAATGCGAATAACAAAACTTGATGGTTTATTGAGATTATTACACATATTTTCAAAAAAAAAAAAAAGAATTGTGTTATTTTCATCAAGAAAAATACAAATCAATTATATTTGAGGCTACTTTCAGACAGATATAGTATATATAGTTATATATATTAAAATATAAAAAATGTATTATATCAAACAAATAATACATTAATATGTTGAATTATTATTTTGCCATCACCGGATCTCCCATGGGTGTACGGATATTTTATCACATTGTAATTTTGGTCAACTTACAATTGGGTTACTTACTCCCTCAGCTAGGCATAAGAATGAGAAAAAAAATGGTTGACAATTTTTAAAATATTATAATTTAATCTCTTTGACTTTATGATTCATTAATAAGATTACACTTGTCATGCCATGATGCAAAGATTTTATGTTTAACTAAACATTGTGCATGCGTGATTAATTCATATATTAGTCCACAAGATATGCAAATAATATATCATTTATGGATCTAAAGTCTGAAAATTATGAGAAAACTTAGTATTTACTTGGTTTTTATGGGATGCAAAACATTTGGTTCTTATCAGAAGTTAGCTGAGCAAGCTTAAAATAACATCATTTCGGTCACAACAACTTGAACCATGACGAGTAGTTGTGTTATCTATTAAAAAGTTAACGAAGGATTTTGATTAAGGTTGACGTGGAAGTACAAAAGATAAAAGATTACTCACGGAAAAAGAAAAAAATATTATGATTTTTTTGAACGGCAGAATTCTATGATTTATAGAACAGGGTCAGCAATTGTTGTAAAACCCAAAAAGTAACACTACAAAATATTATGAATGTCTTAAACTTTCACAACACATGTCTTTTTTATAGGGAAAATCTAATTTAACAATTTTACGGACGCCTAACTATAGATTGGTCAAAAGTTATGTCATTTTTTAAGTATAATTGTTTTTTAGCGCACTTATCTTAATTCAATTGCTTCATATAACAATCTCCCATATCAACTCCATATGTTACCATACATTGTTTAATTTGGAAAGGGGAAAGATGACATGATATATGACCAAACCAACAAAAGAATATCCACTACATGAACAACAATCTCAATTCCCATAAAAAAAATTATTTGCAGAAAAGGATAGCTGCAAATTGTTTCTATGTCCAATGCATTCAAACACCACCTTGAATATAATCTAATAGAGTTTTACAAGTCACTTTCCATATAAAGAGAGTCTAAATGAAAATCTACAAAAAGCTTACTATAGATCAAATTGATGCTTTTGTTTATATTATTTTTTTTGTTAAATCTTGATCAAACATATATTATTGATGTGTTGTGTTGTAATTTGATTTGATTGTTAACAGTATATGACTATATGTCTAGAGGTGTTTATAACTTGAGAAAAAAGTCAAAGTCAAACCAGCTATTAATGCACCCAACTTTCAAAGTAGTACATTTCGACCATTTTTGACAAAGAGATGAAGATGCCAATAATTCAAAAACATAGCAGATCAAAAAATACTTTGTTCATATTCAAAAATAAAAGATATATATATATATATATATATATAATATATATATAAATATGGGAGTGTTTAAATGAGAACGCTAATATCGCTAGAACGGTGAAACAAATGAAAAAACTATGAAAACAAACAATTCAAATTTAAAATTTCTTTTTACAGTTATCATTATTATTCAAATACAAAGTTAGAAATTTATATTACACGTTTAAATTTACGTGAATTCGTAAATAATTTTTTTTACACATGTGTAAGTTTGTCATTTACACATGTATAAATTTGTTATATTTACACATATGTAAAAAATCCAATAAGAGTGAATTTGAAGAGAGAAATGAATTATTTGATGTTGTAAATTCTTATTTTGATGTTGTATTTTAATTATAATAGGTTTGTACTAAAAAAATTGGTTTTGATTGGTTTTTTTATTCGTTCTCACGGTTCTCGCAATATTTAGCGTTCTAAGATAACCCTCCCCTATATATATAAAATGAGAACCACCTCCAGTTGCGAGAACCGTGAGAACCACTTTCTAACCATTGGATCTTAGATGATGGACGAATGAGATTAAAAGTATTATTAAATCTTTTTGTCTTATTATATTTTTTATATTTTACTGCCAAAAGGGTAATTTGGTAAATTCGTTTTTTTGTCTTATTGTATTTATTGTTTTATTACTTTTTTGTTTTATTATATTTATTGTGTTTATTAAATCAGAATTTTTTATTAAAAAACATTTTGAAATCGGTTTTTTTTAACAAAAAACGATGTTTTTCAAGATTTTTTTTTACAAAAAAAGCATTTTTACGAGCCGTTTTTTTCCGTTCATTTTTTTACGCGCCGTTTTTACGCGCCCGTTTTTTTACGCGCCGTTTTACGATCCGTTTTTACGCCGTTTTTTACGCGCCGGTTCAAAAAACTTTTTTTACGCGCCGATTTACACTTTTTTACGCGCCGGTTATAAACTTTTTTACGCCCCGGTTTAAAACTTTTTTTACACGCGGTTTAAACTTTTTTACGCGCCGGTTTAAACTTTTTTTACGGCCGGTTTACACTTTTTTACGCGCCGGTTTAAACCTTTTTTTACGCGCCGGTTTAAAACTTTTTTACGCGCGGTTTAAAACTTTTTTACGACGCCGGTATAGAAACTTTTTTACGCGCCGATTTAAAAAATTTTTACGACGGTTTTTAGACATTTTTTTACGCGCCGTATAAACCTTTTTTTTACACGCGTTTTACGCGTGCATTTTAACTTATTTACGTGCAGGTTATAAATTTTTTTTACGCGCCAGTTTTAAAACTTTTTTACGCCGGTTTTTACGCGTGCATTTTAAAACTTTTTTACGCCCCGTGTATTTTAAACTTTTTTTTACGCCGGTTTTACGCCCCGTTTTTTTCACCCTGTCTTTAAACTTTTTTTTACAAAAAGATTTTTTATAATTTTTTTTCCAAAATAATAAAAAGAGGAGAGAGAAAGAGAGGGAAATGAAAAACTTTAAAAGTGACTTTAATGAGGAGAGAGAGATAATTTGATAGTTTTGATTAAATGACTATAATACCCTTTTGGTTGTCATTAACTTATTGTGGAGAGTGGTTCTCGCAGTTCTGGCCACTCGGCTTGGTTCTCTCTTGAACCGATTCCTATTTTATATATATATATAATATATATATAACTTATGCTAATTTTAATGACACATGAAAATAATTTATTTGTGTGAGAAAATGAGTTCTTATCTTTTTTTTTTTTAAAACGTCGAATAATTACAAGGCATGACATTAGAGTAAAAGACATCTACATCAATCTAATAAAATTGGATAAAATTGCCATTTTATATATATTGTTTACGTAGGAATATGAATGATACTTTATTATTATATTTACTTTTACCTTTAACCTTTTTTTCCTTTTTAAACCTATATTTCTTTATCATTTATTTTATGTTTTTTAATAATTTTGTCTTTTATTAAATACTATTTTCTTTATCAAATAATTTAATATTTATTTATTTATATCTTACGTTATTAATTTTTTTTTCTTGCGATATTTCAGTATAAGTTTTGTTAAAAATGAATTTGTATTCAAAATAGAGTATTTAGTTAGGACGTTTTACAGTACAATGATAAACTTAAACAGATAACAATTCTAACAGTTTTGTTTAATAAACAACATGATTCATTTTCAAATAACGTTTGTTTTACATTATCATTTCTTTGTTTCGCTGCAACGCGCGACGACAAAAAAGCTAGTTATGATTTATTTTTAATAAAATTTGTATATTTATATTTTTAATTTTAGAAAACGGAGGCATATAATTTAAAGTTTGGGCTAGGTATATATATAATTATATAGTTTGTAAGGGAATATATGTAATCTAAATTTTGTGTAGAATAATAATATGTGACTAGGGTTAAAAATAAGGAGATATACATAATTTTCCCTTGTTACATGTTAGATTTTTTAGTTCCTTAAGATTAGTATTGCATATTATGGATGTGATTAGCAAATGTGCTCATAAAAAGATTTTATATTTCTCGTAACTCATCTCTTCTGGGCATATAAGTGCACAACTATACTATATTGTTTTTCTCTTTTGGGCATATTAGTGCACAACTATACTATATTGTTTTTCAATTGTTAAGAAATCAAGTTTTAAAAGTTCGCGTATCTTTTGTCTAATGACAATTTGTTTAAGGATATCGACGAAACGTGCGAAACCAAATTAAAAGTGTTCATAAAACCGAAGCAGTAATTATTATGTTATGTAAATTTCACATCGCATGTTATGAAGGCAGCAAGATAATATAACGTTTTATAAAACTGAAAATGATATTTGACAAACATGCATACAATAAGATGAAATACCACTACTATAAAACTGGATTTGTTTCTTAAATATAACATTTTGTAATATTTAATACAGAGTTAAACAAACAAATAAAACCTAATTATACAGGTAAAAATTGGGTTTTATTATATTGTTTTCTAAATGTAAATGTGTAACAGAACCAAATTTTACTAAGCAACCGAATGTTTTTTAAGCAACTGAGTCTTTTTGAATGTAATAGAACCTCGTTTTTTTCAAAGCAGCTGGTTACTTCTACTTTAAAATAATAATATAGCTGAACCCGGTTTTTTACTTAGCAACCAGTGACGGATCCAAAAAATATTTTTAATGGGTGTGAACGAGTGGTTTAACCAAATATTGAAGCGGTGCGATCAAGATTTCACCCTATAAAATACACTAACTCTTTTTTCAAGAGTGCGCCCGCCCGCCACCCACCCATGACTCTACCTGGGTCCGCCCCTGCTAGCAACCCGGTTGTATTACCTCAAAAACTTACAATATTTGGTTTTACGTATAAAACAGGAAGCATACATTTAAATGGCTTTCAGTGAAAGTTTTAACAATTTATAATCACCATAGTGTCAATTACACTATAATGTTTGACATGGTTTCTTCTTTTCATGTGAATGCACATGCATGTGCGTCTTTATAGAAGTTTTATCTTCATATATTGATACATTATTAACTTATTACTTATATATATAATGTACATTCTTGTAGTTGGAATGGTTCTTCAGATTTGTATACAGTTCTTATGCATATTCAAATGCTTGACAAAACATTTTATATCTTCATAGATGTGCTTTTCGTATCAGATTTATTATTATTATTATTATTATTATTATTTTTAACCAGTTTGTTTAAATAATTATATAGCTTTACTTTTTTAACATTTTTTACGATGATAACCTTAGTTAATTTTTGCTAATATATAACCTTTTATTATAAATTCTTCCTTGTTTTTAGCGGAGGTTATATTAGGTTCAAATTTTTTTTTAAAAGAGCTCAGTTAATTGATACCGAAATACGTAATATTACCTTTAACAAGTCATACGATACCGTCTAGTCATCTCCTTAGGTGGTTTTCTCGTTATATTAATTATTTTTGCTTAGCTGGTTTTCTCGTTATATTAATTATTTTTGCTTAGCTGTTTTCTCGTTTTAATATTTTTGCCGATTTATATTACCCTACATTGTATATGTTGTGACGTGCCATATACTTAGGTGGTTTTATTGTTATATTATTTATTTTTGCCGATTTATATTACCCCGACATTGTATTTGTTGTGACTTGCCATATTTTTATAATTGGAATTTAATACATCCCATATTTTGAATATAATGGTGATGTATTGTAGGTATTCAGAAACTTGTCATAGTAAGATTCTTCCTTTGAATATGAGTATTTTGAATTTAATATAATCTAAGTAATGGTATTTTGACAAAGAGATAAAATTCTACGTTTGGGGTACGTGTTTATTTTAATATGTCACGTGAAAGGCTAAAATTGGTTAAAAATTGAAAGTAATTTATGTCCATATACTTGTGCTATCACAATCTCTCATTGTGCCCACCTACGATATTATTCAATTTGGAGTTTTTTGTTTTCAAAAAGCTGATCACTGATACAAACACATATGTCAAAAGTATAGCTTTGCATCTCAAATTCTAAGAGTGAAATCAAAATTCAAAGTATGACTTTTTTTATGTCTAACATTACCATATAATGCAATGGTCAAGAATGTTGTCTAGGAATTTTCACGGTCCATACGATGGAAAGTCTAGTCCATTCTTAAAGACATCGGTTATAGAAAGGTAATACACCGAATGAATACGCCAGGGCTGGTCCGTTAGACTTTTTATCAAAAAGTAAGGCCTCCATTTTTAGCAAGTTATTATATATATATATATATATATATATATATAATATGTATGTGTGTTGAGGCCTAGAATAATATATTAATTACAAAATAAAATCAATTTTCTATTAGAAAAAAGCCCAGTTTCAAAGGCCCGCTTTTTAATTAAAACTCTAGCTAACATGCATAACTGCATATATCGACATACTGGTTATTCGTTATAAAATCCGTCAATTAGAGACGCCATTATTGCTCTGAATTTCCATCTGTCTACTGCCAGGGAATTACTATACCGTTACGACTTACGGTGACTTTAGTTTATCTTCTTATATGCATGTTCTTTTTTTTTCTCTTTTTGTAAAATTATACAAATTTAAAGGCTTCACTTTGTTTTATCTTAAGGCCTTCAAAATGTCACACCCCGACATCCACGTGTCTACCGGTGTGCCCGGTGGGGAGTATCGTGACGTACAGTTGATATCATTCATAACCAAATAAGCATAACACAGCTGAAGTCTGAAGTAAATAAACTATTACAACCGATAATGTCTAGTGTCCAAAATAAATATACAGACATGGTTGTAACTAGATCCACAGGCGGATCGAAATACATACAAAATGATAACAGACTATAAACAGGCAATTTCCTAAGGTCGCAACTCCTTGGTTATTCGCCCCGCAGCTCCCGACCTATTTCGTACTTGCAACCTGTAACTTTAAGCTTTTGAAAATACGTCAGTTTACACCGGCAAATACGCTCAACCGACTCATTTTGAAAACTTTTTCGAAAATGGTTTTTGGTGCACAAGGCACATTTTCATAAATAAATTGGGATAGTACAAATGACCTTGTATACAGATTTACATGCTGGCTTTTACATATGAGGCCCGGTACAAAAACCGAGACATAATCGACTGACACACCACTCTGAACTTTCACAAGAAAGCAGGATAGCAATTTCCGAGTGTATGCCTACACACCATGCTATCGTGGCCACTACCAATTTAGTGAGCCAATGATATCCTAGACACGGTCAAGCCCACCCCCAATGTTTTAGTTTCAGTCAAAACAGATCAAAACCGGGTTATGTAAGATTTCAGTTAATTATCGTAACTGGATAAAACATTATCCCATACCCGACCAAGCGGGAGAATCTACCGTACCCCAAGCCCGTATAGGGAAAATAAGTTAAGAGTATTTACCTGAATTTGAAGTTCGCAAGTAATCCAAATTCAGCCGTAATCCAGAGCAAGTACAAGAGCAATCTACCGGGAGGCGTTCAGTCTGGAGTGATGGTAATTAATAACCAATATTAGAATGCTAGCGGTCCTTAGTTAAGTCCTAGACTTGACCGGTTAGTCTTACGCTAAATTGTGATACGGTACGATACGCTAGATTAAGCGTGACCAGAATAGAATGTTAATTGGACCCGACAAGTATAAAAGACTTGTATAATATGGGAAGACCAATAACATTCTGGATTTTGATAAGGAATGGACAAAGTTAAACCCGTTGTGGTTAAAATACGTAAATTAGCTACGTATGCTTAACCGTATGCGTATATGCGAAACCGGGTAACCGTATGAGTCTTATATAAGTTTCATAATGATATATGCTTAAAATATGTTATAAAATCATTAGCATTTGCAAAGATAGGCCCGAGTTACATTTAAAACCGATTTATGCCTTACAAGGGCACTTTGGTCATTTTTAGGCTTATAAAAGATGTTTAAAGTGAATCCGATGTTATGACCTTAAATATTCTGTAAAAATATATAATTTATCATGTTATAACAGCAGGATATCAAGTATATGTATGTTTGATGATTTTGAAACATACTATGTCCCACAGGGGCATTTTAGTAATTTCACACATAGTTTTGAAGCCGAATTTGGGATTCTGAGTTCGGGACTTGTACTTCCTGTTGTTATATTAAAAATAAGTTTATATATCAGTAGGTAACAAGTCTCGGCTCATGGTTATGGTTTTAAACCATACTTATGCGCCGAAAAGGCGTAAAAGTCGCTTAAATGCCGTTAAATCGATATTTAATATAAACTGAAGTTAGGACCTGTTTTAAATGGTCCAAAAATATGTCGTTTAACTTATAACATCAGTAAGTTAAGGTTTTGATTATAACCAGTTTGATTCTTGCTATTTTTCCGTAAAAAGGGTAGTTTAGTCATTTAGCGGTGATTAGCGATTCTTAAGCATGCATTCAAGCCATAAACTGAACAAACATCTAATTGGTCCTACTTATCTTAACATTTCAGTAGTTATACCATCCACATGCTCATATGTGCTAAAAATCTCATTTTGCGCAAAAAGGACCTATTTGCCAAGTTTTAAGAATTTTTACGGAACTTATATAATAACTCAGATTTATTAGGAATTGAATCACGAAACTTCAGGAAAATATTCTAAACATAATCATGGTCATAAAATGACCATAACTTAGTATCAAGAATGGCTCAAAACGGGTCAGAACGGAAAGTCAACAGAAAGTCAACTGTTTGAGACTTTCGGTTACAAACTGAGCCTAGACCAAAAATTGACGAACCTACCTGTTGACATTTGTTCAAACACCATTTTAAGGTTATTAATGTTTAAAACATATTTTATAACATCCGGATCATTAGTTATGAATTTTACAAAAACTGCCAGTTTGACTTTTATTGACTTTTCGGTTACTCGTTAATTGGCCATGAATCCGTGAAAATATGAAAATGCGCTCTTGAGGGTTATTACCTCCATCATTAGGAGCATGTAGGAGCTTTCGTTACACACAATGACTGGGTATACACGATTTAGAGCAAAGTCAAGGCGTAATTACAACGAGACTTTGTTCTAGGCTAATAGCTATAAGAATTCACTAAGCACGAGTTTGAACACTTACATTAGGTCCAAATGAGCAGTAGGAACGAAATGGAACACTTAGATTTGATCAGAACTCCTATGGCATGAACTTGTGAGTCTAGAGTGCATGAACATTGTTGCAACTCACAAGATTGTTCATTTTAAAAGCTATGGAGGAGAGAGGGGAGATTGCAGGTGTTTAGACATGATTTCAGATGTTTACAAGTGTTTTGAAGTGTCAAACACTGAGCAAAAGGTGGCAAAATCGCGAGAGAAGTGACAGGTTTGGTGGCAAATGCAAGAAACTGCAGCTGGCACACAGCAGCTGAAAAAGTGTGACCCCCGCGCCACGCGCCAGCCTCTGTTGCACCTGGCGGCCACGCTACGGTGCCTTTTTCTCAAAATTTTCATTTTTGCCCCTGGACTTCCCAAACCTCCATATTTTGATATTTTTGCATGTTTTAGTCAGTATGGCCATCGATTGACACCCTCGGGAATAAAACCGAACGTTGTTAAGTTTCGGGTTCGTTAAAAGGTCACTCAGAGGCATAGATTAAGCATGTTGACACTTTTAGTCCCTTAACTTATATAATTGTCGTTCAGAGGTTATAATAATAACATAACGACGCTTTGGTCCCTCTTGGCTAATACGTGGCATACGAGGATTATCGGGACACGTGTCGGAAATTAAATGGACGAAAAACACGTAGTGTTACAAAAAACGTTGGGACGACCCTAAAATACGTGAAATAGAGATCGAAATGGTCCATTAATTCCTCATCGTCTATTTCGTGGATTGGTTCAAAGAGCATATTTTCAAAAAGAAAAGTTGTTAATTTTTGGAATTAGAACAACTATTGTAAGTTTGATGCACGGAAAATGTAGCTTTTACATGTATTGTAAACTCACCAAGAAATGAAAATTAGTAGCATATGATATCATAATATATAGCTAAAAAAAGGCTCTGTGCTAAATAAAAAAATTGGGACCTGTTCATTAATCTACTATATTTGTTTATTGATTTGGGCCAAGTAATTAATCCATTACATACTAAAACAGTTGGAATTTCTGAATTTGATAGGTAGAAATAATTGAGCTTTAAAACAGTTGGGCTTCTAAATAGTTGAGATTTAATATTTTGTTTCATAAATTTAGGCCCTTTATTTTTTTTATAAATAATTTTTTTTTCAATTTATATATAAAAAAATATAACTTTTTAGGACCCTATTTCAAACTGGGTCTAGAGCGATCTCTCATCAGACCTTGCTATTGGCCGGCGCTGTATAGCTACATAAACAAGTAAATTAATGAAATCCATTAACATACTTGTTCTAAAAAACTTAAAAAGACTACGACTTTACTTTCCAAGCAAACAAGCTCCATTATAGCAAATCGAAACCTCAACAATATTAAATGCTTTCTTGACTTTATTAAAGTAGCATGTTTTTAACATTTGACCATGAACAAATCTATTTGTTGATTTATTGGATTATTATTCTTGGATCTTTACTTTTTTCTTATTCAACAGACGTCTTTGTAGCCTAGATATCTCTTCAATGCATTGAAAATAATAAGTATATTTATTACTTACATAAAATTATTGAATTTTGACTTTTATTTTTTAAACGTGTTAAAATCTTGACTGGGGTAACTTTTGATTGCAACTTACGTGGTTACAAACATGTACAAGTGTGTAGGCAAAATATCACAAACAATATGTACAACCGTAAGCTACAAAAGTTAATTTATATACAAATAGAAAATGAAAACGATAACATTAAAATGGTAAATGTTATACAATAGCTTAACGAAAGAAAACAGTTTATTTAACTATCCAAAATCAACATTGATTAATTAGTAGACCGCAGTGGAAAGAAACGTGTTTACGAACGGTTCACAAACACAAATAAAATCGGCGAGACGGCAGTGGCTAGAGGTGGATGGTGAGAGGAAGTGGCGCTAGACCTTGAAGCCCTAATCGATGAACGAAGATCGATAGTATTTTTCGATGTGAATAATAAGAAGGAAAGTGGAACAATACATAAACAAGATGGAGATTGGGTTTCCTATTGTATCTGTTCGAGTAACGAGATAAATAAAAAATTAAAGAGTATAAAAGGTTTAGATAAAATAAGTAAATGCTAAAAATCTTTAATGAACAACATAAACAAACGAACATGAACGAATGCTCACGAACAAATTACCGAACATTCACGAACGCAATTGAACGAACAAGACATTTTTTCATGTGCATTTATTTAACTAACCGAACTGAATTTCTTGTCCGTATTCGTTCACGAATTGTTCGCTGAATATTCGCTTCGTTTACAGCCCTATATGTGCTCTTTGGATTCAAGCAAACAAGTACAACTTTATGAAAAAAAAGGATCCATCATCCTCAACAATGTAGGTCAATTTTATGATACCATATCATTTTAAAGTCCATATATCTAAAAAGCACCATCTTTTCGGATAAGGTGAATCACTGACGATGGGGACCTTTGATACGATCATGATTCTCAATCAAAAAAAAAAGTCGCAGCCATTTATAGAGTTCGCTTCAGAATCCATGGTGTAAAAAATTCGAAAACGGTTTGTAACCCGGAATTGGAATGGATATCAAAACTGGTTTGACTAGAACCGGTTTGGAACTACCCTAACCGCCGTGTTGTAATCGGGTTGTGAACCTATACTTTAATAATGTTTAAAGCCTCTTTGAATCCTAAATCCTGAACCCGAACCGAACTCCCCCCCCCCCCCCCTCAAAACCAGTACACACCGGAACCAACTCTTCCCAATAGAGGTGCAAACGAGCCGAGCCTAAGCTTGAACAGGCTCGAGCTTGATTAACTTATGAGAGCTCGCGCTCGGCTCGATTCGAGGTTTGTTTTCAAAGCTCGAGCTCGTTGGTATTTTCTCAAGCTCAGCTCGGGCTCTGCTTGTTTATTATCTATTAATATATTAGATACAAATAATATACATAAGAGACTGCGGGCACGATAAGTGAAGCTCAGGCTCGGGCCCGTTTACTAAATAAGCTTATTTGTAGGTTGAGGATCGCTTGTAACAAGTTTAAAAAGATCGGCTCATTTATACAAAGGCTCGATAAGCTTGGCAAGCTTCACATGTGAGGCTCGAGCTCGGGCTCGATAAACAAACGAGCTTTATTTTAGGCTAAGCTCAGCTCGCTCAATAACGGCTCTTTCGAGCTTTTTCTCAAGGGATCTCGAATAGTTCGCGAGCCGCTTGGCTTGTTTGCACCCCTACTTCCCAAAAGTCCAAAACCGGTTTGGGGAAAATAACCGAAATGATGATTAGTGGACTGGCAGACATTCGGGCACTAGTCACACAACAAGCTTGTAGGCCCAAAAAAATCAACTTTTTAGTGTAAGCCCAACCTAACTTTTATGTCTATTGGGCTATTTACAAGAGCGAAGCAGTCACAATTTCACAAACCCATTGCTAGTGAGTACGTAGTCTAAATCTCCATCAATTCATAACTTTTTTTAAAAAAAATTATGTGAAACTTTGATTAATTATTTGGTTGCTTGAAAGTCATTTTTTCATAACTTTCTTTTTTCATTTATGTTTATTTAATTGTTTAACTAAATTAAAATTATCTATAAAAATCCTTGTAGATTTATAGCAACTTGTTTGTTAATGTTAATTATTATTTGTTATTGTAACTATGTAAAATGTCTAAAACTAAACAGCCATCTTCTATATTGTTTTCTTTACCCTTTTGGAATAGACACTAGTAATTAGGAATTTCGGTAAATCTCTATGTGAGGTGTCAAATTGGGGGTGTAAACAAGCCGGGCCGAGGCCGAGGCCGAGGTTGATTGGGCTCGAGCTCGGCCTGTCATGTTTTTATGAAGCTCGAGCTCAGCTTGAGCCTACTTATTTGAGCCCGAGCTCGGCTCGCGAGAAAAACACAAAGCTCGAGCTTGACTCGAGCTATTTTGAGACCAACCTCAAATGAGCTAAAACCTTGGCTCGATCCCGCTTCAATATCCCTTGAACGAGCCAAAGTTTGGCTCGAACTCAGCTCGCCAATGTTATCAACATTATTATTATATTATATATAAAAAAATAAAATTTTGTTTGGTCTCATTTAGGCTCGCGAGCCTAAACGGACTTTGTATTTCCGGCTCGATCTTGGGCTCGATAACTAAACGAGCTCTATTTCAAGCTCGGCTCGTTTGAGCTTTTAAGCGAGCCGATAACGAGTAGCTTTCGAGCCTCTGGGCTTGTTTACCCCTAGTGAACCATAAATGGTCTTTGTGTTATGATGTGTTTGCATGCTTAAATTGTTGGGAATTCGTTAGATTTTTCACACGTTATTATAATCCTTCCTAGTATCTTTATGCAGTGGATCAACTATGTTTAACTTTCAGTAGTGACCTGTGAATAGCTTCGTGTAAACTTCCGAATAGTTAAACGTTTAGAAGACTTTTACGAAAAATTTATTCGTGTAAACTTCCGAATAGTTAAAGGTGTAGAAGACTTTAAACGAAAATGTTATCCTGAAATTGAATCCAAATCAATTGTGTGTATATCTAGTTTTTTTAAACAACAATTTTACTCCTAAAAACGACTTAACCTACATTGGTACTCATACAACATCTGTGAGGGGTAATCATCAATGCCAATAGACTGACCGCAAGGCCATGAACGAGTGATACAATTAGTTATGGTCACTTTCGTACATCGATATATAGATATGTATTTTTTTAAATGATATGAATCTCTTTCCACTAAAGATACTTTATAGATTCCATTGTGAAGTGAAGGACATCCCATCCAACAAACATAAAACAAGTAAAAAAATCAAGTTGAATAAAAGGGTGGTTTAGAAAGAATTATAATATGCAAATAGGTTTATAAATATTATCAAAGACCGAAAGAGTTTGTAAAGTCATGCCGTACGAATAAACCAAGTAAACGAAGAGTCTACTTGATATTTTTGAGTGTTTTGTTTAAGGACTTAATGAACAAATCACTTTGCTTTTACTTTATCATTTTTTATTTATTTTACTTTAGCCCCAATATAGTTTGTTGACTGTACTTGTTTATATTAACAAATCTCCTTGATATAGAAAAATATGAATATGTAAGAAAAACAATGTATAAAAAAGTTAATGAGTTACTTGTGAGATTTGAACTCAAGACCTCAACTTAAGTGTTTTAAAAGGTTTTGCCTTGCCACTAAACTACCGACTCCAATGAGTTATTTCTTAGAGTGTATTATTGATGTTATAACGGCTTAAATTACATTAATTCCGTCTTTGACGAGACTCGAACTGTTAACCTCAAGTGGAGTAACACTTTAACTGCAATAGTTTTGCCAATTAGACTCAACCTGTCACCCTATATATTATACATGTTGATTGCTGGTGGGCTACTTGGGGTTTGTGTAATATATGTCATCTATTGGTTTCCATTTTTGGTGAGCTACTTGGGGTTTGTATATATATATATATGCCATCTAATGGTTTCCATTTTTGGAAAATAAATGTTTCTTGACTCATTCCAAACAAGGACTTGGTCTAAAAGCCACACTCATGGATGGCGAATGGTTATGTTTCAAGTCAAATGAAACCATTTGCTTTGCATTTTGGTTTGAAGTTTTGTTTATATGTTTTCAAGATATTGATGTCTCCTAGAGATCTCATATTTAACTACATTTATTCACGTAGTACAAAAATAAAAAGTATTTTAACATACTTTATATAGAGAATATTTTACAATATTTGAAAACAACCTTAATACTATTTTCTGTGGGGATGTTTATATATTTAACAAGTTGGGTTAAAATTTTAATTTCCATAACTTAATAGTAAGGAATCATAAGATTAATTAACATGAATATTTCTGGTAAGAAAGCTAACTTACGAATTAAGTTTTCAAATAATACTGGAATTATTCATGTAAAGAATCATAAGATTAGTTAACAACATGAATAGTTCCTGTAAGAAAGCCAAATTACGAATTAAGTTTTCAAATATTACGTTGTACTTAGCTGTATATATCATTGATACAAACTGACGAAAAAGTTATCTATTTTTTTATGAAATGACTAAGATCCTCCTTTTATTGAAAAAAAAAACTAAATAAACAAGAAGATTTGAAAACTACTAACAACTATAACATGTGCTCTAGGAGTAGATATTTTCGGAATTGGTACGGATAGATATTTTCAGAACTGGTACGGATCCAACTAGACCGTGGATGTTATTGGAGGAAATCTTAAGACATGCATTTTCTTTGATCAAATCAGAGTAAATGTAAACAAGAAATTGGAGGAAATCTTAAAACATGAATTTTCTTTGATTAAATCAGAGTAAATGTAAACAAAAAAAAGGGTTGAAGGAGGGAACACCTGGCTCCAGTACCCTTTGGGTACTCATCATCTCACCCCGCAAGGGTTATGATGCCGGCAAATAGCCTCGGTCACTACCTCCATGATATGGGCACCACAAGGATTGAACCCGCGTCATTACAACTTCCCATTTCAGCGTGACTTTCATCGGCTGCGGGTACCACTATGGTGGGTGAGGGTGGGCAACAGGGTTGTCGAGACTTCGAATTTTTTGGGTTGTCAAAGCTTCGATTAATCTGCTTTCCTCGTATGGTTCCTCATTTCTTTATCACAGTCCCTTTTACATCTTCTAGCAACAATTAGGTGGGGGTATAAAGGACCCAATGTAAGCTTTCAAATGTATGGTAGTATGCGGTATCTTCCACCCTAACCTTGAAGTTTGTATTATCTTTCCAACAAGGGTTATCTCCAAGTAGAATAGGTTGTGCTGTGTTGAAACACTCGGTTTTCTAAAGTAGGAAAAAAAATTTTCAAATTGATGTCTGTCACACCCCAACTGATAGCATAAACATTGATGAAATAGATTGCTCTGGACTTCATAACCTGCTAACAGTGACAATAATTCAAATAAAAATATTCATTTCATTCTAAATAGAAGTACATTGTCTTGAAAGAAAATACAATAATTTTGGCAGCTTGAACATAACGAAACAAAGGAAATACATAACATGAAAATTTGGGTGCGTATCTAGTTTACCCTAACCGATTTCTTCAATCATCAAGGCTAATTTCCTGCAACATGTATTAAAATTAATTTGTCAACACACGATGGTTGGTGAGCCTACAAGTTTGATTTACATAGCATATCATAAAAAGTCTCAAATCCAACAAGGCAAAATGTATACTAAGTTGAAGCTAGAGTACATAACTATAGGTCAAACCCTTGTGTCTACAGAATATTGTGCGTACCCTCGCCACCGAAGTGAACGAGACTGTAAAATTGATTGAATACCTAACAAAAACCAAATAAACGGGTTGTGCGCTACTCCTGTAGCGCTATAATTGTTAAGGTGGGCTAGCTAAGTCAATGACAAATAGAGTGCATGAATGTTTTCTAGTATAAACAACCTAAGCATAACAAATAGCATGTTTGGTGGATTGAGTGTTTGCATAAGATTGATTGTGTGTATTGTGAATTTTGATAGATTATACATGTTATACTGAGTAATTTAGAGGACTTGAGTAAATGTATACATGTGATGAAGTGGGTTTTGACATGAGAATTGAACCTATGAAATATGTTCATTAAATTAAGTATTAACTTGTTAATTTGATTGTTAATGGAAATATGAACTTGTTAAGTTAGAGATATAATGGTAAGAAATTGGCAAACTAAGCTAATAGAAAAGCTTGAAAACAATGCCCACCAGGTGCTCGATGAAATGGCTAAATGAATTTTATCAAATTGTTAGTGTATCTTTGTATGTTAATTGGCAGTTTGACTTTTAAAAAGTCAAACTCTAAAAGATAAAATGGAATGATAAATGAGGTATAGAAATCCATAAGGGTGATGGTCATGGTATTTGATGACTAATCTATTCATCTTGTGGATATTATATGATAGTTAACTCTTGACAAGCTAGGTTGGGAGCTTGGAAATGAATGGGTCAAACGAGTCAAATGCGCAAGGAAGCTCGAACGGACGCAAGGTAAGTAAAGCTTACACCTCCTAGAATAGACTCATAATATACGTGATGAAAAGTATTTTGGGTTAAGATACGATTAGCCTGATAAATTTTAAGACGAGACCCCATGGTGTAAACCATGAAATGGGTCAAATGAATAACATGATGACAAACTAATATTGGTGATAAATGAGAGCTTGTTAAGACGAGACCCCAGGTGTAAACCATGAAACGGTCAAATGAATAACATGATGACAAACTAATATTGGTGATAAATGAGAGCTTGTTAAGACGAGACCCAAGGTGTAAACCATGAAACTGACAGAATTGATAAATTATGATGAACTAATATGGTGATAAATGAAAACTTGTTAAGACGAGACCCCATGGTGTAAACCACGAAATGGGTCAAAGTGGATAACATTACGTAGACTACATTTTGGTGAAGCGATAACTAGTTAAGTTAGGACCCTATGGTGTAAATCATAACGGGTCATATGGGTAAGAAAAAGAAAAAAAATTTATCATGTTTATTCACATTTTAGTGATAAACAATTACCAGTTAAGTTAAAACCCTATGGTGTAAACCATAATAGGCCAAATGGGTAAGAATCATGTTTATTTACATTTAAGTGAGAAACAATTACTAGTTAAGTTAAGACCCTATGATGTAAACCATAACTGGTCAAATGGGTAACAATAATGTTTATTCACATTTTGGCGATAAACAACAATTTGTTAGGTTGAGATGCCTAAAGGGTAACCCAAGAATGGGTCAAATGGACATAACGGGTCAAAAGAGTCAAATGGTATTAATATCTCCATTTGAACTCGGTATTTAATGCTTTATCTTCTTAAGTTCCATACTTACAGGTAAGAATAATGTATAGCCATGCATCGCCATTAATTAGCAAAGAGAATCGCAATGTATTGATAACGGGTCATTTCTTTGACCCAAGCTAGGTATGTGTAATGGATCATACTTCAGTAAAGGCTTATGACCCGACTAAAGATGGTTGAGTTAGAGTTGGATAATAGATAGCCTCAAGTGAGTTATAACAAGTAATTGGGTAACATGGCCATTAGAGCCAAGAATATGTTTATGATGCAAAATGTTGGCTAAAAAGCCTTAAAATTTACTAAAGTTCCATCGAATATTGGGTTTGGGTAAACTACCTCTAAGGGTAGATTTGATAATGGGTCGTATGATCGAGTTGATTATTCCGGTAACTAAATATGGGAAGCTTGAGCTAAATGGCTTAAAGTCCCATAACGGGTCATTTGGGTAAAAGCTATACCGAGAGATAATATTGAAATGTTAAGGTTTTGCCTAGAGTAACCAACCATAATTAAGGCTGTGGTTGGAAGAAATGATGGAAACCTTGATAACAAAATAAGAGGAGTTAACTAAAATGCATAATGCCTCCTAACGGGTTGGTTAGGTAATAAACTCTAAACAGAAAGAATGAATTGAAAAACTAAAGGATCCGGATTCTGATCAAGGATTTGGACCTATAAATATGAGAGAAATTCCTAAAAATGGTAAACCTGAATTTGGGTCAAGTTGGCAAAAAATCGACTAAGGGTGAAAAATTTTTAGCTCTAGAAACTATTTGGAAAAGTGGCTCCCTTGGGCCACACAGGGGAGAGACCTTGCTCCTCCGCGACTCGAGGAGTCCAGTCAACAAAAAGTAAAAGTTTGCTCCCCCGCTTCACGTAAGGGAGCTAGTGTGCTCCCATGCGATGCACGGGGGCACCTAAACAAACAAAAGGTGTTTTGTTTGTTGTTTTCGACACTTTTGATCGTCTAATTTAAACACTAATTTTTTTGTGTGTTTATGATAGACTTATACAAAGGCGGACACCGGACGGATGATCGAGCATGCGAAGAACCGAACACTCTTAAACCACCTTTTCCTTGGGAATATCTTTTCGCAAAAGTTAAAGGATGCTTATGCGTGACAAAGTTTTTGAGTCTAAAACCTTATTGTTTTTGTACAGTAATACATGTGTAAAAATCCGTTAATGTAACAACTCGAAAATTCGTTGTTATCTTTTTTCGTGTTTTTATCGCTGTACTTCTTTTGTAATCCCGAGATATGGTTTATAATAAAGTTTATGTTGATTACTTATGGTGTTGTACGCTATTATCGCATCTAATCGCTTATCAAATCGCATCGCAAATCGCAATTATTTATGTGGTTTTATATTATTTATGTGTTATGTGTGTTTGTGGTTATGTTTACGCTCGCCATCACATCGCTCTCGCACACTCGAATCGCTAAATCGCTCTATTATATCAAGTATAACGCTTAACGCTTTAATTTAACGTTTAATATAACTAACCAATACGAACTGAATAACCAAACAAACTCTTAAAGCGAAATCGGCAAACGAAACCTGGTCACCAGGCCAAATTCGGCCGAACTTGGCTACCACAAGTTCGCCCGAACTTGCCTAATGACACAAGAATCCCTCTCTTGCCCCCAAGTTCGGCCGAACTTGACTGGTATTCCTCAAACATCAAGCAAGTTCGTCCGAACTTGCATGAAATTCATGCAAGTTCGACCGAACTTGACTCACCAGCCTCACTTTCTTGCCTTCTCCTATAAATACCAAGCTCTGTTCTCTCATTTGAACTTGCTGCAAGTTCGCCCAGAGCTCTCAAAAACCGAAACCTTCGTGTTCTAAGTAAGAATCAACCCGATTTCACTGCAACAACGTTTATCAACGATCTACAAGGGTTTACAACGATTTTGGCACAAGGCATAGCCTTCGTTTTCATCAAAACTCATTCTTTTATGAAAATCTTCATCTTTTTCTTCCAAAACTTCTGTTTAAGCTTAGATCTACACAATACGAGTTCGTTTGGTGTTAGCAGAGGCTTCCCAAACACGAGATGTGAAAGATCTCGGCTTGTAAGTTATAGATCTGAGAAAAACCTTTGATAAACATTGATTTCTACACCAAATACGGACTTTTGATGATGTTTTGTTCATCTTCTGATATGAAACGAAGCATCTATCATTCAAGATCCCACATCTGGAAGCACAAGGACGTTTATGTTGGTTTACACAAGCCGGACTAATCCGAACGAACCCCGAGTTCGCCCGGATTAGCCCACGCTTTTGTAAAACGGCTAAAACAGCTCTAAAAGACCTCTCCGACCTAAGTTTGCTCAGTAGCACAGGGTTGGAGGGATGAACACTCGATTTTCCTCAGCAAACGACGCGGAAACGCAAGATTTTAGACCCGAAAACATCAAGTTCGCTCGCGAATCACCAGCCAAAAGGTCAAGTTCGACCGAACTTGTACCCAAATGGGTCAAGTTCGACCGAACTTGAGCCAATTTCACCAATCTTCTCACAAGTTCGCTCGAACTTGCCTCATTTCCCAAGAAATCACGCAATTTCGCCCGAACTTGTCGCTTCAGTGAAGTTTTCTTACAAGTTCACCCGAACTTGACAAGTTTCTAAGGAACTCATCAAGTTCGACCGAACTTGACTCACAACCACCAAACCATACAAGTTCGCTCGATTTTCCTCAGCAAACGACGCGGAAACGCAAGATTTTAGACCCAAAACATCAAGTTCGCTCGCGAATCACCAGCACAAAGGTCAAGTTCGACCGAACTTGTACCCAAGGGTCAAGTTCGATCGAACTTGAGCCAATTTCACCAATCTTCTCACAAGTTCGCTCGAACTTGCCTCCTTTCCCAAGAAATCAAGCAAGTTCGCCCGAACTTGTCGCTTCAGTGAAGTTTTCTTACAAGTTCACCCGAACTTGACAAGTTTCCTAGGAAACTCATCAAGTTCGACCGAACTTGACTCACAACCCACCAAACCATACAAGTTCGCTCGAACTTGTGTGTTTACACACGAGTTCGCCCGAACTTGGCTACTGCCCAACCAAAACTTAACCGTTTCAGCTTTTCGGAGACTGATGCACTTCCGTTCGCGTATGCAGGCTGATCCGGCGCTCTTCTCGACTCTCCTCAGATCCCGAACTCTTACCTAAACGCACCCACAATGAGTACACTTGACCCATTTTCGTTTTAACGCACTTTTGGGTGTTACATACGTTCCTATATTAAAATCACATCATAAACCAAATTGTTTATCACACGCGAATAATCTGATTGTGTATGCTCAATACGTGATACTAGAAACATGTGACTAGGACTTTTTTCGTTAGCTTGCTTCCTTAGCTAGTATGGTACTATAGTGTGGCTTACACCCGACAGGGTCTAGTTAGGATGGACACGCAAGCCTTCTCACGTTAGTTAGCATGAGAAATAAGCCTATGTTAATCTGTGTGAAAATGTTTCGGTGTATCATGCTATGTAGTTAGATTATTTCGCGAACGCTTTCTCGATTATGCTAGTAGTACTTAAACCTGTATGCTCACCTTTACTTAATTGTATTGACATGTATTTTAACGTATATAACAGGTTGAGGATTTTAGCTATGGATGCCTGGATGTTGCATGCTTAGCGTAGTTTAGTTTTGTTTAGTTAGTTTGTTGATGTAATTCAGATTTGGAACTTACGTATGAAATCTAGGGGAAATCGAACCTGGTTGAATTTTATGAGAAATCTCCGTTTTGTAATAATTGTTTAAATGTTACGTTTAATAGTATGGGATATTAAGCAGGTTGTGATATGTTAAATGATTGTTATGGAACATCTCGTGAAATCAATCTGGTCGCCTAGTGCCACTAACCCTGATGTTTCCGCCATCGGTTGGGGTGTGACAGATTGCTATCAGAGCACCATAACTTTAGGATAGTAGGTAGAATTGCAATGATTCGACCTAGTAGCATGTTTAAGTACCCGATTGACCTATCTATGACTTAAATGTTAAACTACTTGCCATAAATGCTTAAATACGCCTTTCCTAAGGTTAATACGATATATACGATTATGAAACGCTCATATCACACCAAACGAGTGATCAAGTCGAGAATAGGTGTGAAAACCGAGAACTCTCGATGAGATCATTCACTCCGCGCAATCTCTATCGCGTGAGATACCTTGGTCAAGTTAGGAGTGATATCCAAACCTCGACGAAAATCTCCATCTCTATCTAGTGGAACGCCCGATGTAATCGTTGAGCGTGGCCACAACCAGGAATGATGTTGTTAAGTTAGGGGTGAAACCCGCATCTTAATAACTAATTCTGTCCTTCGATTTTCAATCTCACCAAAATCGCGGTTATGCCGACGGTTTGGAACACGTATTAACTGGAAGGGTAAACGTCGTTAGCCGCTTGCGGTGAGAACGTTTATCTATTAGGCCAAAGCGAGGGACCAAATACAAAGGGTAGTCGAATCACTTTGGATAGTCAACGTCCCAAAACCCCGGACACTCCCAATTGATTTAAGCCTATATCGTCGATTTAGGCATCATCGAGTTTATTATTATCTATGTGTTTAAAATTTTGAGAATTTTCGCTTATTCGATTTCCCGCTTTGATAATTTATCATATCATCGATTTCTCGATTTATCGCATTTACGCTCCATCGAATGTATGCACAAACTCGCACAGCTCTCGTAATTTAAAACGCTAGTTAATACACCAACCAAACTAAAACGCTCATCTCTCTTATACGTATGGATACATACGTGGTATTATCTCGCTTATATCTCATGTGGCATTGCGCATTATGTAAAATAAAGGTGAATACGTGTAAAATATATGCTTACGTGCCTAGGTGATTATGTGCTTACGTGTTTATGTGCCTACGTGTTTATGTGCCTATGTGGATACGTGCTTATCTGTTTTGTGCCTTGTCTGAATAATTATAATAAATATTCTAAACATAACTCTATTATAATCGAATCTCGTCTAATCCAAATCTTTGTGTAGATGTCGTAACTTGGATCCCATACTCGCCGTTCAGCTCAGCGCCACAGCGACAACAAGCGCATCGCTTCACTAGTCACCAAGGAAGTGGCAAAAGTCATCCCGCAAATCGTCTCAGAAATCCATGCTGTGAGCAGTAACTCGTCAGTCGACTCGAAAGCTGAGAACCCCAAGTCACGGTTCAGCTTCAAAAATTTCAATGCTTGTGCACCTCTCGCCTTCACGGGCAACGATGGACCGACAGCTATGTTCCATTGGTTTGACGCCATCGAGGTCACCTTTAGGCAAAGTGGATGCCCCGTAGACCTCTGCACAGTGAACGCTACCGGAGTCTTTCAGTCCCGTGCTCTTAACTGGTGGGCCACCGAAAGGAATAGGCGCGGTAATGATGAAGCCTACAGTCTATCTTGGGAGGAACTCAAGGAAGTGATGTTGAAGGAGTTTTGTCCTCCGCATGAAATGCAAAAGCTCGAGAATGAGTTTTGGGGAATCAAACAGGATGGTCCCGACAATGCTAGATTCACTGCACGGTTTAAGATTTTGAGCATCATCTGTCCCAGCCAGGTTGATACAACTGAGAAAGCTATCAACAAGTGCATCCGTGGTTTGCCTGAATTGTTTGTAAATTTTGTGAAAGTTGCTCGTACTACAACCATCGAGGAAACCTACATGCTCGCCGCTGAGATCAATGATCATCGAGTCCAAGATGGGTATTTCAAGAATCATGCGAAAGTTGCCAATCAAGCTATCGTTGAACCAACTTCTGCTATCGAACCACCAAGTGACCCAAAGGGAAAGCGTCAGGGACGCAAAAGAGGAAACCCGAGTAAGAACTATGCTCTCCGCCACTCCAGCAAACCCTCAGCCACTTCAGTCAGCCGCTCCGAACGCATCCCCGGCTAAGCGTGCGTATACCGGACCTCACCCTATGTGCCCTAAGTGCACTTATCATCATGCCGTTGGTGGCAACTGCCGTTTTTTGCACAAACTGCAATATCTACGGCCACTTTACTGTGAGTTGTCGTACCGGCCCGCGTCAGCCAGCCCCTCAGGCTCCAGCAGCTCCAGCTTTACCCGCTCCTCCTCAAGCCAATCAGCAGCAAGCTCCAAAAGCACATGTGTGCTATGTGTCTGGTGATCCGAATCATTTCGCCAATGTCTGCCCGAATCGTCCTGTCAAACAAGAGCAGCCAGCACCGCAGCCTCAGCAGCAGCCTCAACCACCGCAGCAGCAGCAACAACCACAAGCTGCGCGTGGCAGAGCCTTCAATCTCAACCACCGCCAGGCCCAGAATGACAACAATGTTGTCAATGGTACGTTTCTCGTTAATGGTATGCTTCATGTTTATTTGATACTGGTACCGATAATTGTTTTGTATCGTTAGAATTCGAAAAGGTTTTAAAATGTAAGCGCGCTAAACTCCCAAAGACTTTGGATGTGGAAGTCGCCATCGGAAAATCCGTTATTGTCACCTCCGTCCTACGTGGTTGTTCTCTTGATCTCAACAACCATGTCTTCTCGATCAATCTCATACCTATGTAGTTAGGTAGTTTCGATATCATAGTAGGCATGGATTTTCTTCGTGAGAACCATGCTGAAGTTGTATGCTTTGATAATATGATTCGTTTCCCTCTTCCTAACGGTGATCAACTTCATGTTTATGGTGAAACTCCCTCAAAGAAGTTGATGCTTTTGTCATGCACTCGAGCGCACAAATGCTTGCAAAAGCGATGTGTTGCTTTCCTCACCCATATTGTGAACTCGGAGAAACAAAAGAAGACTTATAAAGATGTTCCCGTTGTTTGTGAATTTCCTACGGTCTTTCCCGACGATTTACCCGGTTTACCCCTACCAGAGATGTTAAATTCCGTATCGATTTAGTTCCCGGAGCTACTCCCGTTGCTAAAGCTCCTTATCGCCTCGCACCATCAAAAATGCGCGAGCTATCAAGCCAACTTCAAGAGCTTCTTGATAAAGGTTTCATACGCCCGAGCACTTCGCCATGGGGCGCACCGATTATCGTGAACTTAACAAACTTACGATAAAGAACCTGCTATCCTCTTCCTCGAATCGACGACTTATTTGATCAGCTTCAAGGTGCTACTTGTTTTTCCAAGATCGACCTTCGTTCCAGTTATCATCAGTTACGCGTATTGGAAGAAGACATTCCGAAAACCGCCTTTCGTACTCGCTATGGCCATTTTGAATTCGTGGTCATGCCTTTTGGTCTAACCAATGCACCCGCGGTCTTCGTGGATTTGATGAACCGTGTGTGTAAAGCTTTCTTAGATCGTTTCGTCATTGTTTTCATCTATGATATCCTTATCTATTCGAAGTCGAGAGTCGAGCACGCGCGTCATCTCCGATTAGTCCTCGAACTTCTTCAAGGAAATCGCCTTTATGCTAAGTTCTCTAAATGTGAATTCTGGCTCGAGGAAGTCCAATTTCTCGGCCACATCGTTAATAGTCAAGGAATTCATGTCGACCCTACAAAGATTGAAGCCGTCAAGAGTTGGATTACACCGAAGAATGCTTCCGAAATCCGTTCATTCCTTGGATTGGCGGGTTACTACCCTCGATTCATCGCCAACTTCTCGAAATCGCCGTTCCGCTTGCCGCTTTAACTCATAAAGATAAACCTTTTGTTTGGGATTCCAAGCAAGAGGAATCTTTTCAAACTCTCAAGCGTATGCGATGCAACGCTCCTATCCTCACTTTACCCGACGGAAACGATGATTTCGTTGTTTATTGTGATGCCTCAAACCTTGGTCTTGGTTGTGTGCTTATGCAACGAGACAAGGTTATCACGTATGCGTCTCGCCAACTCAAGATCCACGAGAAGAATTACACAACCCACGATCTCGAACTCGGTGCAGTTGTTTTTGCATTAAAGATATGGCGACAGTACCTTTACGGTACTAAGTGTACGGTCTTCACCGACCATAAGAGCTTACAACATATCTTTAATCAAAAAGAACTAAACATGCGACAACGACGATGGGTTGAACTTCTCAACGACTACGATTGCGAGATACGCTACCATCCCGGCAAAGCAAACGTCGTCGCCGATGCTCTAAGTCGACGAAGCTATGTATATAGTATTCGTTGTCACACCCCGACCCGCAGCGGAATAAGAGTCGGGGCATAATTGGGTTATCACCAAAGCCATGATGTTTACTTAAATGTTTCATATTTATTAAATTCAAATTACAATTCAAATTACAACTTAAATATCCAAATCAAAATTCATACAATTACAAGGAAATGAAACTATGTAAATAATCCAAAGCTTAAACTGGTTTATTCTTCTAGGCCTTCCTATGTGTTTCTAGCTTCAGCTGGATCACCTGTATCATGTGTAAAACGGGGGATATTTTGGGTCAACAAAAGTTGGCGAGTGAACCTTGATAAAACATTGTTATTAATTTCTTGTTTTATTTAATATGGAAAATTTGTGCAATATCACATGTGAGCAAACATATATAAATAAACAACACAAACCACTTTGAATGAGTATATGATATGAATGATGATGAATGTGAGATCAAGGCTCAATCAAACGGAGCCGATCTTATGAGGCACCAGATGCTCAACCCGTCTCCCACGGGGAACTGATGGGTCTAATGATATGCGTGCACTGAAAATGATAAATCCAAACTACATATAATCCACACAACAATTGATACACATTTGATACACATTTGATCACGGATATGATGTATGCACAAGTGTTTAAATATAATAAAGAATTAAACGACACATAATACACCCCAAAACATGATTAAAACGGGGAATTGGTAGAGATTCACTCACATTGGGTGCGTTCTTTGATGACGTTGGATGCGCACGAATTTTAGGATTTGATCGACGAGGGAAAAACTAACCTAAAATAATAACGAAATGATTCGGTAAATAAATGGATTTTATTTGAGACTAATACTTTTATTTCATACTCTTAATGGGATTTTTAGATTTATTTTGTGAGTTTAAGGAAGTTTTCTAACTTTAAAAATCTTATTTTTAAGTATTTTTAAATGATTTTCTGATTAAATAAATAAATAAAAAAAATAAAAACATTGACTTTTTTTTGACCCCGTTGACCGGTCGGACTGTGTGTTTATATGCGTTGAGTGAGGTTCGAACTCGGGACCTCTCGTATACGTGCACGCAGCTCTACCAACTGAGCTAGGTGTCTAACCCGAAATATTCATTGTTTTAATTATATTTATAGACTAATTAATTTTTAACTTATTTGGTTTTTTTTATTAAAAACGATTTATACGGCCGAACCGGTTGCAGGGACCCGGAGTCGAACTCGGGTCCTTCGGTTCGAGTGCCCACAGCCCAACCAGTTGGGCTGTGTGTTAAATCTGTTTAACTTATGGATTATATTACTCTTATAAACATTCTGTGACGTGATCTGATTAAGTTCTAAAAATGTTGGTTTTATTTCTGAAAGTCGGTACGTGTGCGATTCGAACTCGTGACGTGTGTATTGTTTGTGCACACAGTCCACCGCTGGACTGTGTGTCTAACCCGTTTGAATATCTGATTTTAATTATACTTATACTTATTTGTGACTTCATCTTCTTCGTTTAAGAATACCGAACAGTGAAATCCGACTGTTCTTGTTTAATCGTTCACGACCTAAACTTGATTGAAATGAACGGAGAAATTAAATGATATGGTATACCAGAACAGCGGGTTTGCTTCGGTTTTCCGGCAAGTGTCGTCGGCTCTGATTTGCGATGTCCGGCTGTATAAACTGTTTAACAGTTTTGATTATTGATTTGAACGATTAAAACATAAATTAAGAGATAGCAGAGAAGTTTAGACAGTTATACCGACTGATGAATGAATACGGTTTTCTGACGATCGATTCCGGCGAAGTTCCGGCGAAATTGAAGTTTCCGGCGACGTGCTCTGGAAGGATTAAAGCTTCGAAAGAGAGTGCGATTATGGGCGAAAAGGTTACCAGAGGTTTGGGTGGGTATTTATAAGGAGGAACATGGTGTATTTGGTTCGAATTTGGGTCTTGATTAGTGGTCAAAGTTTTCCGGCGGTTATGACTGAAATTGAGGGTTTAGACATCGGTTATAACCGATGTCGAGGTCGGTTAACATGTCTTAGTCAAAAGGAAAATGGCAAGAATTGCGGATTGCCTATTTTTCCAGTGACGACTAGTCTGGGCGCGCTAATTACTGGATTTGACTTTCAGTTTCATTATAAGTGTTATTTGTTTTAATGTTTATCACAAAGACAGTGTGTGGCGAAGCGGTGTGTTGTGTGTTTTTGCTTGTGGGTGACCCGGGTTCGAAACCCGGCGTCTACATTTATTTTTTTTATTCCTTATTTATTAGTAATTTTAAATTATGGTTTTTAAATTCTAATATATTTATTAATTATGTATCGTTTAAAATTAATAACAACTATAAATACGCAACGAAAATTATAACTGGATATTTGATTGATAAACGAAGCGGGTTTTGAAAACCCGTTTTTCGACGGATGTTACAGTATCCCCTACTTTTAGAAATTTCGTCCTGAAATTTAAGTAGTAGTGGTAACAGGAAAAAGATGCGGGTATTTCTCGCGCATTGAGTCTTCACGTTCCCAAGTAAACTCAGGTCCTCGTTTCGACTCCCAACGTACCCTGACAATTGGAATACGACTTCGTCTTAAACGCTTCTCTCCGAAGTCCATGATTTCTACTGGTCTTTCAATGAAGTGCATAGATTCATCGATCTGAATGTCTTCTAGAGGAATATGGAGGTTTTCATCGGCGAGGCACTTTTTCAAGTTTGATACGTGGAATGTGGGATGAATTCTGTTGAGCTCTTCTGGTAGGTAAAGCTTGTATGCTACAGGACCTACTCTTTCGAGTATCTTGAAAGGTCCTACGTAGCGTGGTGCTAGCTTTCCCTTTTGGCCAAAACGAACCACTCCCTTCCACGGTGATACTTTTAAAAGTACTTGATCACCAATGTCAAACTCCCAGGGTTTTCGTTGCTTGTCTGCATAACTCTTTTGACGACTTTGAGCCGCTAGAAGATTGTTTCGAATTTGAATGACCTTGTCGGTTGTTTCTTGAATTAATTATGGACCGGTGATTTGTGATTCTCCAATTTCGTGCCAACATACTGGAGATCGGCACTTACGACCATATAAAACTTCCAAAGGAGCCATGCTGATACTTGAATGATAGCTATTGTTGTACGAAAATTCAACTAATGGTAGATGAGCGTCCCAATTCCCTTTGAAGTCTATGACACATGCTCTAAATATGTCTTCAAGAGTTTGGATGGTGCGTTCAGATTGTCCATCAGTTTGAGGATGAAAAGCGGTACTGAGGTCTAATCGTGTACCCAAAGCGGTTTGTACGGCTCGCCATGTTCGTGAAGTGAAACGACCATCACGTTCTGAAATGATGCTTAAAGGTACATCATGACGGCTTACGATCTCGCTGATGTAGATACGAGCTAACTTCTCGTTTTTGAAGTCCTCGCGAATCGGTATGAAGGGAGCTGATTTTGTAAGACGATCAATGATTACCCATATGGTGTCATACCCACTGGAGGTACGAGGTAACCCGGTAATGAAGTCCATGGTTATGTTTTCCCACTTCCATACATGTATTTCAGGTTGGACTAGGAGTCCTGAAGGTCTTTGATGTTCAGCTTTTACTTTGGAACAGGTAAGGCACTTGAAAACAAAAACAGCGATATCCTTTTTCATGCCAGGCCACCAGTAGGTGTATCGTAGGTCTTGATACATCTTGTCGGCTCCTGGGTGTAAAGTGTTTTGTGCGCCTCATTCATGAGGAAATCACGAAGGTTATCGCGATTAGGAATCTATATGCGGTTTAAATAGTATAGAATACCGTCGGATTTGGTTTCGATTTTGAGTTCTGCTCCACATGACAACTCATCGCGTACATCATTTTCTGTTACAGAAACATGTTGAGCTGCTCGGATTCGATCTTTGATGTCGGTTATGATTTGCGAACATAGAAGACGAATGGAGTTCGCATAACCTTTTCGACTGAGCGCATCAGCCACCACGTTTGCCTTGCCAGGATGATACCGAATTTCACAGTCGTAGTCGTTGAGAAGTTCGACCCATCTTCGTTGCCTCATATTCAACTCCTTTTGGTTGAAGATATGTTGGAGCCTTTTGTGGTCAGTGTATATTTCACACTTGGTACCGTAGAGGTAATGTCTCCATATCTTGAGAGCGAACACAACGGATCCAAGTTCCAGGTCGTGGGTGGTGTAATTCTTCTCATGAACTTTGAGTTGCCTAGAAGCATAGGCTATCACTTTTCCTCTTTGCATTAATACACAGCCGAGCCCTTGCCCTGATGCGTCTCAATATACTACAAAGTCATCGCAACCTTCAGGAAGTGTGAGGATAGGTGCGTCACAAAGCTTTTGCTTTAGAGTTTGGAAGGCTTCTTCTTGTTTAGGTCCCCATATGAAGGGTTTTCCTTTATGAGTCAAAGCCGTGAGTGGTACAGCAATACGGGAAAAATTGGCAATGAAGCGGCGATAGTAACCAGCCAAACCAAGAAATGATCTTACTTCAGTAGGGGTACGTGGCGCTTGCCATTCCTGTACTGCCTTGATTTTTGAAGGGTCGACATATATTCCCTTGTCATTGACGACATGTCCAAGGAATTGTACTTCTCTTAACCAGAATTCGCATTTTGAGAACTTAGCGTAGAGCTTTTCAGTCCTTAAAAGTGTAAGGATGAGTCGAAGGTGTCGTTCGTGATCGGATTTAGACTTGGAGTAGATAAGGATATCGTCGATGAAGACTATGACGAAACGGTCGAGGTAGGGTTTGCATACCCTATTCATTAGATCCATGAATACAGCGGGGGCGTTGGTTAAACCGAATTGCATGACCATGAATTCGTAAGGACCATAACGAGTCCGGAAGGCGGTCTTTGGGACGTCTTCTTCATGTACTCTGAGCTGATGAAAACCAGAACGAAGGTCGATTTTTGAAAAGCAGGTGGCGCCTTGAAGTTGGTCTAGGAGGTCATCGATGCGAGGTAGTGGGTAGCGATTCTTAACCGTTAACTTGTTGAGTTCTCTGTAGTCGATACACATGCGAAACGTTCCATCTTTCTTCTTCACAAAAAGAACAGGTGCACCCCAAGGCGAGGGGCTAGGACATATGAATCCTTTGTCAGTCAGTTCTTGTAGCTGACTGGCCAGCTCTTGCATTTCGGATGGGGCTAACCTATAAGGAGATTTTGCGACTGGTGTAGCGCCAGGTACAAGATCGATGCGGAATTCGACTTCTCTCACAGGAGGGAGTCCTGAGATGTCGTCGGGAAAGACTTGTGGGAATTCTTTCACAACTGGTATATCTTCGAGTTTCTTCTCCTTGTTTCCCTTTTTGACGACGTGAGTTAGGAATGCGACATAGTTCTTGCGGAGATATTTTTGGGCTTGAAGGCAGGACATTAATTTGAGTCCTTTCGAAGGGGTTTCTCCAAAAATACGTAGGGTCTGACCGTCTGCAAGAGGAATGCGAATGAACTTTTCGCGGCATACTACTTCAGCGTGATGCTGGCTGAGCCAGTCCATACCGATTATAATATCGAAACTTCCCAACTTCATAGGAATGAGGTCAACTGGAAAATCGTGATCGTTTAGAGTGAGAGTACAATCTCGTATAATAGAATTTAATGAAACGGGCTTTCCGTCAGCAACTTCCACCGTTAGAGATTCCATGAGATTATCACGAGTTTGGTTGAGGATAGGTTCGAATTCTAAGGACACAAAACTCTTATCCGCGCCAGTATCGAATAACATGGATGCATAACTACTATTGATGAGAAACGTACCGTTAACCACGTTGTTGTCAGCCCTAGCTTGGTTGGCATTGATGTTGAAAGCTCTTCCTCTGGCAGGTGGAGGAGCTTGGTTAGCTTGGTTTACTGGGTTCGCTTGAGCTTGGGCATGGATGATGTTCACCAAGCGTGGACAAGTGTTCCTAAAGTGGTTTGGGTCTCCACAGTTGTAACAAGCTCACATGGGTTGCATCATGGGGTAGTTGGGTTGGTAGTAGGATTGGGCTATGTGTTGTGCAGATGGTAGGAGTAAGGGTTGTTGGGCTTGACCCACTATCTGATGGTGGGTTTGGGTTGAGGTTTGATTGCGGTTCATTCGTTGAAGTGTGCGACAAGTTTGAATGGTGTGACCCGCACGGCCACAGCTGGTGCAATGTTGGCAAGGAGTTTCGGGAGGGTGATGGTACTGACAACAGTTGCATTTTGGGTGTGGGCCGGTGTATGGCTTTTTAAATGGTGCAGTCGGAGGAGCAAATTGGGTGATTGGTGCAGCGGTGATAGGAGGGTTGGTTTGAGTGACAACAAAATTCTTGCTGTTTCGTTTCCTCTTACCAGCAAACCTTGAGGAGGAGACTGAGTGGTTGGTAGTTGGGGTCTCTGTGGGTGCTTTCTTCTTTTCATCCTTGAATTTGCCGTTTCGGATGCGATTCTCAGTAAGTTCGGTAGCTAGTTCCATTGCGGCTTCAAGTGTTGCAGGCGAAGTGCTTAAAACCGAGTCTTGAATTTTCGAGGGAAGACCTCGAATGTAGTGTTCAACCAAGTGGTACATGGGGGTGAACAGATTAGGGATCATCTGGTTTAGCTCGAGAAATATTTTGTTATAGGAAGTGTGATCTCCTTCCTTTTGTTTTAGCGCGTGGAATTCATCTTCCAACTTTTTGATTTCGCTTCTTGGACAGAAGCGTCTGGTCATGAGTTCCCTTAACTCTTCCCATGTTAAGGCCATGGCATCTTCAACTCCTCGTTTACCCTTTTCCGTGTTCCACCAGGTAAGGGCTACCCCAAACAGTCTTCCAGTTGCATAACGTACCTTGCGATCCTCGGGACAATCGCAATTGAGGAAAGTGTTCTCCATTTCTTCAAACCAGTGAAGGAGAGCAGTAACACCTTCGGTCCCTTCATACTTTGGGGGATCGCAAGATTTGAAGTGTTTGTAGGAGCACTTTTTGGAGGGAGGGTTGGCGACGCTCTGGTCTTCTTGATTGGGAGGGTTGATGGGATTTGCGGTGAGAGCTTGTTGAACTTAAATTACGATGTCAGGAAGCATTGCAGCCATTTGTTTAGCAATTTGTGTGGCCAAGCGTTCATTGGATCTTCCTGACTTTCTACCTCCACGTAGTTGCCTAGCCGACATCTACAGGAACATACATAGGAAGATTGTGAGTTTAAGCAGTTTCTAGGTGTCATGTGTCGTTTTAAAAGAATAAGAATAACATAACTAACAATAATGCAACTACATCCATAGGATGTCTTGGGTTTGCTCATGTTTGGGCATCCAATGTCCCCCATACCATCGCCTGTGTAGTCATGTGAGCCCCCATGACTATTGGGCTTGGTAGGATTCACATTGGTGTTGGCGGATTAACATTCGCATCACCCGAATGAAAACCGTGAAATATGATTGCGAGATGTATGGTAGGAGGGTGTCCAGGTGTAGACACAATGACAACTCAAAGTGGGGTTAGCTTACACGACGTTTGGTATAGCATGATTTGGCCTAATAGGTCCTTCGTACTCTCATCGTTAGTCCCCAGGTAGGCAAACTGGTCCTTTATTTTGGATTTATACGAATGCCAAGCCTAGACAGGACGTTCCGACTACCGGTACTCCTACACTTCCAGTTACTACATGCCCGTCATGAGAACTCACTTTGATGTGATTTGAAAACACAAAAATCATTGCAAAAATCATGGGAATTGTGAGGTGTGTGCTCTCATGGATATGATATGTTATGAGGATATGATTTATGATGAGCATTGTATAATAACATGTATTGTGAGCATGCTTGCATAACATTGAGTGTAAAAATAAACATAAAGCATATAAACATCATGAATTTTGTATGTAACGCATAAACAAATTAAAATTTTAATCAACTATAGTATAGGCTCTAAGGGTCTAATAACCTATCCTATATCCCTATAGTCATGGCTCTGATACCAATCTGTCACACCCCGACCCGCAGCAGAATAAGAGTCGGGGCATAATTGGGTTATCACCAAAGCTCATGATGTTTACTAAAATGTTTCATATTTATTAAATTCAAATTACAACTTAAATATCCAAATCAAAATTCATACAATTACAAGGAAATGAAACTATGTAAATAATCCAAAGCTTAAACTGGTTTATTCTTCTAGGCCTTCCTATGTGTTTCTAGCTTCAGCTGGATCACCTGTATCATGTGTAAAACGGGGGATATTTTGGGTCAACAAAAGTTGGCGAGTGAACCTTGATAAAACATTGTTATTAATTTCTTGTTTTATTTAATATGGAAAATTTGTGCAATATCACATGTGAGCAAACATATATAAATAAACAACACAAACCACTTTGAATGAGTATATGATATGAATGATGATGAATGTGAGATCAACGCTCAATCAAACGGAGCCGATCTTATAACGCACCTGATGCTCAACCCGTCTCCCACGGGGAACTGATGGGTCTAATGATATGCGTGCACTGAAAATGATAAATCCAAACTACATATAATCCACACAACAATTGATACACATTTGATCACGGATATGATGTATGCACAAGTGTTTAAATATAATAAAGAATTAAACGACACATGATACACCCCAAAACATGATTAAAACGGGGAATTGGTAGAGATTCACTCACATTGGGTGCGTTCTTTGATGACGTTGGATGCGCACGAATTTTAGGATTTGATCGACGAGGGAAAAACTAACCTAAAATAATAACGAAATGATTCGGTAAATAAATGGATTTTATTTGAGACTAATACTTTTAATTCATACTCTTAATGGGATTTTTAGATTTATTTTTGTGAGTTTAAGGAAGTTTTCTAACTTTAAAAATCTTATTTTTAAATATTTTTAAATGATTTTCTGATTAAATAAAAAAATAATAATAATAAAAACATTGACTTTTTTTGACCCCGTTGACCGGTCGGACTGTGTGTTTATATGCGTTGAGTGAGGTTCGAACTCGGGACCTCTCGTATACGTGCACGCAGCTCTACCAACTGAGCTACGTGTCTAACCCGAAATATTCATTGTTTTAATTATATTTATATACTAATTAATTTTTAACTTATTTGGTTTTTTTTTATTAAAAACGATTTATACGGCCGAACCGGTTGCAGGGACCCGGAGTCAAACTCGGGTCCTTCGGTTCGAGTGCAAACAGCCCAACCAGTTGGGCTGTGTGTTAAATCTGTTTAACTTATGGATTATATTACTCTTATAAACATTCTGTGACGTGATCTGATTAAGTTTTAAAAATGTTGGTTTTATTTCTGAAAGTCGGTACGTGTGCGATTCGAACTCGTGACGTGTGTGTTGTTTGTGCACACAGTCCACCGCTGGACTGTGTGTCTAACCCGTTTGAATATCTGATTTTAATTATACTTATACTTATTTGTGACTTCATCTTCTTCGTTTAAGAATACAGATGAAATCCGACTGTTCTTGTTTAATCGTTCACGACCTAAACTTGATTGAAATGAACGGAGAAATTAAATGATATGGTATACCAGAACAGCGGGTTTGCTTCGGTTTTCCGGCAAGTGTCGTCGGCTCTGATTTGCGATGTCCGGCTGTATAAACTGTTTAACAGTTTTGATTATTGATTTGAACGATTAAAACATAAATTAAGAGATAGCAGAGAAGTTTAGACAGTTATACCGACTGATGAATGAATACGGTTTTCTGACGATCGATTCCGGCGAAGTTCCGGCGAAATTGAAGTTTCCGGCGACGTGCTCTGGAAGGATTAAAGCTTCGAAAGAGAGTGCGATTCTGGGCGAAAAGGTTACCAGAGGTTTGGGTGGGTATTTATAAGGAGGAACATGGTGTATTTGGTTCGAATTTGGGTCTTGATTCGTGGTCAAAGTTTTCCGGCGGTTATGACTGAAATTGAGGGTTTAGACATCGGTTATAACCGATGTCGAGGTCGGTTAACATGTCTTAGTCAAAAGGAAAATGGCAAGAATTGCGGATTGCCTTTTTTCCGGTGACGACTAGTCTGGGCGCGCTAATTACTGGATTTGACTTTCAGTTTCATTATAAGTGCTATTTGTTTTAATGTTTATCACAAAGACAGTGTGTGGCGGAGCGGTGTGTTGTGTGTTTTGGCTTGTGGGTGACCCGGGTTCGAAATCCGGCGTCTACATTTATTTTTTTTATTCCTTATTTATTAGTAATTTTAAATTATGGTTTTTAAATTCTAATATATTTATTAATTATGTATCGTTTAAAATTAATAACAACTATAAATACGCAACGAAAATTATAACTGGATATTTGATTGATAAACGAAGCGGGTTTTGAAAACCCGTTTTTCGACGGATGTTACATTCGTGACTCTCAAGCTTGTGCTAAACTTGAAACCCTCATCCGTGCCGCTCAGCACGCATGTTTTAACGAGAATACTTTGGAAGAAGAAATGAAATGTGGTGCCGAAACTCAGCTCCTATCTAAATCTGATGGTATTTATTACTATCTTAATCGCATTTGGATTCCCAGTCGTGATAATCTCCGTAGTTTGCTAATGACCGAAGCTCATAAATCTCGATATTCCATTCACCCCGGTGCCGACAAGATGTACCAGGACCTTCGTCCTAAGTATTGGTGGCCGGGCATGAAAATGGATATCGCCTTGTACGTCTCAAAGTGCTTACCTTGTTTGAAAGCTAAAGCCGAACACCAAAGGCCCTCTGGTTTACTCGAACAACCCGAAATCCCGATATGGAAGTAGGAGAGTATAGCTATGGACTTCGTTACTAAACTCCCGCATACTTCATCTGGTCACGATAGCATTTGGGTTATCGTTGATCGTCTTACCAAATCTGCGCACTGTATTGCTATACGAGAAGATTTTAAGGTCGAACGGTTAGCCCGAGTCTATACTGACGAAGTCATTTGTCGAAACGGGACGCCTCGTGACATCATTTCTAACCGCGACGGTCGCTTTACCTCACGTCTCTGGGAGACCTTTCAATCCGCTCTCGGTACTACGCTTAATCTAAGTACCACTTTTCACCCTCAGACCGACGGTCAGACCGAGCGCACGATTCGCACCCTCGAAGACATGCTTCGTGCGTGCATCATAGATTTCGGTGGTAACTGGGATACGCATTTACCTTTAATTGAATTCTCGTACAATAATAGTTATCATACCAGCATTCAAATAACTCCTTTTGAGGCACTGTATGGAAGAAAATGTCGATCGCCTATTGCATGGCACGAGATCGGAGAAGCACAAATCACCGTCCCGAGCTAATTCAAGAAGCGACAGACAAAATCCTCCAGATAAGAGAAAATCTCTTGAAAGTTCGGAGTCACCAAAAGAGTTACGCCAACAAACGACGCAAGCCCCTGCAATTCGAAGTGGGAGATCACGTACACCTAAAGGTTGCTCCTTGGAAGGGAATGGTCCGCTTCGGAAGAAAGGAAAGATAGCGCCACGATACGTAGTACCCTTTAAGATTCTGGAAAGGATCGGCAAAGTGGCTTACCGACTCGAACTGCCGGAGGAACTCAACAACATACATCCGACTTTCCACGTGTCCAACCTCAAGAAATGCCTAGCCGAAGAGAACCTCCATGTACCTCTCGAAGATCTGCAAATCAACGAGACTCTCCATTTCATGGAAAAGCCTGTGGAAATCATGGACCGAGAGACCAAGAAACTCCAACGCTCTCGCATCCCTATCGTGAAAGTCCGATGGGAGGGCAAACGCGGTGTCGAGTTTACTTGGGAATTGGAAAGTGATATGAAGGCTAAGTACCCGTATCTATTTGTTACAGCTACTGCTTAATTTCGGGACGAAATTCCCTAAAGTAGGGAGACTGCAACAACTCGAAAATTCATTGTTATCTTTTTCCTTGTTTTTATCGTTGTACTTCTTTTGTAATCCCGAAATTCGGTTTATAATAAAGTTTATGTTGATTACTTATGGTGTTGTACGTTATTATCGCATCTAATCGCTTATCAAATCGCATCGCTAATCTCATCGCATCGAGCAAGTTCGACCGAACTTGACTCACCAGCCTCACTTTCTTGCCTTCTCCTATAAATACCAAGCTCTGTTCTCTCATTTGAACTTGCTGCAAGGTTCGCCCAGAGCTCTCAAAACCCGAAACCTTCGTGTTCTAAGTAAGAATCAACCCGATTTCACTACAACAACGTTTATCAACGATCTACAAAGGTTTACAACGATTTTGGCACAAGGCATAGCCTTCGTTTTCATCAAAACTCATTCTTTTACGAAAATCTTCATCTTTTTCTTCCAAAACTTCTGTTTTAAGCTTAGATCTACACAATACAAGTTCGTTTGGTGTTAGCAGAGGCTTCCCAAACACGAGATATGAAAGATCTCGGCTTGTAAGTTATAGATCTGAGAAAAACTTTGATAAACATTGATTTCTACACCAAATACAGACTTTTGATGATGTTTTGTTCATCTTCTGACATGAAACGAACCATCTATCATTCAAGATCCCATATCTGGAAGCACAAGGACGTTTATGTTGGTTTACACAAGCCGGACTAATCCGAACGAACCCCGAGTTCGCCCGGATTAGCCCACGCTTTTGTAAAACGGCTAAAACAGCTCTAAAAGACCTCTCCAACCTAAGTTTGCTCAGTAGCACAGGATGGAGGGATGAACACTCGATTTTCCTCAGCAAACGACGCGAAAACGCAAGATTTTAGACCCGAAAACATCAAGTTCGCTCGAGAATCACCAGCACAACAGGGCAAGTTCGACCGAACTTGTACCCAAATGGGTCAAGTTCGACCGAACTGAGACCAATTTCACCAATCTTCTCACAAGTTCGCTCGAACTTGCCTAATTTCCCTAGAAATCAAGCAAGTTCGCCCGAACTTGTCGCTTCAGTGAAGTTTTCTTACAAGTTCGCCCAAACTTGACAAGTTTCCTAAGGAAACTCTGAAGGTCCGTGATCAGGCGGTTCTAGACGGAATTTAGTGGATAAACGTAAACCGATTCAGTAGAATGTTATTACAGAAAGGAGTAGAAGTAGAATGCAGTGGAAGTCTTCAATAATACCAAAAGAGTATACATCTTTATAAGTTCAGCTGCCGGAGTTCCTGGAGAGAATCCGGCAGCACCTCCCCGTAGGGATGCCAAAAACTTAAATGACAAAGGAACACACACCACCTATTTATAGGGAAAACATACAAGTTCGCTTGACATGTGGATGGGAGGACAAGTTCGGTGAACTTATGTCAAGTTCGAGCAAACTTGACCTCCACATGTCAAGTTCGAGCGAACTTACCTCCACAGGTCAAGTTCGGGCGAACTTGTTCCCTTTTACACTGTAATCTCCGTATTTCGGTCGTGTGTTCAATTCTAACCTATACAATATTCAACACACGCTCTATCTAGCCTATTCGACAAGTGACGACACAAAGTGCACCAACAGATTCCCCCTTGTTCGTTACTGTCGAATCTTGGTCTTCAAATTTGAGCCGTGTTTGAATATTCTGCAACTTCAATCAAGGTATCTGCCGAAGTTGTCGAAACGCGTCAACAAATTCCCCCTTAATTGATGATTCGGGTTTGCATTATCAACATCTAATTCCCCCTGAAATCTCCAGTTCAGATATTTGTTTCACAGTTTCCAACCTCCTCTGATTTGCTTGACCGACAGATTATCTTGAATAGACACCAATTTGAAGCTCATCAATGCAGCTTCTCCATTTCAACTTTAACCACATCCGCGTTCAGTTTAGCGTATATCTCCCATGCTCGATCTTCCGATCTTCAAAACTCAACCGGCAATTGATAAAAACTTCAAAATACCACACCGGTAAACTTCAAATCAATGTTTACCCGCTAAAATCTGAAATCCCAATTTCTGTAATCACTCCTGATCAGCAAATCGGTAATCTTTTTCAACTCAGTAAATCTTCATCAGAACCAAATAATCTGGTAACACTTCGACTCTGAGAAACATTCGTCCGCGATCAAAATCACATTCTTCTTCTTCAGTCACAATGTCAGATATATAGCTATCTCCGATAGACCAGCGCCACTTAATCACCAAACATCATCATCTCCAATGGCGGTTAGTCCAAAGAGAAGAATGATTCATCTGCTTGAAGATTAAGAATATTGGCCACCAAAGGTTATCATCAGATTTCCTTAGTAATTTTGAAACCATCCGTCTTCGGAGCTAGTCACTAATTCCTTAGATCATCACCAAACGTTTTCAGTTCCTCACTGTACCAATGACTGCTAATCCAGCTAACTGTTCCTTCACCGGAGATCAGGACTCTAACCCTTAAGCATCACTCTGTATCATGAAATGAATAATCTGAACTTCCTGTGATCACAGAATCCCAAATGGATAATCTCTTTCGTCAGCAACTGGTACACTTCTTTGTTTGGAAGATCCGAGCCCTAAATCATCTTCCTTAATCATGGTACCACGTACAACCTGGGGCAACTGAAACTAGAAAGCATCCTTATCTCCTGGCGGTTAGTCCAGTCAATAATGCATGTGCAAAGCAGAGTTAAAGATAGGCAGTCGTGTGTGCTTCCAAATCATACGCGCGACTCAGGTGTCAATCCACAACCATGACCGCAGAATCTGATAAACAACTCCTCCAAGACTCAGTTATGTAACCACCTGCTTTAAACTAGACATCAACTTGATCAATTTATAAATGAATCTCAAATCTCTGTATTTCCCGGTTAATTTGTAGTCGAAACAACCCGAATACTGTTGCAGTGTCACGAATTTCAAAAATGCTGGAATCTTCAAATATTGAAAATTTTTTATTCCCCTTCATTTTTGAAATTCTGACCATACCAATTTTTTTAACTGAAATTCCCCCTCAAATCCAGAATTTTCAGTATTTAACAAATGCGGAATTTACTTTAAGGCCCATCGTAGTCTTCAACCCTAATGATCACCAAATTGCTTTGGTATCAACGACTACCTCTCATCTTCAACCATCTCTAACCTCATCATCTTAGCCTCTCTCTAAGGCCTCCGACGGTGTCCCCGAACAGTCAATATCGGGCGTTAAAATTTCGAAAAAATTTCTATCTCCAAATTTTTTCTGGACACCCGTCTCATCAAACCGAGCAATAAAATAGACAAGCTCGGGCGAAACTTGTGCTTAATTTCAATGAAAATCAGTCAAGTTCGGGCGAACTTGATGAAAATTTATGAAAAACTTTGTAAAGTTCGGGCGAACTTGATGAAAAGTCTTGAAAAACCATGTCAAGTTCGGGCGAACTTGGTCTCCCAAATCAGCCATTTTTCACATTTTTCGATCCAAAATCCTTATTTCTTTGAATTTCGAGATGATTTCACCATAGATCTGGTCGAAATTGGTTTTCTAACAATCCTATCCGTTCAATTTTGGATTTTGTCGTGGATTGTAGGTTTATTTCATGATTTACGTCTAAAACCCCTCCTAATGTCCATAAATGTCCAAATTCATGAGCGCAGGTGATAACCGTAGATCTGATACCAATTGAAGGTCCGTGATCAGGCGGTTCTAGACGGAAGTTAGTGGATAAACGTAAACCGATTCGGTAGAATGTTATTACAGAAAGGAGTAGAAGTAGAATGCAGCAGAAGTCTTCATTCATACCGAAAGAGTATACATCTTTATAAGTCCAGCTGCCGGAGTTCCTGGAGAGAATCCGGCAGCACCTCCCCGTAGGGATGCCAAAAACTAAATGACAAATGAACACACACCACCTATTTATAGGGGAAAACATACAAGTTCGCTTGACATGTGGATGGGAGGACAAGTTCGGGCGAACTTGTCTTCCATATGTCAAATTCGAGCGAAGTTACGACCACATGTCAGTTCGAGCGAAGTTGACGACCACATGTCAAGTTCGAGCGAACTTGACGACCACATGTCAAGTTCGAGCGAACTTGACCTCCACATGTCAAGTTCGAGCGAACTTGACCTCCACATGTCAAGTTCGAGCGAACTTGACCTCCACAGTCAAGTTCGGCGAACTTGTTTCCTTTACACTGTAATCTCCGTATTTCGGTCGTGTGTTCAATTCTAACCTATACAATATTCAAACACACGCTCTATCTAGCCTATTCGACAAGTGACGAACACAAAGTGCACCAACAAACTCATCAAGTTCGAACGAACTTGACTCACAACCCACCAAACCATACAAGTTCGCTCGAACTTGTGTGTTTACACACGAGTTCGCCGAACTTGGCTACTGCCCAACCAAAACTTAACCGTTTCAGCTTTTCGGAGACTGATTCACTTCCGTCCGCGTATGCAGGCTGATCCGGCGCTCTTCTTGACTCTCCTCAGATCCCGAACTCTTAGCTAAACGCACCCATATGAGTATACTTGACCCATTTTCGCTTTAACGCACTTTTGGGTGTTACATACGTTCCTATATTAAAATCACATCCAAACCAAATTGTTTTTCACACACGAATAATCTGATTGTGTATGCTCAATACGTGATACTAGAAACATGTGGCTAGGACTTATTTTCGTTAACTTGCTTCCTTAGCTAGTATGGTACTATAGTGTGGCTTACACCCGACGGGGTCTAGTTAGGATGGACGCGCAAGCCTTCTCACAGTAGTTAGCATGAGAAATAAGCCTATGTTAATCTGTGTGAAAATGTTTCGGTGTATCATGCTATGTAGTTAGATTATTTCGCGAACGCTTTCTCGATTATGCTAGTAGTACTTAAACCTGTATGCTCACCTTTACTTAATTGTATTGACATGTATTTTAACGTATGCAACAGTTGAGGATTTTAGCTATGGATGCCTGGATGTTGCATGCTTAGCGTAGTTTAGCTTTGTTTAGTTAGTTTGTTGATGTAATTCAGATTTGGAACTTATTATGAAATCTAGGGGAAATCGAACCCGGTTGAATTTTATGAGAAATCTCCGTTTTGTAATAATTGTTTAAATGTTCGTTTAATAGTATGTGATATTAAGCAAGTTGTGATATGTTAAATAATTGTTATGGAACATCTCGTGAAATCAATCGGTCGCCTAGTGCCACTAACCCTGATGTTTCCGCCATCGGTTGGGGTGTGACAGTTAATTCGGTTCATCTCGGTTATCAGTTAACCCAAACTCGTAAGTTATTTGTTTTACAAAAAGAAAAAAAAACTAAAAGAAAATATGGGACCTAATCATCTCAATATTTAAAATATTGATAAAAACAGGAAATGAGTGTTACAAGTGGTATTCAGAGCTCAAGGTATAAGGGATTAAAGTGTTTGGTTCAAGAATGGCCGTGTGATCCGGTAAGTTATTATGAATTATAACTGTCTAGCACGGTCGAAAGTTGTTGTAAACAACACATGTGGCTATCGTGTGAATGCAAGTTACCACAAATGAATTGGTAAACGACGGTTAAGAAAGCTTAAGGCCTAACCAAAGACAGGTACGTGGTCTATGTCCGCATCTGAAAATGGCGGGAATCTAATGATCTATCGCGTGATGGTGGAATGGTCGGAAATATGATAGTAGGCATGCTCACCAATGACCTAAATCAAGTGATGATACACAATAAAGGTCAAACGGGAATGAGTGTTACAATTGTTGTTGTTTGATTTTCGAAAACCTTGTGTAAATCTTGAGAAACTTAAGTGGGATCCGAAATCGGATAGACTGGAAAGCCAAAAATCACCCCAATAGGAGCCCTAGATCGAGTGTGTGGTGAAGTGGATTTTATTCCTTATTAGACCTGGTCAAAAAGGATATTTTCAGGTCAATAACTAACATGGGACGCAACTTGTGTCCTCAGGGATGCAAGTTGCTTCCGCAGGGACGCAAGTTGCCCCCCCCCCCCCCAATTTCTTTGCTAAATCTCCTGTTGACCTGATGGGGACGCAAGTTGCATCCTGAGGAAGCAACTTGCATCCTCACTTTTTCTTCTCCTTTCTTCATATAACAAATCCTTGATACTTTCGTATGCCTTTCATGTGCTTTCAGTTTCTCAATTAGCTACCGAAAATCATTCGTTAAAGCTCCATTAAGCACCCAAGCACATCATTTTATCGTTACTTCATTCCAAAGCCCCGTGAAGCTTCCTCGTGTGACAGTAGCAAGCGAAAGTTTACAACGAGCTGCAATGGCGGCTACCTTTTTTTATAGACTCAAAAATACATTATGCCCCTAACTTTTAGCTTGAAAATCATCAAGATCATCGTATAACATGTTTCATACCATTGCAAACTTTTACGTCGAAATGAGGGGTTGCATAACCAATGGATTACAATAGAAGGAATTCAATATATTTTACAATCTTCTGTGCCTTTGTACACTTCTCATTTTTAGGAGACGTTATAGGGTAACTTTACCCTACAGGGGTATATTCACAAAATAAAATAATAACAAAAATGTTATACGCCACTTAACGTTAAGTCAAGCATGTTACGATCGAGTGAAAAATTAGATATGCATTGAATTTCTACAAACCATGGGAATAGTTAAACATGATATAAAAGAGTAAAAGATGATTTGGCAAGTAAATAGAACCACTTTATATACTTTTGAATCTATAAACTGAGTTTATTGCTCTTGACATGACAAAGTGAGCCCGATTGTACCACAAATTTAGGTTATGAGGTTTCTGAAGAACATAATTTAAATGTCAGATCTCCTTACGTTTTAAGTTCGGGTAATATCTAAAGGGTTCAATGGACATGTCTCGTATTTTATGCACACGAAATACAAATCATATTATATGGTTACAATAGTCGTGCTACAAAAATAATTTTAAGTAATAATATTTATGATACAACATTATAAACCATATTTTATGATAATGAAACCAGAGATCTTAAAATTAAGCATCTTAGACTAGTTATAGTGAATGTGAAATGTGAAAAAAAATGTGTTATATTTGCAGCTTGGGATTTCAACTTTCACGCCCACCGAAATGTGTTATGGAGATGTGAAATGTGATAGCAGGTTAAGGTGACTATAAATGACTGGATTATATATTATTTAATATATAAAAGATAGACAAAGCTATGCGCCCCCATTGCCACTGTAACATGGCCTTAACGTCCCTTCACACGTTCCACAACGCATAGCCGCATATATTTGACATTCGCATTGGCATGCACAATACTTGATGCTAATTAGCTTAGTATAAATAAAATCAAAGATGATATAGTATTACTATTATTAATTATTAATCTTCTGCCTTTTCCCCTTCTTTTACCTGTCTATTTGGTGACGAAAGGTGTTACCATACAGAATAAAGTGTTATTGTTCCTTAATTTAACACTTAAAAATATTAACGTTAGCGAACGAGATTATCCACAAATACTATGATTGCAAAGTTTGCTTGTAAAGAAGGGATTTTATAGGACAAAAAGAAAGAAATGATAACCCCATTATATCTTCAATGTTATTTAATTTATTAAATTTGGGGATTCCAAAATGCGTTTACTTCTTTTCTTTAGATATTTGTCAAAAAGTAAATTACTTTATTGTGTATATATTCATCAACCATGCCAATGAATAGTACTATTTATTTGTCTTTTTTTTTCCTTTTTTTCTTTTTTTTTATATATTCATAAACCATGCCATTGAATAGTACTATTCATTGGCCCTTTTTTTTTCCTTTTTTTTTCTTTTTTTTCATAATTTTTTTACTTTTGTTTTTTATTCTTTTAATATTATAACAATAACGTCACCTACGGATAAGCAAATGGTATCGGTTACTGGTACAAAACTGCTACCGATATCGAATTTACCAAACCGGGTACAATTTTTTTTTACCGATTCGGTACCTCCTTTTGACATTTTAGGTACCGGTTTTTACCCTCAAATAACGGTACCGTACGGGTACCAAACCGGTACCGTACCGGGTACGTTCGGTACCTGTACCGGTTCCAATTTTCCCCGTTTTTCGATACCGGTACCGACACGGTACTGGTATTTATGGGTAAAACACCGATAAGTGCCGGTACCATTGTGTATATATTAATAAACCATGCCAATGAATAGTAATATTCATTGGACTTTTTTTCCCTTTTTTCCTTTTCCTTTTATAATTTTTTTACTTTCGTTTTTAGTGTTTTAATATTATAACAATAACGTCACCTAAATGGTATCGGTTACTGGTACTGAACCGGTACCGATATCGAATTTACCAAACCGGGTACATTTTTTTTACCGATTCAGTACCGCCTTTTGACATTTTAGGTACCGGTACAGTACCGGTTTTTACCCTCAAATAACGGTACCGTACCAGGTACATTCGGTACATGTACCGGTTCCAATTTTCCCCATTTTTGGGTACCGGTACCGACACGGTATTGGTATTTATGGGTAAAACACCGATAAGTACCGGTGCCAGTACCGAACCGGTGTATTCGGTACCAGTACTGATACCACTTTTCCCCGTTTTAAGTACCGGTACCGGTTCGGTACCGAACGGGTAACGTGCTCATCCCTACTGTATCGTACCGAGCATTTTCGGTGCCGGTACCTAATTTCGATGATTTGCAGGATCGGTACTTTCGGTGCCATTACCGGTACAGAGCTCATCCATATTTTAACGTATTAGTACCGTAATAACTGAAATGAAAACAACCGAATTACCAACGTGTAGGACGTGTGGGTCCTACTATTATATATTAGATTATTTAAAATCGTTTTTTAGGACTTAGTGACTATCATTACTACGTCATTTTTATCTATGTTTTGATATTCGGTATCTGCTTGCTGTTGCCGGCACACGTTTTGCAGACACTGGATCCCCGCCGCAACGCGCTGACGAAATCAACTAGTTTTATTAAAAAATAACAAACATATTATGTTAATACAAAATAGGAACAGGGAACTAATCTTCACCTTTAATCTAAATAAATCGAATGATCAAAATTAATTCATTATTATTATTATTATTATTATTTTTTTTTGAACGAAAATTAATTCATTTCCTATCAATAGTTTGTGGGGATATTCTTGCACAGAGGAATGCAAGGGTGGAGGTTAATGGAGGTCCGAGGTGCCCCGACCCCATTGAATTTTTGGGCGTAATGTAAATTTTACTGAAAAAATTACTTTTTGCAATATAAAATATTGGATTCATAAGAGCTCGGTCCCCATCGATTTTGATTTTAAGAATCTGGCTCCCACCAAATTTTAGTTATTTCCGCAACGATGAAGAGTTCAATGTGAATGAAGTTATTGTTTTAACGCTAGTCTAATAAAAAAATCATTTTAATTAAATGTAACTTATAATACCTCATTAATCTAAACCATCTCAATCCACACAATTTCTAACCAATTTTCTTTGTAGGCTCTTCAATCTTTTCACTTTCAGGGATACCTTTTTTCTTTTAACTTCAATTAATATATTAAAATCATCTCCGAAAAATGTTGAATGCCGATACCCCCTTTAGCATGGATTAAGATCGAGGAAGCGGTTATAGCACATGCGTTAATCGATATTTTGGAGGATGTCGATACCAGTAACCTCGTTTAGAGTTAATTACTGTTTTCGTCCCTATGGTTTGTCAAAAATCACTATTTCAGTCCATTAGTTTAAAAATTGAGATTCAGTCCCTGTGGTTTCACTTTCGTAACCATTTCAGTCCACCTCGCAACCATTTCAGTTCCTGTACTACATAATAAATGGATTGAAGTGGTTACGAAAGTGAAACCATAGGGACTGAAATGGTTACGAAAGTGAAACCACATGGACTGAAATCGCAATTTTTAAACTAATGGACTGAAATAGTGATTTTTGACAAACCACAGGGACGAAAACAGTAATTAGCTCCCTTGTTTAATATTTACTATATAACTTTTAATTGTTTTTTTTTCTATCATTATGTAATCTTTTATTACTATTATTATGAGGTAACTCACTAACTTTCAATAGTTTTTGGCGTTGCGTTTTGAATCGTTTTCACACTGCAAAGTATGTTGCACACATCACAACTTAACTTGTATTGGAGACAAAAGTTGACAAGGATTAACTTAACCTCTACAATCAAACGAGGAATGGTAAAAGCGAAATTGATCTTTTGAATGCAAATAGTGACAAGTACCGTCTGGTAAACACCACGAACTTTGCCCATGTAGGAATATAAAGAATAGTTAAAAGAGCATCTCAGTTTTTTCAAATAAATGTAGTTTTAATTTTTAAAATGTGTTATTTTAGTCTTGTAATATTTTATTAATGAAAGAGTAAATTGCACAAAACATCCTTTATGTTTCCTTAAACTTGCAGGTTCCAGCCTTAATGTTTAAAAGTTGCTAAAAACAACCTTTAAGTTTATTTTTGTTGCGGGTTCAATCCTTTACAGCTAACCACGTTATTTTCTTCAGTTAAGTTCCCTCACATGATCAACCAAAATAACGAATATACCCTCACATGTTATGCATGTGAGGGAACTTAACTGAAGAAAATAACGTGGTTAGCTGTAAAGGATTGAACCCGCAACAAAAATAAACTTAAAGGCTGTTTTTAGCAACTTTTAAACATTAAGGCTGGAACCTGCAAGTTTGAGGAAACATAAAGGATGTTTTGTGCAATTTACTCTTAATGAAATATAACTCTAACCTGAAATGGCGGAGTAACCGACTATAACTACGACGGAAAGTCTCCTTTTTTAGGTGAATATAAGCAATTGAAATTACCAAGATACCCCTTATACTATTCATAAGGTGCAAATAATAATAGATTGCTAATGCTAATGCTAATTGCTAATGCTAATGCTAAAATTGCTAATGCTAATAGATTGCTAGTTTCTAATTGCTAATGCTAAGGGGACCCGGGTTGTCCGTTATAAACCCCCCATCACCGTGAAACAATTTTGCACACCGCCGCCACCAACATCTTTCACCCATGAAACTTACCACGCGTGATATTTATCACGCGTTGAATTTCCAAAAAAATTGAACGTTGGGGCTTTTTTTTTTAATTTAAAACTGTTTTTTTATAATTTTTATAACATAAAACTTCTTTTATTTTAATTTTAAAAACAGAAAACTGTTTATTTTTTATAAAAACCGAAAACAGTTTAAAAAAAAACAGTTTTCCTTTTACAAAAAAAAAACAGTTTATAGTTTTTTTAATTAAAAAACAGTTTATAGTTTTTATAAAAAAACAGTTTTGCAATTTAGGTTTATTTTTAGTATGTAATTTAGGTTTTATTTAAATGAAATTTATATTTTATAATTTTAGTTTTTTGTTGTTAATTTATAATTTAAAAAATTTAAAAAAAGGTTGTGAGTGATAGAATTTTATCACAAATGATGACCATTTCCACTAAAAAAAGGTTGTGAGTGATAAAATAAAGGTTGATTACATGACAGAACCTGATTGAAAGTTGTGAGTGAGTGATAGGTGGTGGGTGATGACCACCCCCTCCCCCAAGGGGGTAGGGGCGCCCATCACTCACCACCCACTCATCACTCACAATATCCAATCACGTTCCACCATATCATCGAGCTTTATTCCATCACTAGTGATGGATTTTAGTGAAAATGCTCATCACTCACCACACCCAACAATTTTCCTCACAACCCAACAATTTCCCTCACGTTATGCAACTTTCAATGTGTGATCATGGCAACGCATGGTGACATTGACGTGTTATACAAACCACCGGCGATGGTGTATCACGCGGTAAAACGCTTTATTGCCACTCCCATAGCGGAACGCCGTGCTTACTCTAATGCTAATTAATGCTAATGTTAATTGCTAACTAGAGTTTTTTAGTACGTTTATCTATTTAAAATTTTAAATATATAATATTAATAGGTTTTGATCCGCTAATGTAACCTGTTTTATTAAACATATCAACCAAAGTACATTCTTAAATAAGTTAACTCGAATATGAGTTGTTTGATAAATGGATTAACCTGTTTAAGGGTTTTCTAAAATATTCATAATTGCTACAATTCAAAGTGTACTATTTATATTTTTAACTTCCCTTCAAATTATTAATTTCAAAAGTGAAATTAGTTTTTCGTATTGAAATCTTTATCAACACTTAATTTCCAGCATACTTTATTCATTAATTCTAATTACACATTTGCTTCCTTTATTCTCGAGCTAAATATATGGAACCAAATTTGTTGACAAAAAACGAAAGATAACCATAAATAATAACAATTAAAAGAATATCATATCGTATAGATAGATGTTCAATTAAACCTAAGTAAGCCAGTATGCATTACTCATGTATATATTCATAAATGAACAATTAATGATCATCCAAAACATGACACGATTTTAGTGCATCTTCGAAATGTTGTTCAAGATAAGAAAAAAAAATACACGGGAACTAAAAACTTCATCAATCGAACCACACCAACCAAGTCGTATAAATATTACCCAAGACACGTTGAGCTAGCTAGCTAACATGACCCTGGAGGGTTTTGGTGGCCAACACCAGGGCTTGGTCCTGGACATGTTGGTCTGAAAGCTCTTGTCTCATACTTTTTATAACGATTGACCATAAGCTGCGACACAGCTGGAATCATAGGCGCAGGTGGGGACTAGAGTGGCATTGGGGGAGGAAGGATTTTTCGCGCTTTTGATGCTTCTATTGAATGTATATTGTATGGTATAAGTAATATAAGCATACAAAAACTTAACATGCTCATGATTGTAGATGAGGGTATAACACTTCTAAGCTGAGTGCTAGGGACTATATGTGCCAAAGCTCTTAAAACAAAATATACAACATGAACTTCGTTATGGAATCACATTGGGTGTAATTTATATGCAATGTAAAGTGTTCCACAACATGGTTTTATTTTATTGATTTTTCCTAATCATGATATTGAAGTATTTATTCTTTTCTAATTCAAACAAAGATCAGTTTTATCAATTTAAAATTAATCTCACGGGCTGTTATTTATTAACATGTATAGCAACGCTTAACACCTCGCTAAAACGCTTAAACACGCTAAAAATAACGAAAACGAACGAAAATACTGAGCCCAAACTGGCCAGTTCGCACGAACTTGGGCCAGTTCGCACGAACTGAGGCTTTCTCCTCCCCTTTCCTATAAATACCCAGCACCTCCACACACACTCCTCTTACTGCCACTTCGCACCAAAGCTCTGATACCCGCATTTCTCTGATTTCAAGTAAGAAACAACATGTTTTCTGTAAACCACAACGTTTTCCACTAGGATTTTGCACAAGGCTACCTTCGATTTCATCTAAAACCTCTTCTTTTACGAAAATCTTCATCTTTTTCATAAAACCTTCTACTTTTACCTTGGTTTCACACTTAAATGAGTGTTTTGGGCTTAGCTTTGGCTTCCCAAGATAGAAATCTCATGATTTCAACTCACAATGTGTGTAAATAAAAAAGGAAAACTATTTAAACTCGATTTTTACACAAAAACAGATAAGAACCGACCTAAGTTTCGTTCACTAAAGCAGTGGAACGAAGCGGAGTCAAGAATAGCTTGAAATGGATTCGAATCATGTCCGTTCCAAGCGAAAACCCCGTCCGTAACGCACAAGACGCAAGACAGCCAGTTCGTACGAACTGGGCTGCTTCGTGCGAACTGCCATTTTGCACGAATCAGCCCAAGTTCCTAAGAACTGACTAAACTCGCGAAAACACTCGATTTTGGAAACCAAAACAGCCTAACTTCGCACCAGAGGGGCTACTTCGCACGAACTAGACACCTAGTTCGCACGAAGTACCCACCTAGTCAGAATTTGGTGTTACTTCGCACAAAGTGCACACCTGATGAGGATCAGGTGCTACTTCGCACGAAGTACACACCGGATGAGGAATTGGTGCTACTTCGCACGAAGTAGACTGTTACACCACCATACTTCGCATCGACTGTTTCAGCACTTCGGAAGACTGATGCACTTCTGTTCTCACTTACAGGTTGTTCCGGCGCTCCCTTCAATCCATAGCAGATTGTGTTTACTTGCTAAGCACGAACTGTGAGTATACTTGAACCCTATTTCGCTTAAAACGCACTTTTGGGTGTTACATACGTTCTCTATATCAAAACACGCTACACACAACGCTAAACTCCTTTAACGCTAACCGCTTTTGCATGTTATACGTGAATCCCTGAATGTTTGTTTGCTATGTGTAAATAATGTGGACTTGCAGACCACCTTTAGCAACGATAGTACTATAGTTTGGACTCAGCACCCAATTGGTTTGGGGGTTGTTAAGGCTCGCATATTAACTTTACGTGCGTGTTCGCTGTTGTGAACACGTATCGTGCATACTCCACCTCGTAGTCGTGTTGGTTAGCTTGTATCATTGTTGTTAGCATACTTAGATTCTCCTCTCTACGTGTCACATGCTGGTTATGCGTAAATGCTTTATCGCTATTATTATGCTATTAAACCTTTGTCCTCACCTTTACTTATTGTATTGACTTGTATTTTAATGTATGTAACAGGTTGATGGATTACGCTGCAATTGGACTTAGGATTATCTTTAGAAACTCGTAATCAAAAACCTAATTGTCGAACTGATTTGTTTAAGAATGATGTAACCGTATGACTTTTTATGTGAATGTTTAGTTCGATTGTATGGGAAATCGGATGTTATTAAATATTGTCATATTAATAGTCGTTGTGAAAAGTCTTGAGCAATCTGTTCGCTTAGTGCCGCGCTCGATGATTCCGCCATCGTTTGGGGTGTGACAACACAAATTAACCACAACAACAATATGATTGATTGTGTAATTAACTATTTATATAATTTAAAGATTATACCTCTCCACTGTCATCATCATCATGAAGTTAAGCATAATTTACGAACCTCTGCGCATCCTCTGGCCTGCGTTAAAGGGTACAATTAGTATATTATTAACAATAAGATCAAATTTCATGTAAGAAATTAGAAGGTTAATAAAGGGACACATACATCCAAATTTAAATTAGTTAAGTTAAACGTAATCCATTTGATTCTCCAAAGGTCAAATGGATGTGTACATATATATATATATATACAGTTATTGAAAAATAAGAACAAAAACAGAAGGAATGCATCTGCTAACCTTTTAACAATGATTGTAGATATGTCCCAGCTCTTTCATAGATCCCATCTAACTACTATATCACTTAAAACACTCAGAAAAAAAAATATTAAACCATTATTTGATTGATAGTAACAATGCAGAGAGTACAAGCAACATTGCATAGCAATGTTAATGTTGCAAATTATACTATTGTATGATTATATAATACATAATTGGAGCTATAAGCGCATCAACGTAACAATAATGACGATTGATAGAGTCTTACACCGGTATAAGCATGTTTGGTGTTAAACAGTTAACGGTGATGTTTATTTACGATTTGATGTTGACATGCTTTATTTAAACTATTAACTCCTTATTTTATTAAAACTAGGACTCACTTAGTGTAGCAGACTTAAAGTATTGGCATCCTATTGACCCTAGATAACCTATTATCATTTATACATCCCTAATAAGCCCCATCAAGACCTAATATGTTTCATAACAACTAGTTTGGTAATGTATCACCTAATATAACATAATGTTAAGGCCCAAAACAATTAATTAGGTATAATATGTATAGAAACCTAAAGGTGGTGTATATGTGCTTTTCAAATTTTAGTATGATTAAAGAACTATTTTTGAGAGAAGTTAGTGAAAAAACCAGGAAATCACATAAAAGACAGGGAATTTAAAGATACTGCCATAAAAAACAATGTATTATGAATGTAAAATAACTCCTCGTTGAATAGTTTATAAACGATTCGTTGAGCATCTGTTTCGTTTATGGCGCATGTGTTGTTGAATAGTTTATGAACGATTCGTTGAACATCTAATGTGTTTATGGCGCATGAAAATGGGAATAACTAATTGTATTTGCAATTTTCTAGTAATCGTGAGTCTTTAAGCCAATGACTATTGTTTTTTTTTTCTTTTTAAGTTTAGGGTCCAAATTTTTAACAAATGTTCAAAACAAATATTAGAAACTTGCGAATGGAAAAGCAAAAGGTATGTTATATTTTAAGAGTTAAGTTCTGGTAAAAATAAAATTAATGTACTAAACGTACAAAATAAAAGAAAAGTCAAAAAACACGGTGGCATTTTCGTAAATATATGGTCGTAGGGTAATTATCAAAATTACTCTACAGGATCATTTGTAGAGTGATTCTTGTCTTGTAGAGTAATTTTGAAAAATGTTCATGTAGAGTAATTTTAATCTTGTAGAGTAATTGTAAAATATTCTTGTAGAGTAATTTTGATAAAAAAAAAAACTTAACCTCCTCCCCACCCCCCAAAAAAAAAAAAACCTAAAAAAAACTACCCCCCACCCCCCAAAAACCTATAAAAAAACTAAAAGCTAAAAACTAAACAATAAAGCTAAACCCCATAACTAAATGCTAACAAAATTACTCTACAGATCATTTTACAAAATTACTCTACAAGAACATTTTACAGAATTACTTTACAAAAGATCAAAATTACTCTACAAAGATCAAAGTTACTCTACAAGAACATTTTACAAAATTACTCTACAAGACCAAAATCACTCTACAAGTGATCCTGTATAGTAATTTTGAAGACCAAATATTTACGAAAATGTACACCGCGTTTTTTTTGGCTTTTCCTTTATTTTTACGTTTTGTACGTTAATTTTGTTTGTATTTGATCTTTAGTCTATATTTTAAATAACAACTAGAAAATAAATTATATTTTGGGAAAAGTTGCTACGACACATGAGAATATTTTCTATATTTGGGAAAGACTAAATTTCTAGACTCGCTCTAAATAAGGGACTCGGTCTCGCACTTATTTTTTATTAGATAAGGGATACCATCGCCTGAAAAGTTAGTAAGTTTTGATTAGATGTTCACTTGCTTTTATTTTTTTAATATATCAAATACCTCTTATATTAAAGACAAGTGTCACTAATTCTTGCTTTATATATATCAAATACTTCTTATATTAGAGACAACTGTTACAAAGTCTTTAAACACCAGGGTTAAAGGGAAATATTTTGCGTTCAAGTCCACAGACGACATAAATTAAAAGAAGTTGGCCGTTAGAAAAAATGACAGTAGTCCGTTATAGACGTTAATTTAACATAAATCCTCAAACCAGAAGGTTATAATGTTAAATTACGGTTAAAGAACATGTAACAACAACAAGAAATAATCTATTAAAAAAGAGAATTATACTAATTACAATTATCTAGGATATAAAAAGTAACCTATTATCATTTGGTCATTCAAGACTCATCATTCGATCACATAAGGTGTTAGACACGTATATAATACCAAACTGATGGTGTAATTTTTTCCTAAATACGAACTTGTTTAAAAACAGGTTAACATAACATGTTAAAAAATCTTTACTCGAGGCTCAAATTTAAAAAAAAAAGATGATGAAACTCTAGAATCAACAAAGAGGCGAAACAAAAATCATAATAAATCAATACAAACTTTATTTATTATTTTTTAATTTTATTTATTTAATTTTTTAGCTAATTCGGTACATGCTTCTACAAGTTTTGTGAATGATTATCTGTCCTTTTTTTTTTCCATTCTGTAACTATTCAGTATAGCATCTTGCTATGCTGGTTCTTTTTGTTGGTTTTAATAAACGTGTGTGCTCTCTGTCAAAACAAATAAAACCTAGTTTATTTTTCATTTGTTATGTTTTATTCCTTACCTAAAATTCAGATTCTCTCTTTATTTAATGTTCAATATGACATTAAATCACGTTTCTCTCTCTAATTTTCTATACATTAGTGCGTTTCATCTTTACCAGCCCACTTTGTATCATTGGTTTGTCTCATGATATTTAACTAAAATCATTGGTTTGTCTGATGATATTTAACTAAAACCACTTCACTTCACTCTTTTTTTTTTCAAATGATATCACGCAACTAGATAAATTTAATATAATATACATGAATACTTTATTATTATTATTATTATTATTATTATTATTATTATTATTATTATTATTATTATTATATATTTTTTTGGGGGAGGGGGGCACTTCGCCAATTTATTTCCATGACATGTCGAAGTATCTCAATATTTTGGTATATTCTCAATCGAGCAAATACATCCCTTCCTTCATAACGGTTAGAGTTGGATGTATACCCGAGCCACTAAGGCAATGAGTTCCGGGGAAAACCCACCAGCCCGAAGGCCCACAGCGCTAAAACGCAGTTTGGCTCGGTTTCGAACCAGCGACCTCCAGAGAAGCTTAGTTCTAAACTTCATTATCACCACCAATGTTCTTCAAGATAATGTTAGTGGGAGTTAAACTTGAAACCTTAAGAAGAGAAACCAAGTGACTAACCATTAGACCAATTTAAAGGTCCACTCCCAACTTCAGACATCATGCGTTTTTAGTGGTTTCTTATGGGAAGATAACCGTAAATTAACTCCTCTTTTCATATAAAACTTGTTTGAGGATATGACCTATCGTTCACTTTAACATGAGATGGTCTAAGTCGTTATTCATGCACAGGCTGATCAACGCTTACACATGGAAAAAAAATTAATATTGGTATAAGCTATGAGTACTATAGTATAGTATTCTTTATCAACGATAAAAGGATTACAAGACCAATATATATTATGACTTGTGGCAACGATAAAATTCTTTGTAATATAATTTAAACTGACAATTAATTTCTAGTTTTTTTTACGGCTAGATTACCCGGTTAGGCCTTTGGCTTTTGATCACCCAGGTTACGAGTAGGAATCCCGCGGTGGGCATATTACTGCCAGGTTGAACCAGTGCCACAACTCGTCCTCCGTGGGATTCGAACCTGAGACCTCCCGGACAGGAACCCCACATAAGTATAGTGTCGAAGTTTTTTTTAGGGAAAATAACGAAATTAGCCAAGAAAAAAGTCAAATTACCAATCTAGCCACCTTATGCGTCCTTGGAAGGCCACTCACAGATCCCCAAGTCTTCTGATGCATCTGCATGGCCAAGTATTGCGTCCGTCAATCCCAACTGACACTTGGAAAGACTCATCCCATCCCAGACTTCATCCCATGCGTCCGCGGGGTCCATGCGTTCGCAGACTCATCCCATGCGTCCGCGGACTCATCCCATGCGTCTGTGGCCACGTGTCTATTTTTTATTGGGTTTCGCCCCAATGACTCATCCCATGCTTGAAAGACTCATCACATAATATGAGTGGGCTTCCAAGGACGCATGAGGTGGCTAGATTTGTAATTTTCTTTTTTTTTTAACTATATATCAATATATTTCTAGAAGAAAACTTGTAATCAACTAGCATAAATTCTATGTTTAAGTTTAAGATCCAAATATATTCTTATACTTAAATATTATACATTTTTGATAATCAATAATAGGACAAAATGATCTGCTAAATTACAACCACAAATTAATATACACACAAATATCATGGGAATATTTTCTGTATACGGGAAGACTATATTTATTGACTTGCTCTAAATAAGGGAAAAGCAAGATCGCCTCTTTCTTTTCATGAAGATTTTAAAAAGAAATTAAATAAATAAATAAATAATAGCTTGAACTGGGAGACACTTGGTGGTTTAAGGGACCCAAGTTTAATTTTTGTTCTCCTCATTATTTTCTGCGGCACCTAGTGAAGATGTGAAACTAGGCGAGTAGGCGGAAATCGTTAGTTCGATCCTTGAACTGAGCGGGTTTTACCTCACCGCACTGTCGTGCCTTCAGGCGAGTGTTCACGGGCTTTGGCCCTAGGTGAGGATTTTCCCCGGTTTGGAGGCGAGTGTATCTCGATGTGATGAATTTCGTCAGTACCCCATTTGAAGGATTCGTTGACCGTTAACCAAAAAAAGAATAATAATAACTTAAACTGATCCATCAATTAATTAACAGCATGTGATAACAGTTTTACATCCCTTAAATAGAATTTTCATATTTTGTTATACTGATTGAAAGAGTTTTTTACTAAACTAGTAGTGATTAAAAAGTATTTACCATTTTAGTGTTTCTTAAAAACTATTTACTAACTCATAAGGACAAACCCTTCGTTTGGGATTCCAAACAAGAGGAAGCCTTTCAAACGCTCAAGCGTATGCTACGCAACGCTCCTGTACTCGCTCTTCCTGACGGAAACGACGATTTCGTCGTTTATTACGATGCCTCTCACTTAGGTCTTGGTTGTTCTTATGCAACGAGACAAAGTTATCGCGTATGCATCACGACAAGTCAAGATCCACGAGAAGAACTACACAACCCACGAACTCGGTGCAGTTGTTTTTGCATTAAAGATATGGCGACACTACCTTTACGGTACTAAGTGTACGGTCTTCACCGACCATAAGAGTTTACAACATATCTTTAATTAAAAGGAACTGAATATGCGCCAACGCAGATGGGTTGAACTTCTCAACGATTACGATTGCGAGATACGTTACCATCCTGGCAAAGCGAATGTCGTAGCCGATGCTCTCAGTCGACGAAGCTATGTGTATAGTGTTCGTGACTCTCAAGCTTTGAATGATCTCGAAATCATGATTCGCTCCGCCCAATTCGCTTGTTTTAACGAGAATACTTTAGAGGAAGAAATGAAACGTGGTGCCGAAACTCAGCTTGTTGTTAAACCTAACGGTATTTATTACTATCTCGATCGTATTTGGATTCCTACCCGTGATAATCTTCGTGAACTGCTAATGACCGAAGCTCATAAATCTCGATATTCCATTCATCCCGGAGCCGACAAGATGTACCAGGACCTTCGTGCTAAGTATTGGTGGCCGGGCATGAAAAAGGATATCGCCGTTTACGTCTCAAAGTGCTTAACTTGTTCGAAAGTTAAAGCCGAACATCAAAGGCTCTCTGGCTTACTCGAGCAACCCGAAATCCCGATGTGGAAGTGGGAAAGTATAGCTATGGACTTTATTACGAAACTTCCCCGCACTTCCTCTGTTCACGATAGCATTTGGGTTATCGTTGATCGTCTTACTAAATCCGCGCACTTTATTGCTATACGAGAAGACTTTAAGGTCGAACGGTTGGCCCGAATCTATACCGACGAAGTTATATGTCGACACGGAACACCTCGCGACATCATTTCTGACCGCGACGGTCGCTTTATCTCGTGTCTTTGGGAGACTTTTCAATCCGCTCTCGGTACTACGCTCAATCTCAGTACCGCTTTTCACCCTTAAACCGACGGTCAGAATGAGTGCACGATCCGCACCCTCGAAGAGATGATTCGTGCGTGAATCATAGATTTCGGTGGCAATTGGGATACGCATTTACCTTTAATCGAATTCTCATACAATAATAGTTATCACACCAGCATACAAATGGCCCCTTTTGAGGCACTGTATGGAAGAAAATATCGATCACCTATTGCATGGCACGAGATCGGAGAAGCACAAATCATCGGTCCCGAGCTGATTCAAGAAACGACAGACAAGATCCTCCAGATCAGAGACAATCTCTTGAAAGCTCGGAGTCGACAAAAGAGTTACGTCCATAAACGCCGCAAGCCCTACAGTTCAAAGTGGGAGACCACGTTCTCCTAAATGTTGCACCTTGGAAGGGAGTGGTCCGCTTCGGGAAGAAAGGAAAGCTAGCGCCTCGATACATAGGACCTTTTAAGATTCTGGAAAGGATCGGGAAAGTGGCCTACCGACTCGAATTACCGGAGGAACTTAACAACGTACATCCGCCTTTCCACGTGTCTAACCTCAAGAAATGCCTAGCCGAAGAGAATCTCCATGTCCCTCTCGAAGATCTGCAAATCAACGAGACTCTCCATTTCGTGGAAAAGCCTGTCGAGATATGGACCGAGAAACCAAGAAACTACGGCGCTCTCGCATCCCTATCGTGAAGGTCCGATGGGAAGGGAAACGCGGCGCGGAGTTCACTTGGGAATTGGAAAGTGACATGAAGGCTAAGTACCCGCACCTCTTTGTTACGGCCACTACTTAAATTTCGGGACGAAATTTCCTAAAGTAGAGGAGACTGTAACAACTCAGATTTTCGTTGTTATCTTTTCTTTTGTTTTCCATTGTATTTATCCAATTGTACTCCGAGATTCGGTTATGAAAAATTTTGTGTTAATTAAATTATGTTTGTTACAGTTATATCGCATCCAATCAATTATTAAAACGCATCGCTAATTTAATCACACGCAATGACACTATTATACGAGCCGAGTGTGTTATTGTTTAATAAACACTATTATTCGAACTAATGACGTATGTTACGTTCACTTTTGAGTGGAACGAGGCGTTGTCTAGCAAGATCTCAGATCCGGAAGCACAAGGACGAAATCGTCACTTTACACAAGCTGGACTAACCCGTACGAACCTTCAAGTTCGCCCGGATTAGCCCTAGTTTCTGTAAAATGGCTAAGTTCGCTCCAAAAGACCTCTCCAAGCTTTACTCAGTGGCTTAAGGTTGGAGGGATGGACACTCGATTTCCTAAGAAAACGACGCGAAAATGCAAGATTTTGGACCCGAAAACATCAAGTTCGCTCGAGATTTAACTGATTTTGTGAAGCATACTAGTCAAGTTCGCTCGAACTTGCCCTCTGAGGGTCAAGTTCGGCCGAACTTGAGTATTATTGATCAAACCTTCAGCAGAAGTCCCCCAAGTTCGCCGAACTTGTCATTCCATTTGACAAATCCACAAGTTCGCCCGAACTTGTCAAGTTTCCTTGAGGAACTTACAAGTTCGCTCGAACTTGTCTCAAATCTCAGCAGATCAACACAAGTTCGCTCGAACTTGTATGTTTACATACAAGTTCGGCCGAACTTGCCTACTGCCAAGACCAAACTTCACCGTTTTAGTTTTTCGGAGACTGATGCACTTCCGTTCGCGTATGCAGGCTGGTCCGGCGTTCCTCTTCACCTCCCGACAGTCGTCTACTCTCTCCTAAACGCACCGACTATGAGTATACTTGACCTGTTTTCGCTTTAATGCACATTTTAGGTGTTACGTATGTTCTATATCAAAATCACCTCACGAATCAAACTATTTATCACACGCGAATAATCTGAGTATGTATGCTCAATACGTGATACTAGAAACATGTGACTATGACTTATTTTCATTAACTTGCCTCCTTAGCTAGTATGGTACTATAGTGTGGCTAACACCCGACGGGGTCTAGTTAGGATGGACGCGCTAGCCTTCTCACAGAAGTTAGCATGAGAAATATGCCTAGTTTTGTGTGATGTGTTTTGGTGTATCATGATACGTATTTAGATTATTCTGCGAACGATTTCTCTATTATGCTAGTATTACTTAAACGTGTATGCTCACCTTTACTTAATTGTATTAACGTTTTATTTTAACGTATGTAACAGGTTGAGGGTTTTAGCTTGGATTCTTTGGACGTAGTTTTGCCTAGTTTAGTTTTATTTTGTTTAGTTTTGGGTTGTAATGAAATCTAGAGGAAATCGAACCCGATTAGTTTTGGGAAAAACATGTATTTTGTAATAATTGTTTAAAATGTTATTTTAATGGTATGGGACGTTGACGTTTAAATGATATTGTTAAATAATTGTTATGGAAATTCTATGAGACAATTTGGTCGCCTAGTGCCACTAACCCCGATGTTTCCGCCATCTGTTGGGGTGTGACAGATAAGTTCAAACTTACAATTTTGACAACTTGAATTATGAATAATTTGAAAAGAAAAGTTATATATGATAAATCTGCTCATACGCTTAAATCTAAATATATCGTTAGATAGAGCACATATTTCATTAATGGGTTTCACTATGATATCATGTTTTGTTTTTTGTGCAAGGAATAGTTAATATTTTTTTAAGTTACAAAAATATTTTTATGCTAAGGTTTAAGGATATTATTCCATTTGTATTTTCTTTAGGTTGCTATACCGAGGATGGTATCGTAACAAATCAAATTGATACCAATCACTATTTATAACTTTAAATTATATATTTGTTATTGTTAATAATTAAAACAACTAAATGTGTCCCATTAATTTATCACACCAATCAAATATAAACTCACGAAGTTATTTAAATATCTTCTACAATGATGTAAAATAACTTTTATATATAAGTGATCGTAAATTAAATTACAACCATAAGTTTAATATAATTTAGTAACTATATAAAATTAGGTTAAATTCAAAAATGTATATTTGTTAATTCTCTAACTTCTATAGCTATATTCAATAATGGTTTAAATATATATATAGGGAGATGATCAAATAGGAAGTATGTTTTGGATAGGAAGGATAGGAAGTAATCTAGTCGTTCATCTGGAAATTAGAAATACAAGTGGGAAGGATATTTTAGTCAATCTTCTTTTATCTATTCTTTCTATTTCCCTCCTCTGCATCTTCAAAACCCAGATGTTCAAAACCCATCATCTTCAACATTTCATTTCTTTTCTCTCTCTAGAATTACTACATCATGGTGCAATTTTTCTTCATCAATGAATGGTTCGAACACTCAATCAACGTGTTCTTCGATTTCTTTAAAGTAAACCAGTTTATGTTTCTATAACATGATGCGATGGAACATGAGATTTCTGTTAAAACGGGTACTCCTCTTCTCAAATTTCTCAAACAATTTTGAATTCAAAGTGAAGATATCTCTGATTCTACTATTTATCTTGATGTATTCATGCGTTTGGGCAACATCATTAGTTCCAATTTCATTGAGAAATCATTAATAAAAAGTTGCACACCAGGTGTTTGACAAAATGTCTCAAAAATTTTTGCAAAATACCTAGTTTATACTTCCATTTAAAATTGTGTTTTACAAAAGAATGAAAAAACACATTTTTTGTGTTTTTGGTCATTGCGTTTTACAAAATAATGAAAAAACACATGTTTTTATCCATTGCGTTTTACAAAAGAATGAAAAAACAACTTTTTTGGGTGTTTTTTTCCATTGCGTTTACAAAATAATGAAAAAACTGTTTTTTATCCATTGCGTTTTACAAAAGAATGAAAAACACACTTTTTGGGTGTTTTTTGTCCATTGTGTTTTACAAAATAATGAAAAAAAAACTGTTTTCTATCATTGCGTTTTACAAAAAATGAAAAAACACACTTTTTGGGTGTTTTTTGTCCATTGTGTTTTACAAAATAATGAAAAAAACTGTTTTCTATCCATTGCGTTTGACAAAAGAATGAAAAAACACACTTTTTGGGTGTTTTTTGTCCATTGCGTTTTACAAAATAATGAAAAAAACTGTTTTTTATCTATTGCGTTTTACAAAAGAATGAAAAAACACACTTTTTGGGTGTTTTTTGTCCATTGTGTTTTATAAAATAATGAAAAACAAGTTTTTTGTCCATTACGTTTTACAAAAAACACTTTTCTTTTGTGATTTTAGTCCATTGCGTTTTAGAAAGTACACTTTCTTTTATATTTTTTGTGAATTGCGTTTTAGAAATAAACTTTTTTTGTGTGTTATAATTCATTGCTTTTTAGATTAAAAAAAACGTTGTCTTTTATGTTTTTTGTCCATTGTCTTTTAGAAAAAAAACATTTTTTTATGTTTTTTAGTCCATTATGTTTTATTATGCTTTTTTGAACTTGAAATGAAATGATAATAATGTTGGAAATTAAGTGTGTTTGAATAGATGTTCTCAAAATGGTAAACCACTTGTCTCACATTGGTGTTGAGACAAAGTATAAGTTTATTTATAAGGTGAAACATTTGCCTAACCAACATAACTTTATGCATGTTTTACCATAAGTCCTACACGCGGGTGCGCAGGGGGGTGCAAATTGGAACCGGAATTTAGTCGAGCTCGTGTGCACCCGCGCGTCCTGCGGACACGAATGTCGTTCCGAAACCCGGGCTCGAGTGTTGCTGGTTTTTCAGTTCACTACGTTTTTTTCTGCTGTTGCGTTTTACATAAAAGAAAATACTACGTTTTTTTATTGTCTGCTGCAGGTCAGGTTCACTGTTGACTGCATTTGCACATTTTTTTTCTGCTGTTTTGTTTTACATAAAAGAAAATACTGCGTTTTTTTTATTGTCTGCTGCAGGTCAGGTTCACTGCTGACTGCATTTGCATTTTACAATTGCAGGTCACCGTTGCGTTTTTTAAACTGCAAATCTGCTTCGCTGCTATTCGTTTTTTTTACTGCAGATCTGCTTCGTTGTGGTTGCGTTTTGTTTTTATACTGTTGGTTCAGGATCAGCTTTTTTTCATTGCGTTTTACGCAATGGGTTTCCGAAATTATTTTTTCGAAATATAGCAATAGCATACTCGTTTTAAAGATAAAAAAACGCTCGTTTTTTGTGCAATTTTTATAAAAAATAATGTCGTATGAAAAAGTTATCAATGTTTAAAAAATGGGGGAAATTGGAGGAGAGAGAAACTATTGTCCTGGATTGACTAGAATGCCCTTACACAAACCCACCGCTTCTTTTCTTCTCTTCAATTTCACTCATTTAATCTTAGCCCTTGATTAAATCAATTGATGGTCAATATTACTTCCTAGCCTTCCTAGCCAAAGAAACGTCTATTGTATCCTGACCCTATATATATATATATATATATATATATATATATATTAATATATTATATATATATAATTATATAATTACTTAATGTTATTATACTTATTAGACAAATATTTAATGTATTCTAATTACGTAAAACAAATTTTTATTGGCGTATAAAAATCTTTATGATGATTTATTGATTTAATTGATGTAGTGTTTGTAATGCTTATAATAAATAAATATGGGCTAACAAACCTTAAAGACGGGTTAAAGATTTATTTTAGAGTACTAAGAAACAAAGCTATTGAGGCTTTTTCTATGAAGCCTTTCTTCTAGTGTCTTTGGTAAGTTGAGTATTTCCTATGAAATATCAGCTTAAAAGCTAATCGACAGACATCAAAATAAATTATTGATTTTAAATATTAATTAAGATAATAATAATAATAATAATTAGTAACAAAAAAAACCTATATTAATAGAGAAAGCCACGTGACATTATTTGGAGTTTTTTATTAGTATTAGATTTTTTTTCATTTAACGTAATATAGTTTTTATAATAAAATCTGTTAATTTATAATTTTTTTTATCATACTTTACTTTTTCAAGGATTGTTTTTTTTTTTTTTTTCATACTTTACTTTTATCAAGCCAATATGTTTTTATCTTCCATCAACACATATTTTGAAAGTTGACAAATATATAGTTTTTTATAGTCAACCTATTAATATTTTATTTTTAATCATACTTTCTTTATCAAGCCAATATGTTTTTTTTTCGATAACTATCTTCTGAAAGTCGATGAACAAAAATTGGTGTATTAGAGTTTCTTTATACAATTAACGAGAAGAAGTTAGAGAGAAAAAACAACTTTTCTATCAAACGAAGTCAATCAAATTGATGAGTTGGCTACTAATACAAAAAAAAAAACAAATCAAGAAATTCTTACGAACATAAGATGGGTGGATACGATTGCTTGGCTAAAAAAGGCACGAGCCACTGAAATGAGACATACCATCATTGCTAATCAAGATTAAAACTTTGGTCATCACACCCATCTTTGATAAATAGTTTTCAATAAGATTTTTTATGTTGATTAAAAGAAAAAGTAAATAGAAAATAAACAAAATATTAATAGGTTGATTGAAAAAAAGTACCGGGTTGATTGGAATAAAGGGTATAATAAAAGATTAAAATGCAGACAATGGATTGTTGAATAGAAAAAAAATAATTAAAAGTTTACTATGTTGATTAAAAAAAAAAGAAGAAGAACACAAAATTACCAAAAACACTATTTTGATAAATAATTTTTAAAGAACACTAAAATGGTAAATAGTTTTTCCGCCAACACTAATTTGAGAAAAAAATCCTGATTGAAATATTAGTATTCACTCGGGATGTTGATGCCTACGTGATAATCTACTAAACGGCAAACAACAATTTCTACATGTGTGACATTCTACGGAGATATTTACAACAATTTGTTTATATGAAAATCAATCTTGTTATAGAAAATAATATTTAATTTTAACACAAATCATTTGTTAATTAGAAAAATAATTATTCACGTGTTAAAAATAATTAGGACTTTTTCTATGGTAATCCTTGGTTAAGTTTAGTGTTAAAAATGTGGAAAGAAAAACTCTCATTCTGCTTAGTTTTTTTGTTAAAACAACTCAATTAAAAAAATTATAGTAGGATCTTTTTAAATAATCCTAAACTAAATTATTTAATATCATGATCGATTGTTTGGTTATTCTTTTAAGTTCTTCAACTACGTACGAACGAAGTCAACCGTCACCGTGAAAGATCACCACTAAAGGTGGAGGGGCACCATCCCAAGTATTAGAAGTAATCATTCAATTTTTTTAATAAAAATCTCCACCTCAACCTACTTAAGTATTTAAGTTTAGGAGTATCATCTACCCAATAATCCTAAATACTCATCAAAACTTTTTATCTATTTGTTAGAGGTATTAGGTTAATCATGAGTAAAGATGAATATTAGAATTACAGGCATGATAAAGTTGAAGCAATCGTTGTCATTTAAAAAAGAAAAAAAAACTACAAAAACAAACATTTGATAAAAAGACACTTTTTTAATTAAAAATACAATAATTAAAAAACTACAAAAGTTTTCACAAAAATAGACCAAATCTGGTAAATCTCATCAGCAAGATAATAACGACATTTGTATTAGCGGTCGTTAACCTGAAAAGGGCTCCTCGGGGAGGGGGTGCGATAGTAGTCCATTTCAATTATTGTTTTAGGTTGTGATAGTAACGCGATTCGGGAGATTCAAATTGAAAGGTGAAAGGATCAAGTATAAACACATAGAAACTGATATAAACATAAAAGATAGTCAGCTATAAAACTTGGAATGTTCGGGAACAAAACTAAAACTAATCCAAATTAATCAAAAGTTCTTTTGAGTTCGAGAATCATGCTTTGGCCTAGTAGGTAGAATACTCTCGTCGAAATTTCGGTTAATGATATTTACCCTTCCGGTTACTAGATGTCTCTAGTCAATCGAAAGTTAGAGACTTTGGTGGGATTGAAAATCGAGGAATGAGACTAGTCACCAAGATTTGGATATCACTCCTAGCTTGGTGGTGTCGTTCCCTAAACGTGGTTGGTACTTGCTTATCGAGTTAAGGAAATAAATCCAACTTGTTGGTAAGGGTCCAGAAGAGTATGATTAGTGAAATTGACATTAAGGTAAGAAAATCACTCCTAAGTTAATGGAAAAGTTCGTAAAAATGCAATACGCGGATTGAAAGTCGTCACCAAAGTAAGGATTTCACTCATATTTTGGTGAGGTCGTTTCGATTATGAGATACGAGAGTCTTCGGATTAGAGCATATCTTTGCCATAGGAAAGACATGTATTTTAAACAAAAGAAAGAGATAGGAAACAAAACAAGGAGAATCGAGTATTCTTAAGCAATGATAAAAGAATGGTCAAGTAAATGTTTCTTAACTATAGACTTGGTCAATCATGGCAATTAGGTTAATTCACTATAATTATGACTCTGATACTAATCTGTCACACCCCAACTGATGGCAGAAACATTGAAGTAAGACGAACGAGATTGCTTAAAACATCATAACGTACTAAATTGCGACAATAATTAAGTAATCACAATTTCACTTCATTCATAACTTGGAAAGTACATTGTTTCAAAAGAAAATACAACAACTTGAATATCCTGCCTAACATAGAAAAATAAAAATACATAAACGAAATGTTGGGTGCATTTCTAGTTCGCCCTAAGTTGATTTCTGAGTGGCATCATACATTTTCTGCAACATGTATTAAAGTATCCGTCAATAGAAAAAGGATCAGTGAGCATTCGTGGGTTTAATAATTATACATGTTGCAACCCAAAGTGAATGAAAGGTAAAATGGGTCAAGTATACTTACGATTTGCGATGATAAATCCACAAAAAGCGAGTGAGTTGATTTCGGAAGGATGAAATTTCACCAAGTTATTCTAAAAGGATGAACAAAGGTGTTTAAGTTCTTGGGAGTTTGATGATAGGAATGTATTTGGGACTTTAAATACGAAAATACATAAAATAAATCTTGTTTAGATACTCAATTGGACACCATTTTTGTTAGTGTTCTTCAGGAGTGTTATACTCATTGGAACTTGGAAGACCAAAATGAGGAGGCTAAAACTAAGATACATTCCACCTTACCACAACATTTAACCATTATTTTTGTTGGTAACATGGTTTGCCTTCGGATTAGTAGTATGTATATTATAGTCTAGTATATGGTCATGTATTGTCAAGTCATGGATTGTCATGCATAGGTAGGATGAATCCTTTAACTCTTTAGTTCACCAATGCACAAATCATCACATGGACGATTTAGATGGTTAGGAACATAAGTACAAGAATGATAATAACTTATCTAATTCGTTAACTAGCCAAATGAGTTCAGCTAGACGAGTGCTTCCAAACATGGTTATGATTGGAGACTTGATGTAGTTTGTTCACTTTGTTGGCTTGGAAACGACTTGATAACTTAGATTTGAAAGAATACACTAATATGACTAACATTTCTGGAACAAACATCAAACCAAACTTATCCAACAAAGCATTTGTTGGCAACTTGAAGATGTTCCAAGAGATGAAGTAGAATGAATATTGTTTGAAAAATTTTAAACAAAATAGAAAATAAACCTAACTTTGAACCTCAAAATGGTGATGTACCAACTTGTTTTACCATGGTACACTTGTGGTAACACTCCTAGAGGTTATCCAAAGAAGAAGAAACAAGAATTCACGAAAAAGAGATGAAGAAAGTGAGTTGAAACTCACCTTTTGTACTTGGAACTATTATGCCCAAAGTAGCAAGATTGGAGTTGTGAGAGAGCATGAGAGTGAATCGAGAGTGTGGAAAGTGAAATGGAGTAGTGGGAGGCTTGGTTTTATAGTTGAGGATTATGGTTAGGTGTTTTAATGAAGTAGTTGGGTGTAAGTAGCTGGAAGTTGGTTAAAACAAATGAAATCCGGATTCAAACAAAACCTTATGTGAATTGGGGTTGTCGTGCCGCGCGATAAGAGAGCCTTTGGGCTCTTGCATGACGCTTGGGTGAGTTTTCCCAAACTTATTGAGTTTTGTTAAGTTTTGGCTTTTGGACTTGTTTTGAGTGGCTTTTCAAGTTATAAACTTATTTTAAACATTGTTTTTCAGGAATTTAGGGTATAAACAAGTATATGTAACGTATGATCGTGCATTCATGATATTCCAAGGATAGTGTAGACTCAGTGTATGGCAGTTTGTCCCGGGTTTGATTATTTGGTTATGTTATGCAGTGTGTGGAATGTTAAGCATGTTTTGTATGTTTCAATGTGTACACAAGTATGTATAATGTATAATCACGTATGTAAGTCATTATATTCATATAAAACATGTATCTCGGTGATTGTCTTTGTGTTGCACAAGCATGATCAAACACATGTGATATAAAAGTGTATTTCCATTATGATCAAAAGTCTCGGATTCCATTAAAAACATTGTACAAAAACACTAGTTTTCACATACATTCGCGTAAGAGTATATTTCATGACATTGCGACACGCGACACTTGTGATTGGTTGATTGATTCGCTAGGTAATAACTACTTGTAATCGCGCTATTACACAAATTTACAACATTATGCTCTATAGAAAGTATATACTTTGAAGATTACCCAACATCATTTTTACATGAAACCAGTTATATGCATAAACAAGAGAAAGATCCCACCATAGTGCACCGGGCTGACAACCCGTGAGATCGATCTGCATCTAGTGAAGCTTTGATAGTAGATACAAGCAACACGAAGATAGTAACACAGAGCCCGAGAAACATAGTAAATCCGTAGTGGTTAGAATGGCCGCCTTCTTACTCTTTTCGAACAACCCGATTAGCAGAAGCATCACTATGACATGCCCGAGCTTCGTTTTCAGCTCGTTAACCGATTTTATTTCCAACCATTTTGGCCTTTCCTGAAACATACATCATCAGTAAGTACAAAACACAAGACATACATCATTAATAAGTACAATAATCACGTATAAATACCTTTAGAACGAACAAGCTAAAGAGATTAGATCTGCGGGCATTTGATCCCTCTGAACTTGGATCAAGATTGCTGATGAAAAGCTCATATAGGCCCATGCCGAAAACCAACATGACGGTTCCCAATAGATACACATCTGGTTAACAAAATTCCATATGTACATACATGTATTGAATAAAAAGTTCAAAAAAGATTAGTTAGATGTTTATATTTAGTTCTTGAAAACATTACCAATGGCCTCTACTAGTTGGAAGATTCCTCTCCCATGGTACACAAAGTATTCTTGAAATGATGCCACAACATATGCACAACCCTGGTTACCATAACACACAATCATAAATATTAACCACAACAATGAATTTACGGGTGAAAACAAGCCCAGACGAGAGCTACTCGTGATCGGCTCGGTTAAAAGACGAAATGATCCAATCAAAGATATGAATTTAGGGGTGTAAACAAGCCCAGACAAGAGCTACTCGTGATCGGCTCGGTTAAAAGCCGAAATGATCCAATCAAAGATATGAATTTAGAGGTGTAAACAAGCCCAGACGAGAGCTACTCGTGATCGGCTTGGTTAAAAGCCGAACGGGCTGAGCCTTAACGAGCCCGAGCCTGCAAATAGAACTCCTTTAGTTATTGAGCCTGAACTCGAGCCTGAAATACAAAGCTTGTTTAGTCTCGCAACCCAAAAAATAGTTTTTCTATATATAATATAATAATAATAATAATGATGATAACATTGCCGAGCCGAGCTTTGGCTCGTTTAAGCGATACTGAAGCGAGCTCGAGCCAAGCTTTTAGCTCGTTTGAGGTTGTTCTCAAAACAACTCGAGACGAGCTCAAGCTGAGCTCGAGCTTCGTGTCTTACTCATGAGCCTAGCTCTAGCTTGATAAAAACATGACGAGCCGTGATCGAGCCAAGTCGGACTCGGGCTCGACCCGGCTCGTTTACACCCCCAGATATGATCGTCGAAAAAGGGCAAACCCAGAGTGCACGAGTCCCACGCATAGAGCGTGGGTATCGGGCCAACTTGGGCCTGACGCATGCCTCTTTACCCTCCAGGTCACATGGCTGCAACCTTACCGTCACTCCCGGGTTCACCCCAAACATTATGATGATCATTTAATCATGCTAGTACCAAAATATTTAACTTAATAATACCTTCATAAAACAGAGAAATGATCCGATTAGAGATCCCATAACGGCCAAAAGAGCCAAGAACCGGCAATTATAAATCACCTACACCAACAATTTATAATCTTCAACACAATCCATCATCCAATCAAATCAAACCAAACCAAACCATAAAAACATAACTACACACACACACACATATATATATATATATATATATATAACTATATAATAACCTTCTCAATTGTCTCCTCCCAACCATCAAACTTCTTCCCTGGAGAAGAAGGAGAATTATGAAGCTTGCCGGACGATGAAACCTCGGCCGATGTAGCGGCCAAATGGGTTGTGTTATGTGTAGAGCTGGTGGCCATACATCTAACACCCGGTGGCCGGAACCGGCCATAGACCCAGTTAAGATTTGAACCGGTTTGGGTCGGGTGAAGAGGATTGGTCTAGAGGGATTAGTGGTGAGCAATCTGGAAGGCTTCATGGGTTTTGTTGAGTGTAATCGGAGCGTTGAGGATTGAAGACAAAAGCAAGTTGAAAGTAATCAATAATTGTGAAGTGAAAAGAGAAATGTTTTGAGACAAATACGTAAGCGTCAATTTAGGTGTTGTGTCATGTTGGTGATGATTGAGAGTATGGAAAAGAAAAATGGGTTCACGACTCATGAGCCAGCCACCACATGAATGAGATTCGTTAAAATATCTACATACACTTGCCGTCACGGCGTCACAGTTATAGTTGATTAACGGTCAATTTAACGTGCAAAGAACCTAGTCGAAATATGTACATGATTGATTTCAGAAAAAAAAATAAACTTTAATTTTTAAATAAAGTTTACATGTATTGATTGATTAATTTCAACTTCTTTTTTTATAGATTTTTTATATTAAAACTACTGTTATGTCTAGATATTTATAACAATCTTATTTGTCGTCCACATGTTTCACAAATGTGATTTACCATAATTTATCATCTAATGAATCTGGTGGCGGAGTGCGATACTAGGCATTGTGTCTAGTGGTTTACATCTGTTGAGATTGAGCTCGTTTTACCAGTAAGAGCTCGAGCTCTAGCTCAGGTTGGTTCGAGCTATGTTTCTCAAACTCGAGTTCGATTCATTATATTATTTGTTTCTTAAAAGAAAAATTATTATTGTTTTTTATAAAATTATATATCACGTTATATATATACAGGCAAATATATGTGTGTGTATATATATATTGTTTTATCATAATTTTATAAAGTTAGCTATTATTATGTAACTATATTTAGGATATTAAATAAAGTTGTAAAATAACAGGCTCATGAGCCGGCTCAAGCTCGTTTAAGCTCAACTCATTTTGAGCTTTTTTTAAGCCCATATCAAGTAGCTTGGCTCATTTACACCCCTAATTGTGTCGCTTAGTATTTGATACTTGTTTTTCTTTTAACATAAGAAGGGTGACCCTCGTTCATTATGAACATGTGAAAAGTGATACAGGTAAGAAATACTTAGGATTTAAAGCGATTATATATGTCATTTCTACATAATTTGTTATTAAGACCCGCATGATGTGGCGGCGGCGTCGCAAGCGTCGAATCTTGAAAAAATTGTCGTCGAAACATAGATAAAAATAAATGAATTTTCACGCGTTACATAAAAAACTGACACCTAACTTAAACCCATGTGTTGCGCCTTTAGAACTTTAACAATATATACATATGTGCTTAGATGACTTGTATGTGAAACTCCGTTTTAAAAAAAACTTACATCAAAACGTATATTAAGAATTTTACAAAACATCATATTTTCAAAGTTATGAAAAAACAGAAAAGAAAAGAAAATCTTATGAATGAGACGCTTGTTAACTTATAATTGATAAAAAAATTAAAAAGACGGTCTAGGGTTTAAGTGGTAAGTTTAAATAAAATGAGAGACGGTCTAGGGTTTAATGAGCATTATTTTATACTTACAACGAAAGCCTGATATTTATTATTACTAATTGGTTAGCCTAGGGGGGACCTAGCTCTTTACGAGCCGTAGAATGGGACTGGTCTCAACTTCGTGTCGGTAGTGTATATTTTTATATATTTTTTTCGGGATAATACTATCGATATCTATTAGAAAAAGAGTGGAGATAAACTTTAGTGCAAGAAAAACGAGTAAACACGAGGGGATCGAACCATTCCGAAGTTGCCGGAACTCCGCCGGAATAGTCGGAGAAGATGAACTGAAGAACGGATGTTTGTTTTATTTAAGTTTGAAAGTTTTGATATTGTACAATATTAGTCCCTGTAATTCTTAATATATTTAAAATAAAACAGGTTAGGAACTTTAAATCCCTATATATTTTTAAACTTTGTCAATCAATCCCTAGTTTTATATGTTAATAATAACCCAAAACAGTTTATATGTTAGTCCAAAATACAAAATAAGTTAATAACCCTTTTGAAGTTTCAAAGCGCGGCAGTGGAGTGTTGGAAGGAAACGAAACGTCGACCTGAGTGCAGGGGCCAGACAATGATCAGTGCTCATCCAAACAAGAACAGGCAACATAGTTCTTGTCCTTTAGTTTATTGGGTAGTGAAGCTAACTTTGCTTTTACCAGTTGCAACCCAAACCGTTGCACAGTGATTTTTTTTTTTCAGGACAACCGAGTTAACATTTTGGTTCCACCATTGGGTTAGCCCGTGCGATGCATCAGGTTTTAGTAAGGCTCTTTTGGAGAGCATTGTCTAACTTAAAATGTCGTAAACACCGATTAGGACTTGAGGTGTTTGGGTTGTGGAATAAAGGGAAAACAACAAGAGGTTCACCACTTCACCTTCACCGTTCACGTATGGTAGTGGAAGTGTGGAACACACACAGGCTAACATTTAGTGGACTGAAATTAAAAGATGGCATGGGCCTTGTGTCAATCCATTTAGATGACTTGGTTGGGCTGCCCAGTGCCCAGTAACGATCCAAAACAAAAGGGAATTAAAAGCAATTCACCAAAGCAGTTTTTAGGCAATGTTTTAAAAACCGGTTTAAACCGGACGGTTGTAACGGTTGAACCGTCCAGTAGAACCTGGTTAAACCGTTTTTTGAGCCAAATTCAATACGGTATAAAAACCGGATTTCAAAACATTGTTTAGGGGATCATCATGACCATTAATACATAGGAACAATGGGATTTAATAATCTCAATTATTAGCCGTTAGTCGGCAACGGTCCCAACTTCAAAAATAACTAATGGTGGTCCCACATTTTCACATATTGTAAACCAGTGGACCTTTACTAAACCAAACAGGATAAGGAGACAAAAAGAAATTAAGGTTCTATTTGTAAAAAACCATTGGTTAACAATATTGAAAAGGTGGGACCATCACTGGTTATTTTTTAAGTTGAAACCGTTGTCGATAAACGGCTAATATTTGTGATTATTAAAATCAATTATTCTTTAATATATATACTTGCTCCTTTCTTCCTAAAATAAATTAAAACGTCCAATATCTAACCCTTATAGGAAAAGGAAAAACAACATAAATTAGTTGAAAAATTATGAAAGAAACATAGTCATCAAGTAAAGAATACAATACTTTTCCCCAAACACATGTTTAAACCTTAAATACTTCAACAAGATCTTTGTAAGTCGCACACCATCTTTTTCTTTCTCAACACGTGACATGATTGATTGTATGTATACATTTTAGGATCAAGGAGACATCATATTCCAAACTTCTTCAAAGGTACATACATATATATACACATATGTCACCACAATATACATAACTTAGAATTGATCATGCCATCAGACCAAGACCATCCTTCGCCTTCCGATGACCGATCCATCGACATCGGTGGCAGGACCTACCAGCTTTACTGGTGTTACCAATGCCACCGAACCGTGAGGATTGCAACCGGTAGTTCCACGATCATGTGTCCAAGGTGTTTCGGCCAATTTGTCTATGAAATCGATATAGCTAGACCAAGGCTCGTGGTCGAATTCACTGAATTCGACCCCTCACCCGAAGCCCGTTTACTCGAAGCACTCTCGCTTATGCTCGATCCTCGTGTTCCACAAACCGACCGACGCCGAGAAAGGTTTACAGACGTCGGAATCCAACCACCGTGGAGGCGTAGGATTGGTTCAAACTCGTGGTTTGATGACATGGACGGGTGGGGTCCGGGTCCTGGAATCTTAGCCCGTCCGAGGTCACGTTCTTGGGTTATTCTTACCCCAAATAACTTCCCTAGAGTCAATAATAACTAATGATAATGATAATGAGGCAGAGAGTCAGGTGCCAAGAGGGGTTGATCCTCGAAACTATTACGCGGGACCCGGATTAAACGAATTAATCGAAGAACTAACGCAAGATGACCGGCCCGGTCCACTACCGGCCCCCGATTCGGCAATCAACGCGTTACCACACGTTAAAATCACACAAACACATCTTCTAAATGACTCACAATCTTGTGCAATTTGCATGGAGGACTTTAAAGTTGGTGGAGAAGCAAAGGAGTTACCTTGCAACCATATATTCCATTCTAACTGTATTGTGCCATGGTTAAGACTCCATAACTCTTGTCCCACTTGCCGGAACGAGATCCCGGTGCCCACGGTTACCACTGACGGGTCCAGTGAGTCTTCTGACGCTGGGTTTGATTCATCGGTTGATAGTAGGGGTAGAAGACGACGAAGGTGTTTGAGGTGGAGACAGTTAGCAAACATATGGCCTTTTCGGGCTAGGTATCGACCTCTTGGCTCAAATGATGTTGCAAACGTTAATATGAGTCGTGAAGACTCGAGGGTTAACTCGTGTACGATTCTTTAGCTAGTGATGATATTGTTGCCGATTGTTGAAATGATTTGTTGTAATGATCGACTGATTACTTATGTTGCAATGATTTGTTAAAATGATCCGTTCAAATACTCATTATACTGAAAGTATTTCTTATGGTGAAACATAAAATGCCATATTACAACTTAAAAACTTACAAAGTATAAACAGTCAAATGCCAAAACTATGTCTCATACAGTAATGTGCCTCCAGTATCTTTATAGTGTCGGTACCGCAACGAGCCTAAACGATACCAACTGAATTACTGCCGCTTAGCACGTGACAATCTCACAAACGTTAATAACAAAAGGATTCCATCTAAAGTCATGTGTGCATTCTCTCATTTAATTTATTTGTATATTAAACTAATACTATATTAATATATTAGAATAATCTCTAATAATATTAATATATAATATATCTAATAATACATAAATCTAAATAATTGTTATCCTGATTTATCTTTACTTCAACTTCTAAAACTTTATTTTTTAAAGATAACATATATGGATTTTGTCTTTGTTTTCATTTTTTAATTAAAATATTTAACTAATAAGCAGATGAATAATTAAATGAGAATTTAAATTAAACTAATAAATAATTAAATGAATATTTAAATTAAGTTTTATACAATCCTTAATGTATATTTTAATTTATTTATGATCAATAATAATTAAACTAGTAGTAAGACCCGTGTGAACACACGGTGAGTTTTTAGAAACTTTACATACAAAATTTCATTAAATAACGAATCACTATAAATTTTTTAAGGTTTAATTAAGAATGGACTATAAAAAATAGATGTTGAATTATTATAATCAATCGTTAATCAAATAACATTTATACAATTATCAAGTTTGTTGACGGATTGTAACGGGCTTAGAAAAAAAACATCTTGTGTAAGTGATAAATAAATAACGTGGCTTCGCGCTCGGCCTTCAAACCACTGTTTTCGTCACGTTGATCCGTCCTTACGATGTCCATCTCCTCCATAAACCATGTAGAGAAACAAAAGCAAGTTATTGAATTATTCACAATTATTAAATTATTCATACAATTGTTTTTCTCTCTGTTGCATTTTATAGTCTAGGGTGTAGTACAATATATATATTTTTTACTAAATCTTAAACTTCAATAAACAACGACATTCATAAATCAAGATTTCAATATGTCAACTGTTTGGCAAATTCAGAATCTAATCTTCTAGTAATAATATTGTAATAAGATTAGGTTAGCATCAATACATCATTCAGTATACCCATAGTGTTTTATCTTTCAAAATCCAAACTAAATCTCTTAATAATAATAAGACTATAACGACTTTGTTGAACAATAAAGGTAAAAAAATAAAGAATATGAGGTAGAAATATTTACATGAAAACCACTTCATGGAAGTGTCGGTACAACACCCTTCATCTAGACATTAATCTGATATAAACCAATAATTATAAGAGAATAGGCTTATTTGATCAAAATTAATCATTTATTCAACAATTTATTAAGAACATGGTATCTGAAAATCTATCTAGTTAAAAGTTGAAACATGGTTTAAAAGAGTGAGGCGAACCGTTTTGGTTCCAACAGCTTTAAGGGACGCTTCAAGCGCCTAGCAAGAGCTTCATGTACGCGAAACGCTCAATATTTAAAAATATTAAAAAAATAGCAGGTATATCAAAAAAATTTTAACTTTTTTAGGGTAAAGAAGTTGAACGTGGTATTTGAATTTCTCTATAAATAAAAGTTGAAACTTTGTTTAAAAGCGTGAGGCGCTCCGAAGCGTTTTGGTTCCAAGAGCTTGAAGCGACGCTTCAAGCGCCAAGCGAGAGCTTCATGTACGCGAAGCGCTCAAAATTAAAGATATATAAAATATAGCGGGTATATCAATAAAATTTAAACTTTTTTAGGGTAAGAAGTTGAAACTTTTTTTAGGGTAAAGAAGTAGCGGGTATATCAATAAAAGTTGTTGAACCACAATTAAACTCTATTGCAGACTATTTGGCCCAAATAAAAACTCAAATCTGACCTGATTGGGCTGCATATTCACTTCAAACACTTTGTGTTTCGGGCTTAAAGCGGCGCTTCAAAACGCTTCACGTAAATTCTCACTTCAGGCCAAAAAAGCGCTATTCAAAATGCTTGGAAGTTTATTGATATGGGATTTACCTGGAAGTTTATTTACCAATGCACAAGCTTTCTCTGCACGCATCAAAGTAAGATGAGCACCTCTTCCGGCATTATATCGGTTATCATCCTACAAAGAGAGGGTTAACAGAAGGTAATAAGAAACAACTTAATGACAAACTTTGGCCCCTCCACTTTGGTAATGACATATTTAGCCCCTCAACTTTAATAATGAGATGTTTAGCCACTCAACTTTGGTAATGGCATACTTATCCCCTCAACTTTTTTTAGTGACATGTTTAGACCCTCATTTTTAGTAAGGACTTCTTTTTTTAATTTTCAATATTTACCTATACAATTTATTATAGTTACTATTTAGACCCCGAACTTTTAGAGTTTTTTTTTCTCAAAGTAATGTTTTACTAAATTTTCCATATGCACCGTCGTACGTAGGTTTTTTCAATTACATTCCAAACCCGTCGCAGTTCTTCTATGCTTAAAATGAGTGTCGATACCGTAACAAACTGAACTTATAACTTTTCTGTGACTTTTGACTACTATCGCAACATGGTTTTTTTATCTTCACATAGACCGGCCCGTCGCAATTTGTTTATTTTTATCTACGTTTCAAAGATTAAAAGAGCATAAAAATGTAAGCATACCCTGTTATACTCCTCTAGCTAGCATTCTTCTTCACAGGCACCGTTCCATTTCTCCACTTTTTCCAATATTTATTTTCTACTAAACGCTTCCTCTTTCACTTTCCCTATTTTAATCTCTATTTGTTCAAGAAGACTACCAGCATCAACAGCTCCTTTATTTATATACATGATAGAACAAAGACATGTCAGTCAACATTTCATAATATGGCTTCAAGTGATTACACATAACAAATCATCACACGCACACACATATACCAGATTCAATAGATTCAATAGCAACTTCTAGTGACGTGTCAAACTCCGGAAGAATATGTGTCTTCTTTCATTTTGCTTGACTTCAAAGTTTTGAGCCTTGACACTTCTGCCTCAACCTTTAACGTAACACACACGAGTTAACATAGCTCCATCTATCTCATCTAATTCAGTGGGCTTAGAAGTAATCTACGTTTTTAGTTTTGCAGTGGATTCATCAATTTGATCAATTGCTGCAATTATGAACTAATATGATTAATAAAAAAGAACAGCATTTGAAAACCTCAATAACCAAACCAGTAATCGGGATATGGATGAATAACTTTATATGGCACATGGGGATATGGATGAATAACGTTACGTGGGTTGTTTGTTTTATTGTTTTTAATTTCCTATATAAGCAACTTTACATTCAGTTTTCTATTCATCTCTCGTGTAGATTATTTGAATTTCTATACACAGAAAAGAGTCCGAAGTAGTGTGTGTTTAGTGTGTGCGTATAACCGGGCCTGAACCAACAAACTCAGCATGAATAAAACTGAATGAATCAAGAACAAACCTAAAAAACGCAGCAACCATGGTACTCATAGCTCCCAAACTCGAAAGATCGAGCTTCAAATCCTGGGTTTCTGTCACACCCCGACCCGCAGCGGAATAAGAGTCGGGGCAATAATTGGGTTATCACCAAAGCTCATGATTTTTATTAAAATGTTTCATATTTATTAAATTCAAATTACAACTTAAATAGTCAAATCAAATCCATACAATTACAAGGAAAATGAAACTAAATAATACAAGCTTAAACTGATTTATTCTTCTAGGCCTTCCTATATGTTTCTTGCCTCAACTGGATCACCTGTATCATGTGTAAAACGGGGGATATTTTGGGTCAACAAGTTGGCGAGTGAACCTTGATTAAACATTGTTATTAAGTTCTTGTTGTATTTAATATTGAAAAATTGTGCAATAATCACATGTGAGCAAACGTATGTATATAACAAAATACAAACCACATTGGATGAGTAAATGACATAAATGATGATGTGTTTGAGATCAAGGCTCAATCTAACGGAGCCGATCAAATGACATGAATGATGATGATGCATGTGAGATCAAGGCTCAATCAAACGGAGCCGATCGAATGAGGCACCTGTACTCAACCCGTATCCCACGGGGAGCTGATGGACCTAATGAGATGCTTGCACTGAAAATGATAAATCCAAACTAAACATAATTCACACAACAATTTGTACACATTTGATACACATTAGATCACAGTTATGATGAATGCACAAGTGTTTATATTTATATAATAACAGAATTGTACGACACATGATACACCCCAAAATGTGATTAAAACGGGGAATTTGGTAGAGATTCACTCACATTGGGTGCGTTCTTTTGATGACTTGGATGCGCACGCGTTTTGGGATTTGATCGACGAGGAAGACTAACCTAAAATAATAACGAAATGGTTCGGTAAATAAATGGATTTTATTTCATAATCTTAATAGAGTTTTTAGATTAATTTTTGTGAGTCTAAGGGCGTTTTCTAACTTTAAAAATATTATTTTTAAGTATTTTTAAATAATTTTTCAATTAAAAGAAATAAGTAAAAATAATATAAAAAGTGGGTTGACTTGTCAGGTCTGGCCGGGTCTGACCGGTCAGACAGTGATTTTTTTTCAGGCGCTGAGCGGAATCGAACTCGGGACCTTTCGTTTGTGTGCACGTAGCCCGGCCAACTGGGCTGCGTGTCTAACCCGTTAGAATTCCTGATTTCAATTATACTTGTACTCTTGTTAGCTTTATTCAGAAATTAATAAGTTTAAAATAAAGTTTTTTAGACCAAACAACCCGCCGCGCCTACCGAGGCTCGAACCCGCAGCCGCTATGCTACTCTGCACCCAGCCCAACCAATTGGGCTGGGTGTCTAACCCATTATATAATGAAATTACTTTATATTTATATACTTTTTGAGAACTGATTTAGTTTGGTTTTAAAAAAAAAATTCTGATTAGAAAACCGGCGATGAGTAGGGATTCGAACTCGGGTCGTGCATGTTATTTACGCACACATTCCACCATTGGACTGTGTGTCTAACTCAGTTAAGATCCGTTTATTATTTCTTTTAAATTACTAATCGAGAACCCATCTTCTTCACTGGTTTCAACACTGAACCAAAACTCGATTAACAAACGATTTTAACTACCCTGATGTTTTAAATACTTAGCATAAATTGAACATATTACACAGAATAAAATTAAGATGCATACCAAACGGAAATCGAAGTTCGTTGTTCTGGTGACCAACTCCGGCGATTGCAGATAGTGATTCCGACGAACAGAAGTTAGAGTGAAAAATTGAGGGTTTTGCGAGTGTTTCCGAGATGTGAGGCGATGGTATTATTAGTGTAAATTGGAAGTAATTTCATTTCGGTTTCAGTCTCGACAATCATATGAATCGAGTCATTGAAGATTGAATTGATTAAGGACGTGGGTTGTAACTGACATTAAACCATCGGTTACACTCAGAAACCTCGCGACCACGCCAAAAGTCTCTGATTATTTGAAAACCGTTGGGCGGTTTCAGTCCTTGTCGCAAACAAATGATTCACGGGTGGAACTTAAGTTTTATTTGATTAATTGATTACACAAATGAGTCAAGTGGCGGAGTGGTGAAATGCTTGTTTGTTGAACCGGCTGACCCGGGTTCGAAACCCGGCAGCGTTATTTATTTTTTATTCACTATTTTTTTGTTTTTATTAATTATGTTTTAAAATTCTAAAAATGTTTATTAGTTATGTATCGTTTAAAATTAGTATGAACATTAAATACGCAACGAAAATTATAACTGAAATATTCGATTAATAAACGAAGCGGGTTTTGGAACCCGTTTTTCGACGGATGTTACAGTATCCCCTACTTTTAGAAATTTCGTCCCGAAATTTAAGTAGTGGTGGAAACAGGAAAAAGATGCGGGTATTTTTCGCGCATTAAGTCTAACTCAGGTCCTCGTTTCGACTCCCAGCGTACCCTAACTGTAACATCCGTCGAAAAACGGGTTTCCAAAACCCGCTTCGTTTATTAATCGAATATCAAGTTATAAAATTTCGTTGCGTATTTATGATTAATTTTAATTTTAAACAATACATAATTAATAAACATTTTAGAATTTAGAAACTATAATTATTAAGAAGTAAAAATAAAGTAAATAAAAAAGAAAAGAGGCTGCCGGGTTTCGAACCCGGGTCAGCCGGAAGAAACAAGCAACACCCAACCACTCCGCCACTTGACTCATTTGTGATATTTATTAAAACAAATAACATTTATAATAAAACTCGAAATCGAATTCATCATCAGCGCGTCCAATCTGCAGTCGCCGGAATTACCGACGATTTCGCCAATTATCGACGGTTTCCTTTGACTAAACGCGTGTATTAACCTCGACATCGGTTATAACCGATGTCTAGTCCCGCGATCCCAGTCATAACCGCCGGAGAAAACCTTGACCATGAATCAAGACTAAATTCGGACTCATTTCATCATGATTCTTCCCTATAAATACACACCCAATCTCTGGTAATCTTTTCGCTCAAAATCGCACAAATTCTCGAAGAAATTACACTCGCCGGAGATATTCTGTATTGCCGGACTTTCGCCGGAAAACCGAACATACATCAAATCGGTAAATTTCTCGATTCTTTCGTTTTCAATCCATTGTTAGACTTATACTAACTTCAATCCTTAAACCAGAATCGGTCCCAGACGGCGTTGTCGGATAATCTGCACTCGCCGGAAAATCTCTGAAAATTTCCGAAATCACGCTGTGAATCGGTACAAACATCTAAACCCTCTGATAATCTTTGTTTAGTAACTCAATTTCACAACTCATCGATCAAAACTGTTAATTTATTCAATCAGACGGAATTCACAAATCAGAGCCGACGACCATTGCCGGAATTCTGAGAAAAACAGTCTATTCGGTACATTCGATTCCTTAACTCTTTTTATCCATTACATTTCAACCACTTATATGTCCGGCGAATGATTTAAACCAGAACAGTCAGATATCGTTTTCTGTGTTCATGAATGAAGAAGACGAAGTCAAACATTGTGTATAAGTATAATTAAAACAACTTATTAAACCGGGTTAGACACACAGTCCAGCGATGGACTGTGTGCAAACACATAGCGCACGTCACGAGTTCGAACCTTACAAACGCACCGACTTTTCGAATTAAAACCAATTTTTTTATAAAACTGAATCAGAACAGGTCCTAGTATGTTTATAAGATTAATATAAACCGTAAGTTAAACAGATAAGACACACAGCCCAACTAGTTGGGCTGTGCGCTTACAAACCAAAGGACCCGAGTTCGATCGGTTTCCCTGCAACCGGTTCAACCAGTTTAAATCCTTTTAATATAAAACATTTAATTAGTTATATATATATAATTAAAACATAGAATATTTCGGGTTAGACACGTAGCTCAGTTGGTAGAGCTGCGTGCACGCGTACGAGAGGTCCCGGGTTCGAACCTCACTCAGCGCACCAATTACCACTGTTCGACAAGTCAACGGTCCGGTCAACGGACCGGTCAACCAAAAAGTCAAAAAAAAATTTATTTAATTTAAAAATCAATTAAAAATACTTAAAAATAATTTTTTAAAGTTAGAAAATGACCTTAAACTCACAAAATAATAAATCTAAAAATCCTATTAAAATTGTTAATAAAATCCACTTATTTACCGTACCATTTCGTTATTATTTTAGGTTAGTCTTTCCTCGTCGATCAAATCCCAAAACTCGTGCGCATTCAACATCACCAAAAGAACGCACCCAATTGAGTGAATCTCTACCAATTCCCCTTTTAATCACATTTTGGGGTGTACATGTGTCGGTTATTATTTATTACATTTAAACACTTGTGCATCCATCATATCCATGATCAAATGTGTATCCAATATGTATCAATTGTTTGTGTGGTTAATGTTTAGATTAAATTTATCATTTTCAGTACATACATCATCATAGGCTCGTCTGTTCCCCATTACCTATGAGCGGAACGTGGCATTGCCAACATACGATTGGCTCCGTTTGATTGAGCCTTGATCTCACATACATCATCATAGGCTCGTCCGTTCCCCATTACCTATGAGCGGAACGTGACGTTGCCAACATACGATCGGCTCCGTTTGATTGAGCCTTGATCTCACAATACATTATCATTCATGTCATATACTCAAGCAAGGTGGTTTGTGATTGTTTGTTTATTTACGTTTGCTCACATATGATTATTGCACAATTCTTCCATATTAAATACAACAAGAAATCAATAACAAATGTTTTTAACAAGGTTCACTCGCCAACTTTTGTTGACCCAAAATTCCCCATTTTTGCACATGATACAGGTGATCCAGTTGAAGCAAGAAACATATAGGACGGCCTAGAAGAATAAACCAGTTTAGACTTTGGATTGTTTTATTTAGTGTTCGTTTCCTTGTATTGTATGAATTTGGTTTGAATATTTAAGTGTAATTTGAATTTAATAAATATGAAACATTTTAGTAAACATCATGAGCTTTGGTGATAACCCAATTATGCTGAAGTCTATGACACATGCTCGAAGGATGTCTTCAAGAGTTTGGATGGTGCGTTCCGATTGACCATCAGTTTGAGGATGAAAAGCGGTACTGAGGTCTAATCGTGTACCCAAGGCGGCTTGTACGGCTCGCCATGTTCGTGAAGTGAAACAACCATCACGGTCTGAAATGATGCTTGAAGGTACACCATGACGGCTTACGATCTCGCTGATGTAGATACGTGCTAACTTCTCGTTCTTGAAGTCCTCGCGAATCGGAATGAAGTGAGCTGATTTTGTAAGACGATCAATGATTACCCATATGGTGTCATACCCACTGGAGGTGCGAGGTAACCCGGTAATGAAGTCCATGGTTATGTTTTCCCACTTCCATACAGGTATTTCAGGTTGGGTTAGAAGTCCTGAAGGTCTTTGATGTTCAGCTTTTACTTTGGAACAGGTAAGGCACTTGGAAACAAAAACAGCGATATCCTTTTTCATGCCCGGCCACCAGTAGGTGTATCGTAGATCCTGATACATCTTGTCGGCTCCTGGGTGTACCGAGTATCGTGTTTTGTGCGCCTCATTCATGAGGAAGTCACGAAGGTTGTCGCGATCAGGAATCCATATGCGGTTTAAATAGTATAGAATACCGTCGGATTTGGTTTCGATTTGGAGTTCCGCTCCACATGACAGTTCATCGCGTACATCGTTTTCTGTTACAGAAACATGTTGAGCTTCTCGGATTCGATCTTTGATGTCGGTTATGATTTGCGAACATAGAAGAAGAATGGAATTCACATAACCTTTTCGACTGAGTGCATAAGCCACTACGTTTGCCTTGCCAGGATGATACCGAATTTCACAGTCGTAGTCGTTAAGAAGTTCAACCCATCTTCGTTGCCTCATATTCAACTCCTTTTGATTGAAGATATGTTGGAGGCTCTTGTGGTCTGTGTATATTCACACTTGGTACCGTAGAGGTAATGTCTCCATATCTTGAGGGCGAACACAACGGCTCCAAGTTCCAGGTCGTGGGTGGTGTAATTCTTTTCATGAACTTTGAGTTGCCTAGAAGCATAGGCTATCACTTTTTCTCTTTGCATTAATACACAGCCTAGCCCTTGCCCTGATGCGTTGCAATAAACCACGAAGTCATCACAACTCTCAGGGAGTGTGAGGATAGGTGCGTCACAAAGTTTTTGCTTTAGAGTTTGGAATGCTTCTTCTTGTTTAGGTCCCCACATGAAGGGTTTTCCTTTATGAGTCAAAGCCGTGAGTGGTACAGCAATACGGGAAAAATTTGCAATGAAGCGGCTATAGTAACCAGCCAAACCCAGAAATGACCTTACTTCAGTAGGGGTACGTGGCGCTTGCCATTCCTGCACTGCCTTGATTTTTGAAGGATCAACATGAATTCCCTTGTCATTGACGACGTGTCCAAGGAATTGTACTTCCCTTAACCAGAATTCACATTTCGAGAACTTAGCGTACAGCTTTTCAGTCTTTAAGAATGTAAGGATAAGTCGAAGGTGTCGTTCAGGATCGGATTTAGTCTTGGAGTAGATGAGAATGTCGTCGATGAATACTATAACAAAGCGGTCGAGGTAGGGTTTGCATACCCTATTCATTAGATCCATAAATACTGCTGGGGCGTTGGTTAAACCAAATGGCATGACCATGAATTCTTAATGACCATATCGAGTTCGGAAGGCGGTCTTTGGGACGTCTTCTTCATGTACTCTGAGTTGATGATATCCAGAACGAAGGTCGATTTTTGAAAAACAGGTGGCGCCTTGAAGTTGGTCTAGAAGGTCATCGAGGCGAGGTAATGGGTAGCGGTTCTTGACCGTTAACTTGTTGAGTTCTCTGTAGTCGATACACATGCGAAACGTTCCATCTTTCTTCTTCACAAAAAGAACATGTGCACCCCAAGGCGATGAGCTAGGACGTATGAATCCTTTGTCATTCAGCTCTTGCAGTTGACTGGCCAGCTCTTGCATTTCGGATGGGGCTAACCTATAAGGAGATTTTGCGACTGGTGTACCGCCAGGTATAAGATCGATGCGGAATTCGACTTCTCTCACGGGAGGAAGTCCTGAAATGTCGTCAGGAAAAACTTGTGGAAAATCTCACTACTGGGATGTCTTCGAGTTTCCTCTCCTTGGTTCCCTTTTTGACGACGTGAGTTAGGAATGCGATATAGTTCTTGCGGAGATATTTTCGGGTTTGAAGACAGGACATTAATTTGAGTCCTTTCGAAGGGGTTTCTCCAAAATACGTAGGGTCTGACCGTCTGCAAGAGGAATGCGAATGAACTTTTCGCGGCATACTACTTCAGCGTGATGCTGGTTGAGCCAGTCCATACCGATTATAATATCGAAACTTCCCAACTTCATAGGAATGAGTCAACTGGAAAATCGTGATCGTTTAGAGTGAGGGTACAATTTCGTATAATAGAGTTTAATAAGACTGGTTTTCCGTCAGCAACTTCCACCGTTAGAGATTCCATGAGATTATCACGAGTTTGGTTGAGGATGGGTTCAAATTCTAAAGACACAAAACTCTTATCCGCGCCAGTATCAAATAACATGGATGCATAACTACCATTTACGAGAAACGTACCGTTTACCACGTTGTTGTCGGCCCTAGCTTGATTAGCGTTGATGTTGAAAGCTCTTCCTCTAGCAGGTGGAGGAGCTTGGTTAGCTTGGTTTACCGGATTTGCTTGAGCTTGAGCATGGATGATGTTTACCAAACGGGGACATGTGTTCCTGAAGTGGTTTGGGTCTCCACAATTGTAACAAGCTCGCATAGGTTGCATCATGGGGTAGTTGGGTTGGTAGTAGGATTGGTCTATATGTTGGACAGGTGGTAGGAGTAAAGGTTGTTGGGCTTGACCCACCATCTGATGGTGGGTTTGGGTTAGGGTTGATTGCGGTTCATTCGCTGAAGTGTGCGACAGGTTTGGATGGTGTGACCCGCACGGCCACAGCTGGTGCAATGTTGGCAAGGAGTTTCTGGGAGGTGATGGTATTGACAACGGTTGCATTTTGGGTATGGGCCGGAGTATGGCTTTTTATATGGTGCAGCTGAGGGAGTAACTTAGGTGATTGGCGCGGCAGTGATAGGAGAGTTTGTGTGTGTGACGGCAAAATTTCTGCTGTTTCGTTTCCTCTTACCAGCAAACTTTGAAGAGGAGATGGAATGGTTTGAAGTTTGGGCCTCAATGGGGCTTTCGTTTTCTCATCCTTAAATTTGTCGTTTCGGATGCGATTCTCGGTAAGCTCGGTAGCTAGTTCCATAGCGGCTTCAAGTGTTGCAGGCGAAGTGCTTAGAACGAGTCTTGAATTTTCGAGGGGAGGCCTCTAATATAGTGTTCAACTAAGCGGTACACTGGGGTGAACAAGTTAGGTATCATTTGGTTCAGCTCGAGAAATCTTAGGAAGTATGATCTCCTTCCTTTTGTTTTAGCGAGTGGAATTCATCTTCCAACTTTTTGTTTTCGCTTCTTGGACAGAAGTGTCTCGTCATGATTTCCCTTAACTCTTCCCAGGTTAAGGCCATAGCATCTTCGATTCCTCTCTTACCCTTTTCTGTGTTCCACCAGGTAAGAGCTACCCCAAACAGTCTCCCAGTTGCATAACGTACCTTGCGATCTCGGGACAATCGCAATTGAGGAAGGTGTTCTCCATTTCTTCAAACCAGTGGAGGAGGGCAGTGACACCTTCGGTCCATTCATATTTTGGGGGATCGCAAGACTTGAAGTGTTTATAGGAGCACTTTTTGGAGGGAGGGTTGTCGACGTTCTAGTCTTCTTGATTGGGAGGGTTGATGGGATTCGCGGTGAGAGCTTGTTGGACTTGAATTACGATGTCAGGAAGCACTGCGGCCATTTGTTTTGCAATTTGGGTGGCCAAGCGTTCGTTTGATCTCCCTGACTTTATACCTCCACGTAGCTGCCTAGCCGACATCTACAGGAACATACATAGAAAGATTGTGAGTTTAATAAGTTTTTAGGTGTCATGTGTCGTTCAAAGAATAAAAATAACATAATCATCAATAATGCAACTACATCCATAGGATGTCTTGGGTTTGCTCATGTTTGGGGCCTCCAATGTCCCCCATACCATCGCCTGTATAGTCATGTGGGCCCCCATGACTATTGGCTTAGTAGGATTCACATTGGTGTTGGCGGTTTAACACTCACATCACCCGAATGAAAACCATGAAATATGATTGCGAGATGTATGGTAGAAGGGTGTCCAGGTATAGACACAATGACAACTCAAAGTGGGGTTAGTTCACACGACGTTTGGTATAGCATGCTTTGGCCTAATAGGTCCTTCGTACTCTCATCGTTAGTCCACAGGTAGGCAAACTGATCCTTTATTTTGGATTTATACGAATGCCAAGCCTAGACAGGACGTTCCGACTACCGGTACTCGTACCCTTCCAGTTACTACATGCCCGTCATGAGAACTCACTTTGATGTGATTTGAAAAATACAAAAATCGTTGCATATATGTAAAAAAAAACTAGTTTACATAAATGTAATTATAAAATTACATATAAAAACATGATAAAATTACTCTTAACATATATGTAATCATAAATATACTTATAATAATTGAAAAGAGTACCCTAAATATAAAAATATATAATATATAAATAAAAATATTGTTTAGTAAGAGTTTTGAAAGTTCTCCAAATATTTAGAGTTCTTAGATGAACCCGACCCATATTAAGTATTATATTTAAAAACCTGCACGAAAATCTTGTTAGTTTGCACATATCTTTTCCTCTTTTATATTTCTAGTATGGTTAGAAAGTTTATTTTAAATATTATATAATCATTACATACAACTTTCCCTCATAAATATCTTAGGAACGTTAGTTTGTTACGAATTTATGATACGATGCCTAAAGTAATTCAATTTGCTTAGAACCACACAATGTATTTTATTTTGGTTATGGCCAAACAATACGAAATAATTTAGATTTTTTTAATTTACTTTAATGAATCTGTTTTATAAGTTTATTATGTTACTAACAAATATAATAAATTTATGATCAAGAATAGAAAATATCTGTATGTCTTCATTTCCTCAAAAAGAAAAATCATGAATATAAAGGTGGATTTGCCGTCAAAAAGTGCGATCTTATTTGTCTTTTTTTCTCGATTTATAGGGCCAAAATGTCAAAAAGGAACCATCATCCACAATGACTTATTAACTGTTAGATCTTAACAAAATAAATTCGCTCGTGCGTGATGGAAATTCAGTCGATATTAGTTTGGTTTATTAATTTATCGGTATCATATTAGCATTCAGTATAACAATTGAAAGTGAAAATACCAAAAATAAAGTCGTAATATGTTTAATGGTATCGACACTTGTTTTACATCGATTGGAAACCATAAAATAGATATTGATCCCGGTTCTGATAATATTGATATTGTTATTAGTATTGTTCGATCGAAAGCGGTTTGGTTCATCAAGGTATTGTCACTTGTATAACTTAAGTGATGATACAAAAAAATAACTATATTTTTAATACAACTTTGTTTTCAAAGTAAACTGTATCGGAATGTGGAGAATAAAAACTAAAAGCAAACTATATCAGTATGTTGAGTGATAAAAACTAAACATGCTTGCGACAGACTTTCGGTCGGTATCAGTTTTATTCGTTACAATATCAGTACAAGAACCATAAAAATGAATATTGGTACCACTGCTAAAAGTTATTCGGATGGTATCAATTCGGTTTGTCACAATAAAGAACAAAAGTCTTATATTGATCCGTTTGAGTTTGAACATAACTATTTATCAAAACGTATATAAAATTAAGCATATCTTTACATATGTATTCAGAATGTTATAAAGCACCACATCAATTGTATTAATAACAAAAATGGAAAATGACCTCAATTTATAAACAAACAAACAAAATTGTGATACGTTTTTGCTTCTATTATTTGTACGTTACTACATACAACTTGGTTTCGGAAAAAAAGTTATATCAAGACGTTGATAAAAAATAGGCATGACGCACAAAAACATACTTGGAATTTTATAAAACATCATATAGGTTATAAAAGAAATAAAATATATGCTCAAAATTAACTATAGTTACATAATCAGATAATGTTTAACTTAATTTAGGATTTGGTTAGGAAAAACAAATAAATGTAAAGTGTTTATAATTTCGAATTGTTAGCGAGTACCGACTAAAAAAATTAGCTTTTTGGAAAAATGAACGCATACCCACCACCACCATCGCCGTGGGATTTCAGAACATTCAACAAAACCATCACCAATACAATAACCACTAGATCCACCTTCTATTGAAATACCATAAGTAACATTGAAATATCATAATAGCCTATATGTTACACGAGTTAAATACTAGACTTAAGTAATACATAAATATTTTATGTTTAGGGAACAGACAAAATTCTCATCGTATCACGCGAGATATCCCGCTAGTCTTATATGAAGTTAAAGATAATTATTAAATTAAAATGAAAAAATAAAAAAAATATTAAAAATACGGTTAAAAATATTAAAAATAATCAAATTTCATTTAATTAATATAGATACATACATCTATATATTCTATACTATATAATAAAAGAATCATTAAAGGGACACTTGTCATTATATTAGGCCATCTAAATTTAATTATAAATAATATTCTACTAAATTATAGATAATTGTTAATTTATCTAATCTTTATTTATAGATAATTATTATTTAGTTTAGTCTCTTATAGATAATCTTCTACTAAATTATAGATAATTGTTAATTTATCTAATACTTATAATACACGGTGTAATACACGTAGGTTTTAAAGATATAATTTTGAATTGATGTATTATTTATTTTTATTTTCATTATTAAAAAATTACATTGATTTTATTACATAATATATAAATCAAATGGTATATAACTTTCAAATAATAATTTGATGTATAAGTTTAGGTTTATTGCCGTGTAATACACATGGGTATATAACTTTTTTTTATTACTCGGAATACAAAATTGCAATTTTTTTAACATGTGTAATACACGTGGTTTTTAAAGATATAACTTTTTTATTATTTTGTATATAAAATCCATACAATACACGGGATTTTAAAATATATATAATTTTTTTATTATTTAATATATAAAATTATATTTATTCAACTCATGTAATAAATGAGGTTTTTTAAGATATATTATTTTATTATTTAATATATGAAATTACATTATTCAACCCGTGTAATACACAGGTTATAACCTGGTACATGAATACACATGTTATAGTGTATGCATTCTGTAGCAGCTATTGATTTTGATTCCACGGTCAAACTCACGGCTACCCTTTCTCACGTCTTTTTACTCTTTCACCCTCCCCGTGTCAGCCAACACCGTCCTCTATCAGGGTCATTATCGTCAATTAACCCAAACAGAATCCCGTTTTCCCACCTTTCTTACCCCTAACCCTCAACCACCACATCATAAATTCGCCACCGGACCTCCACGTGTCACCCAACCATTGGTTTGTTCACCCTCTAAATAACCTACTCTCCTCACAAACTCCTCACTGAAAAATAGGCTTCAATCATCCTCTCTCTCCATATAGTTCAGTTAACTTGCAGATCTGTTGATTTTTATATATATAGGGGTAGTGTATATATATATACATACAGATTTTGTTGCAGGTTTGAGGTGACGGATATATGTGTTTTGTTACTGCGGTTTCTGATTCGCTTGGTGCAGGTCGGGAATGGTATCACGGACATGATCCGTGTAGAGAATCATTCTGTGAACGCTAGTCCCGCCTTGCATCAAGTGAATCGGAAACCGCTGTGAATGTTTGTTGATGGGGGAGATCTTCAAATTTTATTGATGTTTTGTATTATTATTGCTTATGGATCTTTATTTTGATTTAAAATTGGTGATTTATATTTCATTATGCTATTTTGAATTTGGTTTCTTGATATGATATGTGTTGTAGATTTAAAAAAAAAGTTGCATAAATTTGTATTTACTCAATTTATTACGAAAATACATAAGAATGACAGGTTAACGGGTAAAAAGTTGCGTCGCAATCTCCTTTTGAATAGCAAATCCAATTCTACCAAAAACGAAACTCTGGTTCTGTGACGTCAAGAAATTGTTGTGCACGACCTTTTGCACTCTATCTAGGAAACCATTAGCTTCACGGGCAAGAGACCCGAAAGTATCGAAGGCAAATTCTCAGCACAAGCTTTTTCATGCTTAGCCATCTTCCCTGATCAAGCCTGACCAACCACGAAACGGTTTTCCCTTAACCTCACAAGGGGGGACACCCTGGTAAGATCCACACGGCAAACTCACACACACCTTTAAATCCACTGGTAGATATTTTACTAATGTCTACCACCGGACTATAACTCTTATCACTTACGGGCATCGTCTTACGACACTCGTTATTATCACCAGCCCTACAAGCCCTTTAGAATATGTGTTGTAGATACTTGTTGATTTTTTTAATTTTAGTAGAAATAGAATTGATAGTGCTTTATGTTGTGAATTGATCAAAAAAGGAGTTGTGCACTATTGATTGCTTGAAATGATAGCAAATGAAATTGGATTCTGTAATGAAATGTTCCTAAAAGTTATCTTCTTTTAGAAACCAGTATCAGATTGTGCAACTTACCTATTATGTAATAAATGTTTTTATCCGATTTTCGTATTGAAATCTCTATGTTTTTTTATCTCGTTTGAAAGTAACAATCTTGTATTACATGCTGAAGGTGATTTGAACTTTGATATTAGTATAAAGTGCTTAAAAGATGGTTTTTTTTTATGATACTCCAGTGGTCCGTCAGTGACCCAAATCTGCTGTTCAAAAAAAGTATCGGTCTCTTTGACACTCATTTAAATCTGTGAGACATTGGTATGTTAATTGTTTCGGAAACTATAATGTGCTTGTGTGTATATCCTTATATTTGTTCATTCATGTCGTTATGACACATAGCTATAGCTGTTGCATGTGCATTTATTATAATAAGTCAGTTTTTAATATATTTGTTGATGGTTTACTGGCTCAGTGCTGTCAGGTGTTGTCAGCTGCTCGTGTTCATTATACGAATCAGAGCAGGTGAAAGCATCTTCTTGTTGAAGTTGAACAAGCATTTTGGTGGGATCTTGTGAGTTTTCTTTCAAATGGAATCCATTAAAGTGGAACTTACCTTAAAGATATCGATCGCGAGCCCAAACATTATGTTTATTTTGCATTAAAGATATTGATCGCGAACATGATCCACATTAAGCTATGCAACCCAAGCACTGCACGAGTTCGTCGAGTTATGCAGGTTGACAGGCTTTAAACATGTTATAAAGTTGCAGTTGAGTTAAATAGGTAGTGAGCAGCTTGACAGGTTGCGCCTAAAGATTATATATATTGTATGAACTTTTTTTATTTAATTAACACGAGTTGGACGTATATACTTACAACTATGTCTCAAGACGATTCAACTTGTTTACGATCTAGCCCATTTAGACTCAACCCAAAACATGACTATTTTCATGGCGGGTTGGAGTCATGTCAGAATTGCCCCTGTAGCATTTCTTTTGTCAAGCTACCATACTTTTTTTAATAATCGTAAGAACCCGTTAAAGAAAATATGGCACACTGCGCCAATACCTACTAACTAGTGGGACCAGGTAAAGCGTAACTGTAGACTCTAATAGACAGGTAATCTTCAATAAATTAAGACATAAAACTATTGGAAGTTGAATTTTAAAATGAAACTATATCTCAAAGGTTACAACTCAACCCTTATCCTTTGTCATTATTTTATAAAACAACTTTATTAAAATTCTAAGTCACAATGTGTTTCCAATTGCAATAATCAAACATACAAAATCAAGAGCAATTAGACTTGAAAATGGAGCTTCAAGTTTTAATAAATTTGCAAAATATATCAAATAAACCAAATGAGAAAAAGGGATCCTCACCAACTATACAGCAAAACTGCAACCTACAAGATCAATGGAAATTGATTTCAACCTTATGGAAAAACAACACTAATGTCCCTTGTGATCTTCCCACATTTTGCTTTGATTCGATAAATTTAAACCGTCACTCGTTCATATAAACTACTTGTCACCAACAACCGAAACCAAACCCCCCTCGGTAACATCCGGTTCCTCGAGAAACAAGTCATCCGTGCTCCTGATTCCCGCGTGTATCGCCACAACACCCGCCCCAAGGCCTATAGCCACTAGTAGAATCACTCCCACATCGTACAAGCCAAGCAAACACCGTCAACAAACTCAGCGCCATTAGCACAACACGGTCATCAAACACGTAGCCGAGAATCACAACCGGACTCCGTGGATCACGGAAGAAGTAAAGGAAAAACCAACCAACGAACACGACCAAGAACGTAATCATCGAAATCGGTTGATAAATGAGACTCAGAAAGAGTACTGAGAAGCGTCACCATCGCGTAATTCACCCGAAAGTAGTTAAGATTCTGTTTGATCCGACGTGTGGCGTCGCTGTAGCTTTGCGGCCAAGTAACCGCCTTGTAATCGAAAAGTTCCCGCCATGGTCTACGCCTCGAGATAAAGTCCTCCGTGTGGTGCCTGGCGCGTGCAATCAACGTGTTCGGTGTTGACGGTGGCAATATGTCACCAGTGTTGGTACTGGTCGGGAGTGTGCCATAACCGGCGGGGGTTGGATTGCTGGTGGGGAGCGTTCCATAACTGGCGGGTGGATTGCTGGTGGGGAGCGTTCCATAACCGGCGGCGGTTGAATTCTTCGACATTGTAAGAAATGTAACAAAGAAGTGATTTCACACCCTACTTTGGATCCAAATTAACATGTAATCATTGCAAAAGGATCAACTTTCACCATCAAATTTAGTAAATTCTTACACTTGTTGAAGTAAATTTGGAAATAACCGTTGGATCAGTCAATTTTTCCTACATGAAAGTAGGTGTGATCATTGAGCAACAAACAAATGTCAGGCTAATATAAAGTTAATATAAATTCATATAATCAAATATTTATACGTTTAAAACGGCTACAACTTCAGTATAACCGCGCATCACATTTCAATCCCCGCATTTTCTCCTGAAAAAATTTAGTAATTGCATAACGATCGACTACACATCATAAAATGAAGATTTAAGATATGTCGGAAAAATGGATTTAAACACGGGTTTGAGAACACGATACCATGCATGCATCCAATGATGTGGTTGAGTTCCAAGAAACATGAAGTGTTTTCGACAAGAGGTAATGGCGGTTGAAAAGTGAAAAATGCAAAGTGATGATGGTCTGGATCATTGATTGGCTTAGCAGTCTCAACTAACCTCATGAATACTTTTTTATCATAGTATATTAATGCATTTTGACCAGCTAAAGTCAACCCTTTATCCCAAGCTGAATTCAATACCTGCCAAGTCAACCCTTTCGGGTCAGCAAGTGCATCATGGTTTCCGTCACTAGAAAGATGCAGCCCCGAGCAGACAAATTTAACAGTGACCACGTATTTTTTCAAAACGTCAAAGAGTGCGGAGTACCCGTCTTGATTAGCCGAGTTATAATATCCAGCTGTCAGCTCGGCTGCATGGCTTGTAGAGTTATACCACCAATAAACCGACGGAATCTGCCTAGAGAAAATTCTAAATTGTTCACCATATTATTATAAAAAATAATAATAATCTCAAACAAGCTTTTTATAAACAGAAAATTGAATGAAAATTATTACCTTAACAACTATTTGTATTTCCTCAAACGCTAGGGTTGCAAGAGAGAGGATAACATCCACATGATCAATTAAAAACCGAGCATACCAATTAAGGAAAAAACGACCATAATAGTTGTCGTAATCACCTTGTTCACAAAAGAAACCGGTTTCGTGCGGTCTAGAATTATAATTACCAGCGTTTTCAGGTCCTTGTGCCCAAAAAGG